>JAKKIB010000180.1:8085000-9515000 GCA_023089585.1 Melophagus ovinus
AGCAGCAGCTATCTGAACAATTAAATCCATTGAACTTTTAAATACTTTCGAGAAAAAATTTAAAAAAACATTCTATTAAAAATTTTAGAAAAATTCAGAAAACATTTACTATTTTGAATTATTCTAATTGGAATAATGAAATATAATAAAATAATGTTTTCCATCCAATTATTTATTATTATTATTATTGTTATTATTATAATTTATTATTTATATTTAGGGATAAATGTTTTACACATGAAGCATTTGGCGAATGCCTGAAAGTGCTATTAATACCAGATGATGAGATCGCCAAATTGAAAGACTATTTAAAAATTATTAATGGATCACCAATACCATTCGATTTCTCAACACTTATTTAAATATTCAAAAAAAAAAAAAAATCACAAAAAAAATGAACATGAACAAGAATAAGCAACAATAATGACAACAACAAAAACAACAATGATAATGACAATAATAATAATAACAATAAGAATAAAAAGAATTTACATTACTCTTGTGGCCCGCTTCTTCTTAAAATTTTTCTTTTTTTTTTTTCTATTACACTGAAAATTTTTTTGACAAATAAATTTTGTTCTATTCTTTTAATTTTATTTACAATTTTATTTAAATAATTTGTGTGCAGTTTTTTCTCCTTCTTCTTCTTCTTTTTCCATATAATGGTCTTTTTTCTTTTGGTTACTTTCATTTAATTTAATTAATTTAAGTTTTAATATTTAATTAGTTTTCTTTTTCTTTCTCTCTAACTTTCTGACTTTCTCTGTCTCAATTTGTTTATTTTTCCTTTTTATTTTTTTATTATATGTACTTTTCGCATTATTTTATATAATTTCGTTATCGTTATCGTTTTCGTTATGGTTACCGTTATCGTTATCGTTTTTTCTTTTATTTATTTAATTTTTTTTATACGCAGGAAAGACTGTTTTGACTCTAAATGGTTCGGTGAATGTTTAAAAGTGTTATTAATACCAACAGAGGAAGTAACAAAATTACAGCATTTCATCAAAGTGATAAACGGTTCACCCATCACATTTAATATGCTACCGGCCTTAACATAATTACCTTCAATAAAATTTTATATATAATTAATTGGATGCTTCAAAAATATGTAACTGTATTATGCAAATATGAATGGATGAAACGAATGACTGAATTAACGAATGAATGCACGAATGAACGAATATATATGTACATTTTATATTACATTGTTACATTGTTACATACAAACATACAAACATATACACGTACATAGATATATACAAATAAACATAGGCACACATGAAAAATCGACTAATGAAAAGAACAAGAAATAGAAAATAAACAATAATAATCAATAAATTGATCACACAAACGAATTAACAATAAGCGACAACAAAGCAAAACGAACAAAATCAAACATAACACAATTAGCAATAAAAAGTATTTTGGGTGGTGGGTAAAGTGGGTGAAGTTGGTGGGGATGGGGGTGGGGGGGGGGGGAGTGGCACCGGCGAGGTAAGAAAAGAAAAACAAAGCAATGGATGCAAAAAAAAATTGCAATAGTGTGATAGTGCGATCTTTAATTTTTGTTAATTTTTTTTCAATTTTTTTTGTTTCATTTTTTCTTTTTTTGTTATTTTATTATATTATATATATATTATATATATATATATATATTAAAATATATATATATATATATATATATTTTTGTAATTATATATAAAAGAAAACTTAAATTATTGTTTATTTTTCATCCATTTTTTTGCGTATTATTTGTACTTATTTATTTTTAATTAATATAATTTATAAAAATATATTTATATCTATCTACATTTACATCTATACATATGTATATGTATATATCTATTTGTACATATATATATATATATATATATATATATAAGAAAATTTCAATATAATTATTGCTATAATTTGTGTCATTTTGTATCGTTGTTTTATTTTCCTTTTTTGTTTTCTTGGCTTTTCCTTTCATGTCGTTTCCCTTTCTAACGTTTCTTAAGTTTCTACACATTTCTGAACAAATGTTAAATAAATTAAGTTATATATATTTTGTACATTATATATTATTTTATATTATTTTATTTTATTTTTTGTTTTTTATTTATTTATTTATTTATTTTTTTTTTTTTTTTGGTTAATATAAATCATAAACATTTCAAAATGAAACGTTCATTCACTTTCTAAATACATTCGAATTATTTATATGCTGTTACTATTAAAAATACAATACAAAGGAGAACTCTTTGTATATACATACAAACATAACACATACATACATACATAAATTAAATACATACAAACATACAAATTTGTGAAGAGCACACAAAATAAATGATGAAAGAAAATATTAAATGGAAAAATTTATGTACACAATTAAACCCTCACACGTTCACATATACATATGCACATATAGAAAGATAGTGAGAGAGATGGAAAGAGAGAGAGTGAGTGAGAGTGTAAGTGCGATATGGAGATAGTTAATGGTAAAGAGAGAGTGTTATATGATGAGTTAAAATAGATAGAGAAATGGTAAGAGAGAATAATAGAAAGATGCAGATGAAGTCAGTAAAAGAGACAGACAGAAAAACAAGAAAGAGAAAGCCAATGAGTGAATGATGAAATCAATGAGTAAATGGAAGTCTAAATGAATGAATAAAGTGATTTACTATGAACGTACAAAAAACCAAAATGAGAAACAACAAGAAAACAAAAATGAGACAAGAAGAATAACGAAAAAAAAAATGACAAAGAGTCAAATGAAAAGAGTTTAATTTATTTTATGTTACTTACTTTACCAATGTTTTAATTTTTTTTTCTCGCATTTTCTTCTGTTCATTTGTTGCTTTTCATACTGTCAACAACTTCATGAAAATTTATTTTTAAAACCAATTTGTGTTATTTACTTATATGTTTGATTTCATTCGTACACATATAATTTGATAATTTCATTCAATTTCAATATAAAGTAAAATGTAATAGCAGCAACAATAACTATGACAATAATAATTAAATAATAAATTATGGTGTATTCCAAGGATATGATCAACTCTATGCGACTGCATCTTGTTCATTTCAATTATAATATATAATTATATTAATATATATATATTATATATATATATATATATATATATATAATATATATATATATAATTAAATATATAACAGAAATTAATGTCTAAAAATTAATTGAAAAAATTGAAAAAAAAGTAAGAAAATTTATGAAAACATAATGAAAGTTTGAAAAAGAGAATAAAAACAGCAACCTAGAAAATTATTTCACATAATTAACTTATGCAAAAACATTAATGAAAATGTTGCAAAAATAATTATTGAACAATTGACTTCTTTAAATTTTTGATAACATAATCTATGAAAACACTGAATGGATATGATGACAGATATAACACGAAAAGAAGCCATAAAACATAAAATCAAATTATTAAATTATCAATCCCTTCTGAATTCTAGGTCGTGCGATATATACTAATGGCATAATAAATTAAATAAATTAAATCTTTCTTGTACATTTCAAATTATACAGTCCGTACGTTATTTATTACGTTACGTTTATGTCACGTACGAAATTTACTAATTGAATCTTTCGTTTACTTTACTTTACGTTACGTTCGTAGTGTTACGTTACGCTACGCTGTGCTCGTTACCTTTCACTTAAATATGTTATAATATATATCTAATATTTCACCGTTATATAAACTCTTTTTAAATTTTTATAAAAATTCTTATGCTCCAAAAGGAGAAAGAAAATTAAAGCAAAAATAAGAAAAAGAAAAACAAAGAGATATGTTATTGATGTAAAATGAAAAAGCATTCGTTTGGTGACTCGCTGCTTCGTCTGTTCTTGTTCGCTTACCCGCTCGTATATAACGATCGTTCGTTCGTTTATTTGCTTCGTTAAGCAGCTGTAAGCTCAATTAGCTTACAGTTTGTTCATTTTAATAAGACGAATCATTAATAAGAACAAACCACTTTACTATAGAAATTTGTTGCCCTTTTCTTTTTTTTGTTCTTCCCTATTGTATCATATACAATATATATATTATATATATATATATATTATATATATATATATATATATATAATACTTTTAGTTATATATTAAATATTTATAGTAAAAGAGTGTAACCGATTTTTGAAAACTCTGATTGTAGCAGTTAAATATTTATTACACATGCGCGTAATCGATCCAATTTACTTTTAAGCATTATTTCTTTTATACTCTAATCAGTATTCTGTCGTTAAGTGTTACAATTAACCAATAACCAAAATGATACGTTCTGCCATTCATCACTATTCAAACATATGAAGCATACGGTAAAATGATTTGAATGCATTTCAATTGGGTGGATCATTAATTCCTTAATTTGGATAGATATTAAAAAAAAATTTTTTTTATTGATTTGTTTCTGTTTCTATATTTCTATATCCCTCTCTCTATCTTTCTCTCTCTCACACTCTCTATGTGTGTGTGTCTCTCTCTATTAACTTTTTCTAGCCGTTACCCAACTTTTTATTTGCTGGCTCCTCTTGTAATAAAACGTTACAATATGAATTTTTTCTAATTATTTGGAATTTTTCTTTTTTGAAAATTTTTTTTGGAAATTTTTTTTTGGAAATTTTTTATTTGGAAGTTTTCTAAAAATTTTTCTCCTAAGTTCAAATGATATTAACATTCTTTCCAGAGATGCAAATTTAGAAAAAACTAAAAAAAAACCAAGAAGAAAAGTTTTTAGCGTATTAATTTTTAAATTTTAACTTTCCTATAATTTTGTATCCGATAATTTTTGTATTATTGAGGCTGTAAGAAATGAAATACACTTTGGAATTTAAGAAATTCTAATTGACTGTTTGAATACAACTTTGACTCTTTTACTTGTTTTGTCTTTTTCAAATTTTTCTTTTTTTTTTTTTTGTTCTTGTTGATAACTTTTAATTATCCCTTTTTTTATAGATATTTATTTAATGTCTGGCTCTTTTTTCGCCCCCTTTTTGTTGGCCCATTATGATTATTTATATTAATTGCTAAATTTTAAATATATTCATAAAAATCATTTTATATTTAAATGTTATTAAATTTTGTATGAAATTCATTCTTTTCCAAACATTTTTCTGTCATATTTATTTAATTTTAATTTAATTTAATTTTTTTTTTGATTTTCATTAAAACACAAATCATGTGCGCTACGATCGTACAAGAAAATTTTAATATTTCTTCGTACCGGATCCGTGTTTAAACGAAACAAATTTTTGATATTTTTCTTTTTTTGCTTTTTGAGGCGAATTGATAAAGGGAATGGATGAGGTGAAGTTAGATTAGGGTGAAGGGTTTGATTAGGATTGGGTTTGGATTTTGGGTTTGGAATTTGGGTTTTGGGTTAGAGGTGAGTTTCTTTTAATGTCATTTTGCATTTTGATCTTGCAGTAGTTAAATTTTACAATGAAATTTTTCTATGCAATTGTTTTTTTTGGCAACTTTTAACTTTAATTATATTTGTATTAAAAAATAGTGATAATAATAAATGTAAAAAATCCAATAATTTTATTGTCTCTGTTTTTTTTTTTTTGGTTTTTTGTATGTTTTTTTTTTTGGTTTGTTTTTTGAAAATAAAAAATTCTTATATATATATCGTGATTCGACTGAAACTATAGGCAAGATTGTTTTGGATCACCGTTCTTTGGTGCTTGCATGGAGGCTTTACAATTACATGAGGATATGGAGCAATATCATGAATGGCGTGATATTTTAGGTAAAAAATAAATTATCTATTTAATTAAGAAGAAGCAAAAATAAAAGAAGAAGAAGGAGAAGAGAAATTGCATGAAAAATCATCGAAATTACCAGCGAAGCAGATCATATGAAATTAGCATAGAAATTGAAATCATTTAACAAAATAATCCGTGTAAAGCACTTTAATTTGTTATCATTAAGAATGATCCAAAAAGAAAAATTGAAATAGAAATAGCAATAAAATGTCGTTACACTTTTCAAATTTGATTTATAAAATCTTATTACAAATGAAAAATTTTTGCATCATAAGAATTCATGTGAATTTATTTATTCTGCTTAAGGCAATGCAAAATTCTGAAAACCAAAAAAAAAGGGAGAAAAAAATGAAAAGCGAAAGTAAAAAAATACAAAAAAAAGTTAATAAAGAAAAAATACATAAAAAAAATTATTACAAGTAAAAATTAAAAGCTAAGAAAAAATGAATAACAATAAAGACGATTAACAATATTTATATGGGAATTCAAAAGAAATTACAAATATTTCGATTTTCTCTGCTTTTTCTTCTTTTTTGGTTTCTTGTTTCCTTTTTATATTTTTGTTTGGTGTCCCTTGTAAAGGCGTTAAGTAACATAAAATCATTAAAAAAATAAAATTATACCATAAAAAGGTGAAACGAACGAAGAAAGAAGCGGAATGATACTGAGAAAAAAAGCCAAAACGCAATAAAACAAAAATAAAATAAAAAATGTAAAATAAAAAACAAAAAAATTGTAATTGAGATTAAATGCCTATTATGTACTATCATAGATTATTATTATAGATTATTATTATTGGATTATAATCATATTTATGAAATTTTTATATTTGTTTTATTGAGTAAAGTTATTTTATAAATATTATTACAAGTTTTCATTAAATTAAAATGATGATACGGCAGCAACATAAATAAAAAATTTCGATTTAAATTTCTCTTTTCCTTTTCTTTTTTTTTGTTTTTGTTTACTTTTTGTTTTGGTTTTGGTTTTGGTATTTGTTATACTGAGTCACTGAGAATGTAACAACATTTTATGTATTCATGTAAATGAGCACAATAATAATGTAATGATAGGAAATGCAACAAACATGTATTTTATATGTATATATATATACAGACTCCTACATAAATATATACACACCCACACACACCCACAAACACTCAAACTCTCGAAGACACAAGTACGGACGCGTCGTAGCGAGTAACAGCAATAATAATAATTTTATAAAATAATTAATTATTACCTTTCTCTCTCTCTCTTTCTCTCTTTCTTTTTTTTTCTCTCTCTACCTGTCTACCTATCTCTATCCATATATAATTAACTGATCATTGATACTTTGTACAATATAAAATAACTGTATTAATATGAATTCGTGAACGAGCAGAAAGCGAAGAACTAAACAAAAAACAGTTACAATATCGTAATGTTACAGTATTTCTTTTGTTTTTAATTTATTATTCTATACATGTTTGTACAGTTATTTTCTTCGTCACTTTAATTGACTTTACATTTTTTTCTTAGCTTTTCAATATTTTCGTTCAACGTTTTTTTTGTACTTTTCTTCTTTTGTTGTACTTTTATTTCTTTTTAATGTTTTATAATGTAAGCAATATATATATATATATATATATATATATATATATATATATATATATAAATATATGTATGTAGTTATATTTATGTAAATTAATTGAAACTTTTACTATTACTATATAAATATTGATTAATTCGATTAAATTGTATAATGATATACACATAAAACTAATAGTAATATGATATGTAAACAATTAAATCAATAAAAGAGAAGAAAGAAAAAAGCAAACAAAAAATAAAAAAGGAATTGTTAAGCAAGCAAAATGGAAAAATTTTAAAATGAAAACAAAAAAAATTAAAATAAAATGAAAAATCAAAATAAAAATAAATAGAATAAAAGTAAATGCATCAACTCAATTAATTAAGTGATTCTATTTTGATTCTATTTTCATTCTATTAGATTTCATTGGTTTGTGTCTTTATTTTTTTACGATACTCTAAAAAAAATTTTGATAAAGCAAAACTAGAATTTTTTTTTTGGAAAAATTTCTATTTTCTTGTTTAGAGTCATATTGAAATTTTTATATGAATGAAATAGAACTAATCAATGCCAAAACATTTCAAATATAAGTAATTTTAAAGTTTCTTTTCGTATAGATTTTCTGTGTTCGATTGAATGCAATTGAAAAAAATTTCCATAAAAACTTTGATTTATTAGTTTATTAATGTTCATTTTGAATTGGTATATAGAAAAAATTTTTTTTAAATCAATTCACAACCTACAACATGGACCATGGCACAATTTAATATTTTGTTTAAGTAAATAGATTTATAATCTAATTGTGAGATGTTACTTTATCTGCGACATTACAATTTGCCTTTTTTTTCACAAAGTGAAGTGTGCCTCGCTAGTTCGTTCGCTCGGTACTTCTTTTGTTCATTCGTTCATTCATTCGTTCATTAACCTTTGTGCGTGATAGATATAACGAAAATCAATGCAATGTAAATTTCATTTCATACATGTAAGTGCATTTCATTTTACAATATGAGAATACGTGAACATGGTCATTAATTGAAACAATTAATCTGATGTTCAAACGATCAATCAATCAAACAATAAAACAATATAATTGTTACATCATGTACAATACTTCATAATTTATATATATATAATTATATATGTACTGCATTCGAGACAAGCATTTTTACATTCTATGAAAATAAATAGCCATCAATAACACGGCGTGTTAAAGAAGCACTTACATTAGAGAAAAAGTTATAATCTAAGTCGTGATGCATATTTTTTTAAACTAAAGGTGAATCTTTAGCTTTATTTTAAGCATAACCTTTAGCCAATTTAATCAAAGCAACCAATTTTGAATATAAGAAATTTTTCAAATGACGAACATTTTCGAAGTGCATGCAAAACTCTCAGTCTCTCTACCGTTAGATTGAATCTCTCTTTAAGTGATAAAATCACGACTAACGTTGGAAATGGAAGCTGTTTACCGTGATACTTGAAATTAAGCAATGCGTAATGTGAAAGACCTCGTGATTTCGCGCAATTTCTCGCGATATATCTGAGCAAAGTACAACTCTCCTAGATAATTGATGAAATATTGCGTTTTATTGTTTTGAGTGACCAGCTTTTGTTCCACTTTAAATTTATACCTAAAAATGTCATGTTTTTATTCTTACTATTTTCTAATATATTTTTATTAAATTAAATTAAATTTACTTACACTACATTATACCTTCAATTTCTCTTGAAGCAGGTAAGTACCAAAAAAATAAAAAAAATGCTAAAGATTTCAGCTGAAAAAGTTATTTATTTTTTTTTTATAATTTTCAAAAATGCTTCAGTTATTTTGCAATGGTCAATTCTCATATGCATAAGGAACTTTTACAAGTTTGGAATTATTTTCTTTTTTTAATTTTTTTGTAGCTATATCTAATAATAAACCATGCAATATAGTTTATGAAAGTTTATTATGAGATCTTTTCAATTGTATATTAATCGTTACTACTTATAGATCCCAATTCCTTAAATAAAAGATCATTTCTGCTTTTAAAGTCGCCCACTTAAAGAAGCATGTTATGTTAACATTTTGATATATATAAATTTTTAAATTTCTGAATAATTTATCAATAAAATTAAATAAAATACCAAAAAGAAAAACCATAGAGTAAAAAATCATAACATATTTATAGGATTAGAAAAATGAATAAAATAATTATAATGAAAATTAGTTATGCAGCCAAAATCAAAGCATCCATTGTACAAATAGAATGTAATATAACTAAATTACTGGACAGCAAAGGAAAAAAAAATTATTTAATTCTATAAAATTATTGCATATAAAAATCTTAAACTTAACTCTACGTGCATTCATTTGCATTAGAATACATTGATCTTGTTTTTTTTTTCATTTTTATTATATCGATCGACTTAGAATTATTTTCTATAAAGCTTTAAGTTGATATGTTTGTAAATTTTTTATTTGAGATAATTTAATAAAATTTAAGATGGCATCTCAAAAGCGAAACTTAACTGTTAAAGTTTACGATCGCATCATATTTATAAATCCTTTGCGGATATAGCGGCAATTTACGACAATAGTTATTATATGGAAAAAAGATTACAATTTTCAAATGAGACTTGGCAAATTTAAAATGATTTAAAATAAAATATTAAATTTGATTCAAAAAGAACCATTTTTTTGGATCAAATAAATTGCCAGCCATTTTTATAGTTCAAGAAAATGGTCCAAATGTCCACTTGCTCATATATTATAGCAATAATTTAGCGGATATCTATAGAAAGTGTTCTGTAGGATGAGTTAAATGGAAAAGCCTACTTTGGCATTGGATCAATAATAATAATTTTTATTGTTGGGCTAACACTAATAATCGATTAAATGATTTGTATGTTACTCTTAATAAATATTTTTAAAAACTTAAAAAATTTATTGAAATATTGATTTCATATTACTACCATTTGCCAACATTTTTCTAAAGCTCCAAAAATTCTATGATTTAGATTAGCAAACAAAATAAACTTCTTTAAAAAATAAAAATGGGAAAAAAAAGAAAAAGAATTTTTTACATATAAATTTTACTAATAAAGCTTTAAATTAATTAGTTAATATAAAATTGAATTTATTTATAAATTTTTGTATAAGATATTTAAAGAATTGTGTATAGAAATCTTTACACATTAAAATATTATTTATTTTTACAACTTACAAATTACAACTAACAAATGGAGGAAGAAAGTTTTTATTTTTTGTTGTTGTTTTTATTTTTCTTTTTGTTTTTGTATATAAATATATAATTTAAATTGAAATATATTTACTGCACGGAGGAATAGAAATAAAAAGCAAAAAATATAGCAGCAAAGTAATAAAATAGCATGATAGAAACTTGACGAAAAACTTGTTTTAACTTTTCAATTAATGTTCCTTTCCACAAGCTTATGTAAATATCTATATTGCGGTATTTTACTTCTAAATACAACTACATTATATATTTATATATATGTATGCATAGTTTTAGCTTCTTTTTGATATCCATCACTCAAAGATGTTGAGCTCATTTTGTCAAAACACTTGTAGAATGGAAATGGCAACGTTAGAAAATTTTCTTGATTATCATAAAATTCTAAGTTATATCATGATCTATTTAACGGCCTTAACGTTTGTCAATTTGTCTATCTATCTGCCTATCTGTGTGTATGTCTGTCCCTTATAATCATCAGACTGATTGAAAGTAAATATTGATATATTGAGTAAAAATGTGATAAAACTACTGACAATTCTATTAAGTCTATTTGATATTGAAAATAGAATAAAATCAAGTTATTTGGAACCAATGAATTCGAACTGAGAAGAAGTATCTTTTTGACACTTCAATAAAATTTTTTATTATTTGAATGAAATCTTCTACAATGATTCTAAACTCAAAAAAAAAAAAAAACAAAAAAAAAAAAAGAAAAACTACAAAAAATTATTAAAACCTTAAAAAGAGTTATACATTTTTTTATGGTCAACACTATTCTATCTCTTTCTTTCAGTTTCTTTCTCTTTCCTTATTTTCTGTTTACGCTAAAAATAATTGAGCATTAATTTGATCAAGTTGTTATGGTGGGTATCTAAGAGTTTCATTTAATCTTTATATAAATTTTCTAGTTGTTTCAAATTGTAAATTATCCAGTGAAAGAGTTTTAAAGTTCTTTCCTCTTTCTTTCTTTCTTTTTTTCTTGCTTTCGATCTTTCTTTCTGTCTTTCTTTCTGTCTTTATTGAATTTAGTTGTCGTTGATCATTTAGACCAAATAGTTGCTTTGGAAAGGTATTTTAAAACAAGTTCATGACCAAATAAACACCGTTAATATTTAACTCTGGTTTTTGTTCTTGTTTTTGTTTTTAATATTATTATTAAGCCTTTTTTTTTCATTTCCTTCTTGCCATAATTTTATTCCTACTTGTAAAATTAATTTCTTTGTTGTTTTCTTTGTTTATTTATTTACTTAATTTCCTCAAGTGTGAGACAGAATTTACATTACAAAGACTTAGTATTGAATTCAATTTATTATTTGTGGTGAAGGAAAAAGTGAAAGAAAAAGATAAAAAAGTGCATTGTGTGTTTGCTTTTTGTTTTTGGTGTAAATTCTTTTATTTTGGAAAGTTATATTCATTCTTTTTTTACAACAACAATAGCAGCAACAGTTACAGCAACAGCAATAGTAGCAGCAGCGCCAGCGCCAGCACCAGCACCAGTAGAAAGAACAACATAAACAACAAAAATATAAACAATACCAAGAACAACAACAACAACAACAACAACAAAATAATAATAATAATAATAATAATAATAATAATAATAACGAAATATAATGGATTTTATTTTATTTATGGTAAGTAAATAATACATATAAATATCTATGTATCTATGTGTATGCATAGGTTATATTAGTATGGCATATTAGAGAGCAGCAAAAAAAAGGCATCGAACATTTTTGACCTGCTTTGTACATTACATGTAAATTAGCCGCACTATCATTCATGGCATTTGCAGTAATGTATTATGAGAGATCTTTATTATCCTTAGTAGCATTTTTAAAAAAATTATGTAAAATTTTTCAAAATTTTTCAAAAATTATCGATATCGAATTATTGAAATCGACAATAATGCTGTTGAGCAAACAATCGATATAATTATAACTTAAATTCTTTGGCGGTCCATAAGTTTGATAAAATAAGTTTGTATAAATATTGGGAATATACATATTCAACTTTTATTAAATCGATTATACCAGAATCTTACTCTCCAGAAATTTGAACTTGCCTGTACGTTCATCTGTCTGTCTGTCCATCTAATATCTGTCCAAGTAAATTCAAGCAACAATTTCCCAATTTTTGATATATTTTACTACATAAAATTTAAAGTGATTGTGATGGAATCATTTTTACGGATCCCTCTTCAAATACTACCTTTATCTGAAAAACGTTGCTTTTGAAAGGCATTTTTTTAACGAAAATTGTCATACTATTATATTTCGATTTTAAAGTACATGTACAAAAAATTGGTTTTAAATCTAGCCATTTTGTGAATCTGTTGCCCTTGCCCTTTCCCTTGCCCTTCCCCTTGCCTATATAATGAATTTTTCAAATCTTTTAAAAATTGTTTAAAAATTTTTTTTAAACTTTGTAACTTCGTAACTTTCTCATCTCATTAAATAGAGTAAAGTTGTGAGGGTTAAGATTTAACAGTCAACTTCCATGGACTTTAACGTCCATGTTTTGAATAAAATGTAATGCTTTAGTGAGAATAAGTTTTCATGTGGCAAGAGAAGGGAAACATGTAAACGAATGATTAAAATATTGTTATTACCGAAGAGAAATAGCCTTTGTAAGAAATGTACTTTATTGATCACAGATTGCTACGCAGTCAATAATTCCATAATTTAGATGAATTTGCTTTTATTTTCGTATTTTTCATTTTCATCTTTTGCGAAGAGTTGAAAAAAATGGAACAATGAATTTTCGAAATTTTTTTCTTAATTTTTGTAATTTTTCTAATTTTTTTTTAATTTTATATATATAATTTTCCTTTGTAATTGATTTGTTGTTATGCCACCCATACAAATAAATACTTCAAAATTTGAACAAGTGTACTCTTTTGCCCCATCAAAACTCATCAACACTTAAGTGACTACGATTAAATTAATTTAATTTAATGGACTGTTTAATAATAAATTTTTTATTATAGCTCTAGATTTAAATATTCATTTTCATTTAATTAATTTCTCCGTTTATAAATGATTGGGCGTAGTTTTGTCCATGGCATTTAAAACGTACAAGTTAAATTTTAATTAAAATTTTTTTTCTTTTTTTTTCTTTTTACAGAATATTTTACACATAATTTTTATGGGAATTTTGGTGGCAACTGAAGCACCATCAACGGATACTATTCAAGAATCTTCAGAGGGCTATTATACGTTTGTAGAATCGCCCAATGCTGTACCGCCTAGAGTTAGGCCACCACCTTATACCTACGTTAACATAGATTGTAAAAATGTGGCAAATGGAAAAAAAGTCACCGTCTCCTTTAACAATATATGCGGTGATCTAAACAAGGGTCTTATTCCAAAAAATCCCATGAAACAAAATGTTTTCGGTGAACCGTATCCATTGTAAGCGAATTTATTGTAGATATCCTTATTGTACACATAAAATTTTTTACATTTATTTACGGTGTATTTCTTGTATGAATCAAAAGTGAATTGATACGTAATCAGACGTTAAAGTTTTTTTCAAAGACCTTACCAGTACTAAAGGCTGATGACACATTACCCAAAGTTACACAAATCCAACATGATGAGCCGATGGAAAGATTGGATAATATTATTATGAGGCACAATGGTAAACGTGATTCACGACTTTCTGGAAAATCATTGACAAGTCCATATGATATCTCTTCAATGAATCAAATGAACAATGTTCAAAATTTGGCAGAGCAAAAGAGGCAACCTAGAAAATTTTGTGATGGTGGTGGCATATTTTGCAGTATTTATCGAGCTATACAGGGTGATACTTCAGCTACGCCTACAACAGCTGCAATAACAGCAGAGAGACGTGAAGAAATACCATCAATTCGTTATGATGGTCCTCCAACACCATGTCCAGCTAAAGTTGAATATGCAACACCAGTATTTTCTAAAAATTATCAAGGCACTTGGCGCTATATTGTTCAAATACCATATGAGGGTTATTTTACACAGACCGTAGAAGTTACGCGATGTATTCAAGCCCGTTGCCATTATTTAGATGGTGGTTGCCTTTCATCCCCAAGATGGGTTAGTTTACTTGTAGCTGAAATATTTTATCCATTTTCTGAAGAGGTTATGTCCACCACAGCAGCACCATCAGTACAAGATTTTCAAGCTTATCAACAATATTTACAAAAACGTGCTGGTCTACGTAATGAATCACAGAGTAATAATCATTTGAATAATGCCCAATCAAATGGAGATTTCAATCAGCATTGTGATGGTTTCGATGATTTGGGCTGTTTTCAAGTTCGCCTATACTATGATTGGTTTTTGATACCAGGCTCATGTAAATGTTGGCGCCCCGATTATTTTGCCAAATATGTTCGCAGAAAGTCCGCAACTGATTTGTAAGTTAACTTGATCATCATAGTTGCGCATTTCATCGATTCAATGTTAAAATGTAATGAATATATGATTCAACTACCATCCATGGCCACTATTGCGTTTAATCATGTAAAATTAGAAGATATATATACGACTTTGATCCAATACAGCAAAACAAATATATACCTTATAATTGATCGGGGCCCACAATTAAATACTCTAAATCACATTTTTATCAAGGAATATCTAAAATTGTTAGTTTTTCCACATGACAACTCTTTGCCAAATAAATAACTGTATGAGGGCGTGGTCGAAATAATAGTCTAATCTTATGCATAATTATTACCGGACATCTCTGGTCTAAATCACGTCAACATAACAAATTTCACTCAAATCGCTGTAAAATTGCATCACATACTTTGATAACAAATTTACATGGACAAGTAGGCTTAAATTGAATCGAAAAGGGTCTTTATCAACTCCTTTTGGATGCTACATACAATCGCACAACACACATAAAATCGTACAAGTGGTAAAAGATATAAATATATCTAGATATATATATGAGAAGTTTAGTTCGACTTACCTTTTATTATACACATCGATTCAGAATGAAATTTTTAATGCGATTTAAGCTTGCTTGCTTGTCTATGTAAATATTATATCAAAGTACAGGGCGCAATTTTATAGCGATTTGAAAATTTCATTATAAGTACAAGTAGAATTTTATTTTGATTAGTTACAACGGAAGCTACAAATAAAATTAATTATATTTTACTTAAAATTACATTTATTAATTTTGAGAAAATCGAAAGGATTTCAAACGATATTTGAATCCATCTTCTTTTTTGAATTCACGTGATATGTGGAATGAAAAAAAAATTGCATTACACCCGTCAGATCAGTACTTAAATACATACATATTTCTCAGTAATTGAGTTCATGTTCTCTGCGGCCGCCATTGCTTATATTTTCCATAAATAAATATTTCTATAATTATATTAAGCAAATGCGTTAAGAATCGATTTTATTTAAATAATTCTTTCTAAACATAGAAATATACTTAGTACAAAATCGGTCATAATTTTTCTGCTTTTCAAGCACTTTGTTAAATAACTTTGTTAAATAAGAAAACCCATTAGAATCAGTCGAATTGAAGTCTTCTATAAGTATTAAGACAAACAAGAGGAAGAAATGAATATGTAATGATGTCCTTTTGAAATAATTTAAAAAGATCTTAATGCTTGATCAAACTTAGTACATTTATTTAGTATGTCAAATAATCATGATACATTGATTTTCACTAAAATATATTCAAAATTACAAATATTTTTCATATCATCGACCTCTTTTTCAAATGAGGCGTTTTATAGTGCGTGCTTGTAAAAATTGTTTGATTTTACTCATATTTGTTCTCCGTTGTCGTTGGTTCAAAACGTGCCTGCATACTAAATTTCTCTAACATATCTCTAAAATTGTGGCATGTAGCCTGATAATTCATTTAAATGACTGAATAAACATGCTTAAATCGCCTCAGAAAATAATTTTGAGTCAATCGATAAATGTTCTGCATATTACATACGTCCAGGCCTACGCATTACATCCTATATCAAATCCTGTGTAGGGTATAAATATATCAAATATACAATATTTCTACTACATTGAATTTTCATTTAATTTTCCTGGTAATATGTTAGAATAACTCTTTTTATAAATTTGTTTTCCCCATTTGTTAAGTTCTTCTTTTGTGATGTATTCATAAATAAAAAATTTTTCAGTAAACGCTAATAAAACGTAATAGTAAAGTATACGGTGGTAAAAGTATTTGATATGGAAACTTTGTTGGAGCAACAAAGGCGTTATCATGAAGAACGTGAACGTTTAATAAAACTAATGGTAGACGAATATGGCAGTAAAAAATCTGGAGAGAAAGATCGTATTCATTCTGAACACAGATTAAAATATTTATTAGAATTACACCATAATTCGACAGTAAAGCTAAAAGATCTATATGAAGACAAGGATGGCGAGCGAAAAGCTGAAATCCAAGCATTATCAGGTCCCAATGAATTCAATGAATTTTATGCTAGACTTAAACAAATTAAGGAATTTTATAAAAAACATCCAGATGATATAAATATACCATTATCAATAGAGTTCGACGATTTGGTAAAGTCTTGCAATGATCATGATGATATATCCGCTTTAGTGGAATTTACAGATGAAGAGGGTGGCGGTCGTTATCTAGATTTAAATGAATGTTATGGAATGTATTTAAATTTGCGGGGTGTAGAAAAAATTGATTATGTCACGTATTTAATGACATTTGATCATGTATTTGATATACATAAAGAAAGGAAAAACAAGGATTACAAAAAATATTTAGAAACCCTAAATGAGTATTTGCATAATTTTATAATGCGCATACAGCCATTGCTAGATCTGGAAAAAGAAATACTAAAAGTGGATTTGGAATTTCAGAAGCAATGGTTACAGGGTTGTTTTCCTGGGTGGGCTAGTAAGGAGACGGAATCTGCTTTGGCCAATACAGGGGCGCATTTAGATTTGTCGGCATTTTCCAGTTGGGAAGAATTAGCTTCTTTAGGCTTGGATCGTTTAAAATCTGCTCTAATGGCATTAAATATGAAATGCGGTGGAACATTAGAAGAAAGAGCACAACGCCTGTTCTCAACTAAAGGTAAAACTACTTTAGATCCATCTTTAATGGCTAAAAAACCAACAAAAAATTTTAGTGCGGAATCCAAGGGAAATGAACAACACAAGGAAATTGCGCAATTGGAAGCATACCTTTATAAATACTCTGAGTTCGTTTCTGAACAAAGAAATGCGACAAAAGAGAATGTGCAACGTAAACAAGCTCGTACTGGTGGAGAACGCGATGACAGTGACGCAGAGGCCACTGATTCAGATAACGATGATGATGCCGATGCTGACGATGTACCATATAATCCGAAGAATTTACCTTTAGGTTGGGATGGAAAGCCTATACCTTATTGGCTGTATAAACTACATGGGCTTAATATTAGTTATAACTGTGAAATATGCGGAAACTTTACATATAAAGGACCTAAAGCATTCCAACGACACTTTGCTGAATGGCGTCACGCTCATGGCATGCGATGTTTAGGTATACCGAACACAGCACACTTTGCAAATGTAACTCAAATTGAAGACGCAATTACTCTGTGGGAGAAATTGAAATCACAAAAACAATCAGAGAGGTGGATAGCCGATCAAGAAGAAGAATTCGAGGATTCCCAGGGTAATGTAGTTAACAGAAAAACGTTTGAAGACTTGAAAAGACAAGGACTACTTTAAGCCGTAACAATTCAGTAATGTAAAGTGAGAAGAAGTATGCTTAAATAAAGAGACTAATTACCTTGCAATATTTGGGATAATATGTAACACACAACCTGTTATATTTAGATGTTGAATATTTCTACACATCACATTTTAAAATTTGTAAATTTTCATTAATTAATTAAGTTAATATTTATTCTTTGCAACAGGCCACAAAGTCAATTTTCTTTCTAATTTTTGACGACGAAAGAATTGGGCAATGTGTTATGATTCAACATACATGTTTTAAATAAACTTTTAAAATTTTTTAAACGCATATGTGATGAGCATACTACACAGTTTGATGCGAAATGTTGCAACTAGTGGTGCAACAATTAATCACACCAAGGAAATAGATAAAGAAATTGAGAGACTTGATACTTCTGTTCACATTCACTTTACAAATCTTACCTTTTTGCACTCTACACCCCCTACTAAAAAAAATACTAAAAAAAAAAAATTTATGCATGCATTTGTAATACCCAGAAAGGCTTCTAATGGACGCACCGCTTATTACATTAGTCGACTCAAAAACACTTTCTGATTCAATTAAATATATTTTAAGTACTGAATATGATTAGGATTGGAACATCTTTACTACCACTCTCTATAAAACACCTTTTTCTGAGACAAAATTGTGTAGCGCAGTTTTATAGTTAAAGTTAGATAAATTTTAAAAGTGAAACGTCTATGACAAATTATTATTGCACCTCTGCTCTTCATTTTAAGTATGCATTTTATTTCAATTCACTTTTATTTCAGTTCATTTAAAATATTTTCATTTGTTCTGCTTGTTTACTTCACGTAAATTGGCTGAATCGCTTGTTTATAATTTATCTCTAGAAATTTGACGAACAACTGATTATCAAACAATATACTTGCATTCTAAACGGTATTCAAGATGAGAATTTCTTCAGTGTTTAATGGTTCTACACGTAATGGTCGTACTCCTCAAAATGAGGTTAAAGTACCATTTCAGGAAATTTTACCATTACGTTTAAAAAACAGAGTTAGTGGTAAAGGTGACACTGGTTCAGATGTGGCTTGTCTACAAGAAATGAGTATTTTATTTGCTTGCCTTAAGGATAAAGACTTTACGGAAAAGTACTGTCAGAAGGAAATTAGTCAATTTAAGAATTGCTATAAAAATTATTTGGATAGCAAATCAGCTGCTAAAGCGGTAGTTAATCAAGGCATTGTAACACCGGGTAATAAATTAAATTATAAACAGTTAAATAAATATCTACGAAACTTTCCACCACAGTGAGAAGTATTAAATGTAATTATCGAATAATAATAAAAACGTAAATTATAAATTAATGTGTGTTTAATATAGCAATGTTTGTCTAATTGCCCATTATAAGTTTCAAGTGATCGACAAGAAAATGGCATTAATATGATTTTGTGGAGCTTTTTAAAAATGATAATTCTAAGTGCTTAAATAATAACAAATTCCAGATTATTAAGTGTTTTTAATGTAATGAAACCTTTAGAAATGTAAAAGACTTAGTAAAAGTGTAAAACATTAAAAAACCTGCCCTCTTAACCTACGTTTGTAAATTTGCCAAAAGAATTAAAGCTGGTGCGATGTGGATGTTTAAGATTTTGCCCCACTAATTTGCTTTTCCACGTACCTACCTAACTGCCCCATATTATTAAAAGTTTGTCATTATTTATTCTATCATTTCTTTGGATTATTTTCTATTCTAAAAGTGTTTTCCTATTACTTCTTCAGCAGCGAACAAGAATAACTTACCATCGTTTGTTTTAGTTATTGTTGTTTCTATTTTTTTAATTGAAGTCTACAAAAATCCTATTTATTATACAAGTTGCCAATGGATTCTCGAACTCGATTTTGAAAAGTTGACTCTTCCATTTGTCAAATTAAAATAGCACAAATTAGTAAATTTATGTAAATTTGTAATAATGGCCAAAAATAACATCAAAATGTTTACATAGTTGCTCTTGTTATTAATATTATTATTATATTAATAATGCATTTCGCCTTTCAAAATCCATTATATTTTACTGTAAATTCATGATCAAAAATATATAATAAATAAATGTAAAACTGATTATTCATAAAAGGAACAGATATGTTGCTTTTCTGAGTAAGAAACCCAACTAAGTTACGTGCCATTGTTTATAAACTGGAATATACGCGAAATTTTGTTTATAAATATGAAAATAATAAATAGTAGCATGAACGATTCAAGTCTAGCAACCAACCAATGATTTGCGACTTGGTAACTGTAACATTTACTCTCTTAAATTGTGAATCTTGTAATGTTAGAAAGTCTTTGCTGTCACTCAAATTCACTTACTTGCTTATGAATATTCTTCTCTCTTAAATGGTTTTTCAATTTTTAACAAGAAAACCTTCTTGGTAACTTCTCATGAGGAAAATATCTAAAACATTTTTTTTTCTATCAAACAGCTGTTGTTCGCATATATAAACAAAATGTTTGCAGTTTCAAAGGAAAGTTTTTTCTTTTTTCTAATTGGAAGAAAAATCCTGTGTGAAAGCCGACTTTAGAGAAGTTGATTTATATTTAAAAAAATGAAATTAGAATCGTCGAACGGAAGTCCAGTTATGCCTCCTCTTAAGTTAACAGTTATGGAACAAAAATTAATTAAGGCGGAGTCGCAACAGGAGCAATCACAAATGAACGAAATGATTCAAGAGGAAGAATTTGAAAATTTTAATGAGGGTGGTGGTGATGAAGGTTCCAGTCAAGAAGAAGTATTGGCAGACCTATTAAAAGATGTAAAGCAATCTAAAAAGGAAAACATTGGTGAAACTAGTGACGAACTTGCAATAAGTGGAAAGAAAAAGGCTACACGCAAAAAACGGTCTATTAATTGGGAAGAAGCTGAACGTAGTTTACTAGTAGAAACGATTAAGCCGAAACTGGATTTGGTAGAAAATCGTGCTGTTGATGCTAAAAGTATTAAATCTAAACGTTTAGCCTGGATCCAGATATCGAAACAGTAAGAACAAATTGTTAAATCTATGTAATATATATAATATATATTGAAATTTATATATCTATACACCTCTAATGTACAACATTCTAGATTCAATTCCCTGAATTTTCGTCAACGTTCATTGGAGCAAATACAAGTTCAGTGGCGTAGTATGAAGAATACGGCCAAAAAAGAATATCAACAAAAGAATCCGAAACTGAATTCGCTGCTTGAAGGAGTAAATATGCTTGAATTCATGGAGGAAATGCAGAAAGAGCCATTCGGTGCCACTCGCAGTCAAACCCGCAATTTGGGTATTCAAAATAAAAAGGATAACATGGATATTGATGACGAAGATACACCATTAGCAGCACTGCCTACAACTTTATTAAGTAACAGTAATAGTGAAGATACGTTACCTTCTTCTACATTAGCATTGCTTTCGCCCCCAAACTCTGCTGAATCACAACAAGCCGAATGTCAACAGCAACAAGAAGAAACAACTCAGTTTAAGAAAAAAAAATCAACTACTAAGCAAAAATCTACACTAAACAAAACTCAAAATATTTTAGGAAACAGCATACCAACTGCGTGTACGGTGAAGCGTCAAAAAAATCACAATTTATCGAATAGTGATATTAATAATTCAAATATGACATTAAATAGCCATCACAATTTAACATCGCTAACATCAAGCACAATTACTACTGACATTAAACAATCAAATGGTATTACTCTAAGTTCTATGAGCACCCCGCCACCCTCTCCGCCACTAACCGCTGATGATCCTAAATATAAAAAGCAATTATTCGATTTGATAAAACGTGCCCGTCTTTCCGAAATTGATCATGCACGCAAAGAACATGAGCAAAAATTACGTTTTGAACAACAAGAACAAGAACTGAAATTACGCCAAATGTGTGAATTGCATGAACAACGTATGCGTTTTGCCTTAATAGAACACGAAGCACGCATGCGTGTCTATAATTTGCCGATGCATACTGATAAAAAAAATGGGAAGTAATAGACATTAGAAATTAATAATTTACGGATTTATAAAGAATTGTAGAATTCATTACATGAGTGTGCAGCAACGTTGCCAATTAGTAAAGTATTTAAAAATTGTAATCAATAATTCGGTTCAATTCACGAGCATTTATCATAATGAAAGTTTTTTTTCTTTACTTTTTCTTTTTTTTTTTTTTTGTTTTTTTGTTTTATTTTTTTTTAATACTTATATGTATATCACAAATGATGAGTAAAAATAAGTCTTTTATTAGTATGAGATATGTAATTTTATCAAATATAAGTTCACAATTAATGTAATTTATTAGTCGCTGGGGTGCCAAATGAATTATAACAGATTACGGAATTCATTACGACACTCATACATTTATATTATCATACATGTAAAAGCTGTCGATCAAGTCGATCCATATAACAACATAATTTGAAATATATCATCTTGGTGCCCCAAGTTGAAGTAATAAAAATAATTTAAAAAATAATATATAATACAATTTAGTTTTCTATGATTTAGCTGAATAGATTGAATAATATTGAATGTACTCTGAAATTGTAATGCGTAAATAGTGGAAACGTTTCGCCATATATGGCGAAGAACTTCATGTACTACCAACCTACAATAATTTTGAACTTCTGGATTTATCTTGTCATTGTTTTAATATCTCATTTGTGATTAAGACATAAAGACAGTCTCCTAACAGAATCAAAAGCAAAAAAGTAGAAAATGTTCAACATAAATGTGAAATTTAAGTGGATTTTTTTTTTTTAGATAGCAACCAGTAAAGCTTCATATTTAAGTAAAACATATGCACAGTTTCCCTTCCGCTACGCTGGGATTTTCTTAGTTAGTTATTCTGGGAACCTTTACTCTTTACGTTTTATCAAGTAAATAAGTGGTGAGTAAATAAGTTATTAATATACAAATGAAATTATGTTTTAAATTAGTTTTTCTTTTTTATTCTTTACTATGTATAATAAAAATAACAATATGTAATATCTATATTTTTTTTTGTTTGATACATATACAAAAATGAATCACAACGTTTGTTTTGTTTACTTTTTTGTTTTTTTGTTTTGCATGTTGCATGATTTGTGCTGGATACTTTGAATGCTCAATAAAAATATAATAAATGGTTTAATAAGGCGTACTCTATATAACATAAAAATAATGATTTTTTGTAAAAAGTGTGACTGGAATATAAATATAAGTACAAATATAAATACAAATATAAATACAAATATAAAGCACGTCCAATATGACAGAAGGGCTATTTTAATGACTATGTTGTTGATTTGCCTTTAGTCGAAACCTTTGAGAAATTGTTTTAAACGATTAGGTAAATCTAGTTTATCGATATTTTCTGGTTTTATATTGAGAAGGATAGCATCTCTGCATGCATTCTGTAGGGTAACAATGCCATATAATTGGATAATACGTATTTGCTTTGTGGTACCATAAACATCTACAACGACATGCAATGGCGTTTTATTTAGAGGTATATCTTTGGTACACGGCCCCTGATCTACCCCATTTATAATAAAATGCATTTCGCCTTTTGTGCCATCAGCTTCTGTGGGTACATAAACGACCCCAATGCGTGAACCTTTATCTGTAAGAAGTATGCCACTACAATTACATGAAATACTTGTTCCAGAGGGTCGAAGAAGGCGTTTAGGTATCATGCCTTTAGGCGTATGTACATAAATAGAATCACCTAAAATTTTACCTAAAAATTTTATAGAATTTCATGCATTACTTGAAACAGCTTAAATAACGGACTCAACAAATAAATTTAATGTATAACATACTCTTTGTTGGTATGGAACTACTTGTTATTTGTTGAACATCATTAACAACCGGTTCCATATTATCGTTGGCGCCAATTCTATCGTCACCACTATTGAAATTACATCGTGCAGTTATTGAATGTGATTCAAATTTGGATATTGGATAAATCCAACTTATACCCAAATTAGCTAAATCAGGCAAAGCAAATTGTGGCAAACCATTGCCCATTGAGCCTAATACATCTGGTATTAATTGCGTCAAACCTAAACGCATATGGCCAGACCAGCCACGCTCATTTTTCTCAATTTCAACTAGAAATATTTCTCCCATTTCAAGTGGTTTTTCCGAAAATGTAACAGCATCAGCAAAACTGGTCTTACGATGTGCCACCGTATTATCATCGCAAAGTATTATATTAGAACCGTGATATGGATGAAATCTTGTCATTAATGGCCGCTTACTATTTGGTGTGTTATTCAACATTGAATTATATAAAAAATTTGTATATTATCAATTTTTAAGAAATTTGTAAATATACTGAAGGAATGTATAAGAAATGTCAATAAGTCCACTGATTTAATTATTATTTATTTATTATAATAATATCACAATATGTGTATCTGTGTTCTTCTTCTTCTTTTAAATAACTAAAATAACAATAATATGATAGCAGCTGTTTCATCGCGACCCAATAAAATACAGTGTTATTGCACGTTTATACACAAAATAGATTTTTGCCACTAGAAGATCTCTTTATTAGTTCAAGAATACTTAAACATAAGACAGAATCGTTTCAAAATTATGTGCAGCTCGTAATATGTAGCAAATATTAGACAGCGTTAATTATTTCGTAATTTGCCGCCTGATTAATTAGAATATTAATATATAATTTACTTAGTAAACATGGGCAATTTATTTTTGTACTAATTACATGGAAGGAATTGCTTGAATTATTCGAGAAGAAATATATCTGTTCATCTTAAAATACTTTTAAAAAGTGCATGTATTAATATTCTATAAATAAAACATTATTATAAATTATTGAAATAAATACAGATTGAGTGTTTGTAATGTGGACACGGCGAAAATTTGAACTTTGATCAGAAACTACCAAAAACTATTGCTACTCAATTTTCTAATTAGAAGAAGCTTCCAATAAGAATTACGACTACGACGAAATAATTTAAATTTTTCATTCCAATTTTATATCAAAAGAAAAAAATTGATTATTTTTACAATTTGTACTAAATTTGTACTAAAAACAATTCAATTTAACTGTACTTGTGTACGAAACAAATTGAAGGAGCTCGAACAATTTCTCTACGTTAACAGCAACTCTATTTTTTGTCTATCCGAAACATTCCTTAAACTTCATGACTTACACACGATTACAGTTGGAAAGCACGATATTGTCATGAGTATCATGATCGTCACTAAAACAGGTCTCATGGCGCCAGAATAGCAATCCTAATATCCAAGAAATTAAGATATAAGACAGTTTCCGCAATAATCTAGTTATGAATCAGTAAAAGTCTGCATTTGTGAGATCTTTATAGAGGTTGGGAGCCTATTCATAATTAGTTGCATTTATACTCTGACCTCTGGATCATGACACCAAACCATACCCATTGCTATATGTTAAGTTGTGACGCGCATTGTATTTTATGGGGCAGTAATAATTCTGGTTCAAGGGGCAGATTACTACACAATTTTATCGACAAATTTTCAAACTTTGCCTTCAACCAAACATGCACAAATCTGATGCTTTGTCCGTCTAACATAAGTTCATCAAATGGCATAAAATGGTAACTACAATAACATGCAAATCGCCAAATTTTTGTATGCGCTGGAAATTTCTCGAAACTCTTGTTTTGTGTTTCCATTACCATTTTATTTTATTGCGATTTGAATACAATTTAAAAAAAAAAAATGCAAAATATATGAGATCGTATGTATATAATTAAATGCATTTATATTTCTAAAATGTCATCCCAAAATTTCATTCTTGATACATTAAAATAATTATCTGGCTCAACTGTGTACGATAATTGATTATTAAAAAACGAGTTTTGAAAATGTTGATAAAAACAAAACATTTTGAATCGTCATTAAATATTTGTTTCTCACATTTGCCATCAGCCCAATTAAATAGTGGTGTCCTAAAAATACATTCGATATAAAAAAAAAAATTTCATTACATTCAAGCAAAAATCGATTACAAGTATTACGAATTATATACTTGGTTTTAGCAAAATGAATGAAATTTCCGACATAGAGTTCTACCATTTCAGCATCAATGGAATGTCTTTCAAAATCAGGAAATAATAATGGTGAGTGTAGTAAATAAATTAAATCATCACAATGAACAACACCATAATAATAAGACAATGTCGTATCACCTTTATATACCGTTGCATAACTGTAAGGTCCTTTGTAATTAAATCTATATAAATATAAAGGACTTTCAGGTGACAGTCTAGTTGTAACGTAATGTTTAACTGTATTATAAAAGGGATGATGGAAACCGCGATCCGTAATTAAGTCCATAAAACCAGCTGCTGTGGTGCTATTGAGCTCGGTCATATTATAAAAATATTCCATAATAATTGAATTCAATTTTTCTTTTATCTGGACTTCATCAAATTGTCGTGGGAACTCTAACAATTTTTGTAAGATTTCTACGAAATTGCTATTAAAGGATTGTGTCAATTGTTCAGATTCTAAAATGGCTACCACCCGAACGGCACCTTCATTTGGAACTCCACCGACCATAAAAGGTACAGCCTTATACGATCCTTCACGTAAAATATCTTGAGGATGTTTGGTAAAGAAGGCTTCTGAAGGATTGACACCTCTTTCTACAACTGGCTTGAAATTAGTTAAACTGTCAATATCCCAGAATTTCAATCCATCTCCAGCGTGTAACAAATCTCTGGCATTAATGTGTCGCAATTGATACGTTAATTCTTTTGTCGTCATATCTTCATAGTAACTTATATTACAAAGGCGAGCTACATCAATAACTTGTTGCAGCGGCTCATCATTAATGGCAAAAGGCACATTAGCAGTGCCACTTAAAGATGCAACCGCATGAAATAATCCTTCAGATGATTTGCTTAACATGTGCATATGAGCTGATACACCTCCAACACTTTGCCCCAACAATGTAACCCTGCTCGGATCCCCATCAAAATATTCGATATTTTTTTGAATCCATTGCAAAGCCATACGTTGATCTTTTAAACCAAAATTCCCGGGCATGTATTCATCATGCGTGGACAAAAATCCGAATGGTCCTAATCTATAATTAAAAGTTACAAATATTATTTCACCGGTATTCATAAAGTATGTTGGGCCCGTGATAAATGGATTAGAGCTACCGCTAAACCAACCACCACCATATATATATACAATGACGGGAAACTTATTTACACCAAATGGCAGATTCAATGGCTTATATATATTTAAATATAAGCAATCTTCTTCACCAACTACATTATGAGTCGGTACCAAGTAATTCTTTTGAATGCAATCACTTTGTGGCGTTGTAAATTGCATTGTTCCACTCCATTTAGGAAACGTTTGTGGATTTTTAAAACGTAAAGGCCCTATTGGAGGTTGAGCAAATGGTATACCCATAAATGCATGATAATTTTTGTATTGTCCTTTCATTAAAGTACCTTGCATACAGCCAACTGTTGGTGTACATACTACTGGAGTATCTATGGTGTTGCGGGTCTTATCATCATTGCAAACAATATTTCCCAAGCCATAGGATTGCAGAAACAAAAGTGCTATACCAATTTGAAAGTAAATCATTTTGTATGGAAAATGTTACCCAAAGAATTTGTCAGACTTCTGGAAGTACAACTTAATATTACAATACAAATAAAATTATTCATATTCTATATCAGGTATAAATTATGCAAATCATGCAATGCGTGTATCCTACACAGATCCATACATTTACAATCAATTCTTATTTAATTGACTATTTCAAAGAAAAAGATTGCCTCCATTTATGGAAAATAATTTACACCATTTCAAACAAATCGATAAAAATTTTTATGATAAATATGCATCGTGCTGCATCGTCTCTCACCTAAATTCTTATATCGATTTCTGTTGCGATTTTTATATCTAAATTGCTACCGATATTTTTCACTTATTTTTTCTGTTTTTTCTCTTAAACATTAAACGTTTAAGTCTTCAATAAAATAGGTCAAGTATGTGGAGCATTTAAGCAATTAAGTGTAAATCAATTATGAAAATATTTAATGTAAAGTAAAAAGTTAAAAGTAATCTAAATAAAATGACTTTTCGAACAGCCTAATAGTATCTACAACTGTTTATGTAATTTTACATTTTATTGAAAACAATTAAAACATTAGTGAAATGTAACTGAATTCTATTAAAACCTGATGATTAATTTAATGATTCTTATTTAAAGCAATTTGTTATCTCATTATCAATATATCTTAATTTATAATTTATTTCAATTGAAATGTTTCATTCATTTTATTTTATTCTTTATAACTTTTTATGTATACGCTTCATTATTATTATATGAAAATTTATTCATAATAATATAAATTTTAAAATGTAGTTTATGTGTTGCAAAAAAAAAAACTAAACAGAAACATTAAAAAACAACTGCAAATTTATTTGGTGCCTTCACAACCAGTTTGCACAATTTATTAAAAGAAAAACAAAAAAAAAAAAACTACCAAAATTGATATGAACTGACATCAAGATATTAAGAATCGAAACTGTCTCTGAAATACTGGACATTACTAGGCATTCGAATATGATTTCTAGTCAAGAAAATGTATTAAAAACTTTGAACCACTTTAAGATTAAATAAACCTATTAAAGCGATCGATCAATTTTATCAAAATCTTACATATTGACTTCTTATGACAAAATATTATTTTATAATAATTTTTTTTTAAACGATTCATAAAATTTGCAAATTTTTTCTCGTCAATATCCAAGAATTTGAAATAAAACGAAATAAAGCGAATCGAATTTGAAATGTTCTTCAACCGATCAAAATCTTTTGAAAATTTTTTTATGGACCGACACCGCACAGAAAACTTTACCGCAACTATTGTAAATATTTTCGTTATAATTAATGCTATATCTAATATTTGATAAACATTTTTAGATCAATCTAAACTATTTAAAATTTCTATTTCTGATAGAAAAAATTCAAATTACGGACTTTTTGAAGAAATTTGTTTTTGAAATTTCTTTTTGAAGAAATTTTGCGAGAAAACCAATAACTTCCTTTTTAATTAAATCGGATTATGTTACAATAAATTAATTTAAGTCATGCCTACATTTTTTTTAATATATATATAAATTTTTGCCTTTTACTTTAATACTTTATTCTAGTTTCTTTCCAATTAAAAAAAAATTAATTTAGTATGCAAAAATACCAGAACTGGAGTAAAACAAGGTGTACGCAAAAACAAAAAAAAAACACTGTAAAAGTGAATTTTAATTTATTATTTTTTATTTTTTAATAATTTTTGAAATTATTTAATATAATTTTTCGTTGATCGTCTACCGTTTTTACTATTACGATAATAATGGTAACGTTTTTTTGAGGCAACTTACATATATAACTAATAAAAACCGTCTGACAAAAACATGAACTCAAGCCAAGCATTTTATTCCAAAAAAGGTGATCAAAATAAAACAAATTAAAAAGTACCCTACGCAAAATTCACTCAATTGTTTCGAAATTTTCTTGATTCAGCATATTGTATGGTGAAAGAAATATTCAAAATAAATTCTAATTATAAAATTTTATTCAGAGATCATTCATAAAATGTAAATCATTCATAAAATGTAGATCTAACTTAATTAACTTGATTTTGATTTTGATAGTGAAAAATGCCATTGAATAGATTATGGAATGGATTTAGATCAAATGGCTTGATATTAACACAAATATATTTATCTTATTATCGATTCTGTGGAATAAGATGGATATAGGGTACAAAAAAATTTTATATGGATGATTAAGTACCTGGAACATATTGTAAGCACCCTATTTAACATGAAATGGCTTTTAATTATAGTGTCATTCTATCAAATTATCAACTATTAACATTAAAATATTAATAAAAATTGTTATTATTATTGTAAGCTAATAATTTTAAATATAACTAAGTTTCTACAATTTCACTATTTTGTCGCAATTTTATTTTATTCTATTTTAGTTTATTTTAATTTTTTCTTCTACTTTTTTCTGTTTTTTTTTTTTTTTTTTTTTTGTTAATAATAATAATAGATATTGTTGCCATACAGTCAATTCTTCTCTAAGGCGATTTTCTAGATTATATGAAACAATTATGTGTACAATAAAAAATTTGCTTCATTAAAATATCAAATAACAGAAAAAAAAAACAAAAAATAAAAATAATTAATTTTTAACTATTAATGTCTAATATAAAGTCTAATGTTGCAAAAAGGTACATAATACCGAACGTGAATTGTCCAATTCAGATATTCTGTTTGATTATTTATTTCTACCAAATCCACACAAAATTTACGGAAGTCTATCAATCATTTACTTCACTTCATTTATTCTCAGTCTTATACTGCAACCATTTGTTATTAAGAGCTTTTCAAAACTTACGCAACATAGTGACTTGATGAAATTTTGACCACATAACCATTTAGCCAAAAAACAATATATTTCCAAAGAGATGCAATTACTCTTGTTAAAAAATCTCAACGTAGCCAGATTTATTTTAAAATATTATATAAATCTATATAAGATTTACATCAAATCCTATCTATAGCGATATATAAGCATTCGTTATTACCGATTATTTTAGAATATTTCATCTTTAAAGTAATTTGAAAGATTTATTAATTTACTATTTCATCTCATTTGATTTTGGGTTAAATATGAAATAATAAATGGCAAACATAGATAAATGCGCCATTGCACAAGCAATTCCAAAAAAAAAAAAAAAAACCAACAAAATATCGAATGATATTTATGAAATATGATTGTATCTTATTGCTATTACATTGAATAAAGAAAGACATAATACAAAAAAGAAGAACATAAGTAGTAATTAAATGACACCTATAACTATGAAATTGTACAATTGAAAATATCAGGTATTTCAATAAATTTTATAGATATCTGAAAAGTATATTGATATTAGAAATCTTTGGAATGAAATATTCCATTTTGTAAGCTTTGCTTAAAATCCATTAGAATAGAATATCCATAACATTTATAAATGTACGATCCTAAGTTTAAAAATTTTCTTGGCACACATTTGAAAAATGTTTAATCAGCACAAGAAATCATTTCTTTTACCCAAGCATCTGTGGTATTGAAACTTACAAAACTACAAATTACATGAATCTGTCAACAATATAGCTACATATTTGTTATATCCAAGTTATATTGACTTTTATGAGCATCATTCAATAAGTTTGTGCTAATTAGAAAAAAAAAATGCTATTACTATTCTGTAGATCGGTCTTATTTTAACTGAAAGCAAGTAAAAAAAAAAAACAAAAACGTTTTAATTACTTCAGTTACATGAGATATTTTATAATAGACATGCTAAACAAATTCCTCTCATTATAAAATAATATATGATTTGTGACAGGAAAAATATCAGTATACTATTCGACCATCCCTTCAATGAGTCCAACACTTGTATTAGTTAATTACGTTTTACATATCCATAAATCATTTCATTTTCATTTTCATTTTCTTATTACACTGAGTTATTGAAAATCATTTTCTGAATTGATCTAAATCATATAACATCATTGTCCATATGTCTGTCTATTTGCCATACTTTGTCCACAGTTTGTCTATATATTTTATTACCTGGTGACATTTTTAATATACATTTTATTTTAATCTGACATTTAGCTCAGGAACGCACGGATAGCATAATATATTTGCGACCAATACTCTCCAGATTAAACTTTTCCTTTTTAGAGAATGTTAATTATATGGCAAAATGTTTCTAAAGGAAAGCTTTGAACTAAATCGGTACATTATTACAATTATCAGTTATAAACATATCGTATGTTTTTTTTTTTGTTTGAATATTGACAATTTTCACTTTCCTAAATTATTAATAATTATAATTATAATTGTCATTGTGCAATATTTCATATTGTGTCCATCCCTTCTACTAGTATTGTATAATATTTGTAGTGATTTTAAACACAATAGCATTTTCGTTTCGTTTACTATAAGATCCAAGATAATTAACACTTTCTGTTACTGTTATTGTTACTGTTGCTGTTTGATTTACAAAATGTACATTAAAATATTTATAGAGGAGAATGTACGTAGAAATTTTGTTGAAAGCGTGATATGTATTAGTGGCACGTGTCTTCTAATAAAAGTGATAAATTAATACAAATTTAAGAGTGAAATTTTTTTTTTACTTTTCTTCTTTTAGTTTAATATAGATTTATCGCTACAAATGTGTAACGAAAGTATGAGAAATACTAGAAAAACAAACAAACAAAAAATATCTGCAAAAATTGAAAATTAAAAAAAAAATTATTGAAATTTTTATAATTTTTGCATTTTTCAAATAAATAAATTCAGTGAATAAAAAAAGTTGTAATTTTTTTGACCAAGATGAAAACTTGAATGTGCACCATTCAAATGTCAATATTTAGAATAGAATAACTGTCTTTTTTTACAAATTAGCAAATTACAATATGAGAATTTTAACACTATTTTAATTTTACTTAGAATTTCATGGCCGATTGATCGATACCTGTACCTTGTTGCCGCTACTGAAAACATTTTTGCTTGACAGACTTTTAGGTTGTATTATTTTAAGGAGTAGAAGGAGAAGTTGGCATATATCAAACTTTATGATTAATTCAGAATCACTTTCTGAAACAATTTAAGGTCACTTAAATTTGTTTTGAAGCTATAGATCACAATTTTGGATATATTTTAATGAACTTTAGTGTCTGCCAGTCTATGTGTCTGTCTGTTTGCCCGCCTCTTTCCAAGCTACAGATTTCAATAATTGAGATATTTTGATGAAATTTGGTACACAAATACATTTTAACCTTAAGATAAACTCTATTAAAAGAAATTCAAAATCCTACTATTTTTACGAATTCTCATCACAATTAAAATTTTAAATATGTTTCAACAAAAATTAGCACATTATTGTTTTATTTATATAAAAATTTTGTATTCCAAATCAGATTTAAATCATTTGAAAATTGCAATTTTTTTTGTTTTATCACTTTTTGTTATTTTGGTCACATTTAAGCAAAGTGATGTAAGATATGTAAAAGTCGTCTCCGATTGACTTACTTGTTCTAATTTAACTTTTGTAATACTTTTAAAGCACTTTCATCTATTTCGCGCGTATTTTTAACAAAACAATTGAATTGGTATTGACGATATTATGATCAAATTAGTACTTTTTTTTTTTAAACTTGCTTCAAAATATAATTTAAGTTAATATCAAACTGAAATACAATTTTATAATCTTTTTCAGTTTCTAGCTGCTTAAAACTAGTTTTGTTGCTGATGCAGTTGATGCTTTTTTTTCCATTTTTTTGAAATTCCTCTAAAACATTTTATATTATACAATTTTTAATTTTTCTCTCTACTTACTATTCAATTATCGATTTTCCAATAAAAGTATGATTATTAAAAAACTTAATCTTTGATATCAAAAATATAAAATAAATAAATCAAATAAATAGAAAAAGAAAAAAGGTAAGAGAAATACTTTAACGTCTATTAATGGCTTAAGCAACTTAAATTGAATAAATTTCCGTTTTTTTTGTAGACTTTTTTATATAAAAGATTCTCCAAGGGCAGCCTTGAATTACGTTGTACTTCATTTTGATACCCTACACATCATTTTATGATCGTATTATAATAATTTTTTAATTAAAAGAAAAAAAAACAAACGCAAAAATATTTTTCATTTTTCATTTTAATCTTATAATTTCTTGACTTTCGAGTTATATTAAGCAAAGTGGAGTAAGTGTATTTAAAATCGACTCCGCTTGTGATTTTATTCTTAAATTCAAAATTTTTTATTAAATTATGATAATAAACGATGTATGAAAACGAATCGAATACAATTAAATGAAATTTCATTGAATGGCATCATTTTACACGGTTATTGCAGTTATGTCTTACTGTAATAATCAAAAAATATATATATAAAAGTAAAACCACAAAAAAAAAACGGAGAAAAAAACTGGGCCTTCGATTGTTCGTCCTATTAAACTCATATGCCTGTAAAAAGATCTTGCTGTATAATTTAATAACAATTTTTACGCTGGTTTTTCTCTTTTTTTTTTGGAAGAATTTTATGCACATGTGCTTTAATCATTTTCTTAAATAGGTTATATTCTTAACCTACTTTTCGTTGTACGTTTGCCTTATCATTGAAAATTTTCATGTTTTTTCTTTGATTTTGTTTTTTTGTGCAAGGCAAATAAAGTAATTCAAGCTAAATATTTGATTGGTCATTTTTGTAAAAAAAATTGATTAGATTTTTATTCCATTTAATGTGAAACTCTTGAACATTGCAATAAATCAAAACTTAGATATATTTGTATATTAAATAGTTATAGTTATAGTGTTTAGTGTTTAGCTTGTGACATAATGTGTGACTCCAACCCCCATGCGTGGTAGGGATGTCAAAATTTCATATTAATCTGTACATTTTAAAGTACATTGAATATGTTTTGAGAGTAAATGAAGATATTTTCAAGGAGCCATATGAAATATAACATAACAAAGTCAAAATCGTACTGCAATAATAAAATAAATCGTATAATAAAGTGCCTGAACTATATCAAGTGTTCTCAAGCCAAAGACTTTAAAAACAGTCACTTTTGTAACAACTGTAAACGTTAGATATAATTTGCTCTTGTTGAATCTGAAAATATTATAAAACTTTGTCACATATTGTTTTAAATTCCGCGTAACGTTCCATAAATCTTGTAAAAATGTTAACATTTATTTGTCAGACCAAACAGTTATTCACCAGTTATTGCATATAGAAATATTCTTGCGGGTATTGTAAATGTTCTAATCAATCTTGGCATAGTAAAATAAAAATATCAATATTTAAGTACTTTGACCATTATGGAAAATTTTGCTCATTCTACATCAACTTTTTTTATATACAGTTTATTGGCCGAAACAATGATTTCATCATACTGAATTACTTCATAAACTGATCAAGGATTATTTTAAAAGATTAATTTATCTCAAACGCGTGCTTTAATTTTTTATTTTAACAAATTAATTGACTTATATAATGTAATTTATCTATTCATTATACAACATTTGAACATTTGTGTGTATTAACCTGAACAATAATAAGAAGTATATACATTATAATCGGTCGGGGCCGATTACTAAATATCCTACACCACATTTTTATCAAAAACGTACCTGTATTTGTTGATTTTTGCACATAAAAACCCATTACAAAGTAGGTCCATAATTATTCACGGGCGTCTTTGAGCTAAGCCACGCCTACATATCAAATTTCATTTTCAAATTTCATTCTAGTGGATATAAAATTTCGCCCTGTATTCTGATAACAAATCTACATAGGCAGACAACAGATAGACGGTTAAACAGGCTAAAAACGTATCAAAGAGTGCTTCTGAACCGATCGGTATAATAAAAGGTGTGTTTATCTCAACTCCTCCAACACAAACTCATAAAACTCTATACCAAAAGTGGTGTAGGGTATAAAAATTATGCATAAATATTTTGAAACTTTTTGAGATACATTTCTACACAACAATTTTAAAAAAAATACGAAATTAGCAAAAAAAGAAGAAATTTAACAAGAATAAATTAATAATAATAAAAAATTAGCTTTAACTAAAGTGGGCTTAAAGAGTATCTTTGTTGAGCCGTTAGATCTGGATGCCATACATCAATTATTAATACCAAACGTAAGCCAGTGCCATTATGCCAAACTTCATGTTCAAAGCTGTCATCGAATATTAAAAATTTACCCTCTTGCCATGTATTTTCTTCTTCAGCTACACGTACAAATGTACCCGATGGTATAATTAAACCTAAATGGGCTCTTAATCGGCAATTTGTGGGTCCACAATGTGGCCAGACATGGGTGCCACCTTGCATAACACTAAATTTCACTTGGCCGCGCAAACAAGTACGCGCTGCTGGAAATTCTTCAATTAACTTACAAGTAATGCGAGCTATTAAGCAATGTTGCGAACTCTTTTGACCACGATTAAACAATTCCAATTGTTGCCATTCCCCTTTATTGGTTAGATTCTCAGTTTCATTTTGGTAAATTTTAAGTTTTTGTAAAGCATTTAAACCTTCTGCCCGTATAGATAACCAATGTTTTTCGATTTTCTCAAACCAATAACTGTAACCAGTTTGATGTTTCGTCCAAAATGGTTGTGCTCTTAAATTCGGCACATTATAGAGTGAACGTTGATAAATGCTTGGAAATAATTTCAAATCTGTTGCTTGTTGGTATATTTGATAAGCACGTACGGTATGGCCTAAACGTTGTAAAGCATCGCCTAAGTGAAAATAAAAGCGGCCATGTTCCGTACCAATAGCACGGCTAGCTAAACCTTGTTCTAAATAAAAAACAGCCTGCTCTAAGTTTTCATCGTATTGCTTTAGAATGAAGCCATAATGTACGGCTGCTAAACCATCGTCAGGCCATTTTTGTAAAATTTCTTTAACCAGCATTTTTGCATCTGAAATACTATAATGCGCTCCGTTAAGACATAGGTAATAACTAATTGATTATAAAATGTAACATCTTGAGGAAATTGTTTCATTAACTGTTTAAGCACTGATATCATTCGTTGATAATCGCCTAAATTCAAAAACATAATAAATAATAGCATGAATAATAGTGTGAAAGCGAAAGTTGACAAAACCCTAAAAAATTTATGTATAAAACTATAAATAGATGAAGTAAAGAATGGGGAAAAAGGAGTATAACAGAAAAAAAATAAGAACTGCACTTAATCGACTTGTAATTAGTTTACCCGACTTTGCCTAATATGATTAAAAAGTCAAATAAATGTATTACAAAGTCAACAAAGTAGAAACTTGGTAATTTTTAAATTATTTGAAAGATTTTTTATATGAAAGGAAGTTCAAAAAATGTTTCGGTCTGGACCGCACAATTATTTTTCGCCCAAACACAAGGTAGTGCCAAGTTTTCTCAAATATATTCAAAATTGTATCTTTCATCCATACAATGACTTTTTTTCGAAAAGGGCTTTATATGGGAAGTGGGTCGAACGCCAAATTTGGTACAGATATTTTTTATGTTAATGCACAATGAAAGGCTAATTTTCGTTAAAATACACTGAAAATTTGTAAAGATTTTTTTTTTGGAAATATTATTCTATTTTAACCACTTTTAATAGAGTTCGACTGTGGGCCAAAATTGGCTCAAAGATAGGTTTGAAAAACTGGCATCTGTCGCTTGAAAACTAACGGATAGATAGGCAGACAGACAAATAGATGAATAGACAGGCTTAAATCAATTCAGAAAGTGATTCTGAATCGATTGGTATAATAAATATTGGGTCTATCTCAACATTTTCTTTCAAACAAGTAGTGCAAGGGTATAAAAAAGTATGTAAGGCATAAAAAACTTACCCAAAAATGTCATGCGGTCTAAACAACGTTTGGCAGCTTCTTTATATTCATGCAATACCATTTGATTTGGTTTAGATTGCAAATATTGTTGATATGCTTTAATCGCTGACATTAATATTGCATTACTTTGCTGTTGTTCAGCATAGGCATCCAAAGTACGGGCCAAATTTAAATCGATTTGCGATCGTTTAGGATATTTCTCTTTAAGCTTTTTAAGCATTTGCACAGCTTGATTATATGACTAATATATAACAGTAACAGCAACAGTAACAGTAACAATAACAGCAAAAGTAACAATAACAATGACAGCGTAAGACAGCGGACATTAAATATTAGAAAGTTGTTAACATATTTTATTGAAATAACAGGCACACACACGCATAAAAAAATACATAGAATGAAAAAGCAGGCACGATTTAGTTGGTTCATTCATTGGAAATAAGGTGGGGAATTTTACAGGGGGAGGAAGCAAAACAATAAAAAAAATCAACAAAAAAAATTATCTTCTTAATCACTTGTGATACTACTATCCTTTTCACAAAGTGGTGGGTGCTTCAGAGATAACTTTCTTTGTAAATTTTTTTCTTTCTGGTTTTTTCATTTTTTTTTTTTGCCTTAAACTTAAATTTTTAAATACCAATTAATAAATTTAAAAACATTGTATGAACAATTAAAGAAATTAGAGTTTTTTGAATTTCAAGTTTAAAAATTATTTCATATACAGTTTAATCGAAATTTATTTTAATTAGATTTATTACATGGATGTAGAAAAACTTTGTCACTCCATTTTACTGATGTAGAATTTTTGATACATTTATGAGGACATTAGCCAATAACAATGCAACAAAATGCAATCACATGCGATTAATTAATTTTGTAATAAATTTTCTCTTCCGATATTGTATTTAAAAATATTTGTAAAAAAAGACATTACTTAAAATATATTCTGCTGCAATAACGTTCTATCTTTTAAGAAAATTCCGATCGGCAAAGAGAGAGAAACTTAAATTAATTTTGATGATCAAATCAAATTAATCATATTTGAAATTTTCTTTCGCAAAAAAAAAATAAAAAAATGACTCGATTTCGATGATTATTCACCATGAAATTCAGTTAGTTCATAACGTGTAATTTTCTTTTGCTCTTGTTTTTTCTTGCTAATAACTCTTTCAGCTTTAATGTCATTTAATGTTTTCAAGTCATTAGAGAATTTCATTTCGGTTCGGTAAAAGCTTCGAACCACTCGATATTCACGGATGTCTCTCAATTTTAGTTTAATTTTCAAGGTCTCCTTGGTAAAGTGGTACGTATATGAAATGAATGAGTCAGTAGAATAGAAAAGTTAATTTTGGATTAATTTTAAAGTTTATAAAAATCAACATAAAAAAGAAAAACAAAAACAAAATAAAAAATTTAAAATTACAAATAAAAAACAAAAGCAAACGAAGTAAGTAAATACAAGAAATTAATTGAAGCTTTGCGCGAATTAATTAATAATAAGAAAACTGTAGAGAAATTCAAACAGAGAATAATTTTTTATTTATTTTAAGTTGTTTTTTTTTTGCAATTGCATTATTTCACTTGTAACAATTTTAAACTTTAAAAACAGCCTACACACAAACACAAACACACATACAGATCCTATATCATTGAAATTATCAATTGTCTTATATGGAAAGGAAAATAAATGAAATATAATCTGGGACTTATTTATGACCTATTGGTCATTTGGTATTTATTATTTTGTTATGTGTATTATTAATCTGAAAAACCTGAATAAGATCCAAAATATTGATTAATTTTATATAGATATTGCACAAAGCAGAACTCTCGATTTGAGTTGTTTTATTTTATATATTATGTAATTACGCAGACGACTTTTAACACATGCAAATCTCAAATGTTTGAGAAGCTCATCTTAACATCAAACTCTGTAAAAACTTTTATATCAAACGTTGATGTACGATGACAGCGCTAACTAAATTCTATTTTACATATTTTCCAATAAAATTTTCTACATGTACAGAGATTTTGCTAACCACCTTACCTATCTATTTGAAATCGGATTTTCCACATATTACGTTTGCATAATGTAGGGTGATATTTTATAATAATACATTTTTAATAACTATAAAATAAATTATTATAATATTTACCTCTCGCATCATTTCTTCATTAGCTCGTCTCAATTCCTTTTCGAAATCATTATCATCTGATGAAATTATCTTGGGGCCTTTTTCTTGCTGCGTATCAGTTCTAATTTCTACACAAATTTAGAAGAAGCAATATAAAAGTGAATTAAAATTTAACAAGTTACACACATTAAAATTAAAAATTTAAATAAATTCTTAAAGTTAATTTTTTAACAACTAATTATATAGTATTTGTATTTTAAGTTAATTTTCTCCAATATTATAAATAACAATGTCACGTTAAATTAAAATTAATCTGTTTAGTATAATTCATCATCAATAGTTTTCGTATTATATCAGTAATTACTTGATAATGCTTCTAAATGCGAATCATCATCATCACCATCATCATCATCGTTATTGCCATTGTTATCAGTGTCCTCATCATTGGGCGAATTACTTTTAGCTGGTAATTTACCATATTTCGCTTCTAAGCGATTCATTAATTCAGTATCATCAATATCGGATATATCATCGTCCGCATCTTCATCTTCTCCATCATCTACACCTTCGCATTCAACATCATCTTCTTCTTCATCATCTACATCATCGTTGTCATCATCACCTAATGAAATGTCATCATTCAATACATCTGAATCAATATCATCCATATCAGCATTATCGTAATCATCATTATTATCTCCATTATCATCTTCATAGATATCATCCTCATCATATTCAATTAAATCTTTATCGCTTTCATTCAATGCTTTTTCATCATCCTTAAGATTCGATTTCATTTCTTCTTCTCTATGCGTTTGAGGTAGTTTTCCTTTATTATCTTCTCCAGCCGACACAATACAACTGGATAATTCTTGTAAAGTCTCTGAAGATTTTAAAACATTTTTTTCATTCCTTTTTGCCTCTTCAGCGTTATCATAATTATTAGATCGGTACATGGCAGGCATTTCTTCAAATTTTCCCATTTTGTACGTATCATTATGGTCTATCTGACTTTTCATTGTTTTAATCGTTTCAATATTGTTGTCCGCATCTATTACTTTCTCTTCTTCGTCTTCTTTGCCTTCTTCGCCTTCTATATATTCAATTTCTTCAACAATTTCAACGTCTTCTTCCTCGAAATAATCTAAATTCAGAGATTATAATGTTGTTGTTGCTGCTGGAGTCATTACTCTACAAATCTTGTCAACATATTTTCACACCGAATTTAACATTTTTCACAAATTAGTTAAATAAACAAGTGGGTAAAATGTACCATTTTTCTCTGCTTTTTTCTGTTTTTTTCTAGACCAAACCCCCCCCCCCCCCCCCTCCCGCAATAAAATCCTAATAAAAATACTACACAGTGTAGAACCGACAGACAATTGCACATTTGAAATATGTTGAAAATTTTACTCTAAAGGAGCAATGTTCATTATAAATTAACTCATATAGTCCTACCTACAACATTTTAAAGACTATTTTAAAAAAATGGACAAGTTAATTTACTAAAAAATGTATTATTTCTTAATTTCCATATAAGTAAATAAAGTAAGCTTAACATAAACTCTCTAAAGACTAGAAATTACGAAGTGAAATGCTAAATCGTTCTGTGGTCTTCTAAAATATTTAATAAAATACAGTTATTATCTAGTGTGCAGCAAATTCTAACAAGGTAACATCAGTTGAGAGATTTTTTCACTTACTGAAAAATCCAAGTCTTTTGCAAATTTTGTCTTTCAGATTCTCAGGCACAAAATAACGTAAAGAAGAATTAAAAGCATAGATAATAGTACAAAACTATTTTTTCTTTTGGGAGCCTTACGATATGCTTCTATTTGTAATAAAAATACACATCTTATGCTATGAACTATAGTAATAGAAATGGTAGGTACGCATGCTTAGTTGAACGACACTTGTTTATTTTAAATCAATTTGAGAATTTTCACCCATTTCCGTTGGCATTGTATGCATCACAGGTACCCTTGCAGCTGCAGCTGCTGCTGCTGCTGCGGCTGTTACTGCAGTTGTTGCCATTGCTATTGAAGCAACTTTTTTCTCTTGTAGCTCCTCTTCTTTCACTTCCGATAATTGACGTTCCACTAAACTTTTTTTTCCTTTCATATTTTCTTCACCTATTTCATTTTTTTTTTCATATAATTATGATACAATTATTAAAAAATTGCAACATACATATACGCATACATATATATATACATATAATTGATATATAATGAACAATTTTAAACATTAACATAACATTCATATTTAATAGGAAAATTATATTTGGTTGGGGCCAAATAATTGATACCCAATATACATACATCATGGTACTACGCTTCAGAGAATATTTCAGTTATTGAGTCATGGACAGAAAACGTAAGCAAAAAAAGCGAAAATTTTGTATTATATAATTTCGAGTAGGCGTGGCTGATTTGTATCACTTTTCGTTTGGTATTATAGACCGACTAAAATAGCCTTTGTACTTGTACAAAATTTCATTTTTCTATCTTTGGCCATTTGTGTGTAATGAGCAAAATATGACAAAAATTTTTACTTAAAGTTATTCTCAATTTTCGTTGCACTGTAGACGTGACCATCGATGGATTTGTCTCACTGCGAATACCAACTTGAGTGCAAGAACTTTCAATGTTCCTGCCATATTTCAGCTCAATATCTTAATTACTACGACCAGGAGAATGTTAACAACACATGGGCAGACGGACGAATGATCGGACGAACGGACAAACAGCTAGAGTTTGTAGGATTTCTAATGCTTTCTTTTGTATGTTTGTATAATAAAATGAATATACCATCAAAACCTGTATGATGGGTATTAAAAATATAGCATCATATTATAGATATGTAGTAGACAATTAGATGTATAACAGTAGAAAAAATTATTAATAGCATACATTTGAGAGTAAAAAGAAAGTGCAAAATGTGTTATTAATATTATTACGCTGAAACAAAAACAAATAATAATAAGAGAAAGAGAAATATAGTACATGCAATAGTTTTTATAGCACTCTACAATTTATGCACAATTCAGTTAAATACTATACGAATTCAGACTTTTCGAACTTTGTTAAAATGTTAAATAAAATTTATCAGAACTGCAAGATCAGTAAATCAAGAAAAACAAAGACAAACAAAAAAAAAACAAAAACATGGCATTAATAATATGAACAGCAATTTTAGCAATAACAATAAGAACAGCAGAGCTACCAAAATCATATTAAAGTGGTAGCTTTAAAGCTATGCCTATATAAATATTTCTACAATGAAAAGCTTCCTTCTCTATCATTCATGTAGAGCGAGGGTGAGAATGAGAGTGAGTGAGACAGAGAGAGAGACAGCAAAACAGAATAAATGATAAGAGGGGTAGAAAAGTAGTAGAAAAAGTAACTCAACTCACTTGTATGTTTCGTATTCTTTTTTACTAAAACAAGACGCGCCACAAAGGCCAAAGCGATACCGATACCAATTTTGGTCAGCACTGTAAATATTTATGTGGATTATTATTATTATTTGTATTTTTGCTTTTACTTTCGCTTTTGATAAAACGCTTTCATTTTTATATATTAAACTTATCTATATCCATAAAATCGTTTGCACTTTCTTGTACCCACTTTATCTATGTATAATAAAAGTTACACTCACTTACAACTAACTGTTAACTAACTAACATTATTAAATTCGCTATTTTTTGTATTTGGCACATTATTTTACATTTTACTGTTACACATATAAGAAAAAAATTACAAATGGTTCTTCTACCTACGTGCGTTGGTCCAATGTGGTGCATTATTAGCTTCATCATTATCATTTTCATCTGTATCCAGATGATGATCATCCTCTTGTTGTTTATATTTATTTTTGGTTGCTTCTTCAGCTGCCGCTTGCTGACGTGCTCTCTCTTTTAATAATTCAATTTCGCCAGCATCATTATCAATTATTTGATCAAAATCTTCATCGTCATCGTTTTCATTATCATCATCAAAATCCTCGCCATCATCACCGTTAATCCCATCGCCATTTTGGTAATTGTCATCCATATCATTATCATTATCACCGTCATCATCGTTATCATCAATATTATAATTATTTTCATCATTGTCACCTTCTTCGTCTTCATTGTCATCATTGTCATCATTGTCATCATCATTAGCTTTTCGAGTAAATTGTGCATATTCCTCTGGATTTATATCATTCATATCTTCATCGTCACCGTCATTAATAATAACATTTTCCATATCTCTTTCATTACCATCAAGATATTCTTCCTCATCATCATCATCTTCAGCATCATTATCGTGTCCATTTTGACCTTCGTCTTCGTCTTCATGTACATGTTCATCTTGATCAACATCTTCATCATGTTCCTCTTCATCTTCTTCATCATCATTATCAAGATCAGCATCATGTTCATCATCATCTTTGTCATGTTCGAGCATTTCCTCATGATCATCATGATGATCTAAATCATCATGATTATGTTCTTCCTCTTGACGATGTTCATCGACCCAACCTTGAAAATATGTAGAAAAACGCGACTCCGATAAAGGTGTATCCACTGCAGCAAAACAATAGAAAAAAAAAGGAAAAAAGGAATTTTTAGTAAAAAAAGGAATGAGAAATGTGAAAATGGCAGAATAAGGAGAAAGAAAACGACATAGAAGTAAATATTTAGCTCTTCATTTTCATACTTACTGTCTGTAGAATCTCGATTCTCCACAATAATAATACCGACTAAACCAACCAGAATGGCCATTAAAAAGAAGAATATAATTTTGGCACACCAATGGCCACCCGTACCATGATCATGCTGTACATGCAAATGTATATCATCTGCACCCATTTTAGTAATATGCACACCATGAGATGACTCATCATCTTAACAATGTCCACATGAATGTTCGATAACACAGTGTAAATAGAAAAAACAATAAATGTTTAAAAATCATTCAAAAATATGCATTTTATACGAAAATACATGAAAATGTTTTAATTTTTACTTCAAAAAAAATCCCAATGTGATTATAATCTTTCCTCTATTTTTTTGCTTCATTCATTGACAGAACAATACTGTATATTTTTATTGAGGGGATTTCTTAAGAGGCACAACAAAGAAATACCCAATAAGTTTTCAAATTGACAAGTACGGGAAAACAAAACTATGGCCAAAGCCTTTTAAGTGGCAAAATTCTTCACAACATTCGGACAAGTAGTTATCAACTTAGAATATGCATTCAATACATCGATTATTGTAATGAATGGTACCAGAGAAATCAACTTATTATAAAATGTTAGGTATTTTGAATTAATTTTGATCGTTCTCAACTATCGATAATAAAATGCTGCTGATCTCTGTAATTGTCTAAATTAATTACTGGAATCGATAGGAATACATAAAAAGAACAAACCACAAAATACTTTTGAAAGACCTTAAAATAGGAGATCGCGTGATATAACAGAGATATTAACATGTTCACACGAAGTGGATGACCAATTAAATACACACTATCAAAATTCCTATTTAGGAGCTGTTCAAAAGACATGAAATAAGTTTGCCAACAAATCAAATCAAGAAAGATTTTTATATGATTTTATTGAAGATTTTTTAAATATTTTCAATTGAAATTAGCTAAATAAAAAGTATTAATACCTTGAAAGCTACCATGACGAGAAAATGTTAAATCAGGCTCTGACTTGCGATCACCCATGCCACCAACATCTATTAATAGTAATTAATATAAATCATTTTCAAACAAATATAAGTATTAAGTTGAAAGTCTTAAAAAGTAAAGATTTATAAAAAAAAGTCGAATTTCATCTAATTCAAATCGTTAAGTATATATATAATAAATTTCGAATAATAATGAATAATATATTTATATTTATTTACATATATATATGCATATATATATATAAATATATGGGTAATATATCAGATAATATTCTAATTCAGTTTTTATGATATAAATCAACAAAGTGAAGCCTCAATTACGTAAAATGACAATCGGATGGCGGTATCTTTTCCATTTACATTTCAATGATGCGTTAACAGGACCTATACTTGTTCCGTCTACTCACTTTATCGTTAGGTGGCACCATCACGAGTGACCAAGTGGACTATACATAGTAAAATTTCATTTGAGTTGTTGCTTACTTTAATGATAGCTACATATTGACAGAATTAGTTTTAGAAATAACAGAGCAACTAAATGTTTCACTGCAGGTGTTTGAAACATTTATGAATTTCATATAAACATGTTAAACCAACTAACAATAAATGAACCAAATTGTAATTAACTTAAAAAGAGCAACAACACCAACAAAAACAAAAAATTCATCGTTCTTCTTAGATCACGAGTTATTGACGCTACAACGTATTGCACAACAGAATATGTCTATATGTATATATTAGATCATATTGAAAAGGATCCTCAAAAATATTTCGTGTTAATCTGTCATTGCAATTGAAAGAAACTTGTTGAAATTGTACACAGGTGTCCAAAAAATTGCAGGTACTTTTTGATGTGATCTAATATATATATATATATAATATGCAGATGAATATATAGGAACATATAACGGCATATATATATATGAACATATAACGGTATATATATGAACATATAACTGGTATAACGGTATATTTAACGTTATATTTTAATTTGTCAAATAATAATAACGGTATATATACCGTTACATGTAATCATTTTTATTGTATATTGCTCTTATAACTAACGGTTACTTATAATACTAAATATGAAAAAACAGCTATTTACGGTATAATATTACTTTTTCTTCTTTAATCCTTTTCTAAATATAAACATAAAGAATTATTTGCAAAATTTGTACTTGAAATGAAAAAAAGATGTAGGCATGTATATATGTTGAGTCTGTATATATATACATACATATATATTGTAATTTGTGTACATAGCAGTAATAATAATGAAGATAATAAGAATGAAGTTATTCCAATTACAAGTAAAGTCACTTACCACGTTTCTTCTTCTTATCTTTACGCTTGCGCGGTTGAACATCACCAGACATTTTCTATCACTTTCTCTATGACTCTTACACTTTTCTATTATTCCTTTACTTTGACAATTTTCTCTTTTTCCTTGTTTTTTTTAAATTATTTGACTTGTTTTCAATTTTGTAGACTTAGGCTCGAGTATTTCACAAACTGTTGTTTTTACTCCTCTACTTTGCTAACAATTGTATTACAATAACAAATATATAAATAACAATAACAAAGTATATAAAAAAAATTATGTGAGCAAAGGTGTTTGCTTGTGTTATGTTGTTGTTTGTGTAAGTATGTTTGTTTCAACAAATTTATTTTCTGGCGTATTTATCTGAACCTTCATTATTAATAATAAATAATAATAATCTAAAATTTAATTATTCTTCTTTTTTGTTTGTCGTTAGGATTATGATTGTTGTTGTTTCTGAGTTTTTTTCTGTTCGTTTTCCTCTGTCACAAAAGCGAGGCTATTTTTAATAATCTAACGGTTACTTTGTCACATAATAAAAGCAATTGCGAAGAGGAACATTTTTTGTTGGACATAAAAAATTCACAAGAAAAAATAATTGAAAATCATTTCTTCAAAACACTTCATGTTTATGTTTCTTTTTCAGTCTTTTATTACGTTTTCGTTTTGCAACCATTTATATATTCTTAAAATTTTACAAACAATTTTGTCTTTTTTTTTCTATTGAAGATTTTTCAAGATATATGGGAGAAAAATTGTATTTTTTTAAAGGCAATCTAATTTTATAATTTTCTACATTCTAAATTCGTTTGTTATTTCTTTTTCGCTTCTTTTACAATTATTTTAAATAGATAATGAACATTTTCTATTTTTTTCATTTTTATAAATAATCCCGTTTGAACACGGACAACTAACTAAATAAGAAATGTTTGCTTTAAATCTATAAAATAATAATAAGAATAATAAAATACGGACAAATATTTAACGGGCAAACTATTGCTTTTCTTTTTCTTTCTCTTGTCTCCTCTTTTTTTACTTTTTCTATTGTCTGTGTTTTTTAAAGTTTTTTTTGTACGATATTAAGTTATTTGTTACTTTCTTTGACGTCTTTTTGTTCTCGTTTTTGTTTTAAATTGAATATGAAAAACTTAAAAATAATTTCCCACCAAACCCAAAAAAACACTACACAGATACACGCACACACATTACATATGCATTCATGCTAACGTGCCCGCCTCTGCGCACATTAGTGCAGGCGTGTGTGCATTCGTTCTCGTTCTCATTCACATGTCCCGTTACATATTTTTGTTTTGCTTTATATTTTTAATGGTTTTTTTGTTTCAATTTTACTCATTGCCTCTAACGGTATATTATGTTCTACAAAATGATTCTCTTTCCCTCTGTAACTCTAACGGACACAGAGATCACTGAATCAAATATGTATTATTATTATACATTCTATTCTCAGCAACAAATATTCTTATAAAATATTTTCTATATTTCTCTATCTTTCTGCCTCTCTAAACCTTAAAAGACTGTTTGTTAAAAATATCTATTAAATATAAGCATGCATTTTTTTAATACATAATGATTTAATTTGTTTTTACTTTGTGTTGTGAGTTTTTGTTTTTTTTCACCGGCAACTTAAAACTTACTTTCCTTCTCGGTTCCTTTTCTTTTTCTTATGAACAAATTCCAAAACATTCGATGTAACACGTTACCTTGAAAACAAAACTTTTATAAAAAACCGCTTTAACAAATATATAATTATACTTGAAATCTATTTATTTAGTGTATGAAATCTTCTTACTTTTGCTTGACAACTTTTACTGTTGTTCTTGTCAATGCCTACTGATGAACGGACAAAATTTGTACAAAAAAGGTTATTGCTTTCAAAAATTTCTTTTTTTAAAAAAGACCAAAAAAATATGAAAACTGTATAAAAAAGCGAAAGTATTATCCGAGATTCTCTAACGTGCAAGATGCACAATGATTGCTATACATGAATCGCTTGTGCTACTAGACATTGAAATGATCATACTTATAAACAAAACCTTGCTTATAAACAAAAGTATGCAACATTGTTGAATATTATAACACAGCAGAGCAACATATTTGTTTATTTATTTCCCTTGTGTGAATATCCTGCTTTACATTTATTCATTTATATATGCTTATAAATATTTTTGTACATTTATATAGAACATAATGTGAAGAAAGGTTAAGTAAGGAAAAACATATAACAAATATTTTGGCATTATTTCTGAGCATTCTTGCAAATTTATATAAAAATTAGAACGTTCTGAGAGATTTTCTCATATACATTATATTTATGTTGATACATTTTTATAGAGTTTCTTCCAATTTTCAAATTAGTCTCTCTCTTTCTTAGAAATTCTCTCTTAAAAAATAAGTTGATAATGCTAGTTGATAAGTTCACACATCTATTTTACATAAAAGAAGAAAAAACAAGAAAAAAAGCAAAAGGAAAAGAAAAAGAACAACAAAAATATTTAATTTTTAAGTGTTCATTCATTTATTTAAGAATAATGTTGCAATTAGTAAGAAGAATTTATTTACCAGCACCATTTTATACTAAACAAAACTATTACTTAACTGATGTGAGTCGGCGTTTTACAAGTGCTGACAAAGCTGAAAAGACAATACCAAAAAATCTATTGGAAGATAAACAAACTTCTCAGTTACAAGCAGATAATGGAGTCATATATGATAAGAAGCCATTTAAATTGCATTTAAGTGCCAATAAAACGTACAGTTGGTGTCTATGTGGCCATTCAAAATCTCAGCCAATATGCGATGGCACTCACAAGGATATATTCTTAAAAATTAAATTAAGGTAAAATAATACTATAGACAAAATCAAGTCAATGCTTCATCAATTCATTTTTACGACCTCCAAGTTTGGAGATGTTTTCTATATTATCAAAATATCTGTTATGCTCTCCGAACGAAACGTAACATGCAACTCCATCTTGATCGGATTCAAATACCAAAATCATCTCAGTCATATTTATCTGTACGTCTTGTTATTGAGGTAATATCGTCTTCAAAGTTTATTAGAAAAATTTAAATATATTGCGCACCGATTTCTATTAGAAATCGATCAATTGAGTTCAATAGTTCAACACATTCTTATAGTGCCACTGTTACTTATTCTATTTTTTCACTCCTTTGAATATGAATCTGCACTGTTGAATTAAAATTTACAAAAGACAGTAAATATGTTAAAAAAATCGATCAATGTCGCATTTTAAACAATTTCTGTCTGATTACTCCTGATGAGAAAGTTATATATACAATTTACTGAAAATTTTTGGCGCAGTAAGATTAGTTTTCCAAGAAATGAAGCAAATCGTCCAAATCCTTTAAGTTCAATTCGTTGTACAGATGTTGAATTTTACTAGATTCAAAATTATTAGAGGAAAATGTGAGCTTAGAAACACTGGACGATTGGAAAATTTGTCATGCCATAGCAATTTAAACGTGAATGTTATTTATGAGATGATAATAGTTATAGTAAATAATCCATAATATATATCGCATATATAGCCCTCCGTTGCTTTTGTCTATTATAATTAGACTTTTTATTGTCATCTATTTTCAGGCCGGTACGTTTTCAAGTGGAAAAAACTGGTGATTATTGGTTGTGCAATTGTAAACATACAAAACATCGACCATTTTGTGATGGCACACATAAATTGCCGCATATACAAGCAGCCGTTAAATAAAAAAAAAGATATCTATAAAATATATTTGCAATAATAATTGGACAGGCAGATAGGAAAATACATACATAGATGAAACCATAGATCGAATCCATTAAAAAATTCTATCAAAATACATAAATATAAACTAAAAGATCAAAAGAATTTTAATTTAGGCAACAACGTATATAATAATAATAATAATTTTGTTTTATTTTTTTCGATTTTATGCTTAGTTATGTTGTAAAGTACTATGTACCAATATCATCGTTACATTTACGCTATTCAAAATTTCATTTAATACACACACACATACCCATGCATACATATATGCATACAGAGAGATGCCATTAAAATTGCAGGACAATTTTTTTTTTCTTATTAGAAGAAATTAAATAAACAGTTAAGAAAAAAAAAGGAGCAGTAAAAAAAATTTCGATATGAATAATGAAATTTGTATTATACTGTACAATTGTTTTATTTATTATTATTTATATATTTCTCATGTCAGTTAGATTTTTTTTTGCTGGCAAATAATTTGCCATCAATAATTTTTTTGCAATCAAAAAAAGATTTAAACAACAAACAATTGTAAAGAAAACATCTGTGAGACAAATTATTATAACTTTTCAATCATATTTATTAAAAGAAATATAAACAAAAAGAAAATATACAAATTAAACAAAAAAGAAAAAAACGCACAAAACAAAAAGCAGGCAAAAGAAACAAAAAAAAAATATGTGCACTTATTATTCTTAAAACTGCACTTCTAAAAAAAGGGAAATACTATAATAGATTTATAATGATGATGATTATGATGATGCTTATGCTGACGTTAATGCTCGTGAACTTTTTTATACGTGACATTTATGTATGACGCATTTTTATTATTCTTAGCTCTTATTATTTTTTTTTTTTTGGATTTGTAAATCTCTTTAAAAATTATCTCATACTTTTCTATAACTGTTTATATATATGTTTATGTATTTTTACATATATTTTTTACATATGTATACGTACACAAGGAAATTCTTTCAAAAGCCCTTTCCCCTAATGCCGATCCCAACGACATTTCAATAAAATAACGTAAACTTTCGTTAGTTAACATAATTTTTTTTATGTCCTGAATTCTCTTCTAAATACTTGTCACATTTAATACTGGTGCCAGAGATTTTTTTCTATTCATCATTCTATTTTACATATAATAGCATTTTTCTAATTTTGTTGTTGTTGTTATTTTTTTTTTTTTTAAATATCAACTGTTATTGCAACAAAACTATTTTTTGTAAATATTTTTGCAATAAAGTGGCATGTGATGGAAAAGTAAGAAAGACGGCAGAAAAGGCAATCAAAAATAAGAAGAGCAGAAGGAAATGCAAGTAGAAAAACACTGGGTAAATAAAATGACGCTAAAATCTTTGTACAATTTACTTTAATAAAAATTACATTTCTATATATTATGTAAATAAAACGAGAGAGAAGGGAACAATATAATTCTAAATGTGCTGTTCCATGATACAACTACCCACCCGCTATATCCCTTCCATTCGAAAAAAAACATTATAATTACAATAATTAAAATTGTATTAAAATCATACAAGAAAGTTTTGTAGTGAACGACCATTTAAGTGTACACCTTCCTCTTATGCCTCACACAACGCATTTCACTTACATTTATTTAGTTGACCACTTATTATAATTATTAAACAATCATCTTCTGGCTTTTGGCTTTTTGATGTTATTTCTATTTTATAAAAAATGATTAATTCTATTGTTGGGTGGAAGGATGGGGAGGAATGGGTGGTAGTGGTCATCAATTTTGCGTTTTTAATTTGAAAAAACTTCCATTGGACTTTTTTTCATCTCACAAAGAAGTATTAAGAAAATTGTATAGTCCCTTTTTCCCTTTCGTTCATAATAATAAAACATTTCACATAAAGAATAATTAGAAAAATTAATATGATCAATGTAACGAGTTTTAAAGCTTAATCGAATGATTAAATAGTGTAAGTAATGCAGACGGAAATCAACTTTATTCTAATGTTAAATATGAATGATAAAATGTATAATTGTAAAAAATACTAAATCAATTATTCTCATTTGTATTAACTGGATTCGTCCTTCATACTTATTCTTTTTTTTGTATGCTCGTAAAGTGGTATAGAATGATATGATACGTAGAATAGTGACACCATTTATTACAAAAGAATCGGTGGTATGAGATTTTTTTGAGAATGTACGAATTTTTTTGTTTTTTTTTTAGTTACTTTTTTTAATTTTTTTTATTTGTTTACATTTGATACATTTTTTTTTAATGTAAATAAAATACTGGAAAAAGAAACAGAACGGGGTGAGTAGAAATATTAGTCTTTTTTTTTACTTGTTACTGTGTACTGTTGTTATTGTTAATCTACTATTTCTCATTTAATTTTTGTCCCCTTGTTATACATAATGAATTTTTCAAATATTTGAGTTTTATTAGAATTTATATTGCAAATATTTTTCTAATGTCACGCGCCCTTTTTTTAGGTGCAGTTGATTCGGATAATAAAGAAAATGTAAAGCGTTGTTTTGCATTGTGTGTATTGAATGTGCTGTGATTTGTTTGATGCTCTTTTGTTTTTCTTTTGCATTGATGTAAAAACTTGAATATGAAGCCAAATAATTTAAAAAAAACAAGAATACAAATATAGAGATAGTTGGACGAATACACACACAACAATAGATCTGCATAGATGATGCTTTTGTCTTACAATCATGAATTTAGTATTCTTCATCTTCAGGTGGAATTTCATCAGGAGGCGCAAAGCCATCCTAAAGAAAGGAAACGTAATAAGAATAAAAACATAATAAAATATAAATAGAAAATTATGTTATAGTCAAAACTATTATTATTATGGCAGGTGGCAATGGAACTAACCTCAGTGGCGTACAATATTTCCAAAATTTTTTGAACCAAAGGATTTGCCTCTCCTTCGTCATATTCTTGGCAGAGGATCTCAATATCGCGTAGTTTGGAGAAGTAAAAGTCGCGCTCTTTTTCCAAGCCTTCCAAATTTAGGCGCATATCCATGATTTGACTTGATAATTCTTCAATTTGCTGATTTGTCACAGTATTTGCACTTTCATTGTTATTGGCTTTTTTCACTGCACCTGCTCCAATAGATGAAACTGCCGTTCGAGAAGCAGCACCTGAGGGCCCTGTTGGTTTAACTGCTACTTTTGTACCTAGAAGATTATTATTTATTCCATTTAATGAAAAAAAATTGAAGAGATTTTATTAACATTCTTTTGATATAATCAATTTTGTTTCATTTTTCATATTTTTTTTTGCTTAACTTCAAATACACTTCTTTTAAATGATTTCGTACAATATACTTTTTATCAATATCAAATATACAAATGAAACAAGTTCCTTTCTTTTCTTCAATTTTTAAATTTTTCGTAAAACAAAAAAAAAACAACAAGAAATAATTTAAATCAAAAAAAAAAAATAATAATAATAATTGTAAAATATAAGCAAAGTTGAATAATAAAATATTGAATTTTGGGTATAGTTTTTTTTTAGATATGAAAAAAAATAATAGAAATAGAAAGCAGTGTTTATTATTGTATTTTGTTGCTGTTGTTTTAGATGATATTGGATTGGTGTCATTTATGAATTACATTTGTCTCGGCACATACTCAGCGTAGACAATGATGTAATAATAATAATAATAATAATAATAATGATAATAACAATAATAATAGAGTAATATTTTCACAAACAAAAAGCTCTCCAAAATTTATCATATATAATTAATGATTTAAATTTAATTAAAATAATTAAGGAGAGAAGATTACACATACTGGTGCGTGAGGTTGCTGTTACTGCCGTCGAACGTCCTGTTGTGGCTGAGGTCGCTGTAGCTGAGGCTTTTCTATGTGTAGCATTGGCTAGTCCTATACCTCCAGGGCCACTACCACTGCCACTGCCGCTACCACCACCACTACCAATGCCCGGTAAACTTTTCACTATACCTGAACCGTAACCCATATGAGCACCTTCGCGTGCTCCACTTGCATCATAATCTCGCCCATCATAGTTTGCATCGAAAAATTTTTTAAACCATTGCAGAAATTCAAAATTATCTTGGAAGCGACCCTTAATTAGTTTATCAATCGGTATAATCTAATATTTATTTTTATTATATTTTATTATTATTATTATTTGAAGGTGTTGTTTATTATTATTATTATTGTTGTTGTTGTTGTTGTTTATGTCATTGTTGGTAATGATGATTATGATGATTGTATTGTTGTTGTAATATGATGGTGATGATGTTGTTCAATAGATGACAATTCAATCAGAGCAGATCAAACCCAAACCAGTTTCATATGGATGTATGTAGTAGTAGTGGTAGTAGTAGTAATAGTAGTAGTTGTTGTTGTTGTTGTTATAAGCCAATTATATGAGTTGCAATATATAAATACAGTGCACAGGAATATGAATGGTATAGAGCGGTGATGAATGAAAGTGGAAAAAAAAGAGAGTGAAAGAAAGAGAAAGAAAGAGAGAGAGAAACACACACATAGAAAATTGTCAACAAAAAAAATAAAAATGAATAAATAATAAGGCATAATAAGGCAAAATATTTCAATAAAACCGTATGCAATACATATAAAATGTCTAACAATACATTATATATTGAATTAAAGAGTGGGAGAAAGAGAGAATGGGAGAAAGAGAGAGTGAGAGAAAGATGTTAAATAAATGATGAAATAAAAAAAGTAAGTGATATTATATCTTAAATATTTGAAATGCGAAAAAAGTACAGTCAATCCTACTTCAATGCGACGTTAGAAAATGAACTAGGAGGATAAATATGGAAAACAAAATTTTGTACCATTCTCCTAATATTCAAAATTATCATACATTTTACTGAATGTGTATAAAAATATTAAGGTTTATTTTTTAGGCACTGAAGCGTCCAAACCATTATCCCTATTGCTAAGCGAATGCCCACTTAAGCGGCGGACATTTGACAGAGCTAAAATGTGATATTTATCAATAAGTAAAGTATTTAATAAGGCCATAAAGCTAATGCAGCAGCTTCTTTTTATCGATTTACCCTAAAACTGCAATTTGAGAATAACGTTGAATACTATTTTTGTTTTAGAGTAGACTTTATATTGTAAAATACATTTATGATTATCGATCTTTAAATTAACGTAGAGAGGACACTTCCATGTCAAGATTAATGCAGGCAAATTCAAAACCTTTTCATTTGTTTGCTCATAATGTTGACGATAAAGAATGATAAATATCGAGGATTGGCTTAATTCAATCAAAACAATTTTATAGGAATTCTTACGCTTAACGTGCAAAAATACGTTATAGAAAGAACGAGCAGTGCTTTATAGAAGTGTTGACTGTACCAAATGTAAAATGATTTCCCTTAAAAAATTTAATTAAAGGGCTAGACACCAACCAATGTGACAACATGATGATTGTATTAAATTACTTTATGAGTGCATTGTATAAGAAGCAAACCGTAAATATAATGGCTCAAAATAAATGATCATTCTTTTTAATGCATTTTGAATTCTGCATTTTGGATTTCATTACCACCACCAAAAAGAAAGCCTTTCTCCAATAGGCCTGGGCAGAAATTATAAAATGTTTATATTGGTGACAAATGATGTTTTGTATATTTTTCTTATATGATCCAAAATCTCAAATTGTTCATCTTTTTTTTCATCTATTCTTTGTTCGATTCAAGGTGGCTTTCTCTCTCTGCCCAAACATTTCAACATAGTAAAATGATTATGAATAATCAAACAATATTCGTCAATCACAATGTAAAGCAAAGCAAAGTAAATCAAAGCTATCTCAAAATTATCAATCTTACTCAAATTACATGATCATAAGCGAAAGTTGTATGAGGCAAATGTAAAGAGAGATATGAAAAAAAAATTAATAATAATAATAAAACGAAAAGAAAAGCAATGGAAAACATCACGAAAACAAGACAAAACAAAACAAAAAAATGAGGAAAAGTAAATAAAATGTTTGATGGAATCGACACAAATTGTATTAAAAAAGAAAAGATAAAAAAATTAAACAAGTAATTGGTGGAGGCTAAAGAAAGGAACTTGCTTCATATTTTACACAATAATCATATTTTCCTTTTTGCCTTGCTTCCTTCTTTATCATCATCATAAGCGACATTGAATTTTCTTATTTGGTTTTTCTCTCTTAAATTTTACAATTTCAAAAAAAAAAAAAAAAAAAAAAAAGAAACGTTATAGTCGATCGGTCGAGCCGACTATACATAAAATACACTACACCATGCCGCTAACTCTCAAGAGCGTTAAAAAATGTCAAGAAAGCATAATTTGTCAGTTTTAAGAAAATTAAAAAAATTTTTTATTAAAATCAATTTCTCCAAAAGCTTGTCCAGATGAACTATTTAGGATCCATTCAAATATTTTCAAAAGTATAAAGATTGTTTTTGGCCTTGTCGTCCTAAATTAAATCAAATTAACCTCAACAATATTTCAAAAATTGTAACCTCTGTAATTTAGACACTCCCAACAGAAAGGTAATCGCATATTTTAAATGGACGATTGGATAAGTAATCTGGCTTAAGTACATTTCAGTAAATGACATTTAAATTTTTGAAGTACTTCTGGGTATTACATAAAAATTCTTCGTCTCTGGTGTAGAGCGTCGTAAAAAATGTGTAACATTTCTCGCTTTATTTTCTTAAGCATTAATCGTACCCGGTGTTCGGGGGGCTCCTTGTGAACGGCCACTTGGCATTTGTATATGACGTTTATTATCAAGTAAATCATTACTACTACCAACGCCACTACCGACACCACCAGTACTGCTACCCAATTTAATGCCGGCACGTGCTATAAGAGGCTCGTACTCACGTCCATTATAATTTGCATCGAAAAACTTTTTAAACCATTGTAAGAATTCGAAGTTATCTTGGAAACGACCCCTAATCAATTTGTCAATTGGTATTATCTATTTTTTTTTAACATACAGCAGGTATTTGTTGTATGGTTTGATTTTTTGTTTTTGTAAAGGGCGACATCGAAAATTGTGCCAACAAATTAGGGGAATAAAAACAAATTTGTGAAAGAAAAAATATATATATATATATAAAATAAAACAAATTTCACTAAATACAATAAATATCACTTACTTTTATACGCAAAACACACACACACATACACACAAATACACAAAGCATACATGCACACATACAAGCAACATACACACAAAAGTAAAATAATAGTATTAATAGTAAGGAGGACAGAAATAATAACATATTTATAGGAAAAATTAAACTTAAATAAGAAAGTTACGTTTGATGGGAGCTACTAAAGCTTTCATAAATCCATCACCCAAACCCTTTTCATATCCGATAAGCGCAAACGATTTTTCCCACATCTCTATGGAGGAATATATAACATGCGTCAATTTATAAGTTAAAAAAGGGGGAAAAAAAAGAAAAAACAAAAATGAAAAAGCAAATGAATAGATGTGTCAGTTTACATTGCAATGTAGGCGTGTCCTTTCACCATTTTTTTTTTAACTGCACATAAAAGCATTTTCATAAGATTTCTGCCAAATTTTCAACTTAATGTTATCAATTTTGTGTGATAAAGTAAGTATTTAATATAACTAAATAACAAAACGTTTGAATAGAGATGACTATGGCTATACCCATTAAAAATGTAATGGTCCCTTCTTTATCAACGTTTGGGTGATGGAGGACGAAGAAAACCAACCATAAAACTACAGAGTGAAAGAGAAAAAGGGAAAACTTTTAATGAAATGGAATTTTGAACTCTTACCTTATCCACGCTCATTTTTTTGAATGAGGCTTGTAAAATTTTGAAATTTTGTATATATTCATGTTCTAAATTAGTACGAAACTTAACGCGTTTCATCGGCACAGACCCGGGGAATAGCATGTCCATAAATTGGCAATATGCTGCACCTAAAATTGTACACAAATAACAATAGAAAGTTAATGAAAAAGTAAAATATTTAAATATGCCAACTGATTAATAGGAGCAGTTTGAAGAGGCTCAAGCAAGACCTTTCACGACACAAAGCAAATAAATTATTGCATGAGAAATAATTGCTATAGAAATCCACATATATTTTGAACAAAAATTCTAAATGGATTAATGTGGTCATCATATGGTGTAAGCTTGAACTGCACCCCATAATAAACAAAGAAAAAAAATACTAGAAATTGTAAGGGTAGTCGAGATGATTTTTGGGCTAAAGACTGCTTATACCTCAGGCGATATATATTACAAAGATTTTCTCCTTAACATTACCTGTACATAATTCTTCAATTTTAGCAAATTGCGCTTGCAGGCAATCATTTACCCAAGAGAGCATATCATGACGAGAAAGATTTTCGGTAGTTACATTTGTTGAATAAACATTAACTGCCATTTCTTCGTTTTAAGTCACTAATTTCTTTATAACAATATATCTGGTGATGTCTTTCTAAGTAGGATTGATTAGATTATACCTGAAAAAAAAATAACATGTATTAATTATTAATCAGCTTTTTACTTAAAGATCTGTGTGTATTGTTTTTAAAATTTTTAATTTATTTAATAATTTAGTTTGTTATTATGATTGTGCCACGCCTACTTTATTACAATAAATAGATAACAAAGTTAATCAAATTCACCTTTGATTTGTATCTGTTATCAAAGATAAACATAGAAAAATGTTAATTAATTTTTATCGTTGGCGCTTTAATGTAAAATATATTTTGTTTTCTTTTATCCAGTATTCGTATAGAATTTTAGGATTATGTGTACTTTTTTGAGAGGTTTGTGTTCATTATCCATCATAAGCACCCTAGACATATCTAGAGAATTTTACATTTTCAGCAATATTTGCCGCGAAATAATATCAGCAATTAAATTATATAAAATTATACTAAAAATGATGATAATAATGAAAATGGACTAAAATCGGCCAAGCAGGCAGGCAGCAAAATAAATTGAAAGTCTTTCGAATTATTGAGCAAAGAGAGTTTTGCGTTTGTTACTTATCACAAAAGACAGTCAAATTGATAATTTTTTCAAAATTACATAATTTCAAATCTTCACTTCACTTTATACACTTTCATAAGTTTGCTCTCTCATTTAATAAGGCTGAGCGTAAAAGGTCAAACTCTGCATGCGGCAAGAAATTTTCATGCATTAAATGTTACCAAATCAAAAATCAATTAATTTCAAGAGAATGAATGCATCATATAAGGCAGATAAGAGCTAGACGAACATGTAAACACCAAGAGATTTAATACTTTTGAATACTTAAATTAGATTCCATTACAATATCACAATTTAGTGTAGAGTACTAAAACGCCAGAGCCAAATTTCCTTCTTAAGATATAAAATTAATTACACAAGTACTTAGCACAAGTATATAAAAAATCAAGGCATAAAGAAAATAAATAATGACATGAAAAGGTAGAGGAAGAAAAAAAACGTTATAAATATTTTGCTCGTTAAATGCCTTTCGAAAATGTCCTAGTCTTCTTTTTTCTTTCTTTTATTTTTGTTGCCGGATTAATTAGTCACATTTATTTTGCTAAAGTAGGAAGTATCAATTTAGCTATAACAACATCAACAACAAATGTATAGTGAAACAACCGAAAAAGACGAAAAAAAAAGAGGAAGATTGATTTAGTATTCAACAACTAACCGACTAATGGAAAAGGGAAGAAATAATGGAAGAAGAAGAAACAAATGCGAAAATTATATCTAGCTGGGACCAAATCTTGAATTGCTATCCATGCAGACCCTGGTATTTTTGGTAATTTATGGTACAGACAGATAATTTAACGTTGCATAATTTCGGATAGCAGTGATCGATTTGCATGATTTTTGTAGGGGCATTATAGAGGGCCCAGCCTTAATATTCACACAAAATGTTCATCTTCTGTTTCAATTTTCAAGTTATGGGCGAGAAAGAAGAAATTTTTGCTTAAAAAAACAGAATTGCTTTCAGTTAACGTTATAATGTGGACGTGCCCTTTGAGTGAATTGGGCCCAGTTTAAATCCCAACCAAAAGACATGAAATTCCAATATTTTTTTTTTCATTTTAATGCGCTCGATATCTCTATTTTACAATCAGAAAAATGTTTATCACACACGGACAGACAGACAAATGGACAGACTTTTTAAGCACGACTATGACGCTTTCTTTCGAGCGTTCCAAACATAATGATAAAATGAGTATACCATCAACTTCTGGGGTGGTGCGCATAAAAAGTACAATGAACCCACCACCACAAGCACGCTCAACGCACGTATACACATTTATGCGTATTCTTAATTATAGATAAGAATATGAAAAAAAATTATTGGACCAGAAGAGGAGACGAGGCGACCATAAATATACTTTACAAAAGCCAAACAAAAAAAAAATTTCTTCATATACACACACACATACTTAGGCAAATTGATTGATGCAATTAGATTGATTTATTTGTATGGATATATAAAATTCCAGATGACCGAAGTCGATTATTAAATATGCCAGCATTGACACCAAAATTCACTTTACAAAATTAAGAAAAACTTTTTCGAATTTTAGACATCTTCGAAAATGACCGTGGACAAAAAAAAAAAATAGAAGCAAACCGAAAAGGAAAAAACCACCGATATACTTCAAAATAATCTATTTAATTTTGAAATATTTAAAATAGATTTTGCACTGCTGACTTGAAGCGATCTTAAAAATTTTTATATCAAGAATGATGATTTGAAACGACAAAAAAAAAACTAACATGACTTCCCATAGAAATAAAACGTAATAAACTTTAAGGAAATTTGTCTTCTTGCAAAGTAAAAATTTGTAAAACAAATAATGATCAGGAATAGAAAAGAGTTGCGTACTAAAATTTATTAAGGCAAGATCTTAAAAATTTTCTAATTTTTAGGAGAAAAATTCCGAAAAACAGATTAAGTGTCTTTACATCCATTCGCTTGAGGTAAATCAAAAAAAAAAAAAAAGGACGAATCTGACGCATAGTAAAATTGTTTCAAAATATTCGAATCCCCGGTTATTAATAAAAGACCACGAAAAGAGCAAAAAAAAAACATCAGAGCCTTATAAAATGATTTCTCATCACTATGATTCTGAATCACATTTTGGTATAATGAAAAAAAGAAACACAAGTGGAAAGAAAAAAGTATTAGATTTGATACCTAACCATCCACAGAAATTAAGACAATTTTTGGTAATTTATGATGCAGACAGAGACATTTTTTTCAAGTTGTATAATTTCCGGTAGGCATGACCTTCTTAATATTTCAATCTATTTCAATTTTTCATTTATGAGTGAAAAATTATAAATTTTTTCTTAGAATAACAGAAATAATCTCAGTTTATGTTGGACTATGAGCACACTTTGACCGATTTGATCCATTTTCAATTTCAACAAATAAACATGAATTTTCCATGTAGTCACCAAATTTCATAGGAAGGGATAACGAGCTCTCTGGTTTTACCATCAACAGAATGTTTACCAGCCAGATGGATAGACATAACTAAATTCAGAATGTACATTAATTCCTGGATTGTGGATGGGTATAATAAATAATATATCAAACTATCTCTAAAAGCCCCTTCTAAAATATTACATACATAATTAGGATAATATCGATCCGGTCCATGTTGCCACATAAAATATACAAATAAACAATAAAAATTTAATGCATAATTATAATAACAATAATAATAATAATTATTTACGCAATTACCTTAAATACGTTGAAAGTAGAGACAATAGATAAGATTCAAGAAATCTAAAAATAACCATCAATCATTTAAAAAAATGTAATTAATTAATTGAAGTAGAGTTAAAAGAATTAAAAGGGGAAAAAAGTGAAATTAAAAAATCTTATGAATCCCCCCCCTCCATCAAATAACAAAAGGAAACTCTTATTTTATGTGCTTTTATTACAGATAGATAAAATCAAAATTCATAACAATGGAAAGTGTGCACAAAATGCCTCATTAAATAAAATAGTAGTGCAATGTGTAATCGATCGTTACTACTTAGAGGCATATATTTATGAGACATTTATAATAAATAGAATTCAAATGATTTATACAAATTGTTGACACTGAAATATCTACCTTAAATTCCATTACTTTATATATGAATAATTTTCAAATAAATGAAATAGTAATTGAAGAAAACTCTAATACGCTTTATTTAAGTTACAATTAAGAAATAGATTTTTATAAGCCAAAATCGCATAAATCGCATTATAGATATGTGATGGGCAGACTATTAAACACGCTTGATTGAAAATGTTTATTTGGACGCATCATTTTCAGAATAGTTTACTGACCACATATCAAATTATTACGCTTCTCTAAATTATGTGATTATAACAAATGTTAGGAATATTAATTTCTAATACTAATAAAAATAATCTGATATGTGGGAAATAAACTATTCGTAAGATGGTGCGTCCAAATAAACATTTTCATTCACCATCCATTTTAACTGCAAATTTTCGTAGTACAAGTGAAAAGATTACCGTTTTTTTTTTTTTTTTCATTGTTTTAAATTATTTCTCATGTTACCCATTTCTAGCGGTAACAAACCTATAATAACGGTAAATGTGGTCTAAGAGTTTAAAATTTCTTCTCTTAAAGAATTGGGCACAACTCTAAGCAATTATGGATTCAAATAAGAAAAAGTGTTTGAATAACTTTTGGAAGTCGGTTAGTAAATTATCTATAAATAAGCATACACGATGAGTTTGATTCGGCAGATCTAAATAGAATCTTTGCAATGCAGCATTGTTTTATTTGATTTCATTTCTCACTTTTAGCTAAATCTCATCACACGTCGCATCATTTTCTGATTCTTAGATTATTCTCTATTTATATCACACATAAGGACTACTTGTTTAGTTGTTTGTGCATCTTTATATTGTGCATAATTAAACATTGAACTTTATGGGCATACGCATCCACGCATCCTCACACATTTTACTCTTTGTTATTTCATTATACAAAACTTTGAACTTTAACAAGATTTTAATATATAAATAAAAATGTACTAAATACAACCAAAAATCAAATGGAATCAGAGAGATGGAGAGACAGAGAAAGAGAGAGATAAATCATTATATAGAAAACGAAATTTTATGTTACATTCTTGGGAAAGGCCAAATCTTGAAAGACCACCACAAATTATTATCTTAGATTTTAATGGCAGAAATCTCAACACTTTTTTTTTATATATTTATATAATATATAAAATAAAGTGATAGACAGACAGAGAGTCAAGAAAAACTATGAGATATATATTTTCTATAATTTTAAGCTTGGATGGAAAAATAAATTTTGTTGCTGAAAATTACTTAATTACTTTTTCCTACTGAGATATTTCAATTTACACATTACATGATTTTTTTTTTTTTGGGTGCGGAACACGCCCTAACATGAAGAACGAACTTAACTTGTTTTAGTGCAACAATCGTATCAAACGCAAATTCTACATCAACGCTAAATGGTATTTTCATTCAACCATTTGTCTATCTGTGAATATTTATCTTTAAATTGAAGATCGTAATTTTTAGGAATCATATCAATTTAGGACGGCCCCCATCCAACACCCGTCTGTTCATGTAATCCATTTAAAATTTTTTTTATCTGCGTATTTTCGCTTTTATACCGTAAGCATCACCTTAATACCGAAACTGCACCGATTCAATATACGACGTCAGCTTAAGATGGCCAATTCCTTTTTCTCTCTACCTTCCTCTTCTCACTCTCGTATGCAACTTTTTAACAGCCCAATTTATAGAAGCGATTCATTTGTTCTCTAATATTCCCAGTACAAATTGCAAGCATTTAAGAGCACTATAAATATAAAACTCATCAATTTGCCAATATGATCATAATAATAAATTACAAGTTGCAATTTCTAGGAACCTCTTTGATGCAATATTGCTTGTTTCTCCTATTAATCTATTTTGTTTACGTCTCTATGAATATTCGTCGATTTTCGAGAAGTATAAATCATCAAGAAATCATATTACTTTTGTAAAATTAGAAACAAACGGGCAAAGTGAAAATGTATCAAGTTATCAAACTTAAGAATGACATTATTTTAATTGTAGATGATAACATTTTAAATTGGCCAAATATGATCAAGAGCTGAATGTCGCATACGAATTCACAACTCAGTTTTAGCAACTTACTTTACCAACCTAAATCAACAACAACATTGTACGTATTGATTTCACAATTACTCACTGATTTCACTTCTATATATTACCATTAATAACAGCAACAACAACAACAGCAACAGCAACAGCAACAACAATAATAATAATAATAATAATAATAATAATAATAATAACCTGTTCTGTTGCCATTATTGTTAACTTTTTTGTTCGCATTTCCCTCCTACAATTAATCCTAACAATAAACCCTCCCCCTTTCTCCACACTATCTTGCCTTTTCGTCTTTCAATACTTAACAAGGAAGTAAAATGTGCTTACTTTTTTTTTTTTTTTTTTTTTTTTTTTTTTTTTGTAAATTTCTTTATAACAGTTTTGCAATTGGAATTGGACTTATTATTTTATTCTACTTACTTACAAATATTCGTTTGGGCGTGCTTCGATATAGTTCAACAAAACGCGGTTACTATGGTTTTTTTTTCTTATGTTCCAAAGATAATTTATATAGCAAATAGATAGTGCGATATATGTTACAACTCCCTACAACTCCCTGCATGGTTTCTCTACTCAAAATGAGCCACATAATAAATAATAAAAACAAAAACAAAAAAGAAGCTAAACAAGAAGAGGAAGTTTGAGAAAAATTCTTTTTATATCCACCACTCAACGATTGGCGGGTATATTCATTTTGTCATTATGTTTGTAACGCCCAAAAAATCTTCCCTATAAAGTATATACATTCTTTGATCAGCATCAAATTCTGAATTGGTTTAGACTTGTCTGTACATCTGACCGGCTGTAAACATTCTACTGATTTCAAAAAGCTCAAATTTGGCAAAAAAAAAAAAAACATTGCACATTCTTGCAATTGAAATCAATAAAATTGTTTGAGGGGCACGCCTACAGCTCAACGTAAAGTGAGAATATCTCAATTTTTTAAACAAAATTTACTGGTTTTTTATTCATTATTTGCAAATTGTCAAAAAAAAAAGAGAGAAAACTGAAATTTTGCACAAGCAGAAGACTATTACTCTACAAAATCTCTCCGAAAGCCATGTAAATCGGATAAACCTAAGCATCCGATAGCCCATAAATTTTTGTTTTCGGGTAATGATGTTGTCAGTTTACGTTGCACTGTGGGCAGTGTATCTTTCGATCGATTTTATGGCAACCTGCCTGCAAGAACTTTCTATATTCCTACCAAATTTGAAGTTGATATCTCAATGTACGTGCCAATAATATGGCGACAGACGGATGGACTTTTTCAAGTGATCGTCCTTATTTTGGAGGTTTCAAACATTGTGACAAAATGGGTACACCCTCAACTTCTGAGTTGTGATTATAAAAATAAAGACAATTAAAACTTTCTATAGTGTTTAAATTTCAGAAAAATCTGCAAGCAAAAAGAAATTAAAGCAAGAATTTTTATTAAAATTTCTAATGGAATTGAGACGGCGCATGCCAGCCTTTAAAAATTAGACCTACAACTTTCATTAGAAATTTACATGCAAGAATTTTCAATGTGCATGCCATATCTAAAATCTAAATTTCTCAAAGTTTTTTTGAACCAAATAAATACTTAAAAATGCATAAGCACAATCGGCCAGATGAACAAACAGATTAGGTAATTCAGATTCAATATCTAGAATTCAGTGCCCAAATTTCTAGATAATGAGTAAGTAAAAAGTACAAATAAAAATGTATGAGAATAGTTTAATGATCTCTGCCGCCTCTCAAAAATTTAAAAGCGATTTCATTTTAATTGTCCATATGTACACTCATAACATTTTGTGCAATCATTGAATTGCACAAAATGTAATTGTTAATTGTTTGATTTTCTCCCAAATAATTAAAATCGCCATACAATGCATCTCATTGAAACTATTGATTAGCTGCTTATAGTTTGGGAATATTATACGACAATAAATTCTCGATGCAATCAACTTTTCTATGCAATGCTTATAATTGCCACAATTGAAATTTCGCAAAAGTCAACCAAACCGACGATGCCAAATTAGCAGAAATTTTGATTTAAATAACTTTCCATTGAATATGATAACAATATGCGAAAAATGCGATGTGCTGTTTTTTGAAAGAAATCCGTATAAAATCTACATCATTTAATTAAGTTGTATATGTAATGCTATTTCCAAAAGAGCTTAGAGAAGGATGGGATTGAGACAGAGCAAAATTTAATGATCATTATCAATAAAAAAAAAGGGTTCATTTTAAGAATTCATTTAGGTAGTTGCTTTTGAAGAGAATTTACTAATAATGATAATAAACGTATGACTTTATTTTATACAAAAATCGAGTGGGAGGTAGTAACGCAACAATCACACAAACATACAGCCAGACAAACAAACGAACAAATAGACAGTTAAACAGGTAGATTGAGAATCAGATAAATAAATAAATGTATAAAATACGTACATAATAATGCAAATAAACAAAACAAAACAAAACAAAAAAAAAGCAGAAACAGAAATCGAAAAGTTAACATTAAAATTAGTCACAATATTATGATGACACAATTTTAATATCTTTAGAAATTTAAAAGAAAAGAAAAGCAAAACACACACAAAACAAGATAAGGCAAAATAAAAAAAAGTCCAATGCATTACAAAAGATCCTTCGCGGGGAAGACTTTTGGCATACATTTATTTTTCATACATTAAACATTCAACATGATCATTCATCACAATGGAATATGTAAATTTCAGTAAGAGAAGAAAAGAAAAAAAGAAAAAAAACGAGACAACAAAACTGAAAATTAAGAAATTCAATGATATTGATAATAAGATCGAGAATGAGTCAGGCTGGTGAAGAATACATTTACAAAATCAACGTACACTTCCATTTCCAAACGGCATAATTAAATTGGCATGTGCATATATTTCCGCCTACTCTTCCGCTCTTCCTTTCATCTATTTCATTTTCTCTCTTTGGTGTATGCTTTTTGCTTTCTATCAGATACCATAAATGATGTAAATAATACAAAGAATTCTAAAGAATGAAAAAAAAGAAGCCTGCGGAATGGAGTAAAATTTGTGAGAATTGCACGATTCCTCCACTCAGTGTGTTTATATATGCATGTACCAAGAGAAATATTATTATTACACTTTCTAAATAATTTAGTTGTACAACAATAATCATCATTTAGTTTCAAAATTCAGAAAAAATTGAAAAAAGAAATCAAAAACTTAGAAGGCGTTTCTTTCTCCATTTAACTGATGCACATATATATATATATATATATATATATATATATATATAAGCAAACATACATTGAAAGAAAAGCTTCTTTTTGAATTTTTTTTTATTTTTATTAAGTCAATTTTTTTCACTTCACACAATGTACCAAATTAAGCTTTAAAGGGATAATATCGTAGATTTTGCAAACTTATTTTGTTATTTCTTTCCGTTTTCGTTTCTTTTTTTTTGATAGTAATGCACAAATTATTGAACGATAAATTCCCAATGTCTTCACGAATCGAATAGAATAATTAAGAAATTCTTTCAAATAATTATCTTTACATAAATCTCATAAATGAAATATATGGGATGGGTGAAGAAAATGTTAAAAAGAAAGCAAGTAAATAGTCGTATGCACTGGAATTGCGCTTACACGCCATGCAAGACCAAATAACAACTATACAAAAAAAAAAAACAAAAAATTGTAAACTAAAATGTATAAAAGGCTTTATTAGAACTATGCTACACAAATAACACGCACATAAATTTGTATATACATATATAAATATAAATATATATACCAACGCTATATGCATGTGTTTTGTGCATTTCATTTCAATATCACAAAACCGGCTACATAGCAATGCATAATGTGAAATGCAAAGACAAAAAAACGAAAGAATTCTTTTTGATTTTCTTCTCCTTAGTATTCTATTCTTTCCTGTCATCATCATACAAAACTTACTCATATAATTAATAACTTACCTAGTGAAAATTATAAAGATCCAATATGATATCCTTTTTCCACAGAGCGTTTACAACAACTTTCGATATAATTCCAGGCAGTTAATAAGGTATTTTGCTTTTTTTCTTAGAAATGAAAATTTTCTCACAAAATGCCGACACCGCAAAACTTATGGCAAATAATTTTCGTTTTTTTCTTTTTCTTTTTATGTACCTCCTTTCTTCTTTTTTTTTTCTTTTTCCCTGTGTTTTCGCTCTCCTTGTCTTACCCTTGCTTCCGCTTTGTTTCTTTTGTTTTTTTTGTTTGGTGCCTTTTTAATAGACTTTTTTTAACTTTTGGTTCCGCGAGAATAATTTTCAAAGACTCACTTCTGAATAATTTCGATTACCATTGAAAAAACTGTAATGATTCGATTTTATTATAAATTATATTTGCATTAATTCAAATATATGCATATAAATATAATTTATATATATATTTTTTTAATTTAATAAGCCACACACCAAAATAAAATGAAAATGAAAGAAAATTTATTACACACCACTTGAAGTAGAATTTTTTTAATGTTCTTCTGCAATTAGCAAACTGTGAAATAATTTTCATTCAATGCATTACTCGGAATGTGATATTTAGTACATTATACAATACATTTTTATATCAACTGTGTACTATAACTAATTACATGGTTGTATTCTTGTTGAAAAAAATGCACTACTCGTATTTTTGTATTACATTCGTAGTTTTGCAATTTGTCAGTTTCATTGTAAACAAATAATGAATTCACATAAAAATTTATTGAATTTTTAAATTTGAAGCGGGCAGAATTAAATAGTGAAATGTGAGGTTACTAGAACATGCAGATTTTCTATTTTAGATGTTATGGAATATTAATAAAAATATTTATGAAAAATAAACAAATTCAATTGGCATAAAATGTCATATATTGCACTTAAATCATTAAATTTAACATCTTTCTTATTTTTCACTAATATTAAAATTAAAAGTTTGGCAATATTTACAAATTGGTCGTAAGTATACAATATTTGGTGCTTTTTTCTTGAACTATCTAATAACATAATAAATGCATTTTGTTTAGTACATGAAACAACTTTAACAACAACAACTGTAAGAGGATGCACTTTTTACATACGAAAAACACCGAATCGTGTGGATTTACCAAATGAATTGAGAGCAGCCTTCAAACTTAAACCCAATACTTGGCGCGTATTTATGGGATCAATAATGCCATCATCCCATAAACGTGCCGTGCTATAATATGGTGAACCCTCTTTTTCAAACGTTTCAATAATTGGTGCTTTCAATTTATCAGCTTCAGCCGCTGTAAACTCTTTGCCAGCACGCTTACGTTGATCAGCTGTTATTTGTGCTAAAACATTAGCCGCCTGTGTACCACCCATAACTGAAATACGTGAATTGGGCCACATATATAGAAATCGTGGTGAGTAAGCACGACCGCACATACCATAGTTGCCAGCACCATATGATCCACCAATTATAACAGTAAATTTAGGGACGTTAGCACAAGCGACCGCCGTTACCATTTTTGCACCATTTTTTGCAATACCATGAGCTTCAGCATCCCGTCCAACCATAAACCCTGTTATATTTTGCAAGAACACTAAAGGTATTTGCCGTTGAGCACATAATTGGATGAAATGTGCACCTTTTAGAGCACTTTCAGAAAATAGTACACCATTATTACCAACGATACCAACACGATAACCATATAATTGAGCGAAACCACATACTAATGTATCACCGTAGAGTTTTTTAAATTCTGTAAAACGGCTACCATCAACAATGCGCGCAATTACTTCACGTACATCGAAACTTTTAGTTAGATTAGGACCCACAATGCCATACAAATCTTTTGCATCATATTTGGGTTCTTCGATATCAGTCATTGAAGCATGGTTAACATTATTTAATGTCATTTTACTGGAATATTGCAATCTTTGATCGTAAGCATTTGTGGCAGGTAAATTCAAATTGCTTATTACTTGGCGTGCCAAGTACAAGGCATGCTCATCATCAACCGCATAATAATCAGTAACACCTGAAGTTTTACAATGAAGATCAGCACCGCCTAAATCTTCAGCGGTTACTTCTTCACCAGTAGCTGCTTTTACTAATGGTGGCCCTGCTAAAAATATAGTACCTTGTTGTTTCACAATTATACTTTCATCAGCCATGGCAGGTACATAAGCTCCACCAGCTGTACAACTGCCCATTACTACGGCTATTTGTGGAATGTCAAGAGCTGACATATTCGCTTGATTATAAAAAATTCGTCCAAAATGCCACTTATCGGGAAATACTTCAGCTTGTCGTGGTAAATTAGCACCACCTGAATCCACCAAAATAAATACAAGGTAAACGATTTTCCTGAGCTATCTCTTGGGCCCGTAAATGTTTTTTAACAGTTATTGGATAATATGAGCCACCCTTTACAGTCGCATCATTTGCTACTATTAAACATTCCACACCACACACACGGCCTATTCCCGTTACAATGCCACCAGAATTAACCACTTCATCCCCATATAGCTGATAACCAGCTAATGTGCTTAACTCTAGAAATGGTGAACCATTATCCAAGAGTTTATTAACACGCTCCCGCACTAACAATTTCCCCCGTGAAGTATGGCGTTCTATAGCTTTAGATCCACCACCACATAAAACATCTCTCGTAATATCACGTAATTCGTTAACAAGTTTACACATTTTACTTGCATTTTCCTAAGAATTTTATTATTATTATTATTATTTTTTATTTATTTATTTTTTCAATTTATACAATAACATCTATTAAAAATTCTATGTAGAAGATCAAATTTCAAATATGAAATTTAGTAAATAGTAAATTCTTAGTTTTAAAAATTGTTGTGTAGTTAAGAGGTATCATCGTACTTGAAATTCATCCGTACTACGATCTATATTACTATGTAAAACGTTGGCGTCACCTATATGAACACAACGTACACAATTACCAATATTTTTTACAAATAGTGTGTTACGAATTAATGAAGGCAATTTCAACATCTTAGTATACTGAGATTCTTTTCGAGATTTTTCAAAATTATTTCTTTACAATTATTTAAATGAAAGTGCTCTACATGGGAGAAGTGCGTAAAAAAATATATTTCTTATTCTATTGTAAAAATAAAAACAAAACAAGAACTTGTATAAATTAAGTGATTGTTACAATGAAAACTTACAAAAAGCTTTATGTAAATTTAACAACTCTGATTATTTAAAAGATCATAACATAAGTGAAATTCTAGAAAAAATACAACAACAAAAAACAAACATAAAAAAGCAAACAAAAACAAACTGTGATCGTGAACATGGAACCAGCAAACTTTTAAGTAAATTAATCTAAAAATTCTAATTGATCATTGATCATTTGAATCAAGATCAAATGGTTCTTCCGCAGGATAGAGTCACCTCTATTAATGTATTGTATTAATGTATGTAGTGTCTGAATAGAGGTTGGGTATTCAAGATTACACCATAACTCAAAAACTTCCTTTTATCTTTTTTCTCAATTTGAAGAATGAAAACTAATCGTCGATTTGCATCTCTTTTGTGTTTCTGTATTTTTTCTGCTAAAATTTTGGACGCAAAATCACAACTGGGGGATATAGTTTGTTCAAGTTCATGTGGAGGCGTCCATTATAATTGATTTTAAATACAACTTTTTTCATTTTTTAAGTACCACTATCAAGAACAGTGATTAAAAATTGTAAATTTGTCAGGGTTTATTGCCACCTTCCATAAATGTCAATTTGATAATCTTATTGCACGGATAATAATTGATCGTTATAAAAAAAATTTACGGATAAAAAGCACATGTTAATATACTTTGTTTACATTTTACAGTAGAGTAAAAGCAAAGCTAAATGAAAAGAAGAACGACAATAATTTGGAATTTCTATTATTAATGGAAAATTTGCAAATGTTTAACATCCAAAGGAATCTATTTATTGGCGCCTGAAATGAATTTAAAGAAGAGAGGGATATGCTTTCTCTCGGAAACTGAAGTTTTGTATAAAATATAAGCGATCGTACAGCAGATGATCATTACAAGAATGCATGTACGTAATTTTGGCATTAATTAAGGATTTTAATAATTTATTTTATTTTATTCAATTTAATTTAATTTAATTTTATTTTATTAGCCATATTACATATAATACATATATTACATATAAATCAATTCAAATGAACATAATGTAAACCTTTTATTAAAGCACCAGATGTATGATTTTGATCACGAAAGCAAATACTGTCCACTTGATCGGACATTAAGCTACAGGGATATTCAGCTCCATTGTTTAATGAGGGTGCCCATTGTAATTTGATTTGATATTCCATATCAACTGATAGTATCACGCCATATGGCCATTTTATTATTAAATTGCAATTATATTTAACGGGTCGTTCTTCAACATTCCAAGACCATGTTAAAGGCTGGCAATTGCCATCATTATTATCATTATTGTCGTCATTATTATTATTATTACTATTGTTATTATCATTATTATTTGATGATTGTAATGATGTAATTGTTATACAGAAATTTTCCATGTACTCCATTCCATTGGTTGATGTATTAGTAAAATTTGTATGATTTAAACCATAACCATAATGAAAATTGGATAATAAACGACTATTTAAAGTCAGACCATGTAAAGCAATGAAGCGATTACATCTGATAAATGTAAACCATTCATATGTATCGGAGGTTATGATGAATGGACGGCATGCTTTATAGTAACAACGTTCTACACTTAAAATGTGATTCGGCATTGCCAAAGCATCTTCTTTATAATGATTAGTATTAATTTTATTATTATTATTATTATTATTGTTATTAGCACAATTATTTTCAATAGCTTTTATACTTTCCACTATATCACTATCTAGTTCCGTTAGAAAATTAGTTAGCTTTGTTAAATCATTTTGTTGACTTTCGGCTTTATACCATTCATGAAAGAATTCCAAAAGATTTTTAGCCTGATACTCATTTACGCATTCGTATACGTATTTTTCCAATTGGAAATTCTTAAATAACATATTAAGGCATTCCTTTGTGATGTGATAATAATGAGCTTTCAAATGATGTCGGAATTGTTGGGGCGTCTCACCCAGGCAACAACGTTTGAAAAATGTTAAACAAATATTGAGTAAATGTTGTAAATCTAAGCATACACTCAATTCCAAGGCGGGTAATATATTCGAGAATCGTAATTTCATTTGTATGGCTTCCAGACATTGATTAATTAATTCTTGCATTAAATATTTCTCAGCACCATAATATAATTCGATTGTTTCTTCGAGTGTTAATTTTTGAAAATCTAAACAGCCTTTATATATAAAATAAATTAAATGACGAAATACATGCTCATTCATATCTAGTATATCGATCAAATGAGTTTGTTCGCATACTGGGCCATAAAACATGGCCTCAAATACAGGACTAGCACTTGCCAAAATTAACTTATGACATTTTATTTGATTACCGGATAGTAAAAAAATACAATCACTATACTTTTCACTCAATAATAATTGTTCATAGCGTTGACCCAATGACGATGAACTATGATTTTTTAAGCCTCTCTCTATCGGATGATTAACATTAAAATAAATGCATTTATTTAATGCGAATCCAGCCATCTGTAAAATAAATAAATAACAAGATAATCTTTATTATTTTACCATTCACACGAAAAAAGTGAAATATATAAACCAATATTCTACAATAGAATACATTTTTAAGGAAGCGAAATATATATGTACAAAATATAACCAATATTGATATATATTTTGGTTCCTTACCCTATGACAAAAATATTCGAATTTTGCTATTACTTTTGCCTTTTTTTTGTTTTTTTTTTTTGACAAGTTCTTTAAATATGCTCGATTTGTGATGAATAAATTGAAATAACACTAGATTTTTCTAATTATGTTTACATTACAGAAATTCACCGTTATGTTTATAATGCTTATTATTTCATTGAGACTTGATTACAATTTAAGCACAATTAACTTTATGAAATCGTTGATATTTCTAAGGGTTCCAATCGCTTTTGGCACAAATAAATACTAGAAGCAATGTATGCTAAATGCCTGTTCTGGATGATTCAGATGACATATGGTAATGAATTTCTACAGCTGGTTTTTTTTTTTTTTATTTATGAATTTCTGTTTTCTGATGCCGTTTATTGAGATTTCTAATACAAAGAATATCGAATACAAAATAATTGTCAATTGACATTAGCATTTATAAATCGGTATAATGTACAAATGTTTTGAGTTCGTTCTAATTGAAAAATGAAATTTTATTTTATAAAAGGAGTTGAGTTAGACTAATCTTTTATTATATCGATCAATTCAGAATCATTTCCTGATTGAATTTAAATCTATCTGTTTGTTTATAATTTCAAACTGTTGGATTGAAATTTTGCGAGGATGTTTTTTTGTCCACACGTGGACCCTATTGAAATTGATTAAAATCAAATTCGAATTGTAAAATTTTACGATCACTCCCCGTATAATGTCTTTTTCAAAAAATTATAGATTTAGAAGAAAAGGTTTTATATTAATAGAAACTGGCATATTACACTGTTTTATCATGAACAAATATTTTGCTCGAATCGGCAATTTTTCGTGATCTCTTCTCATATAACTTCTACATAAAAAAGTTATTATATAAATAAATGAGAAAATTTTGAATATATTTCAAGGAAAATTGACTCTGCTCTGTATTTTGTTATAAGAAATGTGTGCAGGTCGGACAATTCAGGTCGGACAATTTTTTGAATCCACTCTTACATAGCAAAGTTTTCCAATTATTTTTAATGTATAAAAAAATTGTCTTATGGATTAGCAATTAATTTAAATTTAATCATTTAAGCAAAGTGATGTAAAATATTTAAGAGTCGGCCTCCACGACTATAAGATTCTTATTTGTTGTATGCTAAATTAGATTTGTTTTATATCACAATTTTTATGACATATATTCATTATACAGAATATTATTGGTCTATCAGTCTAAGATCGAAATAATTTTATGAAATAAAACTTTAAATATAGAATAATATTTTTTGATCATAATCGTTACAAGCTATAACAGCCCGAACACTTTTGGGAACTCTCGGACACTCTCAGGCACTTTCCCTTAAGAAAAGTATAACCAACTTTCCGAAGTCGTTAATTTTTTTATATGAATTTATATGTTACGGCTAAAGAATTATTTTAATTTACCAGATTGACACAGAGATTTCGCATCATTAAATTCCATGGACCATTTATGTATAAAAGGCATCTGTTATAATTTTCGACTTTGTTTCATAAGCACAATAATTAAAATTTTTCTTAAATTACAGGAAGAATTTTAAAATTTTTGAAATCATATAAAATATTGAGTTTTATTTCTATTACGCCGATTATTAGGGATTTATTCAATGTGCCAGAAAGCCTTTGAAATTTTATAAAAGGAAAAAATGATAAACAAAAAAAACATCATAGAATTATTCTTAATTCTGGGCCATAAATCGATTCTGCATCCAATATTTAATTTGCTTTACTATTTTGCCGGTTAATTCCTTTAGTCTGCTAAAACTGTGAACTAAATTTGTAATAAATTGATTGATACGTTGTTTGGACTCGTTCTCATATAAAGGACTTTTCCACTTTTTGGACGTAATTAAATGAAATGTTTTAGGGTATTTAAAAGAGAGTCGAATATTGTCTATAATGACTGCTACGCCCTACACAACTTATGTTAAGTTTGTGCAAGAGTTTGAAGTACGCCGAAGGCCTTGGGATGGACGAATGTATCGTATACAACACCAATCGAATATGAAGCATTTTCTAAATCGATTTAAGTTCATCCATCTGCAAAATTATAGCATTTTCTTTAAAGATATTTTAATAAAATTATATAAATAGATAGATTTTATTTCAGAAACGAACTTTATTAAAAGTGATTACAATCGGGCCACATTTAAAAGCAATTCGCCAATTTGATGTATTTTTCGTAATAATAAAAAAAATCTTTACATGGACAAAAGTTACAACTTTAAATATATTTTAGAGAAAATTAACACTCTACAGCAGTCTGACATAAATAATTTGTGCGCCAAATTTGATCCAGATTGATAAATTTTTTCAATACCCTCCCAATAACGAATTATACAAATCATTTTAAAATTAAAAATTTTTCACTTTCTTAACCCACAATTTAGTTTAGTTTATGTTAGTGAGTTTTTCATTATAAATGCCAAAACATTTATAGAGGATATAGGGTATATAAAAATCGGGTTCGATTGACTAACTATAAAATTCTTACTTTTACGTTTTATATATGAATTTAATTTAATTTATTTGTGGGCACATCTTTAAATTATTTTGAAGTTATTGAAATAATTGATGTATACTAAATATGTAAATATTTATAAAATATATTATACATTATTGATATTGTTGCTGCTATTGTTATTGTTATTGTACCATTAAAATACAAACGTTGTCTCTTTGTTTTCTTCTTTTCGATATTATTTCATACCATTGAACTTGAATTTGCTTGTTACGAGCTGAGCTTCTCGGCTTCTTATTTTTTTTCCGTTGCGCGTTGTTACAGCCTTTTTTTTCTTTTTGCTTTCAATTTTAGGTGATTTGAGTGTATTTATTCTAAATAAGAAAAGGTGTTTTATTAAAAAAATATGTTCTCGTTAAACAGCAACAACAAAAATAAAAAGCAAACAAACAGAAAACGTTTAGAATTTAACGCCAAAACCAACCAAAAAAATAAACAAACAAACAAACAGCTAACGATAAAAAAATATAGCCTGCGTGCTTATTAAGACACTCCGTTTACAACTGAAGCAAATTTTTTTTAATACTATCTAATTACTGGTTTCCCATACAGCTTTAAATTTCTTAAGAATTTGACTCTCTGTTTCGGATAAATAAGTATTGTAAAATTGAACTGATCATAAAATAGCAATCACATACAACAAAATATACTACAAAAAAAAACTAATTACGAAGATATTCTAAATCTTGCTCTTGCCATTGCCATGCTTATTCGTCATTTATCTTTATACTTTTCTCTTTGCTAAAAATCTGCATAATTCTAAAAAAAATCTAAAAAAATCTGAAATGTATGAATGAGAGTTCATTAACAATATATGCGGCAATGTTAGGTTTTCTTGCGACGCAGCAAATAAAAATGAGTTTAAATAAATAAATATATTAAATAAGAATTTTGGTATTTTTTCACAAAAGATCTTGCATTAAGTGAGCTGAGTTTTTATCAAACTTACAAATAAAATCTTGAATTTTTAACATTTCTGCAGAATCTTAAATGCCTAAGTGAAATTGTAGAATAAGTAATGTTATACAAAAAACTTTTATGAAGTCTCTTGATTTATTGTTTATGGCAAATCAAAGTAATGCTGTTTCAAATCGTTGTGTATTAGTATCAATGAATTTCAAGAGAGAAATTCTTTGCAGATTACTAAGATTTATAACATTCTTATGATTTTCAGAGCGTACAACATCGTACAGAGAACATAGAGAAATTTCTCTGTTCTCTTTGGGATGCTGTATTCTCTCTCTCTCTGTTTCTTTTTTCTCTTTTGTAATTGTTAAGTCTATTGACTTTTTTATGCTTAATTTGCATTTCAAGGTATATAAATTTTATCTGAATTTATGTTAATTGGTCTGAACATTTTTGTCTTACATTGTCTGGATCAATAGAAAGAAAGCTATTTTCATATGATTTCATCAGGCCTATTCATTAAGAGTTCTTTCCAATTGCTTGTTATGATAGGACAAGCTCTTTTCCAAATAATTCGAAACAAATGACTTTTATGATAATTTCTCCTTTTTAAAATCACTTCTTATATAAACATTTTATTTATGATCAAGCGAATAATATTAAAAGGCAGTTTATATTCGAAGTGATATGAAAAATATGACCATTTGAGGTAAATTATACACGTTTATTTTAATTGACTTTGCCGAAAGCCTATAAAAATTGTACATTTCTTTTGTTCAGTTGCATGAGCAGTAAACATAAAAATATTTAAAAAATATTGTAAATGTAACTAAAATTGATTGGTTCATTGAGAAGTCTGTCGTAGACTCCATAAAGTATTCAAATTCTTGATCAGCATCAAATACAGAATCGTTTTAGACATGTCTGTCTGTCTGTTGTAAACATTCTCTTGGTCATAAAAATTGAGATGTCCAACTCAAATTTGGCAAAATCATTGAAAGTTTTTGCATGCAAGTTGGTATTGAAAATGGATTAAATCGCTCAAAGGGCACGCCCACAGTGCAACACATACTGAGAATACCATTTTTGTAAAGCGCAATTTAATAGTTTTCTTGCTCATCATCTGGAAAGTGCAAACTGCAAAAGCTAGAAAGCTGAAATTTTGCATAAGTAGAAAGATTATTGGTCTACAATGTTTAATCGAAAATCATGCAGATCGGGTATGCCTACGTGAATTTATACTTTCAGTTTTTTATGTTGAAGTTTTCAATTTACTTCTAAAAAACTGAGTAAGTTTCGAAATCATAATATCATTGTATTTGGTTGGTGGGTATTCAAGATTTGGCCCCAGCCAAATTTTTTAATATTTGATATTCAGTCGGGCTCAGTAAATCTATATGGTAATTTTGAAAAAAAATCTTTCGAACATCTTTCCTTAAATTGTTACAACTGATTATAAAATTTTAATTGCTTTAATTTTTATTTTTACAGAATTTTTTTTGAAGGCACAGGGAAGAAACAAGAGATGCAATAATAATAGCAATAAACCCAAAGCCAGAGTACTGAGAATGTTGCATTTTATTATGATGGTACATTGAAGAAAACAAAAAGAAAACTTTCTATTTTTAACAAATTTTCTAATTTTTTTTTATTACACAAATTTTTTCTTTTTTTCATTTGGTGTGTAATTTTTTTTTTTATAAGTTTATTTTAGAAAGATTTGCTACAAATTAGCATGAGACCGATAACACAAAAATTCTATGAATTACAACTTATGCTGATTATCTCATTAAATACTTTAAATATAATTATTATTACGAATGAGCCACGATATTATTATAAGGAACGATTTAATAAGGATATCAATTATTGTCCACAATGCATATCTCAATTGGAAGAATGGCAATGTGAGGAATTCTTTAGCAAATTGGAAGATGTATTTCATATAAATAATTTCATAAATATTTTAATACCAAAATTTATACAAAAATATCGTGATAACAAATGGTTACGTCTAACAGATAATTACGGCCAAATTATAATTGGAAAATATTTAAATCGAGAGAGTGACAATGATTTGGAAAATTTACAAATGAAAATAATGCAAAAACATGAAATGGAAGAAACAATTCATTTAATTAAGGCAAAATTAAATAAATGGCAATTTTGTCCATGGGATGCTGTGACAAAATTTGCACATATCTTGCAAAAATATAATAATTTAACATCGAACGAAGTAACCTGGTTTTATCTAAATATCGATATACAATTATTGTTAATGACATTATTAAGCGATAATAATTTCTCAGTACCCATAACATATAAAAAATGTGGCTTCACATTATTTCAACAATCAATTGGTCAAAATCTTTATAATTTTTATAAAGCAGATTTTCGCATAAAATTAAAAATTACAAAGAAACTAATTGAGGCCAGTTTACAATTCTCATATGGTTTATACAATTATAGAATTTATTTAACTGATTTAACACCAGATAATATTGTTTATGATATTCAACTCAATCAATTAAGTTTCATCGATTTAAATACCATATATATTGTGGACTCATCGAATAATAAATTGCCTTTGGAACAATCTACCATCATTCATCGTCATATATATGAATTTTGTTCTGGTTGCTTTGCATTTATACCCAACGAATTTTGTAAATATCATTTAAGTGATATTAATATATTTTCAATTTGCCATTTACTCATGGAAGATTTATATGGTCGACATGAAAATGGTTTTCTCTATCCAATGCCATTTAATGTTAAAGAGAAATATCCAAATTTTATAAAATTATTGCATAGATGTGTGATATGCCCACCCAGTGATGGTTGTCAACATCGTTTCCATTTGATTAAGCAAATCTTATTTATAATAAATGAACTTTTAGAGAATGATTTTTTATAAAATTTTATTTCATTATTATCATTATTATTATTATGAAAATATGTTAAACCATCACCATTTTAAAATTAGTCTAAGTTAGTTAGTAGTTATTGATTCATACTGAAATGAAAAAAATTAATGAAAAATTAATTGGGAATAATAATAAGTAAAAGTCATGGCTTAATATTCTGCTTTTCCATTAAATTTATATCATTTTGTAAATCGGTTAATGTAATCATGGCATTACGCGCCAATTGACCTTCAGGTGTATGTGTTGGCTCATATGATAACATCCGAATGGATTCATGTAACATACCCTCACATTGCTTCAATAAATTCAACAATTCAAGGATACCTATTTCATGCTCATTAAAACGTAAATGATATAATTGTACTGATGCAATACCCAATTCATACAAAGCTATTGCCTTTAAACGTGATATCCCCGGTTGTATGGTATGTAAGACCATGACTAATTCTTGACATAAACGTACAATACGTTCAAAGGCATGACGATTAGGTCTTGGATATATATTCACTATAAATGAGCGTATTAAACTGGCGATACGTTGTTTAATATCAACCATGACATAATGATTTTTATGTAATATTGCTGAGAATTTAGCTAATAAATTCTCATAAGTATTTATATCATCAGCAGCATGATAAATTTCTTCTTTAATTTTTCCGATTATATTCAAGACTTGCTCATTACGTAAACTATATTGACAATTTTGACAAGTCCAATTGTTATTGGCTGCTTGATTACGTGTTAAAATACCATTACGATGATTAAGTGAACAAGGGCCACAAATTAAAGTGCTCATATGGGAGCCCAATTCAGTTGGATCTTCACAGCGTAAGCAACGGCAAGTAAAATATTTACCCTCCGATAATATATGGCGTCTATCATTGGTACCCTAATTCATAGAAACAAAGATAAAAAAATCAATTCAATAGGAAAACTTAACTCAACTAGGAAAAAAGGCCAAAAAATAATAAAATATAAAATAAAATGAAGTGACATTAAATGGAATGAAATGGAAGTAAAAGAAAGTTTTTAAACGAATACCTCTTACCAATAAAGCATTTGTATAACAATTGGTAATTAATTCGTTTTTGTTAATGCAACAATTCGCATAGATTTTGATGCGATGTTCATGATCAATGGCTACATTACAATTAGCATTGCAAGCATGTGTTAATAATGATGCTTGTAAATATAGGGCACGCATTGTACCACCATCTGGGGCACGTATCTCATAAGCATTCACATCGAGAATGCCACATAAATGTTGTAAAAAATCTTCAGTCATTTGTAAACCGACTTTTAAATGATCCTTTAAGCTATATTTTAAAATTGGCTCAACAGCATTCTGATAATAATCATTCCAAATTCTTGTATTACGCCTTTTATTAATATGCGATTCCAATTTTAAAAGTTCTTGAAAACTCAACTCAGTATCGGGATTCTCATTTAATAATAATAACTTCAACAGAACATAACTATTCGGATAATGTTTCAAATTTTCAAAATCCACATTAGACATGCCAGACAAGATGCCACAATCATAATTATTGTGATTTGAACATTCCGAACATAATGGCGTTATCGAACACGCTCGGCAATAAGTGGCTGCATATTTGAAACAATTCGAGCATCTTTGATCAAATTGATGAGGTATAATTGCAATTGGCTTCTCCCATAAAATCGTTTCGCCAGCTTTGATTATCTCCTGAGTCTTGATATATCTAAATGTAAGAAATTTGTGTATTTTTTTTTGTTTGTTTTTATTTTTTTATGTAAATTTTAAGTTTTGATTCATTTCATATGAACAATATATGTAAGAATTATGTAAAAAAAAAAAAAACAAAAAAAAAAAAAAAGAAATTGTCTTCACTAACCTTCCCAATTCTTCATTATGATCAATTGAACATTTCGTATTAAACTCATCACTATTCATACTTTTATTAGTTTATTTTATATTATCATATATTTTTCAATTTTTATTTTTATTTTTTCACTCAATTAATTTGTAATTTATCCATCCAAGTCTCGATTTGAAATGAATTTGAAATTACATTATTTCAACATATTTACCTGAACTAGTAACTAGTAAAGTAATTTCGCTAAATGGCAGAAGTATATTATTTTCTATATATTATTGAGTTTTATTTATATTATAATGTTGCTGTTGTTCTCATTAAATTGCTAAGGAATTGAATAACATTTTAAATATCATTTATATGTTTATATTCATGCATTCATTCAAAATTGTTACAGTATATTCATTTCATTGAAAACTTTGAAACAATCGTTAAGAGAAAATCGTAAGAGAAAATCAAACAAATTTATATATATTTATTACGATGAATATTTAATACAAATATAATCGTTCATCCTGTCAAAATATGTTCGTTGTGAAATATGCCTTTTTTTTGAAATCACTTGAAATAAGTTTTACACAAATTATAACTTGGAATTTTTATTTTAGGCAAGATCTCGACAATTTATATTTATATTTTATATTGGATTTATATTTGCCGCTAGAATTATTACTGATAAACCATTCAAAATTCTTTGATACACTTTAGATAATAGTTTCTTTTTTCTTTTTTGTTTGATATTTCAATGATGAGAGAACAAAAAATTGCTTACACCTTATAGCGCCTGGCAAAAATTACTTAAGACATTTATAAGAGATTTATACCATCACAATAAAGTCACAATGAAATGATATAAAACAGAACGCCCACATTTTCATTGGAAAATTTTAAATAAACTGTTGCATTCGTTGTATTGTATAAAGTGTCATATAACGTCTGAATGGTGGATATCCAAGATATGGACTCAGTTAATAATAATTTTAACATTTGTTTATTTTGTTGAGTTTTTCTATTCATTTGTTTTTATACCCACTATCAAGAGGATTGGAGATATACTCAATTTGTAATTATGTTTGTAATTTTTACAAGAAAGCCTCGGAGATCCTACACAAAGTTTATATATATTCTTGATCAGCATTAAATTCTGTATTGATTTAGACATGTCTGTACATCTGTCCGTGTCTGTCCATCTGTCTGTTAAACATTCTTCTGAACGCAAAAGTAGATATAACGGGGTTAAATTTGGCAAAATAATAAAATAAAATTTATGTATGTTGGTTGGTATGGAAAATGGGGTAAATCTATCGAATCGGACGCCCACAGTGTAACGTTAACTGAGGACACTTCTGTTTTTTTTAAGCAAAATTTTCCAGTTTTCCGCTCATAACATGAAAACTAAAACATCTAGAAAGCTGAAATTTGAAATAAATTTTAAAGCCAAGGCTGCTTGAATGTTATACAACAACAAATTATTTATTTCTATCATAAATTACTAAAAGTAGTAATGTCTGGTCGTTATCCAAAATTTTATTTCAACCAAATATTAATTTTCTTAAGCGTTTTTCTTTAATTTTTTAATCGCTTACAATAAATAAAGTGGTGTCGTTTTAAATTTGGCAAATAGACATCAATCGATCATAAAACTTTACATATTATGTAATTGGAGTAAATATGGAATATCTAGCCTAAAATATAATATCGATCATCACTAATAAATCTTCTATACATATTTATCCATATTTTCAATATAACTGAAAATTATGTTTTATTCATTGAGAAAATTTAAATTTTTCATCTTAATATAAATCGCTATTATGACGATGAAAAAATGTGATGAATTCACGAGAAGTAACAAAAATTAAAAGATTTTTTTTTTGATCTTATACGTCTCCTAAAATATTTATTATGTAAAAAATGTTAAGGCATATAATTTAACATTTCACATGACATCAATTTAATGAGCCATTAATAAGCCATTTGAATATCCATTTGTAAATATTTCAATTCTTGTAACATATTTTGCATCAATTTACCCTCCAGTGTTTCTTTCGGCTCATACAACAACATTCGTAACGCTTCACGTAACATTCCTCCCATTTCTTTTAAAATATCCTTTTTATACCAAAAGAGGCAGAAAAAGAGGAGAAAAATAGATAGAAAAATGGAAGGCCAAGTCAATATATGTAATAAGTTTTAGCATGAATTGAAATTGAATAAAAACAATATTAACCTTTAACTCGATTTTACTTATATCCTTCTCCTTATAGCGCAAATGATTATATTCTGCGCTTGGTTGTGGCCAATTCATAAAATACAATGGCTTTCATACGGGATATACCCGGCACAATAATTTGCAATATTTTCAATATAACTTAACATAATTGCATTTTTCTAATATACACTTGACGTCCTGGAGAATGCGTTGATATATCATTTAAAATATTTCGTAGTATTGAAGCGATATTTTGCTTAACATCCAATATTAAATAATGCTGCGGATGGAAAACTTTATTTAAATTGGCCAAGATTTGCTTCAGTTTATATATATTGCCCTCAGTTTGTAATATCTCATTTTTCCAATAGTTTAAAATTTCATGAACTTCTTTTGCCGATTTTTGATAATTACATTTCACACATTGATAAATATTGGCATCTTTATAATATTGCACTAAATACCCAGCCTGTTTTGGGCATTGCGAACATAGTAGAGAACTCAAATGAGAATTTAATTCTGTGAATCTTGACAACGCTTGCACTAACATTGAAAATATTTACTTTCCCATAGAATACGTTGACGCTCTTCAGTTCCCTGTTCATTTTAGAATTGTGGAAAAATATTATTATTATTATTATTATTATTATTATTATTATTATTATTATTTATATATCAAATGTGAGATAAATAATATAGTACATTTATTTATTTACATAATAACCCAATAAGCTTAAAATCGTAGCTTAAAATTATGTCTTATTGGTCTAATCAATCTAGAGTTATTATTCTAGATTAATTTAAAATCGATTTTCTGATATCTGTATATATAAAAGACGGTCCTGAACAACTATAAATAACTTATTTGTTTGTCTTTTAGGAAATTGTCTCAATTTGATTGAAAACAAATCGTTTTTGTACTTTCTAATAAAATGTTGTTACTATAAATGTTTATGATGATTTGTCCTTTTTTAATATCCTGATTAGCATAAATTTTCATGCGATAATTTTCATCGATGGCTATGCATGTATTCGGTATACAATCATGGGATAATAAAGCGCTATTTAAATAAATTCCCTTCATAGGTTTGTCATCGGGGCCACGTATTTCAAAATTATTAACATCAATTATGCCACAAAGTAATTGTAAATATTCTTCAGTAATTTCTTGATTATTGTACAAGTACTTTACAATTCCCGAATTTAAAATCGGTTGAACAATTAAATTATTGTAAACAGTCCATATTTGAGTAGATCGTCTTTGTTCTAAATGGTTTTCGGCTTGCAAGAAATTTTCAAAATATTCCCTCGTTTCGGGGTTTTCTCGAAACATAAACATTTTATTATGCCATAAGTAAAATTGAATGATTTCAATGATTCAAACAATAAATTCTTTCTCGTCGAAGATAACTTCTGGCAATCATAATTATTATGTTGAGTACATAATTTACATTTGGGTGATATTAAGCAGGTCCTTTGGAAGAATTATTTGCAAAAAACAAAATATATATAAAAAAAGGGAGAAAAATGTAAACAGGAAAAACTTTTTGTAAATATGATCTGATTACTTGCAATAATTCTCCGTCAAATGATAACAATTTGAGCAACGTTTTTCTCCATTAGCTGCCATTAATAATATTGGCTGTTCTAATAATATCGTTTCACAAGATTTTATATCATCATTGGCTACAATATGTCTAAAGAGAATAATGTTGATTTTATAAAAGAAAATAGGAAAATTTTCCATTTTTAATTTCCATTTCCTGAGCTAAATTTACCTTCCCAATTTTTCATTCGTTAAAATTTTACACTTTTTTTCAAATAAGTCAGCCATATTAATTTCTAATATTTCAATAGAATTATTTGAAATAACTTTTGCAATTTATTATTCCGCTACGAAGGAAAATTTTTGAATAATATTTTCCACATTTAAACACATAACTGAGAGTAGTGTTCCCCCATGAAAATACTACCTCGAGCGCTTATACTCTCTCTCTATTTCGGTGTCTTTCTTCACACCGCGCTTGCCCTAAGAAACCAAAAATATTTTCATAATTTTATTATATATATATGATAATAATTATACGCTGTACTGCGTTTGTGGCATAGGCTACAATGGGTTTGATTGTAACGCCCAAAAGCGGCATTGAAATCGTCCTGCCATTAAACGCGCAAGGCTCAATTCAAAAGCGTGAAACATTAATTATGTATAATATATTTTTATTATGAAGCTACAAATGCCAATTTTCGAGACAATTTGTCGAAATTTCGTTAAATGTAGAGGAGTAAGATCGACCCTTTTTTGTTTTATGACTGAAAAACGTTTCCTATTGAAACTGATTAACATGAAATGAATTTTATGATCATTCTTTATAAAATGTATTTCATTAAACAACATTATAATATAGAAACAAAGAAACAATTGAACAAATTTGAAAATTCTTATTAATTGTAATTAATACAATTTCGCCTTTAGATAAATAAAAGTCACATGCAAAATTTGGTTGTTTCTAAGTAAATTTTTGCTTTTATAAAAACTGTCCATGTTAAAAACATATATTTATTCAATTTCTAAAAACAATCATCATGTGTAGTGAAACGATATCGATTGTAGGGTATTCAAACAGCAGCATTTTTACTGACCTTTACACTAATATGAATTAATGCTCTCGGAGTGGAACAAAACTGAACAGAAATATACTCAATAAAAATATGATCGTTTATTTCATGTTACTCAAATAATCGCTAAACGATAAAGTATTTTCAGATCTTCCATTTTGACATTTAATCAATGGTCAATTTGAAGGATGAAATATGTTTTTGGAAGAGTTCCTATAAAGCCGTTTGGTGAAAATATTTAAATTTAATTTCTTTATTTAATGATTCAAATGCAATAAAATTGCTTAAACGATTTGACAATTTACATGTGCTGCAATAAAAAACATCGTAATGTAAATATTTATTACATTACATATATGGAAAAAGTTGCTCAATAAATTTGTGCTACGAAATTTGAAACAAAAAAAAAAGCATCGTTTGCTTGGTTGCGATCAAATTTATCACAAGCTGAAGTGGATTGACCTTATGAATTGAAGGCACTTGAGCAATATTCTTATAAATCTCAAGTGAAAATATTTTGCTTAATATTTTCTAAGATAAATCCAGCAGATCAGATTTGTGGTATCTATTTCCCAGGAATAAAATTAAATAAGCGCCTGTTGTCATATTCATTTTTATTGGTATTGTTGTCGCTAGTACAAAGCCCGCCACTGTCACTGTTACTGCCACTAGGACTGTCACTGCCACCGTCACTGTCACCGTCACTGCCACTATAATTATTGGAGTTTATATGGTTATTGTTACTAGAATTATTCTGTTTAGTGGTAAATGATGGACATAAATTTGTTATACCGGATGCTGATAGTTTTCGTCTTTAGGAAATTCATGCGAACAGAATTATTGCAATCTACATGAAATTGAATACTGAACAGTAACCATAATTTATTCAAAAGTGAAGTGTGCCACTTTTTATTAAACGTTTATTAAAAGGATAAATTATTATCAAATTATAATTAGTTTTCCATTTAATTAAATTGTAATAATAAGCTTTTTTTGTTAGTTTATTATTTCATATAATAAATATAATTATTATTATTACTATTATTATTATTATTATTACATTTCGTATAGATAAGATTTCAAAGTCTTATTGCTTGCTGTTTGCTTTAGTATCGTAAATAAATGTGATTCATGATTAAATAATATTGTTCACAAATATAATATAATAATATAATAAAATTAAATATGATAAAATATAAAATAAAGATGTCTTTTGTCCATATATTTTTCTGCTTTGTTTGCTGAACGTTATAATATTGAACATGTTGAATCTTTACGGCAACGGCGACTTAAACATGTTCGAAAACTTAAATTACGTGATAGCTCTGTACAGCTTGGATATTGTTGACTAAGAGCATGACAACTTGTTAAACTATTATTGTTTAATACACCATAAAGCTGTGGCAGGCCAAATTGTGGTTGTTGATGATGCGCACAAAGTGGTAGAATGCTACTCTCGGATTGAAATTGTAATTGCTGTTGCTGATAAGCTAAAAGTGGACTCAGAGCTGAGTTCGGTAGTAATATAGTGTTAATGCTGCTTTGACCTCATATACCTTGAAGAAACCTTCGTAACTCGTCTTCAGTATCAAAAATCATAACGGGGAATGGTGATCCGGGTACAAATTCTCCAGCCCATTTCACTTCAACACGATAATCTCCTGGTTCAGTTGGATCGTACTTACACAAAATTGTACGATCTTTTTGAGATTCACGTTGCATTTCAACACGGAAAGCACCCTTTGGACCACGTACACGTACTGTTAATTGGCCGGCACCGGCACCGCGAGTATCACATATAAAACGTGATTGAAATGTTGCTAATACTCCATGCTCTATACCAGGGCCATAAACACGAACTTTACTGGCATCAGGAGCACCAGCAACTTTGAGAGCAAATGGTGAACCGGGTACATTTTGCCCACCATATTTAATTGTTAATAAGTGACGGCCTGGTTCTTGAGGTTTAATATTTAGTGTAAATGTAGCATCTCCATGATCATACAGTTCACAGTAAGCAACTTTACGCGGACCAGCACAATGCGCAGTTAATTCACCTGGACCTGCTCTACGTGTGTCAATCCATGATTTAATGTCTTTGCCAACAATGCCATGTCTTAGGCCTTCGCCAGAACAAATAACTTTTGAAGCATCCATGGAGGAACCTACTGCTACTGTAAGAGGGCAACCTTTAATTAAACGGCCATTCCATTTTACTGAGAGAGTTAGTGAACCCATTGTGGACTTTTGTGGTGTATACGAAGCCAACCATATGGCTTCGGTAGGTCGTGGTTGAGCTAAACTAACTGGGACGGAAGTATTATCCGGATACTTTAGAATAATTTCTGGTCGTCCAGCAGGTGCTTCTGTAGCATCTATAGTAAAATGTGCTGCTTCACCGGCTTGCGCCGCAGCTAGTCCTCTTCCAGTAAGCATTACCCTGTCTGCAGCTTGCTGTCCAGTTACAAAGGCGCTACGCGGGCAGTGAACAATTATCAAATTGCTCCAGGTTAAATCCAAATCATGTTCACCAGGAGTTAAATTTTCTCCACTAATGTATAAACGCAATTTACCATCAGGTAAAGTTTCGACAGGTATCTCTTTGCCATCAATTGTACAACTCAGTTCACCTGGACCGGCATTTTCCACGTCAAATATTATGCGTGCTGGTAAAATTAGGCGGCCTTCGTGATCTAGTAATGTGCCCCAACCGCCAACTGGAGTAACTTTGGATGATTCTACACAGGATATATGCCAAGGTGAACCAGGTAGATTACCTCTATTTGGACAACTTGCTCTTATTTCATAGCGTCCTACGGTTAGTATAGTGTAAGATATGCGCCATTCATTATTGCCCAAAGATTTAATTTTCGGTTCAATCCGTTCACCAAATTCGTCAGTTCGTTCAATTTGTACATTTGGTTGAACAGGGCAATAAACAATAAATGAAGCTTCCTTATTTCGATGACACACTTCTAAGCCATTGCCTGCGGCTCGGCTGTCATTTCTAGAGCCGGAGGTGGATACAGCAAATGTAAAAGGTGAGCCTTGTACAGTTTCTCCACCATACATAAGTGTTAGTTTATAATTTCCAGGTTGAGTTGGAATAAATTCCACACTGTAAATGCCTTCAGATTGCTCAGTAATATGAACAGAAACATTTTGATTTGTAGGTGAAATGGCAAAAGCTTCCATTTCGGCAACACCTGCATTTTCAGTGCGAACTGTAAATACAATTGGACTATGCAAAGCCATTAATTCTTTGGGAACACCATGTAGTACAACTTTACTCGGGTCAAAAGCTTCACACGTAAACGGACTACCTGGTAAAGGTTTTGAGTGGTGAAGAACCTCGATAATGCATTGCCCTGGTTTTGTAATAGTGAACTCTGCTTGTAAATGCCCACTTTTTGTTTGATAACATCTTACTGGTAATGCTTGCCCTCCTGGACCAGATACTACTACATCGAATTCTCGTGCTGGACGTTTGATAGTATCAATTGAAAAGGATGTAGTTTTTCCTACTCTAGCTTGATACAGACCTAGTCCGCTAACACTAATTTCTTTACCTGCTCCAGCAGGCATTACGTTAATTTCCAACGGTTTAAGGGAAATAGGTACATCGTTAAATAGAATTGTTATTTTATGAGGTGCCACAAGAGAAGGATGGTAAACTATTTCGTAAATTCCATTTTTCGAAGGTCCACGAATTGTATGAGGCACTTCTGAAGCACCACATTTAACAATTGCTGAAAGTTCACCTTGTCCAGCTTCATTCAACGAAACAGATAAACTGGCCGGACGATGACAGAATGCTTCTCCAACTTCAGTAATTTTAACTAAAGACGGATCAAATACAGATAAGGTACGCGTAGCGACATGCTGTCTAGTTTCTCGATCTGTAAAACGGATTACATAATTTCCTGTCATATGGGTACGAAATTCTGCAGTTTGCCTATTAATAGTATAAGGAACTGGTTTGTGATCGGGACCAGTTATTTCAGCTATTTGATCATCTGATGGAAAGTCAATCATGGCCAAACTACCAATTTGAATAGTTTGTGCAATTTGTTGAATATCTATACGAAATGGGCTACCATCAACCGGCTGCTCGTTAAATGTTATATTTACATAGTGACTCTCCACAGTTTGTGGGACAAACGTAACATCGTAGAGGCCTCGAGCGCAAGCTACAACTTCAGCTTTCACCGTACTACTATCTGTAGAAACTACTAATTCTAAAGTACCTTCACCGGCACCAGCAGCATCTACACTAAATGTTACTGGCACACCCAAAGCAGCTGGACCATATTGTTGATCAAGACCACTGATAGAAACGCGTGATGCATCAAAGACGTTGCAAGAGAATGGCGAACCATTTATATGCTGATCGGCAGCTGTAACACTAATCAAATGTCTGCCAACCATTGTAGGACGAAAAGTGGCCGTATATATATCACCGTGTCCTTGAACATGACAAGGAACGTTTTCTCCGGCTGGTGACGTAACAAAAACCTGTGGCTCTATACCTTCAAAACCATCTAAATCAATTGTACTATCAGTTTGAATAGCTGCTTGTTTTAGAGCTTCACCTGAAGCCATAGCACGAGGCAAACTAATAGGTGCTGGTGATATATGGCATATAAATGGTGAACCGGGTACTGGATGGCCATTAAAGCGCACAGACAAAGAATGTGGTGCTACTTCGGTAGGTTTAAAGTTTACCTTAAAACGAGCATTACCTTCCGATTGTACAAAATTTGGTACATTCTTTCCATTCACCGCTACAATTATCTCTAAATTACCAGCACCAGCTTGACTGGCATTTATACCAAAACTAACACTTTTACCTACCAATCCAGGACGTATATCAGTGACAATAACTTTTTCAGCAGAATAAGCTTTCAGTAGAAATGGACTACCCTCCACATGACCACCGCCAGGTAAACGTACTTCCACAGAATGATCGCCGACTTCTACTGGCTCAAATTTAACCGTATAACCGGTTTGGGTTGGATCAATTTTAACGGGTACACTACGTCGAGCAGGTCCCAATACTTCAACCATTGGTTTAGTCTCAGATTCTACCACAAACTCAAACATATGTCCCACACTAACCTTGTCCATACTCTCAGGCGATTGTATGCGAGCAGCTGCCGATACGCGACACGTAAATGGCGAACCGGGTACATCTTGTCCATTAAATCTTAACTCAACCGTATGATTATGCGCTTCGCGTGGTGTAAAACTTATAGCATATGTATGTTGGCCTTGAGCCTGAGCCGATGTAGGCACACGGCCACCATTTACAGTCACTTCTAAATTACCGGGACCAGCTTGAGAAGTTTCTACCAAAAATGTTACAGGCTTTCCCACAGTGCCATTACTTACATTTTTCACTTTAATCGCATTAACATCATAAACTTTGGCGGCATAAGGACTGCCAGCAGTAGCAAAACCACACACTGTCACATGTACACGATGTTCACCAACTATACGCGGCACGAATTCTGCTTTAAATACTCCATTCGCTGACTGATGGACTTGTGCTGGCACAGATTGTCCAGCGGGCCCTAAATGTTTTCGATTGATAGTTGCATTTTGTTCGGTTTTTTTTTCGATTTACGCATTTCATCATTCACAACAAATGTTGTTCGCAAATGTTTTAGTTTTGTTGTCATTACATATATATATATATATTTTTTTTTTGATCGTTTTGTTATATAAATTTTTAAATTACATATACATAATTTGGTTTTTTTTTCGATTGTTGAAGTTATTGAAATATGTTGAAAATTATTATTATTATTATTTGTTTTATTTAAAATTTGTAAATGTCTTAAAAAAATCTCTCATACGCATTTAAATTACATTTAGAATGTAATGAATTTTTAAAAAATCATAAAATTTAAGAAGATACATAATGATATTCGAATATGAAGAATAGTTAAAGGCAAATTTGTGAGTTAGTTAACGAAATTGCTTAATTTTTTTTTTAAATTGGCTTTTCATTAGAAAAAATTTATTTACAGAATAAGTTAGAAGAAGAAAGGAGAGAATGATATAAATCTGTTTTACTGAGACCAACACCAATATGAGAGAAAATAATTTTTTAATTTTTATTTTGTCTTAAATTAAGAGCAATTAAACTTTTCTAATAAGAAAAAATTTTTTAAATTATATTAAAATGAAAGGAAAAATTCGGAAATTTCAAAAATTATTAAGTTAATTTAAATGAAAATCAATAATAAATAATAATAATAATGAAATATTAATATCTGTCTGGACATTTATTAGAATCAGCTTAATTCATTTCTTATTATATTAATTATCATTTTAAATTCACGTGTTATTTAATGGAATTTATGGAATTAAAGTTGAACAACTGAAACTACTTTTATGGCATAACTTAGGTAAGGGCAAGCGTTGGAGAAGATTTCTTTTAATAAATTGATTGAATATTGTAATTGACAAAACCATCGAACTTCTTTTATGCCACAATTATATTTAATTAAAATGTTGATTCATGTGATTTGAGAATTCAAAATTATCACAAATATGTGAAAATTATACTGCCCTATTTTTTTAGATATCCTGCTTGCCTAAGTGCATTATTAGTCTATTGCTTTATTTCCATTGAAATTTATATATTGTATGCAATATTTATTTCGGTATATAAAATTTCTATTGAGCTACCATTTTCGCAGGCCATTTCATGTTTTATATCCAGCCCTTTAGAATAAACTAACAAAAATTATTGATAGATATAGAATTTTTCTTCTTTATTTATATCATTATTAATATTTGTTGTTATTGTTATATATTGTTTAGTAAATTTATGTAAAGTTTTATTATTAGCTTAGACAACCAAAAATGATATTAAACAATTTCAAAGAGAAAAACAATAACACAAAAACACAAAAAAAAATTAGTTGTGCTGTTAATAACAATTTCCAATATCAATTTTGGAATATCATTGATTTTTGCATAAACAGCAGAATAAGACCAAAAAAAAAAAAACAAAACAAAAACATAAAGAAAACTAAAGCAAAAAAAAAAAAGGAGTAGAAATGTGCATTTGAAAATATTTTTTAAAAAATATCTAATATAATAGTTTTCGTCGGCCTGAAATATAATACAAACATATAGAAAAGAAAATATTAATTTTATAATTATTACGTGTATACATAGAATATTTACATTTTATATTAGTTATCATGCCGAAATCTATCTTTATGAAAATTTTTTTTTACAATTTTCAAAAAATGGAATTAATTGGACTGATAACATTATAATGTAGAATTGTGTGAAAAATTCTCGTTATATATATATATATATATATATATATATATATATATTTATATATATATATTGGTTGGATTAGATATTGAATAGAATACTTTACATACAAATTTTACACATCATTTATTCTATACATTTTTTACATTCTGCAATGGTCGAAATGTAAAAAATTCATAATGGCAGGATAAATGAAGACATGGAAAATTTTAGAAAGACGTTAGATTTAAGAAATTTTTCAGTATTATTTACCTATGAGAATTTAATAAATGGATTGAAAAAATAAACAAACAAACAAACAAACCAAAAGAAACTACAGCAAAGGACACCAAACAAATGTTTCTTATGTTTTAATTTTGCTTTAGTTATGTTTAAGGATTTTAAAATAATATATATATATATATGTATATATACATATATATATTTTTTATTTATTTTGAATATTTAGCTATTTAGATATAATTCAACCTCACTTTCTTAAATGCATGTATATTTCAAGTGTAAATGTAAAAAAATAAGAAAAACAAAAGACTAAAGAAAAAGTGCATTCAAGTGTACACAAAAGTATCATAAAATTGCATGTCCAAAAAAAAAAACCAGTAGGAAAATTTCAAACAGAAAAATTTCAAACAGAAAATGGTAATATGCGTAAGAGAAGGCTTTGAAGTAGAAAGTGAAAATAGTACATGTAAATTATAAACAGAAAATTTATAATTAATCATAATATATTTAATGAATATATAAAAAAAAAGTTATGTGATAGATAATTCTGAATTTTGAATGCTATAAAGTTCTATAAACTTAGGTGAAATGATTTTATACATTACCTTCAACATTAACCTCAATATCTTCTAAGCGTCCGCCGTTGTGATTGATGACAAAAGAATTTGATTGATGGACGGGTCCGGGACCACCCACTGAAACTTGTGGGCCCGATATACCGCCACTAATATTTACTGTTATGGGACAACCGGGTACAGGCATTTTATTAAATGAAACATTAATTGTGTGCTCACAGGCTTCCGTTGGTACAAAAGACACCGAGAATCTATATAAATATCATAAGAAATATTATTTCTTCAGAAATCCAAAAGAGTGGGGAGGGGAGTGGGGGGGGGTGGGTTTTTGCCGAAAACCCAGTAAAAAGAATTGATAGTATGCAATAATGCTAACCTAGCACTGCCTTGCGGATGTACTTGAGTGGGTATATTTTGACCTTTCGCTGATATAGTTATTTCTAAATTGCCTTCACCGGCATCACCAGCATCAACTGTAAATTGCACTGAACGACCAACTGTGCCACGTGACACACTGCCGACCACAACTTTTGTAGCATCATATGATTTAGCCAAGAATGGTGTACCCTGAACTGGATAACCATTGTATTCAACATTTATGGAATGACCACCGACATTAGTTGGTGTAAATTCAGCTGTAAATCCTGCATAAATATCTCCAGTAACGCGTACGGGTAATTCACCATATGGTCCTCTAACACTAACTGCCAATTCTGCAGCACCACCACCACTTACCGTTATATGAAATGAGGCCGGCCTATTGACCGGTATTAATTCCAAATTTGTTAAATTAAGCATAACACGTGATGTGTCAGCCACTTGACATACAAATGGACATCCACGTACCGTTTCACCATTAAATTTTATATCAATTAAATGTGGTTTAGCTTGTTCAGGTGTGAAAGAAACTAAACACCGTCCACCGCCTACCACTTGTACATGATTTGGTACTTCACCTTCATTTATTGATATTTCTAATTGACCTTCACCAGCTGCACTAGCGTCTACACGGAATTGACATGCTTGACCAATGACACCGCCATTAACATCCGTAACTTGTATAAGACTGGAATCATACACTTTTGCAATAAGTGGTCCACCAGATATTTTCGTACCATTTATAGAAGCTTCAATAATATGTGTACCAACTTCGGTAGGTACAAATTCGATGCGTGCAGCACCATTTGCCGCCTCATGGGTGACTCGAGCATTTAATTTGGTCTTATTTGGACCCAATACTGTAGCCACGCACTCACCTTTCGCAAGCGGTTGTCCAGGAGGCGGCAGTATATCAAAAACCGCCGGCGTATTAATGGGCACTAAACGTGTTGATTCCCCCAATGCTGTCAAACCTGGTGTAGACATTATTTCAACGTGCCAGGGTGAGCCTAAAACAAGGAAGATAATTATATTTCTATGGGACCAAATCTCAACACTTAGAGACTATTTGATCATTTATGCTACAGGCAGATAATTTGAAATTATATAATTTCGAGTAGGCGTAACCAATTAGCACAATTTTTATATAGGCATTGTAGAAGCTTGGCCATAATATTTATACAAAATTTCAGCTTTTTACTTATTTTACTTTTCAAGTTATGAAGAAAAATTAATTACATATTTGCTTATAAAACAGAGGTGCTCTTAATTTATTGTGCACTGTGGACGAGTTCTTTTACAGATTTGATCCATTTTTAATGTCAACCAATGTACATGAACTTTCAATGCTTCTTTGCAAATTTGAAATTAATATCTCTTTTTTTGCGTCCAGAAGAATATTAACTACACACAGGCAGACGGATAGACATATTTAAATTGATTTCAGGCGTTGCAAAGGTAATGACAAAATAAGTCAATTCCCAAAACTCTGAGATCGGAAACGTTTTTAACAATAACGCATATCATTAAATAAAAATGTTAAATATTTGATAAAAATCGTGAAAATATACTTTCACATTTCCTATTTCTTTACATGATAAAATGTTGAGTAGTGTTGTATCTTCGGCCTAATGATAATGTTTTATATTATAAGAAATCTAATTATGAGAAATCTAATTTGCCTGACACTTGACTTTTATAATTATCTTTAAAATAATGTCTTTAATAGAAAATATGAGCATAAATTTTTCAGTCTTTGTTTCTTGTTGCCTCTCGCAATCACTTTATCAAAGTCAATGTTAAAATGTGACATAACAAAATGTATTATTCACATTTTATCGTAGATGCATTTGTTAAAACTAGAAGGTCAACTATGTATATACATCAGTGTGAGAGTATGAATCGCAAAGAAAAGTTTAAATGATCCAGACTGTTTGCAAACAACAGACACATAAACTGATTTCTCTCATTGCATTTATATGCATTCAGAGCGAGTCGCACGGTATTCAAAATAAACAAAAATTTGAAAACAACAAAAAAAAGAACAAGTAAAAAAATTGTATTTGATTGGGGTCAAATCTTGGATACCCACCACCAACCAACTGTTTAATACTTTGCAGTATAGTTAGCGTAGCATCACACGCATATTCATTACACTTAATTGTCCTACCATCAACTCATATTCTAAAACTTAAAAAACTACAGTTAAATTTTGATATTTCATAATTACTAGTGGGCGTAGCCATCGAGGAATTTTTGCACAAGTATTCTAGGTCAACACTTTTTTACATTCTGCAGGTTGTAGTTTTTAAGTGTTAAGTAAAAAATTTTAAAATGAAATGTAACTATTTGACTTTGCATAATTTCTGAAAGGCTTGGCCCATTAGAACCATTTTTGGACAATTATTTCTATAAAATTTCAGTTTTTTATCTAAAACAGTTTTTAAATTATGAACAGATTTGCTAAAAACAACAGAAGTGTTTTCAGTTTACGGCCCAATGTGCTCGTAGTCGCTCATTGAGTAGGCCCAATTTAAATTTCAATCTGCGTGTAAGAACTTCCAATGTTTCTGCAAAATTTGTGATCTATATCTTACATTTTATGATCAGGAGAATGTTTACAACAGACCCATCAGGTAGACCCATCGATGGACAGACGAAAAGACATGTCTAAACCGATTCAGAATTTAATGTTGATGAAGAATCTATATAATTTGTAGAGTCTTTTTCTAGGCGTTATAAAAGTAATGACGAAATGAGAGTACCCCTAAACTCTGGGTGATGCATATGAAAATAAAATAAGAGGAGAAGAAGAGCAGCATGAAAACAATGCCTTAATTATCACATTGTTTGTTGTTTCTTTTTCTGTTTCTGTTGCAACGTTTGCTAGATGATGATTATTTTCACATGTGGGAAATATAAATGCCAGCATAATCATTATAATAAATATAGAGCACAAAAAAAAAGACAAAGTAGTACTTAGTAAGTAAAAAAGTATTACCCTTCCTGCTCTGGGTAGGCTGAGTCAGGACTTCAGGAGTCAGGAGTCAGGAGTTTGATCGATATATCTACAGATATTTATGTGGATCTAGTAGGCATCACCTTCACGCTCGGTTTTAGCTGTATATAGCATATAAATATATCTTAATTATTGTATAAAACTACGTATAAAACAACCCTCCAGTGGACGTTTCGACGATCACGCCCCAAACGAAGTATTTTAAAAAACAAGTCTTTATATAGAAAAAATGTACAATTTTTAATATATTTTAACGTAAATTGGCGCTGAACTATATTTTAACATAAAATACATGTATACAAAATTTCGTGCAGATTGGTCAATTTTTACAATCACTTCCCATATGAAGCCTTTTTCGGAAAAAATCATTATATGGACAAATGTTGCAATTTTGAGTATATTTGAGCAAAAACTGGCATTGCCTTATATTTTAATATAAAAAATGTTTACATCAAATTTAGTCCATATCGTTCAATTTTTTGTACCCCCAATCACACAACCCTTTTCAAATAATTTTGAAGTAATTTAAAAATTGTCACATTTCTAAAATCCTTTTGTAATTTCGATTTGTAATATTTTTATTTGACTGATAAATCTCATTAGACAAAGTGATTTAAAAGTGTTTAGAAGTCTACTCTGACAGACCATAAAGTTCTTATTTGTCTTACTTGTTTCTGCTTGGTTTAATAGTTGACATAAATGTAGTTACTTATGCAAACAGTTTTATATAATTTTGAAAGTTTTAAATGAAAACAGAAAAAGAGAGAATAAGTGACCCGAAGATCCTCCATTAATTAACTATTTAATATATGGTTACCTTTTATAATCATTTAATAATTTTTTATATATAATAATATATAATTTGATAATTCTTTCTATTGAAGGCAGCACTTAAATATTCTATATGAACTGGCCTAAAAAATGTTTAATAAGTCTAATAAGAGAATTAAAAGTCAACGAAGTAAATAATTGTAATGATAAAATTCTTTGAAAACAAGCAAGTATTCATATATTCGTTTGGGGTCAACTCTTAAATTCTCTACCACATCACTTTGCCTAATTTGAGCAATAAATAAAATAAATGAATTACAAGTCAACAAAATTGATGGAATCAAAAAAAAGGACTCATCTAAATCAAATTCAATTGACATATTTTTATGTCAAAATACAAATCTTTCATAGAGGGATTTTTCTTTTTAAAAAGACGTTACGCGGGCAGTGTTCGTAAAAATGATTTGATTTTAGGCATTTTCAATAGAAGTTCGTTTTTGGGCCAAATTATATTAAAATTTTATAGCAAATTATATTAAAATATCTCGAAAATTATGACATAGAACAAATTCACATGGACAGACATCATTCTTAAACTGAATAAAATATGATAAAAACAATTTACATTATTTATAGGCCAGTTGTTCTGGTATTAAGACGAAAAATGGAAAACGGAAAGCGTAAAACGGAAAGCTGAAAATGGCAAACCGAAGATTAATTTACACATTAAGCCACAATTATTTCCTTTGAATTGCTGATATAATAAATAATAAATAAATCTAACGGCAAATACTAATAAATATAATTGACTTAATAAAATGATGGACTATTTATGAAATGAAACAAAAAAAAAGCATTTTATTGTAATTAATCATAAATTATTATTTGCTTATTTTACCGCAAGTAATAAATTTTTAAATAAATAAATAAATAATAATAATAATAATAATTTTGTGCGCGACTATTTCATTTGATCATATATAAATTTATATACATATCTTCCATAATAATTTATTACTACATTGAATTAATGACTATAAATTTCTTGCATTTGCATGTTTCAGTAAAACATTTACAATGTTTTTTCGTAGAAAGCGCTTTCTCTAAACAAAAATTAAAGTAATAATGTTGCAGTGTAAAAATAAAGTTTACAACTTGAAAGATTTTCAAATTCCATTTGCTTTACTAATTGATTGAACTAGAGTCTCAAGTAGTTGTAAGCGATAGAAGGCTAATTAATATGAAGTTACCTTTCTAGCTTCTAATGAGAAGCTAGAAAATCTGAGTAATGAGGGTAAATGATGGATATAAAATTTCGTCAATTGTAATCCAAACATTCTCAAATATAATTAAGTTGTACCATTCAGTGGGCAGTATAATACTCACTTTCAAAACTTTGAAATAGATTGCTTGATTATTTATTAAAACGATCTATTTAGAAAACAGAAGGAACAGAAAGGAGTTGAAATCGATCCAATCAGAATTAATTTCTGAAACCATTTAAGCCTGTCTGTCTATCTGTCTTTCTGTTTGTCTATCTCTGTTGATGAAATTTATTGCAACTGGTTAAAATCGAACAATTTTTAAGATCACTCTACAAATATAATCTTTTTTGAAAAATGTCGTTACATGAACAAATGTTACATGTTAAATGAAAATTGCGTTATTATTGTGTTTTGGCATAAAAAATATGTTTAGTAAATTTAGTTCATATGGGTCCATTTTAAAAAGTACTTTCCAAATGATGCTTTTTTGGAAATAAAAAAATCTCATTTTATGGACAAAAGTTACAAAAATTGACACTTTATTGGAACTTTAGAGTAAAATGCATGTGTGAACAAACTTTAACCCAAATTGGTCCACTTTTCCAATCCCCATTCCTATACTGAACTTTTCAATTATTTTAATAATTATCTCTAACTTGACTTGACTTGACTTTTTATTCATAATAAGAAAAGTGATGTAGGATATTTAAAAGTTATGCCGGACTGATTATAAGTTTCTAACTTGTTTCTTTTATGCAAAATGCACTGATACTAAATAAATTACATATAATAAGAAATAATAATATATAAAATTGTTAGTTTAAACATTAAATAATTATGTTAATTAATAAAATTGATGTAAAATAAGTATATTCATCATAGTCGGTCAGAATAGGCTATTTAAAACTTTACATTATAGTTTTATAAAGGAATATCCGAGAATATCAGGGATTAACCAAAATTATATCCAGCCGTTTTTAGGTTAAATAATGCTCACATAGAAAATTTCATTCAAGTAGCTCCAAAAGTGTGCCCAGTACTTTGTTATACAAATTTACACTGGCAGACACTGAAAGACAGACGGACAGACTGAGTGGAATCAAGATGGAATCAGAAAGTAACACATCTTTACAATTAAAATCTAGTACTTTTATTAGAAGAAAAATTGGATATAAAATTTATTGCCTAGAAAAGTTCAAATGTAAAACAGACAGACTACGTTGCAATGTAATTATAAACATTTCAAAATTTTATAGATGGTCGGGGCCGATTCTTAAATATCATATTTTACTACGCTAAATATGATTAAAATTAAATAAGAGAATTACAAGACAACAAAAATTTACAAATATCGCCAATTTTTTTTTTAATATTTAGAAAATTTTTTTTTTTACATTATTTAGTTAGCGCGCTAACACTTTATATAAATATAATTAATATTTTGTTTCGATGGCATGTAGTACGATCCATTGGGCTTAATTGCCATAAATTAGTGAAGTAAATGCATTAAAAATGTTATGAAAAAGAGATAGATCTTTAGATAGATAAAAATTTGATATTTGTCAAAATACAAAACAGAGCCAAATTTAATTAAAATGTATTTAAAATTGAACCTTTTGTTCATATAATTAATTTTTTTTTTTTTAAAAAAATTCGTTACACGGAAAGGTAAGGGGTCATACAACTCAAAAACTTGAAAAAGTCTTTAACAAATTTGGTACACATTTGGTTTTTTTGTATGTGAAAATAAAGCAATTTAGTGTCAAGTTATGTTAAAAGTTGTAAATTTTTTGTTTTTCCCATAAAAAGTTGAAACTCTTAAAAGTTGTAGAAAATGTAAAGTTTGTAAGAAAAATGAAAGTACTTATGTAATAAAATTGATGTGAACATTAAACTTGTTTCGATTTCGATTGGGATATTTGATTGAATTTAGGATAAAAAAATATTTCTTGTTTTTATACATACACATATTTAGAAAGGAGTATAAGATATTTATTAATGAGTTGAGCGGCCTTGCTATAAATTATATTTGACTAAGATCAAATTTTGTATAGCCACCAACCAAATATGACAACATTAACGTACTGAGATTGTTTCAGTTTTTTTGTAATAAGTCGAAAACTTCAATTCGAGTAGACGTGATCGAATTGCATAATTTTTTTGATTGTAGTTTTTATAGATTAATGGATTTAATACTTGGCTAAAATTTCAGTTGTTCTATCTTGAAGTGACCTCACTTTATGTTATATTGTGGTCATGCCGGTTAACTGATTTTGACCAGTTTTTAATAATAATTTGCTTGCAAGAACTTTCAATTTTGCTGCTAATTTAAAGCTCCATATTTTAATTTTTACGGCTAAAAGTATATCAATAACATACGGACAAATGGACAGATAGACAGACGGAAATCGTTTCAAAATTTTATACTGCTCAAGCATCCTTTTGGAATATACTACCAAACCTCTGGATGATGGGTATAAAAAAGGAACTTTCTTTTGTCATAAATTATCACAGTCGGAATATAAATTTATGTTGTTATATCAACATAAATTAAAACGATTTATTTTTAATGTCAAATTAAGTTCTAGCAATTAATTATTTAGAAAAGTAAAGTGTAACCTTTTCTTAATGGAAATAATAAAGTGTTACTTGTAATGGCAAATTAAAATTAAAATTAAAATTAAAATTAAAATTAAAATAAATTGTAAATGAAAAATATTAATAAATATTATAAAAATTTTATTGATGATATATTCGAAAAACACGCACCTTTTCAATTTGAGTCAAATATATGTAAAAAAAAAAAAAAAAAAAATAAATAATGATAAAGAAAAGTATGTAAAATACTGATGAGCGAATCAACGAATGAACGCGCGTACGAACGAAAGAACGAAAAAAACGAGTAAACGAACAGCTGCAAAATTGTATTTTAAGGTAACCGAGATGAAATTCATGAGCTATCAAATTGTTTCCTTGCTTAATTTTCTGCTTATATTTCTTATATTACTGTTTTATGGAATCCGAAGAGAAGACAATGAATCAAATTCTTTATTCAAATTATAGTTGAACCGGCTTAGCAAATATAAAAAAAATTTGCTTATTTGTTGTACTTATAGTAGCGCGCTACTTGACGTCGCAATCGCGCTATTGTTGATTATGGTAGCGGTGGCAAATGCAATAAATAGTAAGTGATAGTGGTAGATTTGACAGTGATGGTGTCACTTTGAATTGGCGTCACTTAATTTCAATGGAATCTCAATGGAATGTTGTTGGCTTTGGTCGGCTTTGGTCGGCTTTGGTCGGCTTTTCAAGTGCTTTATTTATGTATTATCATTATAAAATGATGTAACGTCTTTAACTTGTATTTGTGTCCATCACAAATCGCATCAAATAGCATCAAAGTGTATCGAAACGCATCAAATCGCATCAAATCAAATAAAAACAAATGATTGAAATAATTTTTGTTGACTGAACGATGAAGCAGTGATTTTTCTCGGTGTTTTCTGTGCTGCTATTTCTGTTTTTTTTTTTTTTATTTTACTATTTTTTTGAGTACGGCCGAGCACATTTGAATGAATATCTTTTGAACAAGGCAAATAAAGTAATAAATAAAATTGTGTAGGTAAATGAGAAAAAATGGGAAATAGAAAATACAAATAAATTAAATTGGATTTGGATTAAAAATAAACTGAAATGCAATGGATTTCAATGGAATATAAATAACAACAACGTATAACAATTAAGAATCAAAGAATGACAAATGACGCGTGACGATTGTTTTATTAGATTTAGACTGGTTGGAAATTGCTGAAATTCTTTTGTATCATCAATAGAACAACGACGAAAACAATTTAATGAGAGATTTTTTTTCTTTTTGTTTTTTTTTTTTTTTTTGATCTTTTAAAACTTTTTTTTCATTTCCGGTTTTTTTTTTGTTTCACTTTATTTTAATTAGTTTAATTAAAGTTTTTGCAAAAAGTTGTAGTAAATTAATTTAATTGATTTTATTCTTTCAATTTCAAAACAATAAGTCACCAAATAGAAAAAAAAAACAAAATTTTGTATACGTTTAAAAATTATTTCATTAGGCTTTATTTAATGTAATTATTTATTAATTTTTTTTATTTATTTAATAATATTTTTTAATATTTGTTTATATTTAAAGTTAGATAAAGTATTATTATGTTGTTATGGCGATTTCATTTATTTTATTCAAATACTTTGCTTTTTATATCACACCGAAAATTATTTCATTTATTATAAGATTTTATTTAAAAAAAGTTTTTTTTAATTAATAACTAATTTGTTTGTATAAACTTTTTCGTTCTTAATTCAGTTCTTTTTTTTTTTTTGAATTTTTTTTCTTTTTTTTCGATAGATCTGAATATTTATATTCGATTATTGAATAAATAGAACAAGCCAATTTTTAATATATTTTTTAATTTATATATGCATATTTTTTTATTGTTGATTTATTTATGCTATAAATTTAGTTGAAAATACTTCTGTAACTTAAAAAAAACGAAAAAAGAAAATTACTGTTAGAATTTGTATCTTTTGAAAGTACAAGATCAGTCATTGTTAAAATGGACGTGGGAACCCGCCTTAGTCTCATTTCATGCGTTTAAGATTTTAGTCTTAAATAAAGTTAAAAAGATAAGGAATAAATAAATTGATTATTTAGAAACAATGCGCAGAAATAAGAAACCAACCAAATGAGGTCGAATTTTGTGTGTTGAAAACTCTGTAAAAATTTCTTAAAAAATGGTGACCCATCTCAAATATAATTTTTGTAACTCAAAATAAGCCATGATAGAAAAAGATTTTACATCTTTAGGTTAAAATATGTCCATTTAAAAAAAGTACTCAGACTAATATAATTAGTAATATCGAAGATTCAGATTTCTTAAAAATGTTACCATCAGCCTCATGAAACTTTGATAATTCAATAAAATTTTAATTATCTGGCCTTCGAGTTAAGGAGAGCAATATATTGCCAAAATTCAAATTCTTCAAAATTCAACTGCTGTGACTAGAAGTATTATATCCCATAGATATATTGGAGCATAGGCCCAACTTGTTTCCATTGGGGGTTTTCAAGATTTATCACTATAAAAAAATATATCTGCCTAATTTCACGGCGTAAAAAATTGTTTAATGGATGGCCACATATTTTAGAATCCTAGAATCGGTATATAAATTTTTGGAAGAGCCATTCAAAAAAAAAAAACCAAAAAAACGTCGTTCCGCAAGTTGCCATTGATTTGCCCTTTTTCCATTTTGAAAATATCCAAATTTTTGTAATTTAATGTAATTTCAATACATTAAAAAATACAAACTAAAGTTCATTTTCTTTTATATTAATAATTTACAAAACTTATTGAACAACCTAAATTGAATCTATGAATTCAATTTATAGTTGCACTTCACCCAATCAACTTGAATAAATTTTTACATTCATATATCTAACATTATATAAATATATATATGTATGTGTATGTATATGTAGATGTGTATGTGTATGTGTATGTGTGGACAGGTTTATTGTATATATTGCACGTAAAATACTAAACTGGTTTTCTTATTAACAATAACAAAATAGTTAAGAATTTTATAGATGAACGCCAGTGACTCTTAAGAGACCCTACAGTAACAATTTTTTATTAAAATACATTGAAAATTATAATTTCTTTTCATATAGCGATTTTTTCTTTTTTTTTTTAAGAAAATCATTGTAGGGGGCGTGGTCGTATAAGTAAATGAATTTAAACCATTTGCCGTAAATTTCAATTGAAAGTTTTAAGTTTTTTTATAGAGCGAATTTTTCTTTTTTTTAAGAAAATCATTGCAGGGGGCGTGGTAATATAAGTAAATCAATTCTAACCATTTGCCGTAAGATTCAATTGGAAATTGTAAGAGTTTTTATAGGGCTTTTTTTGCTTTTTTTTAAGCAAATCATTGTAGGGGGCGTGGTCATATATGTAAATCAATTCTAATCATATGCAGTAGGATTTATATCGCTGGAATACTTAATCACATTCCAAATTTCATGAAACTATTTCAAAACTTCTTATCTGTATCTTGGCAACATATTTAGTTCAGACGGACAAATGGACAGAATGACAGACTGGCTTAAATGGAATCAAGGAATGATTCTGAATCGTTTGGTTTAACATAAGTTGGGTCTATCTCAAATCCTTCTGAGTATTACTGTACATCATAAGTGGTGTAGTGTATAAAAAGCGAAAGACCAAACAAATAGAAGAATGAGAAACAGAGGCAATCAATTTTCTTGATATTTATGCAAAACCCCCCAAAAAAAAAAATAAATAAAATATATAATATATTCGGTTAGATCATTGCTATTGTTGTTGTTATTATTATTATTATTATTATTAAGATTGTTGTTATTTGTGTTGTTGTGTTTTATCATAAAACAAATAAAAAATTAATACAAGGAAAAAGAGTGAAAATGAGAAAAATGGAAAAAATGGAAAAAATGGAAAAAATGGAAAAAATGGAAAAAAGGAAAAAATGCAGAAAACGGGTAAAATACAATAACAATAATAATAATAACAACTAACAATAAAAAAAAACTGTATACAAATATTTTGGATTGTTAAATATGCATTGTCGTGAGTAAAGAGTAAAGAATGTCTGACTCCTTCTCTGTCCATCTGTCTTATCTGCCTACCAAATTCCTTTAATGTAATATTTCATTTACAGTTACTTAATTTATTCCTCACATGTCAATTTATAGAATAAAAGATTCGTCATAACAATTTTTCTATATTTAATTTATAGTCTTAGCACGCATTCGCCTTCGACTTTTGCTAATTTTTTTCCAAATTTCATAATTTCGATTTGTTCGTTTGCACTTTCTAAATCTACATTTTCTAAATCCATGGACCCATGGTATATCCTTCACAATTCTTAATCCATTCCCAGGATTCACAGGTCAATGTCCGCAGTAGACGACTCATAATCCATGCTCTATCCTTCAGGTTCCATTAGCCATGGTCTACAATTCAGAGTCTCCATTTAAAAATGGAAAACTTTTCACATTTGAATATAATATTTAAATGGGGAACAGAACTATGCAAATTACTGTGGCGGATTCCTTAAGTGGCTCGTTAGGTCAAAATACCTTTATTTCATTAATGTGGCTACGTTTACAACAACAACAATAACAATAACAATACATTCAATACGTAGATCGTTTTACAAATATCTAAAAATAAAAACATGTAAAATTTTCCTCATACATGTTTTGTATGCGTGTGTATGTGTGTGTGTATGAATGTGGGTAACCATTTAACATTTAATTAATGATCTCATTTCTCTTGAGACGAAAATATACAAAATAAATGAAAGATTTTCCGCTTCTGCGACTTTATCTTCCTCTTTGACTTTCGTCTCTTTAATTATTATTAATTTTAATAATTATAATTATTATTCGATTTATTGCAGTTTTCAATACACATGCCAACACTTTAGAAAATTTTATTTTTATTTTATATAATTTTATTAATTTTCTCAAAAAAAAATTTCCTTCTTTTTTCTGGGGTTTTTCGCTTTTTCTTCTTTCGTATGTATGCGTTTTTAATAAAAAAAAAAATTGCTTGATGTTTAGAGTTTTCTTGTCTTTTGTTTTCTTTTTTGTTGTTTTTGTTTTTATTTATTATCTGTTTCATTGGCCACTTTGTAACAGTGGTTAGTGAAAATTATAATATTTTACTTAACCGATTATCCGTTGACGTGTCAATCGAAATGAAAACGCGTACTTAGACTGAGCTGATATTGCTCTCACTTTTTTAAGCCTTAATTAAATAACTAAACACTCAACAGTTAAAAAAATGACTAAATAACAAATTTCATTTATAATTTTGCCTTTTACAGTAACAAGAACAACAACAACAATAAATCGTAAAGCAAAGGCTCTCTAATATACAAGACCCATAATGACTCAAGAGAGCAAGTGCAACATTTTACAAGTCAGGTTGATTGCTAGACTTGAATTGCTCATGTTACTAAACTTTAAAATGATCATACTTATTAATAAAATTTCGTGCACTTTCGTGTTTATAAACAAAAGTATAAATTTGCTAAATGGGAGAGACCTTAAAAAATGTATGCGCGCCGAATCAATGGCAATTGAGTGTATATGAGAACACTTCTTTTTAATGTTATAATTTTTGTGTAAATTTGCAAGAATGATCAGAAGTAATGCCAAAATGTTTGTTATAAATGATTTGTAATATTATTTTTATCCTCACGTTGTCTTCTAAGTAAATGTACAAAAATATTCCACAATATTTTTAAGCATATGTACTGAATAGATATAAGAATGATTATTCATACATGGGAAAGAAATAAACATTTATGTTGTGTGTAGTAATAACTATGTTGCGCACTTTTGTTTATAAGCCTGAGTATATACAAAAGTGTGTATATAAACATGATCATTTCAAAGTATAGAAGCATGAGCGATTCAAGTTTAGCAACCAATATTACTGGTGAACTGTAGCATTTGCTCTTTTCAATCGTTGTATATTATGTATATTGGAGAGTCTTTGAATGTATGTATGTTTGTATGTATTTTAGAGAGATTTTGGTATGATCAATTGCCTTAATATAAACGTATAAAAGAAGATAAAAAACCGGCTGCTTTTTGTCTTCAAACTTCTCTTTATTGTTTGTTATTGAATTTTCTAATGCATGATTATTTTATGAATCATTGTAGATTAGAGATGGAAATCTTTACTACCTACAAAAATAATGCTTCAAATATTATAAGAATTGTTTTTCTCTTCACATTTAAATGATCTCTTATTTCATTACATAATTTAATAAATTAATTTCAATGAAAAATTTTATAAGAACATTTAAGAAAAATTACATACATGCAGTACACTATTAACCGATTGGCGGAACCCTCTATTAATGAAAAGTATTTCAATTACAAATTAATACCCATAACTTATAAGTTTCTTACATATGATGTAATATTGTAGAGAGCGCTGATGTACGTAAAAGTCATCAAATTTTGCTTTAGAAATCAGAAGTGCTCTCAGTTTTCGTGGACGTACCTTTGATAGATTTTGCCCATTTTCAGTACCAACCTTGGAAGTAAGAACTTTCAATGTTCTTGCGAAATTTGTGTCGATACTTCTAACGATATCTAGATATAAGAACAGACAGACAGACATGTCTAAATCGACTCAGAATTTGTTGCTGATCGAGGATACATATATTTTGTAGGGTCTGCGACACCTACAAACGTAATAACAAAATGAATATAGGTGGGTATAAAAATTATAATATTTGCTTAAAAAAGTTCATTATATGAAAGAAAGTTCCAAAAATTGATCGATCTGGACCAAATTTGATGTACGCATTTTTTATGTCAAAATACAGGGCAGGGACAATTTTCGCTAAAATTTATGTAAAATTGAACCATTTTACAAAAAAAAAAATGGATCAATTTGCACAAAATTTTGGAATACATGTTTTTTTTATGTTAAGGTAAATGGACAGATGGACACATATAGATAAACAACTGTTACAGTTAAGAAATAGCCAGCCTTAAAATGCGCTAGTTCATGGGTTGCTTATTCTAAGTTGAAATTATCGAGAATATTGTACCTACCTGGAACAGTTTCACCATTAAATGTAATCTGAACGGTATGATTACCGGGTTCATGAGGCGTAAAACTTGCCGTAAAGCGTTGACTACCCAATGATCGTACTGATGATGTAACACGACCACCATTAACCAAAATTTCTAAATTACCAGAACCAGCTTTAGAGCCATCAATTTCAAATTCTACTGGACGGCCAATAATACCATTTGGTATATTTTGTACACGTATAGCACGAGCTCCACTTACATTATTATGTATAAGATTTTCTGTTATCGGTCGGAAACGCGATAATGAGCTATAACCATAAATATCGCTGGGATTGTCATTAAGGGCAGACGATGAAGTACTCTCCGTTATAACCTGCTGACTTGACTCTCTTATAGTACGCGTATAGCCACCACTTTTATCAGTATATACATTATTTGATTGCGATTTTGCAGTAATGGCACCAGGTTTATAACGATTAAAATTATCTATCGAATCTCTATAAGTTTTCCTTTCGTTCGGATGATTATTTTGTTCGTTCAATGATAATTTATTAAATTGCGTATTACATTGAGTTTCATTATCCAACTCGGGTCGTTTATAACTTAAATCAGTGCTTAATTTTGTTTCGGTCATATTTGCCAAAGATTCTAATGAATTATGTGATAATAAATGTTTCGTTTTATTGATAACGTCCCAACTATCACGTCTAGCTGTTGTCGGTTTGGTCGATGATACTCGTACATTAGATGAATGATCAATATGTGGCTTGGGTGATGCTGTACGCCGTAATCGTTCAGTAGTCGTGTATAGAGATGGGCTTGCTTGTATATTCGAATCGGATGTAAAATTTGATGTTGACTTATATGTCGATGATTTTTCAATTGTACGCGATTCATAACCATTCTGTCGATGTTTAACAATTCAGATAGAAGTCCATCCGCCAATTTATGAAAGAAGAAAACGGATGAATGGAAGAATGAAAAAAAAGGAAAAATAGCATTTAAAATATTTTACTATTAAATTTATAATTTATTTACCTTATTAATTGGTGTTGTACTGGGACTATGTAAACGATGTGTTGTTGTTGTTGTTGTTGTTGTTGTTGTTGTTGTAATATTCGGTGAATAGCTTGGCACTGGTGAGACAGATAAACGCCTTGGACTAGTAGATAAATGTCGTCTAACATTTGTCTCATATGGCATTGTTGTTTTTATAGTCAATGGGCTGTGCACGCTGCGCTTCTCGCTTGATCGAATCTACAGTGTAAATCGAATTAAACGTGGAAGACAAGAAATAAGCCAATAAAAAAAGCATGTAAGAACTGTATAGTCGCTTGGGGTCGACACTTACACACCTTACAGCACTTTGCTTTATTTAATTCAAGTCAATAATATAAAAAAAATTATAATTGTAATTGTAAAATGAGGGAAGGTTAAAAAAGGACCTATCAAAACAGGGTCAAACATTAGACGGATAGATGGGCCTAAATCGAATCAGGGAGTGGTTCTAAGTCGATCAAGATTTAAAAAATGGACGTACTTAAACATTGACATATATCAGACGGACAGATGGCCCTAAATCGAATCAAGGAATGATTCTGAGTCGACTGATATAGCAAAAGCTGATGCCATTTTTACTCATTTTGGGTGTTACAAACATCTCTACAAATTTATAATACATTGCACCAGAAGTCGGGTAGGGTATAAAAAAAATTGACTAACAAGGAGATTGCTGTAAAAGTAACAAGTTGTGTTAACAAAATTTTGGCCTAAACTAACTTGCCACTTGTTGGCTTTTTTTAGATGTTTCACTTGATTTCATAATTTCATAAAAGTTATAAAATTTCAATTAGTTTCTCATTTTGACCGACTCGTTTTGGGTGTACTTTACTTTTTGGCGCATAATGTTTATGCTTACCTCCCTTTCCTTTTTGTAATAATTGCTAGAGGTGGCGCGATAATCTGTGGTATCTGGTTTCGGTGAATATTGGGGGGAATAGGATCTTTGATGTTCAGACAAACCATAGTTAGTATTACCAAGATTGGGATTACCACTGGCGCTGCCACTACTTGTAGTAGTTACATTATACTGCGTATGCGTATCCTTACGAGAAAGTAGTGATGCAGTTGGATTACGGTAATCATTATGACGAGCACTAGTGGTAGATGTGTAGTGCATTGAAGGACTATCTGACCGATATTTATTATCGTGCAATGGACTGGTACGTGTTTTACCTGATTTACCTTTTGTACCAACACGCATTATAAATGGTGATCCTTTGACATCATAACCATTGAAATATACATAAACGCGATATTTGCCATTTTGACGTGGCATAAATGTTACACGAAATTTGTTATCAACAATTTTTTCCACAGAACATACAAGGGATCGTTTATCGTGGACAATATCTACATGCAATTCACCAGTGACGCCAACACCGCGTGCATCTACTTCGAATGAATGTGCTCTCAAGGGCATAGCTCCATCTAAACCATGAATAGATACACCGGAGGCATCAAATACGGAACAGGTGAAAGGACCACCTTGTATATGACGACCCTGATAGGTGATTGCTATTTCCCATATACCTGCTTCATCCGGCTTAAAAATGGCACTATGACCTTCATAGACTTTTTTTAATGGGCAATTATGCGTTACACCCATAGGTGAGACGGCCGTTTACTAGAATATCTTCCGTTTTCGGTGCACCGGTAGCATTAACCCAATACCTCAACTATGCTGCCTAAAGCACAAGGTGCCATTCCAGGTGGAGTGATTTGCACGAAACGCGGTAATACCCGAAAAAAGTGACCGCCCAAACTGTCATCACCAATTTCTGCAAGAATTTCATGCATACCGTATTTCTCTGGCACATAAACACCCTCACCATGGGTATTTAAACGTATCTGATTTGCTTGACCAGACGGTGGCACAACATATGCCCGTACATTACTAAAATTTATATCTCGTGATAATACGTCCACACGAAAATGCGTCTGTCACAATGATTAAATTGAAATTGAAATTGAAAATTTTAACGTGACTGAAGAGGCAATAATAAGAATAAAATTATAACAATAACTTACAGGCTCACCTACACGACCGGAAGTACTTTCCATTAAGACATTTATTAAATCGGATAATGGTGGCCTGGGTGGTATCCATTGCAACTGGGCCACGTATGCCATTATACTTAAATGTTCAACGTCCGGATTAGCCATATTTTTAGCAGGTAAAATTGGTTGTACGCCTAATTTTGTACCAGCATCTAAAGCTTTGCGTATATTGTTCTCGTAATGAAAGGGATCTGTGCTAAGTTTTCCTGGAGCAGGGGCTGGACCACCTAAACCACGTATAATTTCGCATAAAACGCGACCATCATTCCAATCCGTCGTAAAATTTTTCACAGGTTCCGATATTTGTGAATTAACCCATTTCATAGTAGCATTATAACCAGGACCACCAGGTTTCATAAAATATGATAAGTATGTCATGCCAGATAATTCATCTAACCAAGGCGAAGCTAAATATTCCGGTTCCAAAACTTTAGGTACACCGAATTCACTTTGTGCTACATTCATGGCATTTGTACAATTTCGTACACTTTGACTAGGATCTAAAGAACGCCAATGAGGATATAATCCTGGCTTACAATAATCTAATAAAGCACCCAAGTATACGCCAGAATTCCAATCTGTCGTCAGATTTGTAATACGGCATTCAGGTAAAGCAGCTTGCAGCCAAGCTAACATTAATTTACGTGGTGGAAATTTACTCCGACCGATTTGATAACGCACAATTAATGACCATATTAAACCTAAAATTAATTTTACATTGCCATTGACAATATCAACATTGCCAATATTAACCAATTTTATATGATCGCCTTCAATAGCATTTAAAGCAGTTGTCGCATTTTCTAAATAATGATGTTGATTAGCCGGTCGTCGATTCCATGACGGTTTTAAAGGGCGCGTTTGTAAATTTTCTACCAAAGCACATAAACAAGTTCCATCACAAAAATCTGTTGACCAATCGTGCACCTATTAAAATAAAATAAATCAAAAAATTATATTTGGCTGTGGTCAAATAATGGATGCCCGCCACCAAGCACCATGATATCATACTACAAGAGCTTTCTATCATTTGAGGTTTTTGTGTAATGAGCAAATTTCGTTTTAAAAAAGTTTAGATTGTACTGGTGGCATGACCGATTTTGTCCATTCTCAATATTAACCAGCATGTAAGAATTTCTAATGTTCTTGCCTAAATTGAGCTCAATAAGTTCTTTTTTAACATGTCAAAATCGATTCAGATTTATAATACTGATCAAAAAAATATATATATTTTTTGGCGACTAGAACAATTTTAACAGCACATGGACAAACGGACCAACAAATAGACAGACATACTTAAATCGATTCAGAATTTGTGTTTGATCAAAAAAATTTATTTCCTATGCAGAGTCTATGACATTTCCCCATCATGACAAAATGGATAAAAATTGTATATTTTTATGTTAATTATTAGGCTAGATAAAGGCCATAAGCATTTTGATGGAGTATAGATCTCAAAGTTAAGAAATGGATTAAATAAAAAATGAATATTCAGGAGAAGTTTTTCATTGACTTTCATTGTTCTTTTGCGCTCATACATATTGAACTATTTCTTGTATATTTTATGCATTGCGACAAATGGTCACTTGCACAGAATCGCCCACCAAACATATATACAAATATGTCAAATATTTATGAAATTATTTATAAAAGTCCATTGTAATAAAATTGTAAAATTTCACATATTTTAGATTCAAATTCTTTTACCATTCAATGATTTTAACAGGTGAAAATGTATGAAATCTTGATCATTCATTAATGTAAGTTATACGTTTTGTTTATTCTGATTGAATGAATTTATCGATCGATTGAGTTCAGTGAAGCAAAACCAAAAACAGAAAAAGTCAATTAAATATCAACAATAAGAAAATTATTATAAAAATATTCTGAAGAATTTTTCGATTGATGTTTTTTTATATTTTTTGTTTTTTGTTTTCGTTCTAGTGAAGTCTAAGTCTCGGTAAGATGGAAGTACACTACATTAACTATATCAGTTCAATTTCAATGGCCATGTGAAATTTCAAAGTATCAAATTATTCAAGTATTTGAATGGAAATATACAAAATATGGGGAATAAATTAAATAATGGACAGACATCAGTCTTTGTGCTTGATTAATATGTCGATCCAGCTGAATTACATTGTAATGTTAAAAACGAACTTATCGAGCTCAATTTAGGCAAGAACATTAAAAGTTTTTACATGCCGGTTGATATTGAGAATGGACAAAATCGGTCATGCCACCAGTACAATTTAAACTTTTTTAAAACGAAATTTGTTTTGTTCAAAATTTGGTCAAAATTCATGAAAACGCATTAAACATAAAAAAATAGAACTCGAAAGGAAATAATTTTTTTTGAAAGCCTTTTTATATAGTCTGGATTAGAATCAAAATGTTACACGATACGCTCGTAAATTTTTAATAATATTTAAATATTTTTTTGGTGTAATAGGAATGAAATGGATTTTGAAATTACCTGTATTCCGGTGCCGCGTAAATGTTCATTCACCCAATTGCGAAATGTATTGGCTTGTATTTCAACCCATAAATCTTCATTACCGCGTATATTCATACCTTTGGCAGCAGTACCCTCTGGACTGCGTGCCACAAGACCGGCATGTGTTATCTTTTGGGTCTCTGTACTGCCATCTGTATTATGTTTTAGCAGGCCGGTATGCGTTACCTTAGCACCTTTCATATGTTTAAAATCCATGGAGCTTGTACCGTAATTTAAACTATCACTTGAATTTTTATTAATTGTATTTATAGGGGTGGTGATAGTGGCCGTTGTTGTACCCACCATATTATCATACACATTTACTCTCTAATTTTTATTCTCTCTACTTCTCTTTTTTTATATCTTTTATATCGGGCCCCTCTTTCACTCACTCTCTCTCTCTCTCTCTTCACTCTGTCTATCACACAATTTTGCGTCTTCGCTGCGGCACTTGGAACAGTCTGTTTTTCTTCTTCTTCTTTGTTTTGGTCCTTTTTATCCTGCTTCCTTTGTGTTACCTACTTGAGCAACATTATTGGGCTACTTTTATATATGTTTTGTTTTGGGTTGTCAAGCAAAATGAAATGAAAAAAAAAACCAGATAAAAAATACACATTTAATTATTTTTTAAATTATTTAATTAATGTCAATTAATTAATAATTAATTCGAGAATAATAATAACTAAACTTACGCATTGCAGAAAAATACTGCATGATCGAGATTTGTGCTGTAACAAAAGTTTTAACATTAGAATAAGCAAAAGTAGACAACGCAAAGTACAGAAAAACATATTTAACATTTCTAATAAAAATAAAATCTGGATGTTGCCTGCGGGTGACAAACGAAATATCGCAAAAAAAAAATTAGAAGAATTGTAACAAAGGTGAAGGTCTCATCTCGCTTCTAGCAACCAAGAGCATGTTTTGATTGGTTCCGGCTGATTGATTTAGGCTGACCAACATATATATAATATATATATATATATATATATACTTTACGGGGTTTTAGATGCCACTTTTTAAGTATAACAAACATAATCACAAAACACAATAGGTCAGACCGTACAGCACTTTGCCTAATGTATTAAAAAAAAATCAACTTAATGTTTTACAATTCAATAAAGTTGGTAAAACGGTAATTTCTAAACTATTTAAGAGTTTATTACATGAAAGAGAGTTCAAAAAAAAGGGACCAACCGGGATTTAATTTGACATAAAATTTTTTCTTTGACAATAAATAAAGCAACACTAATTTTCATAAAAATGTATAACTTCTTTCGGGAAAAGGCTTTAGATGGGGAGATGTTGCACAAAATGTACCGATTTGAGAAAAATATGGTACACATAATTTTTATGTTAAAAATTGTATTTTTTTTTTTTTTTTTTTGGAAAATAAGTGGTCCAAATTTAATTGTATTTAAAAGGGTTCATTTCTGGGCCAAAGCATATTTATGTAGCAAATTTAAATTGAAATATCTCCAAAATTGTGACCTTTGGCTTAATAAGAGTCGAATAAATATGCTTAAATCGATTCAAAAAATCATTTTGAGTCGATTGGCATAATAAAAGATGCGTCTATCTCAACTCTCTCTCTGAATTGGTCTGGGTGTTACAAACATCTCCATAAACTTGTAATACTTTGCATGAAATGTGATTTAGAGTGTAAAAATTGATTCAAGCAAAGAAATTATTTTGGGATTTTATTTACACTTCTTTATAAACTCTTTTTATAACTTTATCTCTATCTCTATCTCTCTCTTATATATATATATATATATATATATATATATATATATATATATATATGCATATCTGCATTTTTAACATAAAAACACAAAAAGCTCCATTTCTTAGGTTACTTGCCGTTGTTGTTATTGCCATTATTATTATTATTTGTTTTAAATAATTTGCATAAATGAATAAAAAAATTTTGTATACAACGATGACATAAATTGCAAATTATTGAGTCTTTGTTTTAATTTTTCTATCGACACTGTAATTTCAATAAAAATACACAGAAAGAAAAACACAAATGAAATAAATAGAAATTAAGTTAAAAAAGTAATAAAAGAAGAAACGTTAGCATCAAAAATTGTTGTACTTCAATTATTATTATTATTATTCATGTCAATCAGAGTCTTGATATATAATCAGTGTGTCATAATGTTTGTTTATACGGTAGCGTTGGAGATCGTTGATAATACAAAAAACTTTGATAAGTATTAAATTCTGAATCGTTTTAGACATGTCTGTCTGTACGTCCGTCTATTTGTCCCGCTGATAAAGAATGACATATTTAGCTTAAATTTTTGGCAAAAATATTGGAAGTTCATGTATACCTGTTGCTATTGAAAACGGGTCAAATCGATCAAAGCATACGCCCACTACATGATGATGTAAATTGAAAATATTAAAATTGTTTTATGGGAATTTTATACTTTTTCAGAAATTGTAAATTCTGTAATTGAAATTCACTTTAAATTTTTTCAGTTTTTAATTAATTAATACTTAATAATTAATGTTTTTAGACTGCTTGAACTTCGAAGTATCAAATATCAAACAGTTCGTAGATGGTGCATATCCAAGATATAGTTTTAGCCAAAAGTAATTTTCTTACTTGTTTTTTTTTTAATGATTTGCATTAACTTTAGTTTATTTTGGTTTCTTTTTATTGTTGTCTTTTTTTTTAGTTTCCTTTTTTCTTATTTATTTATCTGTTCTTAAATTGTAGAATAACTAAACGAAAATCGTGATTTTGATTTATTATATGCATATAAATCATTCCTCTCCTCTGAACGCACTTCGCTTCTAAAGTTGCACAATCATCTTTCTCACTGCCCACCAAACACAAGAAAAAATTTAGGTAAGAAGAAGAAAATTCTATAAGTCGTTGATAAGGTGAGATTGAATTTGAATTTGTGGGGGGGGGGGGGGGGGAAGATGGTGAAAGCGTTAAGTCAACCATTGAAACCTCCATCAGACGTCTGACGATATTTTTCGTGACACTACTATTCAGTTTAATGTCAGGAGAAAAGTGTTAGCTATAGTTAGGGTTTAGGGTTAGGGTTTAGGGACAGACCATCATTCTTAAATTTTTGGATATATGGTGGGGAAAGCGTAGCGTAGCTTGAAGTAGAAATCTAAAACCCGGTATGATCCCAAGACCCGCTCTTCAATGTCCTTGATTAACTCCTACATGCACCATCCTCTGATAGATTGGTGCCATCTTGATAAGTCTCCTGGTTGATGAGTTGTTGTCTTTTTTGCCTCTTAGTTGTCTCTTAGTTAAATACAGTTTTCTTAACCTTAGGATCCCAATATCTAAAGGTATCGTAACAAGTGACCGCGGCAGATGTGAATGCCCTTTTACTTTTGTTGTAGCATAATAACATCTATTGGTATATATATTGATATCGCTTGCACTGGACATTTCCCACAGATTTGCGCTATAATTTCTGCTGCGGCATATATCGGAATTCATTCGATGTGATAGCTACATTTAGTTGAACTATTTAAACAGGTCTTGCGCCGCTTCAGAATGTTTGAAATTAATTTGCGTTATCTTCATTTCATTAGTTCTTCTAGTATCTTCTTATACTTGGCCTGCCTACTGTAGGGTGCATATGTGCGTATGCTTGTCTTCTATAATTATATCAATTTATAAAAAGCAAGACAATCGAAATAAAAAAATTAACATATAAAAAGGAAATAATTGTCAGTTGTTGTTGTCAATAACTACAATAAAAATATTTAGATGTTGAAGTTTTATGTCCTTTTTAGAAATGTAATGTTAAATATTTCGCCAAAAGTCCTTTTATTACAAAGAAAATTTTAATAAAGTATTTCCCTTCTTTTCTTTTATTTTTATTTTTATTTTTTTTTTTATTTTTATTTTTATTCACTTACTGCTCGAACTATTTAGGTCGAACTGATCATTTGATCAATACAGTTTTGTAATTGATAAAGTTAACACTATTAATATTAATTTTGTTTTGTACTCACTGACCTAAGTTTTAATATTTTATGAAAGTAATTATTTCAAATTCAAGCTTAAGGGTTCAAAAAAAAAAAACAATCAACTTTGTTCAAGTTCAAGGTTAGTTCAATTCAAATGTTGAAAAGTTACAAAAAAAAAAAAAAAAAATTTCAAAGAAATTCTTTACAGTTAGATTAGTTTATGTATCTGTCTAATTAATTTTATGAAGGATTCAACACGAACTATTTAAATGAAGTTAAAAAAAAAAAAGAAAAATAAAAAATTACATTTTTTCTGAACATTTTCTCTTTCAGCAATTTTTTAATATTTTTCTTTATAGTTTTCATGACTTTTAAGGAGATATATGTAACACTCAAAAGGAGTTAAGATACACCGATCTATACAGAATCATTTTATAAAATTAGATAATTATTATGAATATGCCCTAATGATCTATTTTATAAAAGATTTTTATGTAAAAAAAAATAAATAATTCTGAATATTTTTTTTTTTATAAAAATGTGATGTAGGGTATTTAATAGTCGTTTCTGATTGACCATAATGTATACACTTGTTTCTTTCATGTTTTGTTATGATGCTTTTTTTTCCATTATTGTTTTTGAGTTAATTTACAAAGTTTCGTTTAATAGTTTTCAAATTTAAAGACAAACATTTTTTTGTTTGTTTGTTCTTTGCTTTGTTTTATCAATTGATTTTTACAAAGACAAAAAAAAAACAGTGATGTAAGAGAATGAGAGAAATGAAAGAGAAAAAATGTATTTATGTGGTTATATAACCACACATATACACACACACCACACACACACACACAGATAAATGGCCATTAACAAAATTAAGTTTTATGTGGGAAGTTGTTTTACCATTTAAAATAGAAATGTATTTTGTTGTTCTTGACGCTGCTGCTGGTGATGGTGCTGCTTACTGTTGATGCTGCCAATTATTCATTTTTCAGTGATCTCAAAATGAAACCATATAAAATAAAACAAGACAAGGAAAGACAACACAAAAAAATGGTGATTAATAAAATTTTTCATTTCCTTTCTTCCTTCTTCTCTTCTACTTCTACTTGTACTTTTACTTTTACTTCTATCTCTCCTTATTTTTTGTTTTTACTTTTTTTATCTTGTTCTTATCTGTTCTGTCTTATCTGTAAAAGTTACAAAAAAAAAAAAAAAAAAAAAAATTAAAAAGCTCTTTGCGAAATTTATTGTGCTGCCAATTGCACTTTTTTACTCCTTTTTTTCTTCTTCTTTTTTGAATTCGATTTTTTCATGTCATTAACAAATATATTTGAATAATACTTTAATAATAATGGTGATATATTTAAACTTCAAAGAGAAAGGTGCATTTAAAATAATTTGATAAGAAATTATTCAAATCTAAACAAGCAAGAACTTTGTAGTCGATCGAGGGCCGCCTTCTAAAAACCTTATACGATTTTTGTTAAACTAATTAAAAAGTCACACAAAATTGAAAGAATTATAATTTGTAAATTAGTTTCAAATTAAGTTGAATATGAAACAGATTCGGTACATGCATTTGTTATATCAATAACTAGAAGAGAAACAATTTTCAAATTGTAACTTTTCTTGAATATATTTCATATATAGGAAGGGATTTGGAGATGGACATTGCAGTGAGTGTTTTACATGCATATCTGGCCATGAAGGCTCAAATGCATGCTACACATACGTACATAATGTTCGTTAGCGTTGGTAGACACGTCATACCAAGGTGCATCCTACCGTCACGATTAGCTTCCAATTTAAAGTCTGTATCGCACCTTATATACATGGATTAATCTTTGGTATAAAGATTCGCAGCCTTTTAATTACTTCTCGGCTTAGATTAGCTTAGCCCAATAAGCCTACCCAGCTAGAAATTTTATTCGGGAAATGGTACCCTGCACGATAAGCATATATATGTTTGAATGAGCGACGCCCGCGATGTGGGCACCACAGCCCCCACGAAGCCAATCTCAATATCACCACAATGGGCATATTAAAACTGGTGATTCCGTGGTACCAAATTAAATCTTTGGATCCGATCTCGAGAACTCATGATGCAAACTGATGGCCGGCATCACCAACGACCATCTCATGAGCCACTCCCAGTTGAGCAGGTGTTTCTCGGGACTGGTTGCCCTAATTTGGACATGGACAGACAGATGGACAGTTAGGCACACAGGTAGACAGACAGACAGATAGACAGACAGTTAGACGGTTAGACTGTCAGATAAACAGACAGGCTTATTAGTAATGAGAAAGTAATTCTGAGTCGATTAGTCTAATAAAAGTTGAATCCATCTCAAATCTTTCTGACTGTTACAAACATTTGCACAAACTTATAATAACTTGTATCATAAGAGGTGTAGCGCATTACAATGTATAATAAACAAGTTATCGCATTGTATTACAATAATAATAACCATAATGAATATGATGATGATGATGATGATGATGATGATGATGATGATGATGATGATAAGAAAAAATTCATTATCAATGTTAGAAATTAGCATAATTTAACATTTATTTTACATTAATGCTACATTTTCGTTCAAATTGTGCCATTTCAATGAAAATGTTAAATATTTTCGTAATCAACGTGAGCAAGCATTTTGGATGCACCTATACCATAAATTTCGATTTTAAAAGTTTGGAAGATATCAAAAATTAAAAAAAAATGTGCAAATATTTTATATAATTATTATGGAACTGACAAATGGATAAAATCATTGAGCTTGGAATATTTTTTTACAAAATTATTTATCCCCCTTTCAAACCTTTAATTTTTTTATATCCATAATACAAACGTGAGGGATATGCTCCGTTAGTCATTATGTTTCTATCGCCTAAAAGGCAGCATCAGAGCCTCTTCAAAGGATATATTTTCTGTGATTAACATGAAATTTTGAATCGATTTAGACATGTCTACCTATCTCTCTATCTGTCTGTCCATTCCTATGTCCCTTTGACCGTGTGTTGTGAACATTCTCCTGGTTTCAATTTAGCAGAATTGCTGAAAATTTATGTACGTTAGTTAGTATTGAAAATAGGCCAAATTGGTCAAACAACACGCCCACAATGCAACGTAAACTGAGAAAATATCTTTTTTAGAAAACACTTTACAGTTTTTTGTTTATAACTTAAAAATTGAAACCCATAGAAAACTGAAGTTTTATACAAATGTTAATACTATTATTTGACAATGTCTCTATGAAAATTATGTTTGTGTCATAAATTATCAAACAATGCCTGAATGGTGGGTTTTCAAGAATTCGCCCCAGCTAAATATAATTTTCTTAGTTATTTTTTTTTTTTTTGTTGTGGTGCACTTGTTTCAATTTATTAAAATTTTTTTAGCATAAAATTTATGAAATGGCTGAATGTGGATGATATCATAGGAATGACTAATACATTCCACATTAAATATTTTTGAGACTAGGACACTTTTATATTCACCACCTAAAAGGGGGAGGGTATACTCACTTTGTTATTATATTTGTAATATCTAAAAGGAAGTATCAACTTCAAATTCTGAATCGATTTAGGTATGACTGTACGTCCGTCCGTCTGTCCGTCTGTCCGTCCGTTTGTTCGTGTGTTATTAACATTCCTCTGGACTTAATAATAAGTAATATCGGGCTCAAATTTGTTAAGAATGTTAGAAGTTCTTGCAGACAATTTATTGTTGAAAATGGGCAAAATCGCTGAAAGGAAATGCCATCAGTGTTACCTTAACTTAAGAATAATTCTGCTTTTTAAAGCAAAATTTAATAATTTTTAGCTCATTACTCATTATTTGGCAAAAAAAAAAAAAAAATAGGAGACTAAAATTTTGTACAAATATTATGATTTACAATGCTTATAGAAAAATGATGCAAGTTGGCCACGGGTTCTATAAATTATACCAAACCGCGTTTTTACTTTATTATGTTTACGTTTTTTTTTTTATCTAAAACTGAAACTGAAAAAACTGAACCAGTCTCTGAATTGTAATATCTTAGTATTTAGTTGGTGTGTATTCTAGATTTACTTTTAGCTAAATATAATTTTCTTATTCGTTTCAATTAATGCTTTCCACCTACACACCTGCAGTAATAGCTTAAATTTATCTTGAGGGTATCAAAAATTGTACGCTAAGTTTGTTGCTCATAGTATCGTCAACACTTTCAACTCTAGCAGCCTGCATTGTATTTTTTGTATAACACTTATGCTGTAATATAAAATGGAGCTTTTCTAAAGCTTCTATAACAAATTGTTAAACCAAAGTTAGGCAGAAAATAAGAAATATGTGAGAAAACAAAATACTGGAAGTACTTCTTGAGACTGACGGCATCCCAAACATGAATACAAAGAGCAATTTTTGTAGGAAAAAACAATGCTGCTGTTGTTGTTGATTAAGGATCATAAATTTTGGAATGTATATTCAAAATTTTATGACTAAATTTCTATACCTTTTATTCAATTGTTACTTTTTTTTTTAAATTATTCCCAATTTAGTCATTGGTCAATTGGTCATGTAAGTTTCGTAAAAATTTTCTTTTATAAATGTTACATTTTTTGTTTTCTTTTTTTTTCTATGCCTTTACTTATATTCCGCTAAAGTTTATTTCATTATTTAATTTCATTTTTCGCTTCAATTCATACGCAAAAAAAAAAATTCACCATAATTAAATCAATACAATTGGAGTAAGTGCTTTAAAGGCACACTGGTGGAGAATGGCTTAACTGAATGGCATATTAAGGTACGCCATCCTCTACATCCTAGCCATCCTAGCTTCCAAGTTAAGGCCCGCACTGCACTTTATATAAGAGGCCCATTTTATTGAAGCCTTGCCAATAATTTCTGGGCCAAGTTCATAGCAAAAGGCCTCATTTATTAAGGGAAGGAGGACTCTGCATGATTCTAATACAAAGTCTATCTAATATCATCAAATGGCCTTTAAAACAGTGTGATCCCATTGGATCCAATCTCATGAAACTCATGATCATTCAGAATCAGTTGAGCTGATACTTTTCGAAGCTGATTTACCCAAATTAAATGGCTACAATAATTTTTAGGGATATATAAGTTATTTGAAAAAATTTTTTATTTAACCCAAAATATCTCTTTAATATGTTTGCAAATGTTTAGACTGCTCTCATGATAACTAGTAGTAACTATCCAGTAGGTAGTTAGCGGTGGTGTTAAAACAACAAATAGATATTAAATAGCAAAAAAGTATGTGTATATTTGTATATAACACTATAAATTATAAATCATAAGAATAATAATATTTGTTATATTTACATAATGAGATATATTTTTTAAATTCAATGAAAATATTTAAAGTCTTATATTAATTGAAAGTAAAAGACTTAAGTAACAAACTTGTTCAAGCAACTGTATCATTTTCATGGAATAAAGAAAGTGGCAAAAAAATGCCAGTAAATTAATAATAATGAATATGAATAATAAATTCATATTCATTCATAAAGAATGGCATAGCATTGCGTGACATAGCGTGATATAACATAGCGTGGTATAGCATGGTAACACATAACATGATATTATGTGATAGAATTGAATGAATTTGTATGATATAGAATAAAATGAAATGAAATGAAATGGAATGGAATGGAATGATATGAAATGTTGTGATATGGTCGCTTTTATATTGTGCTGTATTGTATTGTATTGTGTTATGTGGTGGGGAATAATGAATAATTTTATTATTAATAACTTTGTCGTTTTTGCTATTGCTTTTGCAGTGTGTGGGTTAAACTAAAATCATATATGTATATAAATTTATATATATATATATATATATATATATATGTATATACAAATATGAAAAAATATGAAGTACATTTATTGGGCTCACACACTAATGAAAAGCCCACAGTCATCATTTGTGCGTGGACGTTTAATTAATTACGCAAAATGAATTTGAATTGAAATGAAATTAAACAAGTTAGTAAATTATATTCGGCTGTATGTCATATCTTACATACCCTCCATTCAAATATCATTATATTATGATATTATTTTGGAGTAAGAAATTACAAACATATGGAAAAATGGGTGAATTTTTGCTTAAAAAGGACAGAGATATTTTGCACTTTATTTAGCCAATTTCAATTCTAAGCAGCGTGCAGCTATATGCTGATCAAAAATAGATACATTTTATAGAGTCTACAATACTTCTTTCTAGGTTTCATCCATTGTGACATATCGTCGGAAAAAATTCACCTTTATAACGGTTATATAGCATTAGACAAGCTCTAAAATCTCAGTGCAGCGTTGCTTTTGATCAAATGTAAGCATAAACTTTATCCACTTTGCCCACAATTTTTTTAGTTTCAAATATTCCTGTATTATATGGCCCACACATTCTTTTGATATCCTAAAAGTTTCAAATCATTCAATTAACTTTACTTTATGGTCATTCAAAATTCAAAATTGTTTTGTGATCCTTTTCGAGGTTTTCCTCTGTAACAGAACCTCTCCCCTTGTTCCCTGTATGTATCATCTATGACGCTCAATCCGTCTTGCTCAAACTTAGCAAAGCACTTCCCAACATAAAGTTTGAATAATGTTTTTCAATTGGTTGCAGCAGTTTTAGTAAAAAGCAACTTTTTATTAACGCGTAGGGATTTATTTTGAACAAAAAAAAAAAAAAGATTTACAATTTTCAATAATTTTGAACAACACGATACTGCGGCTTCCTGTTATACCAAAAGGAACCTGAGCGTCGACCTTTAATGATTGACTTTTTGATTTGCCGTATTTTATTTCCTTTTGTTTATTTGGTTTGTTTCATGTTTTTCCAACAACGAGAATTTCTTTGCCTTCAAAACATTTTCTAAGAAAATTTAATATTAAACTTTATTATTCTGAATGCAACAGATTGTAGGCTTTAGTGGAAAAATAAATGTTACATCAGCATTATGTTTCTCTTTCATTAACGATTGTAAAAAGCAAACTAAGAAACTATGAATTATTTAATAGTTTTTTTCCTCATTTCTAAATTTTAAAATGCAATTTAATAAATAAATATTAAAATAGTAAAAATAAAAGTAATTGCTATAATAACAGCAGTAGCAGCAGCAGCAACAACAACAATAAAAACACTTATGAAAAATCAATCAACTACTAAGAAATGTTTAAACAATAAAATGACAATAAAAGTTAAAACGAATATCAAACGTGAAACGTAACGAAAGACTTAAGATACAAAACTATGCAAATATTTTGAAATTTATTTTGTTTGAAATATTTTCTACGGGTTTTGGTTTTTTTAGCTTCCATCCAAAGAGTAGTGGTATACTCAATTTCTCATAATAATCGCTACGACTCTTAAGGAAAAATCGCAGATTTTCTAAAATGTCTATATATTCTCGATCACTACCAAATTCTCAAACTAACTCAAATTAACTATATGTCCGTCTGTCCGTCTGTCCGTCTGTCTGTCTGTCCGTCTGTCTGTCTGTCCGTCTGTCCGTCTATTCATTTGATCGAAAATTTTAAGCTATCCACTTTAAAATTGGCAAAAGCATTGAAAATTCTTGCACGCAATTTGATATTTAAAATGCTTCAAAATCGATTAAACGATACGCCCATAGTACAATAAAAAATAAGAGCATTTTAGTTTTTCAACAAAAAATTTATGATTTTATGTCTTTAATTTAAAAATTATTACAATTAGAAAACTGAAATTACACAAAAATATTCAAGCCATTATTCTACAATATTTATTCAAATATTATATAAAATGGTTACGCCCATATCAAATTACACAATACTAATTTAACACAATGTTTTCTCAATTTGTGACTTTTTACTCAAAATGTTCAAATTTTGGCCCCAGCCAAATGTTATATTTCTTTTCATTATTCTTGTTTCATTCTACAAGTTGTTTCCAGACAATTTCAGAAAACAAAAACAAAAACTAAAAATTTCATCTTTTTTCCGTATTTTTCATATTTTACATATTTTTTATATTTTTCATATTTTTGGTATTTTTCGTTCCATTATTAATATTATTGTTGTAATTGTTGTAATAATTATTGTTATTGTTACAATTATTGTTATTATTGTTGCTTTTTTGTAAGAATAATGATGATTAATTTTTTTATGTGGATCATTTCTGATCATCAATAATATCGTATCAAAACAAAACAAAGTACAAGACGAAAAAAAATTTTTTTTTATATTAAACCATTTTACAGCATTTTCATTTTCATTTTCATTTTCAGTTTTATTTTTTTACATGCAACACCAATTTGAGCAATCAAATTGTCGTATAAATTATGTGGCATTTTATAAAATGATCTATTTAAATGTTTGTCTGTCTGTCTGTCCGTTTTGCTCACATGTCTGCCATGTTCAAAAATTTTAAATCATCATTTTTAAGTTACATAAAAAACAATTGACATGTAGCATCTACTGGGCAGATTTGAAGGCATTCGCTTTGTTTTTTTTTTTTTTTTGTCTATTGTCCGATTAATCTTCACAAAGTTTATTTTGTTATAAAATAAAATCATTATATTGAAAAAGAAATGAATTGATCATTTTAAATGGTGATCTTTGAAATTTCATCAATTTTTAAATATATTTATATTTGTTAAATCATAAAGCAACGATGCAATTTTGAAATAAATTGCTTTTGGTAAAGTAAAATTCTTATAAAACTTAAATCGTTCTTTTCCTCGTAAAAGGGAAGTTTACGTAACAAGCGATAAGTGCAAATGTAATTAAAGTAAATAAATTTTGGTATCAAAACAAAATTCATACCAGATTGATTTTTTCCGTTTTTTTTTTTTTTTTTTTTACTTTAATCATTTATATATGAACCTCTTCTCTATAAAAAGTATAATTTTGCAAATTTTTTTTATATTTTAAGCAATTTTTTTTCAACATAACATTTAGTCTCTCTTTGTTAAAGCTTTATAGAAATTTTGAAGGAAAATGTTGAGAAGGCTGCCGCATTACAAGTTCTTCTTTTTTATATTTTATTTCTTTCCTGCTCGATTTTCATATGCTACATTTTCATTTTTGTTACATTTTTAAATTTTTATTATGTTTTTTTTTTTTTTTTTTTTTTTTTTACATCTTTCTACCCACCATCCAGAGGCTGAAGGTATATGCATTTTACTATTATAATTGTAGCATTCAAAAGAAAGTGTCACAGATCCTACGCAAAGTATTTATATATTCTTTGAACAGCATCAAATTTTGAATCGATTTAAACATGTCTGTCCTTCTGTCCATATCGAAATAACGAGTTCAATTTTTTTTTTTTTTTTTTTTTTAGAAAATTGAATTGGCAATTCTAGCATAAAGTTTGCTATTGAAAAGGCTATGCCCACAGTGCCATCTAAACTGAGAATATCTCAATTTTTTACAGCAAAATTTCATTAGTTTTTTTTCCTTTTTTTTTTTTTTTTACTAATTACCCGCAAATATCAAAAGATGGAAAGTTGAAATTTCTCGTAACTGTTAAGGTTATTTGTTGCCAAGACTTACACAAAACAAAAAAAAAAAAAAGAAATTTTATTTAAATCGGACACGCCTACACATCAAATAATATCAAATTTTCATTTGCTAATGTTTATGTTTTATCACCCAAAAAGAATTGAAAGAATCTCTGCAGCATAATCTCAAAGTATTTTGTATTGCGGTCTTAGCCAAATATAATTTCCTTACTTGTTTTTTTTGTTCTATTTTTATTGTATTTGGTTTTTTTTGTTTGTTGTTTGTTTTTTTTTTTTTTTGGTTTTTTTTTTTTGTTTTTCCTTTTGTTTCAGTACGTTGTTTATGATACATAAATATGATTGCAATGCACGTTAACAATTACGTTATATATACACACATACACATACACATACACATACACATACACATACACATACACATACACATACCATACACATACCCATACACATACACATACATATTTACAAATATGGGGAAAACAACAACAACAACCAACAACAACAACAACAACAACAACAACAACAATGGTATTTATTAGAAGGAAAACAAAAGGCGTCGATAGCGAATACAAATACAAATACAAGCACCAGCACCAGCACAACCACACAAACACAGTTACAGCAAGAGCAATAGTAACAACATGTAATATGAGGCTTTTGTAATAAACGTTAACAACTAAAATGGGCAAATAAGTATATAACAAATAACAATATCTATATTTATATATACATCTATATATATATATATATATATATATATATATATATATATATATATATATATATAAACAATGCGAGCATATACAAATTACACTCACTTATACTTGTAAGCCGAAAGATATGATTTTAGTTATATGAACAAACAAACCAAAAAAATAAAAAAAAAACTAAGATATGAAAAAACAAGAAAAAGAAAATGCACACATAAGCACGCATAAAACAATATAATAAAAATAAGTTTTGTATAATGAAATTTATTTGAATTTTTTTTTATCAACTCAATTGTATTTCTATAAAATTCAATTTAAGTAAAATTTTGACTGGAACTTTTGCTTTTTCCTTTGTTTTGTTTTGTTACACAAAAAAAAACATAATTTTTTTTTAACAAATTAAACATTTATGCATTTATATTTGATTATGAGTATTTTCTTTTTTTTTAAAAAAAAAAAAAAGTCATTTTCTGAATGATTTTTTTTTTATAAATTTTTTACCCTTTTAAAACGTCTTAACTGCTTGAAATACGATCGTTAACTAAAACTCAATATTTTAAGCTCATTTGTGCATGGCTTTGGATGTTATTCAATGTTTGCATTTATTGTTGTTACTTTCTGCGGAATTTTTTCACATACATATACATATATTATTATATATATATATATATATTTTTTTTTTTTTTTTGTTATAACTCAAACAGATTCATTGAATTATGGCGTATACAGAGAATTGAAAATAATAAAAATTTTAGTTTAGATCAGATGCTCTCTAATTTATAAATAATATAGAATTAGGGGAAGATTATAGAAATATCTTAAAGGAGAACTATATAAAATCTTAATTATATTCTGCGCACAATTTACAAATAATAATAAATAAATTTATGCAGCTGTATGTAACAATTATAACAATTGAATGAAGATATTTATTATAAATGCAGGCAACTTTTATTATGCTAGAATTATGCTAGAATTTTTAACTCTCTATATCTGTCTGTCCATGTTATGAAAAATTTAAATAACAATTTTTTTATGATATTCATGATAACTCAATGAAATTTCTTAGAGATGAATGTTTTCTTGAATCTAAAACTGAATGAATCATTTGATAATGTTCGAAGGTATTGAATCCTTGTTTCCATTACAAAAGCCAAAATTTATCAAATTTATTAATTTTTTTTTTTAAGACTACTTTTTCAACAGTTGAACAGTTTATATTGAAATTTTTCAAATTTTTCTTACCAATTTTTTTCATTAAATTAGGCAAAGTAATGTAGAGCATTGAAAAATTGATGCCAATTTTTTAGAAATTTTTTTTATTTGTATTTTATACAAGTAACACAAAGAATAAGTGTGTTTAAATTCAAAAAAAAAAAAAAAAAAAGAAAAAAATATCTAGATAAAATTATGCAAAAATTGTTTTGTTTGCCTAAAATGTTTTCAGCTTTTCAGTTTTCTTTATAAATATTTCAATTTAAATGATGATAATTGCAATTTGCTTGAAAATTTATAAATATCATAATGATTCTAAATAATAAAATGCCTTCATATCCTATAAATGATATTGCAAGAAAATGGCCCTACTTTAAGTCCAAATGTTAAACTTATACTCTAATGAAATCTGTATGCTAAATTAAGAATATAAATGAATACATTTTTCTTGATTACTCACAAGTTTTATACGTTTTCATTTTATAAGTTTTCATTTACTTTTTGCTTGAAATTAATTATGCGGTTATAGAAAAAAATGTATTCATCAATTATCCCGTATATAGAAATAATCAAATGTTTGCTTCTACACAGCAATTTATATATATTTTTATAGAAATATAATTTATATAATTTTATCTTTAAATATAAACATTTAAATATCGAACAGTTCAAGTAATTTCACTTGACGTTCGTTCATAACTGGGAAATTGTTGTTAACGCTCTCTTGAGTTATTGTCTACCTTGATCTCCTGCCTCTAACTGCTTACTCATTTTCAGTTTAGCAGTCTCTTTTTCGCTCAGTTTCTTTTTTTTTTTTTTTTTTTTTTTTTTTTTGTAATCTTTTAATAGTTATTTATGTATGATGTCATTGCCTAAAAAGTTAGTACGAAACTTTTCTTCTACTTTATTTTTTCCTTTTTTTCTTTTTTTCTTTTTTCCTGTTTTTTCTGTTTTTTCTGTATTTTCTGTATTTGTTTTTTTTTTTTAATAATTTCGTTGTTAAAAATTATAACAAGTTTGTTTGAATGTTTGCAAGACGCGTGATATACAATTATAATAAAAATCATGCAAAATTTTCTTAGCCATTCATTTTTTCTTTTTTTTTTTTTTGTTTTGATACACGTGCATTTTAAAATCCAAAAAATTTTAATTTTATTTTAAAATTTAAAATTTTTGTTCAACTAAACCAATTTCGTTTCTAATAATGGATAATCTGAATGATTATATTAAAATCAAATTTCTAAAATTATATTGGACTGTGACCGAAACTTGGATGCCCACCAAAAAAGTAAGAATTTCGTATTATATAATTTGGCATGATTTTTGAACAGATGTTGAAGATCAATAGGTTTTTTATTTTTTTGCAGTTTGGAAATACTGGGCAAAATATCATGAAATTTTGCTTAAAAAAAAAAACTAAAGTGTTCTCAGTTTACGTTGCTCTGTGAACCAAGGCCCATTTCAACACTAAATTGTCTGCAAGAGTTTTCGATGTTCTTACCAAATTTGAGCTAGATGTCCCTTTTTATTGCGATCGTGAGAATTTAAACAACACATGGACAGACAGACACTCTAAATCGATTCAGAATTTGTAAGGTCTACAACACCTACAAACATAATAACAAAATGATTATACCGCCAACTTTTGAGTGATGCATATAAAAATGGTGCTTACATTGCATTGCACTTTTTAGATCAATACGACTTAGAAACTCCAAAATATATTTCGTTTTGAATGAGCTTAAAATAAAGTGAGGCATACGAAAGCAGTAAAAGCTATCAAAAAATTGTTATATTTTGTTTGTAGTGATTTGGGAAAAGGAAGTTTAATTGTTGGGTTATTGGTTATTGGTGTATGGAAAGAGCAAGAGGTGGAGGTGAATTTTCAACCTTGATCTAATAAAATTTATTAATTAATAAATTACATTTAATAATGTTTAATTTAATTTCATTTTATTTCGATTTAATTGAATTGGACTAATGAAAGTTAAATGTGATATGATTTAATTTAATTTAATTTTAATTTAATATTAATATTTAACGTACTTAATTCAAATTTAATCTACAAGAAATGAAATGAAATGATATTAATTTAATTTAAATTTTATTTAATTTAATTAAATTTTATATTATATTTAATTTAATTGACATTTACAATTAAATGAGATCAACATCAATATTTGAAGGTTAAATAAAATGCAATCGCTCTTTCTCGTATTACTTTACAAATTTTTTTTAAGATAACTTTCATCTGCTTTATTGATTTACACATTTGGTTTTGTAAACTGCTTTATATAGAAATTTCATGTGCTTTTATTGGATTCGCAATTGTCCTTTTTTATACTCGCCATCCAGTAATTGCGCATTGGGTTGGGGGGGGGGGGGGGGGGGCAATATTAAGTTTGTCATTAAGTTAGTAACATTCAAAAGGATCTTATAAAACATATATACTTTTGTATGGCATTAAATTCCGAATCACATGTTCATCTGTTCATCTGTTCATCTGTTCATCTGTTCGTCTGTCGGTGTGTTGTCAATATTTTTCTAATCGTAATTATTAATAAATCGAATTTAAATTAGGCAAAATTAATTGGAAGTTCCTGCAGGCAGCTTGGTATTGAATATAAACAGAATCGGCCAAAGGACACGCCCATAGCGCAACGTAAATTTAAAGCTTTAATTTTTTGCTGATAACATTTAAAAAATTAAACCAAATTAAACCAAATCGAAAGCTGGTTTAATTTAGAAAAAAAATTCTATATAAAACTAATGCAAATCGAGCAAGCCCACACGAAATTACGGATAACTTCAAATTATCTGTTCGTATCACAAAATAGCGAACATTATTTATCTGGCGTGTATCAAAGATTTGACTCCATCCAAATGTAATTTACTTATTTAATTTTTTGTTTGTTTTCATTTTACCTTTTTCGGGTGCATTTTAGCAACAAGTTGCAAAAAAAAAGAGAAGAGAAATACAATGAAATCATTCATTTATTGTTTACATTTTAATATCAGTTAATTACATGTAACATGTTTAAGTTAAGCGTCAAATATATAGAATGAGAGGAAAATAGAGAGAAAGAGAGACACACACACAGAGAGAGAAAGAGAGAGAGAGAGAGAGGAGAGAGAGAGAGAAGAGAAGAGAAGAGAAGAGAAGAGAAGATAGATAGAATAAAATATAATGAATGTAGAAGCTCTTAATAAATTACCGAAGCTATTAAGAAGCTTTTAATTCGTAATTGTTTGCTTTTCGTTTTTTTTTTCTCTTCTTTTATTAAAGCTACTTAAAATTAATTATGCTTAAATACTTGCAACAATTGTGTAAACTGTACATTAAATAAAAAAAAAATTTTATATATATTAATCATTGTACTACAGCAAACACATACAGCAACACGACTCGATGTATGATTCTTAAAAAACATCATCCAAAGATTTTACAAGATATACTTATTCTCTTATAATATTTGTAACGTCTGCTTAATTAGCCTATCTGAACACATGTCCGTCTGTCTAAGTGTGGTTATCGCCATGGAGATGGCAACTTCAATTTTAGCATATACATTGTAGATAATTTTAAGTAACCTTAAGGGCACTCAAAATGCAATTGATAGACAACAAAACATTTACAAGGGTCTTAAAATGATTAGACTTTAATATCTACCCTAAAATTAAAACATATCGAAATATTTTATCGGAAATTTTCCAATGCCAAATTTTTATTTATTTCATCTTTTCAGTGTTTAGAATAATTTTAAAGCTAACTTCAAAATGATGAAAATGTATGAATACAATTTAAATGCGATGCCAAGAATTGTCCACAGAAAAGAATCTCGAAAATCCATTAGGTCTACTTAAAATTATACGATATGAAATTTTAACTTTTCGCCCCTTTGCACATTTTTTTTTACTGATTATACGTCATTGAAAAAAGGCAAAACAAAAAGAATTTATATAGATTTTTCAAATATAAAATCAATTGGATTTTATTGAAAAAATTAGCCTAATCCATCTGAAATTATAACATGTCAAATTATCATTTTTTTTTTAAATTGTTTACTTATTATGCTTAATGCATAAAAATAGGGCATACCCGTTGCGTATAAGGCCATGCATAGATATTGGATATCCGTGATTTCGTTCCAGTTGTATGAACTACTTTTAGGTGTATTTATATTTCCTATTTACTTCTTAGTCCTATTTTACTTCATTTTATTTTATTTTATTTCATTTCATTTTCATTTTAATGCCCACTAATAAAATATTTACATATTATGAATGGGACTGTAAAAATTCGATCGTTGGCTTATCATTATAGTATAAGATATTTCACCATTCGCCTCAAATTAATATCAATGTAAGAAAAAAGGACAAAGCGACAGTCATTTATTATAAATTGCATTAAAAGAATATACTTTTTATTCCTATAGAAAATCAAACGCCAATTATAAAGAATGCCCCATCTTTTGGCGAAGCACCCTCATATGCACAAGAGATGCATCCAAATTATTCGAGCATATTTTTCATTAATGTTAATTACACTGTTGTAATTTATATCCTTCTAATTATACCAAATAATTTAATTCTAGCTACAAATAATAATTTTTCATTAAAATTTTCTTAATAATTTTCGCATTAAATTCCTTTAGAAAAAGTAAGCAAAATATTAATGTAATATGCTCAAAAGTATGCAACAAGAAGCATAAATTATGAGTTTATAATTTAAATTAATTATCTGTATAACCGAGTTTACTGATTTTAATTAAATATAACGGAGTAACGGTAAAACTTACAACAATATATTGTATGCCATTTTAGAGGTAAAATATTCAAAAATTTAAAAATTCATATTTTATTCAGTTTACATTACACTCTGGGCATGTTTTTTTTTTGGTCGATTTTGCTAATTTTTTTTTTATATCGAACTGACTGCAATAACTTCCAAAATTTTTTGCATTCAAGAGAATATTTCCCAAGTACAAACAGACCGAAATTTTTTGTACATTCAAAAATTATGTAAATGGGCCACAGTTACGCTTAATTATAGAAAAAATTTTCACAAAAGTCAAATGTTTATTTTAATTAGTTTTTGTCATGTTTCTTTTTTACTTATTATTGAAAAAAATTTTTGCACGAATATGATCGAAATCGATCAGGCCTACGAGAAGTTAAACAATATAAAAATTTTATTTCCATTTTTTTAAAAGTTTCTGTATAAAAGTTTATTGAATAATTTATAAGTATGATGTTTGAGTAGCGGCCAAATGAAATTTTATTTGAACTTTCCTAATATTTTGGTAAAATTTTTTCTAAAGTTACTCCAATGTGACCATAATTCACTTAAAGCTAAACAATATTTTAGCCTTTTATCTTTTAAATGTTTCGAAAAGCAATATCTCAATATTTATGTTTAGAAAAGCAAAAAAAAAAAAAACAGATCTATTTTGAAATTTAATAATTAAATGCTACTTAAATCTCTTGAATGAAATCGATTTAAATCCCCGATATCTTGGATATATTATAATAATTTTATCTTTTAAAGATTTAAACAGTTTATTATAATTTATGATGGAGATATTGCAGAGCAAAATCAAGTGATAGAAAGCTGAAATTTTGCATAAGTGTTAAAAGTCTTAGAAAAAGTAGGTAAATCGGTCATCGATCAAATTTTTCCATTTTTCATATATTTAGATTTTCTAGCTACAAATAAAAAACTGAAACTCTGACACTATGACATTGTAAGATTTAATCCCAGCCAAGCATAATTTTCCTATTTATCTTTCTTTTTTATTTTTTTTCTTCTTTTTTTTTTGGGGTTTTTGTGAATTATTCTCAAGTACAAAGTAGAGAGTAAATGTATTACTTTAAAATATAATTGATAAATCAAATGAAATATTTTATATATGTTTAGAATTCAAATCCCTTGTAAGAGCAATAAACTTTAATTTATTTGGTTTTCGTTTTTGTTTTTTCCATAATTTTAATTATAATTTATTAGTAAAATTTTTCATTTAAAGAGCACATTCTTATACTTTTATTAATTTAACTATATATTTACAATAATTTATAAAATGAATTGAAATGAATTGAAATGAATTGAAATGAATTGAAATGAATTGGAAATTGTATTATGAAGTTGAAGGATGATGGTTAGAATTGAAATGGAATTGGAGATGGATTTGAAAGTGTGAGTGTTAGTGTGAGTGTGTATTTGACTGATTTGTTTTGGGTGTTGGTGATAGTTGTGATTGGCGACATTAAATTATTATTATTGTTGTTGCCTTATTTATTTTATTTTGCTTTTTTCTTATTTTCTTCTTTTTTGGCATACTATTTCTCTGGCATCTATTGAATTTATTTGTATTTTTGATATTTGTTGTTGTGTTTGTTTGCATTTTCTTTTTTTTTTTTTTTTTTTTGTTATCGTTTTGGCTTTTCTTGATTTAGATTAATTAATCACTAAATTTTTATAGCCTAAGTCATTTGTTTTGTACGTTTGTTCTCATTTTAAATTTAGTTCATTTTACTTTGATTTGGCTTTTTTTTCTTTTTTTTTTTTTTTTTTTTTTTTGTATTGTAATTTGGTCATTTCTTTTACATATTTATGAGTGCTGCTGTTTCGTTTATGTGTGTTTATGTGTACGTTTGTTGTTGTTGTTGTTCTTGTTATTATTATAATTATTATTGTTGTAATGCTATCTAAATCAATATAATTTATTTTAATTTATGTATAAATAATTTAAATTTTACTTTTGCTTTTCTTTGTAATTTATATCTTCAATTTCAATTAATTTATATATTTTTTGTGTAAAAATAATAGAAAAAAGAACAAATTTATATAAATGTTTGAATTTATGAACTTCTTCCTATAAATAATAAATTTTTTTTTAATTTGTAATAAATAAAATTTTTATTGTGGTGTTTTTTTTTTTTTTTGCCTTTTGCCTTATATTTTCTCAATTTCTTTGCCTTTCCTTAAAAAATATCGAAATGATCGATTTGTAAATAATTTTCTATTATTTTTTTTAGATTTTTTATGTTTGCTTGTGTGTGTCTTGCATTTGTGCATATTTTATGGGTACATTGTACACTTTGAAATATATACGTTCATTTTTATATCAACTACTCCACCACTAGTTGTGGGTATACTAATTTTGTCATTATGTTTGTAACAATGAGAATGATCCTATAAAATTTTTATATATGTATATACAAGTTCCGCTTTAAATTCTGAATCAATTTAGATATGACTGTTCGTCTGTCTGTCTATCCGTCTATATATTTGTATGTTGTACACATTCGTCGCATGTTGGTCGCAAATTTTGAGATAGCCAACTGAAATTTGTCAGAAATCTTAAAACTTCTTATACGCTGATTGATATTGAAAGTGGTTCAAAACGATCAAACGACACGCCCACAATGCAATATAAACTGAGAGCACATTTTATTTTATAAAAAAATTGATAATATTTTGCTTATAAGCCAAACTTTATAAGAAAAATAGCTAAAATTTTGCGTTAATATAAAAAATATTATCCCACAATATTTGCCCAAAAAAATTAGAAGTTACGTAATGTCATATCTTATCCAACGAATAATTATATCCTGTACCAAGGATACTTGTGGTACAAGGCATAATAAGTTTATGAAGATATTTGTAACAATCAAAGGAAGTTCAAATAAATTCTTGGTTTATTAAACTGATTTATTAGACTGTTTATCCGTCTCTATATTTGTCTATTTATTATCAAAGTACTAAACTCAATTTTTGAAATATTATAATGAAATTTAGTATATTTTTTTTTTCTTAAAAAATGAACCCTATTAATAATAGATGAAATTGGACCGATGTTACAAGCATTCACCCTATAAGTCGTTATATGTATAAAAAAAAAATTACTTTTTTAAATTTGGTTAACAAAAAAAAAAAAAAACATTATATGCACTAGATTTGGTCTAGATCGTTCCATTTTTACGATCATTTTTCATATAATACTTTTTTTTAAAAAAGAGTTTAAAGTTAGAATTTTAAATATATTTTAACAAAAATTGCAATATTACCGTATTTAGTTATGAAAAAATAGGTATACCAAATTGGGCCTTGATGGACAAGTGGACCCCATTTGATTACTAACCATATAACACTTTTTTCGAAAATGAGTCATTACATGAATAAAAGTAATATTTTTAAATATATTTTATTGAAAAGTGACTTTTCGTTGTACTTTGAAATAGAAAAATACTAAAAATATTATTAATATATATTAAGTTTGGCTCAAATCAGCCTATTTTTGGATCCACATTCATTTAACGAATCTTTGAAATTATTTGATAATAACAATTTTTATCATATTTTTGAATTTTATTTTAAAGTTTATTTACTTGTCTTTTCCTTCACATAAAGCAAACTATTGTATTGAAACTGTATTGAAGTGTTGGCCTCGACTGACAATAAATTTCTTACTTGTTGTTTTACTTGCACAGTTGTTGTTACATTGTCTATATCACAAAGTGTCAAGTAATACATTTATGCACTGTGAGGCCCAAATTTGGCCCCAATTAAATAGAAAGTTTTCCTTTTGTTTTATGTGATAATTTTGTACTTGCATAAAACTTGAAATGATATAAAGTATTTAAAGATCGACTTTGAAAAGGTATAACATTTTCACATGTTTCCTTTTTCCCCTTTAGGTTTGACATTTTTAAATTCGAATGCTTCGCATCCATTCTCACACATTTTTTGAACTTAAATAGAAATATTCTTTGTATATTAAATGTAAGTGTATGTATTGTGTATGTATTGTGTATGTGTGTGTATGTGTGTGTGTGCATGTTGTTTGTGTGCGCTTGTATATGTTTACGCCTTTTTTTTTGCAATTTATGTTTTACTTTAGTACTTTTTGGTTTCATATTTTTTTTTTATTGTTCTTCTTCTTGCTCTGCATCCTACCTTTTTGTTACTTATGCTATTTTTTGATTTCTTTTCTATTCATTCATTTATTTTGGTGATTGATTTTTTTTATTGGTTTCTGTAATTCATAATTTAAAGTAAATCGTTTCCATTATACACAATGACTTTGAAGTGTTCATAAATTTTTTTTTCTTATATATATACATACGCATATATATATATATATATATATATATATATATATATATATCAATTTTTCTTTACGTATTGTACATGCATACGTGTATATTTTATTTTATTGTATAATTTAATATTAATTCCAAAATGATCAAATAAACAAAAATTGAATAAGAAAATTTTATATGGCTATGGCCAAATCTTGGATATCCACGGATACGGAGATTATTTGGTAATATATAACAGACAGATAATTTGAAATTGTATAATTTCTTTTGGCCGATTTGTACAATTTTTATTAGACATTGTACAAAACTTCAGCTTCCGATATGTTACAGTTGTAAAAATCATTAGTGAAAATCTATAAAGTTTTGCTTGACCAATTATGCATGTTTTTAATTTTCGCCAACGTTTATGAACTTCCAATATTTTTGCCAAATTTAAGCTAAAATATCTCCTTTTTTTTATTTTATTACACATGGACAGATGGACAGACGGCTAGACGTATAGACATATCTAAATTGATCGAGAATGTCATACTGATCAATAAAATATATCCTTTGAAAAGTCTGTGATGCTGCCTTTTAGACGTTACAAACTTAATGGTAAAATGTGTTTACCCTCAAACCTCTGAATGGTGGATATAAAAAATTCAACTATGAATAACAACAATATCTCATTTCAAGTGCAATATATTTTATTATACGGAAATAATAATAGTAAAAATATACAACAACAAGAAAAAAATATACAAAAAAAATATAAAGTAAAACTACAGTTGTAAAAATAATATTAAAAGTATGGCAATAAGCGATATTGAATTCAGTATAACAATTGCTCAAAATGGCACTTTAATTAATATTATACAAAAGTAGAAATTCAATGAATAGAATATCGAAACAAATAGGAAAGCAAAACTACGTTATGGTACATTCCTGTAATACTGTACGTTAGTTCCCAAGTAACCTTGATGGACGACCGTTGTTTGCTAGGGACGATTTCACTGTTTTATTTTTACTTTAAAAAATTGTAAATTATCATTTTTGTGTGAATTTTTCAAGAATATGTTGATTGTTATTTATAAAAATTTATAGATCATTAAGACCTTCAAGTAAATATCGCTTTAAATAAATTAAATAGACAATTTTCACAGGATTAGAAATTGCTGAAACAAAATTTAAAAAAAATTAATTGCCTAAATTTTTAATAAATAGTTTATATAATTCTTTGCATATCTTTAGGCTGAAAAACTGGTACGGTAAGGTTAATATGCTTCACTATATCTTATTATTTCTAGTTCATCTCAAAAATATGCAATTAAAATAAAGTTGTTGTTGTTAATAAACAGAAGTATATTTATGGCACAATAAATTCTCTCAAAAGTATTTTGTGAGCAAATATTATATACTGAAAATGTCATATTGGAGTTTAATAACTTTAATTAAATATTACAGAATATCGGTACAATCTACAGCAATATATGGTATGTCATTTTAAAAGGTAACAAAATTCCAAAAATTTTAAAATGTTTATTTCTTTTATAAGGCATCATAACACGTTTCTTTAAGTAGGCAATTTTAAAGCCAAAAAATCATCCTTTATCTAAGGCAATGGCCCCTTAGATAAACCGCTTTTTATAATCGTGATATGACAAAAGAGTCTTAACTTTTGTACGGCTATTTTCATTATATGACATTTGTTCTAAAGATATTTATACTGAAGTCTATTGAATAACATTAATAACTTAACTTAATTGCATATTTTTGCGATGAAGTAGTAGAAATAGCGAGATCTAGGGAAACCCATATAAGCATCACACATACACAGCCAAAGCCAAGGCTGTTATTATTATCATACGTTATTTTAATATTAACCGAACAAAGAAATCTCAATAGAAATTATATTAGATTAAATTACATTAAATATTAAAGTTATCGTATCGGTTTATCCTAAAGGTATGCAAATAATAAAAACATATTTATTAAAATGTTAGGCAACTAACTCTTTGTTTTAAGCTGGTGAAAAGTGCACTTAATTAACTTGAAACGTTACGTTTATGCGAAAATTAGAAATCTAAACTCGAATACTTTCTATGCCAATGGAAAGATAATTTTAATAAGATTTTAATGATCTATAAATTTTTATAAATAAGAACTGATATATTTTAAAAAAAATTCTCATTAACTGAATAAGGAAAAAAATGCTTTTTATTACCATTCACATGACGAAGACATTTTTGATATTCATTGTCTATTAAAAAAAAACTTATAGCGCTGCAAATGCAACACTGTAAAATTTTTATTCAAGCAAACAAAGATCATTCGCGCAGTTTCTCTGGGCAAATAATCTCTCCTGACTATGACCACACCATGGTCAAAGTGTGATTATCTATCAAACGGAATACCAAGTGAAGAGTGTTATCAGAATATGGCACGTAAAGTAGCATCGCTTCAAAAAATTTCCATTTTGTACAAAATTTCTAATTTTGCCATAGTTTTACAATAAAATTGTAATGCATAAAATAAAATAAAATAAAGAAAATATAAGAAAAAAAAAGTAACTAAACAAATGCGCAATAGGCAGATATTATTTCAAATTTTACATACATATATATTTGTATATTTGTGCATGTATGTTTTTTTTTTAATTTTTTGGAATTCTGACTTTTTGATTTCTTATCTTTATTCTGATTTTTATTCTGATTCTTTCGTTTATTGATTTAATCTAATTCGACAAGAATTGTACATAGATTGATTTATAATATTTAATTACTTATGCACTAACAAATTGTTTTTTTCTTTTTTATTTTTCATTTTTAATAGTAACCGTTAGAATTTATTTTTATATTATATCTAGAATAATCTGTTTTTGTTGATCTTGTTGTGATTTGTGTGTTTTTTTTTTCGTTTTTTTTTTTTTTTGTTTATCTGTTTTGTATTTCGTTTAACCCGCTTTATCCTGAATACAACTTTTTCTCTCAATTTTTTGTTTTTTAATATTTTTTCTTGTTTTTCTCTTTTTATTTATAATTTAATTACGTTGGTTTACTTATTTTTTGAATTTTTTTTTTCTTTTTGTTTTTTATTATTTTCTATTTTCTTTTTCTCTTTTGTTTTTCTTTTATCTTTATTGGAATCACTTATTTCATAATTTTTTTTTTTTTTTATTTTTCTTTTTGTTTTTTTAGTATGTTTTTTATATAATTTAATTAGTTGTTGTTTTTTAATTTGTCATGCTTTTAAATATTCAATATAAATATCTTTTTGTTTTATTATTAATTATTCATAATATTATTAGAAACAAAACTAAAAATATTTTATTTTCTTTTTTTGCTTTTTTTTTTTTTTTTTTGGATTACATAATATTTAGAATAAATTTTGCTTTTTTTTTCTTTTTTTTTTTTTTGTTTTTTTTTGCTTTAATTTAAAATGAAAATTAAGTTTCATTAATGGAAAAATATTTTACAGCCTTACATAAAAATATTCTTTTTTATTTTATTGATTTGTCAAATAATAAAATATTTTCAATTAAAAAAAACAAGAAAAATAAACAATCTGTTTAATCTTTATTTTGTATTTATTTTTGTTATATTTGTGAACTCATTAGAATAAAATATTCTTTCTATTTTTTTAATTCTGCATTTTTAATGCAAAAAGCCCTGATTTAATAAATTCTTTTCCATATAACAAGAAAATTCCAAGGATATTCAAAATAAAGCAATCGATAACTCTTTATTTTAATTTAATTTGTTATCATTTGGTAGAACTAAATAAAATAAAATATTTTAACATATTTTTAATTCTCATAATGAAAGAGACTGATTAAAATCTCCATTATTATATAGCCTAAATATTGAAATATCCTTAAATGCTAAAGAAATTATCAAAGTTTACAATTTACCATCAGAAATGAATAATCTCTTTATTATACGCACTTTATTTAAAGAAATCTTTACACAGAATATTTAAAATCTTTTCACAACAGGCTTGGAATTTGCTTTCATAAAATACTTGAAGAGTATTTCATGGAACACTTTAAGTTCTGTCATCAAAGATTTAATATCTACTTGTAAGAGATTGGACTACATTCAAATTCTGTGTATATCCTTGAAAATTTCTTCGTGAAGCTTTACACATACAATTAAAAATGGTTCAGATCATTTATCATGCCTTGATTTGAAGAAAAGTCGAGGAAAGAAAGTGAAGAAAGAAGTTTCAAAATTATAATCAGCATGGTAAATTTCTTAAATAAATTTACATAGAATTTTATATAATAATTATAAAAATTAATGGGTAAATTTTCGTTGCGATAGATCAATTTGTTGAATTCAAAATATTGAACTGTTGTATAAATTTCGATTTGTTATAGATTTCATATCATGTAAAGTATTTCTATTTGAATTATATTTTGCCAGTTCGTAATTGGTCAATTTATCAATTTTGCAATAACTTTCATTCGAGTGATTTGTATTCATATATATTTTAGCACGCATTTGGCACGTGGCACCGATGGTATGAGATTATTTGAAAAATCGATTACAATCGATCATAGTAAATATATATAATGATTTTAGATTTTTATACCCACCACTAAAAGTTTAGAATTATACTCATTTTTTTATTATGTTTGATCAGCAGCAAAATTCTGAATCGATATAGACATGTCCGTCCGTCTGTCCATCTATCTGGATGGCCATATGTGATAAATATTGCATCTAATCGCCAAGAAAAAAAATGAAAAATATCGATTTCACATATTGGCAAAAATATTGGCAGTTCATGTATAATGGCTGACATGACCATAGTACAGCATAAACTAAGCAAACTTCTAATTTGAAATTTGAAATTTTACACAAAGATTAAGGCCCTTCTTATGCCTTTTTACAAATTATCCGAATCAGTTATACCTAATCGAAATAATTTCAAGGTATCTAATCGTATCATAAAACAGCAAACAGTGTTTGGATTGGTGGGTATCAAAAGTATGGCTCCAGCCAATTACAATTTTCTTAGTTGTTGTTTTTTTTTTTTTTAGATGTGTGCATGTGGATTTTAGTTTTTCATAATTTTTGCCCTTATTTATTTATTTTTTTTCCTTTTGTTTTTCTTTGCTTTCTCTTTGGTGTGTGTGTGTATCGTTCGCCTTGAACTTTTCATAATTTAAATTTTATTATTTGTTTCATAATTCATTTCAACATACTGTTAAAATTTTTTAGTATATTTGCTATTTGTTGTTTAGAGACTATTGACAAACCAAAACAAAAACAAAAAAACATCTCTCATCCATTTATTGGTCGATTTGTCGATTCATCCACACATCGATTCATTTATATTGTAATAAATATTTGGTCACACTTAAATAGAAAGGTATTTAGTTGCCCTATAAAAATAATGCTCGTCTGTATAACATGTTGCTGCTGCTGCTGCTGCTGCTGCTGCTACTGCTGCTACATTTGTTGTTGATATTGCTCTGGTTTCCATTCTTCTGAGGGTTTGTATTATTGACATGGTGTTTCTTGCTGTTGCTGTTACTGTTATGCTGCTGCTGCTGCTGCTGCTGCTGCTTCTGTTGTTGTTGTTGTTATTGTTGTTGCTATTGTTGCTGCACTTTTAAATGGTATAATCATTTTTTGTGATGATTTCGTTAAAATGATAACAATTGTTGTCGTTTTTGGTGCTGCTGCTGCTGCTGTTGCTGTTGCTGTTGCTGTAGCGGCTGTTCCGGTTATTGCGGCTGTTGCAGTTATTGCGGCTATTGTTACATCTATTGTGGTTATTGTTATTGTTACGGCAGTTGTTATCATTGTTATGACTGTTGTTATTGCTGCCCCTAATTGTATATTTATTTATTTTTAGTTAATTAGTTATCTTGAATTTGCAATTGTTATTTATTATTTTATTGTATAACTAGATTTTTAAATATTTGGCATATTCTGATGTTGATGTTGATGTTGATGTTGATGTTGATGGTGATGTTATGTTAATTATAATGATGAAAGACAAAAATTTTGTAAAGAATATAGAAATTGTAATGAAAGCTACTTAGTTAATAATTTAATTAGTACAGATAAATAGATCAATCTTCTATCTATTTATAATAAATTAATCCTTTTTGTCATCTTGAATGTTTTCATTCTAATGGCAAAACAATAAATATGACATTTAAGTGTGTGTGTGTGTGTGTGTGTGTGTGTGTGTGTGTGTGTGTATGTGTGTTATTACATGAAGATTTTATTGATATATCAAGATGTAATTCAACTAATTCAGTATGCCCTACCCCAATTGGGGCAAAAGATATTATCAGCTTATGCAGATGTAACGGATTTGAAATGGACCCATCACTTATTCTAACAATCGACTTAGAATCACTTTATAAATTCATTTGAATATCTGTTATAAAGCAACACGGGACAATTTTTAAAGAATTCAAAGAAATTTGATTTGGAGATATGCCCTATTAAGAACGATTAAAGTTGGACCATTTTTCCTGCCACTTTTTTTTTTGTAATTGACGCCTTTTATTTTAGAAACAATTATAATTTTAAATATATTTTAGCAAAAATTGACACTGCCCTGCCTTTTAATTTATATAAGCTACATTTGATTCAGATTGGTCAATTTTTTTGGAATCCATTTTTATGTAACGAACTCTTCAACTCTTTTTTCTAACTAACTTGTTGACTTGTATTTCATTTATTTGATTTCTTAATTTCAGTAGGCACTATTTCCTAAAGTATACATTATTTAAGAGTCGATTCGATCCGTTCATAAAGTTCTTACTTATTTATTAAACAATAAAGTGACTGTGGCTTTTTTTTGTCATTTACTCTTAACATTCATCTTGTAGCTTTTCTTGCTTTTGTCCTTTTTTCCTCTTATACTGATGATCATAATGTTTACTATAATTACAATGATAATGATTATGATGATGGTAATTACAATAATCATTAAATGTGACGATGATGATGTTAAGAATAATCTTGAATATGATGATGATGATGATGATGATGATGTGATGATGATGATGATCTATTTACTTTACTGATTACATTACATTACATGATGACAATAATGATGATAATGAAATTGACGATATTGACTGGTTTGAAGGTGTTGACATTACTTTTCTTGTAATATCAATGTGAGTAGAACAAAAATCAACAAGAATATTTATAATATTTTATATGTATATATATACAAATACATACACATAAGCACACTCACTCATTTAAATAATATAAAATAGTAATGTAATAATAATAATAACAACAACAAGTAAGAAAATTACATTTAGTTGGTCCCGACTAGTGGATACCACTTACCACCCACCACTCACCACCCAAACACCATGATATTAAGATTGAAAATCTGTTTCAGTTTTTCGGTAGCAAAAATTAAAACTTCAGCATAAATTATACAAAATTTCACTTTTCTATATTTTGCGGCTTGCAAATAATGAGCAAAAAATCACCGTAAAATTGTTAAAAAAAAAAAAAAAAAAAACTGAGGTATGCTTAGATTACATTACAATGTGGGCGTGTTCTCTGACCGATTTGACCCATTTTTATTATCAAACAGCCTATAAGAACTTTCCATGTTCCTACCAAATTTGAAGTAGATATCTCTTTTGTACCGACAGGGAGAATATATAACGTCGCACGCATGGATGGACAGATACATAGACAGACAGACTTGTCTTATCTAATATTGCTAATTTGTAGGGTCTGCAATGCTACCTTTTGGATGTTACAAACATAAAGACAAAATGAATGTATCCTCAATTTCTGGGTGGTGGTTATAAAAAAGGAATGTCATACGGGTTGAACCTAAGGCGCCCATATTGTAATCATTAAAGGCAAATTTCATAAAAGAAATTTCCAAATATTTCAAAGCATTAAGCGATAAGACGCGCACTGTTAGACTCAGGGACTACAACTGGCTTAAATCATTTATATTATTACTATTAATGTAATACAAAGTGGATCTATATCAAGCCATTCATGGGTGTAACCATTTCAACTGAGAAAATACGTAAATGTTTCAATGAGATACGGAGGTAAGGAAATTTTTTGGTTTTTCTCAAAGTCCGCTTATTCTTTTTTTTTTTTTTTTCGGATGATATTGATGATATGTAACTATATTTTGTACATTTGTTTTATACATAAACTTTTTGAGAGTGTTGTAAAATGATAAAAGCAGCACTGGAAGGGTGATCGATGATTTACAGTTAATTGGTATAAATTTATAATATAAAAAAATTGAATTTTCGATTTATCATTAAATAGCATACATATATAAACATTCAAATAAATACATAAGCTTATACATACACACATACATACACATTTAGCATAATATCAAATGGTTGATAATGATTGTAATTAGAAAAATTGCAATGTTACAATAATTCGTAAAAATTTTTGTTAAAATGTAATACTTAATTATTGTAAATTTGTATGTAAATGTAAATACATGCCTTATTGTTATATATCAATACATACATACATACATACATACTACATACACATATACATGCACACAGGGGAATTTGCAGCACAGATTGTCTCAACGAGGCAACAATGTAGATATTTTTGGAAAATAATTGATGCAAAAAGAAGTTAGAAGTGTTCAACAAGTTTTATTATGACAACATTGAATATACTTGACATTTACTTTAAGCCAGAGAGAATTAAAACACATTCTAAATGATATTGTAATGCATCAATGACTGAATGGGCCAGTGGACATACAAATATAAGAGTCAAAACACTAAGCATTTGATTTATTTACATTTAACATTACAATTTCATATGCGTAACATTCAAACAAATGATAATAAAAAAAAAAAAAAAAAAAAAAAAAAAACTCTCATAAATCATCAGACAAAACTAAAGGATTAGAAAAATAAGAGAAAAAAAGTAGAAGCAAAACTGAGTAAGAACAACAATAATAGTTAAGAATTTTTGGTTAAGTCATTTAATCAAAATAAAAAAAACAATAACATGAATTTGTAAGATTTTTTTTTTTTCAGATTTACTTCTTTTAGAATTATTAATTAGCTGAAATGAGTAAGGAGAAAAAAAAGCAACAATAACAACAGCAGCAACAACAACAACAACAACGAATTTAAGATTAAGTAATTACGTAATAATATTTATAATATAACGATTCAAGAGTGCTATAAATCTATCAAAAAAAAAAAAAATAAATAAATAAATAAATAAATAAATAAATAAAGGAAAACAAGAAAGGAAAAGATATTTGAAGTATCCTTGGACTTGATTAACTAACGAAAGTAAATCAATCTGCGAGGATTTGAGTGTAAAAAATCTCAAATTGAGTTAAGACTTTGAACTCTCTTCCCCATTGTTAAAGAAAACACACTCACAAAGTATTCGATGCATATCTTAATATTTAGTTGTTGATAAGAATTTAATCATGAAGTATGATTATATTATTTTATAATATTATAATATTTATGTTTATGTATGTAAGTAACAATTAAATTTAGATAAGAACTACAATGAGAATAATGATGATTAAATTCTAAATAAATGAGATATATATCTATCATTCGCATACCGATCGTTTGATGGGGCAGCTCGCTTCCGTGTTAAATGATACTTTCACGATTACGTTCTAATTCATCAGTATCATTTTCTGGATCCATGCTGGATGTAGATGATGCACGACATATTTGCATTTCAATTTCCGCCAAACGATTCTCTAAATCCCATTGCTGTTGTGATAATTTCGTATTTAATACTTGATTCTCTGATTCGACCATACGTAAACGTTCCCTTAAACGTTTAATTTCATCTTCTAATGCTTCATGGGAACCTAATAACGGCGTTGTACCGCTAATTGTCAATGGACCAAAACGTTCTAAATGCATACTGGAATCACAAATGTGTCCTATAAGAAGAAAAAAAATTTATGTACATTTTTTAAATATTCATCCATCAACAACTTTTCGATTTCATTGAATTTTTTTTTTTTTTTTGTAGCGACTTTACTTTGTATGATTATTCATCACAAATTGGTTTCTATATAAATTTTTTTACATTTCACAATTCATATTCATTGGCTTACATTCTAAATAATTTTTCAATATCATTTGCGGTATAAATATTTTGCATTATCTAGAAGGGTTTATCAATGTGTCCACAGTTTGTCCATATGAATTTTTTGATTAAATTTGGTACAGAGGAGCCTTTTGCTTCAAAGTCAAAGCCTATTCATTACTCATTCATTTGTAAAAACAATTTTGAAGGCATTTTAACAATTTTGACCAAATGGATTCATTTTTGAATCTACTGCCATATAATTATTTGAAAATCACAAGTTTTTACCAATTTATAATTAATTTTTTTAACTTTTCAATCACATGAAATATTTAAGAGTCCATTTTGTCTTGACAGAATTTTTTTGACGGTAAAGAACATATAATTTTTATGGTCTATTTTTATTAAAAAAAAAAAAAAAAAAAAGAAAAACAACAAAAGAAGAAGATTCAATACAGAAATCATCTATAAAGAAAATTAAAACTATTTGCCATCTTTTTAGTTTTAACTTTTCCTCGAGAAAGAAAAAGACTTCACAAAAGTATCCTTATATCGAAATGCAGTCTTGTATTAATTTTTTTTTTTTTTTTGATGCAAACTTCAAAGTAATTCTCGACTAGAATATCTCAATGAAAAGTAAATATTATCACAGGTTCTTCCTTCCACTTTTAATTTCAATTATAGATATTTTTCAAAGTAATCTATGCATGACTTTAGGTCATACAATTTAAAAAAAGGAAAAAATGTCGGAATGCCTGTTCATCAAAATATTGAAAAATTATTTGTGCAGAAGGGAATCCTTCTTAAAAAAGAAGGATCGATGTGATAAAAATTTCGAACATAATTATGCGATAAATTATAGCAGTTGTTGAAAATTATTATCATATTTTTTTTTCTAACTAAAATGTTTTCCGTATTAGAATTTTCATATTGCTTCTTGTGGAAGTCAAATTTCCGTAATACCGCCAAACTTAGCAAGATTATTTGATAACTAAAATACATGACTTAAGGTTAGCGAGTTCTACGGATGGACAGATAAAGATAAAATGAATTTCAAAAAATGATTACCATAATAAAATGTTTTAGTGTATAAAAACAAAGCCTTTTGTATAATTTACTGGACATTTACAAATTTATGTTGAATGGTTGAATGGTTAAATTATTAATAACATTTTACAAGAGAATCGCTTTAAAAAATTTTTTATCTGAATAAATGTTAACAATCGGTTCAAAATTTACAATTTGAAGATTTGTGAAGTTTGTAGCATTTCCATAAAATTATATAGAAAAAAAAAAAAGGGAAAAACAAATAGAAATTATTTACAAACCTGTTCTGCTGGGTTGAGAAAGCGCGTGTGTTGTGGCATGACTACAATATCTCTCTTCCGAACTACGTACACTGGGGCTCGCTGAGCCCGGTGATTCAATTGTATGTGTTGTACGGTTAGTATAAGATTGCTGTTGTTGTGATAATCGTGGGCTAGAAGCACGACTAAAATTACAAAAATACCACAAAAGAAGAAAACGTAATTCGATAAAGCATGGACGAAACAAAAAAAAAAAAAAAGAGAAGGACAAATAAAGAGAAGCAGTTAAGAATAAAAAAGAAAAAAAAATGGGGAGAAGTAGAAAGAAAGAAGGTAAGATAATACAATAACAGGAAAAGTTGTTATGTAAGTTGTTGTTGGATAATAATATTGCGGCATGTACGAACGAATACCTAAGTGCCAAACTGTGCATTATTTGTTGTTGCGGCTGCTGCTGTTGTTGCGTCTGTTGTATTTGCTGGTGCTGCTGCTGCTGTGTGTTGTTGTGTTGTTGTTGTTGTGATGGTGGTGGTGGTGATATATGTTGTAAATGCTGTGTTTGTAATGGATGCGATGCCAATGGATCTGTTGAAGGCAAATACATATCTTCCAAAGTGGTACGACCGCAACTCTCTATTAGGCCAGGCGTTGAATGGCAACGTCCCATAGCAACTGTATTAAAGCATTGTACTACATATATATACATATATATATATATATATATATATATATATATATATATATATATATATATAATTATATTTTTTCAATTAAATTCAACAATTATGGTACATTAGTCAATAAATGTATGTGTGTATGGTAAAAAAAAAACAAAATTAAGAAACTCATAGTCAATCGAGGTCGATATTTAAGTATTCTACACTACACTTTGCTTAATGTGATTAAAAAGTCAAATAAACGAACTGCAAGTCAACGGAAGTAGTAAAAGTTTTCTGCAAATAATTCGAAAGATTCATTATATGGGAGAGGTTCAAAAAATGGTCTGACATATTTTTCTGCAAAATATATTGAAAATTTCTTCAAAGTTTATATAAAATTGAAACATTTGTTCATATATTGAAACTTTTTCGAAAAAACTTTGATATGAAGGAGGCCTCGAAAAATTGGGCCAATATCATCTAAATTTTGGTATGCATATATTTCATATTGAACTATACTTTGTTGACACTTTTTATTAAAATCTGCATTAAAAATTTCAATTTTTTACACGGGAAGTGTTCGTAATAATAGTCCAACTTACACTATTTTCAACAGGGTTCATTTATGGGTAACAATAAACACAATTATCAAATTTGAGTAGAACATCTCAAAATTTGTGATCTATAACTTGATAACAAGCGTACAGATGGACAGACGGATAGACAAATGCCTAAATTAACTCAGAAAGTGCTTCTGAGCGGTGTAACGATATAATAAAATGTGAGTCCATCTCTGTCTCCCTTCTTAATGTTACAAACATCTGCACAAACTTATAATCTTTGCATCACAAATGGTATAGGATATAAATATTGTTGTTATATGTTGAATGTTCAATGTTTAATGTGAAATATAAAGAAGCAAGTGTTTTGTTAACAAAAGGTATTTTTTAAGTTAATATTTGTTGTTGTTGTTGTTGTTATTATTATTATTATTATTATTATTATTATTATTATTATTGTTGTTGTTGTTGTTTGCCTATTGGTTACTTTGTACATTTAATTTCTGCATTATTGTATTCGATTTTATATGGCTTAATGTTTTAAATTACCTTTTTGTAATGGTGCCTTTTTATATTTCTCTAAACGCTTAACAGCAATTGCTTCTAAGCGTACACGGGCAGCTGGATACTCTTTTAACACATCCCACATATCCTTTTTACTTAATACAAATAGATCACTATATCCCACTGAACGTACTGAAGCTGTACGACGATTACCTATTTTACATATTATTGCATACATGTAGGCGCATAAAAATGAAAAATAAATGAAATGTAGATTCACTATAAAAAGTATTCTCAATTGTTTCTTAAAATTTTTGTTGTTTTATTTTTTTGCGATTATTACGATCAATTTTTGTACTCTTATTCTATGTTCAATATTATTTTATCTTCTCTTCTCTTCTCTTCTCTTCTCTTCTCTTCTTCTTAATAGTTTTATAAACATTTTTTGATGTGTTCTAAATGCCAGAATAACTTAAAAAAATATTTCTATTCAGCTCAAAAATAAAAAAAAGAATATTTATTTGTGTATTTTTTGTGCGTTTTTCCTTGAGGTTTATTTGTTGTTGTTGTTGTTGCTGCTGTTGCTGTTATATAGAATTTTGATTTTAAGCTATAAATGAAATGATTTTGTCTAACTAACTAAGTCTCAATTAAATTAATTTTCATTTGTGTAATGCTATAATTTCTCATTCACTAAAAGATAACATTTCCGTAGGGATTTCTTTTTCCGTTTGCTCAAGCGAAACAATCACTTATCACTCATCACTCATCACTTTTGCTCAAATGAGCAAATTTGAGCGATAATAAAATACAAAAGAAAAACAAAAAAAAACAAAAAAAAAAAAGGAAACCAAATGAACAAAGCATTTATTTAAAAGCATTTGTCTTTTTTTTCCTTTTTTGAAGCTGAAAAAAAATTGTATTTTTTATCGAAAAAATTCTGCACTTGACAGTTTGTGTGTTTGGGAGAACATTAAGCAAAATCTATTTCGCAGATTTAATCAAACTTTTTCATTGGCAAATTTGTTTATATCAACTACCAACTTGTATGTAATTGTTATAAAGTAAAATGTCTGTGTGTCTGTGTGTGTGTGTGTGTGTGTGTGTGTGTGTGTGTGTATGTGTGTGTATGTGTAAAGTTAAATATGGAAAAAAAATGGTAAAAGTGAGCATAATTTGCAAAATATAGAAGTGACTTTTTCAACAATGTATTAATATATTTATAAAAAAAATTAATTGCTTTTATTATCTACATATTTATGAAAAACTTTTTTCTTTCTTTATTCTAATTTAAATTTGTTTGTAAAATCGAAATAAAACTTTTGCTATAAGTAACAAATTTTAATTAAATATTTAATGTAATTTATGCGCATTTAAAAATTTCATATTAAATAAATTGATGATTAGAATTAGACGAAACCAACAATCAATAATAAATATTTTATAGCAAATAAAATTTGGTCATAATTCATTTTATCTTAAAAGATATAAAAATGACCCATAATATAAAGTCAACTCAAATAGATGTAAGTAAGAAAATTATATTTGACACTGTTTGATACTGTTCATTTGATGCAATCCCAACAAATCCAACAAATCCAATAAATCAACAAACCCATGCGATAAAGTTCTTGCATACAAAAACTTTACAAAGTCAAACGAAAATTTGATATTGGATGACTTCAACATAAGCATCGTCGACACAAATCATTCTTGTACCGATATATTGTGGTAAAATATTTTCATACACACCATCTAGAGGGGTTATACTCATTTCGTTATTATAATTGTAAAAAGCAATAGAAAGCATCGAAGATCTCACAATTGTGGGAAATTCTGAATCGATTGAGATATGCCTGTTTATCTGTCTATCTGTTGGTGTGACGTTAACATTCTCTTTGTAGCTAAAAACGACTTATCGAATTTAAATTTTTTTAAGAACATTGGCATTTCTTATTTCTTATAGGAAGGTTGTTCGTCTGTCTGTTGTTCTCCTTCTCCTGGTCGCAAAATAAGAGATATCGAGCTTAGATTCATGTGAAAATATTAAAAATTTTTGTATGTAAAATTATCAATAAAAAATTGGATAAAATCGTTTAAAGATGTGTCCACATTGCAACGTAAACTAAAACATCTTTTCTTAAGCAAAATTTTCTGATTTTTGGCTTAATTATATGATTTACAAGAAGTGGAAAAGTGATTCAAACAATTAATTTTATCGTTACCATTTTGACATTCATGTAACAGTTTGCATGATTTTCTTTGTAATATAATTGAAAATATCAATTTCAAAATGTGTAGTTTGTTTTTCTTTTATTTTTGAATATAAAACATTTCCTGGTAATTTCTAATCACAAAATTCCCATTTAAATATATCACATAGTTAATGTTATTTATTGGAGCATTTCAGCTAATTATTGCAAATATTAAACAGACAGACAGATAGATTGACATATTTTGATTTCTTGAAAATATTTTTTAAATTGATCATGAAGGAGATTTACATATCTTGGCATAAACAAAATCATTATCTAATTATTGTAGGGTGGGTATAAAAATTAATCACAATTGAGCTCTTAAATAAAATTTTGAGTAATAAAAAGTTTTTTATTAAAATTCTTTTTGATTGGTTTTAGTTTATATTTAATACATAAAAACAAGATATTTAAATTGTTTTAAATTATTTTAAAATTGATTTGTAGGAAATTTTCGTTGGTGTTAATACTTTGTGGTAAAACAAATCATTGAAGAAATCTAACTAAATAAAAAAAAAAAAATAGATTGAATTTAATAACTTTTATGAATAAGCAAACTAAAAATTATAATATAAAAAATTTAAATTTATTTAATTGCATAATGCAGAGAAACAACAAGAATATCAAAAAAATAAATAAAAATTAAATAAAAATAAATTATTTATTTAAAATTATTTCTATTTACACAAATGCGTGAGTCTCAGAGAAGAAAAAATTTTCCCTTTTTTCTTTAAATTATAATAAATCAAAAAATTTCGGTTTTAATAAATTTATTAAAATTTTCAAATTCAGATTATTCAGACTCTTTGATGAAATGTTTCAAATATTTCTTGGAGCTTTTGATTATTTTAAATTTTCCGACTAATGCATTAAACGGGGGCTTTTTTTATTTAATTTGGATTCAACGTTTGTCTTAATTTTTATACCTTACACCACGATGGATATTAAATGTAACATCTAGAAGGGTAATCCCAGTTTATCCAGTTCTTCGACCATGTTTCATATAACTGCTCATTTTGGGCAAGATTTTTATGTAAAAAAAAACATGTACAATTTTATGGATTTTTTTAAAAACAAGTTGCATTTTATTTCAATTGAATTTATGTCCAAAACTTGGACCAGTTGATCTATTTTTCGGATCCTTTTTGTACATATTTTTTTTTTTTGTTGATTAGGAAAATTTTGCAATCATGAGAATTTTTTGATACAAAAGCAAATTAAATTTTACATAAGTTTAACTAAAGTCTGGACCTAATCGTTCTATTTTCGTCACCCTTTCAACATTTTTGTAAGAAATCTTTGCAATGAAAAAATTTACAATTATAAAAGTATATTTTAATTAACATGAGTACAAAGTCACATTATGCCATATAAAACCTTTCTACAAAATCTACATCAAAATTGCTTTAATTATAAAAAACTTTTCTATAAAAAATGGATAAAAAAATGGCTTAAAAATTTATTTCATTTTTGATTGTGAGCACTTTTATTCATGAGCATTTTAATCTACTACTATTTTTACTTGTTATGATGATTTCTATATATTATTCAATTAATTAATTAAAAAGTTGTAGTTGTCACTTTCTGGGATTTGAAATATAATTTCAACATTATTAATCAAATTAAGTATAGTGTTGTAAGGTAAGTGGTGTAAGGTCGGCCTATTATATACATAGATATTTTTATACCCACCACTTAGAGATTGGGGGTACATTCATTGTGATACATCGAAGACCCTATAAAGTATATATATTCTTGATCAGCATCAAATTCTAAATCGATTTAGACATGTCGGACCATTTGTCCGACATGTCGCTCGGTTTATGCTTCTGTCTATTATAAATAAAATTTACAAATTACTTGACTAGTATCAATCAATTTGATAAAAAAAAAAAAACCTTAAAGTTAATTTGTATTAATCAATATTTTGTTATCAATCTTCATTTATGGAAGGATGAAGATTCTTATAAAAATTTAAGATGAATTTTTCTATAAAGTTAATATATAACTTGAATTGATACTTGAATTGGAAGAACTTCAATTTCGATTTCCTTCGATGTAGTTTGTTAACAGATTTTTTTTGGAAATTATACATATATATTTATGTAGGAAGGTATGGAAGCCTAACAGAAGTGAAAGCATTTTATTGTTTAATTTCATTTCATGCATTTTTAATAAAAATTTCACTGATGACCAAATCAAGTACAGAATTTCAATCTCATTTGCATTATATTTACTTTGAAATGAGCGAAGCATTTGACATAGAGAAAGAAGATGATTAGCATGATGCATAAAACATGGTACAGGACGTTTTATATAAAAATTTTCGAAAATTTATGACTAAGGACAGCAAATATATTAATAATTTGCATTTTAACTCAAAATAAATTGATGAAAACGTGAATGTTTAGGATACAAAAACTGTGAAGTGTAAATGAGACAATCTGTTCGAATTAGTTTCTGTCTCTCTCTCTCTCTCTCTCTATCTCTCTCTCTCAGTTTCACATGCGTTTTCCATGACATAATACGTTTTAAAATGATATTTTACATTTTACAAGGGAAAAATTTACAAATATCGAAAAGAATAAACGTTAAAATTGGAAATATAACAAGTGTTTAGGAAGGACTTTCAAAAACATTGAGATCACTTTATTTCATATTATAAAATTATAATTATTTGAATAATTTAATAAATTTGAAAATTTTCGTTGTATAAGAAGAGAGAGAGGCAAAAAAAAAATGATCCATTGGGGACTAAATTTAGCATATTTATTTAGTAGGTGAAATAATTAAAATGAAACGATTTTTAGCAAGAATTACAATTACAATTTGGAACATTATACATTATACTGGGACATTGTACCGAAATCCATGTAGTTGTAAAAATTATACAATGTTGCTCATAAATATATTTCAAATTTCATTAAAATATGCCTAAAATTGTGACATGTATTTTGGTAGCTTTCCAATGAACAGGCGGAAAATTATATCATATAGTGCCTTTGATTGTATCAAAATGATTCAATTTGGTTCCAACTCAACATCTTTCTTCCATGCATCTCTACATAAGATAGTGACATAAGGTACAAAAACTAAAATAAAAAATTGTTTAGGACACATTTTTTGAGAAAATCAAATCAAGAAAAAAAAGTGAATAAATGAAGAGAAATAGAAAAATAATTGCTACATAAAATATTTAATTATCCAGAGATTGCCTAATATAAATTAATGATTTTTTGATATTTACCAAGTTCTTTACCTGCTGTGCCCATATTTAAAATGCTTATCTCGCCAAAATAAGAGCCGGCCTTCAATGAAGCCATTACAGTTCTACCATTATCTGCAACCACTTGTAAACGACCACGATTCACTATATACATCTCTTTGCCCACTTCACCTATATTAAATATTTCATATTCCAATAACAGATTATCGATTACAATAATTATACCAAGATACCAATTGAATTATATATAAACACAATTTAAATGGCGCCACAAAAAGAATACCATAGAATAATTGAATAAGAATAAAAAATTATAGAAATTATGGGATGATAATTTTAGTTTGATTATGTTATGTTGATATCGGTATCATGACTGATATCGATACCAATAGCGGAATCGGCAATAATTAGAATTGGATATTGGATTTGATCATCAGAGTTATATAAATAATAAAAAAAAAATAAACAAGAAAAAAAATATTATTTAATTTTTATGTTTTTTTTTTTTTAGATATTCTTATGAAATAGGGGAGTAAAATGATGGTAATTTCATAAAGTGAACCATCAGCAAGAATAAGAAGTAAAAGAAGAAGAAGAAGGTGACGCTTTTTATATAGTACAGTAAAGGTGTTCGTATAAGTATTGGTGTAAGCGTGTATTATGTGTATGTGTATGTGTATGTGTTTGGTTTTGTATGTTTGTGCTTTTCTATAAATGTTATATTATTAAATGTATTACGCTTTATTGGTTAAGCTGATGCCATTGCTAGTGCAATTGCTGCTACCCTTGTTGCTATTGTTACTATTATTACAATTTGCAATGGTTTATAGCATTCAAAGTACTACGTGACACGTTCACCAAGCGTTACAAATAAAATTCAATTATATACTACATATATAGTTTTTTTTTCATCACATTTACCACAAAGATTTTCATTTTGGTTTTTTTATATCCAACATGCCGCTTTCAATATTTCAAGGCTTTTCATTCATCTATACCTCTATGAAGATTTGAAATAGATAAATGTTTTATTGGATCTCTCGGCATAGATACAAATTACATGTTCGAACCAATTTATAAGCATATTTTTTTATTTGACTATTTGACTATTTGGCTATTTGGCTATTTGGCTACTTGCCTGTCTGTATGACCATCTATTTATTTGATCATGTGTTCGATTGAGAAAGTGAGTTGAGAAAATGAGTTTCTCATTTAGACTATAGAAACAATTTGGCACTTTGGCATTAGTTTAGTTGAATTCCTGATGGCTGATGGCTGATGGCTGATGGCTGTTTGGTTAGTTGTTATGTGACAAATGTCCATATAGAATTATTATGTAGCCATTTTATATGTTTTTCCATTGCATGCCATTTTTCTATTTATTCCATTCTTTATATTTAGTTCAAAACAACTTACAACTTAGTTACATTTTATTGGCAACTAATAACAATACAATTATATAAGTATTCGATTCAAGCACGAAGTAGACGAAATCAAAATAATAATAAATAAAAATAACAAAGAGAACAAAATCTTTATACATATTTATGTAAAAATCAAATAAAATTGTTTCCGTTGTTTAAGCAGTCACGCGCTATACTGGAACAACAACAATAACCATAGCAGCAGCATTATGTTACATTCTTTGATCGAATCAAATACAACAAATAAGAAAATTTTATATGATTAAAACAAAATCTTTGATATCAATCACTCCAATATTAATTTCGTACTTTATTTTGTTGATAATTATGATGCCAACAAAAAATATAAAGTTTTATTTTTCAATAAATAATTTTAACTTTCTAAAAGTAAAAAAAAAAACTAGAAATTTTTGCAGAAAAAAAAAAAACAAACCAAAGTGTACTCACTTTGTATTGTATTAAGGGCGCGTTTTGTAAACGACTTGCTCCATTTTCAATATTAACGTTTTAATAAGAACTTTCAATGTTCCTACGATATTTCAACTGAATATCTCAAATTTTGCAATCAGGAGAATGCCAACAACATACTTTTTTTTTTATATAGACACAATAAGCGCAAAGAGACGTAGAGATAATTCAGTATTTAGTGCTTATCTGAAATATTTTGTAAAATATACGACCTTTCTCTTCGGTTTTTTATAATTATTATAATAAATAATCTAAGAGGATATTTGGTAGAAAAAGGAAAATTTAGAAAAACATATTTTTTTTTTACGAATTATTTACCAGATAAGAAAAGTGCAATTCAAGCTGAGATTTATGAACTATTAATTGCCAAACTTTCAAAATATCACACCAGCCAAATTTATAACTCATTGTTAACAAACTAAATTGTAATAAAAAAAAAAAAAAAAAAATAGAGTTAAAAGTAAAATATTTTCATACAAAGTTACAAAACTAATTTAAGAATTATTAAAATTTTAAATAGATTTCGAGTGTTAACTAAAATGGCCAGTTTTTTATAGTAGTTTAGATATAGAAATTACAGTCTTCTATTTGATGTTTAAAATGTACGCATTTTATAGTAATAATTATTATTATTCATTAATTGAATATCATTTAGTGAACTATTGAACATGAATGTAAAAAAAACAATCTACTTTAGCCAGACACGTATTTTGGTCATTTCTTATTTTGAATAAAATTTGATATATATTATTGAAAATCGATTATTCTGAAAGACTTTTATAATTATTTCTTGAAAAATTTTATTTTTAAGAAACTCATATATGGAAATTGCCTATAATTTTTTTTTTTTTTTTTTTTTGCCTACAATACAGCGAAAATATATCGTTACTAAATCTATGCTGAAGTTTCAAAATTCTTGCATTAAGTAAACAAAATGTTTCAAGTTCATTTTCAAAATTCACATGAAATACTTAGTTGCCAGTTACCCCAGGACTTTAGTATTTGTTGTCCTATTTTTTTTTTTTTTTTTTTTGCATTGGTTTATGTTGGCGTAGAAAACGTTTCAAATGTTTCCTTTTTTTTTATTTTTTTAATGAAAATTGACACTTTTATGATGAATTCTCTGGCTTTTAAAATAGTCTAACAAAATGTTGTGTCAGAGGAAATTTTATATGCCAACTGAAACAACTATAAATAATGTTTGTACTTTTCTCCCTTACATAACTTTTCACTTTCTTTATTATCGCTTTAGTTTTTGCTAATTTTTTATTCACTTCTTTTTTTCATTTCCATCAATTTTCATTCACATATTAAAGCTTAATTATATCACTTGTAGTTCAGGGTATTAAAAATATGTGCAGTTATTTGTCACAACTAAAAGGAATTAAGATAAATTACACCGACCATCTCAAAATCATTTCCTTATACAATTTAAGAATGTTTATTCCTCTGTTTGCAAGCTGCAGATCACAATTTTAGAGATATTATAAGGAAATTTGGTACATGGTTGGCTTTTTTTTAGGTACAGAGACAAGCTCTATGGAGAATGTTAAAAATCCGAATTTTTTTTTTTTTTGTGACCACACTTTATATAAAACTTTTTTTGAAACATTGAAAACGTTATATGGAGAAAAATGATATTTTTTTAAAAATACTTTAACGTAAATTATCTGGCTATTCACTTTAAAATGCTTACTTGTGTTACATCGCTAATGGGTTTAATGCTACGGTCAATAATAATTTACGCCAATGCTTATCTAAGAATTCACAAATTTACAAATCTACCTAAAAAAGTAATAGACTGTAGAAAGGGACTGTAGAAAGGTTTAGGAGAGAAAGTGATGAGTGGCGGGGAGGGTGTGTATGTGTGGGGGGAGGATTGGTAAATTAAATGGTAAATTTGTTGTTTTTACAATTATTATACCACAATTACCAAGTTTGCATTTTATATGCAAGAAATTATAGAGGCCACTAGAGAGGTTAACATCAATTTCAGCACGCACTCATCATTTGTAAAATTTTACTGCTCTCATTTTTATTTATATTATTTAACATTTATATTTCATTCACATATGTCAGTCCATCAATGAAAACATAACGCATAAAGCGTACACAACATAAAGTGAACACAATCACTATTAATTACCGTTGTGAGTTTATGTTTGTTGCCATGTACGATCAAATCAACCATTGACAGATCCAATAAATGGAAATTGTCCTGTAATCTATGTGACAATATTATACATATACACCCATACAGAGGCATTTATAGGTACATATATATATACGTAAAAAACATCCGATGTATTTCAATAGAAAAGGAAGCATGAAAAAAGACCAAATATAAGAAAAAATCTAAGGGAAAACTTCAGAAAAAATTTTGGCATTCGTTGCATTCTGCAAAAAATTATATAAAATTTCACAAAATATAAAATATTTGTGAAATTTTTCGATCAATATAAATTATGTAAATTATACCAAGCAAGTTGGTGCTGTCTATCCATGAATAAGACATTTTCATTTGTTTTCAGTGATTGTGATTCAAAGTTTTTTGTATTAACTATTTGTTCATGCTAGGACGAAAGCCCTTTAAATTAGTTAAATTGGTTTAATTAGTTTTAAATTTAATTGAATTAAGAAAACTTCACTTTACTTATTAACAATAGCAATAGATATAGAATGTAGAGATATATTAAAATAAGCCCATGTGGGGATCCAATCATTTTTTTTTTTGAGTTATTCTGAATCACTTCAGCAAAAATTTTTATCGAAAATAACTTAGTAAATTAATACCAAAAATAATTTTAGACATTTTTGTCGTTCGAAGGACTTCGATAAAGCATACAAAGTTTAATTTGTTTAAGATCTTGTTGAATACGTGTCAAATCGGTTTAAAGAGCACGCCTACAATATAATACAAAGTGAGAACGTCCATATCAGTTCATCAACAGCATTAGATATGAAATGTTAAGAATTTCTTTCACTTTTGTCCTACATTTGGTATACATTTACAAAAATTCTTTTACTTAAAGGACCTCTCAATTTGGTAAAATAGATATCTTTTCAAAACTTCAGAATCCAAAGTTTGTATAGTTTGCAGGGTTTTAGAGATTCAGTTTCTCTTAATAAAAAATGTAATAGTTTCGTCAAATCATTACATTTGCATCCGGTAGTCTGTAAAATACCGAATATACTGCGTTATTTGTAGTGTAGAATATTACAAATTTGTTTGAATGTATATAACAACCAGAAAGAAATAAGATGGACCCATCTTTTATTATACTAATTATATTTTGCTTAAGATCACACTATTATTACGACCACGCCTCACATAACGATCTATTTTACAAAATCTTCCAATTTTGATTATGCCTTTATTTAAAAATAAAGTAATTTCTAGTGTAGAGTATGTATAAGTGGACATCGATCGACTATAATCCATAAACTTGTTTTATTTTGATTTAATTAGTATTTTAATTTGAATTGTAATTGTAATTTTATTGAATTAAATGTTGTCTTTGATATTACCATAATTGGTGTTATAAAATTATTGTGCGTATCTTCTACTTCAACTTTCTTCTCATTCATTTTGATTATTATCATCCATCATTAACTCGACGACTATTTAAATTATTACATTAATTGCATTACTGTCTTTGCACGATTTAATAAATCTTTGGCCTGATCATCTGATGAATTGATTGATTGACTGATTGATTGATTGAGTGGTTAATTAATATATACACATAATAATTGGTAGGATTAAATGCCATAAAAATATGAATGTTGATATCGTGAATTAAAAGTATGAAGAGTCAATAAAAATAAAAATAAGTAAAGAAGCAGAAGAAAATTATAAAAAAAAAAAGGAACACTGAATGAAATTATCCACCTTTCCGACAAATGTAATCTCCAGGTGAAAATAGTACTGGACGCAAGCGTAACACTAATTCACATAGAAAGCCGGCTTCAGTATTTTGAAATATTTCTACACGTTTAAGTGTATCTAAATGGACGTTAATTGCTATTTCAGCCTTTAAATAGATAAAAAAAATTACGAAATTTTTTTCTTTTAATTTCATCAAATTTTTAAATAGATATATACGTTTTTTTATTAATATCTATAAAAATCATTACAAGAGTTATCATTTGGAAATTAAATTAAATTAAATTTAGCTTTTTGTCCTTTTTACTAATTTACCTTTAGTTTATCAGGAAGACACGACACGGCACGTTCTTCATCCGAACATTTTTGCGTGAGCCATAAGTAATCGAACCATTTAATCACTTTCACTTGCAAATGATTGGGTACACGACGCATACGCATGTATGTTTTAACGCCATCCAGTTTGGCTAAAAATATAATAAAAAGGAGTAGAGAATATATGTTAGAGACGATCGGAGCCGACTATTATATACTTTACACTGTATTTTTATATAGAAATACCCACAATTGGTAATTTTTTCACATAAAAAGTTTTGGTTAAATAGGTAGATGTAGGCCGTAGGGCATGAACGTAATAATAATTTGATCTTAACCAAAAAATTATTCCCGCGCGTATTTGGACTAAACCAAATAAGAACTTTTCATGAATAAACATCAGACAGACGAACAGAAAAGCTTAAATCAAATGAGGAAGTGATTCTATGTCGATCGGTATAATAAAAGGTTAGTCCATCTCAACTATTTTTGGGTTTTACATACATTACGATAAAAACAAGTAAGAAAATTACATTTGGCTGAGGCCAAAATGCGATCGATCACTCAAAATATACCGATAAAAATATCAGGAAGCAAATTTCTCGAAACAAATTTCGAGAAATTTGGCAAAGTAAGTGAAGCCAAGATGGTAAAAAGAATAGTTACTTTGTGAACAATAATGATGGTCATAATGATTGAGACGTTGATGATATTCTATATTCTATATATATATAGAAGTAACGGAATAGATGGCCAGTGGCATTGTATGAAATAGATTGTGATTAAGGCAATGACGAATCTAAAAATGTACATAATTCTTTCATGGCTTTCACTAAATTTCATATACATTGTTCCTTTCGGATACCTTGCAAAGAAAAAACACAAAAGTTATTTTTCTAGAATCAAAGTAGCATTTGATTTTTATTTTAATTGTTTGAAGTTCATATTTTTTCATTATAAAATATTTTTCATTTCGTAAAGAACGAGTTTTTATATTAAGTTGAATATTTGTATTTAATATTTTCTTTGCAAAATTTATTATAATTAATTATAATTAGTATAATTAAAAGATTAGTGAATAATTTGGTACTACCATGGATGTTAAAAAGTTAGTCGAATACATTTTCCAAGGTGATAATGGACGGGGTACCTCGAGAGATTTGATTGCCGAAGGCTGCGGTTGTCCGCGAAAAGTGCGCAAACCTAGGCCAAGACGTGCGGGTTGTGGGTCCATAAGGAAACGAAGAAAGAATCCTTGTGGACCGCTTTGCGGTAACAGAAGAGGACGAAGGCAAAGCAAGAGCCGTACATGTCGTACGAGCCGCAGGAGTCGAACATCTCGTTCGAGCCGCAGGAGCCGATCGTGCCGCAGAAGCCGTACGAGTCGCAGGAGTCGAAGTAATCGATGCCGCAGTAAAAGCCGGAAATCTCGTCGTGCATCATGCGCCTCCAAGCGGCGAAGGAGTTGCAGCACAAAATCTCGTTCACGAAGTCGGCGCCGCAGATGTTAGGCAATCAATTCATCGTCGGTAAGTTAAATGAAAAAGAAAAAAATCGACAGAAATAATATTTGAAGTTTACTAACAATGACTGTTTATACGTTTTATTTTTAATTATTTTAGAATAAAACTGTATGAATCATTTCTGTCCATATCGCAGGATATATACAAAATTCCTTGTAGTTTATAAGCAAAATTGGTCGTGTTATTTTATATTGAGGAATGTATAGTTAAAAAATATCCTTCTTGTTATTTGTAAAAAATGTAACAAAATTCATTGTATCAATTGCGGCTCAATAAATATTTGTTATAATAAATAAGTATATTTTTGCGTAAATACAGTTCATTAGAAATGTTGTCTTTTTTTTCTAACGTTTCCCCAAATACAATCGCATACTTTGTTTTTCTTCTCCTAGCATTCTAAATTTTCTTTTGTTTATGAGCTCCAACTAAACGGCTCGATTGGTATACGAAGCGTTGGCATTCAAAACGCAATATTTGTTTTGATAATAACTCCGGTACATTAATAATTTTTGGAGGACGTGCCATAGGCTAAACATTGCACTAGAGAACTTTAATTTTTTCTAATAGTGCCTTATATCATGATAATAGAGAATGACTTATTTCTTGGCGTTTAACGCTACTAAAGTTAAAATTTGTTTTTTTAGATATTCTGAAACGATTTAGCTATATCTATTCATCTGTATGTTTAGATTATTATTGGTATACTTTTGATTGTAAAATTCGAGATATCAATTTCAAATTTGTCAAGAACATTGTAAATAGAATATGGGATCAAAAATTATTTAAAATGGTCCAGCATATCAGAAATTATACAAAGTCAAATATTTACCTTCGTATTTATAAATGTTTTAGTCATTCTTTAAAATGCGTGCAGCAGCTAGGTAATTGAAATTTTGCAAAAATTTTTATATATATACATATATTTTTTTTTGTATAAAATATATCGATATCATTAAATTATTATATTTATAATTTAAGCGAAATGGGGATTGAATTGCAAAATATGTCAACCATTTTCAATGGCGGTCTTTGGTTATAAGTGTACGATTTTTGCATCACTTTCTTGAACATTTAACGGAAAATTTTACATCTACAAGTCATATGAGAGCTTGTAGGGCGTACTTTCTGCGTTCTTCATAACACTTTTTTTTTGTTTATTTAATGCATTTCAAGTAAGTCAAAATTGATTTTTTTAATATGAGTTTTTCAAAAAGGGAAGAAAAAAAAAGAAAAAAATTCCGAGTGGTACCTATAAAAATTTATACACCATTAAAAAAATGCCAGTAAAATTACCTTTCACACTGGTGTATAATATGTTGTGGTCTTTATGTAAATATCATTTAAAATAAATTACCAATTTTCAGGAGGAATTTGTTGAAACTATTTCAATAAAAAAAATAAAAAGAACTTTTGGTAAGGGGAGTACTCTTTGTTGTATAATAAAAATAGTTTTGCTTAATCTCTATAACCTCATTTAATACGAATATTTCTTTAGATGAGCTAGAAATATAAAGGTATATTCAAGCATATATGAGCATATTAATCTAACCATACCAATTTGTCCTGCCAATTTATCTTAAAGGTATGCCAAAGGGGAAAGCGAGAGTAGAATAACAAATTTGTTTGATACATTCCATAAATCTTATAAAGTACCTTTGCTCTGAAATTTATGCATTAAAATTAATCTAGTAATACCAGATATAACGTAAGTATTATTATCTAATGAAAATAAACAAAATATATCTTAAAATATTAGAATATTAGATTATAAAAGATTTTCGCTTTCTCTGTAAAATGTGTACTCTGTTTAATGTCCATCAGATACTCTGCTTAATGTCTTATATTTTTCAAAATGTCCTCTATGAATTTATTTTAAAGTAAAATAAAGCTGATCCAAGATAACTTTAAAATTCCATTGATCTAAATGTAATTTTGCATAATCGATTTTAATGCTAAAATAATATCCATTCATAATTCAGAAAATGCTACATATTTTTGCCCAAAATAAGTGTTTAGCGTACTTGAAAATGTTTATAAAGAAAATTTTAGAAAATAGTCGAATATTAGCTTAAAATTTTATCACATAGATTTAAAAAAACAAATATCCAAATTATTCTGTGATGGTTGATTTTGATTGAACAGAATTTAAAATTTGTTAATTGTAATTTTTGATTGAAATAACAAATTAATCAATCTTTTTCTTATACAGAACTCAATTAAGCTTTTACAGTTTTATGTGCCCGTTGAATTGTAGCGCATTGTGTGAAAATTTTAAAGCTATATAAAAAATGCCATAAAATTGTATAATAAAAACTGTGTAATTGAATATGTCTTGTGAACTTTTAAACAGAAGAACTATACCCATAAATTTTGGGCCATCGTAATCGACTACACAGTTACCATACATTGAGGAAAACAGAACAAGAGCAATAGTTGTAAATATCAATCGATTTTAAACAACAAATGTAATATGGATTTATTAAAATATATGTAATACATTTCAGATTTGAAGCTGCTTTTATGGCAGTTATATTGCACGCATATCATTTGATTCATTAGGCCTATTTTTAATAACAAATCGAACGTACTCTACGATTGCAGCATAATTTATACGAAATATCTTAATTTTTACTACACACAAATGGACATGGACCTGTTTTAACTCAAAATCCACACTTATTAAAAATGATTATGAAAAACTCGTATGAGTAATCTCCGTGTAATAATTTTCAAAATTTGACATTTTTTTTCTTTTTTTGAAAATCGCCTTTAAATTGACATGCACAATATTTGTAGCAAATGTAATGCAAAACGATCCATTATTTTAACGCTATCATATGCGACGAACCTTTCAAATCGTTCATACATGTGCATGCTATTTCGGAATCGTCTCCGATTAACTCAAATATTTTTATTCGCTTTATTGGGTGTTAATTTTAAATTTACTTTTAATAAAAATATTAATACGGAAGTTGATATCGCAAAATAGATCTATCCGCTTTTCCACAGTTTCCACAGTAAAACTTTTTATGTTACTTTTATCATTTATCTACGTAAAGTGTATGTAAGTTGCTTTTTTATTTCTTGTGAAGAAAATATTCCTAAATAAGTGAAGTTAAATCCATTGACGTAATATATGTCCCATTTCAACATTGCTTACATTTTCATCATGAGATATGGATGCAAGGTACAATAAGTATAAAGGAAATTAATTAAGCAGATTAAGAAATTGTATGTGGCTGAAATGATATCTTGGATATCAACCATCCATGCCCCGTCTCTTATTTTATGGTACAAAACAGATAAAATAAGGTTGCATTATTTTATGTAGATATGACTGGTTTGCCCGTTAAAATTTGTTATGTGAAGTGATCGCCAAAATTGGTGCGATCTTAATAATTTTCAGAAATATTGGTCTCCTCAAACGATTATAAGTTGATTGCTATAAAAAAAGGGCACGTTTAAATAAACTTCCTTGTAATGTTACAAAGGAATTGCAGAAACTTATCATACTCTGTAATATAAGTGATCTAGGATATAAAAAGGAATAAGCTGCACTAAAAATAAACTGCGCGATAAGGTTGCCAGATTATGCAAAGGCCATGCATGACGTAATATATGGGTGTGCATGTTTTTTTTTTGTTTTTACTTTTGTTTTTGTTTTTATTTTTATTTTTGGCAATTACATGCATTTATATACATAAGGATATACTTTGTCCATGTTATGTAATGGTCGTGAATGTCATAGTGTAGTGTACTGTTGATGATGGTGATGATAATCATGATGATAATGATAATAATGTTACGGGTGCTATTATTATGTAAATTTTAACACATTCATATTGAGTTAAATTGATGTTGTTTACCAAATTAGTTTAGTGTACAGCTTAGTTTTGTTTACTCCTCAACAACTAGTACAACAAAATTGAATAACATTTAGTAAAGGCAATTAAAAACAAGTGAGAAAAAAATTATATATGGCTGGAGCCAAATCATGGATAAGCGATCACCCACCCAAACACTATTTGATATTTTGTGATACAAATAGACAATTTGAAGTTGTATAATTTTGAATAAGTTTGGCCAATTTGCATACAAATCGTACAAAATTTCAGCTTTCCAGCTGTTTCAGTTGCATGTCATGAGAGAATTTCTAAACATTTTTGCAAGGTGCCCCAATTTTAAGTTGCACCTTTAGCGTGTCTTTTGACTTATTTGGATTATTCTCAATCTTGTCCAATTTGCATGAACTACCAACGTTTTCGCCAAACTTCCGCTTGATATTTGCTTTTTAGCGTTCAGGATTATGTTTACCACGCAAGGACATGTAGACAGATAGATGAACATGTCTAAATCGATTCAGAATTTTTTGCTAATCAAGAACATACGGTTTTTATAGAACTTCTTTAAGGCGGTACAAATATATTAATAAAAAAAAAGAGTGTACTCAAAACAACTAGTAAAAATGTTATAGTTGATCGTTGCATACCGGAAAATATTCCACAACTTTATTTCATGTAAATAAAAGGCCCATAAAATCTATTTAAAATCAAAAGAAGGATATGTTATTAAAATCAGCCTCCGAACGTTTTATATATATAATTAATTTTTCATTTATATATATATATATATATATATATATATATATATATATATAATTTTTTCTTACTTTGGAATGCACACTGCTTCAAAATAGATTAAAGTTGATACGTGTCTAATTACTGTTACATTTCGTCGCTATATTACATATATAGAGTGCTAGAGTACTTGTCTCGGAACTGTTATGATTGTAGTAAAATTTTCGCCATTATTTCTTGACTAATTCATGCGACACTGTACAATTATGATAAGATGTGCAGGGCATATAGAAAATCCATTGCTGTTCAATATGTATGAACTGCTTGTGATAGCTTAATTGTACGTAATATGGTCCCTTCGCATAATTCTAATGATTCAAGTATGTCTGCTCTGTAAACTTTTGAAGATGGTATAGAAAAAATCGGCGACCTTGAATGCAACTAAGTTATATGGCCCTTTGTAGCAATTACGCTCTTTTTATTCGATTTATCGTAAGGGATAACTGTTTTGAGCATAGTCATCTATCTATTTGGCTTTACTTACCTAACGCGACCAATCCAGAGTGTCACTACAAACCATACATAAAGTACATGTGCCTTTCTAAATAACATTTTTATTTTCAGCCAGCCATTAACCTATTTTTTTTTATTGTATATGTTTGTTGACCAAATGCCACAAAGGGCCATGAGGTGTTATATAATAATGAAATATGTATGTGAAAGAACGTGATAATTATGTTCATATGTTTTTTGAAAAAATATAAATGAATATAAACATATAATTACGTTTACATTTCCTGTTGTTACTTTCCAAAGGAAGCCATATTTTCGGTATGCGATCGTTATATATCTTTTTTAAATTGCTTTCATAATTACATGAGATTCTCCTTTCTTCGTTTAAGGTGGAATGTAAGAATGAAATGTTGTATATAAAAATTAAACTTAAAATTAAAATTGAAATTTCTAATTAATTTTAGTATAAAGAAATTATTTTCAAAAATTATAAAGATGTTTTCACTTAAAGTAGAAATTGCGGGCGTTGTCCTTTTCAAATCCCAATTTCAATTCCAATCTGCTTGTAAGAACTTCCAATGTTTCCATCGAATTTCAGCTCCACATCAAAAACGAATTGTTTAAACTGTCAGTTTTCACTTGTCACCGAAGTGTCCTTAGTTTACATAGCACGAAAATAAACATGGAAGAAAATTGTACTGGACTGTAATCAATTCCTGATTATTTAGCACCACTGATTGACGCATTGCAATCAATGGACAACGGACAGTAACAGGCGCATATTTATAAACATATGATAAAGATGCATACAAAAACTCAAACTCAAAAGCAACTCAAATTTGACGTCGCATAACTGATAGATGTAGCCAATTCAACGGATTTGTGCACAAATATCATGATAATTTTTAAATGTCAAGAAAAAGGAAAAATATACTTATTTATTATAACAAATATTTATTGAGCCGCAATTAATACAATGAATTTTGTTACATTTTTTACAAATAACAAGAAGGATATTTTTTAACTATACATTCCTCAATATAAAATAACACGACCAATTTTGCTTATAAACTACAAGGAATTTTGTATATATCCTGCGATATGGACAGAAATGATTCATACAGTTTTATTCTAAAATAATTAAAAATAAAACGTATAAACAGTCATTGTTAGTAAACTTCAAATATTATTTCTGTCGATTTTTTTCTTTTTCATTTAACTTACCGACGATGAATTGATTGCCTAACATCTGCGGCGCCGACTTCGTGAACGAGATTTTGTGCTGCAACTCCTTCGCCGCTTGGAGGCGCATGATGCACGACGAGATTTCCGGCTTTTACTGCGGCATCGATTACTTCGACTCCTGCGACTCGTACGGCTTTTGCGGCACGATCGGCTCCTACGGCTCGAACGAGATGTTCGACTCCTGCGGCTCGTACGACATGTACGGCTCTTGCTTTGCCTTCGTCCTCTTCTGTTACCGCAAAGCGGTCCACAAGGATTCTTTCTTCGTTTCCTTATGGACCCACAACCCGCACGTCTTGGCCTAGGTTTGCGCACTTTTCGCGGACAACCGCAGCCTTCGGCAATCAAATCTCTCGAGGTACCCCGTCCATTATCACCTTGGAAAATGTATTCGACTAACTTTTTAACATCCATGGTAGTACCAAATTATTCACTAATCTTTTAATTATACTAATTATAATTAATTATAATAAATTTTGCAAAGAAAATATTAAATACAAATATTCAACTTAATATAAAAACTCGTTCCTTACGAAATGAAAAATATTTTATAATGAAAAAATATGAACTTCAAACAATTAAAATAAAAATCAAATGCTACTTTGATTCTAGAAAAATAACTTTTGTGTTTTTTCTTTGCAAGGTATCCGAAAGGAACAATGTATATGAAATTTAGTGAAAGCCATGAAAGAATTATGTACATTTTTAGATTCGTCATTGCCTTAATCACAATTTATTTCATACAATGCCACTGGCCATCTATTCCGTTACTTCTATATACATATATAGAATATAGAATATCATCAACATCTCAATCATTATGACCATCATTATTGTTCACAAAGTAACTATTCTTTTTACCATCTTGGCTTCATTTACTTTGCAAATTTCCCGAAATTTAATACATTTGGTTTTCGGTATTTTAATATTTTGAGTAATCGATAGGACTGCATTAGTTCTAATATTTATAAAGAGAATTAAAAAGTGCAGGCCGAAGTGATAGATTTTTGATTGTAAAATATTTACAACATTAAAATCTGAAAACTTTAAGAATAATGTTATGGTGGTATCATGTTTTATTTGTTGATTCCATACAAAATTATTAATTAATTAATTATAAACAAAATATTAAGCTTTTTATAAAATATCTAATTAATTACAATTGACTTTGCCCTTTTTCTTTTGTTAAAATTTATTAAGAAATTATTATTTCCGTATGTCGCTTCCTTTGATTGTTGCAGCATAAGGCAATTTATTTTCTTGTTGATAAAATTATTAATGTAATTACAATTATAATTATTGCTTCTATTATTTTGCTCTACACGAGCATGTAACATTGCGCATCCATAAAATTTTATTGCACCTATCGATTTGATTCAGAATCCCTCAGTCTGTTCCATATGCGTTCATGTAAATTTCGTTATTATTTAAAATGGGGGCCACAATTTGAAAGATAGTTTTTTGAACCATCCAAAACGAATGACTCAAAAATGAACCTGATTAAAAATGCTTAGAATCAGATTAACCTGTAGGATCCTGCCTGTACAAAATATCTTTTTCTTTTTCTTTGAGTTTTCTTTTTATCAAAAACCTTGTACGCTAATTATTTGACGCATTAAATAAATGTATAAAATTTCTTTTATCATGTTTTAAACATATTTTAATGCAATGAAACTTTTAAATCATTCAAAAAAATTTATGTTTTGATATTTAATTTTTTTTAAGTGCTTCAATTTATTTAAGTTGTAATTACAGCTCAGCAAAGCATTGTAAAAATATTTACTTTTGCACGTTGCAAATGAATTATATTTGAAATTTTATTCCATTTAAAATTTACTTTATATTCATTGTTGAAACAATATATAACAATGATATAAATCGAAAGTTCCCATTAAATGTACCACCAAATCTCGACATTTATTTATATATATATAATAATTAAATATGAAAAAAAAAAAATTGGACTATAATAAGAAATTATTGTTCTTATTACTTGGCAAATAATTTACACCCGCAAATATAAACCATCAAGCAAAAAATAAAGTAAATGGAGATTTTTTTTCAATTTTTTAATTTTCTTGTTATACCCTACACCATTTGTGATAGATAGGATGCAGATGTTTGTAACATCTTAAAGGAGTTTGAGATGGATTTTTATTATATCAATTGGCTCAAATTCATTTCCTATATTCAATTTAATTCAGTCTATCCGCCTGTCTATGCAACTGTCCATCTGTCTGCCTCTTTGCCTATTTCTCTCACTCTCTCTCTGTCTGCCTGCCTTTCTGTCTGTTTGTGTACCTGTCTTTCAATCTGTATGTTTGTATGCAAATTACAGATGGAAATTTTTTAAATATTTTAATAAAATTTATTACATGAATGTGTTTTATTTTAGATATCGACTTTGTTAAATATACCAAATTTGCTTAGATCAGTCCATTTTTACGACCCCATTTAAAACACATTTTCGAAAGAAGTCATTACACGAAAGAGGCGAAAGGCTACAATTTTAAATATATTTTAGCAAATGCAACCAACTTTTTAAATAACTGACATGACAATATTTTTTTTTTATTTTTTATTGGCTTTTAATCCTCTTATTTAACTTTAATCACATTAAGTAAAGTGATGAAGTGTATTTAAGAGGCAGCCCCAATCAACTAATTAAGTTTTCTTATGTAATCTTTGTGGGTTGAATGCTTGATTGCTTGGTTACTTACAAGGTTGCTCGATTGCTTGGTGTTTATTTAACATTTGAATGTATGTTTTTGACATTATTGTTGGTGTTTGAATAAAATTATGTCATAATTGCATTTAAAAACCGCATTCAATATGGTTAAAAATGAACTGACTTGAATCGTGGCTGCTTATTATACCCACCACCCGACAAGTTGGCAGTATATCCTTTTTGTCATGATATATCTAATACGCAAAAGAAAACGCCGGAATCTCTGGAAATTATATATATATATATATATATTCTTGATCAGCTTTCAAAATTCTGAAATGATTTAGTCTTGTCTTTCTTTTTTGCCCATTTGTTCATGCGGTTTTGGTATTCTTTTGATCCTAAAAAGGAAGTTATGACGAGCTGCAATTAGGCAAAAACGTTGAAAGTTCTTGCAGGCAGGTTAGTATTGAAAATGGAAGAAATCGGTTAAAGGGTAAGCCCACAATGAAATGTCAACTAAAAACACTTCAGTTTTCTTAAGCAAAATTTGGTGTGGTAGTTTTTTGCTCATTACTCTTAAACGGCAAAAGTTAGAAAGTTGAAATTTTGTACAAATGTAAGGGCTTTTGATGTAGAATATCTGTAGAAAAATTAAGCAAATCGGTCATGCCTACGTTGAAATTATACAATAGCAGATTTTCACTTTTTTAGGTTTGCATTTTTTTATCTATTGCCCAAACACGGAAGCAGGCTTTGAATCGTAATATCATGGTGTATAAATGGTGGGGATATCTAAAGTTTGACTCCAGCCAAATGTAATTTTTTTTAATTGCCTTTAGCACACATTATTTCTTTTTTTCATTCATTACGTCATTTATTTATTCCTTTCCAACACCTTTTAATTTTTTCTTTTTTTTATTTCTATATGAATTATATAAATATAATAAATAGTTAATGGAATTTCCAGAACATTAACTGATACCAATATTCATGCAATTATCACATTTTTCACTTATTTTTTTATTGTAATATTGCTTATGTTGTTTCATTTGCTTCCACTAAAGAGAAATAATTACAATGTGTCCTGCAGTATAGTAAATTACATTATAGTAACATGTTAAGATGGCCAATGTCGATGATAGAAAGTGAGGCAGTGATATAGTAAGGAAAAGGAAAACAGCGAGAAGAGAAAAAAAAATGGAAAAAATGAAAGAAATATTCTATAAATTAGTAATAAGAAGAACCATAACAAGCTCGTCTTTCCTTGATAACCTGCTTTATTTTTTGTTATTGGCAATTTTTTTAGAAATGTTATTGCTATCACAAACCTTAGAATTATTCTATTTTATGGTTTTTTCCTAGAGTATAATTATTAGAAATTTACCTTAATAATTTTAATTACTTCTTGTAGAATTTTCTTTCATATTACAAATAATATAAAAATGTTTATATACTTTTTGTATGATTATAAATAATGATTCAACATTATCGACATTATCGACGTTATCGACATTATCGGATACAATCAATTTTGTACAATTTATTTTATACAAAACAATAAAAGTTTCAATGATGCGAGTAACAACCAAATAAGTAACTTCATTTTAAAAAGATATGATATGCCATGTCTATATGTTCTGCTCGTTATAGAAACACAATATTAAAATTGCCTAACCAGAGGCAATTTGGATAATTTGGGAATGATTGTCATAATTTGGTTGGTGTGTAACTGCCACAATAGTGTCGCAATGACACGATTTACTGAGATTGCTATAGATGTCTGAGGCTTGTAACAGCGCAATTTTTGGATACTAATTTAATGGCCATTTCATTTGGGAGTAATGAAACCCACTTTATATTAATCTTATGAATTTATTTGAATAGCATTTACCAAAGCTGCGATATGGCATTATTAGGCATTACATAGACAACTTTAAGGCCACAAATGTGATCCACTCTGTCACTAACTAATTTTCACTAACTAATTTTCACTCCATTCTTATTCGACTTATATGATTTCCCAACTTCATGATAAATGGACTCAGCCAGCATTTTAAACTATTGAGCTATTGATCTGATATTGCTCCGGCCCTTACTTATTGTGTAAATATTTTGTGAGAATCTGCATAATATAGACCCGCATTGTAAAGATGATATGAAAAAGTTTAACAAACTGATTGATGGTGCAGAAAGTTCTATGTACTTTCTTTAATGGGTTTTTCTTTTATATTTCTTCGAGTTTCATTAAGATTTATCGCTTACAATGGCTGCAAAATATTCATTAAAAGATTTAACTTATTTGAAATTTGAATGTTATGTAATTTACATCTGAATTTATTATTCGGAAAATTATACAAAAATTACTTCACAAAAACTTATCAAATGGTCTACGTATTATTATTTTTAGTGTTATAAAACTTACACTAACATTTGTTTTGGCGAAGGGTTCGTATGAATTCATTTCATGTATATAAATGTACAATATACAAACAATTACAAGAAAATGAAAAAAAAGCAAATAAGAAAATCACATTTGGCTGGAGTCAAACTTTAGATATCCCCACCATTTATACACCATGATATTACGATTCAAAGCCTGCTTCCGTGTTTGGGCAATAGATAAAAAAATGCAAACCTAAAAAAGTGAAAATCTGCTATTGTATAATTTCAACGTAGGCATGACCGATTTGCTTAATTTTTCTACAGATATTCTACATCAAAAGCCCTTACATTTGTACAAAATTTCAACTTTCTAACTTTTGCCGTTTAAGAGTAATGAGCAAAAAACTACCACACCAAATTTTGCTTAAGAAAACTGAAGTGTTTTTAGTTGACATTTCATTGTGGGCTTACCCTTTAACCGATTTCTTCCATTTTCAATACTAACCTGCCTGCAAGAACTTTCAACGTTTTTGCCTAATTGCAGCTCGTCATAACTTCCTTTTTAGGATCAAAAGAATACCAAAACCGCATGAACAAATGGGCAAAAAAGAAAGACAAGACTAAATCATTTAGAATTTTGAATTTCCAGAGATTCCGGCGTTTTCTTTTGCGTCTTAGATATATCATGACAAAATAAGTATAGCGCCAACTTTTCGTGGGATTAGTATAAAATTATCTTAATGATGCATAGTTACAATTTGACCACCAAACAAAATGGAATATTGTTTTACGTGGCATTTGTTGCCGACTGCAACCAATCTATTTAATGCCTCATTTAAACACATATAAAGGCATGTATATATTTAAGTGTAATATATATATTTATTCTGGAAAAATTTGCAGTCAATGCGTAGCCTGCCAGTATTCCATTTCCATTTCGCGTTTCATGTGATAGAAAAAAAACCATCACCAAGGAAAACTGAGAACAAAAAACTAGGCAAGCAGAAGGAAAACAGAAGGAAAGCTGAAGAAAGAAAGATTAAATAACGTGTACGAGTAAGAAAAGGGAAAAATGCCGCATTCATGTATACACACAAACAAAACATTCCAATGTTAATGCGATATTTTCATATGTACATTTTTAGCTATTTACATATTTTTAATATCGTTAAATTTTATATATATATTTATTTATATATATATAAAATGGTTTGGTGTCTTTAAGCATATTTGTCAAAGCACATGTTACAGCAGAAACATAACTTGCAGAAGTAAAATAATTGTAACAATGAAAAGGAAGAAGGAGAAGAAAAAAATGTTAGATAAAAATGTAGACAAAAAAAAAAAATGATATGAATTATAGTTAGTAACAATTAGATGTATAAGAATAACTCTTGAACATATAATGTAAATTATTTTATTTCATTTTAGAAGCAACAAATATAAAATCACAAAAAAAATGAAACTAAAAAGAAACACGAACAATAATAATAATAGACCAAGAAGGAAAGCTCATGGCACAGCAAATCTTTCAAAGAGGGCTATGAAAACTAAACAATAACTCTAAACTAAAGTTAAATTATAAACAAAAAAAAAGAAAAAAAAAACCAAAAAAAGAAAACCAGACAACTTAAACAAATACATATATTAATGTCAATCAGAACCGGCTATGAAATATCTTATATCACGTTTTTATAAGTTTTGTCACGTAATCTAAAACTTATAATTCCAAAATAAGTCATTGCAGGTGGCGGGCTTGTAATAAAAGTCACAGCTAACTAACCTAATTTCCGGGCATTTTGTGGATCAAATCTAAATTTTATTCAAATAGTTTTCAAATTGCTTCTTACTTAAAACCTTGGACAGACCAATAGTCAGACGAACAGATCGGCTTAAATCGCCTCAGAAAGTGATTTGTGTCAAAAAGAAAACTAGATACCTTTCATAACGATTTAACCGGCCATGGGATATTCGAAATATATTATCTAATTATGAGTGAGTGTATAATGATCTATAACATCAGGTGCCCTAATTTAGAAAGGCTTTTCGAAAACTCTTAGCGTATCTAGTATTTATAACTCAAATATAGTAATAAAAATCTAGGACTAATAGAATAGATTTTTGAATGTAACCTCCTGACTACCGATTCATTTGGTCTTTGGAATTCAGGATAGAATTTCGTAGACGCACCTACAATAGTTTTGAATAAGCCCATATAAAATAAAGATGCATCGAATTCAAATCATTTTTGAAATACTTCATTCAACTGTACGTTGAGAAATTTAGCAAACTAGTTTGCGGTTGTATTACGCGTGATAAGTTCTAATTTGAAATGCAACATTTTAAAAAATCTTGCAAATGCTTAAGGTAGCTATCAGATAGAGCAACAATAAGACAACAGAAAAACGGGCAGCCAGACGAATAGGCGGTAAAGATTAATGTTGTTGTTGTTAAAAAAACAATCTGTAAAACTTCTTGTTTGTCGCATTGCGAACATTTTTGCAATTTGAATATGAATGTACTACCAAATGAAAAGCAAATGAAAAGCAAATTGAGAGTAAAGAGTAAAGTATTGTAAAGGTAAATACGAGTAAACAAGATAGTGAAATTTTTAGCGAAGTTTTTTTTTTATGTTAGTGTTAAGAGTAGAAGCTAATTTTTTCCCATCTTATCAATTTAATCAGCTCATTTGGTGTCAGAGGAAAAATTCTTTAATTAGAGCGTTTGAAATGTTCACTATTTGGAGGGCATTCAGAATAACTAGACCATTCGGTTATTTATTAAACACTGTACACTGATGATCAAAGTTTAAACCAATTATGGTACTAGGTATTATATGTTTGTGCAGATACTTGTAACATCTGGTCGAATCAGAAGAACTATCTGAATTCATCCATCTGTCTGTCTTATATCTGTCTATGTAAATTGGTTAACATTTCTTAGACGTCCTCCCATATAGCGAATATTTCAAATCGTCTTTGTTGACTTGTAATTCATTTACGGCCTCGGCTGACTTTTCTTTCTTAGGTTTTTGTATCAAAGTTTTTATTAAAAATTATCTAATCTCACAAGTAGTTATAGACCATGTCCTTTGACTAAATACATGTCCATGCTCCAAAATTTACCTAGAGTGTCTTTAAAATTGATAACACAGACCAGATAGATGGGCAACCTTGAATCTATACAGAATATTATTCTCAGTAAATCGATATAATAAGAAATGGGGATATCTCAAATTTTTATACGTTAGAATTTTTATACCTTGTGTAGAATCTAGGTATTTATAATTAGAATATATATATATTGTTATATCCTACCTTGAAATTCTTTACGTGCAGCACTAACTGATGTTACAATATTCGCCACATGTCCCAATACCGTTGCGAATAGCATAAGTCCGAATAGTAATTGCATAATCACAAATACATATTCACCTTTCGATCGTGGCTTCGGTAAGTCACCGATCGTTGTTAAAGCTAATGTACACCAATAATAACTTTGTAAATATTGTTTAACTACATCGGCCGATTCAGAGTCATGATAGACCCAATTACGTGAACCGAAACCGTTATTCTTATGTATAATATGATAAAGACATCCATTCCAATGGAATATCACAAGTAAATAGTGTATAAGGGCTATGGAACGAAATAAATTTGGATAATTTGTATGGCGTTCGGTACGATCCATAAAGGCCCAAAATCGATAAATTTTTACTAAACGAAATGATCGTAATATCGAATTAAAGCCTATTGACAAATATAAAAAATCTAATGGCAGTAAACACAGGCAGTCTATGTAAAATGTTGTTGAATTCATATAATGTTGACGTAATTTGGTGGCATCCGTTTGCAAAACACCATCTTCCAAATAACCAGTACGAAAATGAAAGAATATATCGATTAAATATAATAAATCGGAGAAGTAATCAAAACAAAACCACACCACTATGGTGCGACGATTAATTTCTTGAAACGCGAATCGATATATTATTACCCAAAAATTATATAGAAACGCTAACGATACTACCATCGACCAATAATAGCATAAACGTCCCGCCGGATCGAATACAAAATGTAATTTACGTGCTGCTCTCAAACGATGCGACGGTGTACAATGTAATTTTTTATGTGCTTGTTGTTGCTGCTGCTGCTGTTGCTGATGTTGTTGTTGTTGCTGTTGCTGTTGCAATTGCTGATGATGATGTTGCTGCTGATATTTTTTCTGTTGATAAAGATGCTGTGATGGTGGATTTCGTTGATGATGCTGCTGTTGATGTTGCTGTTGTATTTGTTGCGTATGCAGATGCTGATGTTGAGAACTTGGCACAAATGATGCTGTCGCTGTTTGATGTAAACTATATTGATGTTTATGTTGTTGATGCTGTTGAATAGGTGTAGTTATACCAGTACGCGTCCGTAAATTTCTATAAATTAAAATTATAATCAAATAAATATAAGAGATAATTAAGCTAGAAATTTTTGCCAGCAACACATCAAAAATGATATAATTTTATGTACACTAAAAATTATATCAAAGCGTAATTGGTTTGCTTTTGTTTCTCATTGAATTTAATGGTGAAGGCATAAATGTAATCTTTCCTGGATTTGCATTTACGGATTTGCATTAAATTGCACTAATATTGTTTGTTTGCTAAAACAAAACTATCAAAATGTATCAAATTTAATGGCTGATTGACCTTTTGCCTTTTAGCGACTTCATGACCACATTGATAATTTGTTAAGTCAATTCTAACAATTTTAATCTGAACTTTATGTTAAAGCAATTTGAAATTTATATATATAAATTGAAGGCTTACCGTTCAGTGCCATTGCAAAAGGTGCCACTTAAATTATGACTACCCATTAATGGGCTATTCTGGGAGACATGATTTGTTGAACGATTCCATGAACCGTCTAATAATGGGGCATCGCTATTTGCATTTTTTAGACGACCACGTAATTTATGCGGCTGTTTGTTGTGTAATAAATCCATATCGGAAGCAGTGCTTACGGTGGTCACATGTGGAATCAAAGTTCGTGAAGTACATGGTGTAGCTAAACTATCATGCGATGTGAAGAAACCTTGTTGTGAAACACTTTGGCCAAATTTCCGTTGCTTCATGCCAAATTTTGTTCCCAAATCTATAAGAAAATTTATCAAATGATAAATGATAATATTTCAATATAGAGAATGAAATTTTCCTTAAAGAAACAGCTTTCTTAATTATATTAATTTATATAAATTATTATTTCATGTAATCTCTAACTTTAGATTTCATATTTTTCTCTTAACGAATTTTATAAAATTTTTTAAACACATTTTATACTTCTAACTGGCATAAATTTTTCCATTCATAATAATTAGTATAATTAACAAAAATTAACTTACCCATATAACTGTGACGATCTATAGAGAAACGACGCACGCTACCTAAATCGATATATTGCTCATCATTTTCAGGCATATTTGATATTATTGAAAATTCTGTTGTATGAATATTATGATTATTATCAACATTAATACCATCATTATCATTATAACCATCGCCAATAATATCATCACCATCATACTCATGAAAGTCAACACCATCGCAAGAATCATTTTTATTAATATTCAAATGGTAAGCGATATCGTTAGCAATGCATGTACTGTTAGCATCATTTGCAATACAATTATTGCTATTATTTTGGTATGCCTTATTGGTTAGATCAATTTTTGTATTGTTAACATTCCTATCTGTTGTAATACATGAGATTTTTGTAAAAGGCATTCGTACATTATTGATATCAATATGTGCAATATTATTATTATCATAGAAATTGTTATCAATTTGAGCTAATTGTTCTTCATTAGCAGTCAATGGTTGAATTGAATGTGAACTATGATCGCGATTGAATGGTCCTGGCGATGGCACCAACAAATAACGCAAATTGCCGTTTAACGATAAGCAAGATGTCTCTTGCATAATTTCACTTTATCACAAAACACCGAACAGAACGCTAACAAATAAATGTTGGAGAACAATAAATAAAAAAAAAAACAAAAAAAAAAAACAAAAAAAAACAAAAAAGAAAAGAAAACATAAGAAACAATAAAAAAAATGCAGAATAACAATAATCAGAGCAATAGAGGATAATGGAAATAGGGAGATTTGAAGAAATGATTAGAAATGGTTCGCAAGAGATTAGAAAAAGTTTAGAAAGGGTTTATAGAAGGGTATAAAAAAAAAGAAGAGGATACGTATAAGTTAATCACAACAAGTATAATGTTTAGTAAGAGAAAAAAGCAATTTAATTTTAATGCATACAATTGCTGCTCTTGATGATAATAATGATTATGCTGGCATCAGTTTTCATCACTCTATTGACACAAGTGATGGCAATAATTGTAAGTGTAATTGTTATTGCTATTAATTTTGTTGGGCAAATCAATGTTAATGCCATTACACAGGTATAAACAGTTATGCAAATATAAACAAAAAACGCTAACGCCAAAGTTAAAACCAAAGCCAAAGCCAAAGTCAAAGTCAACACCAACAGCACCTTTATCACGTTTTTATTAATGATGATTGAAAGTTTAATGTATATATATATATATATATATTATATTATTATATATATATATAATATATATGTATATATATATATATATATATATATATTCAAGATTGTTGTTGTTATTATTACTATTGGGGGTTTTGTGTGTTTCTAAAAGACAAAAAAAAAACCAAAGAAAAAAAGAACAAAACAAAATAAACAGAAGAGAAAATTCTTTTTTTGTTTTTGTTGATTTTATTTAATTTGATTTGATTTTAACTGATTTTATTTTAATAGTTGAAAATTTGCATTCTCCCTCAAACACGTACAACATTTTCTATTATGGCAATTTTTTTTATAATACACCACCCAAAGGTTGGTGGTTATACTCAGTTTGCCATTTTATTTACAACAACCTACAAATTATGCACACTTTTGTTTGTTGTTGTTTCTGAATTGATTTAGCCATTGTCTGTACGTCTGTCCATTTGTTGTTTATACGTTTAAGTGTCTGTGTATTCTTGGCACTTTCCCGATCGTGACATGAAATTTGGCAATAACAAAATTTTTATGTGTAATTTAGTATGAGGTAATATGGGCAAAATCGCTTAGAGGACATGCCCACAATGTAAAGAGAACTGTGAACCTCACTATTTTTTAAACAAAAATCTTAAAATTTTATATTTATAAATTTCAAAAAAAAAAAAAAACGATTTCAAAAAAAAATTTATAAAAATTTTAAAACTGTTGTTCTACAATATCTATTCATACAAATTGGCCACGCCTACACTACATCAAACAATACTAAATTATCTATATCTAAATTATCTCTATATTTTGTATTTATTAGTGCAAAAACAACAGCAACAGATACACAGAAGAAATTTAGAATGTAAATAAAAAACGTTGCTATGAATTACTCTTTTTAAGGTTTGATCTAAATCGAACACGCCTACCAGAAGTTATATAACATCATATTTTACTATCGTTTTTTCTGGATACTGCAACGAGTCATTATTGTACAAACATGGCTTGTATCATAAAATAGCAAACAATATTTTGGGTGGTGGGTATCCAAGATTCGGCTACAACCAAATAAAATTTTCTTATTTATTCTACATATATATATATATATATATATATATATATATATATATATATATATATGTATATATAGTATGTGTATTTTTTTGTTAGTTTAGCGGTGGAGTTGAAATTTTTTAGATGCTCATTTCTCTCTGTTTATTTTTCGCTGTATTTTTCATTTTTTTCACTTCATTTTTGGTTGCTTTCTTTTTTTCTGCTTCAAATTTTTCGTATTGTCCTCCACAAATATCTATAAAATTTGTATGTATCTCATGGAGAATTCTACGTTCTTCAATATATTGTTACTTTTTAGAATCTCTAAAAAAAAAAATGTATAAATATTTGCGTTTTAGTTGCGCATCATCAAAAAAACAACGAGTTTTGATTTAATTTGAGTTGAATGTTGAAAAAATATGGTAAAAGGTGGCCAATTAAGTATAGGGGTAAGGTGAAAAAGTGGGGGGGTTCCATTTAAAAATTAATAATTAGTAATATGTTTGCGTGCAAACTGAATACTCAGATGGGCATTCTACAAGAAAGTTTTAAAATCTAAAACTTTCAGATTTTTGTGTTCTACTTTTTTTGTTTTCTTCTTCTTTTTGTTTGCACTTTTTTAATACATGCAATATTTAAAACAATTGAAATAATAAACATAAGGCAAAAGGAAAAAGGAACAAGGATAAATAATAATAATAATAATAATAATAACAATAACAATAACAATAACAATATTGCAGCATTAATAATTTTCGACTACTTATTGAATTTTCATTTTTTTTCTTTGATTAATTGATTTGATAATACGATGGCCGTTTTCGGTGTTGGACAATCAATTTGCTTAGCATTTTCAATATTAAATTTTCAATTATCAAACATTATGACTAAATGTATGTACATCCAACCTCGGACCATTGACCAACCTCCAAGTGAGGGGTATAAAAAGAAAAAGGAAAGATTATAAAAAAATTGAACATTATTTTTTAAAAGGTAAAGAATTCAATCTTATAAAAATTTATGTAATAAAATTTAACAGAAACCCTGAAAATTAAAGGATCAATTGATCAGCTAATTAGCTTCATGCAAAGTTGAATATTGAAAATTCAATAAATGTTAATATTGATAAAATATTCATGCGATATTTAAGTCAAATGTAAAATTGAATAATCATAGTTACGTAAGAAATTCAATTAAGGACAATTATTCACATTTAAGGATTTTAATTGTATTAGTATTAATTAGTTGACATGGTTGCTGTTGCTGTTCTTTACATTCGTTGCATAAAAATGGATATTCAATAAGTTCACAATATACAATTTATCTTTCATCATTTCTGCTTAAACTCGTTCTTGTGACCTTATTGATTATTCTTGCATATCATGAGGACGACAAGTTATTACGTTCATTGCATTAGTGATGATAATAATGATAATGTTGATAATGATGATGATGATGATGATGGTAATGATGATAGCAATAAAATATAACACAATAAAATTCATTATTTTAATTTAAAGAGATGCCATTGGTGCCTTCAATCAATAATCAGTAATCGTTACAATACCAACGGGATACGAAATTTCTAGTGGAATCACATGCATATGATAGAAAGTTACAAATGTTAGATGATTAAAGCAATAACTTATAATTTAAAATTTTATATTAACTTTTATTAATTGATATTTCAGTTTGTGCCAACCAAATTGTTTATTAATAGAAAATTGAAATATCATAGACAGTCCATGTACTCCATAATTAACTGCCCTACATCCCTCGTTTTTTTATTATAGTTATTATAAATATATCAAAATGCAAAGAAATTAATTACAATTTCAATTCATAAAAAATTTATAATTTTGATTTTCTAACATAACTAAACGAAAGTAAAACAAAACAATTGAACTGAGAGATGGGCCTTTCCTTTTTCTTAAATCAAGTCTTAGTAACATAATCAACTACATTTACAATATTTACATTTTCAGGATATTAAAGTCTCATCCATTTAACACTTTGAAGAACTCTCCCAGAACACAAAAAGAAAAAAAAAATATTAATATTGAATTTTTAATTGCAATACAAACTATAAAAATTGAGTAGTTTGCAAGACAAATATCCTTTTATCCTGTACACTAAGCCCTATATCAAATTAGGGCACAACTTATCTTTATTTAATAAACAGAATAAATTTCCTTTCAGCGATACGATAAGTATAATAATGTAGGCCATTTAGAATGATTTTTTAAATCGATGTCATTGCTTAGAGATTTATTTTGAAAATTTTAAATCGTAATTATTCGAAGCTTTCTCCGATAATTTGGAATTTGATACTACAATCTATATGAACCGAACAGATGTGCAACGTTCGTAATTTCTCACTTTAAAAATAATTCGTAACTTTTGCCTAACACTAAAAGAAATATCATCAAAATGGTTTTGCACAAATTTTAAATAGTTAATTACACAATTTTGTCTCCGGGAACTTATTAAATAACTATGAATTACATCTAGATGATTTGGAATGGTCTAAACCAATTTTTTATCTACTTGAATTTCGTAAATTTATGATAGAAAAAGCAATCAAAGAAATGTATTTAACTGAAAATTTAGTTGATTGTCTCAAAATTATTTTTATTATATTTATTTTGGCATAAAAAATTTTATAAGATGCCCTGATTTTGGATTTCTAAAAGTCAGCTTCAACCAAAGAAAAAGTTTCTATTTGTTGTACAAATGAAACTTGAAACATCTTCAAATTAAAGAATTTCAAATTTTCATATATTTATATTTACATTTTCTCAAAAATTCAAATCGGCTCTGAATCGTAAAATTATGATATTTGATTAATGGGATGATAGATATCTAAGATTTGGCTCCAGCCAATTATAATTTTCTTATTTGTTTATTTACAGTTTTCATTTTTATTTTTCTTTTTGTTGATTTGTATGTTTGTAATTTGTAATTGCGTGTAAGAGTCGGCTCCTACTGACTGTAAAATTCTCATTAGTCTTATTTTTGCTTTTATTTATTATTTTTTATTTTTCATTTTTTATTTTTTATTTTTTGTATGATGCCAGCAAAGCCTTAGTGAGGAAATGACATAAATCATTTATAAACGATCTGATTTGATGTTAAAGTCTCTATGTTAGAATGTTGTTTTATTGAAGTAACACTCATGTACATATAAATTTCTCTCATTATGAAATCCTTTTTAAGAAAGTACAACAATGTAATGTATGTCATTATGTCGTTTGATGAATTATATACATTTATGTAAAATTTTTCACCTTTATCTTTGTACATGAACTTACATGCAAAACAATATTTATATACGTTCAACTTAGTTACGATGATGGATGGATCCATGAATGGGATGGATCTCTGTATAGAAATCTACCTAAACTTTTTACTTTACTTATTTATTTTGCCATTTATATTATAAATATATGTTTTTTTTTTCACACTTTTATAAAGTCTACAGATTTTGTTTATATGATTATGCATGACTAGAGAAAATGTCAATATGACAGCAAAACTTTTTACCTAATCTTATTTTATATATTTTATATTTTATTAGAATGTTTGTCTGTCTTTTATTGTTATAAGGATCCTAACTATGTCTGTCACTTTCTTCTATATGTCTATTTGAGGTTAAAAATTTCGAAAAATGTTACTACTTTAAGTGGCCTTAGATTCATACGTAATGAATTTAATAAGTTACATTAATTCTAAAACAATAAACTAAAGATTGAAATTAAGTGCCAGTTTGATGGAATGGAACTCCGTTTATCTTACAAGCGTTGTCTTTCATTTTAATGTTTTTGATTGTTGTGAATTATATTATCAATCTAGGCCTAGAGATTTTAGAATGATTTGGACAACCCACCAAAATATATAAGCTTCTTAGATAAGATGCAATGTGGGTTTCATATCCTTTCATATCCTATAAATATAACAAATGATTAGATATAATTTGGTGGGAGAAAACAAAATACTCACTCAATGTAAATCTATCCAATCTATCTAAATATTCTTTTAAGGAACTACTTGTATGCCTATTGGCCTATTGGCCTATTGGCCTATTGGCATAAGCAAGGTATTGAATCAATCAAAATATTAATTGAAATTATCTTAAGGCATTTTATAGCAATAATTTCAATTTTTTATGACTTGTCACTTTGAAAAACAGAAGCGTACATTTTATATAGCGTAAATAAATGAAACAATTTCGCTGTCCTGCAATATATAAGAGAATAAGAGTATAAAAGTAATTAAAAGAAAATTATTGAAATTGTAGCATGATAATCTTAGGGTTAGTCAAAAAATTACTTTAAGAATAAACATTTTTATTAGAAACAATTTAGACTGTTTAAATCTATCCGACATCTATAACATAGTTATAGGCGCAGTCTATTATTTGTATGTATTGTAAATATTTTCATTGTTATTTTTTTATACATACATTACTAGTCTCTCTGGTGATGTATAGAACAACATCATATAAATTATTGTATGAATTTTTTTGAAAAATTTTCTCCACAGTACTTGGTCTCATGTAAACAAATGACTCTACATATGCTTTTATATATGCATATGCATACATTTCTATATGCATTTATCATGTTGTCCTTTGATTGCGTTTATACACACATATACACACATATTTATAGAAAGAAAAAATATTAGAAAGTGATGCACTCATTGCCTTGATATCTATTTTTATATTCATCAACCAGAGATTGGGGTTATATTCACTTGGTCATTATGTTTGTAATACCCCAAAAGGAGGTGTCCCGATCATCATCAAATCCTGTATCGATTTAGACATATCTAATTGTCTCTATGTGTGTCCAGCTGTTCATGTGTTGTTACCATATTCCCCATGGCCAAAAAATAAGATATGGCGATCAATCTTGCTAAAAAGAAATTGAAAGTTTTTGCATGCAGATTGGTATTGAAAATGGACAAAATCTCTCAAAGGTGACGCCTACGTGGTAACATAAACTTACTTGCCCTCAGTTTTTTTTTTTTATGTAAAATTTGGTGTTGATGCTTTTTTTTGCTTATTATTTACAAACTGCAAAAGATAGAAAATTGAAATTTTGTGCATGTAGAAAGATTATTGGCCTAAATTATTTGTCCAAAAATTCTACAAATTGGCTACGCCAACCAGAAATTATATAACATAATATTTTACTATCGTTTTCTTTGGAGCTTTCAGTATACTGCAACGAGTTATTATTGTACAAACATGGCTTGTATCATAAAATAGCAAACAATATTTTGGGTGGTGGGTATCCAAGATTCGGTGATAGCTAAATATAAATTTCTTACTTGTTCTATTCTTACACAGTGTGGCATTGTGAAGGTACAATTTTCATTAAGACTCACTTACACACACACACACACACACACAACCCTTACACCACACACCCTCACACACACACACCACACACACACACACACCACACACACACACACTCATACACCCACGCCCACGCCAACGCACACGCATACTCATACTCATACGCATACACGCACATACTAAGTGTGACCATACAGGATTATAAAATTGATAAACACTACTTATATAAGTAACAACAAAAATTTTAAATGGATAAAAATTCGTGTGTGTTTTACACATTTCATTTAATGAAATTTACAAAGAAACAATTTACTTTGTATGAAAATATTAAACTAATACAAAAGTAAATTGAAGCAATCGAACCGACAGGTAAGAGAAACATTCGCAAAAATGTTTTTTAACATTGCTAGAACAAACATGAAGAAACAGACCTTCAGACCATGGTGAAGCACGGACAAGTAAAGAAATATCACAAAGCATATCTACATTACCAATTACCGTTATTCAGACGGTAACGAGTAACGAGTTAAGAACGTAAGCAAAAATGCATTCAACCAGAACAAGCATGAAAAAACAGACCATCAGATCATGGTGAAGCACGGACAAGTAAAGAAATATCACATAGCAATATCTATCATTTACCAATTACGTTATTCAGACGGTAACGAGTAACGAGTTAAGAACGTAAGCAAAAATGCATTCAACCAGAACAAGCATGAAAAAACAGACCATCAGACCATGGTTGAAGCACGGACAAGTAAAGAAATATCACATAGCAATATCTATCATTTACCAATTACCGTTATTCAGACGGTAACGAGTAACTAGTTAAGAACGTAAGCAAAAATGCATTCAACCAGAACAAGCATGAAAAAACAGACCATCAGACCATGGTGAAGCACGGACAAGTAAAGAAATATCACATAGCAATATCTATCATTTACCAATTACCGTTATTCAGACGGTAACGAGTAACGAGTTAAGAACGTAAGCAAAAATGCATTCAACCAGAACAAGCATGAAAAAACAGACCATCAGACCATGGTGAAGCACGGACAAGTAAAGAAATATCACATAGCAATATCTATCATTTACCAATTACCGTTATTCAGACGGTAACGAGTAACGAGTTAAGAACGTAAGCAAAAATGCATTCAACCAGAACAAGCATGAAAAAACAGACCATCAGACCATGGTGAACACGGACAAGTAAAGAAATATCACATAGCAATATCTATCATTTACCAATTACCGTTATTCAGACGGAGAACATAAGAAGTAAGCAAAAATCATTAACAGAACACATAAAAACAGACCATCAGACATGGAAGCACGGAAAGTAAGATAATATCAGTTCATTGCAATATTTCATTTACTCAATACCGTTATTCAACGGTACGTTAGTAACGAAGGATCGTTCAGCAGAAAAATCAACAAACAGCATGAAAAACAGACAGTCAATCGATCAGACATTGATGCCGGACGAGAATAAAGATATAGATGTTACGCAATATCTATCATTTACCAATTACCGTTATTCAGACGGTAACGAGTAACGAGTTAAGAACGTAAGCAAAAATGCATTCAACCAGAACAAGCATGAAAAAACAGACCATAAGACCATGGTGAAACACGGACAAGTAAAGAAATATCACATAGCAATATCTATCATTTACCAATTACCGTTATGCAGAGAGACAAAGATACATTATATATTATAGTACTAAAGAGCACCGGCTGGACTAGGTTTGATTATTCAGTTCATTTGCTAATTTTCTTCTCACGCTTTTCTAGCGAGTTAGCGACGGGCTCTTCGCAGACAAAACAAAAACATGCAGACATGTCCAAATCGATTCAGAATTTGATGCTGGACGAGAATATATATATATAGATTGTTTACGATTTCTGATGCTTTTCTTTTGAATGTTACAAATATAATAACAAAATGAATATACCCCACCCCTAAGGTATGGATGCTGAATATAAAAATGGTCAAATTTTATTACAATTACCTGTTGAATGTCGATGACAATTATTTAGGTTAGTGTTAATACCAGCATAACTGAAATGATATTGACCAGCATCTGTTACAGTTCTTGGAACAATAGCGATTTCATCTAATTCATGACCACGTGAATAGCTCGCAGGTAATAAACGTGTGGATGATGCCGCCGTATTACACTCCGAATTTTTCGGACTTCGTAACCATAATACGAATCGCTTAACTGTTGACATTACATTTCTAATGGCAAACACTTTCTATATAACTCTTGCTTTCTTAAACTAGATATACAGAGAGAAAGAAAAGAAATGGAAAATATTTATTAGTAAACACAAAAAGAGAGAGAGAGAAGTATGTAAAAATAACGATGAGAATGTGGCCTTTATTTATTTTATGGTGTTCTGATAACGTAAAATTGATCATGAAAATCTCATTTTCTTGTAATTTTAGTTTAAGGATTTTTTTATGTCATCACAAGTAAGAAGATTATACTTAACTTAGGCTAAATCCTAAATACCCACTGTCAGTGTACTGCTTAATACTTTATGGTACAGACAGTGTAGCAACAAGTGATTCTATGTCGATCGGCATAATTAAAGGTAACTCTATTTCAACTTCTTTTAAATGTTACAAATAGCTGCACAAACTTATAATACTCTGTACCATTACCATAAGTGGTGTAGCATATAAAAAGGTATGTATGAAAATTATATTTGACTGTGGCTAAATCTTAAATAGCCACCACTCAGAAAGTGTTTGATGCATTATGGTGCAGACAATGTAACATCATATTTATGATTATACGATAAAGTTACATAGAAATTCCTTAAAGAAAAGGGAGCTTAAATGTGAAATTGTATAACTTCTGTTTGGATTTAAGCAAATTGAAATGTGAGGCAATCTTCTTTATATCCCTGCTAAATTTTAATCTCCATTTGTCGCTGGTTTGAAATAATCAATAACTTCTAAAAATGAAAGGAAATATCGACCGTGCAGTGAGTGTTTTAAATGCGTGGTACACAAATGTACATAATGAGCGCTAGCGTTGGTATTCATGTCACACAGGGTGCATGCTACCGTCACGACTAGCTTCCAATTTAAAGCCTTTATTGCACCTTATATACATGGCTTAATCTTTGGTATCTAGATTCGGAGCCTTTCTATTTCTCCTCGCCTTAACTTAAATTAGCCCAATAAACCTACCCAGCTAGCCATTTTATTCGGAAATGGTACCCTGCACGACAAGCATATATATGTTTGAACGAGCAACGCCGCGACATGGGCACCGCAGCCCCCACGAAGCCAAACTCAATATCACCACAATGGTCTTATAATAAAACTGGTGATCCCGTGATACCAAATTAAATCTTTGGATCTGATCTCGGGACTCATGATGAACCCTGATGACCGGCATCACCAACGACCATCTCATGAGCCACTCCCAGTTCAGCAGGTGCTTCTCGGGACTGGTTGCCCCCAAGAAATATTGACAATGACAGTTTTGTACATTTTGTGGTAGACGTGACCAATTTAAATCATTTTTGGCAAAGTATTATGTTACAATGTATTTTATACACGCGCAATCTTTTACCTACCCTAAATAAGATAAAATAATTGATACAATTTCGCGCAGGGTGAATTTACAATATGAACAGTATGATGATAGCACATCACGCCTAAAAGTATATACTATAAAATTAACTATTACAAATCGCGCCCACCAATAACAACTGGGTCTATTAGAAAAGGGATGAAAAAGAACGTTTTAAAATAATATTGATACTTACTAAGAAGCAAAAGTTACTACTTAAAAAAAAGAAACACAAATAAAGGCTGAGAAGAATAAGACTAAAGAAAATGAAAATAAAAATAAAACTAAAACAAATTCAAGTAAAACGAGTAAAAGCATTATATAGTCCAATAAATGCCTAGTTATTGGTATTTATTAGTATTTATTGGCACAAACAGGCAACATGAAGTTAGGTAACTTTAATGTGGACGATTGTTTTTTTTTTTTGACGCTGTAGGATAGCTGCCTTATTTTGTGTACAAAACAAACAGGGATGGCTTAAGTTTACATTACATTGTGGACGTGTTTTTCGAACGTTTTACTCCATTTTCAATATTAAACTTTTCAATAAGAACTTTCAATATTTCTGCGAAATTTCAGTTCTGTAACCCAAATTTTTCGACCAGGAGAGTGCCAATAGTACACTTTTACAGAGAAACACAGATGGACAGATAGGCAGACATGTCTAAATCCAATCAGAATTTGATGCTGATCAAATTATGAATATATTAATTATAAGGTCTCCGATGGTTTCTTCTGGGTGTTATAAATATTATGATAAAATGAGTGCATCTCCAAACTTTGAGTAAAGCAAAAAAAAAAATGAGAAAATGTATAAAGCAAAAATTCAAAGGAGTCCAATTGACAAACCTTGAGAGTAACTTGAAAGGTAAACTTGAGCGAAACTTTAGAGAATACAAAAAGTATTGAAGTAGTAAAAGCAGAAAACAGAAATTTTGTAAAACGAAACATTTATCAACATTAAATGAAAAATGTAAATGAATTTCTGACATTTTATCATATTACACTGTTTACAAACTACACCAAAAAAAAAAAAAAAATAAAAAACAAGCCAAAGAACTTTGCATTAGAAAAATTTGCTCATAAATTGACGTCATGAATTAGACGATTAAATTCTTAGTTTTTAGGCAACACTTACAATTATTTTTATTTATATATGCATGTGTATATAGAAACAAATAATCGTAGAGTTCTCCATAAAATATTTTTAGTGATTTTTTCGATGATACAAATTTAAAAAAAAAATGTCCTTTACATCAAAAATTCATGAAAATATATCTGATCGATCAAAATCAGGTTAGGATTTTCTAATCGAGTACAACTTATTTTAGGTTTTATATTGAAATAATGGAAAAAACTTTAAGGGAAATTAATTTGTAGAATATTTGACCATCAAATAAAAATTAAAGTTTTCCAATACAATAATTAATATTTTCAGTTAATTAACAAAAAAAAAAAAAAAAAAAAAAAAAAGGAAACGTCTTCATAAAGACCAAATGCTTAAAGGGTCTAATTTTGCAATGTAGCCATCTATGAAATTTGTTAGACATATCAGATTTGAATCGATTTAGCCAATTTTTTTAAATCTTTTATATGCCCACATATTTATTTTAATTTTTTTGAAATTTTACATAAGAAATATTTTTACATGGATTTTTCTTTGTGTATTTTAACTCAATTATCCGTCTTACTTTGTCTATTTCATTGTGACTTTTCAAGTAGATAGTTCTACCGCGATAAACGCATAAATAACTTTCTTTTTCGTTCCTTTTGTTCCTTCCTTGGTTTTTTTTTTTTGGTTCTTTATTTCGTTTCTTTTTTCAACACTACTACTTGACATTCTTAAATTATGATTACATTTAAATAGCAGACTTATTCAAAATAAAGCGTAAAAAAATGAAGAAAATAGAAATAAATGTAAAAAAAGCAGTGTCGCACAATTTTCCTATTTTAATCCATGTCCTATGTTGTTATAACAACTACTCAGATATTGAGAATATATTTAATTTGTTATCATGTATGTAACATCTAGAAGAAAGTGTCAATGATCCAAGAAAGTAAATATATTCTTGATTGGCATCAAAATTCTGAATTGTTTAAACATATCTGTTTGTCTGTCCGTTTGTTCATCTGTCCATCTGTCCGTCAATCTGTGTGGTCCCAAAAATTTGATAGTTCTATTGAACTTCTTCAACGAATTTTAAAAATTACAATTTTCATTCAATATATTTTGAAATTTTTTTTCAGAATTAATTATTTAGAACTGTTACAACCGTTTAAAATTCATTATTTCATAATTTTATCATTTAATTACTCGCATATATATATTTCTCAACAATTCATAAACATATTTATAAATGAGAAACTGAATTGAACAAATTCAATTCAGTGGGTGGTAATCTCAGATATTTAACATCTACACTGGCCTTTGTTGAAGCCATAATATTGATGCTATTAACATGCCAACCTACACTTGCATCTTTGAATGCTCTAGCTTTGATTCTTCACGTCCAGTTAACTCGGCTAACTGTTGATTAAATCTGGAGTGCAGTGTAGAAACCAGGATTCATCCATTGTAATATATCGACGAAAAAATGTGTCTTTATAATACGTACTCACCCACCTGTGGCACCCATTTTGCACACAAGTTTCGCAATTCCAAATATTCATTTATTATATGTACAACATATTTCTTTAATATCTCAAGAGACTCAGATTATTCAGTTAACTTGACTTTATGATCATTGAAAATAATTTTGGGCAGTTTCTTGATGTTTTCGTCGGTAACAAGTTTTTGCGGTTGTGCGTTAAATTCATCATTTTAGATGCCTCTTGACTAGTGCAGTGTCTGAAGCAACTCAATCCAAGCCTTGGTTTCAAAAATCTTTCTTAACCTTCCCTTTAAAAATACTAAAAAAAATGCTTCATTCTGAGTTACTGCTCAAAATGCTATATCTCATAAACCATTGACTCGATAGCTAGGAAATTTATACATACATCTATTGAAGATTACTACTTGGAAAAAATCATTTGGCACTATTAGGAGTCCCATCTGAGTGTTAATCTATAGACTTATCAACCCACTTATGGTCGTAAGGTAAATGGTCGTAATATGTATCTATCTCAAGAACTTGTATCTTAAATCTTAAATCCATATTCACGTAAATCCATTATACTTTATATTTTAAGTGATTTAGACTATAAAACAACTTGCAGAAGGTACTAAAACTAAAAGCAACAGTATGAGCAACAAATATTAAAACACAGCGTACAACTAACACATATTCTGATTAGAGTCTTATCTGCCTACGGCCATTCTCAAAGTCAACTTTTCATGTCTAAGAAAATGAATTGTGTACTATGCGTTGCAGGCAAAAGAGAAAATTTCAAAAGAACTTTTTATATATAAAAAAAAAAAGTTTATATGAAAAATTACAAGAAACAAATAAATATAGTACAATCGGTTAGGGCCATCTGTGTTACATACCCTACATCAGATTTTTTTTAACGCTTTATACAGAATTGTCAGTTTTACCGCAAAACAATCTTGTGTGGAATACGTCGGTATATGACTTATGCGACTTATACTTTGATACCAAATATACATGGACAGACAATAGGCAGATTGACAGAGGGAAGGACAAGCTTAAATGATTCTATTTCGAACGGTATTTCACCTCCTTTTGGATATTACAAACATCCTTCCACTGATTTTATGAGTTTCGGTATAATAGACCAGTTTCACATAAACCCATTGAACCCTATACCATAAGTAGTGCTATTGTATATATATAGATATTGTGCAATTATGATAATAATACTAAAACAAAAATTCGAAATATATGCACACTTGTCATATTTTATGCTTTATGTACCATATCACACAACTATTTATGTCATACGTAGCATACAATAACATATCATAAGATTATTATACGTTTATATTCAACTTATAACCCATAGATACCGTTATCATCACTGCCAAACCCTTCATAAAATTCACGTGTATGTCATACATAATAATTTTGGCTGAAAAAAAAAAGGGTTAGTAATATGATGACATCATCGTGTTTCATTTATTGGATGATATTTAAATACACCACCTTGGACAGTTTTTGTATAATGAGTATGTCATATATAAATGTTAATGTTTGCTAAATATAATACGGTTTTGGTAAGTTGGTTTTTTTTTTTTTGTATATATATAAAAATAACACATTAGATGCATTAGATGTAATCTTTGATTACAGTTTAAGTATCATAATTCTATTAAGTGAAATTTTATAGAATAAATTTATACAAAAAAAAAATTTGCTGTTAATATCCGTTAATTCTGAAAGTAACATAATTTCTTTAGATTCTATAAACATTTTCAAGAATAATATCTTCGAATATCATCGCACTTATCTAGCGAAATTTTTTAAAAGCGAAAGTTATATGGGCAATTACTTATAATACAATTAACGAAATATTTATGTGCCTTGAAGTGTATGCTTAAATATTTCTCTAACTCTCTTAAAGAAAAATCTTCTAAAAGAATTATTATAGAAGATATTTTACAACAGAGATCCTACAAAGTGCAATAAGTGTTTTACATACATATCTGCCGTGAAGGCTCAAATGAATGGTACACAAAGGTACATAATGAGCGCTAGCATTGGTAGTCATGTCACGCATGATGCATGCTACCGTCACGACTAGCTTCCAATTTAAAGCCTTTATTGCACCTTATATACATGGCTTAATCTTTGGTATCTAGATTCGGAGCCTTCCTATTTCTCCTCGCCTTAACTTAAATTAGCCCAATAAGCCTACCCAGCTAGCCATTTTATTCGGGAAATGGTACCCTGCACGACAAGCATATATATGTTTGAACGAGCGACGTCCGCGATGTGGGCACTATAGCCCCCACGAAGCCAACCTCAATATCACCACAATGGTCTTATATTAAAACTGGTGATCCCGTGATACCAAATTAAATCTTTGGATCTGATCTCGTGAACTCATGATACACCCTGATGGCCGGCAACCAACGACCATCTCATGAGCCACTCCCAGTTGAGCAGGTGCTTCTCGGGACTGGTTGCCCCCAGATCCTACAAAGTATATAAATACTTGATTAGTAGCAAATTCGGAGTCGACTTATTCAAGTATGTCCGCCTGTCTGGTTGTCCGTCTGACCATCTATCCGCCAATGTGTCTGTGTGTCTTTGTGCGGCACTCTGCTAATTCCAAAATTTAAGGTATCACATTCAAATTTGGCAGGAAGATTGAGGCTTCTTACATGCAGGTTGGTATTGAAAATAAAGCAATTGGAGACACGCCTACAGTGCAATATAAATTAAAAGTCTATCAAACACTCCGTACCAAAATTTTCTTTCTTTATTTGGATTTTCAACTTATTCCTTAAAAATTCGATACCGATAGAAAGCTGAAAGTTTGCTATAATATGTAAAATATTAAGCTGTAATAAATGCAAACGATCAGACTCACTCAAAATTGTATAGCAGTTTGAAATTTTCTAAAATTGTACAAAAAAAAAAAAGCAGAAAGTTGAAAATTTTTTTTATTAGAATGTCTATCAAAAATAATATAAAATGTAAAACTTAAGTTATTACATTTCAACTTTTTTTTTTTTTTATCATATTGAATAAGAAATATAATGAACATGAGAAGCTAATTTTTTACCAAAAATAATTCTCTTGCTAATTGTATAATTTTGATATAAATTTTATAGTCGTTGTATATTTAATCCCCCATAGAAATTTTATATATATATATTAAATAGATTATTTACACAAAGTATAAATATAATTGCTATTCAAAAGTATAACATCAGGCACTTTTGCCAAAGAAAACCAAAAATAACTATTTTTCCGATGTGGTTTTGCATTTGGATATAAATGAACAAATAAATGTTTACTTTAATTTAGATATTTTAGCTTATTATTAGACTTAGTGTATTATCTCGATAGAAAATTTTATGAATGTCAAAACAATTAAAAATTTGTAAATAATTATATAAAATAATAAAGTAAGGCATCATTTTTATAGAAGCTTTGTATTTAAAATTATAAAAAAAATTTACAAAATAGCTTAACTAACGTTCTGCTAAATTTTTAATACAAATTATAAAGTTGAAAGTACTTGATTATGATAATTAGAAATAAACATTTTCTGTTGTGATTTAAGGTCTGATGTCTGTCTTTATACATATATATCTGTCTGTCTATACGTCTGTCTAACAAATTGTTAATTAAAATTTTGCTAAAAATAAAAATAAAAAGCGAAATAATATTTCTGAGACATTAATTTATATTTGAATGAGTCCATTTTTTCGCTTGCTATAATTCGATTCATAATTTGACTACATAAATTTTCTTTTCAAATGAACGTAGCATGAGCTACGTTTTTAACTTTATAACGTGCCATAAAATATTTAATGATATTAACTTCTTCTTTTTTTTTTTTTCCTAGTCCTCTTTTTTTCAAGTGTCCACATAAAATAATCGATCACTTGTATTTGTTCTAAGATGAAAAGTAAAATTATATATAAAAAATAGGAAATTTATATATAAATAACTTGTTGTATTTATGTTATATAACTTATATAATTATATATAAATTTGTATATATATACATAAAATACATTCAAAAAAAAATATATACATATACATATAAATAAAAATAAATACATTCTATATATGCGTGCATTATTTTGACGTCCTCATCTCTCTTCTGTTATTTAGACGAATGTCAAGAATACGTAAGAATATTCAAGTACCTTATTTTATACATCATTATCATTTTAAAATGTTACATGTCTCATTGTATGATAAGCTAAATATTTAAATGAACATGTATACAATTTATACTTTATTTAAAATAAATATTTAAAAAAAAAAAAAAAACATTTACACCATTCAAGGCATTTTCCAGGGACGCATAGAAAGAAAAGAAAACTTTTTGTTAAAGATACTTCCATTAAAAATACACATTACATATTGTCATTTAAAATAAATTAGATATGTGGAAATGTAATCATTTCTATAAATATATAAAATTGTTTAAAGAACACACCTATTACGCCTGCGGCTACTGCGGCTACTGCGGCTACTGCGGCTACTGCGGCCTGTTGCGCCTACTACACTTTTCTAACCTTAATTAAGAGTGCGTTAAGCATTCGTTTGGCAAAATTTTACATCACACATAATTATTTTCTGATTTAGAGGAATGTATGTGTAACACTTCGAAAGATTTGCCCTTTTACAAATTGGCTTTTTTATACCAATCGAATTAGAGGCCCTTTATAATATCGGCTTAAGAATATCTGTCTGTCTGTCTGTCCATCTGACTGGTTTGGCTATTGGTTTGGTCTGCCTGTCCATTTAAATTTATTATCAATATACAGGCCACACCGTTTACAATTTGTTTAGTAGTTTGGGGGTGCTTTTTGTTGTAACGCCTCGATATATGCAGAAATATATAACAGAAAAAGTAAGTGTCACAAATGTGATCCAGATCGGTCAGGCCATTTGTGAATAATTCCTTAGTCAATAACTATTATGGGATAAGCTTCCCCAAGGTACAAAGAAATAAATTATATAAAGCGCTCTTTCAAAAACTAATCATTAAATAATCAAATCGAGCGTTGCAATTCAAATTCAATTCAATTTGCACACGATTGGCACCTACAAAGCCATTTCGTGAACATTACATTATTAAAAAGCACTTCCTCCGCAAGCTCTTTCTATATAACAAGAATAATACTGCCATCTCTCATATATCGAATGCTGGTTCATATGGTCAAAGTATAAGATTACAACTTTTCTCTTATGACAAACCTTTAGATACCCATCACGCACGTTGAATTTTTGAAAACAATTGAAATTAGTAAAAAAAAAAATTTACCAAATATTTAAATAATCAATTTCTTATCTTGAAGTATATAAGGCCTCATCTTAAATTGCAAAAGGCTTCCTATTTACTTGTAATTTTAATTATAAGGTAATAAAAAAATATCTGAAAACTACTAACAGATAGACAACTGACACATACTTTAAAACCATTATTCTACAAAAAAATCAGAAGTCGTATTGAAATTAAGTAAAATCGGAGCGTTTTTACGAGAACTCCTCATCAAACACATGACATTTTCAAAGAAAGAAATATCACTTTCTAAAAGGAAATCAAAATTTTAAATACATTTTAAGAAAAATTTGAAGGATTAGCCCATTTTTATGCGCCCTTAGCTTGTAGCAACTATTTTGGCTCTATCTTGTATTTTGATAGAAGAGCGATCCATTTATTTAATTCCTTGTCATCTAATAAACTTTTCGAATTATTTGCAATTAATTGAAAAATAACAATTTTTTTAATTCGTTAAATTATAATTCATTGATTTGAATTTTCAATCAACATAAGCGAAGTATGGTGTGGAATATTTAAGAGTTGAATTCGACCAAATATAAAGTTCTTATTTGTTAAAAACTACTTTAATCAAATAAACGTAATCTTTACTCCTTGTGATTAACTGTTGTGAGTGCTTGTATATGTGTGTGTGTGTGTGTGTGTGTTAATTATACATTTACATATACATGACTTTTTTTGTGGTAATTAAAACTCATCATAACAGTGAATAGTGAAAGTTAATGCCCAACAAGTTTCAATTCAAACTTCGGGCTAACCTTTTGAATTTTTTTAATGAAAACTTTAAAACGCAAGAAGAAGACATTTGATTGCGGGAAGGGAGGAGGGGAGCCCAGTCCTGAACATCTGCCAACACCTGCCAACACCTGCCAACACCTGCCTGTTGTAATGCCGACAGATACAATAACATCACATTTCAAATTATCAGATAAAGTTCCATAGGAAAATGTTTCAAAAGGAGAACGAAAATTTCATTTGATGTACCTTTTGATGGATTTTATTTTTATAAATAAATTATTAAAGGAAACCACAACAGTTGGCAATAAAAATGGAAACATGCAACTTTAATGGAACCACCATCGCTCTCTCCCTCATGCTCTCCCTCATGCTCTCCCATACCCACAACCACCCTTGTTACACTTGTAGCTTGCTCAGTTTCATGAATTTTTTTTTTTTTTTTTTTTTTTTTTTTGGTTTTTCAATTTCATTCAACTTTAATTTAATTGAAATTCTCATGCAATTTAAATTGTATTTTAATTATGATTTATAAATGTAAATTGTAAACGAATTTAATTATTAATTAAAATATAATGACAAAAGTAATCAACAAGCATCAAGGAGCAAGCAACAAGCAACAAGCAACAAGCAATAATTTACATTTTTTCTGGTAAGAAAATTTTTGTTGCATGCAAACTTTTGTTAAAAATTGTTTATAATGAAATTAAGCGAAAATCCCAAGTTTACATTTTCCACACATATCTTTCATATTTATCAAGCAATGTATACGTTAAATTAAATTTTTATAATGTAAAATAGAAAGTAAAGACTCTTGGTTTTCTGTTTTCTCCTTTTTGCTTGCTTCATTTCCTCGGCCTTTTTTTTTCTTTTTTTTTTTTTTTATGTATCATTATGTTAAAAAGCATTATTGCCACAATGAAAACGGCATTGCCTATGACTAATATCTGTGTGTGTATGTGTGATGTTGTGTATGTATATGTATATAAATAGTTATAGTATACTTTACTTTAATCTGGTAACCGAAAGGGTTTACAAAAAAAAAGAAAAAAAGTACAAGAAACAACAAACAAGTAACGAGAATCAGCGTGATACGAAAAGAGTAGCGAAATATTAATAGAGATAGAAGAAAAGGTAAAGAAATTGAAAGACTGATATGAAAGACTGATATGAAAGACTGAAACTGAATGAAATGACATATTAAAAGGACTCTTGGCATATCACTAACCATTTGTATTTGCATTTGTATACATATAACGTATTTAATGTAATATAAAATAACTAAGAATATTTATGAAGAGTCAATTTGAGTCGATTTTTTAAATGCTTTACTAAATTTTATTTCAGAATTTTTAATGAAACAAAAAAGAAGAAAAAAACAAAAGAAGACAGAGAATGGGAAATTCCAAATTGGAATGGAAAATTTAACAAGTATTTATTTTTGGTTAAATGGCAGAATGGCCATGTCTGATCATACAGCCATTGAATAATTCTCTTTCAAAAATTTACTTATTATTAAATTAAAATTGATGGATTTTTTTTGCAAACGATTCTCATTTTATAATCCAAAACAAATGCCAATTTTCAAAATTTAAACCTTTTAGTTCATCTAACTAATGACTGGAGGCATGGTTATGAAACTGATATAATTCTTAAACATTCATTGCAACGTAACCAATTCATGTAGAAAATATTTTAATATAACTTAATCATACTTTAAATAAAATGCTTACATGATCAATTAGCAGATGGACAGACAAACAGAAATTGATACTGAATTGATTCTATATAATAAAAAAAATTGACTTTATCTCAATTTCTTGCAAATATTACAAATATATCTGAGCAGATAATTCTGAATGTTACGAAATATGCTATTAAATTGAGTATGTCGCTCTTAGTTATAGAATGAAGGTTATTATATAAATAAATATATTTATAAAAAATAACATTACATTAAATTACGTTTCAGTTTATTTTATAACGCTTGCTTGCTTTCACTTTTACTTTTGCCTTTGCTTTTAGTTTTACTTTTGCTTTTAATGGCATACCGTGTTTAACTATATATTTGCTTAGATAAGCTTCTAATAAAACAACAACAACAATAATAATAACAACAACAATAATAATAATAACAACAATAATAATAACAACAATAATAATAACAACAATAACAATAACAATAACTACAATAGTAACAAAAAAGAAAAAGAAAAAGAGAAAAGAGAAAAGAGAAGAAAATAAAAGAAAAAAAGAAAATTTTGAAAAACATTCATAAAACAAATGTTGAGGAAGAAGATGAATAAATAAGATGAGAATATAGAGAAACTAAATGGAAATAAAAAATAAAATAAAATAAAATAACAAGCAATAAACCTGTTGGTGCTATTACATTTTAAATATGTTTATATATATATATATATATATATATAAATAGTTGATAATATAAAGTACACATAAAAAATCATAATGTACTCAGTCATTGCACTTCGTTTGTTTTATCTATTTATGTTTGATGACGTATGAAGTAATAACGAATACTTTTATATTTCTATTTAGATGAGCTACATTGACTTTTAGTTCGTTTATATATAAATAGATATGTACGCTCAATTATCTTTACTGGTTTATTAATCGCAACTGCTTAATGTATAACAAATTTCATTGTGTGTTAGCGAATTATTTTCAAGAAATTTCTTTCAAATGCTATTAATGAATTTTTTTTTTTTTAAATTCTTATATCGGAAATATATTGTTGATTATATTTTGATTATTGATTATATATTTAAGAAATTTATACATTATTTTATTTAAATATTTCAGCGTACAAATTCTTTATTACATTTGTAAATTACATTTTGTACATTCCATTATTTATTTTACTTATCATTTATTTTGTTCATAATGTTTTAGCCATAGTTCATTTGACTGGATTTTAATGAGTATAAAATTAATCAATATTTGAAATTTTGTTTTGAATTATGCGAGTCAAAAAGTCAAACATACAATACATATTGGATTAAAAATCGTTAATTGTTAAGCATTATGATTATTAATACAAAGTGTTAATAATTTTCATAACGAATGAAATTAGAAAGTTCAAAAGAATTTTAAAAATTTTACAAAGTATAAACTTTTATATTTATATATAAATATTTGACAATACGGTTTAGAGTCAATTAGAAATTCGTTTAATTCCGTTTATAAATACAAAATCGATTTTTAAGAGTTATGTGTTAGAAAGAAAAGCAGTGAAAATAGAAAATTTTATTTCACTCTCATTTCTACTTACTAAATTTAATTTCTTTTATAACCACCATTCAGAAATTTGGGAATATATTCATTTTGTCATTTGTTTTGTTTGTAGTGCCCAAACATAAACAAAACAAATTTTGAATCGATTTAGACATGTCTATCTATCTGTCTGTCTGTCTGTCTGTTTGTCTGCCTGTCTGTCCGTCCGTCCGTCCGTTTGGTCTTGGTTTGGTGTCTGTTTAATGTAAATAGTCTCCTGGTCGCAAATTTGCCAGAATCAAGGTAGGCTCTGATATATAAATTGAGATTAAAAATGGACAAATTCGATCGAAGGACACGCCCACAATGTAGCATAAACTGAGAACAGAAACCTTTTAAGTAAAATTTCATAAGTTTTTCTTGATTATTTGCAAACTGGAAAACATAGAAACCTGAAATTTCGCACAAATAGGGAGGCTATTGATCTATAATGTCTGTCCAAAAATTATGCACATCGGATACGCCTACACAAAGTTACACAATATCACTTTCGCTTTCTATTTACTACTGAAAAAATTGAAGCAGGCTCTGAATCGTTAGATCACGATGTCTCTCACGTTGTCCGGGTGCTCGGTATGAAAGATTTTGGCTCCAATCAACTGTAATTTTCTTCCAACTTTAACTTAACTTTTACTTTTGTATGTTTTGCTTTGCGTTTTATTTTTGTTATAAATTTTCGAATAAAGCAAATATCGTCTCTTTCTATAAGATGACAAAACGACTTTATATAGAAAAAAAAAAAAACAAAAACAAAAACAAAACAAACCATTTTAGTTTCAGCAAAATTCTCGAGGGAGCCAACTATAGCATTTAGTTCTCTCTCTATAGAGAACTTTGACCAATTGAGCAACCATTTATATGAATGTATTGAGGGTTTTTGTAAAGCAAAGCAACTTTATGGAATTATAGCAGCAACAACAACAGTAATAGTAAGAAAATGTAGTGTAGGAGAAGAAGTGACAAAAAAAATTAGCAGAGAAAAAAAAAAGCAAACCAGTCAAAACCATTTTGGTAAAATATTGAATTCTTTAAACCACAAGCTCAATCAAACATTTATATTTATGTAGGGAAAGCAATGAAAACATTATGAATGGTCAAAGAAATGTTCCGATTCTTAAATATCCTAAAACATTCGGGCTTAATGTGATTAGGGAGTCAAAAAAAAAAATAAAATAAAATAAAATAAATTAAAGTGAAATATGCAATTTTCGTAATATTCAGTTGGAAGAATTTTTTGGTCAGTTTTTCATTCATTTTTATTAGAAAATATTCAAAATTGTATTCCTTTTTTCATGAAAGGACTTTTCACAAAGTGGAACGTTCTTAGTAATATATTGGACAAATAGTATTGGATTAGCTGACAGGATCGAAAGTAGAACATTAAAAAGTGTTTTTAACTTATGGCACTTAAAGGCTTTAATCAACAATATCGAATGCTTTCAAATAATCAAGAAGTACCAAGCAAAATATTAAATCACTGTTCAGTGGTGATCTTATACTTTCTATGACTTGAATAAGAATAAATGATACAATGATCTGTTAATATGTAAGCCATATTAACAGATCCGAGAGATGCTCAAAAATTTTAGACAAAAAGCTAAATAAAATAAGAATCGGATGATGTTCACCATTTGCTTTGGCCAAAGTTCTAATTTTGGCGATCTTCCAACATAATGGTTAGCTGGATTTCATAATAATATCATAAAAAGTATGAGTGACATATTTTAATGTCAAAATATATATTACAAATTGTCAATTTGTTTTGCCTTTTTGCGAAAAAAGGTGTTATATGAGATCTAAATCTAGCTATTTTGAATAGGGTTCATTTCTGGAACAAACCCAACATACACGTTAAACTTCATTAAAATACCATAAAATTTTTTGTAACGTCCAGTTGGATAACAAATTTACGTGGATGCACAGACAGACAGACGGACGATCAGATAGACTAAAATCAAATCAGAAAATAATACCGATTTGATGGGCATAATAAAAAAACAAAAGTTTGGATTTCACTCAATTCCTTTTGGATGTTACAACTAAGCATATAAAAATTGGTAAAAAATTTACATGAATAGACTTCATGCAGTCTTTCTGTTGAAAGAAGAACATATTTCAAACAACATTATGTATGTTGCATGCATCTACTGCATGTCATAATAATAACACCCACCTTATTTTGAAAAATTCATTATACAAAACGTAATTATGTAATTTGTGGTTAATTATCTCAGTATAATAAAATTTTGATTTATATATGATTGCCAAACTATACTTATATATAAATGTTTGTAATGGCAAAAAGAAAAGTAAATCATTTATATTAATAATGTCAACTATAACAGAAACAGGCATATAAATAACATCAGGCAACAACACAATACAAATTTTAACATTTTTCATCAATAACCATAATAATAATGTCAATATTAAGATAAATCGTGTTAAATGTGATAAAAACTAATAATAACAACAATAACAATAATAGCAATATTAATAGAAATAATAAAAATAAAAGAAGTAAGAAAGAGAAAAATGTACACTAGAAGTTGAATTTTATGTGAATGGTTGTAGTTAAAATGAAGGCGGCTTTGCCTTAAAACCAGATAATTCAATTTTATATTTACTTATGTTTAATCAAGCATACACTTAGATATGTTAATATATATATATATTAATATAATATTTATTCATTTATATATTTTAATTATTTATTAGCAATAAATAATTACTTTCAATGTACTCGAGAAATTTTTTTCATTACAAAATCTACAAAATGTAATTGTCTAATACAAAAATTTCAAATACAATGAATCTATAATATAAATCACATAATGTCAAAGCTAGAGCTAAAGCTAGAGCTAAAGCTAGAGCCAAGGCCATATGGCCGATCACTTCTTGTTTACAAGAACTCTCAATTTCTCTTCATTTAGATTTTCACTGGTGAATGAATTATCATCTCGCCATTTCTTTAAAAGTCAACCGGCTTATACGATTATTTTGTATTCACTTAAAAGTTACCATAATCTATCCAATCATTTCCAGTCATAAAGCTTTTCCGCTCTCTTTTTATATATGCGGCATTTTTTTAACTTGTGACAATTTGTTCACAAATTTTGTGAACGTTTTCAATAATTTTTCTGCATTTCTCCAAATAACATTTAAAATAAATTTATATAATTAAAGAAAGTGTTTGTAAATTTACACTCAACTTTTTCTTTTTTTTTTTTTTTTTTTTTTTTTTTTTTTTTTTTATTTACGATATCTACATACTTCCAGCTATTAATATTTCATTATAACACAAAATAGCTGCGTTAGATATTTGTGAAATGTTCACAATATTTATAATTAAATTGAAAAAAGGTTTTAGTTATATGAAAGTTTTGGCCTAAATTAAAAAAAAGTATTAGCCATTTAATAATAAATAACATTTTATGTTTTATTAAATTAAATAATGAAATATAAAAATGAACATTAATTTATTTGATAATGCTCTTCCTACGCAAAATATATTTTTCCCTTTTCCTAAGTTTAACTTAAAGAAAAATTTAACTAAATGAAGAAGCTTTATAGCTTCTTCTCTTCCTCTTTGTGTAATTGGAGAAGGAACTTTATATAAAAATAAAAATAAAAATTAAAATAAAAAAACAGTTTAATTTCCTTCGAATCTCTTGAGGGAGCCATACACAGTCAAGAGCTTCGATCGCTGACAGCCATTTATAATTTTTTTTCAATTTTTTTTTCTAGGGTAATTTGAGTAAATTTTAAAAAGTGAAATAATTGTACAGATTTATTAAAATTTTGCAAATTTTCCTTATTGAAATTCATAAATGTTCAACTGGACTTTTCATTTTAAAACAAGGCCATTGAGAAAAATAGATATTTAACGCTTTTTTGCTAATCTATTGAACAATCCCGACTTACCAAATGAAATACCTTATTTTCCCTTTTATTTTATTTTCGATTTATTTCTATAGATAATGCCAAAAACTCATGTTTTTATTTTGATTGAATGGAAAAATTTAATTAGTTTTGCCAAATTATTGAAGCCAAGAAATTTTTTGTGACTTATACACTTCATTTGATTTAATATGAAGAAGTATAATTCGGACCAACATATTTACTCCGACTTAAAGTAAAATTCCAAGTTAGCGTAACCTGCCCAAGGTTTATTCTGAACAAACACATCTAAATCGATTGAAAAATTGGCTTTCGCTTAGGGCAAGAATACTATTTTGAACTTGCATCCAAAAAGTTTAAGTTTATAATAAAACAAACATAGAAGAACCCTTTAGGGTATTTTTGGAGCTCATACATTTAAAAGCAACCAGGCTAAACAAGACGTACAGATTTTAAAGCTTATTAATATAAGACCCATGTAATTGAATTCATTATATATTCGGGATTTCATTATGGCGATTGCATTAAAATGGACATGGCTAAGCGAACTTTTTAACAGAATTTTATAGCTTTATTTGAAGTAGACTTAACTTAATGCTTGGCTAAAGTACAAGTCATCAGCAAAGTGTACAATTTTTTTACCTCCGGCATTAGCCTCACACATACCTGTAAGTTATTCATTTAAGTGATAATATTTCATATTTCTTGCTGTTATCCCAAAAGCAAAAAAAAAAAAAAAGAAAAGCAATAAAACTAAAAATAATCACGCGTAAAATTTAATCATGTACGAAATTATTTTATAACACAAATTAAAAGGCGAATGTACTTTAATATGTAAGATATGCTTAACCATATAAATACAAAAATAAAATGTATAAAAAAAAATTATATTTGGCTAAAGGCAAATTTTGCATAACATCCATCATTCCATCATTTCTTTAGGTTTATCTGGGTAGACAAGCAAAAGAAGCAAAAAAAAAAAAAAAAAAAAAAAAAAACTTGAAAAAAATGAAGAAATTTCCTTATAAACAATTTTCGATCTAGTTTTCTTAAAATTTCTAGATACTAACTGAACTTATGCGCTCAGGGAAAGAATAAATCTAAACCGTTTAAAAATTTTTGCCGCTTATTGGTAAATGTTATAAAATATTTTACCTAAAATGAATATTTATATAAATTTATGTAGACTGCATAGAAATATGTGGCCAAAAGGAAAAAATCGCATATTTATTGCCCATATGAATATAAAAATACATGAATGAATTATTAATGTCAAATCTTGCATATTTTATAATTAAATTTTAATTTTGAAGTGTGATACTTCATGTTAAGTACATTCATTTCATAGAAAAATGCGAGATTTAAGTAAGACAGTCATCTTTCATATTTCACATTAGTTTAGCTAAGAAGATGAAAGTTACATTTAATGTAAAAACGCTGTAAGGAAGCATAATAGACTATAAAAGCTGTTTCTAGTTGGCTCAATTAAATAAATTTGCTAAGAAAATAATGAAATAATATGAAAAGTTCTTTGTATGGCCAAAGATATAGGCTTAAATTATTTTAGCATATAACTCAAAGTCAATCGTTATAATAAAAAATGCATTCCATTCAATTGAGGGTAATCAGTACCGAGAAGCACCAACTCAACTGGCAGTGGCTCATGATATGATTTTTGATAGTGCCAGCCATCAGGGTTTATCATGAGTCATGAGATCGGATTAAAGACTTAATTTGGAATCATGGGACCACTAGTTTTGATTAAGCCCATTGTGGCGTTTTTGGAATTGGCTTCGTGAGAACACATACTATATTCAAATCTAAGCAGGTCCAATTGCCCTAATAATATGGGTAACTGGTTTAGGCCTATTGAGGCAAACAAAACTAGTCCAAGAAGTTTATGGTAAGGCTACGAACCTGTATACTAAAAGGTTAAGCTTCGTATATAAAGTGCAATATAGACCTTTAATTGGAAGCTAGGGTAACTAACAAGACTAGCGCTTAGGTTGTACGTTTGTACACCTGCAGTTAAGCTTTTACGGCAGATGTATATACCATTTATCCTTTTTCAATAACTCATCGTTAGCGATATTAAAAATATTTTTAATATAAATGATTTATGAACGTATCTATATATTTACAAAACTATATCTCAAATCTCTAATATTCCGCTTGTGTATGAATGTAATTGTGTAAATATATAAAATGATATAAAAATTTTCAATTCAATTGTATTTACGAACGCTGTTACAAAAATAATACAATACAACTATTAAAGAACTCATTCTAAGAAATACAACACAAAACGAAGTAAAAAGTAAAAAAAAAAAAAAACAAGTGAAAAAAAAAGAAACAATCACTTCAAATGCTGCATTAAGAATATGAATCTTTTTTTTTTTTTATATTTGAATTGTTTGAAAATATTCTGTATATTTTCAAATGAATCCTCGTTATAATTCATAACATCATAACATCATAATCTTGTTGATTTTAATTCCATATAAAATTTTCAATTAGAATAAATGATACACATGAATAATTTTTCTAAATTGCAAAAAAAAAAAAAAAATTTTAATGCTTTACATTTCTATTTATAACAAAATAAGTGAATAGAATTTAATTTTTCAAAATTATCACAAAAATATATTGAAGCAAATTTTTCTAACAATTTTTTTTTTTTTGTCAATTTCTATAAAAATATTTCAAACCGAATTATTCATTTATTGATCAACATACAATTCACCTCAGTTGGTTTATTTGTGATGTAAATAATAACACAAAAAAAAAAAAAAAAAAAAAAAGAAAGAACAATTTAAAAAAAAAAACACACACAAAAAAAACTTAAATAAAATGTAAATAAAAGAAATAGAAATGAAGTGTTCATTTAACGTGGCCTCCAAAGAAAGTAAATATATGATCCAATATATATGAGTCTATTAAATAAATTCAATAGTTGTAATAGTTTATTTTTTAAAGAGAATCAAATATAATCTAATGCCTGGGAAAGTGTCTGCAATTGAAAAAATTAAAGTCAATGCATTAAGAGACAAACAAAAAAATTTTTTTCATAAAATTTTTTCATATATTTAAAAAAAAATTTAATAGTAATCCATGTAGTAGCAATTGAAGCTACTACACGGCTCTTCTATATCTAAGTTATATAAATAGATTGCCCCAAACAGAGTAATCTTCTTTGAATATAATAATGCAATGTTAGCCAAGAAATGATTCAAGTTTAAGAGTAAATTATCACAAAATTGACATTTAAGTATCGCCTATTACTTAGATTTATAAAAAAATATAGCTATGATTAATTAAGGCCTAAATGCAGTCTTATAAAGCCTCTTAAAGGCTGAATGCCTACTTTTCATGGAACTCATAGTGATTTGTATTAGAATTTTCCAAACCATAAAAAATCTCTAAATAAGGTGCAAATGGAAAAAAGGCCAATTGCGAGTCCTTAACAATAAGATCATGTAGGGGATATTCAAGTAAATTTCAAATGAATTCTATAATTGATTACTTTTTCTTAAATTTTTTTTTAGCATAATATAAGTGAAGGAAAGTCACGGCATATACAAAATTTTCCATTATTTTGCGAAGATACAAAAATGATAAGTTGATAAAAACTAATGTCTCAGCCACAAAACACCAAACAATGTTCTTTTTAAAAGGACTCACTTTTACCATTTCATTGTTATTGTCAAAGGTAAGAGATATGATTAATTTTTTTGATGCATCCGTATAACAATACAGACCAATGATCAATAATTTAGCTCTGCTCATAGTTCCTTAACAATACAAACAATATAAAAGTTTAAAGAGTGTTATTTTATAATAAGAAAAACCTGAGATTAAATTTCCATGATAGAAAATTGGAAATAACTTGAAAAAACATTAAGTTTTTTACAACAAGAAATTATATAGGATTGCATTTCTGGTGGAGAATTTCTTTTTATTGCTTTACACAATTTTTGAAATAACAAATGACTGAAACTATGGAAATGTTTAGGTAGCAGGCGAAGATGCATACATTTTTTTAATTGAAATTTGTATGAACAGTACAAAGAGATCTTTAATATTAATTTTTGTAGATTTTTCATTAACCAATGCCCAAGACCAATGCTCAATTGGGTAATTATAGAAAGAATCAAGGATTCGTCAATGTGACTATATGATGAAGAATCCTTATCCAACACAGCACTCAAAAGTTTCAGGTTAGACTCCTTGGAAGGCACCTTTATTATTTTTTCTCTTGATATAAATGCATATTTTAAGGTAAATATCTGGCCCATAAAAATCACTTCATTCTGAGAAGCGTAAGGTAAAACTGTTATTAAATATTTTTTTTAACATTACAAATATCAATAACTTTTATTGAGATGAATACTTCATCATCATCTTAAATAAAATGTTCCAATGTTTTTTTGTTCCTTAATGCAAGTTGTGATAAAGTATTCTTGAAGAAAATGCGTGTAAATATTTTTGTAATTAAAATGAAAAGTAGAAAATACAACCAACAGGTTATGGGCCATTTGTTTGATATTTTTAATGGAATATTTTAATTATTGCGATTCTTATGATAGAAGATAAAGAAAAGAAAAGAAAAGAAAAGAAAAGAAAAGCAAAAGCAAAAGCAAAAGCAAAAGTAATTGAAATAAGGATTCTCTTAATACAAATTGATAAATTCGATTACTCATGAAAAATGCTTTAATGAAACATTATAAATATCATGTAAAAGTGAAGGGATGTAAACGGCAAAACGGCAAAACGACAAAAGGGCAAAACAGAAATTTTTTTGCCAAATGGCAAATGGATGATGAAAAGACTTTAACGATTTTCCATTTAACAATAAAATTTTCACAAAAAATCTTTGTGACATTTTAAATGCCACAAAGATCTCTACAAAAAGTAAATCATATGCCATATAAATAAAATAGGCATAATGTTTCAATAAGAATTTCTCATAATAATATTGCTTTGGATAACTTTGTAAAAGCCATTGAAACAAGGAATAAACTTTCACAGTTAAATGTCTTAAAAAAAAAAATATACGATGAAGGCGTTTCACATCAACAGATTTTGTTCAGCTTTGCTCATCCAATGAAAAATTGTATAATAAATGTAACAATAAGAATCTTAATAAATATAAGATGAAAAGATAGATGGTACATATTACAAATGTGGTAAAACAAAATACTAAAAAAATTTAATGTGAAGGGAAACATAAAAATAATCAAACGTATTGAAAATGAAAGCAGCTACGGATGCAAATAATTTACAAAACTTACAATTGTTTTTGGTTTAGTGAATCTCAGATAAATAGACATAGAAATTTTTTTTTTTTTTTTTTGTATTTCTTAAACAGAAACATTATGATTTGATTGCTTTAGCTGGAAATAGTATCAAGTATCAAGTATCATTCAAGCATTGGCAACAATGGAAAATGCTTTATATTCTTACGAATTACAAGATAATTTGATTTCTATCAAATAAATTATGAATAGAGAATTAAAAGTATATTTTTAAAATGAAACAAGCCATTGTTAAAGGACCAATAATATGGTCTTACTCTTTTAAAAGTTAAATTAGTAACTTAAAGAGAGATAAATAAGAAGGGCATATTTTTTTTTATCGAAATAAAAATCTCAAAAGTAAATGCTACAACTTTATCGAAGACAATGAAAATATTATACAATCGTTATGGAATCTATAAACGACGAAAGTTTAATTGATTTATTCAAAAATTTTGGTATTTATGAAAAATTCACATGTAAAACTTTGCCAAAGAAATCAAAAGCGTTAGCGCATGATTTTTGTAGAAAAAATTTCTTTAAATGTTTGTAGTCCATTTAAGATGAACTCTCAATAGAGGAGAACAAATTTAAATGTATATATCACAAATACTGTACTTTATCACAAATAAAAACTTAGACGTAGTTCTTGAAAAGATTAAAATTTTTAAAGCCTGTGTAAAGTTATAAACTGTTAAAAGAATTAAAACATTCAGAACAGTTAATGGTGGAGAATAAGCGAGTCCAGAATTTAAGGAGTTTTTACAAAGCCAAGTTACTGCTTAGCAAATTAATATGCAATAATAAAATGGAAGAGAGTTAACAAGATCTATAATGATGGCATCATATTTAAAAAATTTTTATTCAACTAAACATTTGGCAATTACGACGCCATATGAAGTCAGCTGCAATGAAAAATTCGATCTAAAGCAGTTACATTGAACAAAGGGCAGTCTAAATCAAAGTTTGATGTTGTAGGAGATGAATACTTTATGATACGATACTTCAGGACCAGCAAAACTTATAGTTTATTATACATATTACAATAAAGAAGCAAGTTCAAAAGTGAAAGGACATTGTGATGTGTTGCCCAATGAAGAATCATTTAATAATACTAACTGTTTTCATATTTTATCATATTGTTAGGAAAACGGAAATCATTGAGGGATACGACGGAAAATCAACTTGAAAATGAATACGACCCAGTTGTATGGAAAAATAATAATAATGATCAAGAAGTTCATCTCATCATGACCGGAAGTATTGATAAGTGCCCTGAAAGGTAAAATGTATGCTTTATCGAAAAAGTGGAAATTATTCATTGATAAAATTGTTAGCTAATTATAACTCCGTTTCATACAAGTGGATTTTTTTCTGTGAAGAGAAACAACAACGAAGAAATTGAACGGTATAAAGCTAGATTGCCATAAGTACATTAAAAAATGCGATTTAAATTAAAATACTCTTGTCCTTAAAATATATAACATTATTTTTATACCCTACACCACTTATAGTACAATGTATTGCAAGATCTAGCTGCAGATATATGCGACACTTAAAAGGAGTTCACATAAACTGAAAATCAGTTTCTGTAACGATTTAAATCTGTCCGCCCATCCATTCGCCTATTCAACTGTCTATCTGTCCGTCCGTCCGTCTATTATCAAACTACAGATCGCAATTTTAAGTATATTTTCATGAAGTGTGGTGCATAAATGCTTTTGGTCCATATGCAAACCCCATTGAAAATGCTTAAAATTGAAATATTTACTGCGATCACTTTTTTTCAAGCTAAATGTTTTTATATGAGAAAATCTACAATTTTGAATATATTTGAATGAAAATTAATATTTCATTGTATTATTAATATATGAAAAATTTGTCCATTTTCTGGATGGCCAATCAATATAATAAACTTTTAAAATAATTTAATAATTATAATTTTTATTATACTTGAGTTGAAATTTACTTACATTAAACAAAATGATGCATTTTTGGCCTCCATCAACTATAAAGTTCTTACTTCTTTTTCAAAATTAATTTTATACAATAATTTCAAAAAAAAAAAAAAAAAAAACTTTCTTAGTTCGTTAAATGAACGTTTCATAAAATTTGTAAGTTTGCACTTGATAATAAATCATTTCTTTATTGAGTTATTCACTTAAAATACCATTAAAAAAAAAAAAAAAATAAGGAAAATATTTATTGATAATTAATGACACAAATATCAAAAATTAAATACACCTTTTGAATCATTCAATTTAGTTCACAAATGACAAAGCAATTTCCGTTGGAACTTTTAGATAAATGAAAATCATTAAATTTGTCTACCAAATTTATTTTTGATGCTTAGTACAAAAAAAAAAAAAATCCAAAAGCCTTTTTAAAAGTTTATAAAGTTTCGTATTAAGAGGTTCGTATTTTTTCAAAAGGTATGTGAAAAATGGCAAATGGCCAATGGCAAATGGCAAATGGCAAATGCCAATTAATAATTTATTTTGTTGAAAATAATCCTTAGTAAATATTTTAAATAATTGGAAATATTAACATTCCCATTTTTGCCGTAAAATAATATACACAATAATCCACAGATGAGTAACATCATTTCACGTTGGTTTATTTATTTTATTTTTATTTTGCAAATTTTTTTTTTTTTTACTTTTTTATTTTTATATTTATCATTCAATATTTTAAAAATGTTTTCATATTTGTTAAACATTTGTAACAATTAAATGAAATAAAAAACAATTAAAATGAAAAACAAAATCACTAACAACTTTTTAATTCAGACAATCTCATTTTGTTTCGTTCGTCCATTTGTCTGATTATTTATCAATTTATCAATTTATCAATATATCTATTTGCCTCTTTGTTTACTTGTTTCTGTGAAAACTAAATATATTTTATTAATTAGCTGTAAGCAAAAATTATTAAAAAAAAAAAAAAAAAGACAAAAAGAACAAGATGGACAGAGCTGACTCTTAAATACCCTACATCATTTTTCTCTTATATCCTTAAAAAAAAAAAAAGTGTAATTTTGCAATTTAAAAATAATGCGTTACATTTGATTTTTTTTCGAGAAAAATTAATTTTATGGTGAGGACTATTTTTAGAGTGAGGTCTATGGTAAAAACTGACCAACTTGAGCCTAATTTCGTACGCATTTTTTTTCAAGTTAAATAAAGTTAAAATGGCATTTTTTGTTAAGTTTACATAAAACTGCAACTTATTTTTTTAATACGACATTTTTTTGTAAGCCATTCGTCATCATAACAATGGGCCGATTTGAACCAATTTCTATGGAGTGCGCTCTTGGATCAAAATACATCCTTGCATCAAATTTCATTAAAATATCTGAAAAATTGCAACTTTTAGCTTGATAAAAAGCGTACAGACGGACAGACATATTCGTCTGTTTTCTGTTTAGTAAATGATTGTTAGTCGATTGGTATAATAAAAGTTGGATCGTTCTTCTAACTCCTTCTGGGTATTACAAATAATCTACACATTTTTATAATATCCTGTATCACTTGTAGTGTAGGGTTTAGAATATGAAAAATTAGTTAGATTTGAAGAATTAAAGGATTAACGCGTTCAAATTGTTAAACGACTGTTTGTAAGCAACAAAAAGAAAAATTGAACAAAACAAGAAAATTAAATTCCTTAAATTCATTATCACACAAAAAAAATATGTGGTTTTTATTTATTTAATAATTTCTCCTAACCTAAGAAATAGGTAGAAGGCTAAATGTTACCACATTTATTGTGCTCATATTTTTCAAAACAATAATATAAATTATGAACCTTGAATATTGTGTGTGTGTGTTGAGATGGGAGGGGGAGGGGGGGGGGGGGAGGGGGGGAGTGTGTATATGGGGGTAAGAGTGTGTATGTGGGGGTAAGAGTGTGTATGTGGGGGTAGAGTGTGTATGTGGGGGTGAGAGTGTGTGGGGGTGAGATGTGTGTGGGGGTGAGAATGCGTGTGGGGGGTGAGAGTGTGTGTTGTGTGTGTGTGTGTTTGTGTGTGTGTGGGTGTGTTTGTGGCGTGTGTGTGTGGGTGTGTTTGTGCGCGGTGTGTTGTGTGTTTGTGTGTGTATGTGCATGTGTGTGGTGTGAGGGTGTGTGGGTGTGTGAGGGTGTGTGTGTGTGAAGGGGTGTTGTGCGTGGTGAGGGGTGTGTGTGTGTAAGGGGTGTGTGTGTGAGTGTGGGGTGTGTGTATGAGTGAGGGGTGTGTGTGTGTGAGGGGTGTGTGTGTGAGGGGTGTGTGTGTGAGGTGGTGTGGTGTGTGAGGGGTGTGTGTGGTGTGTGTGAGGGGTGTGTGTGTGTGTGGGTGTGTGTGGTGTGTGTGTGGGTGTGTGTGTGTGTGTGTGTGTGTGTGTGTGGGGTGGGGTGTGTGTGTGTGAGGGGGTGTGTGTGTGTGTGAGGGTGGTGTGTGTTGTGTGTGAGGGGTGTGTGTGTGTGTGTGAGGGTGTGTGTGTGTGTGGGTGTGTGTGTGTGTGAGGGGTGTGTGTGTGTGTGAGGGGTGTGTGTGTGTGTGAGGGGTTGTGTGTGTGTGTGAGGGGTGTGTGTGTGTGTGTGAGGGGTGTGTGTGTGTGAGGGGTGTGTGTGTGTGGGTGGTGTGTGTGAGGGGTGTGTGTGTGTGTGGGGTGTGTGTGTGTGTGAGGTGGTGTGTGTGTGTGTGTGGGTGTGTGTGTGGGTGTTTGTGGTGTGCGTGTGGTGTGTGGCGTGTGTGGTGTGTGTGTAAAGAGTTAAATGTATTACACACATCGATTGAAAAGCATTTTCAACGTCTTGAATTTATTAAGAAGCTCGATATTTAGATCTTCCAAGAATTGAAGGAATTTCAATTAGCATAACGTCTCAACATTTGTGATGTGACCATGAATAAAATCGATTCCCCATTTGAAACGAGTTATCACTGGCAATGTAAAGTACATTGTTTATAACATCATTAGTAAAAAAAGAACATAATTCAGATGTTATGAGATAGCTGAAACCATCCTAAAAACGAAGTTGCCTCAAGAAAAGGTCATGCTGTAAATTTGATGGGATTACAAAGGCATTGTATACTTTCGGTTGCTTCTAAGCAACCGAACAATTAATCCGATGTTAATATTTATGAAATTGAAGGAAGCAACAAAAGAAAAAAAGCCAACATGGTCGAATAGCAGGGGAATCATGTTTAACATGGACAATGCGAGGTCACACTCATATTTAGCAAAGCAATACGAAACTATTGGAGGTTGAATAGCAAATAATGTTGCACGTTCCTTGCCGAGACCTTACAACGTTGAATTATCATTTATTTCATAGCCTACAACAGTTCTTAGAAGGTAAAACTTTCACTGTTTTGGAGAATCTAAAAATGAGTTTGATTGAGTTTTTTATACCTTTCCGACCACATCTCGCGCCCTTATATGTAAAATAATGACAACTTTTGAACCTCAGTTGTACTTTTACATAGAAAACATGTATACCAAATATGGTCCAGATCGTTTCATTTGTACGATTACTTCCCATATAACACCTTTCGAAAACTATCGCTACCATGAACAAGTAGTACAATTTTAAAATAATATTTTAGCGAAAACTGGTACGGTCTTGTTTTTTTACGTAAAAAAATATATGTTTTAAATTTGATCCATATTGTTCCATTTTTCGAAACTCCTTTTGTATAACGAACTGTTGACTTACAATTTTCGTCACTTGATTTTAGTCACATTTAGCAAAATGAGGTAGGATATTTAAGAGTCGCTTCCGATCAGCCTTAATTGTTTTTGCCATTCTATTAATACCATTCTATATAATTACGTATGTATCCAGTGGGCATGTGTGAGTGAGTGTGAGCAGATAGGTAGGTGTATGTGAGCTTAACTCTCTATTTATCTGTCTGTCTGTCTGTCTGTCTGTCTGTCTGTCTGACCATCTTAATACATTCTATGAAGCGAATACAAAAAACTGCAGTGGAAAAGTTTAATTGATTCAGCTCAAAAGCGTTAAATTTTTTTGGCGATTGTGAATGAAGGCTTTATCTATGTCTAAGGATATGACTACGATACACTTTTGTTTTCTCAAATTACGTTTGATATTATCAAAGGTGGCCTTTTCTGAACCTGAATTTTATTTAGAAGCGTATTCTTTATTAAGATTGATTTCCACTTTATGAAGTATTCAATTTGAAAGTAGTGAATTTGAAAGTAATGAAATTTGTCTAGCATAATTTGTGCCGGAATTATTTGACTATGTAAATGTTATTTTAGCAATTTAAAAAAAAAAAAAACTAAGAAAATTGAGAAAAGTAGCCATTATTAAGAGAATCATTAAAGATGATTGTTAAATATTAAAAAGTTTTAGTTGGAAATTTCTTTAAGAGGAAATTAAGTGCATTATATTTTTTTTATTAAGTTGATATTTTTCTAGTAAGAGGATTTTAAAAGTTCAACTTAGTTTCTGAACAAAGTAAATTTAGCATGTTTTTTTGGAATTTAAAGTATTAAAGGCATTATCAAACTTAACCATCTATTTAGATAAGTTTATTTAAATAAATGTTGTTAAAATGCTCGATGGCTTTATTGACGTTATCATTGATTGATATTTCCGCTGGATAATTATTTCTTTTATTACAAATAATTTTATAAATTTCCTTGTAGCCTTTTAGACCTTTTAGATTTGGCTTAATATTTTTTAATGTTTAATGAAAACGAATGAATAGTTTCTTGATATTCTCACATGAAATGTACTTATTATTTGTTGTAGTATAAATGCTTACTAACATATTAATGCTTGCAATAAAATCTTATTGATTTTTCGATTCGAAAAATCCCTATTGTTAGTTGCAATATGATACAGGATTACATTATGGGCGTCACTTTTAATATTCAATTAATAATTGTTGTTGAAAGTAGAAAAGAAATGATCTTGTAGAAATGATGGAGAATTAACCGAAAGAGCCATAGAAATTTTACACTTTAGCTAACACTTTAAGTACGTTTTTGTAGTTCCTAAAGAAAGCGCTTCTTTTAATGATAATGATTCAACATTAAACAGAATTTTAGTTATTTTCAAAAAAATCTAAAATTATTCAAAATGTTGGAGTATGAAACAACTGGTCCATGCCTTGCAATTGCTTATTGTGTTAAAGAAATTCTTTCAAGCTAAATCTTTACGGTTTTTATCTATATTTGAGAATTTCTTATGAGATTCATTACATTTTTTATAAATAGGGCAATCTTACCAAACCAAAAACTTCTCGCCAAACTTTTTGCAATTAATTCAATATCATTTATCAGTTTAAGTTTTAACAAACTGACATTGATCCATAGTAAACTGGACCATTAATTTTACTGTATTGTATTTTTATTGAAAGAAATATATTTTACAATAAAATTACAATTAATTATATTGTAAATCATAATACCTTTTAATTTTATCAAATAAATAAATTATATTAAATTAACAATTTAATAAAAATACATATAAAAGATTGTAAAAAATTTTAAAAAGCACTATTGAAATATGTCTTTATCATATATTGATATCTGATGAATGCTCTAAATTCCATTTTAATGCTAATGTAAATGTCACTACATGTTAGAGATACAAATAAAATCTTATTCTTTAAGCCCAAAAGTTGGCAACAGAAAACACAAAAAATAAAAGCCCAAATTAAGATAAAAAAAAAATGTTGAAGATAACTAACTTCAATTAAATATAACAGAATAATGCTAAAACTTACAGCAACGAATTTTATGACATTTTAGAGATAAAATAACCAGAAATGCAATAATAATAAGAATAATTTTTTGTATATTATAATAGGACGTTTCTGTGAGTAAGCGATTTTATATCTAAAAGTGGCCCTTTATGTAAAATAATGTCATCTATTAACTAGAAAATTATTTAAGATATATTAATAATTTTTAATTAGAAAGGTCTCATAGCAAATTTTCATATGATACAAATCTTTATAAAATATATTACACGATTAATGGCATATAGCTTTCAAAATGTCTAACTTTAGTAGCATAGTAGTAGATCCTTGGGCATACGAGGATCGAACGCTACGAAATGAAACGTCTTTTAAAAACAGAATTTGACCGCCTTATTGAAAGAAAATATTAAACTTTTCCATTACAATTTTCAGAATAAGAAACTTCCTCCTATAAATATGCTTCGAAAAGTTTATAAAATCAAAGTTAAATATAATGAAAACGGAATACGCGAATGTAGCAGGACACCTAAATAGATGCTGTATATCTGAACATATGGACATTGTGAATTTATAAAAGCAAACAAGAGACGAAAATTAATTATAATTATTATTTTTTTTTTGCGTATAAATTTGCCATATAAAGAAATGATGCCGTATTGTTCCATGCAGGCACATAGAGGCAGACAATACAAAATTTAACCTTTATTATAACGAAGTGTTCATTGAGATAATATGACCATTAGCAGCAACACTACTAGCAACATTAACAATAATAGCAACAACAGCAACAGCAACAGCAACAGTAACATAAGTATCAATAGCAACACGAATCAAGAGTAAAAATAACAGCTGTAGCAGCAGAAATTGCTGCAACAACATTCCTTCAACAATTTATGTAATTTCAATATATAAGAGCAATAAATATTTATGAATACACGCACACAATTATATGGAATATATAATATGTACATATAATTTTATACATATGAATATATATTCCATATATGCAGGCCTGGATGTGTATGTGTGTGTGTATGTGTGTGTGTACATATGCATGCGTGTATACATGAAATTAAAAGGCTCAAACATTCTATGGTGAGAAAAATTTCTTTCACATTTTCCTTATTTTTTTTTCTTTTATGTCTTTTATTTCTCTCGCACTAACTCATTTACTTGCGCCCTTTCTTTATTCTTCTCTTTTAACATGCTCTATCTCTTATTATCATCAGTTTCATACATCTTTATCACTATCTTTCTCTTTCTATGCTCTCTCTCTCTCTATATATATTCTCTCCCTCTCAGTCTTTCTTTTTCACTGTCCTCTTAATTGTTCCTCCTCTTACTCTCACTCTCACTCTCTCCCTTCCACTCCCCATGACTTTGTTACACAGTTCAAGTCTCTTCACCCCTCTTTTTTTGCAAATAAATTCCTTCATTGACCTTTTTCTTAAATTAAAACAAATTTTCTAAAAATTTGTTTCTTGTTTTTTTCTTTCTTTTTTTTTGTTTCCAATTCCACAATATTTTTGCACAAATCTTCAATTTTTTTTCTTTTTTTTTGTAAATTTCTTTGCGTACGCAAAACCTTTTCATTTACGTACATTTATACATGTGTATGCATATTTGCGTATACGTATATATAAATATGCATATATTACGCAAGTATGTACATATATATATATATATATATAATATATATATATATATATATATTGTTGTGTGTGTGTGTGTTTGGTGTGTGTGTGTGTGTATATATATGAACGTGTGTGTGTTTAAGATATCGAAATACGTCACAACTTTAACCAGCCGCCACTTTACTTATACAGACAGGCACAAACATGCACAAGCAAACAAGCGGACACACACGTAAGCACACACACACTCATTTCCCCTTTCTTTTTGCATCCAGTTTTCTTTTTTTCTAAATTATCCATATATATTTATAATGTGTGCCATTTATTAACACTAACACACACACACACACTCTCTCTCACTCTTTTTGATATTTTTTAACTTTCTCCTTTTTAGTTTTTTTTTTTTAGCATTTTATCATAAATGGTGATAAATATTTTGCATTTTCAATGGTTTCATGTGAAAGACACAGAGACAAAACAAGAAGAAGAGAACACAGCAAAGGAAATTTGTAATTATTTATCTTAATTTAATTTATATCTTTTTGCTACATTTTCAATTTCCCCATTTCACATTATTCTCTTTCCTTTGTTTTTTCTTTCTTTCTTTATTTATTTATTTTCTTTTTTTTAGTTTTTTTTTTGAAATTATTACTTAAAGTACTTTATTTTGTTATTATTACAACGATTATAATTATTCTTATTATTATTATTATTATGGTTATTATTATTTGGAACTTTTTTTTGTTTGAAATCTATTTTACTAAGAAAAATTTGTGTTTACCTAAGATTTTGTTGTTTCTTTACCTCGTGTTTTAATTTTCTTAATTCGTACAAAACTTAATAATTTTTTTTTTAGTTGATTTATTTTTGTTGTTGTTATTTGTGTATGTGTTGTTGTTATTATTATTATTATTATTTTATTTTTACTTTTTTTATATTGTTGCTTTTCCTTTGCTTTCTCTTTAAGCGATTTAAATGGCTTTTTTTGTGCTATTTTTCATTTTTCTTTTTATTATTTATTTTATTGTTGTATTTTTTTTTTATTCAAATTTTGTAACTTTTTTTTCTTCTTAGAACTGTTTGTATTTTAAAAATTTTTCTTCTTTTTAAATTTTAAAGAAATTAAACGAATAAGAATTAACGATATACCGCACAAAACAATAAATACAATACTAAACAAACTTCAATCCGCGACTAAGATGATAAACGAGACAATCGACAACATAAAATGACATAAACGAGCATCGTCCACTTTTTTTATTTTTCAACATTTGTTATATTAACCGGAGATTTCATTCTACATATTCATATACATATACATGACATATGTACATATATAAAAGATGAATTATTTTCTCTTTCTAAAAAAAATGGAAATTGAGGCAATTTTCCCAATTTTCCCTGTTAAACTTATTCTCTCTACTTCAACTTCTAAGGTTTCGTTCATTTTTATACACATTTACTCTCCTTCATTTTACCGTTAATTAATATGCGCTCTGTTTAACTCTTTTTATCACAAGCTTCTATTTTCATTTAATTCCATTTATTTATTCCTTTAATGCTATATTCTACTGCTTTTCTTTTTTCCAATGTTTTTCTTACATATATATATAGGAATTATAACTGTGTATTGGGTATATGCGTGTGCTAGTATGTGTTTGGTAACGGTTATGCTTTGCTTACATATGAAATTCATTCATCTATAGAAAAAACGAAAAACATGAAGAGGAAGAAGAAGACGCATGAAAAAGATAAAGAAAGTATATGATGAGATAGAGTCGAACTGCAATGCCAATGTAAAATAATAAAGTTGTTGTAAAAACAACATTCATTCCTCTCTTACTCCCTTCTGCACTCTTACCATGTAACAATTAATTAAGTACGTACGAGAAGCTCTTAAAATTGTACATTATGCCGTTATATATATATAATAATTCTTTGTTTAGATATATGTATGCAATATTTTTGTTTGTAACGGTAAATAATATTTCAATTATATATTTAAACTGAAAAATATTTAGGTGAATAAGAATGAAATCAAAAAAAAGCACAAATCAAAACAATTTTTTGATGAAATTTTTCGTAAAATATAGATGAACAAGCAATTAATGCTTAGTAATATGCAAAAAATGAATAATATATTTATAACAACTCACAAAGGAATTCTTGTATAAAATTTTGTACTGCTCATTTCCTTTGTGTAAAATTCCTCTAATAGAGAGTGAACTGCTCAAACAAGTGTTATTTATTATTGTAGCATATCGCATTATTTTGCTTTAAATGAAATAACTCCGTTTTAGAATAAACAATGTTGCCTTACTTTGCAGAATAATAGAATAATTAATAATATATCTTCAGTATTTTTTACACAATTAATTCGCTTTTGAAGTTTATGTTGTCTTTGTTTGTTTCCTATTCATTTTTTTCTTATAGTTTATTTCATTTTATAATATATTCGTAATATATATATTATATATATAATTATTAATTCCAAAATATGGCAGTCCCGTATTTGTTGTTAAAATTTACTGGTAACGTAACGAAACTACAAAATTCAGCATTCATTCGTATGGTGGACGTGAATTATAATTTAACCGAAGTTGTCTTTAGGAAATAGCCATATAACGTGTAAGAAAGCAGTTGGGTGGTTTACATATTTTTTTGTCTAAAGAGACTACGGAAGAAACGCAATAAAGGCAGTAAATTCATTTGGTGTCTAATTATATATATATGTATATGTGTATGTACACTTATAACAAATTTCTGTAATATCGTTCATATAATTAAATAAATAAGCAAGTGAAAAATGTCAATGATATCGGCCCGTTTGGCCACATCGGTGGCACGTAATTTACCCAAAGCTGCCCAACAGGTAAAATAAACTCATTTTACATAATCGTAAAATAGTTTATTATAATTTCATTAAAGTTTTAAAGGTAAAAGAAGACATTTTTCATTAAAAGATAAGTTGTAAAAATTCTTTAAAAAAGTGTAAATTATATGAAGCAAAAGCGAAAAAGTTATTACGTAATACTAATAATAGTACTTTTTGTTTGCTATTGCGATGATCCAGTTTCTGTAGGCATGCTCTGACCTACACTAGAAATTAGAAATTATCTAATAATAATAATTTTTTTTGTGTTAATAAATTAACGTAAAACAACGACATTGGATCTATAGAATTTATATCTATTAAATATTTCTTTCTATATTGTTGTAGGGAGTTATTATTTTTTCACTCATTGAGGTTATGTATGTTCTGATTTAATTGCTAGGTCTTTTTGTATATTCAGCGGATTGCATGACCATTATGTAAGACTTAAAGTTATGTTAACGAATTTTCTCAAATAATTTTTCTATTAGAATACTTGAAAATAATTGCACCCTATAAGATTGCTCCACTTTAACTGAAATATTAATTAATACCATTAGTTTGGAGATTTTGATTATGAATGTAAAAGAGAAATCTGATTGATTTCTCGTCATTATTAATAATGTCGCTAAATGGAATAAGTTCATAAAAAGTATTATTTCGGCAAGAGCACTTTGTATCAAAATCTTTAGCTTTGACTATGATGCAATTCTTGTACGCTTGCCTATATTAACATATATATGTGTATGTATGAACATTAATAATTCATTGATATTTAGCCCAAAAATAGCCTGGGTATATCAATTGTTCAATATTGTTACATTATGAAATGAAATTTTATGAAAAAATCAATAAAATACTTTATAATCGGTCAAAACTGTTGATTATTAAACATTCTAATATAATAAAAAAAAATTGAAAGTCTACATTCTGACTAATTTTCTACGATAACATTTGATAATTGTAAGTTTCCACTATGTAACAATTTTTTATTAAAAAAAAAACATCATATAGAGAATTGTGATGAGAAATTTTCCGAGTTTGTCTATTTTCAATAACATTCCTTTTTGGACCAATCGTACGCTCATTGCAAAAAAATTTTGTCCAAATATTTCGAAAGCCGATTGGGAAAGTAACTTTCAATCCATTAATGTAATGGAAAATAGAAAAAGGAGCTCAACTGCTTATATATTTTCGTAAAATTATTACACCTTCTTCTAGTACATTTTGGTGCAGACTAGAAAAGCCCATATTATCCGGTGAAATATTATTATGAAAGGATAAATAATCGCACATATAATTTTAGGTTGCCGCTAAAGCATTATACCCAGCTGTGAATACTTTAGCTGCACGTAAACTTCATATAACCAGTCCGCAATGCAGTGCTGAAATCTCCACAATATTGGAAGAACGTATTATGGGTGTGGCTCCCAAAGTCGATTTAGAAGAGACTGGACGTGTACTGAGTATTGGTGATGGTATTGCTCGCGTTTATGGTTTGAATAACATTCAAGCTGATGAGATGGTGGAATTCTCATCTGGTTTAAAGGGAATGGCCTTAAATTTGGAACCCGACAATGTAGGTGTCGTCGTTTTCGGTAATGACAAACTTATTAAACAGGATGATATTGTTAAACGTACTGGTGCTATTGTGGATGTACCAGTGGGTGATGAATTATTGGGTCGTGTAGTTGATGCCTTGGGTACAGCCATTGATGGTAAAGGTGCCATAAATACTAAAGAACGTTTCCGTGTTGGTATTAAGGCGCCTGGTATTATACCCCGTGTGTCAGTGCGCGAACCTATGCAGACTGGTATTAAAGCTGTTGATTCATTGGTGCCAATTGGTCGTGGACAACGAGAATTGATCATTGGTGACAGACAGACTGGTAAAACCGCTTTGGCCATTGATACAATTATTAATCAGAAGCGCTTTAATGACGGTCAAGATGAGACAAAAAAATTATACTGTATATATGTGGCCATTGGACAGAAACGCTCTACGGTAGCCCAAATTGTCAAACGATTAACTGATTCTGGTGCCATGGATTATACTATTATTGTATCTGCCACTGCCTCTGATGCTGCACCTTTACAATATTTGGCACCATATTCAGGTTGTGCTATGGGTGAATATTTCCGTGATAAGGGCAAACATGCATTGATCATCTACGACGATTTATCTAAGCAGGCTGTGGCCTATCGTCAAATGTCACTGTTGTTACGCCGTCCACCCGGCCGTGAGGCTTACCCCGGTGATGTATTCTATTTACATTCGCGTTTATTGGAACGCGCTGCTAAGATGTCACCGGCAATGGGTGGGGGCTCTTTAACTGCTTTACCTGTTATTGAAACACAGGCTGGTGATGTGTCCGCTTACATTCCAACCAACGTGATCTCAATTACTGACGGCCAAATTTTCTTGGAAACGGAATTGTTCTACAAGGGTATTCGTCCAGCAATTAATGTGGGTTTATCTGTATCGCGTGTGGGTTCGGCTGCCCAGACTAAGGCCATGAAGCAGGTGGCCGGTTCCATGAAATTAGAATTAGCCCAATATCGTGAAGTGGCCGCTTTTGCACAGTTTGGTTCCGATTTGGACTCTGCCACTCAACAATTATTAAATCGTGGTATCCGTTTAACTGAGTTATTGAAGCAGGGTCAGTATGTACCCATGTCCATTGAAGATCAGGTTGCTGTCATTTATTGTGGTGTTCGTGGCCATTTAGATAAAATGGATCCTGCTAAAATTACTACATTTGAAACACAATTCTTGCAACATATTAAGAGTTCTGAACAAGGTCTCTTGAATCAAATTGCTCAAGAAGGCAAAATATCTGAAGCAGTTGATGCCAAATTAAAGGAAATTGTAACTAAATTCTTGTCCACCTTCCAAGATTAAGTAAATAACAGTAATAAAATAAACAACATTTATCACCATAGAACATTAAGCAACAATGTTTAATGAAGTTGTTGCCTGGCTTAATTATCTGTGACAAACCATCCATCATTTCTTCACAGATAATTTATTTAATTGAAAAACAACAGAAAAAAAGAACGCGTGGATAATCCATATATGCACATATGATCATCTTTTTAAAACCCCAAAAATAAAGCGAATAATACTTTAAAGAAATTAAATGCATTCAGTCAACTTTGCGTCTCACTGGAATTAAAACGCTAAAAGTTCATACATCATAGATGGTACGCAGACGTTTATAATCTTAAATAAAATTGTTGCTTTTACGATTAAATTATCTTGTATCTTCTAAAATTTTTTTGAAAAGTGAATATACGTGGATGAACGTAATAAAGAAGTAAATAGTATATGATTTAAGTTTAATATGTTAAATATGATGGCGGAACTAATGGACATTATTGGTGCATGTATAAACACACATACACACACTTATATATAATAATAATAAAAATAATTTAAATAAAAGAATAACTAATAAAATGGAAAGAGTTATTTAAAGTCATATAACGTTTGTGGGTCTCTGACATAAGACAGATCAGACTCCGTATTTTCACTTAATATAAGTAAATGATAAAGACAAAAATACAAGTATGAGGAATGTGAAGGATAAAGCTACCCAGAGTTTGGGGGTATACATTAGGTTTGGTTTGTAACGTTTAGAAGGAAGCGTCAGAGACCCCCACCCTGGTTTTTTTTGGATGGAGAAATGGTGAAAAATGATGGCGCCTGCGCGAAATTATCCATTATTGAAATGATTCCTGTATCATAATGTCCTAGCTTTTGACTGATGGGTACAAAAGATTCAGTCCCATCTAAGTACAATTTTTTTATTATTTTTTTATTGTAAGAAGTAATTTGGACGCGATAATCTCATTTAGTAAATTAACCGTCTCTCGCATAAACACGTTAATTGCAAAATCGTATTGCCCATGTAACATTTCATCAAACCGATTTTTCATAAATAATTTTTTTTTGTGGAATCTTTCTTGTAAGATTTTTAATTATATATACTTTGAGTTAATAATATCGATCACAATGGACCCTGGTATTTGCAATTATTTATAATGACATTCAAGATCGCACAATACTAAAATGAATTATAATTTAAATATTTCACATGCTTTAACAAATAATACATTATAGAACTAATTCTATTTTTACATTAAATGTAACGGTACAGAAGAAATACAAAATTTATATTTTAAGTTATTTATCTAAAATGGAGTCCAACGAGCCATACATTGCTGCTTAAAATCAAGTAGGAATTTTATAGTCAGTCGGGACCTCTATTAAATGGCCCTACACCATTTTGCCTAATGTGACAAGAAAAATCAAATAAGAGGATTACCAGTTAAGCAAAGCGTTTTATAGAAGAATGTTAAAATGTGAGCCGATTTGGACCAAATTTGGTACAAATATTTCTGAGGTCAAAATACAAGCCCAAATATCATTTAAATATATGTAAAATTGTAACATCTACCCATATGCTGACTTTCTTTAAAAAAAGGCGCTGAAATGGAAAGAGTCGTTAAATTGAGCTAAATTTGGTACACATCTCTTTCATTTCAAAATAATATAATTTAATAATATTATTAGGTCAAGATTTTACAAATTTTGTTCAAATATTTTTAAAATTGTAATGTTTTCCATACAACGACTTTCTTTTAAAAAAAACTTTATATGTGGCGTGGCAGTAAAAACAGTTCGATTCTAACCATTTTCCGGAGGGTTCGCCTCCGTCTCAAACTATGTGAATATACCAAATATCATTGCGATATCTCAAAAATTGCTATCTAAAGCTCGGTGAAAAACGGGCGGACAGACGGACATGTTTATATAAATTCAGAAAATAATTCTGAGTCGATCGGTATGTCGACCTGTGATTCGTTTATTTTATCTTAGCTAATTCTCTCCCAATTTATTTTTATGGCAATAAAACTCTGTCTTACATTTAAGCACACATTTTCACTCTTCCAAAATTTTGTCATTTTTGTCAATGTCAATTTTTGTTCAATGTCCTTTTTCCCGTTACCAGTTATCAACAGTTTTAGCAAAAAATTATATAATTTTAAATTGTTTATTTTTTTTTATACAAAAACATTTTATTAAAATTAATAGTTTAATTGGGTAACGAACCATACAAATAGTCCAATTCAGGTCTTGACTCTTAACGGTGCGGAAGTATTTCATGAAATATTTTTATTTTAATAAAAAATTAATTAATATATATAGGGAGTAGTAATAATAACAATAAAAATTTATATATAATTTAAATTTATATTGTTCTTCTTTTCTTAATATCCTTTTTGGACTCGGTAAGCATAAATGCAATGCCTTTGATATGACAGCATTTTGTCGCTAAGGGTTAATGTATGCCAGGCAATTTGTTCGACCGGTTTTTTCGTTATATTGTGCATCAGCTTGCTCAATAAGTAACTGTTTGAAAATGTATTATGAAGAAATTTATTGATTAATCGCGATTACAACTTTTAAAACTAATAAGCATACAAGCGTCGTAAAATCGATTCAATTGGTATTAATTAAGAATAGATATAATTAATAGGGATCAATACAATACATTTTAATATAAGTAAATAATAGATATATTAAAAAAAATACATGAAATTTTTAGAAAAAAAAATTAAAGAAAAAAAAAAAACAAGGAATAACATACAATGACTATAACACTGGACATCATCTAAAAATATCTAACTAATATCTATAAGACCGTACAGAATTGCAACATATATATATATATATATATATATATATATCGCAAGATGTGTTCAAGCCAAGTTAAATAATATAATGCATTTGTCTCGTGAACAAATTTACAATAAATTGAAACGCAAGGAAATAATACAATGTTATTTCATTTGATTTACGTATGATGGGTAAAAGATTTAAGGAATATGCGCATGTTCATTAAAATTTTTTCACCATGTTACGCTTTTTAACATTAATCAGTTATGCATATTATATATATATATATATATATATATATATATATATATATATATAGTATATATATGTAAACATTATCGCATCTCAAAAACATCCGGCTACTTATTCTATTAAATGTGGGTTTTGTAAGCCCTAAATGAATCGAAGTTAATACCTATGAAAAATGCCAGCGGAACGGTGCCGTATCTAGTTTCTAAATAAGTGTATAATGGTAGGAGACTTATGATAGACATAATGAAATATTTAAGGATTTGTCTAAGTATTTAAATGATTGGATATTAATTCATATATATATATATATAATTATTGTAATTAATTATTATTTTGTCAATTTGGCGCTATTGCCAGGACCAATTATTGAATCCATTAATGCTCCATACAATTCTGGTCGCGATGACACCCTTTCAACTTTAGCCGATTGGTATTTGATGTAGACTGCCTGTAATTTTGCATTTGGGGCATCGCGCACTATAATTGCTATCTTTCGGCAAATTGGTTTCAAATCATTCACATTATAACGTGTATAATATTGTAATGTTGGCGTCCAATACTCATCATTTAAACCAGTTGGCAATGTATGGTTACTTTTTAATAAATTTAATGATAAAAATAATGAGGCTGCAGCAATCTATAAATACATGTATAACAATAGTATTTAAACAATCAATGGAAAGTATAAATAAATGACCCTAATTTTAATAATGTAATAACTTTTATAAGTGTTTATTTTTTTTAATTACCTCAGACGATTTATATTGTGTCATATCTGATTTGACCATGATCAATTCCATAAAATATTTCGCCATATTGTGGTGACAATTTTCAGCATCAGCTGCTTTAGAAAATCGTCTTAAGAAATGTATGGGCAATGGCCATGATAAATCGAATTGTATTGCTTTTAAAATTTTTATTTCCATTTGGCATATTTGCTTTGCTGTATATGCATTATCAGTAATATAAGCAAAATCGTTACTGGATGGTGGATACAGTTCTTCATATTTGGTAGCTAGGAATAATGCTGTAGCACCGACTAATTGCAATTCGGAGCGTTTCGTATTTTTTACTACATTTAAAAAACGATCTATAATCGTAACAGATAATTGGAATGTTTCAAGAAGTAGGTGAAATTGATGTGAAACTTCACTAATCCAATCAATTAAAACTGCACGCATTTTGCCATTAATCTCTAATTGATCTTTCATATTATTTTCTATTACTGGAGTCTTATCTTCCAAATCATATAGATATGAATAAATGTCGTTGACATATTGCGTGACCAATATCATGTTATTATCACATCCATTATCAATGTCACGAATTTGGGCGCTAACTGATAATTGTAATTTTTCAGCATCATTATCTTTAACAGCTCTTTCTTTAATAGCTTTTTGTGGCAATTCATTGCGTTCTTTTTCATGATATATATTTTTACACCCGTTAATAATTGGCTTCTCATCTACCGCAATAGTATTGGATTTTTTAGGAGCTATTGCAACGTTAGTGGTAGCATTTGTTGTGACACCTACATTAATTGAACTTCAATTATATAAACGTATAAATTTTGGCAATAATAGCATGTGAGAATTTTGCAGTTAGTCGGAGACAATTTTTATACACCCTACTCTACTTTGCTTAATGTGATTAAACAGTTAAGTACATGAATTACAAGTTAAGAAAATAAATAATTTAAAAAATTCTAGATAAAGACAAAAAGCGTTATATGGGAACTGGGAATAAACCAATCTGGACTGAATTTAGTGCACACATTTATTTATGTCATTATATACAATTTATGGTGCCAATTTTCTTTAAAGTATATTTAAAATTGGAATTGTTGTCTATATAACGAGATTTTTTTCAAAAAAGCGTTTATGGAGAATAATAGCAACAATGGCACGATTTTAACCAATAGGGTTCGTTTCTAAATCAAAGCACACCTACGTACCAAATTTGATTAAAGTATCTTAAAAGTTGTAACCTGTAAGCTTGTTAACAGACAAGCAGGTGCTTTTAAATTGATCTAGAAATTGATTCTCAGTCGCTCGGTATAATAAAAGGTGGATCTATCTCAACTCACTTCTTAGTGCTACAAACATCCGTATAAACTTATAATTCCGTGTACCACAAGTAGTGTAAAGTAAGATAACAACCAGCACAGAATTAGAGAGGACGAAAAAATAAATAAACCTATAAGTAATCATAAGGATTATAGTCGGATTAAACTGGCTGTAGTCATCACTTCATCTATTTTGATTTAAAATACACAGAATTTACACAAAGTTCTAAAATGTGAATCGATTTGGTACATATTTGGAATTTTTTTTGCATATAAAAACCTTTCTAACCGTAAGGAGCCATATAGGAAATGATTTATTATTATGCCCATTTTCAACATCGTGTTTGAATAAAATATATCTAAATCCATATAAAATACATATGAAATTGTACTTTGTATTTTGATTATAGAAATAAATGGGCTAGCATCGGACATAGATAGATGTAATGACTCTGAATCGATCAGTACAGTAAAATGTGGGTTAACGTCAAATACTTGCATTCATTTGTCTGTGACACAAATGGTACTTGAAATGTGAATATGTCGTCTTTCTATTTCTACCTTTCAATTTTGGCAATTTTTTTTCAATCACTTTTGTTGTGGTGAACGTCTTAAGTGTTTTCTCTACGCCAACTTTACCCTCATTATCCTTGGGTTGTAAACTGGCACCTCCTTTGGATGAAACCACACGTATAGAATCGGATCTTGTTAAAACTTTCTTTTGTTGTACAGCAACTCCAGTCTGTTCAGAAGATTTTGTAGCATTAGTAGATTTTGAAGTGGTCGCTGTTACTGTTACTTCTCCTCTGGTTGCTGTTTCAATTGGTTTTTTCCAGTGGCTATCAACCTTTGACTTTACATTTTGAAATTTTGTGCGATAGCTTCTAATCAAGAATAAGCAAAAAATAAAATAATAATAACAGAAAATAAACAGAGGCGTTACATTCAGTTAAAGGTAAAAAAAAAACTTCCAGGTTTTTCAATTTTTGTGTAAGTTGACTTTTTGAAGAGTTTAAACCAAATTGATTTAATAATAGTTTTTGTAGATCCGACAATTGTTTTCAGTTAATTTTCATTTATACGGTTACATGAAATTCCCAGGGAAAATGATCCAATTTCCATTATTTTCAATAATAATTGGATTGTTCATTTATCGGCTTTAATTAAAATATCTTATTTTAATTTAAAACATGCAGGATCTAAATCGATTTAAAAAATGATATTGAATGTATTATAGTTAGTATAATCAGAGATGACATGGGGTCAGAATCAAGTTCGGATTTGTTAACCCTCCCCTCTTTTTTTTAATATGCCATTTGCGATAAATGATTTTTGGATAATTGTAATTCTTTGAAATAATTTTTTACATAAAGTGTAAAAATAATTTAACGCTCAGACAAATTATTCATTTAGAAAGAGATATAAAAGGTGATCTCATTTCTTTTCTGATTCAACGGTTCATGTAAGAAATTGAGAAACTTAATATAAATGAAAAATTATTTGTGAAAAAATGTTATATAAAAGTATAAAATATTTTTACGAAAGCTTTGAAGGCGTGCAAACAACAATTTAAATGAAATTCTAATGCAATAACATTGCAAACTTTTACTATGCAGAAAAACCGTTAATCTGAACGAACAAAATACTTTAATTTTGCTTCGTTGGGTATTTGCTGCTCTCTTCATTCAATTCTCATTTATTAATTTTTTTTTTACGCTTAATTGTTTGCACATACAAACAACTGTGATCTGGCTAACGGGATTATTCCATGTACGCACATATTATATACATATATCTGTGCATGTGCCTTTTTATATTGTGTATATTTTTTTAAATACTTACTCTTTGGAAGCGACGTTCGTTTCCTTATTATTGGTTGTTATGGAACGTCCAATGGCACGATTTTCCAAATTACCCAAAGCAGCCCGATTTATTTCCTTGGTATTATCGTTGATATTAGTTTTCCTCAGTATTTTTTCAGCGGCCCCGGCATCTTGGTTCTAATCAACATACATATAAAAAAAAAAAGAAAAAGGACAAACAAACAATTTGTTATTTATAGGCGGCAATTCTAAAATAATTTCCAAATGTATGGTTTTTTGTGTAATACAAAAGTACCGTACATTTAAATAAACTGTTATATTCTTTTTTTCTTTTTACAAAAACGGCGCTTTTCTAGGTAATTTAAGAATTTTTTTTCTTGAAATATGGAAGAAACTTACTTCGTCTACTGCTGCTGTTGTTGTTGTTATTAGAATGTTTTTACTCATTTTATTTAGTTATGGTTTAAATATCATTAATTAATAGTTTTATGAATTTAGCGCGAAAAAAATCTGTTATAGATATATCTTTTATTTCCAACTTATTTAAGATGCCAATTTTTTCCTTTTTTTTTTAAATAACTAATATTTGTACTTGTCAAACGTATGTGCGTGTATCTCTGTGTGTACTATGTTTGGGTTTTACTTGCTAGTTTTTTCATTTTTCTTTTGGTTTTTTTTTTGCTTTTTCTTCTTTTCGTTTTCCTTGCCTACCACAATTTTTAATGAAATTTAAGCGTTTAGTTAATTGCACTTTTATTAAAATAACATTTAGTAAAAGTAACTTAATTAAAGTAATAAAAAAAAAAAGAAATATCTAATATTTAAAATCGTGGAAGAAATCCTAACAAAGAGCGCGCCTAACTTAGCTCACACCACACGCCAACAGTTTGACCGTTTAAGTGAATTTTGAAAAAATTTTCATCTAAAACTTGCACATGCAATCAACATCACAGAGAGCAAAAGAGAGAGGGTGAAAATATTATAAAAGAATATTTCAACCACAAGAACATTAATGGTATTATTTTGAGAGGAATTTTATAGTCTCTCAATTCTTATAGAACATTTCTGAATTACATTGTTGCTATATTGCACACTCTCCCCTTAAAAGCTGAATTTGACGACAAATGGCGCTAACTAAACAGACTGTTGAATTATTTTAGCGCGCAATGGATTTGTGAAAATGATGTGATAGAAAGAATAGCATAGAATAAACTAATAGCCTTTTAAAGTCATTTCACTCTTACTACATAAATTTAAGATACTTTTATAAGTAATTTCCTTTAAAGAAAGAAACGCATTTATTTTGTCTTGCATCTCTTGCTTTTTATTGTACCTATTGATATTATGAAGTTTTCTATTGAACTGTTTATTTATGACAAAGTACTCCAAAGTATGACAAAGTCTCTCTATCTCTATCAAGAACTTTACTTACTGTAATGAGATGATCATAGATCGCGCCTTCTATTCGATATGTACAGCTAAAATTAAACAGAAATTAAGTAAACTATTGCATTGATGGCGTTATTGAAGGTAGTTTAAATAGGTCACATGACAATCGTACGTCACAAAGTAATATATCTCTATTTCTTTGAAAATGTAATTTATGGCTAATTTATGAAGCAACATATTGTAACAAAATTCCATAGGGAATCAACAAAATAATGGCTGTAGAAAATTTTAATCCTACATAAAACAATTTTTATATTTAGCACAATTGCTAAATGTAGATAAAGCATGCTAGCCTTACTAAACTTAAGATTTGTCTAATTTTTATAAAGGAAATTCTATGTTAAAATGTTAGTGTGTAGTTCATAGAAACTAAAAGTGCATGAATGTGATGACTTGTTATTTGTATTTTTATACAATTGAATTTCCTTTAATAGATCTTGCACTTTTTTTTTTGCAAGAGCAAATTCTATTGTTGCTTTTGTCACTCACTTACACAAACCTACACACATACGTAGCACATATATAGCAAACTGTTACCACCTCTTTTCTTAGTAAATAATGTGATAAGAGCAAATGATTTGACGTCCACTTTAATCTATTCCAAATATATGCATATGTCCATATATATGCATGTGCATGTATGTGTATGTAATTGTTTATGTTTATGGTTGTATAAGTAATTATAATTGTTTTATACCCACATCTCAGAGGCTTGGCGGTATATTCAATTTATCATTATGTTTGTAACGCTTTAAAGTGAAGCGTTGGATGGAGAATTCTATAAAATTTATAAATTATTCTCGATTAACATCAAATTCTGAATCAATATGAAGATGTCTGTCCGTCTGTCCCACTGTGTGTCTATCTGTTGTAAGCATTCTCCTTGTCATAAAATTTGAGATATGAAGTTTAAATTTGGCAGAATCATTGAAAGTTCTTGCACGCAGGATGGTATTGAAAATGGATCAAATCGATTGAAGGACACGCCCACTATGCTATGTAAACTAAGAACATCTCACTTTGTAAACGAAATTTGGTAGTTGTTTTTTTTTTTTTTTTCATCTAGAAACTCCAAAAGATAGAAAACTGTACGGAGGCTACTGATCTACAATGTTTGTCCAAAAATCATGCAAGTCAGGTGCGACCTACGCGAATTTATATAATAAATAAAATAAAATACTTTTCAATTTACTAAAAGAGGAAAAAAAGAGGAAAAAAAGAAGAAAAAAGAGATTCTAAATTATAAATTTTAAAATGTCTTGTTGTATTGATGGTAGGTATCCAAGATTTGGCTCCAGCCATATATATAATTTTCTTGTTTTTTTTGTTTTATTTTTTATGTATAACATTGACTTGTATTCATAAATCGATGCAGAAAATCTTTTAAATGGAGAAACATGCAGAACAAACACCACGAACAATAAACAATAGCAAAAATATTAAGTAAAATGTTTTAGTCGACTTTTAAATACACTACAACAATATTTAAGATATTATTATTTTTCTAATAACGATCGACACTTATAAGAGCTTTTTCAAACATTTTAAATTTATCTATTAAATATTTTACCCAAATTTAGTTCACAAATGTATTTTACTTGAAAATTATTAGGATTGGGCCATTTTTATGACCACTTGCCATTTAAAGACATTTTCTTGCTATATTTTGAATAATGGTTATATGCAATTAAAATTTAGTCTAGATTGATTTTTCTTTGAAATCCCCATTCATATAAAAATTTTTCAAATTTCTAAAAAATTGAAATTTTCTACTTTGTCATTTTCTAGGTCAATTTTATTGATTATGGTCTATCTGAAATTGCCCTCCTCAAATAAATTGCTTTCCTGTAATCAAATTGTCCGGTTTTGCTGATAATATTTGAACCAATGATAATATTAATAGAGAATTTAAGGATGAAGAAAATTTTGAAAAAATTTTAGAAAATTTCTTAAATGTTCTGATTAATATTTACAACAAATTCACCTTTTTAAGTGGGCCATTAAAGATGGCGCATTAAATCAAAAAGTATTACACTTGTTCATAACCTTAATTTTGAAAATATAAAATATATTTTGTTGAATAAAATTCCATAATTATTTAGAGTATAATGCAAATTTCATCATCAAATCAAATGAGAACCGATTTTATTATGCCACTTGTTGTGAAAGATCTTTCGTAGTATCCAAATGGCTTCTTGATTTAGTGCCATTTGGATACTATACTATTTATAATAATAAAAATAAGGTGACTAATGAGCTTTCAAATGCCATGTCATACCTAAAGATTTTATTTTGTATCCAACATTCCATAAAGCTCCACTTAATAGATTCTCTTCAATAAATTCTACAAGAATTTAATATTATCAATCTCTGTCTCTGTCTCTGTCTCTGTCTCTGTCTCTGCCCCTAACTCTAACACTGCTTGTCCATCTCATTCTCTATCTCCCTCTCCCTTTCTCTTACTCTCTGTCCCTCTTAATCTATTTCTCTATTACTTTTTTTTTTGTTTTTTGGATTTTTATAGATGTGGCCGTTGTATAGAAAGATAGATGGATGTGAAGAGATAAATAGATGTGGCATTGTTCTGGTCAAGTGGCTGCATAACATGTTAATTCCAATTGGAATTTAAAAAAAAAAAAACAAGAAAATTATATATATGGCTGGAGCCAAATCTTGGATACCCACCATCAATTGGGGCGACCAATCCGAGAAGCACCTGCTCAATTGGGAGTGGCTCATGAGATGGTTTCTGATCCATATCCATCAGGGGGTATCATGAGTTCACGAGATCAGATCCAAAATTTAGTTTGGTACCACGAGATCACCAAATTCATATTTTGCCCATGTGGTGATGTTGGAGTTGGCTTCGTGGGGGTTGTGGTGTCCATGTCGCGGACGTAGCTCGACCTATTATGTTTATACCACTATTATAGTTTTGTCGAGCAGGGTGCCATTTCCCGAATAAAATGGCTAGCTGGGTGGGCTTATCGGGCTAATCTAATCTAAGCCTAGGGGTTTTAAGAAGGCCCTGAATCCTTACACCAAGGATTAAGCTTACTAGATGAGGTGCAATAGTGGCTTTAAATTGGAAGCTAGTCGGGACGGTGGCATGCACTTTGTGACGTGTCTACCAACGCTAGCGATCATAAGTATGTTTATACCATGCATTTGAGCCTTCCAGGCAGGTATGCATGTAAAACACTAACTGTACCCACCATCAATACAACATGACATTTTAAAATTTATAATTTAGAATCTCTTTTTTCTTCTTTTTTCCTCTTTTTTTCCTCTTTTAGTAAATTGAAAAGTATTTTATTTTATTTATTATATAAATTCGCGTAGGTCGCACCTGACTTGCATGATTTTTGGACAAACATTGTAGATCAGTAGCCTCCGTACTTGTGCAAAATTTTCAGTTTTCTATCTTTTGGAGTTTCTAGATGAAAAAAAAAAAAAAAAACAACTACCAAATTTCGTTTACAAAGTGAGATGTTCTTAGTTTACATAGCATAGTGGGCGTGTCCTTCAATCGATTTGATCCATTTTCAATACCATCCTGCGTGCAAGAACTTTCAATGATTCTGCCAAATTTAAACTTCATATCTCAAATTTTATGACAAGGAGAATGCTTACAACAGATAGACACACAGTGGGACAGACGGACAGACAAACATTTCTGAATCCTTTCAAAATTTGATGATGATCAAAAATATATTTACTTTTATAGGGTTTGTGATGCTTCCTTATAAGTGTTACAAATATAATGACAAAGTGAATATACCTCAATACTTTGGTTGGTGTTTATAAAAATAATATTATTTTATTTGTTGAATGCAAGAAAAAAACTATTCTTCCTTTTACTTCTTGTTCCTATTATAATTTTTTTTTACATTTATAGCGCTATCTCAATTTTGTGATAGGTGCTATACATAAATATATATATATATATATATATATATATATATATGTGTGTGTGTGTGTGTGTGTGTTTGTATGTTTATTTATGGAAATTCAATTTAATTTGTTGTTCTGCATTATATAAAATTAATGGCTGTGCATTATAATTTATAGTTAAAAATATTAACGTAAATTATAACCATTACAACAACAATATTAAAGCATACAATTTTCCTATTTAAGAATTTAATAATTACAATTACAAAATTTTCAGTCACATTAATTAAATTTTGTACAAATTCTTCGATTAATCGCATTATGCATAACATGCAAAATCGATGCATAACAAATTGCCAAAAAATTGTATGTTCATGTTGTTGTTATAAAATTTGAAATATTTTTATTTTATTGCAATATTGTTAACAATAATTTGATGTTATTTATTAGAGTGTACAGTCCAAGTATAGAACTTGGACTGTAACATTATTTTATAATGATTGAAAATGTATTTATTTATTCTTGAAAGTGAATTCTAAAATCTAAAAAATAAATTTTTTAAATTTTCCTAGGGCAATTTATAGTACTCTAAAGTATGAATTCGTATGGGGAATTACAGCATAGCAATTTTGGATGAAATATAAATAATATGCTCGGATCTATTGTTATTATGCGGCAGATGGCTACAAATTGGTTTGCCAAAATTTCATATTTCAATTTGGCAAAATCAGAGGCCTCTAATAACTTATTAAACGTTATCCTTTGAATTTGACTTATTTTAAGGGTCTTATAAATTAATAGTAAAGTTTTATGTTAACAATATTTAGTTATTAAGAGACTTTTGAGAATACGACAAAGTTAGACCAAAGACTTTTACTTAAACTAAATGAAAAACATAAAGAAAAATATTTCGAAGGCTATGCCTCAATTGCGTAAAATGATAATCATTTGTTCATATTATTTTCCCGTGAGTTTTCATTAACGCATTCCCTAAAAGAAATCGTTTCGATAATTATTCTTTTTTTTTTTTTTTTTTTTTTTGGTTACGCAACTCATTATTAACAGCAGGCCCAGAGTGATCGTGAAAGTTATATGTCAGTGATAAAAAAAAAAGTACACTCGCCTAGGGCTCATCTTCAGCGATGATCATCCTTTAAAAAATTAAAATATGCAACTGAGACCCTGATTTGATATTTTTTGATATTTTTTGACTGAGCAAGTCAACAAATCGATTTCGACAAAAGTGATAAAAGTGAAGCTAGTTAATAAAATTGAAGCCTCTTCATAATACCTCAAACTCATCGGAGTTAAGTCCCACTGACTGCCATTTCTCTTATAATCTGAAAAAGTTCTCGTTAAAAGAAAAAATAAATAAAAAATGTATGTCAATTTCTAAAATATAGGATAACTAGACCTCCAGGTATACATGGCCATCAGTCGCTAGAACATTACACCATAAGCCGGAATAATCTACCGTTTAAATGGTTAAATAATATACGGCCGCATAATTTGATAAAATTTACAAATTTGTTATATTTATAAATTTGCACTTAAAAAGAAGGCGTAAGGCTTTTCGCCAAAGACTAAAGCCGTTATTTCAGGGATATCTGGCAAAAATGAATTAAAAATTTAATGTTGATAAATAACTTTACGATCGGCCAATATTTCTTAATAATAATAGCAATTAATTAAAATGAATTAATCCCAATGAAATCAATTAATTTTTATATTTGCTATTTATTAATGTTTATCTAAATTAATAATTATTAATTAATAATTATTAATAAATTAAATTCACAAAATCAAGTACTATTTAATAATAATTATCTCATAATTTGTAATGTTGAATTATTGGCTATAACAATTAAACCCTGCCATCCAACGAATATTTATCTAACAGGTTTGGATAACATGCTTGTTCCAACAATAAGGTCAAGGGAAGTAATTTGAAATAATTGCAATGTATTAAGCAGAGACTGAAATGCAAAGCAGGAAGAAATATGAATTTAATATTTTAGCATATTTGTAAAAAAAAAATTATCAGAGTTATCAAATTTTAATATTATCGTAAAATAATATTATTGAATAAAAATTTAAATATTTTAAAGGTTTCTGCTGATTTGAAATAGATCATTCCATTAAACATTTTTTTTTTTTATTAAATTAATTTAAATTTATGTATCCATCTGTTGATTTGTCCATTTGCAAAATCTCTCTATCCAAGTACATTTTTTATAAAACTGTAGATTACAAATTTTGAGATATTTTTACAGGAATTTTCTATTTAATTAAGAATGAAAATTTTATTTTAATTTTTTAGGCTTCTTGCAAAGGAAACATTCTTTCGAAAATAACTTAAAAGTTAAGTGAAGTATTTCAAGAAATATTAAGTAATATTTTAGCAAAGTTATATGAGATTTTAGAATAAGATGGTTCCATTAATTTTCTTTCTTACAAAATTGATTGCATATATTTTTCTAAAATTACAACTTTACAAAATTTTCAAAATATTTTGTATATTTAATAATCTGCCGCGGTTCATCATGATGCTACCAGTTGTTAACTTATACCGTATATAAAATTTTAATATAAAAAGGAACTAATTAAATATGAATTGTATTTAAGAAATTAAACGGGAAATTTGGTGCCATTGTTTCAATTGCTCAATTGTTCAATTCTTCAATTGACAACAAAAATTTATATATAAAGAATTTTTATAGAAATTTAATTCCTCTGGAATGTTGTGCTTATTCCTCTTTTAATGATAACTTAAAGATCGATGAAGATTTTATTTAAAGAATAAAATATCTAAATATCTAAATATGAAAATGTATGTTGTTAGTCACTTGATCGTGTTAGGCACGTGAACTGTTTGAGGTTAACTGTTAAAAGCATAAATAGATCTTGTTGTGTATTCATGATGATAATTTCTATTTTTGTGGTTACACAAAAAACAAAAAAAAAAAAAAATCCATTGCAATTAAAAGCTACGTTTTTCTAAAGCAAATGGCTCAAAAGTATAACTGCGCTGCTGCTTTTCTGCAATTTTTAACACTAAATTTATATTAGATTTATTTCACAAATCCAATAAAAATATAATAAATGGCACTAACAAAATCTTGAATACCCACCAGATGCTTTTTTCTTTTCTTTTTTTTTATATAGAAATTATAGAAATTATAGAATAATGGTTTTCATATTTGTACCAAACTTCAGTTTTTTTTATCTCTTTGAGCTTACGAGTTATAAACAAATAATTATAAAAATTTTCGTTTAAAAAACACAGAAGTATTCTCAGTTTAGGGGGTACTTTCAAGTTTTTTGTTATATTTGAAGCGACTATCTCTTTTTTGCGACCAGGAGAAAGTTTTTCGCGCCCGAATAAACGGACAGATGAAAAGACGAACAGACAGACAGATGGACATACGGACAAATGGACATACGGACAAATGGACATACGAGAGATGAAATGGACAAAATGGGACAATGGAATGGACAAATGGAATACGAAGATGGACAAATGGACAAATGGACAAATGGATAAATGGACAAAGGAAATGGACATACAATGGAGAGATGGACATACAGACAGATGGATAATACGGACAGATGGACAAATGGACAGAAGAAAAATGACAATGGACAGGAAAAATGGATATACGGACAGATGGTCATACGGACAAATGGACATACGGACAGATGGAAAAATGGATAAATGGTCAAATGGATAAATGGAGAGATGGACATACGGGCAGATGGGCAGATGAACTTACCGACATATGGACAAATGGGCATATGGAAATACGGACAGATGGACAAATGGACAAATGGACATACGGAGAGATGGACAAATGGACAGATGGACAAATGGACATATGGACATACAGACAGATGGACAAATGGATAAATGGATAAATGGACAGGTGGACAAATGGAGAGATGGACATACCGACAGATGGATATACGGACAGATGGACAAATGGACAGAAGAACAAATGGACCTACGGACAAATGGATATACGGACAGATGGTCATACGGACAAATGGACATACGGACAGATGGACAAATGGATAAATGGTCAAATGGATAAATGGAGAGATGGACATACGGGCAGATGGACAAATGGGCATATGGAAATACGGATAGATGGACAAATGGACAAATGGACAAATGGATAAATGGACAGATGGACAGACATGTTTAAATCGATTCAGAATTTGATGCTGATTAAGAATACACATATTTTTTCTTTTGGAGTGTTTAAGTCTTCCTTTTAATTGATATTACAAAGGACAAACTGAGTATATCCCTAAATTTTGGTAATGGATACAATCAAACTAAAGGAAAATTACGTGAAATTGCGTGCTGAAAAACAATAAGTGAATAAAAAAGAATAATAAGTATACGTAGATTTATATAAAGAAGTTTTTGTGCGTCTGTTTATATGCAGAATTTTAACAAGATGCAAAAAAAAGAAACAACATGCCAAATGAATAGTTCTTATATGTAAAATTGCATTTACAATTGAATTTATGGTAAATATATAAATATGCATTTTAGTTTGTTTAACCCGCATCACTTGTAGCCCAATGTTATTATGCGTTTGAGCAAATGTATGTAACATCCAAAAGGAGTTGAGATAACTTCAATTTTTATTATAATTTCCGATTGACTCTGAATTAATTTTTGATTAAATTTTAGCATGTTTGTGCGGTCATCTGTTATCTGTCCATGTAAATTTGTATATCAAAATATAGGGCATCATTTTGAAGGCCAAATTAGAAGGCTAAAATTAGACTGCTTTTCTGATTAGTTTGTTTTTCTTGTGGAAAAATTAACAATTGTGGATATTTCTTTTAAAAAATATGATGTAGCATATTTAATAGTCTGCTTTGATCAATTATCTAATACCATTATACTTATTACTTATTATTGTTTATTGAAATGATGTATGAAGGTAGTGATGATAGTTCTAGATATTACAAATGGTCTTGATATATTTTCCTTCTTCCTTCCTTTTGTTATTTTCTTCAATATACATAGAGAGATAGAATAAGAGAAAGAGAGAAAGAGATAGAAAGAAGAGAGAGAGAGAGAGAGAGAGAGAGAGAGAGAAAAAAAAAGATGACAATACATAAATATTTTTATTTCCAATGTATGAGTTGATCGTGCTGCTTTATAAAATTCTTTTTGCTTTTTTTTTTTCTTTTCTTCACATTTTTCCAGTGAATCGAGAGTTGCCGCAGTTATTGTAAATTTTCATGCAGAGTTTTCTTGCATTCAAGATATTGCTCTCAACTAGATAGTAACGTTTGAACGGATAAATTTTAGCCACAATTTTTCATAATTTTATTCATACTGTAAATAATTAAGGGAATTGATAAGATTTGAAGAAATATTTAAATTTTCTTTAATGCAATAGCATTTTGATTTTTTAGTGTTAATAAAAAATTAAAAAAAATATATTTTTTTAATCAAAAAAAATTTTTTTAAATAAAAAAAAACTATAGATTTTTTAAATTAAATAAATTATAAAGCAAAAATTAGAATTACAAAAAAAAGGCAAAAAACAAAAATAAAGAATTAACAAAAAAAAAAAATGGAAAATCTAAAAGTCAAGAAGTAAACATAGATATACATAAATTGCTGAAATATTTTTTTATGAAAATATGAAAAACTTGTACAAAAAAAAAAAAAAAAAAAAAAGAAAAAGAAAAAGAAACTTTAATTTGCAGTATAAAAAATTAATTTTTTGAAGATTAGTTTTATTTCATTAAAAAAAAAATGCAAAAAAAAAAAAAATAAGTGAAAAATCGATTTCTGTGAAATGATTTTGTTTAATCATTAATTAAAGATTTTAATTAAAAACGAATTTAGAAAAATTTAATTTTCTTTGCTTTCAAAATTATATTTAAAATGAAATTAATTATAATTTAATTACAAATGCAAGTAATTTAGCAAAATATATTTACTATTATTTTTTTTTTTGAAACAAAAAAATTGAAAAAGTAATTACACAAATGAAAAATAGCAAAAAAAAAATTACGTTAGATCGCTGGGAAAGTCATTTCGTGTTACTTATTTATTTATTTATTTTTTTTGGTTCTTCTAAAACTTTTACTTTCTCTTTATTATGCCAATCAATCACCAAATTAATTATTCACATGCCTTTGCTGAAGTTTAGTCCTTCATATTATTTCCATAATTTTTTAGGCTTTTTGAAAAAATTAACAGCTTTCCACTTGATCTTATAAATTGCTAGTTCTATGCAAAAACCCAAAAATACATTTAATCAAATGACTTTTTATAATTTTTATTCCTTTCTTTTTTGCTTGAAACAGATGGATTTGATTTTATATAATATGGAATAATTTTTGAAAATTTTTTTTTTTTTTTTGTAAGAATTTCTATAAAAATGAAACTAATTTACTAAATATTTAAATATTTCAAATAATTTTAAAATTACATAAATTTTTGGATAAAATGATAGACTCAATGTATCATTACATCAATCGATTCAATGACGTTTAGATGACTTAGTTTCAATTCAGTTAATTGCTGCTAAATTTGAGTGATATTTCAATAAAGCGCGAATAAATTAAAATGGGACACGTGTTCATGGAATACTTTACGTATAAATGTATAAAAATTTTCTAAAAAAATTGAGGGGTCTTCACGTTGCATGCTTAACTTAAGTTCAATCATAAATGATTGAGTTTTAATGGTCATATCGAATTGATCAATGCCTTTATATTAATATGTCAAATGATTTGGCATTAGAATTTCAAATTAAACTTTATGTAATTTTTTTCAATAAAATTTCTTTATTTATTTAAATGGCGCTTTAACAATTTATTTATTTAACTTAATTTATCTTAATTGTCATAAAGCATTGTGTTATTGTATTTATTTAAGAGTACTATATTGTATGTACTGTACTATTATTGTTCACAATGTTACTGTTACTGTTACTGTATGTACTGTTACTATTATTGTTACTGTTACTGTTACTATTATTGTTACTGTTACTGTTACTATTATTGTTACCACAATTGTTACTGTTACTGTTACTGCTACTGTTACTGTTACTGTTACTGTTACTGTTATTGTTACTGTTACATTGTACCATTATTGTATGTTACTATTATTGTTATGTTACTGTTACTTTTTGTTACTGTTACTGTTACTATTATGTTACATGTTACTAGTTACTGTTACTGTACTGTTACGTACTGTTACTGTTAGTTATGTTACTGTTACTATTATTGTTACCATTATTTATTACTGTTACTGTTACTGTTACTGTTACTATTATTGTTACTGTTACTGTTACTATTATTGTTACTGTTACTGTTACTATTATTGTTACCACAATTGTTACTGTTACTGTTACTGCTACTGTTACTGTTACTGTTACTGTTACTGTTATTGTTACTGTTACTATTATTGTTACCATTATTGTTACTGTTACTGTTACTGTTACTGTTACTATTATTGTTACTGTTACTGTTACCTTTGCTGTTACTGTTTCATTCATTAACAAAGAACTTACATCAATTTAGATTTTAGACTTTAGATTTTAGACCTTTCATTTTATGTTTGATTAGAAATATGATAATCGAATATGTTTATAACCATTTGAAATTATTTCATGTATATTCAATTGTATGCTAAATGAATGCATTATAATTAATATGAAATTGAAAGTAATTGAAAGTAAATAAATGTTGTACATTAATCGAAATTAATTAATTAATTGTATGAATCTATTGAATCTATTGAGAATATAGAGAACTTAAGTAGGAAACTAAAAGAATTCAGTGATGAAGAAGACTTAAGGGAAATCATATAATTCCAATTAGAGCAATGTTTACATAAAAATATTTGCTTGTTGTGCAGCGTGTACAAAATTCATATAAATATTTATGAAATTTAAATAATTTTTCAAATAGATAGATTTCTTTATATGACCAAACATTTTAAAAGCATTTTCTCTTTGCAATCTTTCAGTTATATTTAGCAAAATTTTAGTAAACATAAAAATCTCATTGAAAATGCTTACGTTTAGAAATTATTAATTTATTTTGGGTAAAATTTTATTGTAAGGAAAAAATATTATAATTGATTTGAAATTGTAAAAAAATTTTTATGAAGTTTATATGTAAAAATTTTTAATATGAACTTTTTAATTTTTTATTCTGTTTTTGGATCTTTTGTTGAATAGCAATTGCTTTATGAAAATGCAGATTTCGGCGGAAATTTATTATCAACTTTATGTTCTCAAATTTAGATCAGATCATTCAAAAATTTACAATTTTCAAACTTTCAGTTAAACTTTCAATAAAATGTGAAATGGGCGGCTTTTTTAGGAGGCAAAAATCTTATTTATAACAAATTAAAAATTTAGAAAATTAGAAATCTAGAAACATTTTTTTTTATAATTTTATTTTATTTTATTTATTTATTTTTTTTTTTTTGGGGAAAATGTATAAAAAAGCCTATCAAATATTAAACTGAAAACTTAGGCAACAAACTTGATTAAATCGAAAAAAAGGAAAAAACAAAAGGGAAAGCAAAAAAAAAAAAAAAACCAAAGCAAAAAAATACAAAAGTAAAAAGAAAGAGAAAAATAAGTAAATAACAATTGATGAATATAAATAAATAGATATAAAAAAGAAAACTCTAATAACTAAAAACAATATTAAAGAAAAAAAGCCATAACAATTAATTAGTGCATAAACTTTTTTAAGAAGTTTTCATATAATTACGAGCCGTTAAATTTAGTTCCAGAATATTGCTAGCGCTTGCATGTACATAAAAATAATATTTATAATATTTTATAATATATGTCCGTCCATTGCAACCTATATACATGCACATATATATGTATCTTAGATGTGTGCTTACTCTTTATAAAAAAAAAAAAAGACTTATATGCATTATTTATGTGTATTATTTGCTTATGTTTACAATGCTTATAATGCTTATAATGCTTATAATGCTTATAATGCTTATAATGCTTATAATGCTTATAAAATATAAAGTGTTTACATTAAAATCATAAAAGAAATGTTAGAGAAGTTTTTTATACTTTTATACCACTAGCGGTGTTATAAGTTTGTCCAGATGTTTGATATAATAAAAATGAAATTTTGAGAAATTTTTAGAATCAATTTCATTCATTTTCTGTATCAACTTAGAACCATCTATTCATTCTGTTATCTATCCTATTGTTTATCTATCTAATATATGTCCATGTACCATTTTTTTTACCAAGTTACAAATTACAATTGATTAAATATCGTTATTGATTAAATTTGGTATGCTGGAGGCAAATTCTATTAAACTAATGGAAATTGGTTCCTATTTACGATCATTTCCCGTTTAACGTTTTATTCTGAGAAAAGTCTAAATATGAAAAGAAGTCAAAATATTGTGAACATTTTTTTTTTTTAATGAAAATCGTCTTGGTCCTGTGATTTTTTAGCACAATAAATAAGTTAAAAAATTATAGATTTTGTATTTTAAATGTTCAACTTTTTAAGCATCTTTTCATAGAATGAATTTTTTAAAATCAAATATTACAATTTTTCATATTTTCTTAAAATTGTTTTTACATTTTGTATAATTTCTTAATATTTTACTCTCACTAAATCATTTAACGTAGCGTACTTTAGTAGTCACTTCGTTTTATACGTTAATATTTCTATTGAATGTGAAAAGTGTGTTGTGGTTGATGTGATGCATTCAACATTTTTATATGCAATCAAAATGTTTTCTTAGTGTTAATTTACGCTAGTTTTAATTTTATACTCACCATCCAGAGATTGGAATGTATAATCATTTTGTCATAATGTTTGCACATGCCCAAAAAGAAGCAACGATTATCTTATAATATTATCCTATAATATTCTTATTCAACAACAACAAAAAATTCTACATCGATTTAGTTATGTCTGTCTGTCTGTCTGTCTGTCTGTCTTCCAGTTGCACAAAAAAAAAAATAGATATCGAGCTCAAATTTGTTAGAAACAAGGTAGACAGCTTGATATTGAATATTGAGGCAAATCGGTCCAAGGACACGTCCACATTGCCATAAAATTTTCAGGATGTCTCTGCTTTTGTAAACAAAATTTTACACTTTTTTTTGTCTATAACTTAAAGAGTACAACAATTAGAAAATGGAATATTTACAAATATTGCAAATTTATTGCTTTACAAAGTTTATCATATCAGTATCATATAAATTTAAAGTGGTGCGTATTTAAAAAAATTTTATAAAGTCAAATGTTTGCTTTCGATTTTATAAATTTCTTACTCCTCACTTAAAAAGTACAACTTTTAGAAATGTGAAAATTTGCCAGCATATTAAAAATATTGCCCTACAACATTTATCCAAAAATGCTTCAAATCGATTAGGCCTATAAAAAGTTATACAACATTAAGTTTTACATACGCTAATTTTTTTTTTTTTTTTAAAGAATTTTTTATGCAACTTTATCGAATAATAATAAAAATGTTGTTGGCTCCAGCCAAATATAATTTTGGTACTTCTGGTGTTTTTTATTTATTAAATAAATAATATAATTTATGTAACATATAAAAATAGAAAATAAAAACAATAACAACAATAAATTTAAATTAAAAAAAGAGCTAAATTCTTCAGATAGTTCAGATTTAAAAAAAAAAAAAACCAAAAAAAAAAATCAAAACCTAAATATTTGATTGAAAATTCAATAATAATCAAATAAATATTGTTAAGAGATTTCATTTTTTCATCGGGCGATTGTTATTTTATATTGCATTAAGTAAAATAATAATTTTTCAAAATTTTAACTCAAACCAAAATTTTAAATCAGTCCAATAGAGTTGATAGTTATTTTTAATGTTTAGCCAAAATCTGATTTGAATAAATCTATTTACTTTTTTAAATGGCAAATGATTCAAATTAAAAAACAAAAATTAATAACAACCATTTTAATATATTTATTTATAATATAAAAAATTTGATAGAAATAACCAAATTTTAAGACATTAAGTGTTAACCAATTTGTGATCATTCTAAATAGTATTTTTTTTGAAAAATTAAAATCTCTATGAAATTTATATGAAATTTATATATAAGCAACATTTTTACTTTGTTAATTAAATCTGAAAAGTTTTACAAGCAAATGCCGAAAATTATATAATTTCAATTTAAGTTTTAATATGCCAAATGTCAATACAATAAAATAGACAATAGCATATTACAAAAAAAAAAAAAAAAGAAAAAAAAAAGGCAACAACATTCATACAACAATCAATATACACAAGTTGAAAATGCTCAAGAGTTCGGCAGCTAACTATAAAATTTTCAAATAGAAAAATTGCAATGAAATTATTATCATTATCATTTTATTTAGATTCTCATGATGTACATAATCGATAATATAATTTTAATATTAAAAGCGAATTTATTATGCTTTTATTGGTATATTATAATAATTCCTAATGTTACAACAACTAATACAAATGCTAATGATTATAATCAACATATAAATAAAAATAAAAATATAAATAAAAATAATATAAATATAAAGGATATTAATACAACTATTTGTATGAATTATTTAAGAAATATCAATCATAATAATACTACTGCTATGAATAGCAGACACTTGTCAATTGATGGCCATGAAAACATCTCTAATATAAATAATAAACAGAATGATAATAAACATCACTACTGGAGCATAATTACAATAATATTTTTAATAATAAATTTTTTAATAAAAATTATGATAATAGTGAGAATTTCATAAGCAGTGACCATAAAAATGTTAGAATTAGTAACGATAGTAGTAGTTCCAATAGTGTTAGGCGTTTCGATCATTTTATTGATCTAACACGTAAAACGGAAATCTATTTTAATGGTATCATGGTAAGTTTCTTTTTTTCTCATTTGAATTTATATTAATTTCTTATTTTTGCTTTTTCTTTTAAATTTTTAAATGATTATATTTAAAAAAAAAATCATTGCAGTAAAAAAATTTTTAAATGAAAATAATAAACAGAATTTTTCTTCTGATTTCTTGACGTTCTTAATTTAGTTTAAAAATCATTGTTTACTTTAAAATTGCAATCTTAAAGAAATATATTATTGATATATATAGAAAAATATACATTTTTCAATTTCTGCAACATTTTTGCAATTTAAAAGGAGTTTATGGTTTTTTTTTTTTTTTTTTTTTTGTTGCAAAATTTCAACTTTCGAACTGCAATCGTTTTTGAGTTATAAGCAAAAAATTGTAAATTTTTGTTTTAAAAAGCAGAGATGTTCTTACTTTTCATGGCATTGGGGGCGTGTTCTTTTAATCGATTTGCTTAATTTTGCAAGAACTGCCAATATGCCTGTTACATTTCAATATGATATCTCAAATTTTGCCACCAGGGTACTGGCAATAACATTAAGATAAACAGATGGACAGAAGGACAGAAGGACAGAAGGACAGAAGGACAGAAGACAGATATGGCTAAAATGATTTTAAATTGATTACTCTTATTTGGTTGTTACAAACATTATGCCAGCATAAGTATACTCTCAATCTTTAGATGGTGATTCTAAAAAAAATAGATATTAGATTTTTCTTTTGACATTCTGCTTTGAGTTGAAGTGAAAATGTAATTTCCGAATATATTTTGCTTCTTCTATAAAATATTCTATATAAAATTGTTGAATATAATTGGAGAATATGGCAAATAGTCGCCTGTAACTGATTTCTTTTTTTTTTTTTTTTTTTTTTTTGTCTTTAATTATTATTTTTCTTTTGTATGCGGTTTTTCTTAGTTGTTTTGAAAATAATGATAAATCATAAAAATTCCTTGACTTTTTCATCTAAAAAGTAAAACTATCGAGAATGAAAATGAGAATGAGTATGAAAATTCTACTCTATGAGAAATCGTTACAAAATGAATATAATATAATTAGATTTTTTTATATATAAAAAATTTATTAAATTTATTAAAATATTACGCGAAGGTAATTTTATATAATTTAATTTGAATTTATTAAATAGTTTTTAATAAATTTCATGTATATGACAATAAAAGGTAAAAACTTAATATTTTGTTAATTGAAGTTGTATTTAACTTTCAATTAATTTAAATTGGCTTGAACTCATTGTTTTCTTATTTATAATTTCAACAAAAGGAAAAAAAAAAATCAAAAAATTATAATTACATAATATGGAAATTTTATGATTAGACAAACATTTCAACCTTACAAGAAATTTATTATTATTATTATTATTATTATTATTATTGTTATTGTTATTGTTATGATGTCTGCACAAGTCCAAGATCCAGTAAATAGTTTTGTGCTTAAATCGGTGACGAAATTTTTCAAATGTACAAGTGAATAGAAGTTTTTGTTGTTTTCGATGGCAGTTCGATGTTTCTTTTTGTGCATTCCAAATGTTATGAATATTTTAACTTTGGCAGCTGACAACTTGACCCAGTGCCATCCAGTTTTTCTTTACATGTAACCCATATAACTGTATAAATTTAAATAGATTTTTTTTAATAAAAATTTGCACTGAATTGTAAATTAACATTGAAAATATGTGTATCAAATTTTGTTCAGATAGATACATTTTTTAAAGGCCCTCAAATATAACGAACTTTTTAAAATTTGAAATCATTAAGAAAGTACAATTTTTTTTTTTCAATTTTAAAGATTTGTAATTCTCTTAATTGACTTACATTATATTAGTTTAGGCAAAGGATCGGCTCTGACCGCTTATGAATTTCTTACTTGTTTTATTTGTTTTTGTTTCGTTGGGCAGTTCCAAAATAGCTTTGTGAGTTCGTTAATCATTCACGTATACTTTAAATGCTTTCCAATGCTTTGGACTTTTGGATTTTTTTGATATTTGATGGTATCTAGAAATTTCATATTTCATAAGGCGAGAATTTAAAAGGAAATTTTTTTCTTTCAAAAAAAAAAAAAAAAAAAAAAAGACTCTTTGTTCGTGAGTAATTTGATGTCAATTGAATGCATGCGTTTTAATATCGCAATATTTCTTGATATACTTAACGGTGTAAATATCTGTTAAATCAATAAGTGGGCGTCCTAATATACGTAATATAAATGGCATATATTACAAATTATACGATTGAGTTAATTTTAGTATTTTCCCATTTTATTTCACTATAAAATGTATGCTATAAAATATATGAATGTTGTAAAGTCAGTGACCGTTTTAAAGAAAAAGAAAAGTATACAATTAAAATAAATAGAAAAAAAAAACGGATATAACAAGTAAAAATATTATATTTGGTTGAAGCCAAATCTTAAGGACTTACCAACAAAATACTATGATATTATGGTTCTCAAGCTGTTTCAGTTAATACAAACCATTAAAACTAGGAAATATTGGACACCATATTTATATGAAAGGATTTTTAAAAATGTAAAAATGAATTTTTGATAACAAATTTACATGGACAGACAACAGACAATAGCCAGACGGATAGGCAGACTTAATTAGAATCAATAAATGATTCTGCTTATTACATATATCCATAAAAATTTTTAATACTTTAGACCACAAGTAGTTGAGGGTATAAGAAATTAAAATTATCGCGATTAAAGTTCACTTACAAAACTTTTTTAGTTAATGTAATCGTGTACTTCAAAGTTAATGTGGGCGTGTACTTCGTATCAATCCCTCCCATATTTAATATCAAACTGCGTGCCAAAAATTTCTAATTTCTCTGCCAAATATGAGTTCGATATGTCAATTTTTACAGCCAGGAAAATATTAAAAGCACATGGATGGAAAAATAGTCGGATAAACAAGTCGATTCAGATGCTTTTATATATAATTATATATGTATATATATCTTTTAGGTGTTACAAATTATATAATAATATGAGTACGCCTCCTCTAACCTCTGGTTAGAAAGTATAAAAACAAAACTTAAAAAAACGTGAACTAAGCATTAATTAAAAAATGTTACATATTTAATTATATGTTTCACTTATTTAGTTTAACTTATGTAAGCATAAAAATATTGCCAGCTGATATAATTGTACATATATAATGGTACATATATATATAATAAGTAAGAATATTATATGCAACTGGGGCCACATCTTTGATACCCATCATTCAGACATTAAAATTTTTCTTTTAATTTAAGATATAGACAGCTGAATTCAAGTTGCATAATTTTGAATGGACATGGCCGATTTATATGATTTTTAGATTTTTAGAATATTGTAGTATAACGTCCTTAATATATATATACAAAATTTCAGCTTTTTAACTCTTTCGGTTTTCAAGTTATAAACAAAAGGAATTGAGGTCTTCTCACTTTATATTGCATTGTGAGCCAGTCCTTTGGCCATATTGGCCATTTTTAATACCAATCAGTGTATCAGAACTTTCAATATTTTGGCTAAGTTTGACAGTCACATTTTTCTTCTAACTGTCAAAACAATGTTTACCATACATAAATAGATGAACAGATGAACAAATGGACAGACGGACAGACATGTCTAAATCGATTCAAAATCTTGTAGATACTCAAAGGTTTTTATTTACGATTTACATTACAAAACATATTGGTAAAATTAGTATATCTTCAACTTTTGATTGCTGGAGATAAAAACAACAATAGCGAAGGCAAAAAAAAAAAAAAAAAAGAAAAAACAACAGAAAACAAGTGAAACACGTGATGGTATCGAGCGTTATGTTTTTTGTACATGATGCATAAAATATATTTAAAAAAGAAAAAAAAAAAGAAAAAAAACATGAAGTATGAAACATGATGAAATATTTCTCAAGTGAACATTGAATATCACGTGTTCTTAAAATTTGGCCCTTTTAAAGTTAAATATGCAAAGTATGCAAAGATGATCAAAACAGACTTAAATCATAATGATTTAAATCTAAACGATGCGATTTAGATTTGCTTTTATTTTTCTATTTGTTGGTTTATTAATTATATCAATCGATTTAAGATAATAATCGGAATCGAGTTAAATTTTTATAATGACCCATTTTATTATCAAACTACAGTTCCCTGTTTTTTAAATTTGTATAATAAATTGCATATATCGTAAGAACTAGGAAAAGAGAAATGGATGAAGTCAACAAATCTTATGACCAATCTTTTTGAGAAATGTTCTAAAAATTTTCATTATTAAATCATTTTATAAGAATTTTTGTTGTACAGATTTAATAAATTTTCGTTTATTCTCATAATTTTTGCATATTAGATAATTATAAGAATTGTTCGACTTGATTACAACACTTTTTAACACGATTTTTCATTTTATCGATTCATTTATTTTTTTGGTAAAATTTTTTATACATATTTATATGGCATACATAGTCGATACAATTCGAATAGATTTTTATATACTTACAACAACAACAAGTTAACAAGTTTTGAAAAATTTGTTCCATCCAATTTGGAAAAAAATTCTAAAATTTTTATACTAGTTCAATAATTCTGGTATTGATAATTCTGGTTCATATTTTCTACTCTACGCCAATTGATAGATGGATTCACTTGTTATTAGATCGATCGATGCAGTATTACTGTCTAAATCGATTTAATACTTTCTCTTTGTCCCTTTGCTCTGTCCATTTAATGACAGCCCATTTAGATTTGTTATAATGTTAATAAAAATTTTTTGTAAAATTTTGCTAAAATTCGAGGCATATTATCTAATTTTAAAAGGTTTTTTTTAATGTAAATATTTATTTATAATATTGCGATTATTGACATTACACATGTTCCAGATAAAGCGATTTTCAAATTTTTTAAATTGGAAGCATTTTAATTATTTTTTTTTTTTTTTTATTAGGATATTTCTCTCAAAGCATTGTCCTAAAATATTTGCTTGGCATATAAATTCATTGTGCAAAATTTCATAAATTATTGGATAAATTTTTGGTTTCCATTTGATCGAACGATCTAACATGAGTTATTTTATAGTTAGCATATAATTTTTTTTTTAAGTTTTTTTTTTTTTATAAGGAAATCCATCAATATAAAATGCTTTACGCAATAACAAATAAATTTTATCTAGATTTCAAGTATACTAAGAATAATGTTTTATGCAAAAACACTGGAAGTGAATATAATTAATGATTTATGTCTGTCAAATATCTTAAGTATTAATAGAAAATGTTAATGTTTTATGGTTACTTTTATTGATATTGTTATTATTTCAATTTTATTATTGGCGATTTTCAATATCAGCGAACATACACAACAATTAACAAGGCAATTATAAATTGCTACTATTTATATTACATTTTATACCCTACACATTTTGCCATGCGGTATATTATATATTTATATTTGAATATTTGAGCCGTATCCATCATTTTTTTAGATCGATTCAGGCGCAAGCCTATTATGATTCGATTTAAGTCTGCTTGACCGTCTGTCTGTCTGTCTGTCTGTCTGTCTGTCTGTATGTTTGTATATAAGTTCCAGGTTGTAATTTTTAAGATATTTCATTAATAGTTAAAGTTGGATCATTTTTCAGATCAAGTTCCATATAAAGCATTTCTTAAAATTAATACGTTTTATGGAAAAAAAAAATTAATTTATTTTAATTTAAATTTTAACTGAATTATACTTTAACATGAAAATGAGGTATATCAAATTTTGTTCTAGATCGTTCTATTATTTTTATGATCACTTTTTATAAAACACTTTTTTCCAAAAAAGAAAATAAACATTCAAAGAGCAAAAATTTGAATTTGAAATATATTTTAGAGCAACGTGGCACTTTTTTTCCAGTTTAGTTCGACATAAAAAATGTATGTGACCAATTTTGATCTAGAACGATCAATTTTTGTTAATCTTTTTTCATATAACCATAATTTAATGATAATTTAATTCATATTACGTTAATTAAAATTCTTGTAATTCTTTTATTTGATGTTAATTACAATAAGCAAAATGGTATAGGTCCACTTGAACGAATTATAAAGCTCCTACTTTTTATTACCATTCATATATATTGTTAAATGATCTCTTAATGGAATAAACACTTTTCACTTCCTGGAATTTTATATCATTTTTTTCTTTAGCAGTGTTAATTAAAAATTAAATAAAATGGTGAAATGGTGAAATGGTGAAATGGTGAAAAATTAAATAATTGGCCTCAATCAACTAAAAAATATATTGACTTGTTTTATTTATACTGACTAGAAAAGGATTGAATGGTAAGGAAGGGCCATATGAAAAAGTAATTGACAATAATAGTTGAATTATATTAAAGGCGTACGGCTGTAAAAATATGGCCGAAAAAATTGTGCTTTTTATGAGTAAAGGCGCTATAAATGAATGCCTCGTAAAAAAAAGTCAAAAAGTGATTTCTTCAATGTGGGAATCTAGATGCTCGCTAATCTGTGAAAATGTTGCTCAAATTTGATTAGTTAAAGATCTCAAAGTAATCGGATTAACCATAATTTTATCAACAATGAAAAGAGATACTGAAATGGGAATTATTACAAGCAATGTAAAGTAGAAAGTAGAAAATGTTATCTAAACCAAGCCATCAGAGATAATATGATTAAGCATAAATAAATTGAGGTTAAGTATCTGATACAATTATATTGAAATGAATGGCCGCTCTAGCAATTTCCAAAAGTTTATGCAATTTTCTATTTATCTTAATTCGTTTATTGTATTAATTAATTAATGAAAGGCAACTAGAATCGATTAGCAATAAAAAAAAATATTATGACAATGCCAAAATAACCAGGCCCTGTTATAATTGAAAGTTTTTTGATGACTCGAAACAAATTGCCGGCATTTAGATGGAAAATTTTAAAATATTCAATGTTTAAACCAAATCCTGTACCGTCTAAATGGAATAATTTTCTTTTGGTCAAGGTGAAATTTTTTTTTTTTCTCTTTAATGTTTAGAAAAATTTTATCCCCATTCAAGGAGAAAGAGTAATAATAATGAATATATATTTGTTTGGTATCGTAATACTTTTCAATATGACTCTAATATATATAAAAAATTATTTTTTTTTTCATATTTGAGCAAATCATTTGTGAAAAAATCATTTGTGATTGTGATTGTGATTGTATTGGTTAACAAATACTTGATACACAAAAAATGTGCTCTTAAAGTGCATACAAATCTTTTGTTTAATTGAAATGCAATCAATATTTATTTGCATAATAAACATTTCATTGTCAATAACTATTAGATAAATTTGAATAAGCAGAACAATAAATTGAAAGAAAAAATCCATAAATTAATCAAATGCATAAAAAAAAAAAAACAAAAAATTACAACACGTGCTTGCTGCTCTCTGCTACATCAGCGTTTGTCATTCAATGGCTGCTGTGCTGTTCTGTGCTGTTCTGTGCTGTGCTGTGTTTGGGAAATCAAATCAATTACATTTAAAGAGAATTTTAAACATTTAAATAGCCCAAATATTTCATCATTATTTTATACTTGATGAAAGTGATCGAATAAAGTTTCTTCATAATTCTTTCTACAATCTTATCAAAATTAGTGGCCTGACGCAGAGACGTCTTTAATTACAAATATCTGTCATAGACAATTTTCAAAAATGGCTACTCAAGTTTCTTAATAGCATTAAGAATTTAGTTCAGATGGATAATGCATTTTAGATAAACCTTGCTCCTTTCTTTTTACAATTCCTTCAAGCTTAAAATTTTTAATTCAAAATTATCCGCGTGTATACACTTTTATCCCCATGTATCCTCCTGATGTTTACTATCTCTAATGCAAGTAAATTCCTATGAAGGTGATGGCTTTATTTATGATTCTATGGAAAACTTTCGGAAACTTATGTCTGGAAATTTTGACTATAGAATAAAATATTTCTAAATAATATAAAACAAATTTTGAGATTTCAAAATTTGATATGAAAATTTTTATATCTTACATATCTTCTGGTACAAAGTACTACAAGTTTTGGCGGATATAGGTAGCTGCCATTTTTTATTATAACAATTAACTCCGAATAATTTTTTGATTCAATATAAGCATGTTTGTCCGTCTGCCCATTGTCTGTTCATATAAATTTGTTATCAAACTGCAGGGCGCAACTTTAAAGCTATTTGAAGAAAATTTTCCATATTAGTCTAGTTTGGCCCGAAGACGTTTTAAAATAATTTGGCTTAAGGTTTGATTATTATTTCAGCCAAGTCCTATCATTCAATAAACTATTTGGCAAAACATTTTTATACGGCTAAAGTGCCATTTCTGGCTTTTAATTTATGAAAATGTGATGTAGGGTATTTGATAGTCAACCTTAACAGACTATAACATATATATAATTGTTTTTCTTAGTTTTGTTGTTATTTATCTTCTTCTTCTTTTTTCTTTATTTTTATTTATTTATTTATTTTTTTTTTTTTGGATAAATTTCATAATATAACTTTTTGGCCATATATCTGTGGAAAATATCATCCGGTAAATTTGTTTAGAGAGCGACTAGAAATATAATGAATGGCATTGTATTTTGAAGCTGTTGCATTACCATAAAATACTATATTGCATGATATGTTGGCTGCAGTTTGATCTTCACATTCCACCACTATTTTTAATCATTTTGTTTTGTTTTTTTTGTACATTACAATTTAAATGTCTACACAACTTCAACGTCACTCTATCAATAATCAAGGTACAATGTAATGGTTGACTGATGTTGCTGGCAATGAGTATTGCTGCTGCATACATACACATACATACAAACACATTATAATAACCGAATGATGTTAATTGTTATTTTTCCTAAGTTTCTTATTTGAATATTTTGAGGTATTACATGGAAATTCGCAAACGATTTTTTCAAATGATAAATGTCTGCCGTTGAGAATAAAAATATAAGTAAAATATTAATTGAAAAGGAAAATAATATTAAGAAATAATAAGTAAAGAAAGTTATATTTGGTTGGGACCAAATCTGGAATACCCAACAGCAATATTTCCTTATTTAATTTGTAATTCAAATAATATGATGCCATGTTTATTGTCTAACTTGGGTTAAGCAGATTTATAATAATATTTTTAATTAATTGTGATCTAGTTGAGCAAAATGATGTTGGGTATTTGATAGTCGGCCCTGATCTTTTAAAAAATCTGATCTTACTTACTTTATTTAACACTTTCTTTTCTATGTACATTTGTTTATTTATTTTTTCTTTCAGGTCGATGAAAACTCTTTGTTAGATGTTTTAAAGGAGCATGAGAAGGAATTAATATTTGGAAAAACGAGAAAAAGTAAATGGAAGCAAGAAAAAAGAAGCAAAAAAACAAAAAAAAAAAAAAATTACATTCTTCTTTGTGAGATTGAGTTTGCCATTGTAAAAATTGTTAATATTCAAAATATAAAAGGAGCACAAGATTTATAAGTTTTGGTCCATTTTTTATGTGGTTCAATGTACGCAATATACTTCGCAAGCCGCAGTAATATTAAAATTCGTTTTTGTTGGTGAACTTTTTGAATCTTTATGTCTACCTGTTTATCAGTTTTTCTGCTACTCTGTTTAAGGTCTCTTCGTTCGATGTATATTCTGAAATGTATGGGTCGTAATTTTGAATTGAGTAATTTGCCACAAAGAATTGTCTATTGGTGCTATTGCAAAGATTAAAAAATGGGACCTTTAGTGATCATTTGATTGCAATTGAAATTTTACCAATTTTTTTTTTAAATAAAAAAAAAAACTGACGAAGCTCTTTAGAAATTATTAATGTAACTTTTGTGAAAGAAGAGAATGAACAATAATTATGAAAGTGTTTTAAAATATGTTTGATTTTTTACACTTTGTAATATCATTCGATTTTAAAATCATACAATTGGACAAGAAAATTATTGGGTTTTAAAAAAATAAAAATTAAAAAAAATTCATTTAATATACCTTTTTTTTAATAGAGCGTGCTATTAAATTGGTCCATTTAAATTATGGAACAAATGTCGCATATTTGCCGTTAGAAGAAACGTCATCTATTGTTTCAAAGCGTACTAAACGATCGGTTACGTGGAGTGCCACAACATCATCGTCAACATTAAAATCAACCATATCATCACAACGTTTGAAAGGCGTCCAAGAAAGGCCAGAAATTTCCATACATTTTACAGGTATTACAACAAAAACTACTTAAGAATAATTAAAAATATTACAATCGATCGCTGTTGTTCGTTAAACCTTTGTAACTTCCCTTCCTTTGCTTAATGTCACTAAACATCCATCTAAAATGGGAAATTACAATTGAAAAATGAAAAAAAAATTTCAATTGTCAAAGAATTTACAGCTTACATTATGAGAAAGAAGGTCTAAAATTATTAAGCCAATCAGGATAAAATTTGATGTATAAATTATGTATGTTTTTAGTAAAAAGTCTGGGCCATTTAACAAATTTACATAGACTAACTACGAATGGAGAGTATGAAAGTGATTCAAATGCGATTAGTATAATAAAAGTTAAGTCTATTTCATCAACACATTTTGAATGTTACAATTCGAAATTTCTTCAAATTTTTCCAAATTTTTTCTGACCTCTTTTCTCTTTTTTTTTTTGTATCAGTTTTGATGAATTGATATGATCCACTTTAATGGTTACTTTTTAGTTTCTTGTTTATAAAATAATTTAAAAAGAAATTTTCCTTTTTTTTTATTGCATGTATTATAAAAGTTACAGTTGTTAGGTTAAGTTGCAGATGGTTTTAATATTAATTTTTTTTTTTTTTTGTCTTTCTAATTATTCTATTGTAAAAATGTTTTTCACTTATTGCTATTTTTATATTCACTAACCAGGGTTTGGGGTTATACTCATTTTATCATAATGTTTGTAACAACTAAAAAGAAAGCATTAGATACTTTAAAAAGTGTATATTTATTTTCGATCATAAAAAAATTTTGAAACGATTTAGTCATAACTTTTGTTGGCATACGCCTGAGCGCATAATTTAAATGATCGAGCTCAAATTTAATAAAAGTATTGGAAGATCTTGCAGACAACCTGCTATACCTGGTTGCTGTGCCTGTACCACAAATGAACAATAGTAATAGTATGGTGAATGTTCAAGGTTTGGCGCCAGCCAAATATAATTTTCTTATTAAAAAAAATCTCTATAATCAAGATAGTTTAAAAAGTAACAATTGAATTGAGCGCCTGTCACAAAATGCTGATGGTATAACATAGCATAACATAGCATAACATAGCATAACATAGCATAATATACTTTGTATAGATCATTATTTAAAGTTTTGTGGCCCTTTGTTTTGCCTTTACATTTCCTTTGCATTTTGCCTTTCAGCCTTACTTTCATATATTTCGATGATAATGATAATTAAATGCAAATTACAGAAAATTATTTATGAAATCATTTAAATTGCTTTATTATTTTCCTTTTTTCTTTTTCCGTTTTTTTTTTTTTTTGTTTTACATATTTTTGTGTATTTTTACATTTTATATACTTTTAAAGAAATTGTGCTGTCAATGCGTATTTTAGTGAAATTATGCATAAGTATAAAGTAAATTTAATAAAAGATGTACTTTATTCAAGATGTTTCAAAAGTCAATATTTATTTCAATAATTTAATATACTAAAAGTTAAGAACATTAAAAAAATATTGAAAATTTTTATAATAATTTCCTAAGCTTTTTTTTTCAAGAAGAGAATTCTAATTCAATTCATTTCAATCTGAATTAAGTTTGGCACAAAAATTCAGTCTATCAATTTAATATTAAAAAAAACTATATGAAATTGAGAATAGTTTTTTTTTTTTTTTTTAGAGGCAGACATTATTTGGAAATTGATTGTATAAATAGTTCGATATTATCTATTTGAAATTGATTTTTAAAAAGTTTTGTTCTCCGTCTATATGCTAAATTTGTATTTAAATATATCAAAACTTGACACCGTTCATTTGATAAGGGATTCAAAATTCAGATTTAAATCGTATGAATGAATGATTCTCAGCCAATTAAGCACTGATCCGATTTCGTTCAAATGGGTTTTATAAATATTCGCCTTGTACCATAAGTGATTTAAAGTGTAACAACTAAGAAAATTATGTTTGGCTGGTTCCAAATCTTGTATATCCATCATTCAAACACCATGATTTTACGATTCAGAATCTGATAAAGTTTTTAGGAATAAATTGAAAACGTAAACATAAGAAAATGAAAGTTTGGTATAGTATAATTTCGAGTAGGCGTATCAGATTTGCATGATTTTCGTATAGATATTGACCCATTTTCAATTCAAGCTATGCCCAAGAACTTTTAATGATTCTGTCAAATTTTATGACCAGGAGAATGTTTATAACAGACAGATACACAGATGGACAGCCATGTCTAAATCGATTCAGAATTTAATAATGATCAAGAATATATATAAACTTTATAAGATCTCTGAAGCATCCTTCTAGGCGTTACAAACATAATGGCAAAGTGAAGAGACCCTCAAATTTTTTGTGCTGGATATAAAAGGAAAATTTAAAGAATCAGATAGAAAGAATCAATAGAAGAATTAATTAGATTTAAATAATAATAATAATAAACGTTTTGTTTGAATAAATTTCCAGATAATGAGCATAAAGTAAATATACGTTTACAACAAGCGCATCAATTAATTGATGATGCTTTCGTATTTATAAAACGTTCGGCTAATACATCACAATTATTGGAAGATTCTCGACAATTGGTAATCAAATTAGAAAAATGTTTTTATCACAACGATAAATCGGCATTAGATTTATGTGATAAATATCAAATGGTAAGTTTATATAAATTTATTAAATGATTACAGCATTCATAGTACTAATCGAAAATAGTATAGAAATGTATCGATAATTATATAATTGATATATCATATATAGATTGGTCTAAGAGCCTACAGGCCTTGCTGGTACAGACTATTATAAAGTAATGCGAATGTATGCAACATTCAGGAGGGCTTGAAGTAGATTTAATTTTTATTATACCAATCGTCTAATACTCGGCGATTTTTGGTTGTATATTTTCTATAGTTGTCTGTCCATGCATATTTGCTATAAAAGTATAGGCTGCAGTTCTAGTTATATCTCAATGAAATAGTTGGTCATCTTAAGTATAAAACGAGATTGGAGAATTTTTCCGACTAGTCTCGGCATAAGGATCTCTTTTATAAAACGCAAACGCTGTAGATATTTGCCGTACTAAAAAGTATATGTACCGAAGTTTATATGGAAGTATTTTCTAAATCTTCTTTCATGTAACAAACTTCCATAAAGTATTTGAAAATTGCAACTTTTACAGCTTTCTAACTTAAGCCAAATGATATCAATAAAACCGGTCGGACTATGTTTTGGGATTTTGGTTTTGGTTTTGGTTTTGGTTTTGGGATTTTTAAGTATTATTATAACCATTACTTTATAATAATGTAAAGCTAATTCAATTATTTTACCATCAATTTACTGTACTAAATTATCGTTTATATTGAATTTTATATCACTTGCCGTAGAGATTATAAGTAGTTTATAGACTTGAGATGGGTCTAGCTTTAATTACATCGATATAAAATAAACCTATTTAGCTGTCTATTTGTCTGACATTTTCTTAATTTTATTATTACTGAATTTTGTTTCATAGATGCCAGATTATATATTTATTATTATTATTTTATATTTTTATATTTTTGCTAAAAGCGCGGCGTTTTTCATCATAATAATACAAATTTTATAATACATCCTTTGCCATCACGTTTTGGCAATTCAACTCATATTATTTTGGAGGCCCATAATGAACAATATGATAATTGGTGGCCCAATACTACTTGTCATTTAAATGACAATATACAATTTGAACCAGATATGGAACAGAGCTTAGACGACAAGTATTCTAATAGTCGTCATAAAAAATATATAAAGTCCAATAGGCATTATATTAATTTGAGTAGGCGCAATAAAAATTGCCAATCTCATTCGTATATGTCATTAAATGTACGTTATAAGCCACGTTATTATCGTCATCATCGTCATCTAAGTAAGAAGTCACATGATGAACGAGTTCGAAAACGTCGCCACATTACGGAATTACGTATACCGGATGTATTGCATATAGAAACAGCCGTATTTGTGGATAGTGATTTATATAAGCATATGGCGAAAAATTTTCCAAAAAATACTGCAAATCATTTAATACGTTTTGTATTAGCTATGATAAATGGTGTACAATTATTATATCATCATGGTTCACTGGGCCGTCGAGTGAATTATGTATTAAAACGTTTGGAATTGTTGGAGAAAGATCCGATAGATTTGCGACGTTCTAGTGATATTGATGTGTATTTAAGTAATTTTTGCAAATGGCAAAATAGTTGGAATCCACCCAAAGATTCCGATCCATTTCATTATGATCATGCAGTTATTTTAACAGGTTCATCTTAAATGAAAATATATTTATTAGATTATTATTATTATTCGGTTTATAAAGAAGTAGATTTGCTTACCCCGGTTCTGAGTAGATCAGTCAGGCGTCAGGCATGTTAGTTGCGTTTTTTTTTATAGTCTTTGCTTACAATTGTCACGTTGCCCTCTCCGAGCTTTAGGCGTAGTTCGTGCCTCGATTGCTTGAAGTGATAATCGTTCGAAGACATCGTTTTCGTGTAAGCTTTTGTTTGCGTAACCATTTGGACCATTTCGTACACACTGAAAGATATTCCTTTCGATAGTCGTTTCTTTCGTTAGCGATACTTTGCCTAATGTGAATAAAATGTGAAATAATCGAATTATAAGCCACCGTAGGAAAAAAATTATTTAAAAATAATTTGAAAGTTTCAAAAAGTGGCAATCAATCTTAGCAAATTTGGTACAAGCAGAGTTTGAAATTTCATTTGAATATCTTAGAAATTGCGACGTATAGCTTAATCACAAATTTATATGGTCAGTCATCAAGAGGACAGGCAGACAGAGGGAAAGATAAGATTAAATCACATAAGGAAGTGATTCTGAGTCGATAGGTATAATAAATGGTGGATCCATTGCAAATGCTTTTGGGTGTTACAAATATTTGCGCAAGCTTATACTAGCCTGTATCACAAGTGGTGTAGAGTATGACGAAATAACTTTCCGCACAGTGTAATATAATGTGAAGGAAATATACTGCTTTGAACCTAATTTAGGGCTGTCATGTAGATTGTACTTCAAATTGTTTCTTCATAAACTGAGGGCGGAGCAATTGTACAAAAATAACTTCTCTAACTTCTTCGCTTGGCATTACGAACTACAATTATTCCAAAGGAATCCATTTACTATAATTAAAGCATCACTTATGTTTCGTTATTTCCAAGCAATTTAGCAAAATGAAAAAAAAACTATAAGATTTTTATTTAAAATATTTAAATTATAATTTATGTATTACATAAATAAATTTCTCATTTAAGAACAGGAAGAAAATTAAAAAAAATTTTTATAATTTTAATTTGATATAATTTATTTAAGGTTTGGACTTGTATGTAGTGGATAAAAATGGTAAAGTAATTAGTCAAGTGGTTGGTTTGGCACCAGTTGCTGGTATGTGTATACCGACTTCTTCATGCACCATTAATGAGGGCAAACATTTTGAGAGTGTTTTTGTGGTAGCACATGAAATCGGCCACAAGTAAATTATTTGATTTACAAAAAAAAAATTATATTCTTAAATTCTATTTTCTTTAAGTTTGGGTATGCGTCATGATGCTGCTGAAATTAGTTGTGATCCTAGTTTACATATAATGTCACCAACATTAGGTAGTGGGAAAACTTCATGGTCGAAATGCTCACGAGACTATTTAAATGCTTTTCTTGAGTAAGTTTATGCAAATTACAATATTTGCCAATTTTGTATATATAAAGTTCTATGAAGAAATAAATGAATATATGTAGAAAGCCGCAAGCTAAATGCTTGTTCGATCATGGTAAATATACACCAAATTTGGATCATGCAGCTGATGGATTATTGCCGGGTGAGCGTTTCGATGCTGATTTACAATGTATGTTAAAGTATGGCAAAGATTCGGTGAGAGCTCGAACTCAAATGGAATCTGATATATGCCGCGATTTACACTGTCAACGAGATCGTTACACTTGGACCTCTCATCCAGCTTTAGAAGGCACACTTTGTGGAGATAACATGGTAATGTAATTGAACTCTTAATCAGCTACTATAAATGAATTATACTTAAAATGTTTATAGTGGTGTCGCAATGGTCAATGTATTGCCAAACAAATTGACAACTATACAAAGAATACTTTGGGCCTTACAAAGCCATTTTATAATAAATTTAACTTTACGCCAAATATTAAATTACAGTCGTCTACATATGACTCACAAAAGGTAATCACGTTATAATAATAATGATAATAATAATAATAATAATAAAATAATTTAAAATTTTTGAATTTCCCAAAATGTATAGTCAATCAGTAGCTGGAGTGAATGGAGTGAGGCGAGCCAATGTGATTCAGGCTGTTTATATGGCCCATCGAAACGTTTGGGTGAAGGTAGCACTGGTTTAATAACTTATACGCGCAATTGTTTAGACTACAAACGTCGTTGCTTAGGGCGTGATCGAAAATATGAATCATGTACAGCTAAACAATGTTACAAAGTACCCATAATAACCATTGAAAATTTTGCTCACCGTGTTTGCGAAAGAGCGCAGAAATTCGATTATGAGTTGACGGGTGAGGGTGAGCAGATAGTTGGCAATATTGAAGAATCATGTAAAATTTATTGTAAAACTAAAACGAATGGCACTAAGTCAAGGCGTCGCTTATATCCTGATGGTACAGCTTGTCGTTCAAAATTTTATGGTCAAGATGATCCATCGTATTGTATACAGGGACGTTGTGAGAAATTTTCATGCGACAATTCAACTGGTAATTATTATAAAATAGATGCGAATCATTGTATAAAACAACAGTCTAGAGAAAATGCTTCAAAACAAGAACAAGAAGCTGAAAGTGCAAAACATATAAATACTTATAATAATCATATACCAACTACAATATATAAATATAAAGAGCATGAACCAGATAAGAATAAATATCCTAAAATTAATATACAACATCATTATGATAATAATCGAGATAAAAGTGACAGTGGCATTTATGGTCCAACCACAATTAGAAGCAAATATGAGAATGGTAAGAAACCTGTAAGCGTTAATCTAAAATCTATTTAATTTAATTTATCTAAGTAATTATATTATTTCATTGATACAGAAGTCGCTTTACGACCACAATATAATCATAATACTGCTAAAAATAATAATAATAATTATAATAATGATAATAATAATAGTAATAATGATCAGAGTAAAATACATAAATATACATACCATTCAAATGATGAGTATAAATCTAAAGAGAATTTACCGCCAATTAAGATTCGATTGTCATCTAATAATAATGAATGGTTAGTTAAATCGGGATGCTATTCTAGTTGTATGGCCAAATCGAAAGGTGCCCAAGTTGTAATGAATAAAAAAACTGGTGAGAAAAATATACAACTTTGTACGACAATTATTAAGGTAACTATTGGGAAATGTATCATTGTGCTAAGTTGTTGTATCAAATAAAATTGATAATTTTTTTTCTATATAAAACATTTAAAAGCCTTGCGATCGTTTACAAAGTACTGCCGAATTTGCTGATAATACATGTTCCCGTTATAAACAAAAAGTTCGTGGGCTATCTGGTCGTGGCACACAAATTGCAGCAAGCATTGAAAATCCAGATCGTAGTTGCCGCGTCGGATGTCAAGATGAATATATTAAGCATCGTTTTTATTTAGTGAATGGTAAACATGGTCATTTTCCATTGGGCACAAAATGTTCAACTAACGAAGAACGTTATTGCGTAAATGGTAAATGCTTAGAATTCGGCACGAATAATATACCGTTGCAACAATCGCATATTAGTTTAGCATTATTTCGTAATAGACGATCACTATTGAGGCGTGGTCATCGTCGTAAAAAGCGTAGCTTCTTATATTTTGAACCTGTTAATATAACGGAATTTTTAACACAAGATTTTATTAATGGTATTGTTAATAGTCTTACAACTAAAGAGAAGCCAATCAAAGGTAATTATGAAATATATAAAAAATTGTTAAAATCGATGAAATACAGAATTTTTAAAGTTTCTGCATCACTTGATATAATTTAACTAAAAAATCATGAACATTGAAAAAGATATAAAAATATATAAAATTTTTTTTATTGAAAAGTTTCGAAAAAGTTCATTAAAAGGGTAAACAATGGAAGACTGGGACCAAGTCTTAGATATCTACCATATAGATACCCTTTGCTATTTTGTGGTTCAGACAGATAAATTGACTTTGTATAATTTTCGATTAAACGTGGCCGATTTTTATACAGACATTGTAGAATAAGAGTTTTGATATTTGTAAAAAATTTCAATTTTCTATTTCAGTTTCAGTTTCAGTTTCAGTTTTCAAGGTATGTGCGTAAGATTCTAAATTTTTTCATTTTTACATTTCATTGTAGGCGCGTCCTTCGAACAACTTGATCAATTTTAAATCTCAAACAACATTGGACATAAACGTTCAATGTTTCTAGCAAATTTCAAGACGAAATCTGTTTTTGGTTTGAAGAGGATCTATACCACAAACGGACAAACAAACAGACGATCAGACATATCTAAATCTATTCAGAATTTGATTTTGATCTAGAATATATATGGGTAAAAGAAGAACTAACGTAGAAAGAAAAATTTTGATGCACTTCATAATAAACATCAAATAATAGTTCTTGAATTGATTTAAAAAAAAAAAAAATTTGTCTGATTTTTTTTTATGTATCGACTTGTTTTCGGAAAATGTTCTTTATGGCAGTGACCGTGAAAAGTTGTCCTATCCTTATTACTTACTCTGTGGTTTCTCTTTAGGATGAGGGAATTTTATTAAAAAAAAAGTATTCCTTTAGAAATTACATTTAAAGTAAATTTTAATTAACTTTTCACTTTCACTGACAACTTTCATCCTTTTTTTTTACTTGTTTTTCTCGTTTTTTTTTTTTTTTGTTTTCAGATGAATCTCTATCAGATGATCAAATAGAATTTGCGGAGCCTATTTATTACTGCATGGATGAACTAGTTGATAAATAAATAAAATTATATATTTCCAATTAATTACTTAAGAAAATTGTCTCTTTACAAGCCAGAAACTTACTTTAGAATTTTGTGCTTATTTTCATATAATTAATCAGAACAAAAATAAACAAATTTAGATATTTTGCTTTACTCTGATTTATATATATAAATATGTAAGCGTGAATTATTAAGAAATAGGAATCTAACATTCTCACTTTTCTAGTTTCCTGTTTTTCATATATTCCACTCTTTTTAAAATTCTACTTTTGATATAAGACATAAAGAATAAGGCAAATTTTTTAACTTTGTTCCTTTTTTATACTCTACCCCATTTGTGGTATTGAATGTAATAGATTTAGTGAATATATATTATATATATATATATATATATATAGCACATAAGCACATAAAGAAGCCCTTGAAAATCTGGTTAAGGAATTTTTTCTGTAACGATTTAAGTTTGCTTAAGTATTCATCTGTTCATATATGTCGGCCAATGTATTTTTATTGAAAACATATTTCACATTGTACTTTTTAAAAGCTTCTCATAAAATGTACTGTCTAGATATATTTTGAATAAAGAATTAGGATGCTGATATGATTTTAGCGAAGCAGATTCAAAAATATTGAATATATTTGATTTAAAGTGATTCATATTGATTTAGATGATAATACAATACTCTTGATGCTTTTTGGATAGATATCAATGCGAAAGCTATAGCCGATATTTGCCGGGCATTCCCGGAAAGCACTTTAGCAAGATTTGCCGTGCCAAAGAACTTCATGCGGGGATAATTGTACTCAATTCACTATGCGAACTTATATGCCACAAAAAAACTTGACAGTACCAAATCCTTCCATTGCAGTTTTTCACAAAGTTAATTATCAAGATTAGCGATAATGAAATATGTACCACTTCACCGAAATGCAACCCAGCTGATTGGGTCTTTAGCCAGTTTAAACATGTTTAAACAAGAAACCAGATAAATAATGAACCAGATAATGCTCTAGGCCACAAACTGTCCTAGAGCAGTATACAACTACCCCAAGTGAAAGCAAATGCTATAGGCATCTTAGATATCCCAAACATTACATGGCAACTCTCAGGCTGGCATAAGAGCTACAAGAAAATTTCTTTCAAAATACTATTTTTGGCCAAGTAGGAACAAGACAAATTAATAGTTGGCCATTTAAATCTGTTGCTTACCAAAACGCACGTAAAATCACTAGTAACTAAAATTCCAATACCAAAAGGTCGATTCGAATACATACATATTTATATTGTAGGATTAACTATCTTCATCTAAAGACTTTAGTCATGTACTGAAAATAATTGACTGTTTTAAGAAGTGGCCAGAAGCTTACATTTTAAGGAATATTTCAATCAGTACAGTTAACTTTAACTTTACTTGGGTGCCGTGCAAATTAATCGAAGGGCAAAGTATCAGACTGCCCGGAGAGTTAGTAAGTTGACATCTAAGTAATAATGTAACAGCATCTTAAGTAGTTTACTATAACAATCCGAAAATAGGAATCTTCATAGAAATTTTTAAAGTGAATCTTCAAGAAATTTTTAAAGTGCACTTTGAAGGAGGAAACTAAAGTCTTTACCATAGAAAGAACCAACCTTTTTAGAATAAAAAACTTCTAATACTCATAATAAATATAATTAGAAATCTTATATTTTTTTATTTTTCTCTTTGGAAAGGACGAGCACACTTTAAACACATTTATATTATCAAACAATCATATTTAGTAAGTTATCAAAAATTAAGAAATTTTTCTTACAAAAGTATTATTTATTCGATTTTTTCGATTTTGTATGAGTAAGTTGTAAAATATTGTAAGTCATTTGTATTCAAATCGCTTTTATTGTAATTGCAATAAATAAAGATTAAAATTATTGAAAAACAATTAAGAACTTTAAAGTTGATTGGAGCCGACTCTTAAATATCCTACTCTATTTTGTTAAATGTGATTAAAATCATAGAAGAGAATTAAAAGTCAACGTAATTGAAAAGAATGCAATTTTTCAATTACTTAGAAAAAGTTCCCTGTATGAGAGGAGGTTAAAAAAATGGACCAATTTGGACCAAATTTCATACACATATTGTTTAAATTAAACTATAATTTAGCGCCAAGTAGCATAAAAATATATTTACAATTGTAATAGTTTTTCATATAACGAACTTTTTTTTGAGGAAAGCGCTAAATAGGGCGTGGTTATGAAAATGGTTCAATTTTAAATACTTTCAATAGAGTTTGCCTCTAGGCCAAAGAACACCTACCTACCAAATTTCATTAATATCAAAAATTTGCCATTTATAGCTTGATAATAAATTTATATGGATAGGCAGACAAGCAGCCTTAAATCGAATCAGGAAATGATTCTGACTCGATTGATATATTTATAAAAGGTGGATCTATCTCAATTCCTTCTGGGTGTTACAAACATCCATTCAAACTTATAATCCCTTGTGCCATGAAATATATGTCAAATATAAAATATAAAAATAATATGCTGAATTAAATATAGTTTTTCAAATCCATAAAATATATAACCCAAATAAAAGCATTTCCAATGGCAAATATATTTAATCGTTTTTTCTAAACTATTTATTTTAATGCCGTTTTCTTTTTTGTTTGTTTAAAGAAATTTTAAAAACTTCTTGTTCCAAAAGTTCTAAATCCTTCAAGTTTTTTTAAATAATTCATATTAAATTATGGAATTTAATGTATATTTTCACTTCTATGTATGTCATTCAATCATTTATTTAATCAGTGACTCATCCATTCATTCATCCACTTACTCATCCTTTTTCTTCATGCTCTTACTCATGCTTTATTGAGTCATTATTTGATTTGCTCACATGAACTGTTAATCATAAAACCAAGTCATTCAAATGCGCCTTCCCATCGGCGCATTCACTTAACAATCCACGCATATGGGTATGTAAGCCACGAACTCACCCCAGCACTCACGCACCATCTCATCTAAACACACATTTATATAATGGCACAATCATGTACTCTTCTAGGCACTCACTCACTCACTCCTTCATTCACTTGATCAGTTAATTATTTATGTCTGCACTCATTCAATCAGTTATGCATCCATTTAAATGCCACTCCTTAGCTCACTCACTCATTTATGTACCATCATTCTTATGAATGATGGAATGAGCCTTGTAAAAATTCCAAATGAAATAGAAATTTGCCATTTTAGCAAACCTCCGCTAAAAATTATATTAAATGTTAACTTATTAAAAAAATGCATTAATAAATTAATTGGTGTAACAAATCTTTCGGTTAAGTTGTCACAATTTTTTGTACTTTTTTTTTTTGGGGGGGGGGGGGGGGGGGAGGTGGGTGTGGGTGGGTGTGGGTGGGGTTGGTGGTGGTGTTGGAGAGCTTTTAATACATTCTAGTCATAGACATGATAAATATGTTAGAATAATGTCATTTAAATCTCTCTCATGCAATGAAATGTGGCATACATTTTTTTTACATTAAATTCATGCTACTTGAAATGGTAAATAAATAATGAGAAAATTTGTAATAGATAGATTAGTAATAAAACAACCGGATATGACACAGTCTGTAAAGGATACGCGAACCTTCAAGTTGTTCAAAATTATATGGGAAAAAAATTCAAAAAAAAACTAAAAAAAACCCAACAACAAACTAATATGAAATAAAAATAAAAATCACGCAGCACATAATAACAATAACAACAAGACATTTTCTAAAATTAAAAGAATAAGAGAAAAACGTAAAAAGAAAATGACAACAAAAGGTTCGTGCTTAGACATTGGAAGAATGAAAAAATGTAAAAATGTAAAGTGAACAAAAACGAGAAGAACCAAAAAAAAAAACAAAAAAAAAACATTTGTGTTGCATAAATTATTTTAATAATTTTTTGTTGTTGTTTATTTTTAAAAAAAAAAAGTAAATGTGTAAATCGCATATATATATTTAGCAAAATAATTTACACACGTAAATTTTTAAAGTCTTAAAGTTGCTGCAAAACACGACCATTTTCATTTTCATTTTCATTTCCATTCCCATTTATTTTTGTAGTTTTTCTTTTTTTTTTTTTTTTTTTTTTTTTTCAACTTTTATATATGTAAATGGTCAAAGGCCATCGACCGTTGATACAAAAAAAAAAAAAAACAAAAAAAAAACAAAAAAAAAATACAAAAAGAGGCCTTAAACACAGACAAATGTATGTTTTTTGTGTGTGTTTCTGTGTGCGCATAATTGAAGAGTTTTTTTTTTTTTTTTTAAATGAAATATATAATAATTTTGTATTGTTTATGTATTTGCTGTAAATAATAATAAAATAAATTCTTTATAGCTACCATTTCACTACAAAAAATTTCACACAAATTTTACTGTCTTAACCAAAATAATAAATTTGTAGTTTAGAATTGAAAGTAGTAGGTACTTTCTCTTCTCCTTATTTTGTATAGAGTAAAAGTGTAATTAGGTCAAGGGGTATGGCATATGAGATGTGAAGGCATGGAATATGGCATGGGCCATATGTGAGGCATGGGAATAGCTATAGGCATAGGCATAGGCATAGGCATAGGCAAAAGCATGGGGTATAGGCATGAGATATAGGTGTTCTAATGTAATAAAGCTTAAACTTTTCAAAACTTCCATTATAGTATTTGGATGGAGGTTCACGATGAGTATGAATAATATATGAATGGAAATATACTCTAATAATATTATGAGTTAAGTAGTGTAAGAAAATATGGCTTATTTATAAAATTTTATAGCTTTCAAAATTTGGATTATTTTCAAATTGAATGGGCATGAGAAGTTTTCACTTTTATTATAAAGAGTTTGCATTTGTGCCAGCGTCCATAAGATAAAAATTTTGGACTTCATATTCATTATGAAAAGGATCCAATACCGTAAAATAATACATCGATTTGTATTTAATACCTTACAATTATATTTTTCTGGAAAAGTGATCAACTTTGATTTTAAACCAGGTGTCTAACTATGCTTTACATAGAATGCGATGAAACGAGCCTTAAACGTACCTTCAGAATATTTACAAGAATTGAAGAATAATGCTTCAGGTCTGAGTCATCTGTTTCTTTTGTTTGGAGTTGCTGCACTAAATGTGAGGTCACCTAGAATTTGGGGGTATATTCACTTTGTTTTTACGTTAACAACGCCTTTAAGGAAGCGTTGGATATCCTATAAAGTATATATATTCTTGAATCAATATAAACATTTGTGTCTGTCTGTCCATCAGTGTGCCCTTCTGTTGTAAACATTCTCCTTATGGTAAATATCCGATATATTGAGCTCAAATTTGGCATAATCATGAAAAGTTCTTGCACGCATGTTGGTGTTGAAAATGGGCCAAATCGATAGAAGCACACGCCCACAGCGCAACATAAAGGCAGACAGACAGACATGTACATATGATTAATTCGATTCAGAAAGTGATTCTGATTCGATCGATATAATGAAAAGTTAGTCCACCTCAATTTCACAACCGTAAAAATTTAGAATAACCTGGTCTGCAGGTTACGTAGGGTGTAGGGTGTTGGGTATAGGGTATGAAAAAAAATAACATATTAGCAATAAATTTCTGCTTAAAATAAAATTTCATTGCTAATTTTGCCATTCAGCCTCTTTTCTTCTAATACCTTGGATTATGATAGAGATGAAATCTAAGAGTCTTAATTTATTCTATAAAATTGTTCAGTATTTTTTAACATATAATTTTATTGAACTAATTGTATATATTTTATTTTATTTTATTTTTTGTTATTTTATTTTATTTGTATGACTATTAACATTTTTTAATGAATACCTTCCATATCTATTTCGGTCTTTTATCTGGTAAATAAAGTTGCATGATGGGTCTAGTGAGACAAAATACACAACACAAAAAAAAAAAAACACGAAAGAATTCTGGAAAATAATAATAATGGCCATTTCAATTGGTCATTATTTTGCATGTTCAATAATAAACAAAACAAAAGAAACAAAAATAGCATTATATTAGTTTGGTCAAAAAATCATTCAAAATTTTATAATTTTTGTACATTACGTAAATTATATTAGTAAATTATTTTGTACGTTCTGAACAATTCTTAATATTTTATAGGTCCGTGAATAGTTTAATGGTTCACGTTACAGATTTGCAATTTTTATATTTATTTAATTTGATTGATTGATTATCTATTAAGATATTAAAGTGCAAATATTGAAATTTTTTTTTATCATACTTATTTATTTTTCAAAAGTTTAGTGAATGATGACAACAAACAAGTCTCTATTAGGATGAATTTGACAAATTGCCGAAGGCCTTTCAATTGTAAATATCTAAGACAAAAATCCAATTTGATGACAATAAATTTACACCCATATTCGAACAATCTAATATTATAAATAAATAAGTACAAATATTATATTTAGCTGCCGCCAGATCTTGAATGCCCACCATCAAATCACCATAATATTACGATTGAGAAACGTTCTTCGTTTTTCAGTGGTTAGATAGAAAATAACTTAAATTCTGAAACCAGGAAAGTAACTATAAGTTACTTTCACAAATGAGCAAATGGACAGATGGACGAACGGAGAGATAGACAAACAGACAGATGTACAAGTGGACAGATTATACAAACGGGCAGATGAGCAGACGGATAAATGGGCAGCTGGACAGATCGATAAACGGGCAAGCAAACAGATGTACAGGAGAAGAAATATTATTAAATCATTTCAGAATCACTTTTTCGTTGCTTCATTTTACGTGTTGCAAATATTAAAACAAAATTAGTATAATACCGAACTCTGTATGGTGATTATAATAAAATATATTCGAAACAATTATTTATCATTCATCATACATATTTAATGTAATGCAAGAATAATATACGATATAAAAGCGTATCATGTACAATGCCTGATAATATCATCTTTACTTTATTACAAGCCTTTATCTCCTTCCCCTTCTCACACTCCCACACACAACACTTTCATGTCCCTAACTACGTAAGTTAAAAAAAAATAGGTCATTTATCTAAGTTATTATTGTTTCATGAATGTAGAAATTCAAAAAAAGTTTTTCTATTTACGTAAAAATGCTTATTCACCTTTACATACACATTTATGTTTCTATTCGTATACATTTTCATATATAAATCATACATAAATTTATATAATGTCTGCCTGTACATGACTGAGTTATGTGTCTGTCTGTCTGTCTGTCTGTCTGTCTGTCTATCATAGATACCATATGCACGATTATTATGCAGTTTTACTTTGCTTTCTTTTCTATAATAGAAATTTCAACTATAATAACATAACAATAACAATAACAATAACAATAACAAATAAACAATAACAATAACAATAACAATAACAATAACATAACAATAACAATAACAAAATAACAATAACAATACAATAACAATAACAATAACAATAACAATAAAATAACAATAACAATAACAATAACAATAACAATAACAATAACAATAACAATAACAATAACAATAACAATAACAATAACAATAACAATAACAAACAATAACAATAACATAACAATACAATAACAATAACAATAACAATAACAATAACAATAACAATAACAATAACAATAACAATAACAATAACAATAACAATAACAATAACAATAACAATAACAATAACAATAACGATAACAATAACAATAACAATAACAATAACAATAACAATAACAATAACAATAACAATAACAATAACAATAACAATAACAATAACAATAACAATAACAATAACAATAACAATAACAACATAACAATAACAAAACAATAACAATAACAATAAACAATAACAATAACAATAACAATAACAATAAACAATAAACAATAACAATAACAATAACAATAAACAATAAAATAACAATAACAATAACAATAACAATAACAATAACAATAACATAATAACAATAACAATAAACAATAAACAATAAACATATAACAATACAATCAATAACATAACATAACAATAACAATAACAATAACAATAACAATAAAACAATAACAATAACAATAACAATAACAATAACAATAAACAATAACAATAACAATAACAATAACAATAACAATAACAATAACAATAACAATAACAATAACAATAACAATAACAATAACAATAACAATAACAATAACAATAACAATAACAATAACAATAACAATAACAATAACAATAACAATAACAATAACAATAACAATAAACAATAACAATAACAATAATCGCTTAACTTACAAAACTTCCAAGTGTTTATTAAATGTTAGGACAATGAATTGAAATATATATTATGCATATTCGTTGCATTCAAATTATTATGATTAGATGAATCCTTTGCTTTGCCTTTTTACGTTTTGAAATTTATCTCATTCATTACAAACCATTTTTTCAACAGAATTGTGATATATTACTTTTTTTCTAAGCAACAACAATACAAATAAATAAATAAGTAAATAGATAAAAAAAAATAATGAAAAGTAAAGTAAAAAAATTCTGTTGGGTTGGGCGCAATTCTTAAATCATTTACCCAACTATTCCTATTTTAATCAAATAAAAACAAAAACAAGAAAATAACTTACAAGTTGACAAATTAAAAAAAAAATTGGACAATTCGAATCTAGAATCAAATTTGGTACACATATTTTGTGTATTATAAAAGTACAAGGCATTGAGTTTCTGGAAAAGAAAAAAAGTACGCAAAATTGTTCATAATTTTTATTGTTTATTTCATATTTTGTTTAATTTTGAATAAAGTGGATCGTTTTATGGGAAATGGCTGTAAAATATTTCGATCTAGCTATTAATTATTACCAAATTTCATTGACCTATTTCCAATTTTGATAACACATTTGCATGGATAATTTCTATCAGAAAGTGATTGTTGTTGATAGGCGAACCTATTTCAAGCTGTTACCAATTTGCATGATTTTTGAACTTCAGCTTTGTAATTATTGCAGTTTTTCAATTATGAGTAAAAGAGTGTACATTTTCATTTAAAAAAGCAGAAAAGTTTTCACTTTACGTAGAATTATAAGAGTGCCCTTTGTTTCAATTTTAATAGAATACCAGGGTGCAAGATCTTCATATGTTCCTGCTAAATTTAGTAATATCGATAATCGCACGGACAGGCATTACTAAATCGATTCGGAATCGGATAACAAATGTGGGTGACCTACCGATTCTTTCTGGTTGTATACCCACCACCCAGACATCAGATATAACGCTTAAAAGAACAGTTTGGGGACCCCATGTAGTATGTATAGTTTTGATAAATCTCAATTTCTGAATCGATTGAACCATATCAAAATATTTGTCCATGTGACCGTATGTGATAAATATTCTCTTGGTCGTAAAAAAAAAACAAATGTCGAGCTCAAATTTTGGCAGAAATACATTGGAAGTTTATGTAGATTGGTTCGTATTGAAAATGGGCCAAATCGATTAGAAGGCATGCCCACAGTGCTAACGCAAATTGAGAACATCTCTGGGTTTTTTGAACAAAAATTTATAGTTTTTTACTTAAAAACTTACAAACTGAAACACTTAGAAAAGTGAAATTTTGTATAAATATTAAGGCCATTTATTTCACAATGTCTGTATAAAAATTGAATAAATCAATCATATCTAACAGAAATAGTGTCTGTCTGAATGGTGGATTTACAAGATTTGGCCACAGCCAAATATAATTTTCTCAGTAGTTTTTTTTTCGAAACAGTCTTCAATTTTATTTTGTCTGGATTTACGTTGTTAGTTCTGTGAATTTATTATTATTTATTATTATTTATTATTATTATTATTATTATTACTACGACTATTATTATTATAATCATTCTTATTTAAATTGTTTATTAATACAATAAGCCATGATAGCTGTAGAATCATTAAATCATAAATCATAAAGGTCAATTTATACGATTAAACAGGGACATTTATAGGAGCAACTGAAGAATGTACGACTTGAGATATTAAAGTCTATCTAAAATGGTTAATAAATATCCTACCTCATTTTCATTAATGTAAAACAAGGAAATAGAAATTGGAAATGTAAAACCATTTGAAAAATCTTAAAAGTACCTTTAAAGTGAAATTTTGCAAAAAAAAAAAAAAAAAGAAAAAAATTCCAATGGTCTCGTTGATAGCAACTCGATTTATATATTAATATTTCATTTTATGCAGATTTGAGTTAATACATTTTAAAAATTGCAAAATAAAGTGCTTTATTGAGGTATTATTGTAGAAACTTTCCAAATTACTCATCCATAAGTTAAGGCAACTTTATGTTGTAAATTTTCTAGAAGTATCTCAATAATTATTGATTCTGACGTCTGGTATGACAAATATTGAACACTTCTTCAATAAATAGACAAGTAAAATTAAAGCCAATCAATAAATTATTCTGATTCCTTTAATATGAAAAAAAGAAGACGATGTATCTAACAAATCGCTCATTTTGGACATAGCAAACTCCCTTTGAATGTTATACGCTCTAAAAAAAATCGATATAACCAAAAAAAAAAAAAAAAAAAAAAAAAAAAGGAAAACAAAATAAAAACATAAAGTCATCACAACAACAATAAAAATATCTCAGTTTTTAACCAAATGTTTTATAACTTCTCTTCATGTAGTAGATTTACATATGCAAGTGTATTTGTTAATAAGTGACCAGAACTAAAGCACAAATAACTACACAAATAGCTACAAATACAAAAACAAGAGTAAGAAAATTATATATGGCTGAAGTGAAAACTTAAATACCCACCACTCAAAACATCTTTTAATAATTTATAATTTCGGCTAACGCCCAACCAATTTATGCCATTTTTACAAAGACATTGTACAATAAGATCCTTATTATTTATAAAAATTTCACCCTTCTAACTGTTTCAGTTTATAAATTACAAGAGAAAAAGTAAAAATTTTTGCTTTGAAAAACAGAAGTGTTCTTAGTTTATGTTGAATTGTGGGCGTGTCTTATGGCTGATATGGCATTCATGTTTCATTCACAAGCAACACAACTGACTTCTAAAACTTTTTCCGCTATATTTGAAAGACGATCAGATGAATGTTTATCACAAACGCAATCAGCAGGACAGACAGACAGGCAGACAGACAGGCAGACAGACAGGCAGACAGACAGGCAGACAGACGTACAGACATACTTTAGTAAATTGTTTCAGAATTTCATGCTAATCAAATATGAGATCTCTGTCAAATATTTTTGGCTTTTCAGGTGTTACAAACATTATGACAAAATGAATATACATCCAATCTTGTGATGATTGTGGATATAAAAACAACTTTAAATAGAAACTAATATATATATTTAACGAATTCAAAGGACATTACAGACGAGATATTTACAATATTTTTATATTTTACATTTATAGAACAGTTTAGAAATTAGTGAGTGTTGCACGAATCACGCATTAATCTAATGAAATAATATTATAATAATAATAATAATGATTGTATAAGCTTTACAAGTGTTAATTCTTTTCGGTTCTCTTAAATAAGTTAAGTGAAATTAACTTAAAATATAACGAGAAAATAAAATAGAAAAGAAAATATATTTGTATAGAAAAGAAAGAAGAAAATCATAATAAATAAGTTGCTGTGAGAAAATGCCACCGAAACGACGTAGACGTTTAGATGGTCTATATTATCATGCTTCACCGCCCAAAGGTAATCAAAAAAAAAAAAAAAAAAAAAAAAATAAAAAAAATGAAAAAGTTATAGTCGTTAAGAGACGATTAATAAACACCTTACACTATTTCCCTAAATGTCATTAAAACATTTTAAAAAAATATACTTCAAATCAACAAAATAATTAATGATTTAAAAATAAATATTATATGTATAAGGGTTCAAAAAATGTATCGATTTGGATCAAATTTGTAAAATTTATTAAGTATATCAAATCGCTTCAAGATGAAATGATTTTTCTAAAAAATTTTTCCTAAAAAAATATCCATATAAAGTTTTCTAAATGAAAAAAACTTTTCATTTTTCAAAATTCTCCATACAAATTCATCTTTCGATTAAAATGTGATTGTACAGAAAATTGAATTATATTTTACATTAAAGTACAGTTTCGTTGAAATTTTACAATTTATGGAATTGTGATTATATTTTATATAATCACAAAATGATAAAGTGTCAAAATGGTAGGCTATTTAAAATTCGTCCACTACCGTCTACTTACTTTCTATACCAAAGAACTTATGAATGAACACTTCTGTAAATTGTGTAACATTCATGGATTATTAAGTGGCGATTTTAGAAGCGATAAATGATTTAAGAAACACGATATGTCATGTAAACACACACCACACACACACACAGAAAGAGAGAGATAGAGAGAAATATACACAAAACATAGAATATTGTACTAAATTATTTTAGAAATAATTATAATATTTATGATGAAATTTTAAAAATATTTTTACTAAAGATAAACATTCAAAGGACATGCACGATATTTCTTTTCAAATTGTTGTTGAGAACAAATTAAGAATAAAATATATAAAATTGAAAATGTTTAAATATATTAAATATTTCAAGCGCTTGCATTTAATATGAACCCACAAAATCGTTATAAGAGAAAATTTCCGAACAATCTACGAATTCAATTTATATATGACACGCAAATAATTAATTTTCAAAATAATTTACAAAAAATCTGATAGTAGATATTTTTCTTCCGAAAAAAAAAATAATGCTTATATTGGACAAGAATGAATGTAAATTATAAATTATATCGCCTTTCTCGTTCATTTTGTAAAAGCATTGATTCTTGAATCACATCACATATCGGTAGGCTGAATTTTTTAAAATAACAAACATTTCGATAATTACGCTGCATATTTTGACCACATTTGGACATTTTGTATGATGACTTAAGGTGTTAATTGCCTTGAGGTTAGTTAGTCACCGCTTAAATAGACATTAAACCGGGCTTGCAGATAGACAGTTCAACAGGCAGAGACATGATTAGATGGACAACGGCGATATAGTGATAAATAGATAAATGGGCAGACAGGCAGATAGAGAGATGGACAAGATAGTTTTGAATTGATTTAGCAAAATGATTAAGGCAAATTCTCTCACAAATTTTTTTTTGGTAAGGTGTTACAAACATTAGAGGAAACTAATTATATGTTATATCAATAAATGATGTAGAGTTTTTTTGGAGGAAGGCTTTCCTCTCTCTTTGACAAATAATACTAAACGCAATTATTATACTTTACTGCATAACGGAAATTCTTGTTGACCTTTCCGCCTATGAGGTAATAAGTATTTTCTGGTTTCCTCACTAAAAAAAAAAACCACCAAAATCCAAGAAAAGGAAAAAAAAAAACAAAAAATTATAGAAAAAACTTTAGATTTTAATAAAGTAAACTAAAACGACATTCTATATATTCATACATATCGCATAAAATATATCGCGTACGCGTGTGTATGCGTTTTAGTTTATTTGCTTAAACTACGTTTTTTTTTTGTTGCAAGTATAAGAACTTTCCTAAAATGAAAGAGAAGGTGAAAACTAGAAGAATAAAATAACTTAAAGAAATGAAAAAAAAAAAAAAACAAAGAAAATCATGTATGACTGAAGGCAAATCGTTAATACCCACCACTTCATGAACTGTTTGCTTTCCTTGTGCTGCAGACATTGTAACAACATCAGTTTTCATATTCCATTCGATTTAATAAATTTAATAAATTTTGTACAAAAACTTTTAAAAGAAAAAAAAAGAGAAAACGGCAGTAACATTTGATATTATATAACGTCTGATGGGCGTGGTCGTTTTAAGTGATTCTTTTTTGCATTTCTATAATTCGTACAAAATTTCAAAAGTTCTCTCTGTTATAGTTTTTATGAAATGATTAAAGAATTTCTAAAAAAGCGATATTAAAAATTTGACTTGGTAAAATTTCTAGAAAATGTATGACCGATTTGAATAATTTTTGGACAGATTTTGTTCAATATTTTAGCTCTTCTTCTCTTAAACTTAAATAGTGTAATTAATAGAAAATATAGAAAAACAGGTACACAGACTGGTAAATAACAGGACAAACCTAACTAAATCCAAATCGATGCAGAATAAGATCTTCAAAGCTTTCATTTATACGTTACAAATATAATGATAAAATGAATATACTCTCAACCAATGGCTGATGGGTATCAAAAGAAAAAAAAAAAAAAAAAAAAACTAAAGAAAATAAAAAACTAGAAGAAAAAAACAAGCAAAAAAAAAAAAAAGAGAAACTAGAACAAAATGCAATTATAATGAATGAGTTTATTACCTAAAAAGTGAGTTGTATTGGAGAAACAGATTTTTCTTAGTAAAATAGTAGCTGATGGGCCGCTACAGTGACCAGTACATGAAATCGTTTAGCAAAAGGAAAATAAGCAAAATAAAAATATACAAAAAAAAATTTAAAAATTATTAAGGAGAATTTTTTTTTAATTGGGCAAGCGAAATATATACATAATAAAGAATCAAATGAAATTTTAAATATAATTTAAAAGAAATCTAATTTTTCATTTTTAATTATTTTTAATAATTTTTATAATACTTTCTTTATTTACAGTTATATCTATGAATGGTGCCACGAATGGCATAGAAAAGCGACGTAAACGTGAAATGGATGGTAAGTGATGTAGATTTACTCTATATGCACCTAAAAGTATACAACAATAAATATCAATTGTTATTAAATTGTATTTTTGAGAGTCACTCATAAATATTTATACATTCATCAATTACCAGAGATAGTTAAAACCATTTTTAACAAAACATTTAGAATTTCAACGCATCTTGATTTTAGTGAACTTCATTTCATTTAAGTTCATTTTATTGAGATTTACATTTAGGCATATTTAAGAGTATACTAAATTTAAATTAAAAAAAAAAGCCTTACAATGTTTCTAAAATGCCTTGGGGCATCATTGTATTTTCGAGCATATGGATTCCAGTTTGATGTGAAGTCAATGAATCAATTTCAGAAAATATTTATGTAGATTTTTCCGCTTGTAATTTAAATATACTTTCCTGATATTTTGCTATGCTATGGGATACAGTTTGAAAATTCAGAAAAATATTGTTTTGTATGGTTTTCACATTAGAATTAGTAATGGAGCTATTTTTATTATACTATTTTGATTATACGTGGAAAAAAAAAATCATAAATCATAAATTTGGCGATTTTTTAATTAAAATCGATCGATTAAAGCTAAAATTTATCATATAAATAAAATCTATGAGCTTAATGTAATCCAGATCTACGGATCTATGGTATCCATTTTACATAAAAAAAAAATGTTCAAATTTTAGATCTTTTAGATTTCATGATTCACTGAAAAACACTGTAATTTTATGTTGATTAAATTTTGTTTAAATTTTGTTTGACTTTTGATTGAATCTTCATTGAATTTTGCTTTAATTTTATTCTTAACAAAAATTAAATTTTTTTTTGTATTATATTTACATGAAATACTTTAACTTCACAGTACAAAACTAAATATTTGGCTCTATTATTATTTCTTTTTTTTTTTTTATACATTTTTTTTTAAGGCACATAAAATTAAAATTGGTTAAAACACTTCAAATTCAACAATGTCTCTCTTCCTACTGTTCCTTGACTTTATGTTTCATTGTTGGCTGATTATTATTTTTTTTTTTATGATTTTATTGTATATTGCAGTGATAATGTTGTTATTATTGTCGATTGTTGTTTTTTCTTTTAGTTTTGTGTGTGAAACATGCAAACATGCAATTGTTTCATTTTCTTTCAATTTTTGCAATGCAAAGTGATTTATAACGACAATTTATGAGAATGACAGTTACAAATAATATTCTTCTTTCTTATACTTTCTCAACACGTTCTTATTGTGTTTTGTAAAAAAATTCTTTACCCCAAAAAGAACAAAAATTTATTTATGATGATAAGCGAAACATTTCTACTCAAGATTCAATTTCATTGAACTTTTATGACAACATTAAAGTATGTGCTGAAATGAAATATTAAGACAAAATAGGTATAAATGATCGAGTACGATTCTTAGACACTCTACACTTTGTATGTACAATATGATTTAAAATGTTAAAAAATGATTTGTTAAGTTCGTTAGATAAGAGAATGGTCCAGAGAGGCAGTGATTTGTTTGTTAAATGGCAGTTATTGTAAAATTCGTTTTCAAAAGCCGCTCTAATTGATTTTCAAGTTCCATTTATTTGATGAGTCCAAACAAGCCTATATATATATATAAAAATTTCCTAGTACAGACAGGTTTAATAGCTATGCATCGTTTATAGTAGTTTACGACTGGCGATCAAACGATCGGCAAACCTCTAGATTAAGTCTCTGGCATAAGATTTTGCCTCATTCGTTTGAAAATCGTATAAATATATTTGTATAAGCATTTGTCTACGATACGGACAATCAATTTTAATATCATTAAAAAGGGCATTAAAATTTGTTATGCCACGACATCAAATTGCATTTGGGGTCCGTTACATGCTTCAAAATTTTGCCTTCTCTAATTGAATTGGAGTCTTCTCAAAGCTGAAATGAATTGAGATACTTAAGCGGATGGACACACTTAAAGCAATACAAAAAATTATACCGATTTGTCTGGTACGCTCTTCTAAATTTAGGTTACATATATTGACACCAATCAATTATACCTTATACCTTATAAGTTATGTAGGGTATAACAAGTAATTTTCAATAACTCTTCAATAAAAGTTTCAAAATATTTATTGTTCACCTATTTACATAATTTTTTTGACATAGAAATTTTCATTTTGTAGTGTTTGTTATGTGTGTGTGTATGTTATATGTTACATTATAGATTTTTCAGTTAAATTATCAACGATACGTATATGGATGCATGAGAAGGATATAGGAAAATTGACTCGTTTATTATGGTCAGGTCAAGGTAATCGCTTAAGACAACAAGCCAGCACAAATCCGAAAGTAAAACGTTTTTTAGCAGCTGTTCCTTATGTTATGGTAAATAATTCAAATAGGAAATTTTTATGTATAATTTCATTTTTCTATTTTATCTCAAAAAGAAAAAAAAAAAAAAAAAAAAGAAAAACTCTCAAAAATAAAACCCCAAATTTTTTTTTTTTATTAGAATTCTATAAAAGATGTTCATAAAGCAGTTATTGATAATAGTTTAGAGACATTACAAAGTAAATTAGAGCCACCAACGCCGCCCGCTTTGGTGACATGTCGCGATGCAAATGGTTTAAATTTAATACATAAAGCGGCAGGTTTAGGTCATGCAACTATTTTAGAATATTTGATAGCGACATGGCCAGATGGTGTACATGAGACGGATATAACTGGGAAAATACCATTACATTGGGCCGCTAGTGCTAAAAATAATTCGCGTTGTTATACATTACTTACACAAGCTGGTTGCGATGAAGAAGCCCTGGATTATGTAAGTTATCATGGTATATCTTTGTTAATTGTAATTTTACTCTGCACCATTTGCCGGACAAGGATAAATTTGATATGATTGGTTGTTACCTCCAGAAGGGTTTGAGATAGATGCAATCTCTATTTTATCGATCCATTTAAAATTCCTTCTTTTTATTACCATTTAAGCTTATTTGGCCTCTCGTCTATTCGTCCTTCCGTCCGTCCATCTATCATCTTATGTCTGTACATATAAATTTTTTGTATACAAATGCATATATTTTTGTCCAAAGATGAACCATTAAGATCAAACGAAAAGGGATAAAATCGGAGTATTCTTTATATAACAATAATTCTCCATATAAGAATATTAGTATAATTTAAAATATTTATCGTAAAGAAATTGAACTTTAATATATTTACTAAATTGGTCCATACCAGTTCAGCTTTTGAATCTTCTTCCACATAAAAACTTTTCAATGAAGATGGAAATTAAGCTTTTTTATTTACTTTGCTTTTTTGGGACCTTTCACTTACATCACGCAAAGTGGTGTAGGGTATTTTTATACTTGTTATACCCTAAATCATTTATCCACCTGATTGGCTGTCTTTTTAGTCTGTCCACGTACATTTATTGTCAAAGTACATGGCTCAATTTTGCAGCGATTTGATTAAAAATTTGTATATAGGCATGGAATAATCCAAAGATTCTTGAAAATAATTATGGGTAAGATTAGACTATTATTACGAACACGCAACGACCATACCACGCATACAGACCATACAACGACACCGTTTGCAAAGGGTTTTTGTATGGAAAAATTAACAATTCTGGGTATTCTTTTATAAAAATATGGTGAAGGGTATTTAATAGTTGGCCATGATCGACAATAATATTTTTAATAATTTTTTTTTATAATAATTAATAATGATTAATATGTGGATATAGAAAATGAAGTCGCCTGCATTTTATCGACATAAGCCCCATGACATTGAACGCGCTTTTCTAATGTATGTACCAGAGGCTCCACGTGTTTCGCCTGGCGTATCAACAGATTGGGATGCTCTAAGTGATGATCCAGGAGATGACAAGGTTGTAGATGATTGGTCTGATTGGCCTGATTTACCTTAACATGTTTTATTATTATTTAATTGATTAGTAATATTATATTATACTTGTTGTTGTTGTGGTTGCTGTTGTCAATTATTGAAAATGTGTATTGTAATTTAAGGTAATAAAAAAAAAAATGAATAAAATCATTTAATTTTTTAATAGAAGCCTGATATCCGGATAAAAGAATTAAACGGCTTTGGTAGTCATTCAAATGCTGAAAGTAATGAAAATACTTCAGAAGCCGAATTAACTAAAGAGGGGTAAGTTAAAGCTAACTAGTTGCCACACATTTAACTAGTAAGAGATAGAAACGTTATAATCGATCGGAATTGACACCCAAATACTTAAAATTAAATTTGGCTAAATTTAATTAAGCATTTAAGAACTTAAGTATACATTAAGAAGAGTTTGTTATATGATAAGGGGTCAACAAAGGTAAACTGGATCTGGATCAAATTGATTATTATCACAAAATCCTTAAAATTGTAAAAATTTTTTTTTATGTGGAAAATTTTTGGGTAATAGAGCGCTTTATGAAGAGCGTTTATAAAAATTATCTAATTCTGCCCATAATTATTTTCGGACATGTTGAGTACAAAACGCGCTCACGCAACGTAAACAGAATGCCAGGCGGACAGATTTAAATAGGCTTAAATTGAAGTAGGAATTGATTTCGAATCTATTTCAAATTCTTTTGAATTTTATAGTGCCAATGTGTAAGGTCTAAAGTAACACAGCAGCAATACACGAATAAAAATGCATTTATTTAAATCTAAAGATCTTTTGAATGCTCTGGATACACAAAGCCACCTTTAGGTCATTTTACAGTTAAGATAAGTCTAAGATAAGATAAGTTCTTAGAATAAAAAACAGACCTTTTAATTAATTCTGGAATGTACCTGATCGAATGGCTTAATATTATTGTAATAATAATTTAGGATTTAAGGATACCCCCGAAAATAATTTCAGTTTACTTATGATACAATAACGATTCTTTCTGCTATTTCTGTTTCTTTCATTTACTTTATTCATGCCAATATAGTGGCGCTAATACTAAAGAGGAATCAGAGAAAGTTCACGATAATGATACCAATAAAGTCTATAATCATATTAAAGAACAAACGGAGGAAGAACAAAATAAAATTAGGGCTGATGATTTGCGTGAGGCGCCAGAGAAAGAATCTCCAAAAAAGAAAGATAACGAAAATACTAAGAACATCATAATGAATGAAAATGAAACAGACAAGCAAAAAGAAGAAGAAACAGAAAAAGAAGAAGAAGAAGAAGAAGAAACAGAGAAGAAGAAGAAGAAGAAGAAGAAGAAGAACTAAAAGGCCAAGTAGAAGAAGAAGAAGAACCCAAAAGAAATGTGGCAGCAGAAAAAGACGAGAGTAAAATAACAAACGTTAAGGTATGATAAGTGAATGCATAATAAAAATGCATGCTTGACAAAATTCTTCATGTAATGCATCCAAGGCATTTTATTCCATTTTATTCCATTCGAACATTTTTTTTCTTTGCAATTCCATCACCACAATTCTCAATATATTTTATTTAAAGAAAATTTCTTCAAGCACTTTGTAAACGATTAAAACTTTTATAGCTTTATAACAAAAAAAAATAATTTATTATTTTTATATATATAAAATTAAAAAGAAGAGGTTTTATTAAAAAAAAAATTATTCTTAAATAAAGTAAATGAAAGAAAAAGAGAATGGTGAACAAAATAAGCCATTGTCGGTCTAAAGAATTTTTCCTTTCGCTAATTATTAACCAATTACCTTAATTTTTGTTTGTTGTTGTTGATGTTTTCTGGGATTATTATTATTATTATTATTATTATTGTTGTTGTTGTTGTTGTGTTTAATTATGCTAAACCTAAAGATTAATAAAATTTTTTTTTTTTATCAAATAAATTTTATTTATTGTATGCACAATAACAAATTGAATTCATTAACTTGAATTAGCTTTAAATCCAATAAAAATTGAAAAAAAAATTCAACAATTTTAAGAAAATTGCAAAAAGGGTCCTTAACATTTACCATACACATGTAACTTATAGAGCTTTTGCTTACAAAACATTCAAAAAAAAAAAAAAAAATGGTATTCAAATAAAGTTTCAAGTAGCTTCAGCACAAGGAGCCGCTTTTATGATAAGACCCATTTCGTAAAAGTCATGTGCTTAAACAATTTCATAATATTTGAATCTAGTGCTGTCAGATCCAAAAACTTATGCTTCCGGGGGACTATTAGCTCTCGCAAACTTATGGCCAAACATATAAATCGTTTCAAAAAGCTATGCCCATGAATCAATAAAAATGTGAAAAGAAAAAAAAAAGCAATGAATCTGTTTAAAATTCTTCTCATTAACTTTGACATAAATGATACAGGGCCTATTAATGATTGGTTAACTCACAGTTTTATTTCAACTAAACTAAACAAAAAAAAAAAAAAGCAGTTTTTTTTTTGTTTGTTTGTTTTTGAAGTCTGTTTGCTATTTTAACACTTTGTGCAAATTTCAAATTTTAATTCTAAAAAAAAAAAAAAAAAAAATAAACAAAAAAAAATTATTCTAATTTAAATATTCACAAAAGAATAAAAATAAGAATAAAAATAAGAATAAAAAAAAAAAAATAAAAATAAAAAGAAAAATCTCAAAAGTTTTATAGAGAACGAAATCAGTCGACAATTGTTTACTTTTACAGAATGAAAATGTAAATGCTTCTGAAACAACTGTCATTGAAAAAATGGATACGATTGTTAATGATACAAAATATTTGCATGAAATTGATGAAGGCGCAAATAATGCTGTAAATGAAAAATTTATCATAAAATCACATTTAATGGAAATTTTAGGGAATGATCAAGATCAAGAAGTTGTTAATAATAAAAATTCAATACGATCAAACAAAGATAATAAAAATAAAACTATGAATGTTGATACAGCTAACGATATTATAAATTATAATGACAAGGAAGATAATGTGAAAATGTTAGATAGAATAAATAATAAAGATGCTGGAAGAGATGAAGAAAGGCAGGCAAGTGAAGTGGAACAATCATTTGATACAAAAGATAATAAATCTAATAAATATAAAATGATCGATAATGCCGCAAAATTAAACAATAATAAAATTTCAATTGATGATAGTGATGATGAGGTTAAGGATAAAATTGATATAGAACAATTAGAAAAACGTCATAGTATAAGTTCTTGTAATGAAACTTATGTCATTGTAAAATCCGATGATGAGAATGATAGAGAGGAATATAATAATTTTGAGAAGATACATGAAAATTTTGTTGAGGAACGAATTTCAGAAATTCAAAATAATATTAATAATGATGGTGATGATTCATATAAAAGTAATTATAAAAAATCTGAAGAAGAAGATGAAGTAAAAGCCGTTGACGAATGTGATGATTTCAAATATAAAGAGGAAGAAATTTTAAGAGAATATGAAGAATTATGCAGGACTTTAAATGAGGCTGATGAGGATAAAGAAAAAAACAAACAAATAGAAGGTGATGTAGCAGAACATAATGATGATAATAATGATGCCAGAAATCTTATTGAAACCGAAATTGAATCAATTGAAAATATTGCTGGCGTATTTAAAAAAAATCTTCAAGAGAAGAGCAAGAAATTATTTACATCTAATGATGATAATAATTTAGAAGGCAATGAAAAATTGGTACAAGAATTTGATGATGATGAAATTAAGAATTCTATGACATTTTATAAAATGGATTTGCCAGAGACAACCTTAAAACGAATCAGTGAAAAGAGTTTACAGTGCGATACAAAACAGAAACACTCACTTGATGAAAATGAAATGGATAAAGAGAATGAAGAGAATGGCATGTCTGAAAATCAAAATGCCAAAAAAGTTGATGTCCATGTTAAATATAAGAATGTTTTAGAAAAAAGAAATTCTTTTGAAAGTAAAAAGTATAGGATGTTAAAACGTAGAGACGATATGGAGCATAATAAGGAGCAAGATAGTAACAGCACATCGCATAAATCTCGTACAACTAAACATAAACAAAAACATCAAAATCAAAATCAAAAATCAAATCAAAATCAAAATCAACGTCAAAATCAACGTCAACGTCAACGTCAAGGCAACAACAGTACCAATATGATAAGTGACAGCAGCGAAGATGATATAATACAATATGGAAAACTTTAAATATCAGCAACATATAAATAAAATAAATGTAAACTTTATAATCAGTGCCAGCTATTAACTTTTAACTATAACTTTATATCCCATTGCCTAAGAAAATTATCCTCAAATTAAGGTACCAAAATAAAACTGCTGACTCATTTTAAAAGTGTTTGGGAAAGGTTCGTTATATGGGAGAAAGTCCAAAAAAATGAAATGATACGAATCAAATAGAGCTAATTAGTATTTTAAATAATTGCCTTAATTTTTATCAAAAAATAATCAAAAAATTGATAATATTTTTTTCATAACTAGTCCATACACGTACATAACATTTCACCGGGAATTTTTAATGCAAAAGAATGAAAATGAGACAGACGTATAGACAAATGAATAGACAGAAGGATAGGCAGGTGGTTAGACAGACGGCTAGATAGACGATTTGACAGAACGTTAGGTAGAGGAACAGATAAATTAATGGACAGACGGACAAAGAAGCCAAAGTGATTCTGAATCGATCTTTATAATAAAAAATGGGTTCTTATTTTAAAATCTTACTGGCGTCTAACAAATATTCATACAAACTTACAATACTTTGCTGCACATATATATATATATATATATATATATATATATATATATATATATGTACATATATATAAAAAATAAAAATAAAAATAAAAATAAAAATAGACGATTTGTGTAACAACTATTTGATTTGATATTCAATAAAATAAAACAAGCAAAGCTAAAACGTAATCAAAAGATGAAAATACTTGAAGAAAACAATTGTTGTTTTAAAAGAAAAAAGCAAACTAGTTGAACTGATATTGAAAATGTAGTTATATTCGTCCTTTTTTTCAAATTTCCCTTTTTTATCACTTTTTTACCACTTTTTTGCTTTTTTATAGTTTATTTTTTATACTTCATTTTTTTTTTTTTAAAAACATGGTGTGTCTGTCTGTCCAAGTAATGTACTTTAACATGAAAAGTGAGTGTTACAATTTAATATGAAATATTTTTGTACACACCACTCAAACTTATCGATATACCCTTATTGTCATTATATTTGTAATGCGTAAAAAGAAATATTGGAGGCCCCATAAAATATCTATATTTTTGATCAATATCAAATTCTCAATTCGATTTAACCGTAATTGCCGCCTGCCTGTCCGTGTGTCTTGAACGCCAAAAAAAAAAAAAGAAGCAACATAGCGACTTCAAATGTAGCTGGAACATACAAATTTTATGCAAGTTTGTTGGCATTGAAAATGAGCAAATTCGCTGAAAGGACACGCCCACATAAACTGAGAATACTTCTGTTACTTTAAGCAAATATATACAGTTTTTCGTTTATAACATGAAAACTGAAACACCTAAAAAAATTGAAATTTTGTACAAATATTGAGGCCATCATTCCGTTATGCCTGTGTAAAAAGTCGTAAAAATCAAGCATACCTACATGAAATTATACAACTTCAAATTATCTGGTAGTAGAGCAAATTGGCATTGGCTTGTATTTTAATATAAGAAATACCAAATTTGATCCAGAACGTAATTCTCTTACTTGACTTAATTTATAGAAAGCAAAGTGGTTTAGGGATATTTAAGAATCCGCTCAGACCGACTAAAATTATTATGTAATACGTACGTAGGATTTGTTAAGCTGAATGGGCAAGTCTCTATTGGCAAAATAAGAGGATCACTCGATCGGTCTCGCCTGCAAATCTCAACTTTAAATCTCAACTTCAATTTAAAATTTAATTTAAAGAAATTTTTCAAGTATTCAGAGTAATATATATAAAGTTAACGGGGCAAACATAAGCATAAGTACTTCATAAACTTAAAGGAAGAATGGATCTAATAGATCTAATATTCTTTTGACAAATTTGCTATAAAGGAAAACTAAAATAAATTATTACTAATAAAGTATTTATGAAAAAAACAAAAAGAAAATGGAGACATTCTTAAAATAATTCAAGGAAATTGTATTTTATTATTAATACATAAGTTTTGTTTGTCTTTTTGGGCAGTACTAAAACATTTCAATCCAAAAAATAAATGGGTTATTTCAACAATAAAGAAGATGAAAATACCCAACAAAACGTTAGAAAGTTTACATTTAAAGGCGACAGGCTAAAAAATTTTTCAATTATGTAAAATTTATAAAAATTTCAAGTTTTTTATATTAAAAAAAAAAAAAAAAAAAAAAAAAAAAACTCAAAAACTACAATCGAACGAAAATGGAAAATTTTCCACAAGAGTTATAGCCATTGTGCTACAAGACTTCATCAAAAATGATGGAAATTGTAAAACCTCAAGATATTAATCATTATTTATATGAAAATTATTATTCCAGAATAATCAAATAAAAATTTGTATAATCGATTGTTGGTGTGTATCAAAGTTTTGGCTCCAGCCAAATATAATTTTCTTATTTGCTTCTCTTACCATTTTTTACTTTTATTATTTATTGATTTATATTCTATTTAATACTTTTTCATTTCGTTGTATGGTTAATGGATTTATTTGAAAAACGAAAAAAAGAAAAAATGAAAAAAAAAAAAAAGAAAAACAAAAAAGCACAAAAAGCACAAAAATATTTTAAAGGATATTTTTAGAGGATATTTTAGTGTCTTAGATATTGTAATTTAAATAATAATTATATAGATTTATAGGTCTGCTATTATCTAAATATTATTATGGCATATGTAATAAGCATTTAACAATTCTACAATTCAATAATTTCTAAATACTTTTTTTCTCTTTTTCTTTTCATTTTTTTTTTTTTTTTGCATTATTTGATTTATTTGTTTTTAATGAAAATGAAAGTAAAAATGAAAATGAAAAATTACAGTTGCTATTGTTAGATAAATGAATTTTTACTATTTGATATGTAATTTTTTTTTTCGTTTTTTTTTTTTTTTTTTTTGTATTTATTATTATGCATTAGAAAAATGTCCTTGTGGGATTATAAAACAAATTCATGTATGCATGCTATTTCAATTTTAACTTACACAATCCATATTACCTTAATACACACAATTTCCCATTTCATAAATTATTCATATGCTATCTATGCCCCCTTAATTTGAAATTGATATTTCAAGCAGATTTTATCTTATAATATAAATGATAATTTTCCTGTGTTGTACAGGAAATAATAATGCCAGGTGTCAACGCTATTAGAAATGTTATAATGGAGAAATTTTCTAATATTATTCTTGATAATGAAATCGATAATAATAATAATAATGATAATAATAATTATAATGATGATGATGGTAATGCCAATAATAGTACTAATAATAATAGAACTGCTGATAATGAATCTAATCAAAATGATGATGTACAGGCAAAAGAAAGTGATCCTAATAGTTTTGAAAAATTCTTACAAGCCACTTCAAATGATCTAGATAATAATTCTAATGCTGAAATTGTTATGACATCAATGAGTAATATTAATAATATTGCAACATCAATAACAGCAACATCATCAAATGAATCTTCGAATTCAAAGGCAGTAAATGATACGATGAGAATTGTTATCACTGAAGATCAACCATTAAATGAAACACAATTAGCCATTTATGATGCGTATGATCATCATCATGAATACAATGAATATCAAACTCATTATAATGCTGATGAATATGATACTATTAATGATGATAATAAAGTAAAATAAAAAAAAAAAAAAAAAAACAATTTTTTTTTTTTATGTTATAAGCACTTTTTCCGGCATGTCTTATTCAATTTTATTCAATTTTTAATTCAATTTTATACTTCCCTGCTTCTTGTTTTATTCTTTTTCTTCTGTAGCTACATCATATTCAAAATTAATTAAATTGCGCTCGAATTTTATCTGAGTTTTAATTTAATACAAAAGAAAAACAAGAAACATCATGATTTCTATGTTTTTTTAATCCTTTGTTTGGTTTTTATTATTTTCATCCTTTTTCCTTTGTCCTGCTTAGCAATTTATTCTTCTCATTTTTTTGCCTTTTAAATCCTTTTTGTCCTTATTATACTTTTTAGGCTTTTTCTGCTTTTTATTATTCCTTTCATCCTTTTTGTCCTTTTTTTTATTCTCCTTTATTAACATCCTAAAGATTAGAAGATTGTGATTGTCTGCACAATATTTTTATATGATTTTTATTTTCTTTGTATGTGTATTTTTATACCCTACACCACTGGTAAATGTTGTATGTTTATTGTACGGGACGGCTAAGATTCACTTTCTCAATTCATATGAGCATGTCTGTACGTCTGTCTGTAATCTATCTATGTAAGTTTGTTATCAAAGTGCATGACTTAATTTTACAGTAATTTGATTAATATTTGGTTGGTAGTCGTGGTTTAGCCCAAACATTCTTGAGATTAATTATGGGTGAGATTAGACCATTATTACGACCACGCCCCATACAATATCAAACTCTACAAATTTTGCGTAGTTTTTTATATGGAAAAATGTACATACCTGAATATTTTTCTTATGAAATTGTGGTGAACGGTATTTAATAGTCGGCCCCAACTTTGTTTAATTTTATTTTTTCTTTTAGCAACATTATCTTTTTTTATTTTTATTTTTATTTTTATTTTGTTTTTTTTTTTTTTTTTTTTTTTTGGTTGACCATGCATATTAAAAATTATGAGTATAATTATCATTAAAAGATCCATAATATAATCAAGGCTGGTGATATGGCTCAATTGGCAGAAATCGTTTTAAACGGTAATGGAAATCTTCTAATGAATATGAAAGCATCTCAACCTGATGTACAAGCATTTCTCAATAATGTACCCAATTATATGGTATGCAAAAAAAAAAAAAAATATATATATATATATATATATATATATTTCAATAGCCAATAGATATAACTTAAGAAATATTAAGATATTATGTAATATATTTTAATGCAGACTAAAATACGGCATGTTCATGAAGCAGCACGTAATGGTAGTTTATTATCATTGCAACAAGCATTAGATCGTCGAAAATTTGCTATAGCCCGTAATTATGATACACCAAATGGGGCAACACCTTTACATGTTGCTGTACTTTTTGGTAATAGTGGTGTGTATTTATTTTTAATTCATTCATTATTGTTTCAGAAAAATATTAAAGAAATTATATAAATTATATACATAAATTTATTTTGTTTATTAGATATTTTACGTTATTTGGCATCACGTTTTCCCGAAACGACATCCACCATCGATTATGATGGCCGTACACCCTTACATTATGCCGCCGTTTTAAATGATAATGGATATTTTTACAATTTACTTGTGCAATTAGGTGCTAATCCACATATATCTGATAGGGTAAATTACATTTTACAATGAAATTTATATTAATTATATAGACGAAATATTTTAATTAATTTTTAATGAATGTAATCATTAATCTCCAATAAATATTTCAAACTATTCTATTGGGTTAATGATGTATGATGAATGGCATTTGAAGTGATTGATTGTGATAAATGAAATTACATAAGTACTTTAATATTTTATAGGTAGTAATTAATTAAAATGAAATTTAATTATTTAAAATTTATTTGAAATTAAATTTAAAGTTTAGATACACATTTTGCATTGAGATTGAGAATAGAATAATTTTTATAATCGCTTCTCTAATTAAAGAAAAATTTGTAAAATTTTTATTGTCATGTAAATGACTTGTTAAACTTTTGAATTAATAATTATAATTTTAAAATAAATTTTTTAAGTAAAAATTGAGCCGATCTTATTGTAATTAGCTTCAAATAAGAGAATTTTAAAATAGTTATAATTGTAATAGAAAAATTGTAATTTCTCATTTACTTAAAGAGTTCGTTACATGAGTGGAAGTTTAAAAATGGTCCGCACTGGATCAAGTTTGGTACACATATTTTTTATATTAAAATAAAAGGTTGCACCAATTTTTGCTTAAATATATTCACAATAAAAGTGTTCGTTCATGTAATGGCTTTTTTCGAAAAAAAACTTTATGTGGGAAATGGGAAATGGTCATAAAAATAGACCGTTCTAGGTTAAATTTCCTTCACATGATTTTTATACGATTCACCGCCAGTTTAAATTTATATATATATTTAAAATTGTTATATTTTTTTATATAAAGACTTTTTTAAGAAAGACGTAGTTGTAAAAATTGTCCGATTTAAACCATTTTTAATAGGATTCGTTTTAAAGATCAAACCCATCCATGTAATTTAACTAAAATAACGCAAAAATTGTGACCTGTAGCTTGGTAAGACATTTAAATGGACAGCTATTAGTCGTACAGATAGAGGGACAGACTTAAATCGAATCAGGAAATGATTCTAAATGGATTGGTATAATAAAAAAAAGATGGATGTGTCTTAACTCCTTTTGGGTGTTACCACAAGTGAGGTAGAATATCAAAAGTAGGTACCTGCAGATTAATATCAACAATTAATTTTCTTATGCCAAGTACAAATTATGTCTGGTAAAAATTTAGAAAATGTTTAAAGTAAACCATCAGTTCCATTATACATTATTAATATTTTTATTGGCCGTTATTGGTGATTATTGGAGATTAGAGATTCAAATCAAATGTGTAATTTTCTTTTAATTTATTTTTCCATTACAGCTGGGCTATACACCTGAACAATATTTAAAAAATGATCATTTGAAAAAAGATATTTTAAATTATCGCAAATTATTGCAAGATTTTCGTGATGAAAAATTACAAGAGAGATTAAAACAAGATCAAGGTACTTTATATTTTTGTCATTACACCGTAATTAATTGTAATGTAAAGTAATTATTTGTAGCACGATTTGATTGTTTTAATTTTAACAAAAACATATTTATTTGCTTTTTTATTCATTTATCAAAAATGTTCAAGGTCTTTATACCCTACACCACTTTTGCTACAGGGTATTATAAGTTTGCAAAGATGTTTTGCAATAACCGAAAGTAGTTGAATTAAATCCACATTTAATTATATCGAACGACTTGGAAACACTTTTTTATATGATTTAAGTCTGTCGGTTCGTCTGAAATTTGGAACCCTTTTAAAAAAGTTTAGAATTGGAGCATTTTTACTACCACGCTCCACGTAACGTCCCTTTTTTAATAAAAGTTGTTATATAGAAAAACAGAATTAATTAACAAAATTTGGCAAATTATTATTTTTGACATGAAAAACATACGTACTAAGTAATATCTAAATCGGTTCATTTTTACAACTCCTTACCATATTATGGCCTTTGCGAAAATAAATCTTTATATAAGCAAAAGTTACAATTTTGGATATTTCTTCCTTGTACTTTGATATAAAAAATTTGAGTTAAAAAAGTTGATCCAGATTGGTCCTTCTTTTGTATCAACTTTCATATAGCAATCGATTCAAATAATTTTCAAATAATATTGATATATAAATTTTTTTACATGTATTCTTCTTATCTAACCTATTAATCACAAGTATGGCAAAGTAGTGTAGGTTATTTAAGAGTCGACTTCGACCGATCTTAAATTTCTTAACTGTTATACTTAATATTTTGCCTTTTGTTATTATTTCGCAAGTTTGGCCTATTTTTTATAACCTACATCACTTACAATTATAACAACTAGATGAGCCTAAGATGATACCAATATTTATAATACCGATTTACATGGAATCATATTCTGAATCTGAATATTTGTCCATGTCAATTTGCAGTTTAATAGACATTAAAGTAATTACAATATTAAAAACATTAAAAACAGACTAGATATTTTCTATAGTTTATTTATTCTATATGTCTAATTGTATGTGTAGCATAGAGTATCGTATGAATTAAGTTATTATATAACCTTGACCTTGTATTACTTGTATTACTTGTATTACTTGTATAATTTTATTTGTAAGCAGATAGTTGTAAAAGTAGGCTACTTGCTTATTGCATTGCTTATTGGCCTTTGTTTGTCTTTTTCATCCTTTTATTTTTCTTTTCCTACTTTTTCTTATTCCTTATTGCTTTTTTTCTTTTATTTTTTTTTTTTTTTCTTATTTTTCTTTTTTTTTAGTTTGTTGTTAACTTAAGCAAAATTTATTTCGATTAAGTAACACTTCAATTAGTAATGTGAATTAGTTCACAGCTATTTAAAATACACGGCATTATTTGAAATAAATCAATAAATCGATAGTAAGAAGTTGTTAATCATAATCAGGAATCATAAAAGGAAAATCCATTATGGAAAATTATCAATGTTTTAGAAAGATCTTTACGAATATCGATGATATCTTTGGTGAGAAATTATTTTCAGTTGCCTTTTTTTTTATTTTCTTTTAAGCACTATAAAATAAAAAGACTTTTCTAAAGGCATGCATAGTGAATTTTGCATACAACATCTTACAATAAATTAATGAGAAAGAAATTCAAGTGTTATGATCAGATTTCTTCATATAATTTTCGAAATATTTTATAGTATATATATGAAATATTGTAAGTAAAACTTGTCTAAATTAATCGTTTTAACAAAATAGAATCTTTAAGGTAGTATAAATATAATCGCTCGAACAAATAGGATAAGAAAAATTTTCGCATCATTACTATTTAATGTAGATTACTTTAAATACCTTTCAAATAGATATAAAAATTATTTATCAGATTTATCTTTAATGCATTAATAAGTAATTATGTAATTAATGTATTCATTAAGTAATTAAGTAATATAAGTAATAATTAAGTAATTAATGTCTTTAGAGCCATTAATCGAAGTACTTCATAATTCCAACGATTTTTTCAATAATTGATCTTCCAGTTAATGTCCTTCCAGGTAACGTCGAACGGGAAGCACTTTTAACATTAAAAATTTCGAATATATTATGGAGCAAATGAGTTTAGTATTTGGATGCCATTTATAGCATTCCACAAGTACATCTTAGAAATATTCTGGCACATTTTATCATTTGTAATTTTGTGTCTTTCAGTTATTTCACTTAACTTCAAAAAGCAATGGCATTTATTATATTATTGACCCTTTAGATGTTCATCCTTGCAAATATATTTGAATTCGTTTAACAAAATAGAGCTGGCGTTGTTTATCAATATAAATTATTACATTTTTATATTGGCAATGAAAATATTACAAATCCTAAATGTTTCTCAGGACCATAACGAATCATATGAAATGGGGTCCAATAAATGAATTGATCCAATCAAATTTGTGCTAAATTCCATTAAAAATTATGGAAATTCAAAAAATGTTTCTGAGTCGATTGTTATAGTAAAAATTGGGTCCATCTCAACTCTTTTTGGTTGCTAAAAACGTCTGTAGCAGTATTGGTGTGACATTGGAATTGAATAAAATGGCTTGGATTGAATTAGTGAGCAATGCTATTAATGCTGTACAAGTTTGTTTGTATGTTGCTTCAGTTGTCATAATTTCCCCTAAGGAAATTACACTCTCTCCATCTTGCCCGCTCTTTCTTCTAACCACTTTCTATAGTAAAGTTTTTCAAATCTAAGAACTCAGCAATTAAGCATTTTATGAACAATTGGAATTTGCAAATTTTTGTAATTTCTTAATTGTTTTTACTGTTGTTGTTATTACTTTAATTACTGTTTTGCACGCATCATTTCACGCTTGAATTATATTTTTTAATGTTTTTCTTTTTTTTTTTTAAATTTTCCTTTGCTGCCTTAATAAAAAAAATTCAGAAAATAGATTCAAGTCGAACAAAGTGCCGAAAAGAATTTTGTGTTTTACATTAAATTTAAACAAATTGAAATGTTATAGAGAATTAGAGTCGACTCCCAAGTACCCAAGTACACCATTTTGCTTAGTACAATTTAAAAAAAAAACAAAAAAAAAAAAAAAACAAACAGCTTACAACTTAAGAAATTTAAAAAAAAATTGTACCTTTCAAATGGTTATGAAAGTTTGTTATATGGAAGGGGATTTAAAAAGAAGCAGCCGATCTACAAAATGTTCAATATTACACATTTTTTTTTTCATATACTTAGAACGTAAAACGGCGAGTGATGATCCTGGTCTTTAGGTTAAATATTTCACATCAAATTTCAATAAAGCACTTTCATGTCAAATTTACTCTTAAATTTTACTATACTTTTACTATTCAGAGTGGTTATTGTGGGTCTTATCCACGAACAAAATTGGTTTAGGGTATAAAAATATTCTACATAGAATCACAAAAAAATAAAAAAGTAAATTGAAAATAGAACTTATAACTCTTTTTCCAGGTCAAATTGAAAGTCAAAGTTTTCAAGATAATCCGATTTTTAAAACGGAGCAAGGAAAATATTTAGCTGATAATTTGGCTAGTCCATTAATTAAAGGTTTAACACATATTGCCAATGAACGCCCCAAAGATCCAATACAGCATTTAACAAACTATTTACAAAATTACTTAAGTGCACGTACGAGAAATGATGAAACGTTTGCGACCAGTTCTATGGATAATAATGCTCAAGTTGTAGCATATAACATCATAGATAATGAAAGTTTGAATGAAATTATGAAAGATGCGAAAATTTTTGAAAATAATAGCGATCAAAATGACAATAATAGTAATAATGATAATTATAATAGTGATAATGACGACGATGAAGCTGCAATTAAAAGAATGGAGGAACGTGATGAACATGGTCAGAGTATGTTACATTTTTCCTGTGCCCGCTCAAATCGTAAAGGTGCCTTAATTAATTTAATTGAAGAATCCAATATCGATATAACATATCGTGATGAATTATATCGTACAGCTAGAGATATCTCATGTCAAGCTAATCAACTAAGTAATGCTAAAGAAATTGATCGGTATATATTGTCCTTAGCAGTATTGGGTATGTTCAACCTATTGATACATTAAATATATATGAAAACTTTTTCAGGGAATCTTAAGAATGTTTGCTTACTTCTAAAAATTAGTTGGTTGGACGTCTCAAAGTGAATGTATCAAATATATAAAGAAAGAACTCTGTAATCTGTAATTTGGACGTACTTAAAGCTCAGATGGGCGAATGAAAATTTGTACTAATGATTTAGAATGTAATTGACCAATTGATTAATCACAAGTTCTGCGGCATATGATTTAAATACTACTCATTTTGATCTTATCGATAATGTGCCACATATAAATTTAAAATGCTCGTTTATTTTCTTAACAAGTCCCTCTATAACTTAATACAAAACTTGGCCAGAATAAAACAGAAATTATGGAAAAATTCTTAATAATATTTTGAGTAATCGCATGGCTCTTTATGGGTATCGATATCGGGATTACAAGTCACAATGCAGCCTCATTTTCTAACTCCTTTTAACATTAAATTGATTGAGATCATGTCTGTTCATTTGAGCGTCATTGTGTCCGTCTGTAAAAATGCAGATATCGACATCACCTTTGGCACAAATTTTGTGACATTCGTATACGCTTATTAATATGGAAAATGACCTAAGTTTATTAAAGGGCTTGCCCATAGTGAAACGTAAATTGGAAACACTTTTGTTTTCTAAGCCAAACAGAACGATCTTTTGTAGCGGCACAACTGCAATTGCAGACTTCTATGCTTTGCAGTTTGCGCGGAATGAGCAAAAAAGCTTTAAATTTTTTATTTTTAATTTCCTTTAGACTGTAGGCGTACCCTTGGACCGACTGGACCGAATTTCAATACCAACCTTCCAGTAGAGCATTTATTTTTCTTATATAATTAATAAATTCCATAAAATAATACACTCTTATGGTAAATAGGAATTTAAACATTTATAGTTTCTTAAAAATATACACATCGCATTACACAATACAAAACTACATACTTACGCTATACAAAATAACATAAACTCCATAAACCACACAACATTTGCAGAAAACATAAACTACATAAAGCTACATGATACTAGAACTACATGCATCACATGATATTAGAACTACTCGAAACTATAAAGCTACAACTCTACAATATTCTCTGGCAGAGTAGCAGAGTTTGCGTTAATCGACTCAGTCATCACTCGGATATCAGTAGATAGGTACCATCTTGTATTACACACATACTATCGGTAACGAAGGTAACTTCTTACCGATGTACACACACACACATACGTCCCATCGCTAACGAAGGTAGTTTCTTACCGATGTACACAACATCGGTAACGAAGATAGCTTCTTAGCGATACATATATGCACATACATACCATTGCTAACGAAGGTAGCTTTTTATCGAAACACATACATACACACACACACACACGCGCCACCCTTAATGAATGGAACTTCTTATCTATACATGTACATGCACATATACACAGTAGCAGTATTAAGAGAATGACACTAACTTGAGTATGTATTTACGAGTTGCATTGGTTTTATTTTCTTTTTTTTTTGCGATCTTTTTCGCTACTTTTCGTTCTTGTAATTACTTTATGAAAACGGTGCTATTCAAGTACGCATTCTCTGCTCTGCCGGTATTGATCCTGGAATCATTATTAAAATAATTGTAACTAGCATAGTTGGCCTATTAAAAATAAAGAGTTTATGCGTGAAATTGTCAAGCTAGAAAAGACTGAGTTTTCCCTTTCTCTCTTGAATCCTGGCTGCCGAGGCTACAAGATCCATATAAAAAGGGTAGCGTTACAATCTTCATGTAAAAACTTTTAATATTTCTGCCAAACTTTAAGTCCATATCTCCAACGTTACAATTAGTATAATATCTACAACAGAAGGACATATCTGAAGAATCTGTCTAAAGCGATGCAGAATTCAATACTGATCAAGCATACATATATTTTATAGAGTCCCCGACATAGATAGTTAGCTGAAGTTATGTACATGTAGTAAGGCTATTTGTGTACAAACGTCTGTCGAAAAATCATATAAATCGGCCATATCTACGTAAAATAAATTATGCTTTCTATCTGCTCCTTAAAAATTGAAACAGTTTTCATGTCATAATATCAAATCAGTCTCACATTTTGGATATCCAAGATTTGGCCCCAGTCAAATTATATAATTAACTTTATTTGTTTTACTTTATAGGTGACATAAAACCTTTCGAACATTTATCAATATCAGGTTATGATCATATTATTGATATATATGACGATAATGAATTATCGATTATTGAAATTGCTGAACAAAGAGGTAACACAGAATTGGTGAATTTTTTACAAAATCTCCGTATTAAAGAAGAGTTACGTGAAGAATTACATCAAATGATACGAGATAATAATTTACAACGTGCTTTAGAAATTATTAATTCATCCAATGGTAGATGGCTTATCAAGGCAAAAAATTATTATGGTCGTACAGCTTTACACATTGCCATTTTAAAGGAATCGGAAGAATTGGTTGAGAAATTTATCGCAATATGTCCGGAGGCAATATATATCGGTGATAATGTCAGTTTCTTGAATATGAATATTTTAGAAGTTTCTCAAAGTTTTGAAAATTTGTCATAAAATATTTTTTGTATTTTCATTTCCTAGTTGGAACGTTCACCGTTACATTATGCCATGGGTACAGATAATATTGAAAATTTAAGCCGTATTTTAATACAAAATGGTGCCAAGCGTACGGTTAAAGATTTGAAGGGCCGCCAACCCAGCTATTATTTTATGAATAAGGCGGACATTTTACGTTTGCAAGAGGAAGAGAACGAGATACGTTAAGTTAGATTTTCATAAGCACACAAACATACACGCAACCCCTCTTTCGTATCCTTTTACATTCCGCCTTTATCTATTGATATATTTAAAATTGTTACACTGTTAGTATATTTCATGTAAAGATTAAAATATTTGCGATAATTAAAGTATTTTATTATTTCGAATTTGATGCTTTTTTCTTTACACTTTACTTCAACTTTTTATTTTATTTATTTATTTTTTTGGATCACTTTGTGACCTTAAGAGTTTTTAGAAAATAGACTACTTGATTTAATTAATTAGTAGAAATTTTTTTGTAATTGCGCAAAAAGGAAATTGTACTGATAGAAATAAATTTGTTTCGTATTGAATAAAATAAAATATAAAACCAAAAAAAAAAAAAAAACCAAAAATTCATATAAAACAATTTGTTTGGCGTATTTTATATGCAATGGCGAAAATAAAATGGGATATTAATTTTCTGGATACATAGAATCGTTCTAAAAGAGAATCGTTCGAAAAGAACGTGAAAGATTTAACTGGACTAAAGTTGCCGCTGGTACATTTGTATTTCGATATCTGTATTAACATGATGAACATTTGGGTGTTACTGGTAGTATGCTCAGGTCAATTCTAAGATGTACTCTGCTCAACTACTTAGAGGTTGGAGGTATACAATTTTTATCATAATGTTTGCAACGGCCAAAGGAAAATGTCGGAGGCTTTGTAGGCTTAGGATTAGGATCAAATTGTAAAACGATTTAAACATATTTGTCCGTCTAACGTCTAGATGTAACATAAATAGGCGATACGTATACATGGCCAGACTTTATTAGACAAAGCAATATTTCGACTAAATTAAGGAAAGTAGAACCTTGGCATTAAATTATAAGCCACGTCAAATCAAGCATTAATAAAGACCAAATGTAATAAAAGCCATGATAATTATTAAAAGTATACCGCAAGAATTAATCTGACTAGACAATAAGCCAGACGCAATGTAATATTGATATATTAATAGACGTCTTCGATGATTGTTTTATTTTGATGAAAGCTTTCGTATTTAAGGAGGAAAATCATTCAAATAGAGATTAGATTGTCTTTAGAGTTGCCCAAGAATACAAGTCTTCTAATAAATCTTCTACAATTAGATTGATTTTTTGTGCTTGCCAAACTTTATTGAGGATTCGAAATTAGTTACCACCAGCGTGATTTTTAAGGCTTCAAGACAAATTTTATTGGTCAAAATCATTACAATTTACTTCAATTAATACTTGAAATGCATGGGAAAATAATAATAGCAATGCTAACTAAATTGCTCTGGAGTGTGATGAAATTTATCATTTAATTGAAAATCAGTATATATAGACAGACAGACGGATAGACATTAAAGCGTATAGGGAAATGGTTATAAGTCGACCAAAATAATAAGAACCTCTACTGAATGTTTTGAATGTACATCCCTACAAACGTTAAGCACTTTGTACCACAACTGATGTAGGGTATAAAAATAAAAATTCCATAAATTACACATTTTCAAAAAGAAATTTGCAAAAAAATGCATTTTGGTTTGTTTATCATCAGAGCTCATTTATTTTATCATGTCTTTCAAAGCTTTTATTAAAACGTTATCGATAATTATCAAAAAATAATATTTTTAATTTCTCGATAAGCTCTTTATGTGTTACTTTCATAAATGTGATCACAATCTAATAAAGTGGATTTTAATATTTACCAATAATCAATTTTAATCAATTTAATAATCGATTTTATACTTTTGAAGTGAATTATTGCTTTCAAGTATGCCATATTTTATTTTAGTGGTCCAAAAAAACACATATAATATTTATATGGCAGATGGGCACATCTAAAATTCCTTGCAAATTATATGGACTTGTTAATATGCCATAGAATTTTTTTCTTTTAATCTTCCATTTGTTTTTCTTCAATTTTTTTTTTTTTAAATTAAATATTTTTTATATTATTCAAAATATATATCAAAATTTTCACGATCAAATTAATTATTGATATATCTAATAATTTGAGAATACTTTCTCTCTACTTTAAAAAGTCAAATTAGAACAATATGGTATGTAAGAAATAATAGAATGGAATATTTAATTGGTTCTTCTTTTGGATTGAAGAAAATTTGGCAACTATGAACTAAAATTTTTCTATTTTTTTTATAATATATTTTTTTGTTCATTTTTGTATGCTTCCCTGGCGTGTAATTATTGTACCACCTTGTACGTGTAATTAAACTTTAAACAATATGAGATATAAAAATTCGGTCATATCAGAATAGAGCGTATAACAAATCACAAGTGTTTGCATTTAAAGAATTAAATTTTTTATTATGACGCTGATAATTAATAAAGGTAATGGAAGAAAAAGAAAATCATGTACAATAAGAATATTTATGAGAACAATATAAAAATACAAAAAAGAAGAAAACGTATGAAAAGGAAAATTTATGAATAATTATAATAATTATACAAAAAAGGGAGAATAAATAATGATCAATTGAATTGTGTTTGAATTTGAATGTAATTTAGTCAAAAAATTTTCAACCTGTTAATTAAAAATTGAATTTTTAAATTTAGAACTTTATCTAATATTTAATATATTAGTAAAAAAAAAAACATTAGATTTAATCGATCTACATTTATTTACTGCTTGATATTCTTTTTAGTTTTAATTTAATTTTCGTTTTGGTTAAATGGAAGAAAACAAAATCAAACTACAAGTGCAAACGAATAAAACTTTAAGTTAAGTAAATTTTACGAAAAAAAAATAAAACAATTCATAACCTAATAACTGGCTGAGGGCTGACTCTTAAATACCCTACGCCACTTTGCTTAATTATATTATATAAATTAATAAGAAATAAAAGGCAACAAATTTTGAAAAAATTGTTATTTCTCAACTATTTAAAAAAGTTGAGAGAAAATTCAAGAAATGGACCTACCTGAACCAAATTTGGTACACATATTTTTTATGTCAAAATACAAGGCAATGCCAAGTTTCCCTAAAATATATTCAAAATTGAAGTTTTCGTCCTTCTAATATCTTTTTTCGACAAAAGGTGTTATGTGTAAAGTGGCTTTACAAATTAAATCGATCTGATACAAATTTGGTACACATATTTTTTTTATGTAATTGCAATTTTTTTTTTCAAGGCGTTATGTATGGGGCATGGTCTTCCAAATAATCCGATTTTATTCATTTTCAATAGAGTTTTTTCTCTGGGCCAAAATATATTTATGTATCAAATTTTTCTAAGATATCTCAAGATTTACATGGATAAACATCAGACAGACAGAAGGGCAGACAGACAGACAGACAGGCTTAAATCGAATCAGGGAGTAATTTTAAGTCTCTCGGTATGTAAGTCTATGTCAACTTCTTTCGGGTGTTACAAACTTTTGCGCAAACTTATAAAAACCCGTACTACAGATAGTGTAAGGTATAAAAATGATTTGAAAAATTTGATCTGTATAAAGCTTAGCATAAAAATTCAGAACGTTTAATAAACGCAATGCATCAATAACCATCGAAAACTCTTCAACATTTCTACAATTTCTTTATATTTAGCGTTTTTTTTTTTTTTTTGTTTAAAATTAAAATGTTATATACTAAGTGATCCATTATGTTCATTATTATTATACCTGGACATATTTCGGCTTAAAATATATCTATATACTAAAATGCGATCTTAAGTTTGATAAGAACTTTACAGGGACAGACCCCAGATGAGTAAATAAATTTAAGAAGGAATAAAATGTAGATTAAATCTAAGTCGTTTGGTTTAATAAGAGATGAGGTCTATTTCAGCTCCTTAATAAATCCATTCTCACTTAAATTCATACAAACACTTAATATCACAATTTTAGGGGATAACATAAAAATTTCAATGCTTTAAATATTTTCTACTTAATTTTCAATTTTTTTTTTTTTAATATAAATTTTATATAAAATAAATTTTTAATTTATTAAAATATTGTTTTATATGATTATGAGTACTTTGATGGCAACAAATTATACTCTTTTTTCTGTATTCCCTTCTCCCTTAGGTGAATGTTTTGCTGAAATAAATCAATTTAAAAATAGATTTTACTTTTATTTAGTTATTATTCTGAAATTTTAATAAAAACAATCTCACACTTCAAACAAACAATTTCTCAAGTATAACCATTTGGAATTGAATCTACACATATATTTAGGTAAGCACATTTACTCATACACATTTAGCCATACACATTTATTTATTAATGTTAAATTTACATATAAACTAGAAATGGATGAAAATTTTGAAGAATTTTTTTGTATATAATTTTGTCAATAAAAAATTTCATGTAAAAGGTCCCATGTTTTGTATGCGACATCTACAAATTTTCTTATTATTTTTGAATATGGTCGTTTTATATATAGTTCGTTTAAATATTGGTATCGCCGTAGTTGCTATGACAAATGCCGTAACAACGAATCCCAATTTTCCAGTAAATATTTTATGATTTTGTTTTATCAATACTTATCATATTATATTCTCATAAATCCATATTTCTTCATATCTCTAGAAATTTGATTGGAGTGTAGAGAAAATTTCTTTAGTATTATCCAGTTTCTTTTGGGGTTATTTGAGTACACAATTTGCTGGTGGTCAATTATGTAAATATTTTGGTGTTAAATTGATATTGGATGTAATAACGATTCTATCAGGCCTATTAAGCATTGCAATACCATGGCTAGTTATAGCATATGATTGGAAAATGTTTTGTGTAATACGCGCGATATTAGGTCTACTTCAAGGTACAATGTTTCCTGCTATTCATACTCATTTGGCAAATTGGTGTCCACCAATCGAAAGAAATCGTTTGGGTGCATTTAGTCATACAGGCATCGATTGTGGTACAGTTATAGCTTTAGCTTTTAGTGGTATTATAGCTGAAGGACCTCTAGGATGGCCGGGTATATTTTATATATCTGGTGCTTTATGTATCGTTTGGTGTTTCTTATGATACCCTTTTAGTTATAATAATCCTAACGTATCAAAATTTATAATGCAACAAGAGCAAGATTATATTCAATCATCTTTAAATAGAGCAATTGATTTTCATAAAAAAAATCACTCCAATACCATGGAAAACGATATTAACATCAATACCATTCCTATCATTTATTATTGTACGTTGTGCACAAATTTGGGGCTTATCAACAATAAAACATCAAATACCATCTTATTTGCATGGCGTTTTAAATATTCAAATCAAAAATAATGGTTTATTTTCGGCTCTACCATTTATGGTCATGTGGTTATTATCATATCTATTCATAATTATTGCTGATATTTTACAACGTAAAAAATTAATGAATCTATTAGTAATGAGACGTTCATTTAGTACAATTGCATCATGGTTGCCAGCAATGGGTCTTATTGGCATTGGATTTTTAAATGATAATAATAAAACATTAGCTATAACATTGATGACATTATTTGTTGGTGTTAATAGTGTTCATCTATTAGGTAGCTCACTAAATACTATTGATCTATAACCAAATCATGCTGACGTCTTAATGGGTATATCAAATACTTTGGTCAGTTGTATGCCGATAATTACACCATTAATTATGGTATGGATTGTAACAGATGTGGTATGTGCATCCTTAAAATTTTTTATATATTATTCGTTCGCTAGTTTTATGTTTATATTAATTTTAGTATAATCGAGCTCAATGGCAAATCGTTTTTGCTATAGCAGCAGCAATATTTTTCTTTGGAAATTTAATTTATATAATTTGGGGTTCAACTGATACTCAACCATGGGATGCTGAAGATTTTTTAACTAAGCTTCATATGCAAAAATCTAAAGATATAAATAATTGTAATATTCAAGTTGTTGATGAAAATAAAGTAATTGAAGAATAATAATTAAATTAATATTAAAATGTATTGAAATTTATTTTATTTCTGGCCTAAAGAAAATATTCACGAATTTATAAAGTTTGTGCTCATTTTCAAATTACATTTGTGATCTTAACAATCAGAATAATTGTTTTAATTTCTTCAATGAAAATTGCTAAAAGAAATTAGTATTTGTTTTTGTTTGTATAAGAAGAAAAATCTACCAATGATTCTAATAAAGAAGAAATGCGATTTTGTTAAATGAATCAATTGCAAAGAAATCTCGTTGCTTTCATTTAAATGATCAAACGTTCGTTCTTTAAGTGTTTACATTATTCAAGTTTTTGAATCATTTTTTAGATAAATTTTTATTTCATATAAATCAACTAATTCTGTGTATCCTTAAATATCCAAAAAAACTCAATTGATCTCAACTGCGCATAACTATCTCCTTTTGGTTTGCATACAAGATGAAATTAAGTTAAGATAAAATGTAGGATTTTTTTTTTATTTTTTATAGTATTTTTTTCATTTTTTGTAGACATAAAATAAAATGAGGAATAAGTGTCCTTTCTTGCCCCTTTTAACAGATTTCAATTTTTCCCCAAATAAGCACATCGTTTGTTTTTTCATGTGTTTTCAATAGTTTCATTTAGAAAACCAAAAAAAAAAAAAAGAACTAAGTGATTGCTTTATTTACAGATCATAAATGTTTTAGATATAGGTAAGTATAACGTCCAGTTAGCAAAACATATTTATATATATAAATAAAATTTTTCAATTGAGAAATGTCAGTAATTAATTAAAGGATCGTTATAATATTAAATCAGATAAATTGATTTTATATCATGTTCCATGATCCATTATCCATTATCCTTTATCCATTAACCATTATCCATTATCTATGTTCCAAGATCCATGATCCACTATCCTTTATCTAAGATTCATTTTCAATTATCCATGATTCATTATTTATTATTAACTATTTATTTTTCATTATTTATTATTCATTATCTATTGTCCATGATTCATGATCCATTTTCCACGATCCATTATGCATGCTCCATGATTCATTATCCATTATATAAGATCCATTTTCCATTATCCATAATTTATTATGCATTATTCATTTTTCATTTTTCATTATTCATTACTTATTATTCATTATCTATTATCCATAATCCGTTTTCCATTATCCATAATTCATTATCCATTATTCATAATCTATTATCCATGATCCATTTTCCATGATCTATTATCCATTAATCATTATCCATGATCCATGATCCACGATCAATTATCTATTATCTATGACCCATTTTCCACTATCCATTATTCATGAGCCACGAGCCATAATCCATTATCCATGATCCATGTTTCATGATCCATTATCCATTATCTATGATCCATTTTCCATTATCCATTACCTATGATCCGTTTTTCATTATCCATGATTCATTATCCACTGTTCATTTTTTATTATTCATTATTCATTATCTATTATCCATGATCCATTTACCATGATCCATGATCCATAATCCATGATCCATAATAAACAGATCATTAAAACCTTCATCTAATCTATTATAAATACTTTACTTTGATCACACAAGCTAAATATATTTAAAAAAGATGTTACAAACAAGAAAAAAAAACCAGAATGCAATAACATAACGAATGAATTGTGCATAGTTATAAGCGAAGTACGCGCATGATGTGAAAACTAAAACTCGAAATTGAAATTGAAATTAAAATTGAAATTGTTATTAATAATAATAACAACAATAACAACAACAACAATAAAAGCAGCAGCAATAGCTAACTTGTCCATTGTACGTTTTATGTTTCATTGAAATGTTCAATATATTGTAGGCACAGCAAAATACTGGAACAAAAAAAAAGACAATCAGTTAGTTAATGTTAAATATCGAAACGAGTCACACGTAAATTTCCAGTCAATCGGATAAATGTAGAATACAAAACAATACTTAACAATTATTGTTTTATTAATTAATTTATCAATATAATTTTAATTATATATATTTTTTATTATTTGGATATATATATATATATATATATATATATATATATATATATATATATATTTATACTTCTTCTTCTATTTAAGTTTCTATTTATAAAAAAATCAGCGATAATATTTTGATAAATGTTTGTGATATTAACGAAATCACCAACAGAAAAAGAAAGTACAAAAAGAAAAAAAAACGGGGAAGAAAAACGAAAAAAAAATTTAAACAAATTATTTAATTCAATCATTAATTTCATTAATTTCATTTGGGAATAGTTAATGCTTGTGCTCAGTGGCGTGCAATCCAATTTGAGACCTTTCATTACAACTGCAAAAAAAAAAAATTTTTTTTTTTCATTTGGATTTATTATATAAAAAAACCTGTTGACATATTGAAATAATTATTATTGTATATGAAACTTTAATGTTTAAATGTTTAAAGACGTCTAGTCATTAATTGTTAATATAAATATTTATAGAAAGAAAAGGAGAGGAAATATAATAATAAAAAAAAAAAAAAAAAAGAAAAGCATAAGAAAACAAAAAGAATAAATTTGAGAAAATTATTCAAATTGATATTTATGTAAAAGTTGTATCATAAAATACATTAAATCAATATGAAATTTACAAATATTTGCCATCAAAATGGTTCTTTAACATTAAATAATGATAAACATTTAGAAGATGGAAGCGTTCATCAAACAATCCATGACAATATAAATACACAAAATAGCAATAAGTGTAAGTTTCTATATAACAAAATATAATTAAAGCATAAATTTTTTGAAAATTACTAAAATAATTTAGAAAAGAGAAAAACAGTAAGCAATTAATTTAGAATCTACAAGCTTAAGAAGTTTTATCCAATACTGACTTAATGTCACTTAAAATCACTTAAAGTCACTTAATATCATTATCCATTATCTAAGATCCATTTTCCATTATCCATAATTTATTATCCATTATTCATTTTTCATTATTCATTATTCATTATCTATTATCCATGATCCATTTTCCATTATCCATAATTTATTATCCATTATTCATTTTTCAATTATTCCCTTATTTCATTATCTATTTATCCTATCATTCTCATTTTCATTATCCATAATTTCATATAATATGCGAAAGAGAATTGAAAGTTGTCAAACGAAATGCATTTTGCATAATTTATTTAGCCGAGCAATATATTTGTTTCCATTCTATTTTTTGAGGTAAAACTTGAAAAAAGATTTTAGTGATTTCAGAATTTACCATGATCATTTATTTCATATGACAAATGAATACTTTTTTTATATCATCGCAATACTTAAGGTTTAATGATGGTATAAAAATATCAGAAACTTTAGCTATGCAGGGAAATGTAAAATTGAAAAATTCTTAAAGTAAATGTCATTGAATTCAGAATTTGATTTGCTTATTTCATATAACAAATGAAATATTTTTACGTCAGTTTTGTGCTAAAATTTATTTATTGGTAATAAAATCTTTTTGCCATCACAAATTTTCTATTCATCATAAATTAAATTTTTAGAAAATTATATTTGGCTGACGGCAAATCTTGATTATCCACCATCAATACATCATGACATTACGATTTAGAACCTGATACAGGTTTCTTAAGAGTAAATTAAAAACGTATTGTATAATTTCGCATAGAAGTACCCGATTTGCACGATTTTTGGTTAAACATTGTAGGCCATTGACCTAGCTACTTGTATAAAATTTTAGCTTTCTGTGGACTTGACCTTCGACCAATTAGACCCATTTTTAATTTAAATTTGACAACAAGGAGAATTGTTTACAACAGACAGACAGACGAAAAGACATTTCTGAATCGATTCAAAATTTGAAGGTGATCAAGAATATATTTCTTTTATAGGGTCTCTGAAGCACCCTTCTAGGCTTTGCAAACATAATGACCAAGTGAATATACCTTCAACCTTTGGGTTGACTCAAATTTTTCAAAAATTTTTTTGTATGAAATTTTACATGAAAAGAATTTTTTGTTAATTTTTAAACTTTCTTTATAAAACTTGAACGAAAAAAGATTTAATTTTTGCTTTAAATTCTTCTAATTGAATTTTTCTCAGATAAAATTTATTGTCCATTTTAAATGAAACACCTTTGGCCATCGAATATGAAAAAAATTTTTTTTAAGAACTACTTAAAATTATGAATTAAAAGATAAATCAGCTGAAGAAATTGTTTGTTATATGAATTAATAATAAAAATTAGTTGCTATATCGATCGATGGATTCCATCTCTGATTTTTGTAGATTTTATTAAAATTTATATAAATTTCATATAAACTATAAGGTAATTACCAAATGATTTCCAGTCAGGAAGTTTTGAATGGAAGTTAAGGAAAAAATTATAGCTTTTTCTTTTTCTTTTTTATTTACCTAAATGAGAAAGTTATTCATACAAAATTTGTGTGTTTATGTGTGCGTGTCTAGCATTGCGTAAATTTTTTTTCTTTTTTTTTTTTTTTGCTTTAATTTGATAATAAAATACTTATATAAATGAGACTAAGTTAAAGCCATATTTAGGCGCCACTTTGTGTTTTGTAAAGTCATTTATAAAATTATTGATTAAATTAAGCAATGAATGACAGATAAAAAGAGCGAATGAGAAAGTGTTTAAGAGATTGAGTTTAGTTAGAAGGTAAGAGCAAGAAAATGTGACTTTAATAAATATAATTTATCTCATTTAGTGAAATCGTTTTACCCAACTTATTACTTCTCAATAATAATTGCAAAATTGTATTTTTAATGTCACATAGAAATAAAAAAAAAAAACATAGTGACAAATAAACCTCAATAATTGCGTAAACAATTCATAATTTACATGTCATTTTAATATTCGTATTGTTTAGAGCAAAATTCGTTCATAGAATAATAAAAAGTTCAACTTTATTGTGATATGTAAAATCTTTTTTTTAATTTGTTTTCTTTTTGCAAAGATTATTCTGAAAAAAATAATACCATTTCGTCGAAAATTTTTTATGCTATAAGTTGTGAAAGGAATTGAAATGTATTTATAATTATGGTGCATCTTAATTTCTATCCATTCGTTAATAATTTTTAAATAGTTTTCTAATGATAAATTATACTCGATTCAATCGAAAATTTATTTCAAATATTTAGAGTTTTTCAAGTTGTCAGTTGGTATTGAAAATTAGTCAAAAAGTTTAATAATAAAGTATGAACTTTCATATTTCATGGCAATACGCAACGCGAAATAGATTGAGATTATGTGACATGATTCTGCTTTGCACTCCCACCCAAAATTATCCAAATCGAATTAAATTTTTACATTAGATATCTATTCCCCAGAGATTGGTCACATTGGTCAGTAAGTGTTTTACATGCATATCTGCCGTGATGGCTTAAATGTCTGGTATACAAATCTACAACCTGAGCGCTAGGGTTAGTAGTCACGCTTATATGGTACCGTTACACTAGCTTCCTTGTTGGATCTTAATATACGAAGCTTAACTTTTTGGTATCCAGGTTCGGAGTCTTTCCATAAATTCCTTAGCCTAGATTGGTTACCTTAATAGGCTTGACCCAGCTACCCATTTTATTAGGGAAATGCGACCCTACACGGCAAGTATATACTTTGTTTGAATTAAATCTTTGGTCCAATTTCGTGATTCATGACTTCCACGGATGGCCGGCACCACCAACACCATCTCATGAGCCACTTCCAGTTGAACTGGTGCTTCTCGAAACAGTTGCCACCAGAGATTGATGATAGGCCTATTTTGTCTGATTATTTGCAACATCCAGGAGACAACATCAGGGAACCCATTAAAAATATATAGAAACTCAACATGACTCTCCATACCTGCCCATAGATATGTGTGTGATAGACATCATAATCATTTTTACATTTCCTTAAAATTTTTGCAGATACTTTGGAAGTATGTGCAAGTAAATTGATATATGGAAATTTGCCAAATCATTCGATATTAGAATACTTTTGCCTTTTTATTATAAATAGGAGGCTATTGGAATATGATTCAAATCGGCAAATCCTTTCGGAACTTATTTTATATCAAATTTTGAACTTTTTTCGCCTTCCTATATTTTTAATTCTATACCTAAAAGATAAAATATATAAAATGCTAATGAAACTGAAATAATCCTTAGTTGTGAGCACTTTAAAGTGCAAGGCATTAAATTTCCACACTTTTCATCTTTACACTGATTATTTGTCCATTACACAAGTTAAAACAGGTAAAATTTGTTTACAAGCCATGTCCAAATGTGATGCTACAGAATCTATGCAAAAAGAAGAAAATCGATCATGCCAAATTTTGCGATAACTAAGAAAGTGAAAGAAGTTTGTTCTAAATGTTTTAATGTTTCAAATTAAAAAAAAAAAAAAAAACGAAAGCAACTTTCGAATTTTGGGCGTTTTTTAGAAAATATTGTTGAAAAATATTTTTTACAGGAGTGTTCGTTTAAAAATAAATTTCAAAATCTGTTATAGTTTTTAATTAATGAATAAAAAATCTATAAAAATATATATAAACATTTTACTGACCAATTTATATATTTTTTTTTTGTGATAAAATTTTTCAAAAACATGCAAAATTTCTATGGCATATGTGTTGAACTTTTTAAGTAATTAGTAATAACGGAAAATGTAGAAAATAAGTGATAATTCAATGTTGCAATATTTTGCGTAAGTATGGCCAACTCACATGATATTTAGACGGACGTCGTAGGGCAAGAACCTTAATATTTGTGCAAAGTTTTCTGCCTTCAAATTGTAAAAAATTGTAAAAGGTTTTTAGCTTCTATGAGTGTATTCTTTGACCAATTTCTGCTTGATATTTCAAATTTTTGGCAACAGAAAAGGGCCAACAAATACAAAGGCAAAGTCGCAAACAGATATATCAAAATCGGTTCAGAATTTAATGCTAATGAAGAATATATATTCTTTATAAGGTCCATTAGTATATCCTCAAAATCTTTGGGTTGTGGGTGGTAATAATAATAAAGAAAACTGAGTTGTTTATGAGTCTTTTAGTATCTAAAAAATACAATGTCAACTTAACTTTTATCGTATAATTTCAGAGTAATTAGCTTTAAATCAAACCTAAGCAATTGAGAAATTTTTGCCTTTGTCTATAATAATTTTCCACTTGAGAAATTTCTAATGTTTATGGCAAAATAATTGACAAATAAGTTAAGAAAACTATGTTTATAATATTTGACCACACCATTTGTGGGACAGATGCTTGTAACATCCAGAAGAAGTTTAGATAATTCCATCTTTTATTATATCGGACCACGAAGAATAACTTTCTGTTTTAAGATATTTTAATGAAACTTGCTCCCTAGATGCGTTTTGGCTTAGACAAGAACCTTTATGAAAATAGTTAGAAACGTATCATGTTTCCGATTGCGCCCCATTTAGCGATTGGAAGTAAGTGTCATATACTGAATATTGCAATGGAAAAGTCGAATTTTTTTTTTTTTTTTGTCTTAATTATAAAGAACGTTTCATTTCGTACCCAAAGATGCTACCAAAATTGGAAATATATATCTTATAGAGTGTGCAACATACTTTTTAAGCTTCTATGCCATTTAGAAGTATGTTATATCTTAAGTAGTTTATTTCTTAAATGGTTTTTTGGATATTTAAAATCGCACACTTAGGAAATAAGGGGTAGCCGTTTTATGTTTGATTCCTTATAAAAACTTAATTTACTAACTAATTTTTTAATGTATGAAAATTTTATAATAATATTACTTTTATATTTTCTTGCTATCAATTAGCAATTAATGTTATTTTTTTAAGAAAAAGTTTCCATGCAACTATTTTACAACAACATCAACAAATAAAGTAATGACATTTTTCATTAATAATTGCTTAATAATTTTTGCATCAATTTCATTGAAGAAAAACGTCATTTAGATGACAATACATATCATAAATGCTAATACGCTTAAAAGTATGCAACATAAAATGCAAGTTAAAGTGATTTTAAAGTTTACATTATTTCTCTGTATACTCGAGTTTACTAACTTTAACTAAATGTAAACAAATAACGATAAAACTTACAACAATGCATTATATGTCATTTTAAAGGTAAAATAATGAGAAATTAAAAAATGTATATTTTTCTATATGTTCGAATAATATGATATTAATATTTTTAATATTCTTTAAATGTGCGCCTTGAAATCCCTGAATGATTTTTTAATATAAGATAATGGCATCTTTTGTAAAATATTCTTTAAAATTTCTGTAAAATATCGTTGATTGATATTGATTGATAATTGATTGTTATGTTACTGGTGAAGTTTATGGGTAAAGAATCTTTTTTTTTAATACAAATTTTATGTTATAAGTTTGAATTCTTTGAAATATTTGAACTAATTTATGTTTTAAGTGTTTTATTGTTGAAATTTATAGAGAAATGATTCTTTAACTAATTATATATGAAGAAATTAAATTGTATACTTTTGATTATATATATAAAAAGTGGAGAATTTTTAGCTTTAACCCAGCACTTCTGGGTGCTGGGTTAAAGCTAAAAACAAACAATATAAAATGTAACAAGGAAATTTAATGTTAAAATTTAAGGCGTACAATAATTTTCTGTGAAAATTAATTTTTTACACCAACTACATATTTTCAAAGGTATAAATCTTTATCGAAACACATGCAACATCATAAAAGAAAAACATTAGAAATTTTATATTCTAAAATAATGTACTGAAATCAGTTAAAATCAGCATATTATTAAAATTTAACAGAATTAATTGAGATATTTGAAAGTAAATTGATATGAAAAATGTTTTAAATTTAATAAGTCTAACAATTTTTTATAAATAGAAATAAGTTCTTGTTTTTTTCCTGCTCATTTCTGATAAAATGCCTTAATTTTACATGGCTTACTTTGGTCCTACATATATTTTTTATTCACTACTTTAAATTGTATTTTATTTTATTCCAAATAAAGTCTTACATTTATTCTTTAGCATGGAAAATTGATTACAGTTTAATTTAAAATGTATTTGAAAAATAGATTTTACAGTCTACAATAAACACTATTTAAAATGGTTCAAATTAGTAAGACTTATAATTGATCTGGGTCTAAATGTTCTAAGAAATATTAAGGCATAAACTATTAGCCTAAGCTTTACACTCTACCTTCCTAACATTTTTTTGATATTACTACACTTTCTAGTTTATTAAAAGAACTAATCAATTATGTTTTTAAAAAATTAAAGAAAATTAATGATTTTATCAACTGCCTAATATAAATATACATATATAATCTTATACATTATATTTATATATTAATTGTAATTATTATATATATATATATAAATATATATATGAAATTTATATTTATAAAAAATAAAGAAGGGAAAAAGTAACAAATAATAATTAATATTATTCTATACATTATACAAAAAAAATCTTATCTCTGTAAATTGCTACCGTGATCGATGTTCAGTTGCCGTAATTAATTCAATAATATTAGTTCATGTATGGTAAACGGAAAGTGTAAAAAAATCTTGAAAAATCTTAAAAAGTCTTGTAGAATTGTTTTAAAATAATTCAATACAAAACAAAATAGTTCCATTCCAAAAACAAAACAAAACCAAAAAAGAAAAAAAAGGAATATGGTGAAAAATCATAACAATGAAATAAATGGTAAAAAAATAAATAACTTAAAATTCAAACTGAATTTTCAATTGTAAAAAAAAAAAAAATTTCTTTAAATTTTTATTACATTAAATTAAATTGCCCAATATTTTATATTAATATTGTTTATTTTGCTAAACAAATCAAGTAAATATTTTTTTTTTGTAATTTATTTATAAGTGATTATTTGAGAGGCAGATAAATTTGATTCAAGGCTGAGATTCATGGAAAATCCCACTTAGTAAACACTGATCTATTTAGCCAAATAAAACTTTTTACCTTACTTTTTAACTTTTGTCTACCTCGGTCTCTCTCTATCTATCTATATATTTCTTTTTCTCACTCTTTCTCTATCTATTGCACTCTATCTCTTTAATTATATGATGAACATTTATAATGCTGTAAAAAAAAAAAAAAAGCATAGTTGGTCAAAATTGCTATGGAATTTGTATTAAATCTGTATAAGAATTTTCAATTTGATCAATTTGCATTCTTTCATAAAAATGCTAAATTAATTAAAATGAAAATTACCTTTCTGATAAGTTAATAGTTTCTTTCAAAGAATTTTCATTGAGAGAATTTTTATTTGACTTATCAAAATCATAATTGTCTATTATAAGCATAAGGGATCGAAGCCGACTATTCAATGTTCTACAATAAATTTTTATAAAAAATTATTCAGAACTGTAAGTTTTTTTTTTTTTTATATAAAAATCCATTGTCATTGCATGGTTCACGATCTGATCGTATTTATATATATTGTCCCGCGTTTTTACATTAAATCACGCCTACATACAAAAGTTACGTCCCAAGAGCTTCAAAAGTGCGCCCTTGACCTAAGTTTACAAGAATGAGATGAACAAATGGAAAGATAGACAAATGGACAGATGGGCCGATGAACAGATGAACAGTTGAACAAATAGACAGATGATCAGATGGTCAGATGGTCAAATGGTTAGATGGTCAAATGGACAGATAGACCCAACAGGCTTAAATCTAATCAGAGTATAATTCTGAGTGGGCCTGTAGGTCCATCTAAAACTCTGCTACCGCCTATAATATAGTCATTATGCCGATTGTAGAGTACAATGATTAATCATAATAATATATTTATGATAGATTATTCAAGAGCAAATAAGATTTTTTTATGACATTAACTTATACGCTTTATCATCATTATAATTCTACATACTTTTTTTGTTGCAGTAAATCATAATCTCAAGACCCCATTATTTTTCTCTGTTATACGAAATTCATTCATTTTCTACACATAATTGGCAGTAAATGGCAATAAATAGAGCGATAAAGTACGAAAGAGAAATATTAGTTGTCAATTTTATGTATTTCGTAGGTCAATCAATGATCATGTAAAATATTACAAATTATTGTCTTAATTTTAAATTATGTATTGTAGTATGAAATAGAATGAATATATATGAATATATATATATATATATATTAGTACATTTGTTAAAAAATATATTTCGTTAAACATTTCAATTTTTAATGGTTAACAGTTTTACTTTTCTGATTTCTTTTTGTTTTTGTTTTTGTTTTTTTTTATTTTTATTTTTTAATTTTTAATTTTTATTTATTTATTTATTATTTGTTTCAGCCTCTTTATTTGGTATACGGCACCTACAATGTTTTCTTTTATTTTGTGGCCTATCAGTGGCTTATGCTTTACGGGTGAATCTATCGGTTGCTATTGTGGCCATGACAGATAAAAATAATGCAAACCCCAATTTTGAGGTATAAAATTCAATTGTTTTAAATTACATTAATAATTAATTTTTCATTGCAAAGATTTCGCATACAATTCATTCTATTAAAATGTTTATAACAAACCAATTTGAAATTTAAAAATTTCCAAATCAAAAATTTTGATTAGCTTTAATTGTCCATCTAAATATATTTCTATCCAACTCTCCATAATAAACATCTTTTTAAAGGGGTTATAGGCATTTTAATATTAAAATTATATCAAAATACATGTCCATTGTCCAATAGATGTTTAGATGTTAGTTATAATTATTTACAATTAGATTATTCGTAATATTGCAGAGTGTACTCAAAAATCCAACAATATTTGCAAAATATCGAATTTTTATCATATATTTGGCATTTTTTCCTAAGTTATATATTTTCGTAAATTTCCTTAGCTCATTTCTCATAAGTTGTACTATTAGCTTCGATTTTCTGCCCAAACGTCCCAGCTAATTAATAATTGGCATAATATTTAACGTAATTGTCTTATTTCATTCATAATTTGTTGCATTATTTCAGGAATATAATTGGTCAGAGAAAACAAAATCATTGGTACTGAGCAGTTTTTTCTGGGGTTATGTTATAACACAAATACCCGGTGGTACAATGGCGCAAAAATTTGGTGGTAAAACAATGCTATTTGTAGGTGTTGGTGTATGCTCGATACTTACAGTAATAACGCCATTATGTGCACGTTTAGGAGATTGGCAACTTGTATGCATTTTAAGGGTTGTACAAGGTTTGAGTCAAGGCTTCTTATTTCCTTCTACCCATACGATTTTATCAAAATGGGCTCCAGTAAGGGAAAGAGGGACATTGGGTACATGTAGTTATTCTGGCGCACAATTTGGTACCGCTATAATGTTAGCAACAAGTGGCATAATGGCATCGTCGCCCTGGGGCTGGCCTAGCATATTCTTTATATCGGGTGGTATAGGTATTGCTTGGACATTAGCCTGGTTAATATGGGGTGCTAGTTCACCAAATGAATATAAATCGATTACACCGGAAGAAAAGCAATTAATTGAGACATCTTTGGGTCAAGTCAATAAAAATGATGCTAAAAATGATTGTGAATTGAAAACGCCATGGTTAAAATTTTTCACATCACCACCATTTCTTGTATTAACTTTAGTACATTGTACACATAATTGGGGATTTTGGACTTTACTCACCGAAATACCATCCTATATGAAAAATATTCTTGGTATGAATATTAAAAAGAATGCCTTATTATCGGCGCTACCTTACACAGCAATGTTTCTATTGAGTTTCCTATTTTCTGCCCTACAAAGTATACTTAGTAAACGTCAATGTATACGTTTATCAATAAGCCGTAAATTATTCAATTCAATTGGTCATTGGATACCAATGATAACATTAATATTATTAAGTTATGTTGGTACGGATCAAACAAATTTAGCAATTGCTCTATTAACAATTACTGTGGGTATAAATGGGGCAACATATTTAGGTTTTCAAGTAAATCATATTGACTTATCACCAAATTTTGCTGGCATCTTAATGGGCATTACAAATTGTGCTGCTAATATTATGAGTATTATAGCACCACTTATTGTTGGTTTCATTGTAACGGATGAGAAAAATCCAGCGCAATGGCGCATAATATTTTTTATAGCTGCCGGTTTCTACTTAGTGGGTAATTTAATGTTTGTTATATTTGGCAGGACAAGTATTCAATCATGGAATGATAATAAGAATGAACGTTCAAGTCAAAAACATGGCTCGTGCACTCAAGTGGAATCACAACATTAGTCTATCACATTTTCAATAAATATGATCCATTCAATAAGAAAAACAAAAATTTTTATCATCCTTCCTAGTCATATAAAATGCCATATTGATACATGCCCATTAATAATTTCGATTTAATTTTTTTTGTGCTTATTTTTTTTTTTTTTTTGTTACTATTTTTGCATAATTGAAATAATTAATGCAAAAACTTCTCAGATTTGTCAATTTTGATGTAAATTACATGTATATAGATAAAAATTAAAAATTAAAGTAGAATTTTTTTTTTATTACTAAAACATTTTAATTATATGAATAAACGTTAATTTAAATTAATATGAAAATTATAAAACAAATCATCTTTTTCTGATATTCATGCAGAATTTTTTAATTGCTATTTTTGTCCAAGACTAAAAAAAAAAAATTAAATTTTAAATTTTAAATTAAAAATTAAATGGAGTAAGTCACTTGAAGTCGTTCCTTTTGAATAATCTACAATATACTATAATTGTGGCCAACGAACAAAATATTGTAAGTGTTACCCATTTTTAAAGTTTTTCAATAGTCCATTATACAAAAAAGAATCTAAACGGTTGGATGAATAGATGGATAGATCTTTTAGATTGAATTTCATTATATAGATTTATTATTAATTAACGTATTACTTTGTAAAGACTTTTCGTAGAAATTATACTTAATTATTTTCTTTTATTTGGGTTGTTTGATGCAAAATAACATCTGGATCTTAAAATTGAATGAAAATAACATGAAAATTGAGTTCCAGAGCAATTGACTGGCAGTTAAAAGGAAAAGAAAAAAATCTCTAAATTTATATTCGCAAATCCAAGTTTAGAATATTTTGCATATTAAATATTTAAAAAAAAAAAATTAATAAAAAATTATAAAGTACAAAATCAATAATAAATTTTATTTAGCTGAAATTTGAACTTATAATTTCTTCTGTACTTACAGAGAAAAAAATTTGTTCTTAAATAATTTGGAATTTCATAAAAAATTTATTCGTTCGATAATTGATATGTAAAATTAAATTACGATATATATTTCTTTTAAAGCATGTGACAAACACTGTTCTATTATTTTTATGTTTATGTCCAAAAATATACTAAGTCTAAGTATATTAAGTCTGCTAACAACTTTGTACAAAAACCAAACTTTCTTTGCACTAAAATTGAAATTAAAATTCAAATTCAAATTGATATTGATATTGAAATTGATATTTAAATACTGTATTTATGAAACTCGTAAATACATTGGAAATTATAAGCCTTCAGTTTGATAACCTAAGTTAACATTATTTTGGTTAAAAATTCATTATTTTGCTCTCCTAACTTGTAATTTATTTCTTCTACTTTACTTTTATATTATTAAATTTTCACGTGCGGTTTTTTAAGTCACTTAATCATGAGTCAAATAAAATATATATATAGTTTTACATTGTCTGGACAAAAGTGGACAAAAGTGGACAAAAGTGGACAAAATTGGTCAAAAATTCAGCCGGGTTTATGCAATAAAATTCAATGTCTGCTTAATGAATATTTAAAATTTTAATTTTCGATTTAGATCTAACTTTTAGGAACTAAACAAAGCACCCATATGCTCAGTTTATTTTTAGATCATCAGTAAAAAAAAAAAAAAAAAAAATAATTTACATTTAATTTAATAAAATTGAAAATGTTACAAATACGTATGGAATGCAATTCATGAAAATGAAAAGTACCAACTAGCAAAACATTTCAATAAATTTTTTTTTTCAAGCAAATAGTTCTAAAAATTTAAGAATTTGTTCAAAATTTTGCCCAAATATATCCTTTCGACAATAAACAACTTTTTCCAGATTCACTATTTTTTAGACCGATCGATTCGTAATGCCCTTCTGATTCGATTTAAACTTATCTGTCCATATAAATTTGTGCGCCATGTAACAGATAATAATTTTCAACATATATTTATAAAATTTAAGACATAGTTGGGTTTTTAGGTCAAAGGCGTATCTTGTTAAAAATGTTTAGAATGGAATCACTTTGAAAAGTATACTTTTTTCGTAAAAAAAAAAGCAGCGCTGTGTGGAAAAAAAGTTACGAAAAATTTTCATATTAATGTTTATTGATAGAAATAATTTGGGCAGCGAAATTGGTTCAGATTGGCTAATTTTTATTATTATTATTTTTAGTTATTACATTTGGTAAAAATTTATATAACCTTAGAAGGGCCCCTCTAATTTGTATTTTCCTTTTTGCTTAATGTTTATTTGGAAATATTTAGTTTCTAATTTACATTATAATAATTCCAAGTTTACGGTTCTATTTATGGTAGGCGTGTCTTACAACCTTTTACTCTGACATTTATTAGATCGTTACGCATCTCAATGCAGAGTCTTGTATTGAAAGTGAAAGGTAAAAACAACCAAAATCTAAAGAACGAATGATATTGATTCTTAACCGACCAGACAAGATTTAAATTGATAAATAAAGTTTTTTCGTTAGTAAAGTCCGGAATATCTATTAGTTCTATCAAGCATTGTGATTGATTATCTGATTGAACTGACTTTTCAATATGGCAGTTTTTACAGATTAATAAATTTGCCATTGTCATTCAATTAATATATTTTCATCACTTGCATAGAATCATATTTTTACTATTTTAAAAACTAAAATCTGGCCTATATGATGCTCTGAAAATTTGCATATCTTTTTTTCACTTTACTTGATGGAAATAAATTTCATGATATTTATGTAATTTAAAGTTCAAGTTAACTGCTAATTAGAGCGTACAATATTTCTGAATGCTCTTACAATTTTTATTGTAAATTTTATATTGGACATAATTTGTTATAAAAGCATCTACGCAAAATGATAGATAAAATATTTATTTACATGGTTTTTTTTTTGTTTTTATAAATTATTTGATTACTGTAAACGTTTTGACATAATGTAAACGTATAAATTCCATGAGAATTATTCGTATATAAAACAAATGCAAATCTATTTTTTGATATTTGTGATCTTGTCATATGAATAACAAAAAAAAAAAAAAAAAGAAAACTATTATAAAAATATAATTCTGTAAAAACATTATCTTATAAAAGCTCACAAATAAAATAATATTACATTTTAATAATGTTTACTTATAAACGAATTTATATTTTTTATATAAATAACATTTATCACCCTACGCTTGATTTTGAAAATGTTGCAATGTGGCGTCGACATGATTTTTCCTAAAAAAAAAAAAAAAAAACCCTAAATTTATTTTTTTATAAAAAATTAAGAGGACGCGTTGTCTTTTGCTGAACGCAATAGATGAATAACGTTGCTAGATTATTTTGCATTCTGTGAGAAATTGTGTGGGCAACAGTAACTGGTCAATCAGTTCAATTCAATAAATCTATGCATTTTTCATAATTATTATTTTTATTTTAATTAGAGTCGATAATTTTTTTTGTAAAATCTTTAATATAATAAATTTTCCATTGTAAATAATTATGTTAATTATATTATATAATCTTAATTACAATTAATTATTTTAATTACAATATTTCCATTTTCAAATGCTAATTAATTATGTTAATAATTAATTAATTATATAATTTTTTAATTATGTTAATTATTTATATATAAAACCCAAATACAAATCTTATATTATTGATTTATAAGCTTAAAGTTATTGTTGTTGTTGTTATTGTTATTATTATTATTATTGCGAATTCAATATCATCAATAGCATTTAAATTTTAAATTATATTTAATTAATTTTATCATATAAATATTAATAAATGTACTGATTGTAATATATTTTCTTATTTGTAAATAATCTGTAATAATTAAATGAATAAATAAATAAATAAACATCATAAATATTTACATGGAAATTATCTATCTCCATCGGAACTTGCGAGTTATGTGTTTATTATAATAAATATATAAATTTATAAATTTTAGTATTTCATAGATAATTTATGAATATATAGTTTAAGAAAATATATGTAATATCAACAAATAGAAATGTTTCTGTACAATGAGTCAAACATTTAAACTATTTTATGCCAACATTTTAGTTAATGCCAGTGCCAAGAAATTCAAAAAAAATTAAATACAAATAAAGAAAATACAAAATCTATTATTTCAAAATGGCTGGAAAGGTTTATGATATATGAAGAGCTTCAAACAAAAAGAAAAAAAAAATGAGTAGACCTTAACTAAAGTTAGTTTACTTATTTAGAGGACTATTTAAAGGACTATTTTCGAGGGCACTCATTTTTCTTATAAAATATTCAAAATTTTAGACCGCTTTTTTCATTTTAAAGTAAAACATTTATATTGTCTATTCAAATTTTCTGCACTCAATTTTCAGATGACAAATTTACTATAAAATTGAATAAATTGTATTATCTTGTCATGTCAAATATATTTTTATTTTAGAAACAGGCTAAGCGATTGCCTAAAATTAGGTTTTTATGTGAGAGAGTTATCGAAAAATGTCTCAGTCTTGTACAAATTTTACTTCGCTTATTTATATGTCAAAATAATTCTACGGAGTAATTTTCCAATTCCAAATGTCGCAATATTTGATCTTCCAGAAGACCTTGACAAGACAATGAATTCAATTCAATATTATTCCTTTAGATTGATTATTGCTGAAGTCTATGTCTTTTACAAGACAATTTTTAGCACTGCCTTATTATTCAAAGGCCTAAATGTATCCCCTAATTTAAGATTCCTTTTTTATAAGATATATCAAAATTTCAGATAAAATTTTTGAATACCTTTAATTCAAAATTTTACAGTATTAGATTTTCCTATAACATGAATATTTACAAAAAGTTTCCTTTTTTACTTTACTTCTCTTTTAAATCTGAAAGTTTGAAGTTCATTATTAATTAACATAAATCACTAGCGATGACACATTTTTTTTAATATAAATATAAATATTTTAAATGGAAAATGGTATATATAAAATACAAACTTATGATATGTCACCAAGTGACAACAAACTTTACCAAAATCAGCTAATTTTTATATCGATAATAAGAATAAAAAAAATAAATAAATTCCATAAAAAAGATACAAAATAATTGTAAATTTTAATTAATAATAGAAAGAAATTTGGTTAATTTTAAGGGAAAGTTTCCATAAATTGTGAAATAGAATAATATTTGCAGAATTCTAAAATTTCTTTGAACATAGAGAATTTTTATTAGAAAGTTCACCTTCTTCACATAAATTTCCATGATGAAGTCCATAAAGATTTTACATGCATCATGTGTCTAAAAAGGAAAAGACATCGCTTTTCCTAAACAAGTTTCTATTAGTAGTGAAACTCAAAGTCTTATTGCTATCCAAAAGATTCTACATTAATTAATATCAATTCATAAATTGCCTTGACTTTAAGGAATCTTGTTTCTCCTTTTAATAAAATTCTTTCATTCTGGCATTTTTTCAAATTCAATACATTAAACAAAACCAAAAAAGGAACGGCAAGGAAAGGAAAGGGAAGAAAAGGAAAGGAGAATAAAGTAAAGTAAAGGAAAGAAGGAGAAAGGAAAGGAAAGCAAAGGATCTATTTGATGCAAAGGAACATATTTAAAGTTTACCATATAAAGACTGCAGAACATCGGGGTACGCTGACTTAAAATACAAATTTGTAAAGTTATGAAATTAATTAATTAATTATTATCCTTAATCTTACTAATTAGATTCGAAAGCTAAAATGTTAGAATGCTCTTTAAACGATTTGGTCTAATTTAAAAACAAAACCATTCCATTTATCTATCTATTAAAGTCTTAGACAAATTTAGAGCCTGCTACTAAACAAAATATATAAACTCCTCAGCCAATTAAAGCAACAGAATCCAGAGATATACTTAAGGCATAAAAAATTTCACATTAATTTTATAATAAGAAAAATGCGGCAATGGCGCCTCTTATTTTATAATAACAGTTGTTATTATTATTATTATTATCTAATCTAAGAATTGATTTTGATTATTTTACAGCCTAATTTGCCATACAATAAAATTTTCAAATATTACATTTATTCCAATTCTAAGGTTAATTTTATGCCATTGCCTTAATCAAAATGTAAAAAAAAAACAACATTTTTGCGATAATAAAAATAATTTTATCAAATCAAATATATTTGATAAAATTTTGATACAGAGTATCGAGAAATCATCTATATGAAAACTAAAACACATGTCAGACTACTGAGCAAAATAAAGAAATACAAAAATATTAATCTATATGACGAAAAACAAACCTGATAAGTGGTGAGAGTAACACAGAGAATGATGATGTCTACGAAATTCAGATAAGTATTGTAAGGTTTCTCTTTTTTGTTTTCTTCTTCTTTTTTTGAGCTTTATATATGCATACATATATATATATATATATATATATATATATATATATATATATTTTTGTGTGTGTGTGTATATAAGTCTGTGTATATAATGTAGGCATATTAGCATTAGCTAAATCATTCATAAGAAAGCAAAATAATTTTGAATAAATTTCTATAATGATAATAATAATGACAATAATAATTATATTTATATACATATATATATATATATATATATAATATATATATATGTATAATTTACCATATGGAGAGAATTCCATTTAATGCATGCTAAAGCATGCATTAAATGGCATTCTTACTTCAAAAGAAATTAAGAAAGTAAGTAAGAAAGAAAGCAAGCAAAGTAATGTGCGCTTACATGAAGTACAGTTACTTTTACTGTTATTTTTGTTTAATAATGATAATTGTAATAGAAATGAAACAGTTTAAGAGTGTTAAGAGTTTTGCATATAACTAACTAATTGCATTAATAATTATGAAAATTTTGATTTCTTTGAGTGATCTCAATTTTGTAAACGCTCTCAAAAAATAATTAATACCATTTGTAATCTTTTCATCTCACTCCCTCACTCTCTCTTATACTCATACACACTCCCTGTCTCTCTATGAATGGTTAAAATATGGACATACAATTTTTATATGTATATATTTATATAATATTTATATATATTTATCTATATACATACGTATATATATATAAGTCTAGTATAAAAGCGTTGAGTATACAACGAAATTGAATAGTTCAATCAATGCTTTACAGTTTCATCATAAGAGACGATATTTTTTGTTTGCTTGTTTGTTTTTTTTATAATTAGAAATAGTGTAAAATGTGTGCAATGTGTTGTGCGGTGTTTAACTACAAGAGATATAAGAAATTTATTTAAATAAGTCATATATATATAAATTTTTTTTTATAAAAAAAGCGCCAACAACATGTAACAAGCAAAACAAAATAAGAAAAAGAAGAAAAAAACGAAAGTAAAGAAAAGCAGAGAAAAGAAAAGACAGAAAAACATCTAAAGGTTAAGCCATTAATATTAAAGAAAAATAAACTAAAACGCAAGCAAGTAAGGCCGAAAAAGAAGCAAAGAAAAAATTTCAAAATTTCAAAATTTAAAAAAAAAACCAATAAAATTTGCCATTAAAAAAAAAAGAAAAAACTAAAGCGAAAATTGGACACTCTTTTTGTTTTTCATAAGATATAAAAAGAAATAAAAAAAAAAGAAAGAAGGAAAAAACCGGTGAAAAGCAAAGCAAAACAAAACCAAACAAAACAAAGCACACCAAAAAAAAGCAACAAAACAAAATAAAAGAAAACAAAATAAACACCACGCTGATTAAGTAAATTGATTGCTCTTTAACACATTCAAAGCTTATTTCACATTTTTATTTCTTTGTTTTTTTTTTGTTTTTCTTTTTTTATTTTTGACTTCCGATGTTTATATTTACACATTTTATTTCGATTTAGATTTTTTTTATGTTTATTTGTTTTTTTGCGCATTGTTCTAACTTTTAGTATTAAAATTCTTTCAGCCTACGGCAGATTATACGTATTTTACATACACACACACAAGCGCGCTTTTTTTGGTGTTTGAATTTTATAAAGAATTTACAGAAGAATTTTAACAAGAACAACAAATTGAAAAAAAAAAACAAACTTTTAAGAAAAACAAAAATTAAAAAAAAATTCACTAATTAAAAAAGCGTGCATTTATTAAAGCAAAAAAAAGAAGAAGAAGAAAAAGAATATCAAGACCTAAAATGATAAAAAGATAGAAAGAGATAGATATAACAATAAATTAAATATAATTAAAGAGAAAGGTAAACAACAGCAATAGCAATTGTAACAACAACAACAACAACAACAACAACAACAACAACAAATATATATATATATATCTTAAAAAATTTTGAAAATATACATATAAAAATAACAAAAAAAAAAGAATATACAAAATCTTTGCTGTGATATAAAAATTAAGTAGTTTAATTAAAATTTTACACAATATGGTGAAAAATCGTCGTTTCGATGGAAGTATGTGTAAATGTAATTAATTTATCTTAATTAAAAATTATTTTTAAAATTTAATTTTTATTTAAACCTTGAATCATTATTAATTATTGGGTACGCCCCCTCACCCCTTAAAAAAAATCCGATTAAAAACTTTGATCGAAAAATTCTTATGCAACCTTAAATATCTTTGCTAAATTAAATATGGACCGTTTTGATTAATAATCTTGTGATATTTTTGGGTGTAAGGCCATTATTCCATTAGTGTAAAATTTCTGGGTTCTTTTTTGCACGAAATATTGATCTAACGAGGTTTTGTAGCTGTCTGCGGAATTTAAATGTAGATGAGTAAGATTGTTCTGTTGTGATTGAAACAAATGGTAATCGGAAGGTACAAGATCCGTTCTATATAATGTATAACTCAAAACTTTTTAGCCAAACTTTCTCAGCTTCTGCTGGATCATCAAACATATGTATAGTCTGGCGTTGTTATGATTGAACTCAATGCAATTTCTTTTGATCAATTTTGAACGAAATTTTAAGTGTATTGTTTGTTTTAATTTTGTTAATTATTGGCACTAAAAATTAAAATTAATTATTTAATTAGATTGTAGAAGCTTTTAAGGAACAATGCCCTTCCAATATTACCAGATACACAGCATTATATTTTTTGGCGTCACCTTACTTTGCCCGTAAATATTCTTAACAATATTTTCATACATGATGCATTTTTCAAAACCCCTTTACCTTTAGAAATGGTTCAATTTCGTTCTGTTTTAATAGTGAATGGTAAATGGAAAGTGGTTTAATTAAATATGTCACTGGTAAATCATTGGGCACATAAGCATCAATTTGTTTTTTTGTATATCCAGCTTTCTTTAAATATCTGACAACTGTTTGAGGATTAATGCATAGTTCCCTAGTAACGTCTACGCTGTTTACGTATAGGTCTGTCTCAATTTTTTTCTGTAATTTTATCAAAATTTTTAGATAAGCAAAATATACTGACAATGTATCGAATTTTTACTCATTTTTAACGGTAGATAACTTTTTATCGAATAGTGCGATTATTTAGAGCCATCTACGTACATTTTTTAACGAAATTTTTTTAGGGTACCAAATTTTAAACAGAGAATATTTCACAACAGCTGTGAAGGGAGTACAGAGAATTTTCTAAGTGTTTATTTTTCTACCCACCGCTCAGAGTTCACTTTGTCTGAATCATCAAATTCTGAATCGATTTAGCCATGTTTGTTCCTCTGTATGTACCTTCTGATCGCAAAATTCTTGCATTCAGATTGATATTGAGAATGAGCAAGAATGCCTTGAAATCATAGTAAAATTTTTGGGGCCACATCTCATATAAAGCTCCTTCATAAATTTGCCATTGACACTTTCTTAATGGTATTCAACCATGGATAACTGATAAATTCTACAATAAATAATTGAATGGAAAGTGGTTTTTCAAAATTTAAAGAACTTGTTATAGTTTTACGTAGGAAGTACATAAATAAAAAAGAAGAAGAAGAAGAAGAAGGAAAGTTTTAACTTCAGTACTAGCGCAGAAGCTTTCAAAAGAATAACAATAATAAAATGACACCTACCAAAATATTTGATAACAAAAAAAATATTATGTGAATAATTTTTAAAATCTTTTTTGAAATTCTTATATTCATCATCAATGACTTGGTCGATAGAATGATTTATCATGATGCTTGTAAGGCCCCAAAAAACAAAGCGTCGTAGACCCAATAAAGTGTAAATAGTTTTGATTAGCATCAAATTCTGATCAGATCAAATCAGTCAGATCTGCCCATTTAAATTGTTATTGGCACTGTGGTGATCATAAAACCCTAGACATGGACTTCAAATTTGACAGAAGCATTAAAAGTTCTTACACGCAGGCCAATATATGTCTAAGTTTACTATTATTATTGTACTTATTACTCAAAAATTTCAACCCTATTTTGAAATTTTGACCCTATTTAAAAACTGCTCTCACACAATAGCTAACCGAATCGATCATGCTTGAAAATTATACAAATTTGGGCCAGAAATTATATAAAATCAATTGTTTACTACCGTTTTATTTTAAAGAGATTTTTATGGTACTTGATCGACTAATAATAAACATGGATTTGCCTCAATTCGTACTACAAAGTCTCAAATAGTAACTGGATGGTGGGTATTCAAGATTTGTCTGAAGTCATATATAATTTTCTGAATTATTTTATTTCTCAGTATTTAAAGCAAAGGTTATCACGCAATAATAACGTGAGTCTGCTTCTCGTTCATTAATACAAATTTTTTGAATATCGATTTCATTTTCTTTGTCTTTTGTTTTCAACACCTTTAAGAAAAATTTGTCAAATTTCGGTTATTGAATTTTTTGATATAACAATATCGCTTAACATAATGGTAATTACATAAATTCAAAATAAATATAAAAATAAAATAAAATAAAAAAAAATATATATGAAAACTAAAACAAGTAAAAAAAAATTTATATTTGGCTGGGGCCATCACTAATCCACTGTTTTAATACTTTCTGGTATAGATAGTGTAGCACTCTACACAGCGCATAAATATCCAATAAACTTACCTAAAAAATTAAAAAACAATTTTTTTTGTTAAATTTGCTATTGTATAACTTCTGGTAGGCGTGGCCGTTTCAAATACTTTTATGCACAAGTATTTTAGTACAATATTTTTATATAATCGTGTAAAATTTCTACTTTCTCTCTGAAGTTTTTAAAAACGAACCTAAATATTTGGCATTGTATATTATATGTATAAAATAAAGGCGTGGACGATTTGCAGACTTTTTTAGGCAGTTATGCAACAATAATTGCCTTAATATTTTTATAAAGTTTTAGCTTTCCATTTTTTATAATATTTGTATTCCAAACAAAAAAGAAACAGGCAAAGTTTTGCTTAAAAAGAAAAATACTTTACTTTAAGCAGAATTATGGGTGTGCTCTTTAACCGATATGGCCCAATTTTAATTTCAACAATTTTCAAATTTGAGTTTAACATCTCAATCAATATGATCAGAAATTTGTTTATAACAACAGATAAGAGGACAGACGTACAGACGTCCAGCTACTCTGCAGAGGCTCTTGCGCCTTCCTCTTGGCGTAATAAATGCTACAACAAAATGAGGAGGCTCATAAGCTTTGTGTCCGTCCATTAAAAATTAATGTCCCATCTGAATCAAATGTAGCGCATTTTAATGCGCACAAAAATATATTTTTGAATAAAAATTTTTACTTTACTTTCTTCTCTTTTCCTTTCTTCTTCTTCCTCTTCTTATTTGTTTTGATATTTATGCTTTTTGTTTTTATTTTTGTAAAATGCGATAATAAACAAAGCATGTATATGGATACAGATTATAAATACAATTAAAGTTATATTTATATATAAAAATGCTAGAAGTCTCCTAACATTGCGCCCTCTTACAATTTTATTTTTGTTAAATTAAAATTTTGTTTTTTGCTTTTTTTGCTTTTTTTGCTTTTTTTTTGTTTTTTTGTTTTTGTTTTCTTTTTTGTAAATAAATATACATAATGAAAATAAAATTGTAAAATATATAAAACAAAATGTAAGAGGAAATAAAATGCAATAAAAAAAAAAACAAGTTTTTTTGTCTTTTTTTTTTTGTTTTTTTTTTTTTTGTATGAATATTTTTCTTATTTGATAGAAAAATTTTTATTCCATACAACAGTTGTTACATATTAAACATGACACATATAGGCAGGCCATTTAGAATAGAAAAAGAGTAGCCGGCCAATTTGTATTTATAGAAAATAAGAGAATAAAAAATTTATAATTTTACAAAATACAATACATTACAAATTTCATTAAAACATTTGTAACAGACAACAATAATATTCACAGATTCAAGAGATTATAGGAATTTATTTAATAAAAAAAAAAAAAAATTTATTAATTTATTCCTCTCTGCGGTCGATACGAGTTACGAGATTTGAATAAATATCAGAGCAACAGAAAACAAAAGAAAAAAAAAAAGACTTCAATTCAAAGTCGTATGGGTTTTTCATTTCATCAAAAAAATCTCTATATATTTTTCTATAGCATTTATTTGCATGAGTCAATTAAAATTGTAAATCGTTTTGAAATGCTTTTGTAAATTGTGATAATAAAATTTCAATTCAATAATTTTATTCTCCATAAATTCTATTGTAGAATATAATTTTATTGATGGATAATTTATTAAACAATATCTTGATTTAACTTTTTATTATTCATTAAACAAAAATGGGCAAATAAAAGAGAGAGAGAGAAAAAAAAAGAACTCATGTCAATCAATTTGAATAATTATTAAATAATATTTGTTTTTAATATTCAAGTTATTTGAACGATTAAATATTTTTGAAGGTCATAAATTATATTATTTTATAAAAAGTGAAATTATCTAAGATACATACATACATACATACATAAAAACCGCAATACAAAGATAATTACAAATTAAGAAACTAAGAAAAACTAAAATAATTCGAAATCAAGAAATCAAAATGGTGGATAATAAATATTTGGCTGAGGCAGAAAACAAGAATACTTCATGTTATTTATTGTACCATTGTCTTATATGTAATGGGCGTGGCTGCTCATTTAATCTGCATTGTTGTTGCTTTGTTTTTCTTATTTTTTTTTTTTTAATTTTCGAAATCTGTTTTGCGAACAGATATTTTTATGCTTATTTTTGTTATAAGGCGAGCGCGGTTTGTTAGGTTTATCGTTACAATTTTTATTAGAATACAATCGTATAGTTAATAAAAACTCTAACGACTAGGGACTGGACCACGACAATGATGTTTAGTTACCTTTACAATGCTTATGTTTGTATCAGCTAAAGTAGATGGCAACTATAAGGAACTGTGTGTTGGTATCGATCATGACGTTAATCTGAAACTGTATTCCGACTTACAGTGTTACGAGATGGTACGAAAATGGACGCTTCGATTTCTACAAGGACCGCATGGTTTACAAAACGCCTAATTATTTAAAAAAAATAGCTTACCCAGTCTCTGCCCCACGTTGTGGATTGCCACTATATTTAATTGAGGTGTCATTGCCGCTACTTGTTGAATGTAAAATTATGATGTGCTCGCTACTACTCCGCAACAAGCAGATCCTTTAGTAGTTGGCGCCGTTGAAAGATTTCAAAACATTCTGATTAAACTATAAAGTGATCGAGAATTATTTACTATCAGCCTACAATTTAATTCAAGTGACAATATTGGGTGTTTGGAAGAGGAGAATTATATCTTATAAAATACCTTTAACCAATTTTTGTGACTATAAAAGAAATTTGGATAAATTAGTTATGCCATTTAATCAACATTTCACAAACAACTTGACAATGAAAGATCTTTAAATGCTTTAGCTAAATTTTAGATCAATATCTTAATTTTAGGGATCAGAAATGTTATTGCAATAAATAGAAGGATAAACGGATAAACGGATAAACGGATAAGTGGATAAATGTACAGATGGATAGTTAATGCATTTTTGGGGATCTTTGAGTTGTGTTTTTAAATACTTAAACAAATATCTTAATAAACTACGTATACCATTCTCAATATACCTCTGATGATTGGTGGTTATAAAAACAAACACAGAATAATATGTAATTGTAATAAACGAGCAAATTAAATCAAAAAAAAAAGAAAAAGAAAAACAAGAAAAAACTATGTGATAAACCAGAGAATAATTCTTTATTGTTTTATATTTATATAAAATTTGTAATTTGTTTTTTACTTTTTTATCTAATCTTTCAGTTTATATTTTCGATATAATCACAATGAAATTATAAATGAATTATTATTAAAATCTTATTTTTATTATTATTAGTATTATTGCTTTTTTATTATTATATTATTAGGTTAAATAAATAATTATAACAGATACAATAAAAGTTTTTCTTCTTTTTTTTTTTGTTTTCTTGTGTACTTTAATTTATATATTTTTTCCTCCGTTTTTATTTGTTTTTTTTTTTTTTTTATTCAAACACTTGACTTTTGCTTAAACGTTATTGATAGTATAGGAAGTAGGCCTAGTAAAGATAAGTGTGTTGCTTTTTTTGATTTTTTTTTCTTTCTTGGAGGCAAACGTATCATCAGAAATTATTAAATTACAAAAAAAAAAAAAAAAAAAAGAAATAAAAAACAAATAAAGAACAAACAATGAAATTGAATATGATTGAGATATAATCGATCGATTAACAAAATAATATAAAATCGTCTAAAATAATTGTATTTGTTATAGTAAGTTGTAAAAGTATAAGGCAGACAGACATACTTTGAACCGCTTAAATAATTCTATTAAATGGCATTAAAATCTGGTATGTTTGTAATGCTCAATTACATTTAATATTATTGAGAATTATTGAATTAATTAACATTTAATTAATTGTTTAATTAATTACTTATTTTAATTAATTAATTAGTTAATTAATTAATTGTTTAATTAATTATATAATTAATTTTTAAATTAAATTAAATTTACTTTCAATAATTAGTATATAGAAATATAAAGTACAATTTCCAATCATACATATTTTGATACTTCGATCAATCCACAATACAATTTATTATTAACTTATTATTATGGCACAATTCAAATGGGAAAATTTATAGAAAATGTATAAAATCATTTTTTAGAAAATAATTAAACTAAACTAAATTTTCATAAATCGAAGAAATAGATTTAAATTTAGAATAGAAATGGAAATGGAGTTGATCTAGCGCGATTCCATCTGTTTTGAGGTTTTTCGTTTATTTTTTTTTTTTTTATAAGCAGAATGCTGTTAACTGAGTAGTCATGTTTTGGCACATTGGATATGGTTCCATAGAATGGAAAATTTTTCTCTTAAAAAATAAGAAATATTTGGATTTTTCATATAGATTTTAAACTAGACCCCTTGATTACAACTTTAGATGTCCATTTTTAGTTGCCAAAATTCTTAAAGTAATAAATAAAGAATTGAAATAGTTTTTGGCATTTTCTTCAATTCTCAATTTGGCCCTAATATTTTAGGTGTAATGACGTACATTATTTAATAGAGTACACCTCAGTAAGCCTAATTGGGTCTACTTGATTTCAAGTACATTGCCGTTATATCGCTTATGGTGATTATACTTTAGATAATATCTTATTTATTAATATAAAAAAATTTTTTTTTGGGTATATTGATAAATTTTCCAAAAAGCTTTTATACATTTCCATATATATCGAAATATTTTACAACTGATATGAATTATGATTCAAAATTAATTTAATAAAATTTAATTAAACACAAATTATGCCAATTACATATGACAATTAAGGGTTACACTTTTCGTATTTTAACTTTTATTATATTTACAATTAATTTTTACGAAATAATGAAACATTCCTTCACCATGTTTAATATAAATAGTATGATTAGATAACAAAAAAAAAAAATATTTATTTATTTGAGAAAATAATCATCTGTAAAATTTATCATTTGACATTTGCCCTTTTCCATTTTCTCATAGGCCAAAATTATCGCATAATGTTCGATCATGGATATGTAATGTGAAAATTCGATCTGATCATAAAGCAATCATAAAGCCATCTTAAATCGATCATAAAACTATACCAAAAATTTCAAATTTTAATATAATTAATTGAGCTTATAATCTTAAAACAAAAATGATTTCAAAAAACCAAAAAAAGAAAAAAAAAATAATAGAAATTAGAAGTTAATAATAGAAGTTCAATTTGAATGAATTCGATATGAATTAAATTCGATTAATTTAAAGTTCATTTAAAGTTAATTTATATACGAGAAACATTTTCTTAATCAACAAATGTCTATTTCAAGTTGAACGCATTTCAAATTCACTTTAAAAATTGTAAATACACAAAATTCACATAATTCCATATAAATTGTTAGACTTTTTTTTTCTTTTTAATTTTCTTGTACATAAATTTTTATAATAAATGTTTAATATTTATTAAAGAAATACAATTTTTTTTTTTTGCATGTTGCCAATAAAAATAAACAGCTGTTTACTTCAACAAATTTTTCTTTGCTTCTTTTTTTGCCGACAGATAATATTTATTTAAGTCTGACAGTTGAAAAGATAAAATAATTAAGAAAATTATATTTAGCTAAAGTCAAATCTTAGATACCCATCAAAAGTATATGGTTTATTAATTTGTGATATAGAACTAAGACCAACGTACTTTTAATTACCAAATAAAAGTTACAACTAACTCACTTTAAAAAAGTAAAATTTTATATTAAATAACTTTTGTTCGATGTAATTGATTGAAGTAAGCTTTGCGCTGAATAATATTTATACTTTATAGAATTTATGGTACAAAGTATCTTAACTCCTTTTGGTTGTTACAAAACATCTGTACAAACTTATAATAATCTGTACCATAAGTGATGTAGAATAAAATTATTGTCTATAGCTTGCTAGAAAGTTTATATAGTTAAGCCTTAGACGGACGACCAGACAAGTTAAATTAAAATGGAATGTTATAAACTTACCAGTTTGTTTCCAGTTTATACCACAAGTTATAAACTTTATAATAATATTATAACGTAATATTGATAAGCATAACTTCATTAAAAATATAAAAATATAAAATAGTAAAATAAATAAATAGAAATAAAAACATTGTAATGATACTTATAATGTCTAGAGTACGGCAATAAAAATCTCAGCAATAGACACAATACTTAAACGCTTAAATATTTAATAAGTCAACGTCTTAATTATATGGGCAAATAATGGGAGTATATACGTTATATATATATATTTATTGTAGTCACGTACGAAATACTTTAAAAATGAGCAAGTAAAAATGTTTTAGGCCAATGGAGTCAACCATAAAATTTTTTATTATAATATAAATGTAAAAATTCTATATATGTAGAAATTTGGAGAGTTATATTTAGCTTAGAAAGCAAATTGAATGGATTCGCCATTTTGATATTATATTATATTTTGGAAAAGAGGCGTGGCGATTTCCTTCTCTTTCGATATTTTCACATATGTTTAATTAATTCCCAGAAAGGTTTCATATAGAGCTACCTTTATATTATATCAATCGTAAGCTATTTGTTCATCTGACTGTCTTGTTTTTGGCCCATTTGAATTTTTTATTAAGTTATAGTTCATGAATTTTGATATATATTGATGGAGATATCTTGATTTTCTGGCGTGTATTGATCCCTTAACAAATCCTATTTAAAATGTTTAGGAATGGAATTTGCTTAGCACTCTACTCTGCAGATTACCAGATTTGTTCTAGAGTAGTCCCGGTTTTGCCTTCTCTTACATAATGAACTTTTCGAAACATGCGATAGTTAGAATAATTTTTTCTTTTTTTTTTTGCCTTCTTAACTTGTAATGGAATTTTTTAATTTTTTATCAATATACCTCAAATGGTGTTTAGTGTAATGTGCTGAAGAGTATTTAAGAGTTCGTTCTAGCCACCTTGGCGTTTTTTTATTTTTAATTTGTTTTAATTATACCTAAGCAAGAAAAAAAAAAAAAGAAAAGTTTATTGATATTTATTTTGATTTCTTTAATATTTATGCTAATTAATTTTTTTCAGGTCCACTTATTGGCACCCGCCACGTACAATGTTTATTATGCTTTTGCGGTCTATCATTATGCTACGCATTACGCGTTAATTTGTCAGTGGCCATTGTTGCTATGACTGATAAAAATGGCACAATATACGATTTTAAAGTAATTTGAGTCTTTTCAATTTGATTTTACACTTTTAAACAAATAATTTTTCGTAACGAAAAAGTGTAAACTAAACTAAAAAAATTGTTTTTCAAATTTGTTTTTTTTTTTTTTTTTTTTTTTTTTTTGTAAAGGAGTTCGATTGGAACGAAGGCACAAAATCTTATCTATTAAGTAGTTTTTTTTGGGGTTATATATTCACACAAATACCTGGCGGTCATATAGCCCAAAAATATGGCGCAAAAAGTATACTATTAATTGGTGTAACATTATGTTCTCTACTCACTATACTCACACCATTTGCTGCATCTTGGGGTGGATGGCAATTATTATGTGCTGTACGCGTTATGCAAGGTCTATTACAGGGATGTGTTCATCCTTGCATGCATGTGATGTTAGCTAAATGGTCACCCGTTGAAGAGAGAGGTACATTGGGGACATTTTGTTATTCGGGTGCCCAATTTGGTACGGTTTTAATGTTAATTGCAAGCGGTTATATAGCCGGCTCATCAGCCGGTTGGCCAGCAATATTTTATATATCTGGTACAATGGGATTTATATGGGCAATATTTTGGTTTCTATTTGCTGCCAGTACACCAGCTGAACATAAACATATTACATCAGAAGAGAGAAATATGATTGAGACAAGTTTGGGGCAAGTGGAAAATAAACCGATAAAAATTGCACCAACGCCATGGTTAAAAATTTTCACATCAATGCCCTTCTTATCATTAATTATTGTCCATTGTACACATATGTGGGGCTTTTGGACTCTATTAACACAAATACCAAATTATATGAAAAATATATTGGATGTTGATATTAAACATAGTGCCTTATTATCATCCTTGCCATATGCTGTGATGTGTGCTTTATCAATTTGTTTTATATATTTATCAAAAATGTTGGCCCGTTTAGATGGCATATCATTAACATTTAATCGTAAATTTTTTAATAGTATTGGTCATTGGATACCAATGATCTCACTTATTGCATTGGGTTATGTTACCAAAGAGCATGCCCTATGGGCTGTTATATTATTAACATTAACAGTTGGCACAAGTGCTGCAACATATTTGGGCTTCCAAGTCAATCATATTGATCTCTCACCAAATTATGCTGGAACTCTAATGGGCATTACAAATGGTGCTGCTAATATTATGAGTGCTATTGCACCATTAACTGTAGGATTCGTTGTTAAAGATGTGACAAATGCCCATGAATGGCGTATTGTATTTTTCATAGCTGCCGGCTTCTATTTCATTGGTAATTTCTTATTTCTTGTACTTGGTAAAACGGTTGTACAATCATGGAATAATCCAGATGATATTAGAATAACAACAGCATGGACTTTACCAAGTGATATTAAAGCGAATCCAACAAAATCAAACAGAAACTAAAGATTTACTTACACTAGTCTTATTAGATGAAGAGACTTTTTTCCTCTCTTCACAGAATTAAATGTTAAATATCTGTACTTTATTTTTATTATATAAATATTTTTTAAAATATTTACTATATCCTCAAGAAGAGCTTCTTCACATGCGTATGACACGTAATAAAAAAAAAAATGTTAATTTTAACATTCATTTTAACTAATACAATATTTTGTAAAATTAGTTTTTCTTTTAAAATTCAATATGAAAATTTATATTTCATTTTAAATTTCTTTCTTTTTTATAACCACCATCCTAAAACTGGGGATATACACAATTGGTTATTATATTTGCAACCTTTAAAAAATTTAGTGCTGGATATTTATTTGAGGTATATAAGTATATATTTTTAATAGGCATTAAATTTTCAATCCATTTACCAATATCTTACCGTGTATTCATCTGTCTGTCCGTCTGCTTGACCGTCTGCCAGTCCGTCTGTTTGTCTGTCTTTCTGTATGTAGTTGGTATTCGTCTTTCCACAAATATCGTTTAGGAGTTACGCCCCCAGAAGAAGAAGAAAAATATCTGACAGTAATTTTTGCCTATAATTTAAAAACTATCCAACACATCTTTGGGTGTTTGGTTTAAATAAGCAAAATCAATTATTAGAATTACTTTTCTAGGATCCATTTTTGTAAATCTTCTAGAAAAGAACAAAATTCAGATAGTGAATTGAGCAATAAATTTTTGGGGCATTACTCTTAACGTGTTTCATAAAACTGATCTCTTTGGAATGATTTGGATTATCGGAATAAAATTGCTCATCTATTTAATAGTTTGATGCTTTTAGCTTGGAAAGAACTTTTTATGGTGCTTAGCAAGTAAAATTTAATATATTTGATTTGTGGGAAGAATGGTCTTTTTTTTTTTTATTTGTATATGAAAAGTTCATCGCAAATGGAAATAATCTTCATATGGATTATCTAAAGTTCCTTTTTAATTCAGTTAATATAAATATATAATAAATTTTTGTATGAATATAAAAATTAATACCTTAAAACAATTTTCAAAAATACAATCGATTATTAATGCCATAAGTTTGTGGGAAAAATGAAATATTTTATAAAATTTTTTTGCGACTCCATTAATTTACTAGACAATTTAATATTAAAGGATTTAATTGCTTTATATACATTTCAAATACTGTACATATTAACGGTTATTTTATTTATTTTTTTTTTTTTATATTATTACCAATCTGTCGAGTAGAGTTTTGTGAAAGGCAATCAAGAAGAAGAAAACCAGTTGAGAGAATTGCCCAAAATATAGAAAATAATAACTAAACAGCTGATATTTGTTATATATAAGTATAAGCTTGTATGCTGCTATAGCATTTATTGTCTACAAAAATCGTAGGGTATCGGATAGATCCACATTGTGTTTTTTTTTTTAATATTTTTTATTTTTTTAAATCGTTCTCAGTCGCTCTGCTTGACTGTAGCCTGTCCATAAAACTCAAATTATTCAAATATGGCACGCAATTTTAGAGGAGGACTCAAAATATCAAAAAATAAAAAAAAAACCAGCCATGGTCTATGGAACATCTCATTTTTGAAAAAAAATTATTAAAAAAAAATAATTTATTATACGAATATCTTTGCAAAAGCATCTAACTAAATCACTGACTTAAGTTGCTAAATTTATTTGACATGGCTTAACTTTTTTGAATTCCCCTCCCCACCCATATAACGGCACTCACAAAATTATCATATTTTTAATTTCTAGACTACCAAAGACTACCTTGTATTTCTATTAAGCAGTGTAGTACTTTAAGGTAGGCTAGCAGTGTAGGGTGCCTAATAATCAACCAATATCAAGAGTAGAACATATTTACATTATATATATATATATATATATATATATATATATATATACATTTTTCCATATATCTTCCTAAACTTTACTTCTTAACCATCTTATTGTTTACATGTAAATTTAGAGTACCAATGACATTTAAACGCACTTTAAAACAAAATAAAACTCTTATAAAAAGAGACTTTATCTGCACACCAAGAGAAGAGCAAAAAATAAAAACAGAAAAAGAGAATAGATAAAAAGAGAAGAGCAAAAGAAAAGAGCGTTGGTAAATTTATCTAATTACACAATTCTGAGCTGTGATAAGCTCAACATTACATTACACTGCGCTGTACAAAACTGTCTTACTCTGTCATTCACATAATAAATCAATATAAATGTAAATATTTTCATTTTAATTTACGCGTCAAAATATTATGGAAAAGTTGGAGAAAAACTGGGCAAATGTATTAAATGTTTAATTTTAAGAAACCATAAAAGTGAAAAAATAAAATGTTGCAAATGTTTGTTGAAGCACTTAAATAGAACTGCTCCCCGTTTTGTTTTTCCTTTTTTTTTTTTTGCTGACAATTTATTATGTTGTAAATCCAAAAAAAAAAAAAAAAAAAGAAAAAGAAAAGAAAAAGATAATGGTATCGAGTTATGATAGTTGCCAGCAAACTATTGTTGCTAGAACGCCAGGTAAAGCAAAGCAAAACAAAGCAAGAAAGAAAAATTTTCCAAACAAAATAAAACAAAACAAAGAAAAGCAAAGGAAAAAAAAAAAAAAAAAAGAAAATAAGGAAGAGCAAAAGAAAATTATAGAGAACTAATTAATTTAATTAAATTTTATTAAGGACAACAGCAAGAGCAACAACAAGAAGAAGAAGAAGAACAAGATGAAAAACAGCAGCAGCAGCAACAGCAGCATCAAGAACAACAACAACAACAACAACAACAACGACAGCAATATTTTGGTGTACGGCACATTCAATGTGTATTAGTATTTTGTGGGCTAGCGGTGGTCTATGCCTTACGAGTGAATCTATCTGTGGCCATTGTGGCCATGACAGATAAAAATTCTACAAATCCTGCTTTTAAGGAATTCAATTGGAATGAAAGTGTTAAATCATATTTGTTGAGTAGCTTTTTTTGGGGTTATGTAATTACACAAATACCAGCTGGCTATTTATCGCATAAATATGGAGCGAAATATACATTTTTGTATGGTGTTGTGATATGTTCAGTGTTGGCATTATTAACACCTTTCTTTGCTGAAATCGGTGATTGGCCATTTGTATTGGTATTACGTTCATTACAAGGCCTCTCACAAGGTATGATATTCCCATCGACCCATACATTTTTAGCTAAATGGGCGCCGGCTGTTGAACGTGGCCGTCTTGTGACATATTGTTATTCGGGTGCACAATTTGGTACTGTAATTATGTTATCAATAAGTGGCTTTATTGCATCATCATGGATGGGATGGCCAAGTATATTTTATATAAGTGGCTTAGCTGGTTTAATATGGTCAATATTTTGGTATCAATATAGCGCTAGCTGCCCAAATGATCATCCCAATATAACTCAAGCTGAATTACGATTAATTGAATGCGGCAATAATAATGATAGCAATTATAGACATTACAATGCTGATCAACATTTCCAGATGGCATTATATAAGACGCCATGGTTACAAATTTTCACATCTGGCCCTTTTTTAACATTATTATTTGTTCATTGTGCAAATAATTGGGGATTTTGGACATTATTAACAGAGATACCAACATTCATGAAAAATATCTTAAATTTGGATATACAAAGTAATGGCCCATTATCGGCATTACCATATTTAGCATCTTTAATATTATCATTCGCATTTATATTTGTGGCCGATCTATTACAACGTGATCATGTTATACCATTAAATTATTCACGTAAATTATTTAATACATTAGGCATGTGGATACCAATGTTAGCATTATTAGGTTTGGGTTATATAGCAACTAGTAAAGAGATCACATTGGTCGTTACACTATTAACAGTGGCTGTTGGTGCCAATGCTGCTACTTATCTTGGCTTTCAAGTCAATCACATTGATTTAGCACCAAATTTTGCTGGTACTTTGATGGGCATCACAAATTGTGCTGCAAATTTTATGAGCATTATAGCGCCATTAAATGTCGGCTTAATTGTAACAGATGAGGTAAGCCTTAACATAATAACAACAATAACAATTATCAAAATATTAATAATATTATATTTATCAAAAAAAAAATTAAAAAATTAAAAACATTAAAAAAAAATATTTCACGTTCACGTTTTCTTTTCTTGTAGAAAAATCCTTTACAATGGCGCATTGTATTCTACATGACAGCAGCATTCTATTTTCTTGGCAATTTATTATTTATATTTTGTGGTCATACAACTCCACGCATTTGGAATTATCCAGAAAATTATATTGATATGGAAAATGATTCATATGCCAACACAATATTTACTGATAATATTGACAATAATTCAGAGACTCGACCATTACAACCATATTTAAATAATAATACTTCTTGAGAGTTTATTATTAAATTTTTAAAGAATGCTTTCATCATTCTTATCATTTGATTTAGTATACAACACTAACTAAATGTTATCATAATAATATTGAATATTAAAAACTTTTTCCTATTTTTTTTTTTTCTTTACTTTGGCTTTTTTTTATCGTTGTTGTTGCCTTATGTGCAGATTATGACAAAAATAATTACAGAATGGTATTAAAATAGAGTTTAATTTTACTAGGTTTTTTCACATCTCACTCACTTGAATTTCCCATTAAATTTGTAAAGTATTTTCTATGAATTTTTTAAATTTTTTTGATACGTTTTAAAAGTTATAAAATTATAAAATTTCAAGATAGTTGTGTTACTTTAGAAAAGTTTATTTTTTTTTTTTTTTTTTTTGGATTTATCAAGCTAACAGAAATGAAATAAGGCAAAAGATAGAAAACTTTTTCGCCATATTTCATTATTTCATGAAAATGTTTTTTTTAATTTAAAAAGAATTTAAGGGAATTTGAAGGTTTTTTTTTGATTTTGATTTTTATATCCTACACCACTTATGGCACAGGATATTACAAGTTTGTAACATGATGAGGGAGTTAAGTTAAACCAAACTCAGAATTACTTCCTGATTCGATTTAAATCTCTCTGTCCATTTTTCTGTATGTCTGATGTGAATTTTTTATCAAGGTTCGTTTTATCCCAGAGACGAACTTTATTAAAAATATTTAGAATTGGACAATTTTTAAGATCATGGCCTATACAAAAAACCACGTCTTTTTAAAAAAAAAAAATTGCTTACATAGAAAAAGTTATAATTGTGAATATATTTTAACGAAAATTGGCACATATTTGTATTTTGACATAAGGAACATATGTGCCAAATTTGATTCAGATCCACATCGAACGATTTTTTCGACTACTTTCTTTTTCAAAAAAAAAAAAAAAAAAATTCTGTATATAGAAAAAAGTTATAATTTTGAATATATTTAAATGAAAATAGTTATTGCTTTGTATTTTAAAATAAAAATATGTGTATCAAATTTGATATGAATGAGTACATTTTTTGAACTCCTTGCCATATAACGAATCTTTCAAATTCAAAATCACAAAACTTAAAAAAATTACCGTTTCTTACTTGGGTGATATTTATTTTAAATTTTGAACCACACATTAGGCCAAATGGTGTAGGGTATTTAAGGGTCTTGGCCCTAGCCGACTATAAGGTTTTCATTTTATTTATTTATTTATTTATTTTTTTTTTTGGGATTTCCTTTGTTTCATTTTTCTTTGAGTACTTCAGTTAATTTGTGATCATATCTAAGTTTTGTAAAATTACTTATCATATTTTATTAATTAATTTTTTTTTGTTTCTTGTTTTAAATATATATGGTGTATATAATGTTTTACATCTATTAGATAAAAAAAAACAGCTTTATTGTTGATTATTTGTTTCGTTGTTTCTTCCATTTAGTTTTTGTTACTGTTGTTCTATTGGCTTCTTTTTTATTTTGGTGAACTAACAATCTTATTTAACAATCTCTTATTATTATTATTATTATTATTATTATTATTATTATTATTATTATTATTATTATTAAATGCATTTCCATTATTTATTGTATAACATTTTGTACATGTTATACATGTAGTTTTGAAAATCATTCTATGAATTTTATATCATTTTCAAAAAAAGTTGTCGTTTTGTAAAAAATGTCTATTAAATTGTATGCAATTAATAATGTTAAAAAAGGATGTTATATTTTATAATAATTATTACATATATATATATTTTCATAAATGTATATTTATTGGATTTGTCCATGAGAAATAAATAAAATTTGACAATAATATTAATATTTAATAATAATAAAAACAAAATAAGTATATAAATTTAAAAGCATTGGAAAAAAGTTTGTGTGATGTAGAAAATACTAAAAAAAAAAAAATTAGTAATCATTTTATTTGATATATAAAAATATTTGTTATATTCAGAGAATGATAAAAGGTGAAAAGGATTAATCAATTTATTTATTTGGAGAAGAAAAACAGAAAAGCACAAAAAAATTACAATACAAAAATTAAAATTGTACATTTATCTATTTGTATTTATATTTGACTGTTCTTACATATGGAATGTTAATTCTTCTTCGCTTTTAATGATTTTTTTTTTTCATTTTTTTATTTTGTTTAAATTGTTTTCTTTTGCTTCATTTTTCCCAACTTAATCTCAGGGTACTTCTAATAAGAATGCGTGTAATAACATTTCAAAGAAAAACAAAAAGACAATAAGAAAAAAATGAGATGACACTCTCCATATGAATTAAATTTTTTATATATATATATACAAATTATATAATTAGATTATTGCATTATAATTGTTCATTTAATGGTAACTTATCATGATTGATCACTGTAATTGTTCGTATTCAATTAAGTTTATGATTGGGCGGTAAACCATCGGATTTTATACAGCGCCCTCTATAACAGATTTCGGCTTCAGATGTTTGTTCAGTTATCGTTTGAGATGTGGCATAAACAACTTGCCCCATCAAATTTTTATGAAATTTATCTTCCTGATCTTGCTGAACTTGTCGGTGTTCATCATTTGATAATATCGCAGCATCATTATTAAGTGAGGCTGATGCTTCTGTTGGTATTGTTGCATCTGTCGTTTCTAATTTACTTCGTACAATTTGTTGATATTCTTGACGTCGTTTACTACCAGCTGCTAATGCAGCTGTAACTGCTGCATCATCAGTATCTTCAATAGAAAATAGATTATGTAATTGCTTTTTCACCTCTGAAAATAAAGTAGATTGTGTATCTAAATCTTCCTCATTATGATATGTGTCCATGCGTTTTGTGGCATTTTCTTCACCAACAAGTCCTTCTCTATTTACATTATTTAAAACATTTAAAGTAGTGGTCGATATATCTGGTTTTATGGTAGATATAACAATATCATTAGTTGCTTTAGAGGATTCAAATGGTAAGCTGGTTGTAACTCTATGTAAATGTGGTATTTCAGATGTTGTTGTAATAGCCATAGACTTTTCTGTATTGTTAATGGCGCTGTAAGTTTGTGAGTTCCAGTTTCGAGAGACAGCTGTTACTAAATTTTCCTTTTGCATTGTTTTTGGAGTAACTGGCAACACCCTAACTTTCTTCCATTTACCTCGACGATTTGGTCGTTGATCTTCATTAGTTTTTCGAGATTCAAAATCAGCATTTTCTGATACTGATACTGATACTAACTTTTTATTAGGCACTTCTTGCTCTTGATCTTCCTCTACGGTAGGTTTTCCCATAACTTCTTCCAGAAGTTCAACAAACGTTTTTTCTGGTCTATATAAATCAATTTACAATACAATACTCGAGTTGGAGTTTATATATAACAATTACCTTAGATTTAATTGGCTTATACGTCGCTTGGAACTTTCATAATTGGCTGTTACTTCAATTTCATAATTGTCATTATCACTTTTCGGTTCGGCTGTAATTATATCTGGTTCATTTTCGAATTTATTTTGATTGATTGGATATTGCTTGAGATTTACTGAATTAATATTATTTTTTGGACCCAATTTTGCTGAGGGTGACCATTGAGACTCTTGTGCATCCAACTGGAAACGTGTTTTATATTGACGTTTGCGTACCTAAAATATAATGTCAAAATTTTAATATATTTGCTTCACGTATTAATACTATTTATTCTGTACATCATTTTCGGCAGATTCACCATCGAAATGTTGCAACTTTTCATAAGTTGTTTGGGTTTCTTCTACCTCATCAATATCTTCATCAACAGGAAGCGGAGTTGTAGTTGTATATAAAGGACGTTTATTCCGTGGACGTAATCTGAGTAATTTATGTGCCGGTACGCGATTTTTTATATGAAATGAAATCTATAAATATTAAAAGTTATTATGCGCTAAATTTTTCTAGCAGATAATATTTTATTCTGCTTTACAAATACAAATGTTCCTGCAAGTCAAATGTACTTTGTTTATTTGTTTGGATTATATGGGTTGCAATATGTTTTAATTGCGTTATGTAGCGTGTATAAGTATAATATTTACCAAAGGTTTTTCTTCCGTGACAGGTTCTTCTGTTGTTGTGGCTTCAGTTGTTGTAGTTGTACGTAATCTATTATAATTACGTCTAAGAAAGGGTGAACGCCTTGACGTTGTTTCTAAAATTTTTGATTCTGTCGTTGTAGGAATTTTAGTTGTAGTTGTAGTAGTAGTCGTATCGTATACTTCTGCCTCTTCCGGTTTACCAGTGGTATCAATCGGATGAACGTCATTTTTCATAAATGGTTCAGTGGGACTGAAATCTTCTTGATTAGGGAAATAGCCTGGACCGTAATTATCAGTATATTGATTATACTGTTGAGCTATTTGCATTGGTTCTAAAATGGATGCCACATAACTTTGCTCATGATCGATAGAATTATGGGGAGTTACGGTTAAGATTTGTTGTAATTCTGTAGTGGGCGCTTCAGTTGTGGCTTTCATTATAGATGACTCTTCAGATGCACTTTTTAATTTGGAAGTTATAATTGGCTTAATTACTGGATAATTTTGATTCAATACATCACGTTGATAATCTAAATCTTCGATTTCAGGTTTCTTGGAAGAACCTTTATATTTTCTTCTAGTTTTTATGCGTAATGTTTCTCGTTCTTCTGGTGTCGGCTGATATCTTATGCGATTTGGGTTTCGTACTAAAGGTTTACGTGAAAAACTAGGTCGTTTTGTAGTAGAACTTGTAGGACTTGCAACTGATAACTTGTCGGCATTATTGGCAATGCCATTGGTACTGGTATTGATATGCGCTGATGTTTTTATACCAAATGGTCGTCTAACCCTTGTAGATGGACGTCTACTAGTACTTTCAGATTCCGAATAAGAGACTGATGATGATACCTTTGTAGATGTTGGCTTACGGACACGATTTATAGGTCGTCTTGTCGGTCTAATAGTGTACTCTTCTTCTTTGTGTACGGTAACCCCTAGGTCTGTAGAATTTTGTTTATTTTTTTCTAATAAATCGTTTACCAGACCGGGTAAATTTGGTGTTAGAGGTGGCAATTCTGAAGGCAATTCATACGGATTCGGTTCATATTCTATTGGCCCTTCTGTGACTTCATTTTGATCATATGTTGGTCGATGATTTGTTGGCAAATTGTTATATTGATTGCTAAACTCTTGATTATGTGATAATGTTATTGTGTCATCATCGAACTGTTCTGTTGGAGTTGGACTATAAAAAGTTATTCTGGGTTTATTGGTGGTTGTGGTAGTCGTACTGGTGCTGGTGGTTTTGATCGTGGTATCTTTTACTTTATTATTAGCAATTGCATAATCAAAGTCTACTGGTGTGTAATGTTCTTGTTCGTATTCGGGTGTAGTTTGATAAATAACTTTCGGACGATTACGGAAAGCATCCTGTTGGCGATAATAATGTTTCATTCGGTATTCTTCGTCAGCTGTTATACTACTTGCTGGCAACGCAGTAGGCTGATTTAATTGATAATTTGGTTGAACAAATTTATTATTCTGCAGTAATTCAGGATTACCATAAAATTGTGTAAATTGTGTGGGTGTGCTTAATGTAGCTCGATACTCTCCTTGAGAAATATGATTTTTCTGTGGATTCAAATGGCCTCGGGTACTATGATAATCAACATCAGGGCTTGTATTATAAGCGAAATAAGTTTGAGGCGGTGGTGTTGCCGTTGTAGTTGTACTCGTAGTCGTCGTAGTTGATGTGGATGAAGTCGTACTTGGCCTATTATTAGATACTTTATAAAAGCTCATGTCACGTATTTGATTAGGTATAGGGTTAAATTGACTATATGGACTTTGGGGTTGTGGTTGCTGACTGTAATTAATTTGCTCTTGCTCAATATATTGAGGTCTCTTCTTTTTTGGGCGATCTCTAACCGAAGGTTTTGAGGATGATATCTCTGATATAGAATCTTGATTAAAATAATAATTATACTTATTTCCATGTTGATTATTTTTTATAGGTTGATTTGTTGTTGTTCGTGATCTTTCCGTAGTACTGTAATCATTGTAATCATTGTTTAGATTGTTTTGACCAAAACTTTGATAATATGTATTAGATTCGACGACCGGTCTATGAGTTATATAATTTTGGGTAGTTGGTTCAGGTTTCACAGAAGTTGTAGTTGTTCTAATTGTACTAGTTTTGGGTTGTTCAGTTGTTTGACTCTGTATCTGTAGATTATAATATGGATTGACTGGTAACTTTGGTGTCGCTTGATATGGTGATTGTGTTGACACTGAACCAAATGAATTTCCCTTGCTTAAATTAATCACAATAGAACCTACATGAGGTTCAGGTAGGAAAATTTTATTAAATCCTGCCGGTGTTCGATAACTCATGGGAGCCACGTAAAATGCCATTTCTCGTAAATTATAAATACCTTGTAATTGTGATAAATATGGTAATTCAAATTTACTGTAACCGTGCGGTGTTGGCATGCCAGCAGGTCCAACGAAAATATCCGGAATTGCTTGATTGGGAGAATCCACAACAGCTATTGTTTTATCATTTCTCAAACGATCCACCACATCTGCTTGATTTGGTCTTGTCGATAGGTTCAGCATAAACAATGCTAAAGCTGGTTGATGAGCTTTTGGTTTAGGTTTAATTGTCGTATTTAATGTATTTAAATAATTTTCATAAATATTGGTGGGCCGTCGCAATGTAGTACTTTGCGGTTTAATTGTGGTTGTTGTTGTTGTTGTTGTTGTTGTTGTTGTTGGTGGAGTGTAAGAAACGGGTGATAATATTGGTTCCGGTGTATAAAATTGATTTACTTGGAATGGATTAATTGTCGGAAAGGGGACATTATTGCCAACATTGTTATAAGTATTTAATTGTTGCCCAAACGTAACTCGATGCTGTTGTTCTTGGTTACCATATAAACTCTCGAATGGTACATAAAGCACTTGAATTTCTGGTTGTGATTGTTGTTGTGGTTGCAGTTGTTGTTGCTGTTGTTGTTGCTGTTGTTGTTGCTGTTGTTGTTGCGGTTGTGACTGTTGTTGTTGTTGATGCTGATTAATATTAAGTGGCGTTAATGAAGTTGTCGCTGATGGAGCTGATGCTGTTGGTATAGCATTATATTGAAAATTATTCGCCAATGGATTGCTAGGTAATATTTGAGAATTTATTGCTTGCAATGGATATGATGTCGGCTTTTTACTTTTAAAAAAATGCCCTAAACTAAGTGAATCTTCAATAATATTTTGTTGCTGCTGTTGTTGCTTTTGGGGTTTTTGCACTTGAATATTTGCTTGTTGTAAGGGTTTTTGATGTAATGATTGACTAATTGGTTTCTGTGGTATCGGATGAAATTCTGGTGGAAATATAGGTTGCTGACTATATACCGGTGAACTGAATAAAGTGGCTTGCGCGCCTTCACTAAAAGCATGCTGTATTTGATAATTATTATTAATAACTGAAGCTAAATCAGCTGTCGGTCTATTATTTCCTGGACGCCCGAATGGTGTATCAATTTTAATAAATGATTGTGCTGGAGCTTCCTGTAGTCTACCAATTACATTCGCATTCGAATTCACTTTCATTAAAGGTCTGGGCTGTCTCAAAGATGATTGGGGCGGAAATTGTGCAAATGTGAAATCGAATGGAATGGGCCTCTGTGGTATTGCTGCATTATGAAAAGTTTTCGGCCCATCCACAAAATGATTTGGAAATGACTGTGAATATGTTAACACGCGAGCATTTGATGTACGATCTTTAATGGCGGTATCACCACTACTATCATCACTATTACTTTTCTGAGCTACCGGTATCCAATCGAAATTATCATTTATAACGTCCGGTTGTACACTATCCACTTGTCTTGACCATTTTTCTGCAGCATTTGTCAATGTTGTTTGCCAAATATAAATATTAACTATTAATAATATAAAATTTTGTTGTAATCGTCGACGTAACATAATGTTATCTGAAATATAAGATTTATAAAATTAACAATTAAATATATATTCATAGAATAGTTTAATGAAAATTTGCTATTTATATATAAAATTTTTCATAAATTACTTGTTAGATGTTAAAAAAAATTTCTTACTTAGAAAAAAGTTGTGCTAGGTTTTGAATAATTTTTTTCAACATAACGGACCAATCTGAGCGATAAATTACATGTGGCAAATTTTTGGGGCATCTTGAAAAAGAGTGTTTTGATTTGAAATAATTTTATGATTAAAATTTACAATAATCGAGCACCATATTTTAAAGAAAATTTCTATAATCAAATGCAAATTTTAAATCCTTATAAAAAAAAAATTTAAACAAAATTTTGATATATTATGATCTCTATAAATTGATTGTCCAAATGTTTTTCTAGAATTTTCAACTTTTGTGACATTTCTGATTTTCGAATGGACCTGATTGTGTCATTTGCCATAAAGTTCTCTTAACAATTACAATAACTTTTCTATTTTATCTTATTTATTCATTTCCATAAATTATTTTATAACTTATCGTTAAATCTATTATTGGCAAATCAAAAGTTCTTTAATAGCGTTTTGATTCCATTAGAGATCGTCTTTTTTTTCAAAATTCGACTTTTTCGAGAAAAATTTCGTACAATAAAAATTTTAAGGAAATTATACTTTTTAGAGAATATTTTATTCATGTTCTTAAGAAATTTCATAAAAAGGGCAATACATCTAAGTAGGCTGGTTTTTTTTTTTAAATGTATAAAAAGAAAACAGAGATCGCAGCTGATAGACAAAGAAGTGTTAATTTCTTAAGGAAAATCACTTTCATTGATCTTCGACGTTTCATTTCTTTTTTCATTGTGTTTATTATATTTCATATATATATATATATATATTATATATATATATATATATATATATATATCTGCATATCTGCATGTATCGTATGTTGCAATTAATTGTGATTGAAAGGTTGAAATTGTTATGCACACATTTGCCCACACAACAAGCCAAATGAAAATGTCAAATCTGCATGTAAAATTGCTATGCAATACAATAAAAAAAATAATAACAAAAAATAATAAAATCGACTACGAGCGTGAATGAATGATCGGAGTCGATACCTAAATACCTTAATTTTTATGATGGTAAAAAAAAAGGGTGATGGTAACATAGCACTGCAAAAAAATATTTTTATTTTCATAAACTTTCGAAAGAGTTCCAAAAAAAAAAAAAAGAAAAAAAAATAATAAAGAAGAAGAAAATGAACCGAACCGAAAGAAGGAAATTAGCAAACTTTTTTAAATGATAAAACTGATTTGACTTTATTTAGAGAAAATTCTTAATTCCATGTTTTCATAGTTATTTTTTAAAAAGCGTTTCAGAAGGGAATTGGCCATGGAAATTTTACAATAACCAGGATTTTTTATTCAAGAAATTCATTCTTTAATTCATTACATACACGTTCATTAACTAATTTGATTAAATTAACTTGAAAAGTTTGGTTAGCTTGGTATAATAAAAGGTGAGTCCATTTTAAAAATGTTTACTTATGTTTGATTATGAAAAGCATTCATTTAAATATTGAATACAATAATAACAATAAAATTAGTAGCAATAAAAATAATAGCGACAATAATCTATCAACAACAATTGTTATTATCAAACATCAATATGAAATTATTATAAATAGTTTCTTTAGCTTTTTTGGTTGTTTTTTTGTTTTCCGATTTTTTAAATTTTCTTTTTTTTTTTTTCCTTGTTTATTATAATTTATCAAGTGTAAATTTTTATCTGTATTCGTACATGTATGTGTGCATTATTTTGAATAATAAGAGTGAAAATGAAAGCAAACGTAAATTGTAATTTTATTTATTTTGATTTGTTATAGCCATCATCAGGGCCCAAAATATAATGGTCAGTGGTATTACACTTATTGTGGTTATTACTGTTTTACACACACACACACACATTAAGTTTTTCTTTCTTTCTACTTTTTATATATACCTTTTTCCTTTTAGTTTTTTTTTTTCAAGATTACTTGAATTTCATTTAATTTAATTCAAATCAATTCAATTCAATTAAAATTGGTTTCGTGCCAAATTGCATTGTGTAAAACGATTTTGATAACTAACTAATTTTACAAAAAAAAAAAAAAAAAAAAAAGTAAAGAAAAGAAAAGAAAACAACCAGAGAGAAATTTTAATACACTCATAAATATTAAAATATTTTCACTTAACTGTTTTCTTTTATTTTCTTTTAGTTTTTTTTTATATTAAAAAAATTTTTTTTTTCTTAATTTATTTTAAACATTTTCAAAAAATTCTTTTAAATTAATTTTTCGTCTTTTATACCCTACCTTATTTGTTGTACTGAATATTACAAGTTTGTGTATATGTTTTTAATACTCAAAAGGAATACAAATAGACCCAACTTTTACTAGATCGATTGACTCAGAATCATTTCTTGATTTAATATAAGCCAGCCTATCCATATGTCCGTCGATCAGTATGTGTGGACGTTACAGTTCGTATTTTTTTAAAATATCTCAATGAAATTTGTTTTGATGCAGGAAGGAACCCTATTAAAAATGGGTCAGACCATTTTAATGGTCACGCCACACATATCGCCTTTCCTTAAACAAGAATAAAAATTACAGTTTTAAATATATTTGAACTGGCACTTGATTGGCACTTGATTGGCACTTGATTGTATTGTAATATAGAAATCGTCTCTACCTAATTTAACCTAGATCAAGCCATTTTTACGACAACTTTCCATATAAAGCCCTTTTTAATAAAAGTTATTGTATGAACAAAATGTTCAATTTTGGGAAAATTTTTTGGCGAAAATTAACCAACCTTGTGCTTTGAGATAAATAGTGTGTGTACCAAATTTGGTCCATATAGGTCCATTTTTTGAAGCTTCTCTCTTTTAAAAGGAATTTTATAAATAATTTACAATTAATTTTAATTTTTTCAATTTTTTTTGTCTTGAATCTCCCTTATTTGTCTTTAATAACATTAAGCCAAATAGTGTAGGGTATTTAAGAGTCGCCACCGTTCATCTATAAAACTGTTACTTATTTTTTTTAATAATTGTAACAAAAACATTTAAAACTAATTGGGTTAAGGCAAAATTAATTGTAAGACTTTTAAAGAGACCTCATAACCGAGTTTATACGACAGAAAACTTTTCTTGATTATGCTAAAAGTCTGCTTTAAAAAGGCGTTTGCAAATAGAAGTATATTAATCTGTCTATCCGTTTAATTTTGGATTGTTTAAAATTTTATCTAAAGATACATTTTGCCATCCAAGTCATGGACACAATTCTAATTGAATATGATTCTACAATATTTATACTTTACTTTTCACAAATCGTCTTATTTTGAAAAAAGTTACATTTTTCAAAAAAATTTTGTAGACTTTTTTAAAGATTTTCAGAATTTTAAAGAGATTTTTTTGAACATAAACTAAATTGATATTTGAACTTCGTAAAATGACGTAATTTGAACGATATAAGTCTAATTTTTGGATTCCTTCCATATAGCACAATAAATTACTCAAAGATTTTTATTATTTTTACTTTTATTAATTTGTGCATTATTATCATTATTTTTTTCGATCATATCGAATGAAATCATAGAAAATTTTTTTTATGAGACAAAACTGACCGTTTTAACGTTCCTATCTATTTTTCGTTTTCAACTGCAACTAATACAAATATGCACCATTTATTAATTAAAAGTTATGGCGCTCAAGCTTTAAATATCATTTGGAAACTTGAATGAAATTAATTTTTAATGTCTTGTTTTTTTTTCCTGAATATACATAATTGTAAAAGTATCAGTTTATTAACCTATCAAACTAATGTAATCGTTTGCAATGTATCAATTGCAATAAAATGGGTACAAAAGATTGCAATATAATTCATATCAATTTTCTATAACAAGCATAAATACTGAAATGTATAATTGTTATATAAATAAATTTGTGTATTTTATTATGAATGTATGTAATGATTTCTATTAATTATTGTAACGTCATATGTTATATTGTGTTATGTTATCTTATGTTACGTTATGTTGTGTTATGTTATGTTATCTTATGTTATGTTATCTTATGTTATGTTATGTTATCTTATGTTATGTTATATTATGTTAAGTTATGTTATGCTATGTTATCTTAAGTTACGTTATATTGTGTTATGTTATGCTATATTATGTTGTGTTATGTTATGCTATGTTATGTTATGTTACGTTATGTTATGTTATGCTAAGTTATGTTATATTATATTACGTTATGTTACGTTATGTTGTGTTATGTTATGTTATTTTATTCTATGTTATGTTATGTTATGCTATGCTATTATTATTATTAATTATAATTATTATGAAATTATTTAAATGATTTATTATTTTTGTTATATTATATGGAAGTTTTACGTGTATAAAATATGTAAAAAAAAAAACACAAACGAACAGCAAGCACTTTCTCCAAAATTATAGTTTCGACAAGTTCCTAAAAGGGTAACAAAAAAAAAAAAAAATACAAATACAAAGAATTGAAAAGAAAAGTGTTTCAACTTTAACGTAAATTATTGTAATGATTATAACAAATTACGCTTATGCCTTTTATGTTGTTAACCATACAAATAAATATAAATATATATAACAATTATTAGCACATGCACAATTTAAAGTAAATGTCAGTCATGTCGTAACATCCGGTACACATAATAATAATAATAATTAATAATATAATCGATGGTTATCTGTTCATTGGAATACTTTCTCCAAATGGAATTTTTAAATGCATTTCATTTGCAATATAAATATTTAATATTTCATAATGTATATGTAATTTACTTTTTGCTTAATTTTCTCTTTATGGTTTTCCTTTTTTTTTTCATATATTTTTGTGACTTTTTTAAGAGAAAATTATTTCTTTTACACGGCATGCACAATTATAATATTTTGTGGATGCATTTGGAAATATTTACAAAAAAATTATAATTTTTTGGAAATTCCATTTTAATTTAATGAAATGAAAAGATCACGAAGAAGGTAATTAAGGTACGCCTTAAAATAAAATTTCAAATCAAATAGTTAAATAGTTTCGTCATTTAAAATATCATTAGTTTGTGGGAATGTATGTAACACTCGAAGGTACTTGAGATAAACCTATTTTTGATTAATTGACTAAGAATCAGTTTTTATATGAAGAAACTTTATAAAACAATTAATGAAATTTGTTATTAGAAGTCGCTTGCTCAAAAAACGGCTCTTACTGATTAACATTGGATAGTTTTACAGCCGCCACGCCTACACAAATAAATAATTAATGATTTTTCTTTTTGCGTTTTGCATCCTTCAAAATCATGTAAACGTAATAACTGAAGTTATTCGTTTTATGGCTTTAAAAGAATAATATCGTGCCAAATATTATAGACCCTTTAAAAATGTGAATCTTGAAAAATTAACGGAATTAATAAGAACAATTTAAAGAATTCTTTGTTTTCTTTGTATTTTTAAAGTTTCGTCTAGATATTTGCGGGACTTTTTGCGGACGTTTTACGTTTGAACTATTTTCATGATCACTCCTCGCATAAAATCTGTTTGGATTTCATTTTGCTTAAAATACACTTTTTTTTTTAACAATTTTTGATACGATTTAAATTTATTGTTAACTTTTATAGATAGAAATTTCAGAGTTATCTTAAAGAAATAATTGCTTGGAAGAAAGATACCTTTTGAAAATTATTACTAACGTTCCATTTTCACAATTTATTTATAGAATAAATCTTTCTTATAATAAAAAATTATTAAAGAAAGAAAATTTGAAATTTTTAATATTACCTTTTTAAATTAAAAAAAAATAAAAATTGTTTTAGATTAACCTATTTTATAAATCCTTCTTCTCATATAACGAACATTTCATATGATATAAAAATTACAAAATTTTTACTAATTTCTTAGAGTTATAAGTAATTTTCTTAACTTTTTTTTTATTAATAATGAATTCAAAGGTATGTAGAGTATTTAAAAGTTCCATATGATCGACTATAACATATCATGCCATGAATTTTGATTAATCAAAATCTATCATTGTTTTTTTTTTTTCTTTCTCGCTCTTACTCATTATCGAATGTCACAAGAAGAATCATGTTAGTTATAAATATTTAAATGCTATTTAATTAATTATTTTTATCCATGTTAGATATAATTGATTGCATCAATTTTAAAGGCAATTAATTTGAATACAATTGCAATAATTTATAAGTAAGAAATATTTAATAAATGCAATGAATAATAATAATAAATAAAAAGTATGCGTTGCAATTGTTTGTAAAACTTTTTTAAGAATTCTTTGACTTTTAATTACTTTTACATTTTCCTCATATACAATTCCTGTAACTAGATCATTAAATATATATATATATATAATTACAAGAACAATAAGAATATAAATCAAATAAAATGAAAAAAGTTCAATTATATTTGACAAGGTTGCTTGGTTCGTAATGCGTATATTTCAATCATGCGTAACAAAACTAACATTTTCAATAAATAATCATTAAATATTCAAAACCATTTTATTTTAGTTTCAGTTTCTTAGTTTTTATTATATTATTATGAGTTTATAGTATTTTTGACCTTTTTATTTTGTTTATTGGACATGACAGCGGTTAACTTAGAAAAAAAAAAAAAAACAAAAAACCCAGCAACAATTGGCAATGCTGAATGAAAATGAATGCTCATCAATTTTATGTATGACTTGTCTTTTGTCTTTTGTGCATGTAAAATCATATAAAATAGAAATGCAAATGAATATCGATAAAATATTTAATGATTGCAAAGAAATGAAATATGAAAGCATTTTGTTAACGAGATGCTTTATAATTTCATCACTTGTGTAGGTTGTTTATAGCAATCGAAAAGATTTAAAAGATACATTTAATTTTTTTAAAGATCTACACCGATCGATTTAGACGTTTTAGAAAGCAATTTATTTTGCTGTTTCACCATTTGCTAACTGGCCCAATAAATTGGTTTTTCCATTTTTCTAAAAGTAGGCATCTTATGCAAGAAACTTACAACTTTTAAAAATGTTTTCACAAAAGTCTTTAAAATCAACCTTAATTAAATATAACATTTTCATTTTCTTATTGATAACATTTACTTTTCCATTTGGAAGTCCATATTCATAGATTTAGACCATTAAAGAAGTTCGCTTCATTTTCATTCTACTTTTTAGAATTTTAGCATAATTTTTCAATTTATATGAAATTTATACATTTCAGCAAAAATTTTAATCTTTTCTAACTTGATTTTTATTGAGTTTAACTTAAATTGAAAATTTGAAATTTTATAATAAATTTAAATATAGAACCAACAAATTTGAGTCCATACCGAAATTTTCCCCACGGATATTGCAAAAGGTATAATAAATCAAACTCTTTAAATTCTAAGCAAATTCCAGCGATTTACTTTTTCCACTTTTTGTACAATATTTTAAAAAAACAATTGTAATTAAATATTGATCAATAAATATCAACTTAAGTAATTAAGTTTCTATTTCCGTTTAATTATTTTACACACTTTTATCCATTTTAATAATTTTCAATTGTTGTCACTTGCAGTTTTTTTTTTTTTATATAATTTTAAAGAAAATTCCCATACAATTTCATAGAAATGTTTCTAGTTGTTTTTTTTTTTTTTGTTATTATTAGTATTGTAATTGAACAAATTCAAGGTAAGGCTCACAAAATCTACATCGATAATTACAATTAAGAAAGTTATATTTGGATGCGGGCCGTCAAATCTTAGATATCTACAATTTATAATTTATTTTACAGATGCAAACGGATGCTCTGCAGTTGTATTATATCAAATAGGCGTGGCAAATTTTTAGAATATTTTTAGGGTTATTTGAGAGTAAGGGTTTTAACAATTACCCAAAATGTAAGGCCTAAAGTTGGCCTTACAAAGATAATATTGATCAGCAACAAATTTTGAAACATTTTAGACATGTTTATACATCTATCCGTCTTTCTGTACCAAACTTGGCCGAACTAGTTTATATTGATAGATTCTATGTCACGTTTTCTTATTATATCGTTACGAACGAATGGTGTAGGATTTTAAAAATGCGACGATTTTAGCAGAGACCACAAGAAAAGTAAAAACTTGACGATAATAAATCTTTTAGAGTCTTTTGTAGTTAAATGGAATAAAGAGCGATATTTCTGGTCTTTGTGGTTTCTTCTGTTTTTCTTTTCACTTATTAGCGTTTTTTTTCTTTTTTTTTTATAGCCAGCATCCAGAGGTTGCTGGTATATTCATTTTCTCATTAAGAAAGCGTTGGAGACTCTACAAAATATAAAAACTTTTCATCGGAAACAGTTTCTAAATTGTTTTAGCCATGTCTGTCCGGGCAGAAGTTTTTGCAACCAAACTGGCATTAAAAATGGACACAATTGGTTAAAGGACATGCCCATAGTGAAACGTAAACTGAGAATGCCTCAATTATTTAACCAAAATTTGCAAATCGGCCACGCCTACCTCCATATACTACAGTGCAGTGAGTGCCGTGAAGGCTCAAATGCATATTACACACACGTACATAATGTTCGCTAACGTTGGTAGACACGTCACACAGGGTGCATGCTTCCGTCACGACTAGCTTCCAATTTAAAGCCTGCATTGCACCTTATATACATGGCTTAATCTTTGGTATAAAGATTCGGAGCCTTTCTATTTCTCCTCGCCTTAACTTAGATTAGCCCGATAAGCCTACCCAGCTAGCCATTTTATTCGGGAAATGGTACCCTGCACGACAAGTATATATATGTTTGAACGAGCGATGCCCGCGATGTGGGCACCACCGCCCCCACGAAGCCAACCTCAATATCACCACGACAGGCTTTATCAAAACTGGTGATCCCGTGGTACCAAATTAAATCTTTGGATCTGATCTTGTGACTCATGATGCCCCCTAATGGCCGGCATCACCAACGACCATCTCATGAGCCTTAGTTGCTTCATGGTATTTGGATGGTGGGTATCCAAGATTTGGCCCCATTCAAATCTAACTTTTTAACTTGCTTTTTTTCTTTTCTATTGGTTTTTACTTCAATTTCTATTTTACTTCCAACGTAAACAGTTGACACCTATAAAATGACTATGGATAACAAAAAAAAAAAAAAAAAAGAGGAAAGGCAAAAAAAAATTATAAAACCTAATTGGTTTTTGTTAAGAAAACTTAACAACATCCCTAACAATGTCTAATATTAATAAGATTACAAACACAAGTTTAACTTTCATTATTATTAAATGCATTTTGATGTTTGCTTAGCGTGGGAAATAAAACGTGAAAATAGTACACTGAAAAAAAAAACTAATTAAAAAATAAAAAGTATGAGAGAAAATAAAAAGTACAAAAAATACAAAGAAACCATAAAAAACAATTGAGCAAGAAGATTTAACTGACTAATAGACCTTCAATTTTTATAATGATTTATTGAAAAAATAACAAAGTTATATAAACTTAATTTTATTATGAATTATGAATTATGAATTATGAATTATGGATTATTCAGATTTTGTTATTATTATTATAATTATTATTAAATAAATTAATGAATACATTTATTTATTTATTTTTTTGCTTTATTATAATTATATAATTTAATTTTTATAATCATTATCAAAGAATTAATGTGCACCTTTGTATTCCATCCTGTAGGAAGGATGGAATACAATTCTATTATATTTATTGTTGTTGCTCTTATTCCTTTAATTATTATTAAGAATTAATATTAATTTATTTAAGGCAAATTGTAATTTTTACATTTTATTCTAAACTCTTTAGAGTATCAAGTAAAATAATAAGGAATATGGAAGATGGTAAAATTTTCATGCGAAATCAGAGCAAAAATTTCTATTCTAAAATATTGAATGTCTTCTTAAATCGATGGGTAATTGTGGATTTTAAAATTAAAGGCTTGTCGGAAGTAATCTGATAAAATGATTCACTTGAGTGTAAAGTGACGCTTTCCAAAGCGGTTGAGCATAGCGTACAACAAGTAAAATATTACACACTCATCCATAATGAGGTACATCTCTTGTTTCGATCTTGAGACGTATCTATAAATCTCATTATACCGTAAGGAAGGACTATTTGATTTTTGTTCAAATAATGTCAACCGTAAAATTTAGATATAATCATAAACAATTTCATACATTAAACAAAATCGTAATGATAAATTTTGATGGGTTTAGCGGGTTCAAGGGATAACTGAAGATCTCACTACTTCATTTTATTACAATACATTTTAAAATATTTTAAAATATTCCTCTATTAAGAAATAAAAATTTTTTTAATTCAGTTAAATGTCACAATTAATATTACAAAAATGATGATATCACAAAATTATATCATTTAAACATTTGCTTACAGTGTTGCCAATTTTCCATTTGAAACTAGTTTTATTATAAAACTAAGAACAATTGTAAAAATTATTACAAAAATTTGAACAATTAAAACCAAAATAGAATAATAAAATAAAATTGCCAAAAACAAAAAAAAAAAAAAAAAAAAAAAAAGGAAAAAGATTCAATCTTCATGAAACCATGAAATTTCCCGTGAAGTACATGCAAAAATAAAACTACGAAAAGAGAAGTAAGTGAGTTTGGAAGAAATAGTTGGCAATAGAAGAATTAATTGATAGACAAAGTAACGAAAGCGAAACACTTTTTTCAAGTTTATTCAACCATAGTTGTAATAAAAATTCAACAGTTAGAAGTTGAAATGAATTGAAAAAAAGTTGAAAAGTCTAAACATGTAATTTTTGCGTCATTTATAATTTCACTTTTCATTTATGCTAGCCAGAAAAAAATACTATCAGAAAAAAAAATCAAAATGAAAAATTTAAATAAATAAATAAAAACAAAACTTTAAATGTATAAATAAACATACAACGAGTTTCATCGATTTAAATGAAAGATAATAAAAATATAATAAACGAAAAAATTAAAAACAATAGAAAATAACAATAAAAAAAATTTAAAAAAAAAAAAAAAACAAAAGAAAACATTTAATAAATGTTACGTGCTTTATAGCATTATAGACTTTCAAACTTTTTCATGCCATTGAATAAATTAATCGTTATTGCAACGTTTCGAGTAACTTTAGACTTTCTATTGACGTGAATAGAAAGTCGTTTACGTATTTTTAATTTTTCTTTTTTTTTTTTTGTTGTTGTTTTACTTTTTGCTTTGTTTTTTTTTCTTTTTTTTTTTGCTTGTAACGTCTAGAAAGGAGCTTTGGAAATTTTGTAAAGCAATAAATACTATAACGATTTAGATAAGTCGAAGTCGTTACATCGTTACGTCTGTCCATTTCTGGGTAAACACTCTTCTGGTCATAAATAAAATTTGAGATATTAAGCTTAAATTTACTAAAATCATTGAAAATTCCCTGTATGCAGGGTAATACTAAAATTGAATCTAAGTTTGAAGTTTTGAAGGGCATTGCTCACAGTGAGAAAGTAAAGTGAGAACATTTATTTATGTTTTAGCAATAAAAATTTATAGTTTTTTGCTTAGAAGTCAAAGAGTACAACAACATTAGAAATTTAGAATTTTGCATAAATAGTACCCTTGCAATAATATATCAAATCAGCCACGCCTACTAGAAATTATACAAAGCCAAATATTTGGGTTCGTTTTAAAAAAATTTCAACAAATAGAAAGTAGAAATTTTGCACGATTATATAAAAGTATTGTAATAAAATACTTGGGCAAAAAATTATTTGTATCGGCCACGCCTATTAGCAAATTTTTATTTAATTTTATCAAAATTTTCTTAAAAATTTTTTTAAAGATTTTTTTCATATATTTTTTATAAGATATTTACGAGCAGCTTGAAAAATTATTAACGTTTGATATAAAAGAGTTTCTGTCTTAAGTCTTTTTAATTAATTATAATTACAATGAATTTTGTCTGTTAAAGAAATATTTAGAATAATTTTATGGATTGTAGCATCATAATAAATAATAAAAAATAGATGAATAAATAAAATGATATATTTTTTTCTTTTTATGATACGTAAATTTATTGTTTTATTGTGCTTCTCAATTTATTTGCAATTACAATATTTTAAAGCCTAGCAAAGTTCTTATAGCAACTGTAACTGTTAAAGGATTACACATCCGATTTAAGGTTGGTATGCTTAGATATTCAATTAACATATTTCATGAAGATTTGCTTGATTATTCCAAAGGGAAAATCAATGAGAGAACTGATTGAGCTAATTCCAAAGGTAAGAAGGCTTGGACGTATGACAAAATGTAAACAATTCTATGGAGCCTTTAAATTCCTCCGCAAAATAAAAAGGGCGCAAGCATATGGCAAAATATAAATATTTCTATGGATACCTTAAGAGTACTACAAGTATGTATAAAATGTATGTATCAAGATCTAAAAAAATATAACAACTTGAAGCAACTTTCATTGTACCAATCACCTAAGAATCAAATTCTGAATGACTTCGGCAAATCTATTTGCCATTTAATGTTCATTTAATATCTGTCTATATAAATTTTTTTATCATTTGCAGAGGCCATAATTTTAAAGCTATTTTAAGGAGATTTCTTGAGTGAACATGTTTTGATAATTTTTATGGCCATGCCACGTCATGTTTTAAAAAAAGTGTCCATAATTATGATAAAAAAAGAATCGACTTCGTGATTTCGTGTATGTTTCAAGGGAAATCTGCTCAATTTTGGAAGCGCCTTTTTAAATAATGAACTTTTCAAAATAAACGTTAAAATTATAATTTATATTTATTTTTTACTTTTTAGACATCAATTAAGAATCTGTTTAGTCGAGTTTCTAATTAAGCAAAATAGTGTAAAGCATTGAAGTGTAGCCTGCCATCGACTACAGTTTTTTTTTTACTTGTCTACCATTATTATTAAAGTTTTTATTGTTATTATTGTTTTGATCTATTTATTTATTCATTTATTTAAAATATTTTTACTTTTCTTTTTCTATTTGTTCAATTGAAAAATTTGTTATATATACCAATCAATATGGTGCCATATGATGATTTATCATTGACAATATTGTCATTAGATAATAAATATATTAAAATGAAATAATTTCGATTAAATTTAGGTCAGGGTCATTATTTATTATCAATCAAATTAAAAATAATATGAAATATTTAATCACAAAATTATATAAAACTTTTTCTTTTTTTTTGTGAAATAATTATTAAGTAATTTTTTTTTAGATATTTTCACATATTTTATTTAAAAATATTTTTTCATTTTAGGTTTTGAAGATATTTATTATTTTTAATTAGCTGCAAATTTTTGAATCAATTTAAATATGTCTGTACGTCTGTCTATCTGTCCATTTGTCCATCAGTCCATTTGTCCGTATAACCGTGGAGGCAACTAGTTCCGAGAAACACCTGCTCAACTGGGAGTGGCTCATGAGATGGTCGTTGGTGTTGCCGGCCATCAGGAGGTATCATGAGTCACGAGATTCGATCAAAGATTTAATTTGGTACTACGGGACCACCAGTTTTGATAAAGCCTATCATGGTGATATTAAGGTAGGCTTCGTGGGGGCTGTGGTGCCCATATCGCGGACTTAGCTCGTTCAAACATTTATATGCTTGTCGTGCAGGGTCCCATTTCCCAAATAAAATGGGTAGCTGGGTAGTCTTATTGAGCTAAAACCAAACTAAGAAGTTACAGGAAGGCTCCTAATCTAGATACCAAAGGTGCAATACAAGCTTTAAATTGGAAGTTAGTCGCGACGGTAACATGTACCATGTGTAGGTGTTTACCAAAGCTAGTGCTCCTTCTATTCGTTTTTCTGTTTGCATCTTCGTCTGTTATAAACATTTTTTGTTGTCGTAAAACTTAGCAAATCAAACTGAAATTTGGCAGGAAGATTGGAAGTTCTTGTACTTTGGTTGACATTACAAAATTATTTAAATTAGTTAAAGAATACGCCCACAGTTCTAATTAAAGTGAAAACGCATAAACAAATTATTTGAATTTGATTTCTTTATAGTTTTATCCTTTCATTGGAAATTTCTCGGAAATTAATTTTCGTATCATTCAAATAGTTGCTGATAAAATAGTTTTGTATTAATTTGAACACTCAGACAATTGATGAAATGATTTGAAAATCATTTCATCAAAATAAAAACATGACTAAATTATTATACGAACCAACAAAATCAAAAAAATAAATAATAATAAAAACTTCACATGGAATCACTTCCTAATCCTTTTTAGCATGCATGTTACAATGTCATCGCCCTAACTTATTATGGTTATACAATAAAGCAATCGCAAATGGTAAATGGCACGAGTGTTACGTCATGCGAGGATAGGAAAAAAAAAGCTGTTGCCTCAATTTCATTGTTTTTCGTATTTAGCAAAAAACAATTAAAAAAATTTCCTATAAAAATAAAATAAATTGTTGTTGTTGTTGTAATTGTTATCTCTCATATGATTGCTATTGTTAGGTTACTTTCAAGGCTAAATATATTTCAATTGAAAAGGATTGAGTCATGATCAGCTTTCATTGGAATAATATTTCTCTTATCTATTTTCTAGTTTCTATAAAAAATGTTTATATGCATGCAACTATAAATGAAACATTATTTCAAAAAAAAAGAAGAAAAAAACAAAAAAATAAAAAAAATAAAAGAAAATAAAAACGAAGGCAGTACGCTGTCAAATACTTCGATCGGGAAAGAAATTTTAGATTTTCTAATGAATTTTTGCTACAAAATTGAATTTTTGGTTTTTTAATGAAAATAGAAAAAATAAAATAAAATTAACGTAAACAAAATTCAAAATTTCTTAAAAAATAATTAATTGGCTTTGTATTTTTTATATATATATTATATATACATTTGGTTGGTGCCGCATATGGGATACCCACCAATCCAGTTTTTCAGAGGTCAATTAGAAAACTTAACATGAAAAAAAAATAGAAAATTTTTAAGGCGTGTCCAATTTATATGATTTTTCTACAATTATTCTGGATTAATGACTCAAAATTTTAGCTTTCTATTTTTTGAAATTTGTGCGCAATAAATAAAATATCACAAAAGTTTTTTATGTGGGCGTGTCTTTTAAGCGATTTCGCTGATTTTCCACAACAATTTGTTTAACGGAATTTCTAATGTTTCAACCAAATTTGAGATAGATATCTGAATTTTTATGACCAGTATAATTTTAACAATAAACAGATGAACAGATCGAATATTTATACATTTTGTAGAATTTTCGATGCTTCCTTTTGCCTTTTACAAACTAAATGATAAAATGAATATACGTGTATCATCTGAGTGGTCATTATAAGAAAAATAATTTAATAACTAAACTCATCAAGATGTTTATCTACTTCTTTTTTTTTTTTTCAAATTTTCAGTCCGGAGATCAAAAAAGAAAAAGAAACCAAAAAAAAAAAAAAAAGAAAAAAATAAGGCAACCGATTAATTTTTTATACTCTAAAGCACTTATGGTTTAGGGGACTTATAAGTTTGTGTAGATGTTTGTAATACCCAAAAGATGTTAAAACAGATCTAACTTTTATTATACCAATCAACTCAAAAACCACTTTTTGATTCAACTTAAGTCTGTTTATCTGTCTGTCTATAAGTTGCACAAGCTGTATATCGAAATTTTAGAAATTTTAGTTTTATGAAATTTGGTACTTGAATGAATCTAGGCCAATAGACGAACATTATTGCAAATAATTCAAATCGTACAATTTTTACCATTTTGACGATCACTCAACCTATAAAGCGTTTCTTTAAAAACAAAAAATCATCATACGGAAAAAGAAATTCCAATTTTAATTATATTTAAATGAAAATTAACATTTTTCTTTTGCTTTTTGTATTTTCCCACTTTCTTGTTTTTATGCTTTGATGAAGACATCAAAAAAAAAAAAAAACAATCAAATCGAAAAAAAAGAAAAGTAAAATAAAATCAAAATGTTTTTCTCAAAAAAAAAAAAAACGCTTTACATTTGTATCTTTCATTTCATTAAAATAATTTTTATAAGCTACACCATTTGTGCTCATATATTTAATACGAAAAGGGGTTTGAGAAAGATCCATTTTTTTTTCTTTTTTTTCCTTTTTTTTTTTTGGCTAATACAAATCTACTTAGAATCAGTTGCTGATTCGATTGAAATCTATTTGTAGCGACATCGATCTGTTGCCTGTCAATTTTAATTTGTTATTGAAGTACATGGCACATTATTATATATGGGCGTGGTTTAGCCCAAAGCCCCACCAACCAAGATGAACATTTTTACTAACGCTCATCATACAACAATTTTTTTTTTTTTTTTTTTTTTTGCAAAGGGAAAATTTTTACAATTCTGAAAAAGTTCTACTCGACCTTACTAAATCAAATGTGTGACAAATTTAGATCAGAGCGTTACATTTTTTGAAACTTTTACTCTCTGGGAAAATGTTCATATATAAAGAACATTTATAATTAAGGAAATTTTTTATGGGTCCATTTTAAAAAGTTTAATTTATGATAAATAAATTTTTGATAAATCGTTAAACTTTTTAACGTTACATTCTCGACACTCTTAAATAAACATTTCATATATTAAATATATATATATATATATATAGTATATATTAAATATATGAAACATTAAGTTAAAATTTATTTGAACAAATCTTTGTTTTTTTTTTTACTGTTATTTCATTAAATATATTTAGAGTTTTTTCAATTTAGTGTTTCCTTTCTTTTTCATTTTGATTTACTTTGCTTACGCAAAGGAAGAGATAATTCCAAATAATAATCGTTAAAGGGCGACTTTCAAATATCCTACACCTACAAATTTTTTGAATATGATTGAAAAGCTAAACAAACAAAAGAATTAAAAATTAACGAGATAAAAAGTTGTAAAAAATTTTGTAATTATGTAAATTATTTGAAAATTAATTTGAAAGGAGTTGTATGAAAAGGAGTTCAAAAAATGGTTCGTTTTGTATCAAATATGCCATACCCTTTTCTTTATAACAAAATATTAATATGGGTACAAGTTTTTTTTTTTTTTGCCATAAAACGATTTTTTGTAAGAGACACGTTATATGGGGCGTGGTGGGCATGGTAAAAATTATCCAATTTCTACTATTTTTAATAAGATTCGTCTCTGGGCCGAAAGTACTCTACGAGTTAAATATCATTTAAATATCTCAAAAAATTCCATCTGATAAGAAGCCTGATAAGAACTTTATATGGACAGACGGATAGACAAAGCCAGGCAAATAGACAAATAGACAGTGAGAAAATGGATTACAAGTTGATCGATATAATAAACGGTAAAACACTATTTCAACACTATTACTGGATGTTACAAAACATCTGCAGTAACTTGTAATATCATGTTTGTGGTACATTAATGTAAAATATAAGAAATAAAAAAGACCAAGGTAAATTTGAAAAAATGAGTTTGCTGTTTGGTAGCTTTTACATATTTATGGATGTTTGTCTGTGTGTGTGTGTGTGTGTGTGTGTGTATTTTCATATATAAACATGAACATAGAAACTATTGTTCTTGTCTTAACTTATATACACATACATACACATACATACACATACACACATATACACACATATACACACATATGCGTTTGTGTAATTTGTACGTGATTTACAACTTGATTTTTACTTTTTTACCTTCTTTGTTTAACTTTTTCTTCGTTTGATGTTGTTTATTGTTGTTATTGTTATTGTTGTCGCTCTTATTATTATTATTATTATTATTATTATTATTATTATTATTATTTATTATTATTAATTATTATTATTTTGTTGTTGTTGTTGTTGTTGTTTTTGGGGCTCCGGTTTCTGCTGCTGCTGCTGCTGCTGCTGTTTTTGTTGTTGTTATTATTATTATTTGTTGTTGTTGTTGTTGTTTCATTCACTTTCACTTTCAATATAATTTTTGTTTATTTGTTGTTAGTAAGTACTGTTGTTTTGTTCGTTCTTGTAGTTGTTGTTATTGTTCTTGTTGTTTGATGATTTTCTATTAACTTGATTTTTATTAAATGGCTACAATTTTATATTACAAAATATTCTACGAAACGCCCAACAGTTACAGGTAATTTCCATCTTCTTCTTCTTCTTCTTCTTCAGTTTCGTATTCTTCTTCTTTTTCGTTATACTTCACTTTCAGTGGACGCGTCGTCCCAACTCTTCACTTCTTAGTGCTTTTATTACCCCAGGGGTTTTTCTTTTCTTTTCTCACCCACCCTTTTTATGAAATTTATTTCTTTCTTTTGCTTAATTTCATTTAATTTTTTTTTTATTTGAGTTTCTTACGATTATTGATCTGGCAGATTTTATTTATTTTCTACAAAAAAAACTTCAAAAAAAAATTTTTTTTGTATATAAATTGTTGCTTTTGCTGTTGTTGTTGTTGTTGTTGTTGTTGTTGTTCGTTAAAAAAATTTTTTTTAAAATTAAAATCCAAGAAAAAAAACAAAAACCATAAAATTCTTCTTTTCGTTTGTTTGTTTCTTTGTTTGTTTGTTGGTGCAATGTACCGTTATTTGATGTGTGCAATGTTTGCGTTTCATGCAGAAACTGAAAAATGAAAATCATTTGTGGCTGAAGCAAATATTAAATTGATCAACTTGTTGCCTCAACTCAACCAACCAAACACTTAACCAAACACTTAACCAAACACTTAACCAGCGTAGCAGCCAAACAGCCAAACAAACAGCTAAACACTCAACACACACATTAAACACAGACACAGTTGGGCTTACATGCATATATGTATAAGTGTGTATGTATGTATGTGTATGTGTATGTGTATGTATGTATGTGTATGTGTATGTGTATGTGTATGTGTATGTGTATGAAATGCATATGTATAACGGCATATATGGCTTTGCCATATTCTTGCAGGCATTGTTGCTGTTGCTGTTGCTGTTGTTGTTGCTGTTGTTGTTGCTGCTGCGAATGCTTTAAATACTTTATTTTATATTGGTGGATTTTTGTATATGGCAACTTTAAGCGTTCAATAAAAATAAAACTAAAAATTAAAAGAAAAAAACAAAATCCAAAACAAAAAAAGAAAAAAAAGGAAAGCGCTAAAAAAAAGCTGTTAGTTTTATTTGCGGCAACAGCAGCGCCGTTTACATTACACTAAAGCCACACATATACATACACACATACATATATATATACATACATACATACATATACATATACATATACATACATATAGTTGTATGTATTTAGTATATTATATATATATATATAGTATTATATATATATATATATATATATATATATATATGTATATTATATATATATATGTGTGTGTGTGTGTGTGTGCTTGTGTGTATGTATTAGTTAGTATGATTTTATGTTTTAAACAAGAAAGGCAAATGAAAATAAAAAATAAATAAATAAAAAACATTTATGTACAATTTAAAGTGTTTTTATTGTTGTTGTTATTTCTTAATGTTACCATTTGGTTCTCTAAGACAGTTAACCAAGAAAACAAAAGAAGAAAAAAAATTGTTCCCTTTACTTCATTTTTTAACTCTGTGTAAATTCATCTTCCACTCTCATTATATATATATATATATAATATCTATCTCTTTCTTATATGTTTATTCTAAATTTGTATAGATATTTTGTAAGATCCAGAAGTAAAGCATTTTTGCTTATACCAAACGAATCAGCATCAATTTCTAAAATAATTTTACAATGTCTGTCCGTCTGTCCATCTGCCTGTTTCATCTTTTTCTTTTATATCAATCGATCCAAATGAAATTTTTGAAATGATTTCATTTTACTTTAATATTAAATGTCTTTAGCTTAGACATGAACCCTTTTGAAAACGCTTCAAAATGGAAAATTTTTTTTACAATCGCTTATCATAAAACGTCCGACTCGAAGGAAAATTGTTATAGGAAAAATGAGTTTCACATTTTGAAATGAGTGAAACAATTTTGTTACATTTTATTGGCAACTAATAACAACTAATTCACATAAACAAGTATTTGGTTTACACTAAAAAAGAAAAAAAAAAGAAAAAAAAAAAACAAGTGAAGAAAGAAATAAAATTACAAGTAATAAAAAGTTGCAAAGGAAGAAAGAGTCATATAAATTTAAATATTTATATAAAATAAACATATTTCCGTTGTTTAACCAGATACAAGCCATATTGCAATTACAACAATAACAATAATAATAAAAACCACAGCCTCATTTTTTAGTGGCAGCTAATATTAGAAAACATGTTAGAATAAAATGCTAAAATATTTAACAGTATCAAATAGAAAATTTTACAAATAATTCGCTGTAATTTCATTTATAAAATCATTTATAGAAAATAATTATAAATTAATTAATTGTAAAGAAATAAAATTGAAATTACAATTAGCTGCATACAATTTGTCAAATAATAATTTTCTCATAAAATTGAGACTTTTAATCAAACTGGTAATATTTTTCATTACATAATTAATACATTTATAGAAACGTATTGAAAAATTGTTAGTTCATTTTATATAGCAATAATTTTAAATAGCGAATTGTGCATAAAAGCGAAGATGCCTTAATCATAGTTTCATATTTATAGATTCTAAAAAAAAGTCGAGGTTAGGAATAATCCTCTTTATATCACAAAACTTTTCATACATTTTAGAGCTTTTAAGTGTCATATGAAACTCTGTAAAGCAAATAGGGAGAACTATTTTTAAGCACTCTCCAAATTTTATCAAGATTAACAAAGCATTTAAGAATATTTTAATATTGCTCTAACTAAATCGCTTAAGGGTTAAATAAATTTTCTAGGCCTAAACTTAATAAATCGTAAATTGATTTTGATGATTTTGATTTTAAAAAGAATCTAAAAAAAGGGACATCTTTTAACTCAGCATTACCAATAAAATATTATTATAGAATAGGAGTAATCCGAAAGTAGAACATTTTTTGTATATTTCGCGTAATTTAAAGGTAAGATTTTATGGATATAACACAACAACATCACAATAATTTGATGAATTATAAAAGTCTATAAATATTGAAATTAAAGTATATTCTGCATACGGATTTTAATATGAAAAATATATGGACCTAACTTTGATCCAAGCAACGTATTTAATTATCTTAAAAATTAATGAGAAATTTATATCACACTATTATTTATTTTTAATTTTTTGATAAGCAAGACTAAGACCCAAAATTATCCATGAATGAAAATGTTGTATAAACACTATTGAATTGAAATTCAAAAATAATTAAATTGTAATTGAAATTTGTTCTACCTAATAATTTAAAAATTGATCTCTCCTTAGACCTTTACCAAAAAAATTTCTTGAGAAGAAATATACATTAAAAGAGCAGAGTATTAAGAGGTTTGCTTTTTAAATGGCTGAAAATAAATTTCAAATATGCATCAATTAAATATTTTAAAAATTTTATAAAAATGTGAAGTATAAAATAGTTCAGATCCTTTGAATCTGCCACCACACATTCTGAGCTATATTCAAGGGAAAAAGGCTTTGAAAAAAATATTGCAAAAGACTTTAAATCCCGTAAGATGGTAGAGAATAAGCCAAATCGGTCAATGGCAACGTAAACTGAGAAATCTTTGGTTTTTAAAGAATCATTTATGGTTTATCATCCATAAGTTGCCAACTGAAATTTATAGAAAGCTCAAAATTTTATATATATATTAAGACCATTATTCTACAATGTCTTTATAAAAATGGCGCAAATTGGCCAAGCCTATCCGTATTTATGAAACTTCAAATTATCTGTTGGTTCCATAAATTATTAAGAAGCTTTTTAATAATTTCGAATATAAGGCTCTGCCTTATACTTTGGCATAAATCCATCCATTTTTTGAACCTCGTTCTATATAACAAGCCCTTCAAGTTATAGTCATATAAATGAAAAATTACTAAATTTTATTTCGTTGACTTGCAATTCATTTATTTAACTTTTTAATCTTAGACAAAGTTGTGTAGGGTATTTAAGAGTCGGCCTTAACTAACCATAAAATTCTTATTTGCTTGTCATTTATCTTTATTTCTACTTATTATTTGTGATTATTTTGTAAGAATTGCTTCAGAAGCAGAAAAAAAAAACTAAGTAACCACCACAATCAACATCACTAATACCATCAACGCCACCACCATCCCTCAGAAAGAAAAAATTTTTTTTTAACTGCACAATTAAGGAAATTATACGATACAGAAATTGTTTTAAATTTTTAAAAGTAGATGCAAAATGTAAACATAAAAAAAAATGAAAATTTGATAATATAAAATTTCGCAAAGTCGAAATCGATATGCATAGATTTTCAATAGGCGTTGTACACTTAGGACCTTGAAACTTGTGCAAAATTTCAGATTTCTGGCTTTTGGTTTGTTTGCCAACGGCAAGGTTTTGCTTTTAAAAATTGAGGTCCTCTCAATTTACGAGTTTCATTGGATGACGCATCCTTTAACCCACTTAAACCATTTTAAATGCCAATATCCATATAAGCACTTTTAATATTCCAGACAAATTTCAGCTCCATATGCTAAGTTTTATGACCGCAAAAACGTTAAGAACATAAAGGCTGACGGACAGACGTAGAGACATATCAAAATCGTTTCACAATTTATTTATTGATCAAGCATTATGATAAAATGAATGAAACACCCAACCACTGGGTGGCAGTTATGCAAAAAGTTACTTAAAAATATTCAGGGTTAGCAATTATTTTAATCAGTTCAAAACAATTTATAATTTAAGTTTTATTCTACATTTTCAATTCTATATTTATCTAAACTTCTTTAGATCATCAAAATTAACCAAAACATTTTATATTTTAATTATTTATAATGATGTTAACGATTATAATGATAATAATAATCATTTTGTTTTTATTTTAATTTTTGTTTTTGTTTTTTTTTTTTTCATATTTAACATTATTTTGTATTGGCCTCTTAATTCCAAACTTCTATGAAGTTAAATGCCATAAAAGCATAATTTTTCACTTATAATTTATGGTAAGAGAATTATTTGCGAGAAATCAACAATAAAAGAAAAAATTAAGAAAATAGAAAATCAGAATAACGTAACACAGAATCACAATCAAAATAAAAAATTGAAAAATAAGAAAGGACTTCAAAAAATGAAATGGGCGAGTCGTCTTTAACAACAAATGTCAAATTTTTTACTTCTTCAAGCTTCTTCATTATTTTATTATTTTAATTTATTGTTTTGTTGTTGTTCATTGTTTTTGAATAATCTTTTCATATATGTATCGAAAAATGTATCAAAATTATCAAAAATATCTCAATATTATCTCATAATCATTTACAATCAATAACATCAAAAAGTCATGCAATTTTTCATTATAAAATAAATAAAATTTTTTTTTTTATATATATATCTCGTTTTTTTAAAATTTATGTTAATGCATTAAAATTTACAATAAATATATAAATTTTAAAAATATATGAATAATACGAATGTAATGAAGTCTTTGTTTTTTTCTTTCTTTCTTTCTTTTTTAGTAATTTTTTTTTTGTTTTTGTTTTTATTTTTCATTTTTTTTTTTATACACTGCATCACTTATGACATAAGAAATTACAAGTTACTACAGTTATTTATAAAATTTTAGAAAGAGTCGACTTATAGCCATCTTTTATTCAAAGAAATAACTTGAAAATACTTCTTGTTACCAATTTAAGCCTATCTGTCTGCCCGTCTGTCCATGTTAATTTCTTATCAAGTTACAATTTGGAATTTTTGAGATAGAGTAATAAAATTTGTTAGGTAGATTGATTTTAAACCAGAGATGAACTCTATTGAAAATGTTATGTTAAATGTGGGACCACGCCCCCTATAAGATTTTGCTTAAAAGAAATCGTTATATAGCCAAAAATTATAATTTGAATATAAATTGATATTGCTTTGTATTTTGACATTTTGTTTTTTTTTTTGTTTTTTGAAAAATATCTCTATCGAATTTGATGCAAATCGCTCCATTTTTCTTAATCCATTCCTACATAACGTCTTTTTTTTTGCAAAAAAAAAAAAAATTCCAAAAATAACTATCTTCTATCTTACTTAATTTTTGCAATCATATTCGGCAATATGATGTAGGGCATTTGAAAATCGACTCCTATTGACTATTAGATTTTTACTCGTTTTTGTGCAAGTGAATGCAACATCAAATATATATATTTTTTATATATATATATAGTTGTTGTTGTCGTTCCATTGCTGTTATTGTTGTTCCTGCAACTATCAAGTTGAGAGCAGTCAATGAACTTGATTTGATTCCATTATAATTTTCTCGCTGGCTTGTCATATTATAACAGTAAAATTATAATAAAGAAAATGAAAATAACAATAACAACAACAATAACAATAACAAATAAGTTTCATTTTAAATTACATATGAATGAATCCATTCATTGGTAGCTGTTTGGTACAACATCCACTTTTCATAAATTTACTTAATAAATTTACTAAATAAATTCAATTTATTACATAATTTTTCCATATTTATGGTATATACTTGATATCGTGTACTTATTACGGTGTAGTGGATACTGCTAGAAATACATTGAATTGATACTTATGAAAAGCTTAAAGATATATAAGCAACTATTGATTTAAAACGAAGAAAGTGAGAACTTTATAATTCGAGAGTTGGGAGAGTTGGGAGAGTTGGGACACTTTAACACCCTACACCATTTTGCCTAATGTAAGTAGAAAGTTAGATAAATAAATTACAAGTCAATAATATTGAATATTAAATTGTAATTTTTAGAAATTCAAAAAATGGGCTGTTCTGGACCAAATATGGCAGTTATATTCTTATATCGCACTGTAAAGCAATGACAATTTTTATTAAAATATATTTTTTGGTTATATAATGATTTTAACGTATAAATTCTTTCTTATAAAATAAGTGTTTTTACTTTAAAAGTGAGGACGTGTCCTTGGACCGATTTGGCCCAATTTCAATATCAATCTACTTGCGAGAACTTTCAGTATTTCTGTCAAATTTAACCTCAAGCAATGGAGACTAAACTTATACATTAAATTATTTGGAATGTCATTACCTCCCTAATTATTGGGACCTTGAATAAGTTTTCGCTGTTTATTTTTTAAAGAGAGCCGTAGAAATCTTGAATCAAGCCCACTAAGTGTTTTTATTAGATGACAATACTCAACCTCATATGGTTAATCTACCTGAAAATTTTATCCCACCTGTTATAGCATCTTCCAATTTTCACTTATTCAATTCAATGACACTCGGCCTATCTGACCAGCGCTTTCATTCTAACGAAGAAGCTAATAAATGTTTTGATTTTTGGAGAATTTTACAGGACATGGAAGTTATCCGTTGCGGTACTCATATATTGCCAGAACCATGAGAAAATCTTGCCTTTAGCGACTTATTTTTTTTAACTGATCTTTTATACTACTTTTAATGCAAGGTGTAATAGCATATAGCACCTAAAAAGATAGAGCCATTTTTTTTTTTTACATTACTTTGTGACTAAGCAGCACTTTTTAGCATTGAATTTAAACTAATCAGCCTGTCTAAAATTTAAAATTTGATATATAGGCATATTTTGTTTGAGAAGCGCTAGAAATTAACTATGGAATAATTTGAACTGTTTTTACGAAAGGCCAATATGGGAATAAGCATTTACAATTTTGAATCCATTTTTAAAAAAATATTTTCAAATTAATACTTTCCCTCTGTAATGCATGGAATTATAAACTTATCGCTTATATCGCACATTTGATTAAAATATGAATACTTTTTAATATGAGACCTTATTTCACCGCTTTATCCATAAATATGTTGCATTTGATGGCAAAAGCTTTGCATTGCAAAAGGCAACAGTGCTGTAAAATTACACCATAAAGTGATTTATATCTGGAGCTGAAGATCATTACAAATCGTGCTTTATGCGATGGTGAAAAGCTATCTATTATCATACAAATACATAGATACATACACATATACATATACACATACATTTACACAAATATTAACAGTACTTAAGTCAACAAATGATCAACAAAAAAAAAAAAAAAAAAAAGAAGAAAGCTGCATGAAGTTGTTAGCAGAATGTTATTACATTGTTATCTTAATTACATAAATTATGAAAGCTGTTTTAAAAACCGGACAAAAGGCGCATGTAGTGTAAATGCATATATGACCGAACGACCGAACGACCGAACGACCGATCGATCGAATGATCGATCAATGATCAATGTGCAGTGCTGATCATAATACAAATTTCAATTCATTGAATTGGAATTATAACTTACTCACCTAACGGTATAAGCAGTCTCTATTGAATTTTATTTTATTGTTCAAAGAAAAAAAACCCACAAAAACAAAGCAGAAAAAAAGTAATGTTTTTCGAAAAGAGCTTATAATGCAAAAGAAGAATTGTTCAAACATTGTTAAAAACTTTTTAACTGAGAGTACAGAAAAAAAGCACACGCGACAAATATCTTCTCATTTTAAATGTGCTTAATATCTTTTATGAGATCATTTGCACTTTTACAGATTGCTTACCATGCCATTTTCAATTTGTACATTCATAAGGTTAGCTAACGGTAATAATATTACAATTAATACGTATATAAATTGAAAAAAAAAATATAAAATAAAAAATTTCCTGTATTTTGAAAATATTTTCTTCTCAAATACGCAGATAAAATAGAAGAATATGGCTTTACGGTTAGCACGTCGAACAACAACGTCCATTGGCAAGATTATGATAGATCAATTATGTGTACGTGCGATGGCTGCAATGTCTAATACTAAAAATATTGGATTCATTGGCCTAGGTAATATGGGTGGACATATGGCAAGCAATTTAATCAAAAAAGGTCACAAATTACATGTGAACGATGTATCGAAAAATGCTGTAGACAATTTAAAGTCTAAGGGTGCAAAAGTATATGAAAACACAAACGACTTAGCACGTAATTCTGATTTTGTCATAACCATGTTACCAAATAATGATATCGTTTGGCAAGTTTATAATGAGATGACTAAAGATTGTGTTAATGAAGAAACAATATTTATTGATTCTTCAACAATTGATCCAAATTTGGCTAAACAATTGCAGCAACTAATTTGCTCAAAAGGAGCACGTTTTTTGGATGCCCCCGTTTCTGGTGGCGTACCTGGCGCTGAGCAAGGTACTTTAACTTTTATGGTAGGTGGCACAGAAGCTGAATATAAGGCTGTTAAAAGTATTTTAGAGTGCATGGGTAAACGTATTACTCATTGCGGTGACTATGGTATGGGTCAGGCAGCTAAATTATGTAATAATATGATGTTGGCCATATCAATGATAGGTGTATCAGAGGCCATGAATTTAGCTATACGTTTAGGTCTAAAACCGCAAACATTTGCTGATATAATGAATTCATCAACAGGCCGTTGTTGGTCTTCAGAGGTATATAATCCTGTGCCTGGTATTGTAGCCACTGCTCCTGCCAGTAATGATTACAAAGGTGGTTTCTCTACAGATTTAATTACAAAAGATTTAGGTTTAGCTTCCGGTATTGCCACAACCTCCAATACTCCCATACCATTGGGTTCTCTGGCGCATCAAATCTATCGCACTTTAAAAGCCCATGGCTTTGGCAATAAAGATTTCTCTGTCATTTATGATTTCCTCAAAAATGAGAAATTCAATTAAAAACGTGACAGCATAGCTAAAGGAAAAAAAAGATGATGTGAACAATTAATTCGCGTTTCCAATATAAAATTCATACTAACTCTAGAAAGCGCGTGCATAAAAAACATTATACCAGTGGTGCATTTATAGAGTTTCAATTCAATTATACGAATAAGTTTTTATTTAAATTAATATAAATTTTATAGAGCATATGCATAGATGTATGCATGTATATATGGATGTATGTATATGTATATTGTAGTGAACTATCTGTACCCAAGGCTAGATAATTGTATAAATTTATAAATAACATTAAAACGTAATAAACCATTTAAGAGTAAACTGAATAAGTTTTTTTGTTAAAAGAAAAGAGAAAAATCTTATACAAATATATTTTAAAGTGACACATGTGCGACATAATTTTCGCTTGATTTGATGATGTTCTCTTTATCACGGTATTTTAGTAACGTTCACATGATTTGTATGGCCACCCGCCAAAGTTTGGTGGTATACTCAAATTGTTATTACATTTGTAAAGACTAGACAAAAGCGTCGGAGATCCTATAAAATATAGAGTTTCAAATTTTGAATCGATTTAAACTTTTCTGGTGGCCGGGGTGTCCATCTATGGTAAAAATTCTTCTTCAGGTCGTAAAGAGACATTGATGTTAAATATGGCAGAAACGTTGAAAGTTAATGATATTGAAACTGAAAATAGGTAAAAAGTCTAAGGGCACGCCTACAATTACAACTTAAATTAAGAATCTTTCCATTTTTTAAATAAAAATTTCAAGTTTTCGGCTTCTTACTTAAAAACTGGGTTCAATTACAAAGTTGAAATTGTTCCCCCTAAAAAAAATATTAAAGTCTAAATTTTTCAATGCTTTTCCTAAAATTATACAAATTGGTTAAGCCTGCTCTTAGTAGTCAAAATCTTGAACAGATAGACAGCAAACATTTTGCATATTTATTAAAATTTTAGCGCTCAAAAGGGATTTAAATTGACCACGCCTACTAGAAATTATATAAAGTCAAACTTTTACTTTCATTTTTATATGTTTTTTACTCATTCTTTAAAAACTAGCAACAGATAGATATTTTACAAGAACGTACAAATATTATCTAGTAATATCTGCGCAAAATATCTTGAATCAAAGACGCCTCTCATAATTTACACAATATCAATCTACATGTCATAATAATCCGATACTTAAAAATGAAGTCTCTATTAAATGCGTCCACATTTTTCATGCTTTTGAAAACGCTAATGTCCATTAAAACTAATTACCCATAAAAAACTCATTATCAATGGAAATTATTTAATTTATTATCAGCTCTTAAAAATACCCTACGCCACTTTATCCAATGTGTTCGAATGTGTCAATAGAAAGAAATAAAAGTCAATGAAACTAAAATTACCCGGGTGATGAAGAATGGAGACTAATCCAAACCAAATTGCATGGTATATTAAAATCGCAATAAAGGCAGAATATTTATGTTAAAGAAATTATCCGATATAATCTTGTAATCAACATTTGACATGTTGAATTGAATTTGCATTAAGTGAATTCAAACTTATACACTTGGACAAACTTGTGTCAATATAAACGATAAAAATTTTAAACTGAAAGTTAATCAACCTTTCTCAGTAACTCTCTCAGAAATTCTAAGAGAAACTCGGAGAGGAACAGAGGGAAAGAGAAAAAGTGTATATTAATGCATAATATCTCTGATACAACTATAAATTGTATTCTCTTATTATCTAAACTTATAAAAATAAATAAGTAGTAAAAATTTGCAGAAAATTTTCAAGGAAAGTTTTCTTGCTTTTGACAGTGTAGACTTTATAAGTAAAAAGAGTTTTACTGAAAGCTTACTGAAAGTTTTTATTCTCCAGCTGCAGGTTGTATTATTTTACGTATATTTGATATAAATCATGCGAAATTAAATGGATTCATGAGTATGTTTATTTCATGTGTTATAAAGAGACAATTCTGGTTGAGCCTTTCCATTCTACAATGTAAATCAAAGGTGGGGAACAATAAGTAGTAGTGAGATCTTTCAAGTTGGTCGAAAATTATTCATAAACTTCAACTTAAATCACTGTTCACCAATAATTTTAACACAGTTTCAAGTTGCAATTTCAAAATTTGATTTGTAAACTCTCATATTTTAGAGCAATATATACACATGCACATTCATAATAAAATCCTAATAATTCTAATAAATGTACATGAATTTTATTTCATCCATATGTATCTACATTTCTGATTCAGTGAGTTTCAAAACAAATATCTTTAGAATTAAAGTTTTATGCCTAAAAGTTGACAGATGTAAAATACATTTATTTGTCAAATTTTTTAGTTTTTCTATAGCCATCAAAATATAAAAAAATATAAAATAAAAAATTTCCTGTATTTTGAAAATATTTTCTTCTCAAATACGCAGATAAAATAGAAGAATATGGCTTTACGGTTAGCACGTCGAACAACAACGTCCATTGGCAAGATTATGATAGATCAATTATGTGTACGTGCGATGGCTGCAATGTCTAATACTAAAAATATTGGATTCATTGGCCTAGGTAATATGGGTGGACATATGGCAAGCAATTTAATCAAAAAAGGTCACAAATTACATGTGAACGATGTATCGAAAAATGCTGTAGACAATTTAAAGTCTAAGGGTGCAAAAGTATATGAAAACACAAACGACTTAGCACGTAATTCTGATTTTGTCATAACCATGTTACCAAATAATGATATCGTTTGGCAAGTTTATAATGAGATGACTAAAGATTGTGTTAATGAAGAAACAATATTTATTGATTCTTCAACAATTGATCCAAATTTGGCTAAACAATTGCAGCAACTAATTTGCTCAAAAGGAGCACGTTTTTTGGATGCCCCCGTTTCTGGTGGCGTACCTGGCGCTGAGCAAGGTACTTTAACTTTTATGGTAGGTGGCACAGAAGCTGAATATAAGGCTGTTAAAAGTATTTTAGAGTGCATGGGTAAACGTATTACTCATTGCGGTGATTATGGTATGGGTCAGGCAGCTAAATTATGTAATAATATGACGTTGGGCATATCAATGATAGGTGTATCGGAGGCCATGAATTTAGCTATACGTTTAGGTTTAAAACCGCAAATATTTGCTGATATATTGAATTCATCAACAGGCCGTTGTTGGTCTTCAGAGGTGTACAATCCTGTACCTGGTATTGTGGCCACTGCTCCCGCCAGTAATGGTTACAAAGGTGGTTTCTCTACAGACTTAATTACAAAAGATTTAGGTTTAGCATCCGGTATTGCCACAGCCTCCAATACTCCCATAATAATGGGTTCTGTGGCGCATCAAATCTATCGCACTTTAAAAGCCCGTGGCTTTGGCAATAAAGATTTCTCCGTCGTTTATGAATTCCTCAAAAATGAGAAATTCAATTAAAAAAGGAATTAATTGAGTATTGATCGAGTATAGACGTACCGTGTTTAATATGAAAAGTATTTGGGAAGAACAAAATTATATAAAATATAATAAACAAACAAATTACCAAAAATAAAGAAAATTTTATTGCAAATATCAAGTTTTTTCGCTAATTTGTTTGTTTGGTGTGAAATGCAAAACTAAACCTAAAAAACAATATTATTTTTTATACATGGGGAACTAAAACAGTCTGTAACAATTACAGACAGAACAAACTGATTAAAACTATAATTTTTGTTAGATTATTAGCCGTGTTAATGCTGATAGTTATAATCTATTGTTAAAATCTCTAATTAAAATTCCACTAATTAGCATGTTCTAATCAATTTCTATTAAGTTGATCCTAATTTTGTTGGAATCAACCTTTTTTTTAACTGCCGCTCATTGTTTGAGCACAGTCGAGAATACACCGTTACTTACTTTTTTTCTTCTTTCCTGTGCGGTACCTTGCATATTTTTTTGCTGGAGTTCATTGACCTTGATAGCAAAAGTTCATTGACTTTGCAAGAATTGCAATTAGTAAAGTTGTAATACCAACAACAATTAGAAAATGTCAAACAAATTGCAAAGTAAAAAGGCTCACAAGCAACTAGAGCTCTCTTTCACTAAAGCACCGAAACTATCTGAAAGTGACTCTCCTTTTTTGCTATAGATTGATCAGGGCTTTGATAAGCTAAGCAGAGAAATTACACAGGGAAGTGAGACTGGCTTTTTGAATCTTCTCGACTGCAGGATATCTCAATTTAAATTAGAAATTAATGCCAAAATAAGTGATCTCAATACCCAGTACTCAACTCTAAAAATAAGAGTCGAGGATGCCGAAGCACACTTAAACGGAATGGCACACTTACAAAATGAGTTTGATAGATTTAAAGCAGACTTTGGGTTAACCCTTAGTAATATAAAAAGTAAGTTAACTCAGCTTGTGGACAATGATCTAATAAGTATTAAAGAAGCAGCGGTTAAACAAGAGAATTTACTTGTGGCCAATGACATACGTGTATCGGGCGTTCCACACGTTGATAATGAAAATCTTAATCTAATCTTCGTGAACTTATGAGGACAAATTGGTGCAGAAGTACCCAATTACCGAGCAATTTATCGCGTTTAAACGCAGAATGTCAAGGACTCTGCTATAATAATTAAACTGAACTCTCCATATAAGAGAAATCAATTATTACATGCGATTAGGAAGTTCAAAAGCGCCAAGAAAACCACCTCTGCTACTCTCGCACATTGGTATAAATAGTGATACTCCTTTTTATGTAAATGAAAATCTAACAAGACATAATTTTGGTAATTATGCTTAATCATTACATTTCAAGGTTGTTTAACTCTTTCATTCCTTTAAGAAAGTCATAGTCAACCACCGTCGTTCAATAGTGACATCGTGCGTTTGACATTGCCGATCAGTCTTGACGTCAATGAAATTAATAGAAATTTTCTGTACATTTCTCCCCCACCTACTGACATGACTTTTTATTCAGATAAACACCGTGATGATTGTCTCTCCAGTTTTGACTTTCGCTTGATTGAAGATGAAGATATGCTCGAAAGTATCTTATCCATAAAATCTAATTCAACTGGGTATGACGGCATTAATCCTAAGTTTTTGGAACTTCTATTGCCCAAATTATTAAATATATTACTCATATTTTCAATGACATTATTAAGACATTTTGCTACCGAGGGTGCTGCAAGATCGCAAAAATCATATCATTGCCAAAAGCAAATAGTGAATACCGAGCGATTGCTATTCTACCCTTTTTATCTAAAACCTTTGAGGGATAATTCAAAAACAGGCCTCATCATTTGTGCTTGGGTACAATCTTCTCTCAGCAAAGCAATCTGGTTTCCGTTATAATAGATCCTGCACTACTGTTCTCTTCTGTGATGTCGTTGAAGATTTAAGATAAGGACTTGATGTCGGCAAGATATCCTGCTTGGTACTTCTTGATTTTTCAAAAGCATTTGATACCGTTGATCACACCCTTCTGTGCTATAAGTTAAGCACACTTTTTAATCTTTCTTGTAGACCCTGTCAGCTAACTCAATCCTATCTGCCCAATAGATCTCAATGTATTTTTGCAAACGACCATTTTTTCGACTGTCTGTCCGTTACCCGAGGTGTCCCACAGGGATCAATTCTCGGCCCACTCCTTTTTCCTTTGTACATTAACGACCTACCAGATATTTTGGAATCATGTAGCGTTCATATGTACGCTGACGATGTGCAATAGTACCTTAGCTGCAGTCCTGATGATCTTAACGGCCTTAGCAGTAAAGTAAATAATGACGTGGCACAAATGCCAATGGTCTTTGCCAAAATTCTGCAAAAACTAAATGCCTTATCATACACAAAGATACGTGTCCAACAAATGTCGTTCTTAAATTAAACGATGAACAAATCGACGTTATTGATTCTGTAAAAAATCTAGAGGTAATTTTCAACTGAAAATTAACTTGGTCTAACCAAATTAATGCTTGTGTGGGTAGAGTATACGGGATACTTAGGACGCTTTGGTCATCTCAGCATTTTATACCTTTAAACATACATATGCTTATAGCAAAGACTTATCTCATGCCTACATAACTATATGGTTGCGAAACTTTTTGTAACTGCGACTACCTGGTTAAATACGGGCTCCACAAAGCGTTTAACATAATACTTTCCGTCTGCATATAAAAACCGTCTTTATGGTGTTTTCTTGGATAATCTCCTTAAATACCGTACTCTCACATTACTCCATAAAATTATCACTACACATGAACTGTTCAATAGAATCCGTTTCACATGTTCTCCAAGGTTCAAGCATATCATCCAGTTTCAAAATATTTCTCTCATGTCTGAGCACAGTTTTCTTTATCAATGCTGTGTGATTCTGGAACTATCTTTTTATAAGTTTTTTACTCATTCTTTAAAAACTAGCAACAGATAGATATTTTACAAGAACGTACAAATATTATCTAGTAATATCTGCGCAAAATATCTTGAATCAAAGACGCCTCTCATAATTTACACAATATCAATCTACATGTCATAATAATCCGATACTTAAAAATGAAGTCTCTATTAAATGCGTCCACATTTTTCATGCTTTTGAAAACGCTAATGTCCATTAAAACTAATTACCCATAAAAAACTCATTATCAATGGAAATTATTTAATTTATTATCAGCTCTTAAAAATACCCTACGCCACTTTATCCAATGTGTTCGAATGTGTCAATAGAAAGAAATAAAAGTCAATGAAACTAAAATTACCCGGGTGATGAAGAATGGAGACTAATCCAAACCAAATTGCATGGTATATTAAAATCGCAATAAAGGCAGAATATTTATGTTAAAGAAATTATCCGATATAATCTTGTAATCAACATTTGACATGTTGAATTGAATTTGCATTAAGTGAATTCAAACTTATACACTTGGACAAACTTGTGTCAATATAAACGATAAAAATTTTAAACTGAAAGTTAATCAACCTTTCTCAGTAACTCTCTCAGAAATTCTAAGAGAAACTCGGAGAGGAACAGAGGGAAAGAGAAAAAGTGTATATTAATGCATAATATCTCTGATACAACTATAAATTGTATTCTCTTATTATCTAAACTTATAAAAATAAATAAGTAGTAAAAATTTGCAGAAAATTTTCAAGGAAAGTTTTCTTGCTTTTGACAGTGTAGACTTTATAAGTAAAAAGAGTTTTACTGAAAGCTTACTGAAAGTTTTTATTCTCCAGCTGCAGGTTGTATTATTTTACGTATATTTGATATAAATCATGCGAAATTAAATGGATTCATGAGTATGTTTATTTCATGTGTTATAAAGAGACAATTCTGGTTGAGCCTTTCCATTCTACAATGTAAATCAAAGGTGGGGAACAATAAGTAGTAGTGAGATCTTTCAAGTTGGTCGAAAATTATTCATAAACTTCAACTTAAATCACTGTTCACCAAAATTTTAACACAGTTTCAAGTTGCAATTTCAAAATTTGATTTGTAAACTCTCATATTTTAGAGCAATATATACACATGCACATTCATAATAAAATCCTAATAATTCTAATAAATGTACATGAATTTTATTTCATCCATATGTATCTACATTTCTGATTCAGTGAGTTTCAAAACAAATATCTTTAGAATTAAAGTTTTATGCCTAAAAGTTGACAGATGTAAAATACATTTATTTGTCAAATTTTTTAGTTTTTCTATAGCCATCAAAATATAAAAAAATATAAAATAAAAAATTTCCTGTATTTTGAAAATATTTTCTTCTCAAATACGCAGATAAAATAGAAGAATATGGCTTTACGGTTAGCACGTCGAACAACAACGTCCATTGGCAAGATTATGATAGATCAATTATGTGTACGTGCGATGGCTGCAATGTCTAATACTAAAAATATTGGATTCATTGGCCTAGGTAATATGGGTGGACATATGGCAAGCAATTTAATCAAAAAAGGTCACAAATTACATGTGAACGATGTATCGAAAAATGCTGTAGACAATTTAAAGTCTAAGGGTGCAAAAGTATATGAAAACACAAACGACTTAGCACGTAATTCTGATTTTGTCATAACCATGTTACCAAATAATGATATCGTTTGGCAAGTTTATAATGAGATGACTAAAGATTGTGTTAATGAAGAAACAATATTTATTGATTCTTCAACAATTGATCCAAATTTGGCTAAACAATTGCAGCAACTAATTTGCTCAAAAGGAGCACGTTTTTTGGATGCCCCCGTTTCTGGTGGCGTACCTGGCGCTGAGCAAGGTACTTTAACTTTTATGGTAGGTGGCACAGAAGCTGAATATAAGGCTGTTAAAAGTATTTTAGAGTGCATGGGTAAACGTATTACTCATTGCGGTGATTATGGTATGGGTCAGGCAGCTAAATTATGTAATAATATGACGTTGGGCATATCAATGATAGGTGTATCGGAGGCCATGAATTTAGCTATACGTTTAGGTTTAAAACCGCAAATATTTGCTGATATATTGAATTCATCAACAGGCCGTTGTTGGTCTTCAGAGGTGTACAATCCTGTACCTGGTATTGTGGCCACTGCTCCCGCCAGTAATGGTTACAAAGGTGGTTTCTCTACAGACTTAATTACAAAAGATTTAGGTTTAGCATCCGGTATTGCCACAGCCTCCAATACTCCCATAATAATGGGTTCTGTGGCGCATCAAATCTATCGCACTTTAAAAGCCCGTGGCTTTGGCAATAAAGATTTCTCCGTCGTTTATGAATTCCTCAAAAATGAGAAATTCAATTAAAAAAGGAATTAATTGAGTATTGATCGAGTATAGACGTACCGTGTTTAATATGAAAAGTATTTGGGAAGAACAAAATTATATAAAATATAATAAACAAACAAATTACCAAAAATAAAGAAAATTTTATTGCAAATATCAAGTTTTTTCGCTAATTTGTTTGTTTGGTGTGAAATGCAAAACTAAACCTAAAAAACAATATTATTTTTTATACATGGGGAACTAAAACAGTCTGTAACAATTACAGACAGAACAAACTGATTAAAACTATAATTTTTGTTAGATTATTAGCCGTGTTAATGCTGATAGTTATAATCTATTGTTAAAATCTCTAATTAAAATTCCACTAATTAGCATGTTCTAATCAATTTCTATTAAGTTGATCCTAATTTTGTTGGAATCAACCTTTTTTTTAACTGCCGCTCATTGTTTGAGCACAGTCGAGAATACACCGTTACTTACTTTTTTTCTTCTTTCCTGTGCGGTACCTTGCATATTTTTTTGCTGGAGTTCATTGACCTTGATAGCAAAAGTTCATTGACTTTGCAAGAATTGCAATTAGTAAAGTTGTAATACCAACAACAATTAGAAAATGTCAAACAAATTGCAAAGTAAAAAGGCTCACAAGCAACTAGAGCTCTCTTTCACTAAAGCACCGAAACTATCTGAAAGTGACTCTCCTTTTTTGCTATAGATTGATCAGGGCTTTGATAAGCTAAGCAGAGAAATTACACAGGGAAGTGAGACTGGCTTTTGAATCTTCTCGACTGCAGGATATCTCAATTTAAATTAGAAATTAATGCCAAAATAAGTGATCTCAATACCCAGTACTCAACTCTAAAAATAAGAGTCGAGGATGCCGAAGCACACTTAAACGGAATGGCACACTTACAAAATGAGTTTGATAGATTTAAAGCAGACTTTGGGTTAACCCTTAGTAATATAAAAAGTAATATAAAAAGTAAGTTAACTCAGCTTGTGGACAATGATCTAATAAGTATTAAAGAAGCAGCGGTTAAACAAGAGAATTTACTTGTGGCCAATGACATACGTGTATCGGGCGTTCCACACGTTGATAATGAAAATCTTAATCTAATCTTTGTGAACTTATGAGGACAAATTGGTGCAGAAGTACCCAATTACCGAGCAATTTATCGCGTTTAAACGCAGAATGTCAAGGACTCTGCTATAATAATTAAACTGAACTCTCCATATAAGAGAAATCAATTATTACATGCGATTAGGAAGTTCAAAAGCGCCAAGAAAACCACCTCTGCTACTCTCGCACATTGGTATAAATAGTGATACTCCTTTTTATGTAAATGAAAATCTAACAAGACATAATTTTGGTAATTATGCTTAATCATTACATTTCAAGGTTGTTTAACTCTTTCATTCCTTTAACTCTTTCAACCACCGTCGTTCAATAGTGACATCGTGCACCTGATTCGTGTCCAGGATACCTGCTGCACAAGATGGAAACGTTACAGAACGCCAGTTTTTAATGAGAGTTTCAGAAGTGCTAGACGAGCGTAACTATGCCTAAGTACTAAAATACATATACGAAAAATTTGCACTACTGATGTCAGGTGACGAAATGGGGAAATCGGCGACATCGATATTGCAAAGCAGCGTTTGACATTGCCGATCAGTCTTGACGTCAATGAAATTAATAGAAATTTTCTGAACATTTCTCCCCCACCTACTGACATGACTTTTTATTCAGATAGACACCGTGATGATTGTCTCTCCAGTTTTGACTTTCGCTTGATTGAACATGAAGATATGCTCGAAAGTATCTTATCCATAAAATCTAATTCAACTGGGTATGACGGCATTAATCCTAAGTTTTTGGAACTTCTATTGCCCAAATTATTAAATATATTACTCATATTTTCAATGACATTATTAAGACATTTTGCTACCGAGGGTGCTGCAAGATCGCAAAAATCATATCATTGCCAAAAGCAAATAGTGAATACCGAGCGATTGCTATTCTACCCTTTTTATCTAAAACCTTTGAGGGATAATTCAAAAACAGGCCTCATCATTTGTGCTTGGGTACAATCTTCTCTCAGCAAAGCAATCTGGTTTCCGTTATAATAGATCCTGCACTACTGTTCTCTTCTGTGATGTCGTTGAAGATTTAAGATAAGGACTTGATGTCGGCAAGATATCCTGCTTGGTACTTCTTGATTTTTCAAAAGCATTTGATACCGTTGATCACACCCTTCTGTGCTATAAGTTAAGCACACTTTTTAATCTTTCTTGTAGACCCTGTCAGCTAACTCAATCCTATCTGTCCAATAGATCTCAATGTATTTTTGCAAACGACCATTTTTTCGACTGTCTGTCCGTTACCCGAGGTGTCCCACAGGGATCAATTCTCGGCCCACTCCCTTTTCCTTTGTACATTAACGACCTACCAGATATTTTGGAATCATGTAGCATTCATATGTACGCTGACGATGTGCAATAGTACCTTAGCTGCAGTCCTGATGATCTTGACGGCCTTAGCAGTAAAGTAAATAATGACGTGGCACAAATGCCAATGGTCTTTGCCAAAATTCTGCAAAAACTAAATGCCTTATCATACACAAAGATACGTGTCCAACAAATGTCGTTCTTAAATTAAACGATGAACAAATCGACGTTATTGATTCTGTAAAAAATCTAGAGGTAATTTTCAACTGAAAATTAACTTGGTCTAACCAAATTAATGCTTGTGTGGGTAGAGTATACGGGATACTTAGGACGCTTTGGTCATCTCAGCATTTTATACCTTTAAACATACATATGCTTATAGCAAAGACTTATCTCATGCCTACATAACTATATGGTTGCGAAACTTTTTGTAACTGCGACTACCTGGTTAAATACGGGCTCTACAAAGCGTTTAACACAATACTTTCCGTCTGCATATAAAAACCGTCTTTATGGTGTTTTCTTGGATAATCTCCTTAAATACCGTACTCTCACATTACTCCATAAAATTATCACTACACATGAACCAGATTATCTGTTCAATAGAATCCGTTTCACATGTTCTCCAAGGTTCAAGCATATCATCCAGTTTCAAAATATTTCTCTTATGTCTGAGCACAGTTTTCTTTATCAATGCTGTGTGATTCTGGAACTATCTTTTTATAAGTTTTTTACTCATTCTTTAAAAACTAGCCACAGATAGATATTTTACAAGAACGTACAAATATTATCTAGTAATATCTGCGCAAAATATCTTGAATCAAAGACGCCTCTCATAATTTACACAATATCAATCTACATGTCATAATAATCCGATACTTAAAAATGAAGTCTCTATTAAATGCGTCCACATTTTTCATGCTTTTGAAAACGCTAATGTCCATTAAAACTAATTACCCATAAAAAACTCATTATCAATGGAAATTATTTAATTTATTATCAGCTCTTAAAAATACCCTACGCCACTTTATCCAATGTGTTCGAATGTGTCAATAGAAAGAAATAAAAGTCAATGAAACTAAAATTACCCGGGTGATGAAGAATGGAGACTAATCCAAACCAAATTGCATGGTATATTAAAATGCAATAAAGGCAGAATATTTATGTTAAAGAAATTATCCGATATAATCTTGTAATCAACATTTGACATGTTGAATTGAATTTGCATTAAGTGAATTCAAACTTATACCTGAAACCACTTAATAATGTCTGTCTATCGCATCGTCTGTGTGTCTGTCTATATGTTAATGATCGCAAACTTAGTATTTATGATTTTTATTTATTATTTGTTACATTATTTATCATAACAATAAAAAGTAGAAATAAATAAGAAAATTTTATTTAGCTGGTGCAAAATCTTGAAGAAAAAGATGCATTTTAAGCTTATATTGGCCCAATTTTAAGATACCTTCTCATCTAAAACGTTCTTTGAAAGAAGTCTTTATATAAGAGTTATGTATACAAATTTTGTTTCAGATCGAATCAATTTCTATAGAATTTCTCATATAACGAACCCTTTCTAGTTATTTTCAAATAATTGAAGTATTACAATTTTTTATTTCGTTGACTTTATTTAAATTTTTGTTGACATTAAAGTACTCAATAGTTGGCTTTACTTGTTTTTATTAGCTGATCTGATCTGATCGAGATCTGAAATTTTTATTTGATAAAAATTTTTTTTTGTTAAAGACGCTGCAATCTACTGCCATAAGTCACGCATTTCTAAATATCATAAGAAATTAAGAAAATTATTTTTATATGGCTTGCTTTTATTTTTATAATTTTTTTATTAATTCTTTTATATTTGCTTTGCCAAATATTGCAAAAAAAGTAGCAATATTAAGGATTTAAGGTACAATTAGTTTCCTAACAAATACAATTCACGAAATATAATTAATAATAAATTTTAAATGAATAAAACATTACAAATGAATCAAATATTATTTATTCATTTATAATAATTTTTTCATATTTTTCTATTTTTTGCCTATTGCATTTTTTATATACAAAAAATATATTAATTAATTTAATTAAATTAATTATTATTAGATATAATTAGATAAATAAATAATTATATATAAAATATAATACTAAACAATTAACTAAAAATGAATATCACAAATACTTCTTATAAATATATAAATATTTTTAATAAAAGTTATGGAAAATAATTTATATTGTAATTAATTTATTATACCATTTTGTGCCATATATTTAATATCATTAATTAATATAACATTATAAATTGTTATACTAATTGCGATTGTGATATATCACGGCAATGATCAATAAAATTGAATAACATGAATGGCAAATTAAGAAAATGAAGTTTCATAATTTGAAATTTGTTGATTGATGTGGAAAAAAGACTGGTTATTTGGGAGACGATGCAAAAAATTTTAAAAAATTTAAAAAATTAATTATTAAGACTTTAAAATAAATTTTATGAAAAATTTTAAAAAGCATTTTGTGTCTACTACTACATTGGTTTTTTTTTTTTTTTTTTTGGGGCAAAACTGCTTTACATAGAATGTAGGGTCTCAGGAAAGGCCCAATTTGGATTTGCAATTTAGAAAATGATATGTAATGAGTCTTTTAAATGTTACAAACATATACACAAACTAATAATACCCTCACTATTACAAATGATGTAGAGTTTAACAAATGGCGGCGAGAATTCTACAATTAAAAAAAAAAAATCAATTACTTTATTATTCAAAATGATAATATCTGCTTAAAATGTTAACACTAAATAGATTTTAAGAAATTTATTGTTATTTACATTAAATCTAAATTGTAATATAAGAATTTTACAAGGACAAAATTTATGTACTTATCATTGAATGATGATGTAAAGAGACAGTGCAATCAATTTATATACAATTTCATATTTTATAATTTACATAAAGTTTTTTTTTGTTTTATTCTTACATTTTATTATTTTATTATTCTGAATTTTTCTTTTTTTTTTTTTTTTCTTATTATTTGATTTTGCATAAATGTAATGTAAATGGATAAGCGATTTTATAAAAATCATTCGTTCATTATTTGTTTATTTAATTACAATAGTTTTTTATTATTTCTAATTTCATTATTCTGGAATGGCTGGCATTATATTATAACACTAAAACCAATACAAGTCTGATTCTTTTGATTTAAAATTTATTATTAACTAATTATTAATTATACGGTATCAGTAATTAAGTATCAATGTCGAATTTAGTATAAAAAAAAAAGGAAAAATGTTATTTAGTTTCGCTTTCTAGATTTCAATTTAAGAATAGAAGAGAGAGAGAGTACGCTTCTTTAAAATATAATTCCATTTAAACTTGAAAAAAAAATTATCTAAATAAAATATTGAAAGAAAGACAATATGTTAAATTTTTCTTGATAATTTTAGATATTTTGCATCAAGCAATAACAATGATTTTTAAAATCATTATCGATTCAGCTAAATTATGAAAAATTACACATTAAAGTATATTGAGAGGCTTTTGACATGTTCAAACTTAACAAATAACAAAATTATATTTAAATTAACCAAAAAAAAAATATATTATTATATATATATATATATATATATAATAATTTAATATTCGATAATTTAGCGTAGACATGGCCGATTTGCATAATATTTGGACAGATATTGTTTAATAATTGCTTTAACATTTGTGCTTTTTGTTGTAATTTAAAAATTATAAACAAAAAAATGTAAATTTGTGCTTAAAAATGGAGCTACTTTCATTTTAGATGAAACTGTGAGCGTACCCTTTGACCAATTTAGCCCATTTTCAATCCTAACTTGTGCAAAGGAGCTTTATACGTTTCTGGAAGAAGTTTATATCTTTATCTTAAATTTTACGATAAGTAGAATATTTACAAGAATTATCATGGACTCAGATGGACAAATGGAGATATGCCCAGACTAAGACATGTCTAAGTAGATGCGGTTTTGAGAGCTAAGCAAGAATATGCATATTTCGTAAACCTTATAAGTTTAATAACAAAATAAATGTATACAAAATTTTGAGTATAAAAACAAAATGTACTTTATAAAAAGGAATATTTCTGAATCATCTATTTGCCAATTCCATACTTAAATTTTCAAATGGATTGCTTACATATATATATATATATGTATTGAACATAAATAATATTTTAATAGGTAATGTGCAATACGCTTATAATAAGTAACATTTTTTTAAATTTTATATAAAAAGAATTCTTAATTATTAGATTTTTGAATAAAGGAAACATTCATAATTTCCTCCTAAGTCAAAGTTAATTACTTTTTTTGTTAATATTGGAACAAAAATTTTTGTTTCTGTTGTAATATAATTTAATAAATTATATAATAACGCAATATTCTTGTCGATTTTTTCATATGAAAAATTATGAATTACGTAAACAAAATTATAATTAAGTGTATAATTAATTAAACATTTTAATTTTTCCAGGATTTGAGAATGGGCCACATTTTTATATGTAATTAAATATGCCAAGTAATTAATTTCAATAATTTAATTACATTTTTTAATGTAATGTGAAAAAGTAAGGTAATTCTTAATAAAAATTTTCAAAGAATTATGAATGATATTTTTCGGTGCATTTCTTAGTTTTTTTTTGGGGAGGGGGGGGGGAGTGTTTTTTATAACGCATACATTTTTCATTTTTAAAATTTTACGAATTTTTAATGCATTAATGTATATCTGCATTTAAATGTAATTTTTTACGTGCTGTTAATTTGAAAGTATCTGCCGAAGACTTTATTAATTGTGATATATTTCGTGCTGATTTTGTAGCCTTATTAAATGAGCCCGATAAAGGTTTTTGTGCACCGTTTGAATGAAAAGTATCCATTATATATGTAATTTGATTAGAAGCCGAGGACTACGTTGCTTTATATTTCTTTTTCGGATTGTTACGTACATTATCCGTGACCGAGGTAGCTGGTAATTCTCTATATTGATTCAATTCCACATCATCGGGTACACGAGATAAAAAATCTAATAATTCATTATTTGGTATAGAATTCGGTCGAATTAACCGTCTGGAGAATTTTGCAATACCCCATAATAATAAAAGTAAACGTATGGGTATAAAATGTAAAATAAAAATGGCAACCAATAATAAAACCACAGCTAACCAGGTTAATTCAGGGACGGAGAAATTAAATGTACTAGAATTACAAGTATAAATACAATGCAAATCAATTACTGGCATTTGTGTCATATACTAAAGATTACAATAGAAAATTTCAAGTAATTTTTTTTCTAATTGATGATCATATCCAGTTTATAAAGAATACTTTATACGATGGCCATCCAACCATATTTTATTTGAGAAAAATACCAACTTTAAAAGTATACCACGTATATACGAGAATCGATCGCTAAGGTAGTGAAACGATTTTTATAACCAGGATATGCCTTTCTCTTGGTATCTTCAGTATATGACACATGATCATAATGATCATAATCAATATGGGTTATACATATAAGTTATTAGCATTTTATTATATGTATATTACTTTTTAGTACTTTCACCCAATGAGGCCAAATAGCCGATAGTATTTTGTACAGTTTGAGATACTTCTTGTATAGCCTGTAAACGTTCTTTAATCGATTTCTTTTCCTCTTTTTCTCTATCATCGTCATCATCATCATCATAATCGTAATCATAATTGCCAGGGTTTGATTCATTAGCCGGACCCATTATTAGACGTTTTAACCAATTCCTTAAAATACCATTCACATTAATCGAAATATATTAGCAGAAATTTTGCCATTCTTTTAATTAATTATGTACTTAATTATGATGAGTAATAGAATTAAGGGTATTGTTTCCAGATTGCCATAAATACAAGCTAAAATCCATAAAATGAAAGCAACTAGAGACCTCATTGGATTTTCCCATTCAAAACAAGTTCTATTAAAAAAATAATAATAATAATAATAATTAATATATTTTAATTAATTCAATTTTAATTTAATTAATTTTAATTTAAATGAATTTTAATTAATTCAATTTTAATTTAATTAATTTTAATTTAAATGAATTTTAATTAATTCAATTTTAATTTAATTAATATAACTTAATTTATTTTAATTAAATTTAATTAAATTAATTTGTATGCCATAAATCATATGATATAAATTAATTAAATTTCACTTACTGTACATATCTGACTGCATCTAATATATCCATAATAATAATTTTCAGTCTATTCACGTTACGTAAAAATAATTGCCTTTTAAATTTTGTTTCCTGCTGAATTAATTTCTCCTCTTTGGGTTGCAATATGCGACATATAGCTCGTATTTCATTCCATATTACAGTCATCTCAAGCAAAATCTACATAGAATATTATTTGTTGTATTATGTACTCCCTTGGTAAGAATAATTAAAAATATTTTGGAAAATTATTTTAGAATGCTAACCTGAGGTGATAGACCTTTAGCTCTGGTACATAGATTTTTATCTTTTAGAGTATACCATCTTTTGACACCATTCTTAATACGTAATAGCGGTATAACTAAACGTCCTAAAAATTCAACTCGATGATCACGATCCTCATCATACACAGTAATTTCTAAAACTTGTGTTATATCCTTAACATTGCTAATAACATTAACAAGAACAAAAAAAAAAAGGGAATACACAGGAAAATGTTAAAATCGATTAGGACCGATTTTACTGAAAGAAACATTAGAAGTCCAACAAAAGAGTAACACGATTAAGAAATTAAAGAAAAGCCTATTTTCGTATAATTTGAAATGTACACAACAATTGCTACGTTTTTTGAGACCTTGGATGGTGGATATAAAAATCCGTAGCATTTATTTACAATTTCAGAATGTTAAAAATAGTATCAAGTGAAATGATAATTTTAAGAGAACTTACAAAGTAAATATTTTATTCCATGTTGGCGTTAAAGTTTTATATTCTGTTTGAGTTTGTAAACGGGCATTGCCCAATTCTAGAACACAAAATGGATCCGATTTACCACCAATATCAGCTGCTGCCAAACCATTACCTCCAAATACTTTAACCGTTAAATGACCAACATCACGTAAATTTTGAAAGCAACGATGCCAACGATAACGTGATTTTAAACCTTTCAATTCGCGGGCATCTTCTTTAAACGCTTTCAAATCGCTGATTGTCTCTAATGCTGTTGTGCCGCTTATCGTTAACATAAGAAAAATTTCACCAGGATAATCTTCGAACGATTTCCAAATGCCATGAGTCGTTTCACGTTCAAATTTACTTAAATCAATTGTAACTTTGCCCAATAAAGTATTACGATTCCATAATGATAATTCTAATAATTGATCCTCATCAAACAAATGTAAATCGAATTGTTCCAGCCAACGTTGCGTCCATGATGATTTGCTTTTGTATTTTTCATTACCCAAACTAAAATTGAATAGCAATGGAAATTAAATTTGAACTTTTTTTTTTGTTTGTTAATTAAATTAAAAATTATTTACCGAAATTTCACATGAGCATCTGTTAATTTAGTGCCATCTTCAGCTAATGGAAGATCTTTCGCTTTTACCAATAATATTGTTACAATTGAACTCCATATTTGTGATTTCAAGCGTTTTGATGACTCCGCTAATTTAGCATTACGTTGGAAATGCTAGAATTTTTTTCAAAATTCTCATAAGACAACTATATTTTTTTAGAATTCAAACGGTAGTTTGTTTATAATGAAATATCACTCTAAAATGAAGTTTTCTATTTATTTTTACTAATTCATTTAATAAATAGAAAAGCAAACTAATAAGAAAATTGTAATTGGTTGCAACCAAATCTTGGATGCACAGCATCCAAAAACTAAATTGTCCTAGATAAGCCTGGCTGGCGTATGTAGCAATAATATAATTAAATTTTTAATAAATAATTTGTGCAATAATGAGCCAAAACCAAAGATGTGATATTTGAGATGCAATTTGAAGTGGTAAAAATTTGTACAATTTTCAATTTATTGGGCAGATAATGTAAAGTCCATATATCAAAGAATTCATCTTTAATTTAGTTGAACAAAACTTTTATCTTAATGTTTTGATTTGAAGGAATATTGTGGGCGTTAACTTTTAATCAATTAGCTTATTTATAATACGAGTCAAAGTTTGCCTCCAAATTTTCTCTCCATAATTCAACAACGGACTAGCACAAAAGCCTACAGATATGGCTAAATCGTCTGCGAATTTGATACTGATCAAGAAAATGTACATTTCTTAAAAGCATTTTAAAAACTGGGCTTGTGGCCAATTTTTAAATGTAGAACAAACAAGTAAGAAAATTATATTTGGTTGAACTCAAAGCTTAAATCCAGACACTAATTGATACTTTATGATCCAAATAAATAATATGAAATTATATAATTGCGAGTAGGCGTGGCCGATTTGCACGATTTGGAATAAGAGCTTTAATATTTGTGCATAATTTAAGCTTTCTAATTTTTCCAGTTTTCAAATTTTACAATGAAAAATTACACTTTGCATTGTGGACGTATCCTATCAGCGATTTGGCCAATTTTTAAGACTAATCAGACTGTACATGAACGTCCAATGTTTCTGCTAAATTCAAAGTCCATGCGGGCAGACATGGCTAAATCGATTCAGAATTTGTTGCTGATCAAAAATATACACACTTTATGGGATCTCTGACACATTCTTTTAAACGTTACAAAACATGTTGGCAAAATGATTACACCTCCAATCTTTGGGTGTTGAATCTAAAATACGAACAAACATTTATTCAGGAAAAACTTGTAGAGATGAAGAAGAAGAAAAATATAGGTAATTTTGATTTTCGATTTAAGCATATACAATTTCTATCATTTATTATTCCATTTACGATCTATTTTTAATAATGTTTTATTTTCAAATCGAACTTATTTTTCTCATTTAATTTTCTGAGTTTAATTTGAATTTGCATATACATTTTAAGGAATATAAGAATGCTCAAGTAAAGTGTTACCATTTCTTTATCCTTTTGACTGAGGGGCCATAATGTTAAGTTGATTAATATCTCACCCAAATGACGTTTACGATGATTAATATCATGCAATTGCAAATGAATATCTTCAGCTTTACCCAATTCTAATTGTGTTAAATCAATTTTAGCTGAACCCATGAAATCATCTTGTAAACCCCAGTCGTAATCAAAGACCTAAATTTAAAAAATTTTATTCAATTTATTTTATATAACCGATATAACCGATTTACTTGCAAATTAAGAATCGTGGCCTCAAATGTAGCCACGATTCTTAATTTGCAAGTAATATTTTAGAGTAATTTAAATTTCCGTGTCTATAAGACCAAGGGCTAATCTGATACTTAACTAAGACAAACAATTGCATAGCATTTTTGAACTATTTTTAACCCATTTGACATTTATTTTTAAAGAAAATTAATAGAACTTAACTTGAAATATTAAAGACTAAACTTATGTTCACAACATGAATCAGCTTGGTGGTCTATTTTCTTTATTTTTAAGCTTTTTTGTTCCAGAATAAACTTTTCGAAAATATTTAAAAATATTTTCTTTATATTTACTTCTTCTTTTATTATTTTAATTTTTATAGTACATTTCAGGGGACTTGAGCTGCCATAGTTCATAAAATATTAGTTAAGAAAATTATTTCTTAATACCTTAACAATAATTGGTTCAAATGGATCTTCAATTGCTATCACAAATACTTCATCCCAAACAGGATTTAAATCACGATGTATCGTTCGAGATTTGTGTATTAAACGTCCACCAATTTTCAATTTGACATATGGATCACTTAAGCCATTTTTATCCATAGCAATCAAATCGGTGCCATTTTTCAAATGTACTCGCAACTGAAAGAAGACATATTGACGTAATTGTGCCTCCTTTTGGCGACGTAATTCGTCTGCCTAATGTGAGTTGTTTTTATTTTTTACATTGCATTTTCGTTTGCGATTATAATTTATTGAATTTTTTGTATAATTTTCCGTTTTAGTTAATAATTTTTTTTTTGATTTTTTTAAGGTTTGGGGGGAGGGGGGAACAATAATTATTGCAAAATACAGAACATATGAAAAAAAAATAAACAAATATTTGATGTATATTAGTCAAGCTCCGATTCGATAGGCAATCGTATCTTAACTATAAAAAAAATTTTAGAAATAAAATGAAAACAAAGTAAAACAGAATAAGTACGAAAAAAAGCATAGATTTATAAACTTTTAAACTTGCAAATTTTTTCAAGTCATAAATTTAAAAAAAAATAATTTTCTTTAACAATTAAACAGAGACTTGAATTTTGCTCTTCGAATTTGTCCAATTAAAATAAATACAATGAAAATGTAAATAAAAATAATAAATATAAAAATTTAAGTAAAAAAATTTGGTTATAAAAATTTGAGTATAAAAATTTTTATACCATAAACAACAAAAAAAAAATTAAAATAGCATTTTATGAGAAAGTAAGTTGTGAGAGTTAAAATAAGAAAATAAAAAATAAACGACAGACAAATTATTCTTCATTAAATTCATTTCAATTCTAAATAGTTACCTGTAAACTTTGTATATGTTTTGTTGTAACATAATCATGAATTGAATATTAATATCATTTTCGGGATGTTCATCGATCCTGCGTTCCATGGAGCTACCAAAACGTTGTATTGCTTGAGCCATTTTAGCACTTGCACGAAATTCTTTAGCTAATGGTGAATTACTAATTACTTTTGTTCGATGTCGTGGACTTTGTGTAAGTGAACTACATTCAGAATTATAATTGCCATCATAATCAGTACTCTCCTCTAAAAAACCATTTGGTGATGTACGTCCGGAACGATCTTTACTGCGTGCTCGAACCCAACGTTGCTTTAGAATGCTAAATATTCCTTGAGTCTTTTGTAATACACTGCCACTCCCACCGCCACCACCACTACTACTACTAGGCGTTATATTACTACTATGAGTAGTTATTGTTGATGGTGAAGCTGCACTTTTAGCTCTTTTACCAGCCAATCGTATTTCTTTGTGTCCATTTAATTCGGAGGCTGATTTACTTAAATGTTTACCCAAACGCTGTTTAAGTTTTGGTGAATTTTCTGGTGTTATCGAATGTATAAGATTTAGGGACTCTTTACTGGCACCTTCCTCATCATCATGTTCATGATATTCAAACTGACTTTCACAAAAATCCTGACCAATTTTATTGCAACGAGTAAAATCTCCACGATAAATTGCTCCTAAAAGTATATTAATATAAATTTAATAGATTTTATATAATAAATTGGAAAAAAGAAATTTACGCTTTCTTTTTTTTGTTGTTTTTTTTTTGTTTTTATAATTAAATTTTTAATTTAGTATTTTTCATAATTAAATACTTAAATAAAAATGATATACAAATTGTAATTAAATTGTATTAATTATTTGTAGTAACTTTAACGCTATAAAATACTTTGAAGTTGGTATCATATTTATTAATTAAAATTAATTTAAAATTTTTTACTTAAATTACTTTTCAATTTTAAAAATGCAATGAAATCTTAAAATTTTCAATATTGTTCTTCAACATTTTTTTTTAATATTTTTTATTTTTTTAATAGTAAATTAAACGAATGCATTTGCATAAGTAAACTACTTAATTGATTAAAATAATTAGATAATTAAAAAAAAATTAAATACTCTGATTTGAACACAGTTTTCACATTCTAAAGTAATATTTTTTTTGAACCTTTAACACTCCAAACATTTTTAAAACGATTTGCTTCATTTGACGTGTCTTTATAAAAATGATAATCGAGACTTTATGAAGTTTCAGAAAATCTATTTTAGAATCGTATGTATGTCATTAGATGAATATTTTTAAAATCAATTACTTATATAATTTGAATGTTATGTTATTTGAAGAGAGTTCAATACATACGAAATTTAATATTATTATTATAATTTTCCACATACAAAACTTTTAAGTTTTAATTGGAACAAAATTTTCGTTTAACATTTTTGTTATAAATTTTCCATAATTAATAATTATAATAATAATTAATAATAATAATAATAATTTTGTTCTCAAAACAAAATATAACGTATTACTCAATTTTCAAATTTCGATCCAACTAATATGTACCTTAAAAAAGGGATATGATAACAAATTGTGCATCTATTGTGATATAAAATAAGTTCAAAATGTTTATTTTGAGTTTCCTTAGTATATTCATTTTATAAAATTATGTGCAGCATTTAAATTGTAATATTAAAAATCTTATCTCTTAATAGTTTATATTATTGTCATATGAATTGGCCATGTCCATCTACATTTAATTTACTAAGCGATAAGCTTTCATTTGATAAAATGAATAAAATTTCAATATCAATATTACATTTGACATATTGAACACCTTGATTGATTTAAAACAAATAATAAGTTTATACGCGATCATGACCAACTCTTGATTACTTTACACTATGAGAGAATTATAAGCCAAAAATAGGTTTGTTCAAAGATTCAGACCAAGACATATTCATCTATTAAATTTCATGGCAATATTTTCAAAGTAGTTGCTTAATGATAAAAGATATTAGAAGTACAAACAGAGAAACGATTTAAAATAATTTACGAAATTATTCCAAATCGTTTTTTAATGATAGAACCATTTCAATTCTTTCTAGATATTTTATATAAAAATCTGCATAAAGTGTGTGATATAATTAATATATAATTAATAAATAATCAACAAAATTACGAGAAGTAGCATTCAAAAGTACAATTTTTCACATTTGATGTGATTTATTATCATACTTAAAAGATGTACTTACCAGTTGAAGTGCCACTTATAGGTTGCGTCATTATTTACTTTTGATTACTTTTAATTAAATTCTTTATCATTGCTAAATAGTTGATAATATTTTCATAATTATTTGCTTATGTAAAACTAATAAAATATAACTTAAGATTATTGAAATTGAAGTGTTTGGTAGGCGACCATGTAATTTCATACTGTGATTGTGATTGTGATTATTAAAATATGCGCCAAGTTGTTTTATTCACCATCGACAAATTGGGGGTATAAACATTTTAAAACATTACATTTGTAACATCCAACAGGATATCACAAAATTTATATATTTTTGATTAACAACAAATTCTAAGTCGATTTAAACAAGTCCTATCGTCACTCAATTTGTGTGCCTTTCTAATATAAACATTCTTCTGGTAATAAAATTATAGATATCCAGCTTAAATATTGGCAGCTCTTTCAAGCAGATGGATATTGAAAACGGACCAAATTTTAAAGATATTTCCACAGTGTAATTCTGTTTTTTTTAAGGTAAAATAAACAGTTTGCAAGTTGAAATTTTGTACTAATATTAAAAGAATTATTCTACAAGGCCTGCATAAAATCGCGCAAATCGGCAATGTCTGCCTAAAATTATATATATATATATGTATATATATTTGGAGGGTGGGTATCCAAGATTTGACCTCTGACATATAAAATTTTCTCAGTTGTTGCTTACTGAGTAATTTCTATTTAAAAATATTATCCAGGTAAATGTAAAAGATTTTTATGGTCGAAAGTAATTAATTCACAGGGTTTGCAATTGGAAGCACGAAAATTGTGATACCTTCATATGAGTCCATTAATGCCACAAAACAAAATAACAGAGAATAAATACTTCCATTTGAATGGGCTATGACATAAATTTTAGAGTTATGATTGTTAGAGTTACTTGGATTAGAGAGTGATTCTGTATTGATTGGTATCGTAAAAGATGAGTCTAACTTAAGCCCTTTTAGCTATTACAAAATATCCTCATAAACTTAAAATGCCACTGTTTTGTACCCTAAAAGGTATAGCCAGTAATTAGCCACGTCTTTAATAAAATTTTTAGAGTAATATAACTGTAAGAAAGAGATCTAAATGCATTAGAAACGAGGCTTTTTTTTTTTTTTTGGAAAAGAAAAAAACTACAGATCTTTGTTGTAGTTAAGTCATAATGTACCATTAATAATTCTAACAAATATACACGAACTTTATTTCATCCAGAGAGAGTTTCACCTAACATCTTGACTTAAATATATTTTATGGCATATTCTCAAAGGGCTTCTCTATTTATGGAAAGTGCAGACCTGTTTTAAATCAGGGATGATCTGAAAGTTTCACATTAACAACATCATATTTTTCTTATTAAACAATGACCATGAAAAATGGCCATTACATCATGTGAAGGGTAATAAGATATAATTTGTACACTTTTCCAGGAATTCCAAATTGTTTGCTTTTTTATTCAAAATTTTTTCTATATAACAACTCGATTGTTAAGTATAAAATTATTTTGTTGTGATTTAGAAATAGTAAGGTCCAGGTAAATGATGAAGAATAGAAATGATATGCACCAAAATAAAAGGAAAAGTAATAAAAAGTTAGGCGTAGTAAAAAGTTAGGCAACAATTGGTTTTTTTGTATTGTCTAAGTCCACAAATTCTTGCAAAAATTTATAATTTAATTTACTTAATTTACTTGAAATGATTTTTACATAAAATTTAGAAAATTAAACCTTAACATATTGCATCCCAATAGGAAGATAATTTTATTAAAGTTTTGATTGAGTTTTTTGGCTTTTTTGTGAAAAAATTCATATTAAAAGAAAAGCAATTTTGAACTGGAAAAATCTTATATGTACGGAAAAGTTTTATATAAAAAGCAAGAACTACTTTTTATTAAATTTCATAGGATAAGTATAACTTTGACATTAAATGTCTACTAAAAAAAGTTTTGGATCTGTAAAAGTAAAATTTTGAAAGACTTCCATGGGCAAGTGGGATTTGAATGTTCAAGGAAGCTACACTTTCCAAAATCAGAGAATTATTATATATATTAAAAAGCCTACAGTCCCACAAAGCAGCTTTGTTCTAACTTTTTTACTTAATGATGAAAAGAAAAAATGCTGAAGTTAATTACATAAATTTTCCATATACACACACACAAAGCCAAAAAATGTTTAAATAAATTAATTAAATATAATTATTTATTTAGGGAGTTACCTTAACACCAACTAGGTCATGTTATAAATATACATAAAATTTTTGCCTCATGCTTTAATTAACAGTGTTTTTTATCATTATTTCTTTTCCTTCTTGTTTCTTCCTTTTTCTTTTTTTTTACAGAATAACATTAGAGAATAACAATCCTTCTATGGACACGCAATACTTTTTTCTATAAATTAGCCATTATTTAAATACTGAAAATGTAACCATTTTATCCAAAGTTTTACAACACTCAGAAAAATTCCTAATGAAATCACAAGAAATTTTTTAAAGATATTTTGATTTTAAAATTTTAATTATATTTTATTTTTATAATGATATGGAGTAAGTTTGGTCAACTTTTTATGAACATTTCCATTAGATCTTCGCATTATCTTAAGGCCTAGCATTTAAAAGAACGAGGATAAAAGAAGATGTTTCACAGCAGTACTTGGACGGACTAACGCACCTACAATCTCCTTGATTTTGCATTTCATTATGAATATATCTCTTGATAAGTGGAAATTCTCTAAAGAATACCTTTTGAAAAATCGTGCATTTTCAGCGTAGCCGAAAATTTTCAATTGATTAGTCATAAAAATTCTATATATGAAATTATGAACAAATTTAAATAAAAGCTATTTCTCTGTTTGTTCACGTTTGTTGGGGGGCAACCAGGCCCGAAAAGCACCAGCTCAATTGGGGGTGGCTTATCAGATGGCCGTTGGTAGTGCCAGCCATCAGGGGCAGTCATGAGTCATGAGATCGGATCAAAGATTTAATTTGGCCTCACGGGATCAGCAGTTTTGATTAAGCCCATTGTGGTGATATTGGAGTAGGATTCGTGAGTATTGTGATGCCCACATTGCGGGCCATACTCGTTCAAATGTACTGTATACTTGTTGCGCTGGGTTCCCATTTCCGTAATAAAATGGATAGCTGGCTCAGGCCTATTAACCTAACCAAACTAAGCCAAGAAGTTTATGAGAAGGTTCCGAACCTGAATACCAAAGTTTAAACTGCGTATATAAGATGCAATATGGGATTTAAAGTGGAAGTTATTGTGGCGGTACCATGTGCGCGTAACTACCAATCCTAGAGCTCAAGTTTGTGTACCATGCATTTAAGCCACCATGGGAAGTATGAGTGTCAAACACTTACTGAAATGTCGATGTTTGTTTAAATACGTAGTTTCTTCCAAAAATTTCTATTAAAATTGCATGTTATTTGAATTCTCTGCATTCTACAAAAATATAGAAATAGTCTTTTATTTATCAAAAGAGAGAAAAGAATTTTGTATTTTAAATGAGCATCGAGTGATTTCCTTTTTGTCCTTCTAAATAGAGAATGGATAAAACTTGTAGATCAATTATTGTGATTTCTCTATATAAAAAGAAAAAATAAGTAAAAAAAATATGATTGAAATTTAACTTATTTTATAAGCGAAGGCTACAAATATATTTGATTTCAGATCTGACTGTATCGGCTTAACATAGACAAAGGAGTCTATTCAATTAGATCATCAGTCAACAATAGATCGGCCTATAAAGCGATCCAAACGCTTGCAAAGCGTTTAGATTATAAATACAAAAAAAAAAAACTAAAAGGAAAAAGTTAATATCTGCCAATAAATTAGTAAGAAGAAAGTGCAGAATGAGGATACTTATATGTAATGGTCTCATCAGATCAGTTCAAATAACGCCTAATCCATAAAATATACAAAGAAAAACATTTCTCTTGCAAAAGGTTACTTTTTAAAAACTATCGCGCATGAATTTATAAGATCCAACTTCTTCATATCCCTGCAAAATTCAAACGTGATGGATCAGACACTTCAATAAAAAACTTCATTAACTAACATGGACAGACATCAAAAAAAAGGCTGCTAAATTTACATATATACTTTATGCACAAGAATTTGTAAAATTTTATCATTTAAATATAAAAAATGAACTGAAGAATGAAACTTGTTTTGATGGATGATAAATGATGGATAATGTCTCTAAATCAAAACTAAACTAAGAAAACTTTTCAAAAGTAATATTTATTACTTTTGTGTTTTGTGTATGTATGTGAATGCAAATTAATTAATTTTTTTATTATGGGGGTTTTTGTTGCTTTTTTAGTAAGTCTTATTCTTTCAACTTCACATTGCAAAAATTTAATAAGTTCATTTAAGGATGGGTTTTTTTTTTTTTTTTTGGTAGAATTATTTTTTCAAATTTCTAACACATATAAACGCGGCTATGACATACTCACATACACACACACACACACACACACACACACATCAACTCTCCTAGTTATGTTTGCATCTCTATTTTTGACTCATTATTGAAATTGCTTAATAGAATTTTGGTATGACATGAAATCATGGGCCACCTCATAGAAAAAATACAAGAAATAATAAATGATGGATATAGAATGAAAAATAATGAGTTAATAATGTTGCTTGTAGGTTGCGATTAACTCTAAAATTAGGCCAAAGCATTATTGGAAATTAAGTTTCCCAAATAAGTCACATCACATTTATCATATTTATTTTTCTAATGCTTCGTTCAACTATCACTCTTCTTTGTGCGGCCCTTATTTATGCACTGCGCAGTGTTTTTTTTTTTTTAGGTTTTTTTTACCTTTTTTTTTTTATACTTATTATTATTATTATAAATTATATTGCACCTTTTAATTAAGATTTTACACTGTTTTCATTACTAAACCCGCGTCTATTTTCGCATTCATTTTGTATATTTTGATTTTTTGTTTTCTCATTGTTCTTTTTTCTATTTACATTTCTCTTATATTCTTACTGTTCAGCCGTTAAGTTCAAGAGTGAGTCAACCACTATTTTGTTGCCTTTACATTAGAGACAATTTTTTACAGAGCTTGAAAGATTATCTAATAAATTTATATGATTGAGTTAAAAAGGTTCACAAATATTATTAGAGGAAAAATAGAGACTGAAATTGAAAAGTCATAAAAGTTTAAAGCTTTTAAAATTTTCTCAAAGCTCTAGGCTTTTTTTTCATGTTATATTAGTCTGTTTATTCACAAGTAAAGTATTATCAAATATATAAACAATTTGCAGTTATTATTCGAAATATATTTTTAAAAAAATTATTTGAAATTTTTTCCCTTTATCAACTTCATATAAATTGAGTGCATACAAAACTTATACACATCGATCACAATTTTTATACTAAGGCAATTCCATTTAGAGAACATATAAGATTCATGCGGCTGTATTTAAGACACAGAGCTTGTTTTCAGATAGATCCGATCTGTAATCGATCTGTCTGGCTTTCTATTTTTATAACTTTCCTCTTAAGCTACATATCACAATTTTCAAGGTATTTTCCTAAAGTTCATGCGATTGTATGTGAGACATAGAATTTGTTTTCAGATAGATCCGATCTGTAGTCGATCTGTATGATTCTCTATTTATATAACTTTGTTCTTTGTTCTTAAGCTACATGTCATAATTTTAAAGGTATTTTTATAAAGTTTTTTGGACGTGTTTTTGGTATAAGCATTTTCAAATATAACTATAAAAAAGATCGATCAATTTTTATGATAATTTTTCACATGGCGTAAATAAGAACTTTAAAGAAATTTATGCCTTAACTCACCTGATTAAAAAATGAAATAAATAAATTACAAGTTGACGAAATTATTCTTCTTAAATTTGGACCAATTTGGACCAAATTTTGTATGGCACTTTTTATGTTAAAATACAAGACAATATCAATTTTTATTAATATATATTTGAAATTGTAAGTATTGTCTCGAAAAAGGCCTTATATGGGAAGGGCTGGTAAAAACTAAACGATCCGAAACAAATGTGTTTCATAATTTTTCATGCCACAATACGACAACATGCCAATTTTTGTTCAAATATATTTAAAATTATAATAATTTTTTTAGGAATAATATGATATGGGTCGTGATAGTAAAAATGACTCAACTCTAAACATTTTCAATGGGGCTCATTTGATGGATTAAAATTAACCTGCATATCAAATTTCATTAAAATATTTTAAAAATTACGACATGTCGGTTGAAAGGTAAGAAATTTACTTGGAAAGACTTCAGACGGACACATGGACAGATAGACTTAAATCGAATCAGGAAAGGATTCTGAGTAATTCTGGCTGTATAAAAGTCATATAAATCGGCCACGCCTAGCCAAAAGTATATAATATCAAATTATCTGTCTGCGTGTACCATAAATTACCGAATGCTGTCTGAGTGGTAGATATGCAAGATTTGGCCGCAATCAAATATAATTTTCTTAATTGTTATGTTTGATGAAGCGCATAAGATAATTATGTTATAAAAATATTTCAAGAAGAAAAACTATATAGAAATATTCGCTTTTTGGTTTTCATAAAAAAATTTATCATCATCAACTAAAGCAAACATGCATTAATTGAGAGTGCAAAAACTTACACAACAAGAGAATTGCATTTACAAAGGGACAGATAGAGAGAGAGAGAGAGAGGGAAAGGGAGATAGATATACATAGAAAGAAAGTAAAGAAAAAAGAAGAGGCAAAGACCATTTCGTCTTTTATTATTAATTACTGATAATCGTTGCATGCACTTTTGTCGCAAAAGCATAGTTTTTATTTTTCTAGTTAAAAAATTTTTATTGCACCCACCATGCGGATAAATGCTTTAGAAGAGACATATTATATAAAATATTTGTATAATATTCCAAATGAAGTAGAGATAACAAACTTACATTTAGCAAAAACATTAGATGTTCTGTCACGCCAATTCTTATGACTTGCTACGTATGAAAAGGCACGATTCTAGTCCATTATTTAACTTATATCCCAATCGTGGAAGCTTATAGGCCCTGTACCTTTTAAAATGGAAGTTGTATGAAACAAAATCAAATATCAAAATTTATGTACATTGAATCTTATTTACGGAATTTTTGATTTGATTTGAGGTCTTACATTGAACAAAAAAACCAAGCCAATATCCAGCATTTTCCTAAGTTATTCATGTATTGAAAACGAAAATTTTACAGGTTTACTCGAATGTACGATTTCAATAAGATAATAGCCCGCGATATAAGTATCTCAAGGCCATAAGGTACCTTAAAACATCTAGCGTTACCGGAGCGGCAAATCATGAGAGCGTAATCCTGCCATATATCTCATACATGTATTGCTTATAATATAAAAATCCATATTTAGTTGAGCAGTTCTTTCTCAGGACTGCTTGCCTCAACTTACCAAATTTAGACTAAATTTCGACGAAAATTTATGAGTTTCATACTTATTATAAATAAACTTTATAAAAGATAGACATAGCTAAAAAAATTTCATCGTGATACTGGAACATACGAAAATTAATCCATAATATTTTTGATTAAGTCCACAATTGTTGTTTTTGGTTATTTTTTGAAAGTTGTTTCCAAGTGCCTGCGCAGCATTCAATGCCAGCTGGTTATTTGGAACTATTGCACTTTACGTGCCAGCCTATTTGGGGTTTGGTGGGTATTCAAGACTTAGCTAAAACCCTATGCATTTTTTATATAGTCTTTTACTATTTTTTTTTTTTTTGCCGTTATTTACAGTTTACTTTCTTTCGTTGTTTTTTTTTTCTTTTTTTGTCTTTTGTCTTTTGCTTTCTTTTGTGTTTGGTGACAAGCAACAAGCAACAAGCAACAAGCACCCAAAGTCAAAGGAAACAGTTTCTGTATTCAACGCTCTATTCTTATTCTATAAAATTGTAACATTTCAGTCAGTCATCAGATTTTCTCTGTTACAGTTAGTTATTTTTGTTTTCGTTTTGTTTCGTTTGGTTTCGAATTTTTTTTTTTTCCTACAATTTTTTATTAGTTTTTCTGCAGTGCTTAAAAAAGTTCTGACTTTAATTTCAAATTATATTGAACTGAAATTAAAAGTATGTATTTAAAAAAAATTCCAAAAAAATTTAATTAAAGTAAATGCAAAAATTAATGATATTAATTAAAAAATTAAAAAGAATTTAAATTTGTTGTTTGCTTTTGTTTGGGTGTTTGTTTTTTATTATTATTTTTTTTTTTTGGTTTTTGTTTTTGATAAATTTTATCACAAATATTTTCAAATAAGAAGAAATCTCTGCAAAATTCTTTTGCTTTTTTTTTACCATTTAATTTTTTTCTTTTTTTTCTGTAATATCTTGTTGATTTCATTTGAGTATGTGCTTGTGTTTGTGTGTGTGTGTGTGTATGTGTGTGCTTGCTTTTTTTTTTTTTGACACGCTTACTGTATTTAATTGTATTTAAATACCGCTGTAACATTGTTGTTGTTGTAATTAACATAACTGCATTGACATGGCCTGGCATTGCAATTCCATGTAGATCATAATCAAAAAAATTTTTTTTTGAGGTTAAAAATGAAGAGAACTTTAAAAAATGGTAAAAATGATAAAAAGGGTAGAAAAAAAAATCATAAAAATAATAAAATTGAAATTAATTAAAAGATAATTAATGTCATTAATTAAGTTGTTAAGTGGATTTGTTTTTTTTTTTTTTGTTATTCTAAAGGCCAAATAAGAGACTTAGGGGAATGAGTACGCTAAGCTTATTGAGCCATCTATTAATAAAATTTTTTTAAACAATCTATTTAGAAATTTCTAAAAATTAAAGCGAAATTATTAAGTTCTTTTTTTTTACAAATTTTTTCGTTTTTTTTTTCTCAATTTTTTTTTCTATAATATTTTTTTCTTTATTCTTTTTTTTTAAATTTTTTTTCATACATTTTGTTTCAACTTTTTCTAATTTTTTTTTAATTTCTTTTTTTTTTTTTTGTTTTTTTTTTGCACTTTACAATTTTTTATTGAGATGTACCATTTTGTTTGGCATGTGCATGAGATCGATACACTTTTGATCTCTTTGAATTATTGAATTTATATTAGTAAAGCAATATGAATGTAAATTCCTGATAATTATTGCTATTTGCCCATGTGTTACAAATAAATATTTTACATATATACACGTTATTTATATATATATATATATATATATATATATATATATATAAAATTATTTTGCTTTTGAATGATTAAAGTTTATATTTGTAATAAAAGAAAATCACGTAAATGCTAGAAATTAAAATTATGCCTTTAGAAAAATTAGAAAAATTACAAAAATTATTTAAATAATAATGATAAAAATAATAGTAAATAATAAACTTAAATGAATTATTTGAGACATATTTATTTCAAAAAGTATTAAAAATTAATTATATTAGATAAAAATTATTATTACTATTTGAACATTAATGGCCTAAAAAGAAAAAGGAAAAATAGAAAAAGCAAAAAATTTCTTTTAGAGATAATAATTTGCAAGTAAAGCAAAAGAATTTTGCACGTAATAAATAATAAATTGTTTAGAACGTTCCACATGCTTGAAATTATTTACATCGATATACGCTTCTTTTTTTTTTTTGTTTTTTTTTTTTTTGCATTTTGGTACCATAAAAAGTGTACACTGATAGAGCAAATGACACATTTGCCGTTTCATAAAAGTTGTCTATCCAAGTGTCTGATATCGATATTTTCGCCCTAACATAATTTTTTTATGTTACGGCAAAATGTATTTTAAAAAAAATAAGAAAAATTTGAAAATAAATTGTAAAAAATTTGTTCACAATATTTTCGAAATTCTTTTAAATGTTCTTTATTTATATCGATCACCCAGAGGTTTGGGTTAAACTCATTTTGTTATTTTGTTATTTGTAACAATCAAAAGGAAATATCAGAGACCCTAAAAAGTATATACCATCTTGATAAGCTTCATAATTTAAATATGTCTGTCATAAAAGACTGGAGACTGTCATAAAATTTGTGATATCAACCAAAATTTCGGCACAAACATTGAAAATTCTTGGACATAGATTGGTATTGAAATTATTCACCTCGATCACCTCGATCACCTCGGCACGCCCACAATTTTCTAAGCAGAAATTTATGCTTTTTGCCTTATAACTCAAACAGTTAAAAGAGCAATACAATCATTGTATAATATGAATGCAAAAATCATGTAAATCGGTTATAACAAACCTGAATTATACAACGTTAAATTATCCTGATTTTTTGGAAATTTTTTTTTTAACTTATTGCTCTAAATGTACAACAGATGGACCGGAAAGCTCTTTAAAAGTGACCAAAGCTTTCTACAAATGACTTACAATGGAAACGGCATTCAGAAATTATACAAAATTAACTATTCTTTATTTAATCCTTTTAGCAAAAGTTTTATCAAAATCTACTCAACTTTTTTGAAGTTTTTGCTTGGAAGTTTATCGGAATGATAATTTGTTTCTCCATTAAACAGTGCTTTGGTGATGGGTTGCCTTTTGGTTGGAGGGAGATAAAATGCAGAAATTTTCTATAGGAAAGAAAATTGAAAAACTAAATTATTATCTTGTAGGGTATTTAAATAACATGCTCTGCTGTCAGTCTCTATAAAAATATCAACAATATATTTATTTATATATATTTATTTATTTATATGTTGTTGCCTGCATTTTTAATCAAGGCTTATCAATCTTACAAATATCCAACGAACAGACATAACAAAACAAAATATAAAATTATTATTATTTATATTATTATTATTAAACTTATTGCTTTTTATTTTTTAACTTATCTTTCATCATTTTCTCTTTCATATTGTCTTTTTTTTTTATGCATTGCCTTTACATAAATCTATAGAAAAGGTTTGTCGCATTAATATAATAATTCTATTCATATAAAATCAAAGTTTAAACATTGAGCAGTCCAACTATGGACTATGGACATATATTTACAATTATTAACTGTAAATATGTGTAGATTTTTTTTTTCAATTTTTTTTTTTTTTTACCATTAGACAATTAGATAAGAACTGTTAATAAAATATATAATTATATATTATATGATAATGCAGTGAATCATGGCTGATTCTTAAACACCCTACAACACTTTATTTAATACAATTTAGGTCAAGTAAGAGACTTACAAGTCAAATATAATTGAAAAACTTATAACTTGTAAATTATTTCAAAAAGTTCATTATATGAGAGCAGTTTCAAAAAATGGATAAATTTGAACCAAAATTGATTTACGCACATTTTCTATGTGAAAATACAAAGCAAGTTCGATTTTTACAAAAATATATATAAAATTGAACCTTTTTAAGCATTTTATGATTTTTGGCATGGTCGTTAAAATGGTACGATATGAAGCGTTCCTCTATGAAATAAAAAATACGACTATGTGTCAAATTTTATTTAAATATGTCACACTACATCTGATGTGTAGCTTGTAGAAAAGACAAATCCGCAGACAGTTTTAAAACGAATTAAAAAGTGATTCTAAGACGATTGGTATAATAAAAAGTGGATCTTTGTCAACACTTTTTGGATAATGCAAATATACGCATAAAAATTACGAATCATATACCATAAGTGATGTAGGATATAAAAATTGTAATTCTAACCAAAGTTTGGGAGTATACTCATTATAAATTTCACTTGAAAAGCCTAAAAAGAAGCGCCCACCTGGACACAAAAATCGCAAATCGGTTTTCCAATTTGGCAGAAACATTAAAACTTCATGTACATTCATTGCTTTCCAAATGGTCATATAACGACCATTTGATCATTTTATAGTGAGTGGTAGTAAAAATTGGCCGTATTTCTAATATTTTCCTTAGGGTCTGCCGATGAGCTAAAACAATAAGATACATTTTAAAACTTTAGAATATCTCGATTTTCAAAATTTAATCAACTCGAAGTGTAAAGTGATAGATTTATTTTAAAACACTTTACTTGAAAATTTATATAATTGTTAGACATGATTGGTTGTCTGATTTTTTATTTTTTTATTAGATTTTTATTTAATTTTGCCAGCATCTAACATTAACAAATCTTAAAGAAATTACCATGATCCAACAATTGAATGATAAACGTAATAACGACGATTTTATTAATGCAGCAGCATTTGCATCAAAAATATACAATAACTTTTCAACAATGGCCGATAAATTGTTCGAAACTCGTTTAGGTCAAACTGTTATGGATGTGGCAGATCGTTTATTATTAATTGTAGAAGAAACCACGAAATGGAGTTTACCTCAAGGTAATAGAAATTATACTAATTAATAGAAAAACCAAATAGAAGTTAATTAGACTTAAAGGTAAATTTTTAATAGTCCGCACTATCTACATGTTTAATTTTTTCCATTTTTGGAAATTAAGCAAAAAAAACTTAAAGGCAGTTCCATGTATTATAATTTTGGTTAGATATGGCCGACTTTTTTTCATTTCTGAAAAAAAGTCGACAAAACTGAATATGACACCACAATATTTTGCATAATGAAGAAAAACAGAGCTGACTTCATTTTAAAGGCAATGGAAAACGTATCTCTTGGCTTTTCTTTGATTGAATTCCAATTTCCAATACAAAGTTTCAAATGACAATTCCTAATTTTTTAGATTGACCATAAAGCGATAGAAAGACGAACCGTTGGACGAAATATTTAAATTTGATAATAAACAAAAATTTTTAGAATTTATTGAGATTTTAACATTTCATTGATATTTCTTGATATATCAAATATTTTTCATCTTATGGATCAATAAATTTATTATAAAGAGCAAAAGGTTTATATCAATGGATGATTCTATTGTATAATTATAACTTTATTGATTTTATTTTAGATAATACCGAAATAAAATTAGTCCGACCCTTGCCATGGATTTTATTTCTTATACTAATCATATGGTTACGCCTATTACGTTTTTGCCTATCCATTTATGCTAGAATGGTAGGCCATCAAATAGTTACACCGCAAATATTTGTCATCTTTATTCAAAGTCAAAGACAAAAAATACAAAATAAACGGCAATTGGTTGACATTCAAAGAAATAAAAATCAAAATCATATTCAAAATCATAATAAAAATGAAAATGAAAATGAAAATCAAAAAGAGAAATTATGTTTAAGGGGACGTTTACGTATGATATTATCGTATATTATATGTCGCCCCGGTTATATAATTGATGAGCCACCAACAACATTGGAAATGTTATTAACTAAATCTCTTAATGATTCCGATGTAACTGGCACTAGCGAACCGTCAATGCAATCGCAAACAACAAATTCTGATATAAATCTAATTGAAAATGAAATAATAGAGAAATATTGCAATGAAAGTATAGATTCGGATGATGAGGAATTTACTATTAGTTTGGCGGAAGGAAAAGAAGGGAAAACAGCTGAAGATATTACTTCCACTTCAAGTGAAATTCATGAAATTGAAAATCATTTGAACCAAAGTCCCACAGAATTAGAGATAACCGAACAAGTGAGTATATATGAATTTATATGAACTTATATTATGGTGAGATTTATAAGCTGTGCGATTTTTAATGTAGCATCTAGTAACTGAGTAGCACTGAGTAACTTGAGAAATGCTCATTAACTTGAAATTATTTTCTAATATGATAAAAAATTGAAAGCTCAAAGTATATGTTTTTTTAAAGAACTTTGTAAGAGGTCAAAGACCACTTTTAAATTCTTAATGCCATTAAAATTGAGTAAGAGAATTTCAAGTAAGGAAAATGGAAAAACATTGTTATTTAAAAAGTTCGTTATATGAAAAGAGGTTTAAAAGAAAAATGGACCAAATTTAATACCCATATTTAATGTCAAAATATACGGCAGTGCCAAGTTTCGTTGAAATATATTTAAAATGGAAACTTTGGTCCATATCATGATTTTTTTATACGATAAGTGGCCGCAATAATGGTCCGATTTTAACGATTTTCACTAGGTTTTGCCTTCGGTATAAAACACATTTGTGAACCAAGTTTCCCTAAAATATCTTCAGAAATTGCGGCCTGCAGTTTGATAGCAAATAGAATTAGACGGACAGACAAGCTTAAAGCGGGTCAGGAAATTATTCCTTCTGAATGGTTTAATATAAATAAAAGGTAGGTCTATCTCAGCTTGTTTTGGAAGTTAGAGACATCTGCACGAACTTATAATACCTTATACTAGAAGTGGTGTTGAGTATGAGTATACTACGTTAGTGCCAAATCTCGTATACCCACCACTAAAGTACCGTTTGATACTTTGGTCTATAACCTCACACACCACGTAATTAACCGTTATACTTACATGTAAAATTTGAAAAAAAAAAGCAACAAAGTAAAATTTGTTAATGAATAAGTTCTGGCAGGCGTGGCCATTGCAAATAATTTTTTGGGATAATATTTTTCAATATTATTGAAATATTTCTAATTTAAGGAATTGAATGATTTGAAGCAAAATGATGAACAATTTAACAATACAACAGGAACATCTATACTATTGGCAGCCAATAATCATTGTCAAATGGTTAAAGATGAGGACACTTCAGCATCACATATTGCACCACCAAAATTTATTATAGATGAGTATCCAAAAACAGCTGCAGCATTAGTTGCATCATCAACTCCTATCAATAATATTGATAATAATAAAGCTGATAATAAAGCAATTGTATCAAAATCGAACGCAATGCCAGAGGAAATAGTTAAAGATGCATTAGGCCATGAAAACAATTCTACAATGAGAACTTCAAGTTATTTAAGCACTGTAACATCCTTAACAGGTAAAAAGAAACAACAAAAAATACATTTGCAAATCGATTTTTAAAATATTCTTGTATAAAACTTTTCGTAAAACACTTTGTTTACTTTTAATTGATTTTGTGGACTTTAGACTTTCCTTTTTCTGCGTTATTTTAACTTGCTTTTTTTCTACATCTTGCATCACTTTTATTATATCGACTGATTGAAAATCATTCTCTAATGTCTATGCATTCTTGCGTCTAAACTGTCAAATTGCAAGATTTTAATGAAATTTTGTCCATAAACCCAAAAACAATGCTTTGATCTATTAACAAATTCTATTAATAGTCGTGGGAATCGATTTATTTTTACTTGTAACCTCCAGTCTCATATAACGCCTTATTATGAATCATTTTTTGAAACTTATTGCAAATTATTCGCTAATAAGATTTTTTATTTATTTTTTTTTTTTTGTTTTGTAATTTCAAATTATTTTTACTAGGATTGTAAAAGACGAAACAAAATTAATTACCATTTATTTATAGATTCGCCTTATCCATCGTTCTATAATAGCAGCAATTCTAATGAGAATTTTTCAATTGATTCAGCATCATTCACGCCAACTCCCTCGAATTGTGAAAGTTTTGATAATTTGAATGCTGCTAATAAGAAGCCAGAATTACAGGAAGAAATTAATCATAATACAACTCATAAGAAATTATCTTTAAAATCGTCGAATAGTAATTATCATACATCTAAACATCATAATCATAATCATAATAAAAATCGTGTTAAACATCATCATTATTATTAGATTTACATTGTAAAGTTTTCTTACAAATATCTTTACATTGTTTATCTCTCTATCTCTCTCTCTCTATCTATCTCTATCTCTCTCTCTGTGTGTGTGTATGTGTGTGTGTGTGAGTATGAGTTTCTTTCTTTAATTTAATTTTTTTTTATTTTTAATAAATTTTCTATTTTTTTTTCCTTTGAATTTGTTTCAATACTAAAATATACGTTTTCAATTTTTCAATAATTCAAATAAAATTTTTTCGTTTTTTTCGTTACAATTATGAGCGTTTTATTTTTGTTTTTTTTTTTTTTTTGCATAATTTACATTTTGTAATTATGGGGAAGATCGAATGCAGCAAAAGGTATCATTAAATAATTTAAATGTACTTTATTTGATCTTCGCATATTTCAATTAATAAAATATTGCCATAATAAAGAGGCTGTCAATACCAAGAGATTTTTTTTTGATCTTAGCTTCATGCATTTTAAGTCAATATTCTGTATAAAAATTCATTACGATTAGATAAGTCCATGAATGTCATGGATGCGGAAAACCTTGACTATCTTTAAGGGTTAATGGTTCATTTGCATTTGGTATTTTATCAAATATCTCTTCTTGTAAACGGGTTTACCTACCTGCTTTTTGGTACAAACCGATAATTGAAAATTGTATACTTTCGTTGTAGGTGTGGTCGATTTGCAAGATTTTACAAAATTTCAGTTACTTGCTTCCTTTAATTTTCAACTTGTGAGTAAAAAAAATTATAAATTTTAGCTAAAAAAAAGGCCAAAGGTATTCTTCGTCGGATTTAACTCATTTCCAATTTTGAATCTAAACTTTTCATGTCATATCTGATAGAGTACGATCACCATAAGTTTCAACAAGAATTTTATGTGCTTTAACTGCTGGTTTTATTTTAAATAAGTAAGGAAATAAAATTTAACGCAAGTATACTTTATTTGGTATAAAAGTCGAAATTTCCAGAATTAATAAAAAAATTACTGCGCTTACTTTGTTATACGATTTTTATTGTGGTAAAATCTTGAGAATGATGGTGTCTTATTTTAATATGAACGTAAGGTCTACACAGGGCTAAATCTATGGTTCTAGTTCTTATGTTAATACTCACCGTGTTGTTAGAAATACTCTAGAGAGTTTTTATAGTGTGGAAAAATTTGCTAATAATGGAGATCTGTTGATGTTGCCGATGAGACAGTACCACCCATAAATTTTTGCAATAAATTTTTGTAAGGCTTCTGTTAAACTATTGAGGAGCCATAAATTGATTCACAAAATTTTAACAGCCACAACGTTAAAAATAAAACTTACCTATAACTTATGTATAACTTTCGAGTTCTCATAAAATATAATATTTTTTTTTGAAATGCTTAAAAACGTCAAAAATCACATTTGCCAATTTTTTTGTTTTTTATTTTATTTTGATTTAATTTTATTTTATTTATATATTCATTTTTCACATCCCTTTTGATATGTATTTAATTAATATAGATTAAATTATTAAATATTATATAATTATTTATGTTTAGAGAAAATTCATTTTCAATAATTTTTTCTAAAGTTTTTGGCAAGAAAAGAAAGAAAAAAGTACACTTAAAAAAGAAAAATTTTACACCACACAGAGATTTTCTTTTATTTTCTTATTTGTTTTTTTCTTTTTCAACTCAATTAATTTATCAATAATGATTAAAATATTTCATTTATTTATTATATTTGATATATTTATATATTTTCATTTTATTAAGATGTCTATGTAAGTAAAATGTTTGAAAAAGTATAATTTGCATGCGCTTTTTGTAAAATGTCAAATTTAAGAAATATCGAAGAAAAATTTATCGCATTCTTCTGAGTTTTGAGTTTTGAGTTTTGTTTGAGTCTCTGTTTGCGATCTTCGTTTTCGCTTCTAAACTTGACTTTATTTCATTATTGAGATCTTTTATATATATACATATATATAATAGGTAATTCAAGAAGTTTGTGTCACTACAATTTTTCTCCATTCATTTTGCTTTTTTTTTTTTTTTGCTTACTTTTTACTTTCTATACATTATTGTTTCATGAACTTATCGTTAATAATTTGTTTAGTACAATATTTAAGGTACATCAAACTTACATTTAAGATATTGTATATCATTGATATGTATGTGTTTATAGAAGTTTTACTTTGATTTGCAGAAGTTTGCATTTCGATATGTTTTGATTTCATTTAATTTTTTTATATAATTTTTTTTTTGGTTTTTCCTTCTCTCTCTTTTTAAACATTAGTATTTATATATGTGTATATTACAGAAGTTTAAAAGTTTTTCTAATGCATATTTATATTTAGGATAATTGCTATATGTACTTATTTATCTTATAAATTGAGAAAATGTCACGTTTTCATAACACAAAAAAAAAATTGAATATTTAATAAAAGAGGAAATACAGCGGCCCAAAAAGAGAGAGAGAGGGAGAAAGATGAAATTGTTTCTTCTGTTTTAGCTGCATTTTAGATTTATCATATATATATATATATATATATATAAGTGTGAATGTGTATGTAAATAGCCGATACATTGCGAAGCTATAGGTGTTTAGTAAGAATGAAAAAGCAACAAAAAAATACCGTTATTTCTATTTTACTTCATTAAATATTTTATCGCATAATACATGGATTATTATAACTGTAATTATTACGGTATTTTTGCTGTTATTATTTTTATAATACTAATAACACTAATAACACTATTCGTGTTATTAGTGTTTTTGTTTTTGCTGTAGCATATGAATGTATCTTCTAATTTAATATCATACGTTTCATGTTCTTGTTTTTTTTTTTTTTTTGCTTTGTATTTCACAATTTACTTTTTGTCAGTCATCATCACTATGCCTTTACTTTTTTCAGCTCTCTCTTAAACCCATTCTACCTCCTTAGGCGTCATGTGTTCTTCTCTTCTTCTATTTCATGCCAAATATTTAAATTGTTGGTGAGATTTTCTATTCTTTTTTTTTTTTGTGTATTTTTGGTATTTTGTTTTTTGTTTTGCATTTTTCTCAGCTTTATTCTCTATTGTATTTTTGGTTATTGTATCAAAAAGAAAATTATTATAAAGGAATTGAAATTAGGTAAACGTATTTATGTATGTATGTATATATACACACACATACGCAAAAAAATATAATTTCGTTGTATAAATAATTTGGTTGGGATTGGTTTCAATTATTTTGTTGTTGGTGTTATTTTTTTTTTTGTTTTTTGGTTTGCTTTGTTTTTTCTCCGTTTTTATACCCACCACCCATAAATTGGAGATATATTTCTATTATCATTTTGTTTATAACACCCGGAAGAAGGTTCAATAAAAAATATATTTTCTTCATCAGCATTAACAATCTAAATCGATTTAAACATGTCGTCTCTCTTCTAACTGTAAAATCTGAAATATTTACTTTAAATTTGACATTGAGAATGTTCGAAGCAAACGCTCAAAGGACACAACCACATTGCAATTTAATGGAGAACGTTTTTTAAGGCAAAACTTTGCCATTTTTGGCTCAATGACAAAATGTAAAAAGTAGAAATGTAAATTTTGTACAAATACCAAATTTTCACTTTGGCCATACCACGCCACTTGTATTATTATATTATTAGGGTATTATAAGTTTGTGCAGATATTTGCAACACCCAAAACGACTTGACATGGAGAATTCTTTTATTAAAAATCAACTCAGAATTACTTGCCGAATCAGTTAAAATCTACCTGACCGCCTTTGGTATAAGGGCCCAGGGTAATTTCAGAGGTATTTGAATAAAATTTAGTATGTAGGCGTGGTTTGGCCCAAAGGTTTACAGTTATAATTACGCGTAAGATTGGACTATTTTTACGACCACTTGCACCACCTGCGTGATCACAACGACTTATTTTGCAAAACATTCTTATTTGGAAAATCCCATAATTTTAGATATTCTTTTAGAAATATGGGGGATAGGTTATTTAGTAGTCGATTCCAACCACATATTTATTACTCCAAAAAGCAGTCTCAATATCACAATATCATAAAGTTTGGGTGGTGTTTATTTAATATTTTGGCTTCAGCCAAATATAATTTTATTATTTGTTTGGTTATTTATTTTCGATTTATTATTATTATTACTATTATAATTGTTATTGTTTTTGTTTTTGTTTTCACTTTTGGTTAAGGAGACGTCAAATTTCTTCAACACATAAAATTTTCTTATCTTCTTCTATTCTTTTCCTCCTTTTTTGATTAAATTGCAATTTTCTTATTATTATTATTAATAAATTTATTACAGTTTATTTTATCGCTCTCATTATTTAGTTAACTAATTTTGTTACTTAGAGTGAGTATAAATCGAGTCAATAATGACTAGTCCTTTTTATATTCAGCATTCAAAAGTTGCTGTAAAAGAAACGTCAAATTCACAATTTGAAACGATTTAGGTATGTCTGTCTGTCTGTTTGTCTGTCTGTTCCTCTGTCCCTATGTTGTTACCATTCTTTCGGTTGCAACAAAAAAAAAAAAGAAATTTGGCAGAAGCATTTATAATTCTTACAAGCTCATTTATATTGAAAATGGGCAAAATCGGTCAAATGTGATTATAGCGTGAAATCCTCCATACGATTTTAAATGGCGCCACGTGGCATCACGTATATATATATATATATATATATATATAATTTAATTAACATAAAATGGTGTTAAAATATTGCTCTTAATATCTACATCTGATATATTTTTTTCTACTTGAACTTTTACTTTTACTATAATTTATGACGATATACATTCAGAATTAATTTAAGTACTTAATATAATTTGTCTTAATAAAGAAAAAACAAATTAAACAAAAAGAAAAAATAAAAAATTAAAGAAAAACATGCACTGCAAATATATGAAAAGTTAATACTTTTTCTTTTATTTGTTAAATTATATTAAATATCTTTAAAATTTTAATTGATTCATTAAAATTATGAATTTTTTCTTTCATTATTATTTTTTTTTTTTTTTTGTATTATTATACTTAATTACTATTTGATATTGTATATATAAACGTTTGGTTGTTTTGTCAAAGACAAAACAACTGATATGTATCGATCTCTTTGGTTGTTGGTTGCTTCATTCAATTTAATGAATTTTTTGTTGTTCTTGTTGTTTGATTTTCTTTAATTATAATTGTTTTTAATTTTAATTAATTTTTCTTTGTTTGTTTGTTTGTTGGTTTCCTTTTTTTTTGTTTTGTTTTGCATCTTCCTAAAACTAAGTACATGATATGTATCTTGTTTGCATCTTTTGTTACTGGTTTTTGTTCTTCTTCTGGTTATTTTTTATTTACATATTATATATATATATATATATATATATAAGATTTTAAGTGAGCGTGCTCTATGGTATGTATATGGTAAATTAATACTTTCTTTAATTTATTTCTATTTATAAAGGTTTTGTTAATTTTTTTTTTAGTGTGTATCAAAATTAACTATAAAATTTTTATAACTTTTCGCGCACTTACTAATTCAGCTGATTTATTACTTGTGATTTCTAAAATTTTTTTTTTGTTAATTTTTTCTTAGTTTTTCTTTTAATTTTTTTATTTATTTTTTTTTTCAAATATATTGCTTCAATTTTTGTAATAATTTCTTATTCTTTTTTTTTGTTTTTGTTTTTAAAGAAGTTTTCATTAAAGTTCTTTTTGACATGTTCATAATTAATTTATGTTTGTCTACGAAAAAAAACACAAAAAAAAATGGAAAAAAAGTACCTAAAATTTCCTAATATTTTATGTGAATCGTTTCATGTGTCCTTCATTTGAATTGACAATAATGCATTTCCACTTTTTTTTTTTTTTTTGTTGAATAAAATTTATGAAAGCAATTTAAAAACCCTAAGAATTCTTCTCATAATTATTAGATCAATTTATATCAAATTTCATTCAAAGAAATAATAAGTTTGTGCCTCTATCATGCAACTTGATAAACAAAAATAAATATATGAACAAGTTTTAGATCTATTGATAAATAGATAAATCTTAATTAATTCATTCCGATTTTAATAGAATGAAATAAATTGAGATGTTAGATAATTTTTGGGTCTATTTCATTACGCTATTGGGCAGAGAATAATTTATAAGAATTTCGTGGTTTTTTTTTATGGATCTGCATAAATTAATTGAAGTGAATTAATAACATTTTAATTTTTTGTATTTGTTTGTTTTTTTTTTGTATGTACGTTTCATTGCATTCATCACAATTTTCAGTCTTCATGTGGTGTGGCCCAATTGCGCTGCTTTTAGCAATTATAAACTAAATTAACTTATAATAAATTTAATTTAATTTAAATTAATTTAATTTATTTGACTTGCTTATATAATTACTCAATTAATTAATTAATTAATTAAATAAATAATTAAAAAATTAGTTATTAATTAATTTATTAATTTAATTAAATTAATTTTTATAATTAATTTAATTTAATTTGATTTGCTTATATAATTAATTAATTAATTAATTAATTAATTATTCAATTAATTAAATAATTAAATAATTAATTATTCAATTAATTAAATAATTAATTATAAATTAATTTATTAATTTAATTAAATTAATTTTTATAATTAATTTAATTTAATTAATTTAACTTAAGTAAATTATATGAACAATGTAATTAAATTTAAACCAAAAAAAAATGAACAAGTGTATCATTAAGAAATACGTAATTTTATAGTCTACTTATCATTAATTAAATAAAAATAAATTTTCATATGCGAATGTACATATTATTGTATACATAGATATATACATACATGCAAACATACATACATATGTCCATATAATACAATAATAATAATAATAATAATAATAATAATGATGATATTGATAATAATGAATAACATCAAACGATCCCATTCCACTTGTATTTGTAATTTACGAAATTTTTTTTTATATGTATATATGTATATATGTATGTGTGTATGGGTGTATGTGTGTATGTATAGTATATTATTGAGATTTTATTCTTCAGGCCAACCTAAATCTTCACCAATGAGCTCATAAAAACGTTGATTATGTTCAACAAAAAATTTACGTAATTTTGATATAACCATTGGATCAATATGCGGATGTTTACGTCCTTTTGTTTCACGTAAACAACGATCTCCATTATCATAACGTAAACAATAGAAACCTTTTGTTTCATTAAAATAAAAATGATGACCTTTAATACGATGTTCAATACCTGTAAATATAAAAATTGGTGAAAAGCCTATTTTAAGAATGTGAGTAAAAAAAATTTGATGCACCAAATGAAAATGGGTTCAAGTTACTTGCCATTTAATTTTTTACTTTTTTTTTTTTTGTTTATGCAAAATTAAATCTATGAGTTAAATGTTGAAAATGTTTTGTCATAAGTTAGATGAAATGCTCTGAAATGCTTTGCTCTTGACCAGCATTAACAAATGTATCGATCTATGTAATATTTGTTCAATTGTCTGTCTGATTATTAAGGTAGATCTGCTGATCTCAAAAAGAAAATTTTCACTAAGAAATTCTGAATTATATAAAACCTTTTTCATTTCATTTTGTCTGAATTTTTTGCACACAATTCGCCAGTTATATGCTATAAAATTTATCCATGTAATTTGCTATGGCCATCTGTTATATCTGTGGATAGTGTTTAGATAGTGGACATTCACGTTTTGGATTTCAGTGTAATAAAAATTATTTTACGCGTTTTTCTTTTTCTTTACCTTTATTTTTTACATATTTCCTAATTTTTTTCGTTTCGGTCATTTTATTTGATTTAACATTTTGGCAAACTCCTCTAATCCTCTCTCTATATTTATACTTACCTAAAAATGTTTCAATACGTTGTAATTGTGAAACTGGATCATCAATTAATCGATCACCATTCACTATCAGTAATTGTTCACGTGGGAAGACTTCTAACCAGCGATGCAAATGTAAATGATACATTGATATGGTTAATGGACGATATGAATCCTTTACAGTACCATTGGGATAGATTGCCAACTCTTCAAATGTTCTTTAATAAAACGCAAATAAAACAAATGAAGTAAGAGCAAATCTTACCGTTTGCGAGCCATGAGCAAAAAGTTAACAAATGCTTATTTTAAACAACTGGGAACTTTATAGTCGATCGGGGCCGAGTTTTAAATACCTTACACCACTTTACTTAATGTGATTAAAGTCCAATTAGAGAATTACAAGCCAATAAAATTGTGAAAATTGTTATTTTTCAATTATTTAAAAAGTTCGTTATATGAAAGAAGATTCAAAACTTGGACCGATCTGGACCAAATTTGACATACATATTTGTTATGTCCAAATAAAGAACAGTGCCAGTTTTTAGTAGAATATATTCAAAATTGAAGCTTTTCACCATATAAAGACCTTTTCCGAAAAAAAGATTATATGAGGCATGGTCATAAAAATGACTCGATTTAAATCATTTTCCAAGGGATTTATTTTTGGGTTTAAAAAAAGTACATGTAATAAATTTCAATAAAATATCTAAAAAAATATGTAGCCTATAGATTGATAACAAATTCACATGGCCAGACATAAGACGAACGGACATACCGACTTAAATCAAAATAGAAAATTTATTCGGAATAATAATTGATGTGTCTACTTCCCAAAAGGATTTGAGTGTTAGAAACATCTGCATAAACTTCAGATATGTTGTATATGAGCTTCCATTTCACTGTGGGCGTGTCTTTTAGCCGATTTTAACAACAATTCGCATGTAAAACAAATTCGAAAGTTGCTGTTAAATTTTTAACTCGATAGCTGAATTTTTCGATCAGAAGAATGTTAACAACACACGGGCAGACAGACAAACGGACAGACAAACGAACAGGCACACAATGTTTAAATCGATTCACAATTCAATTCTGATTATGCATATTTATATTTAAGGGCTCTCTTTTTGGATGTTACAAACATAATGATAAATTGATGATACTTCTAATCATAACTAGTGGGTATAAAAAGCGAAAACAATGTAAAGAAAACTGAAAATTTTTCATAATATTTACCGAGAAAAAGATTGCGTTGTTGCTGATATTGTTGTATTGATTGCTGCAGCTGTTGCTGCTGCTACTGCTGCTGCTGCTGCTGTTGTTGTTGTTGTTGTTGTTGTTGTTGTTGTTGTTGTTGTTGTTGTGTTTGTTGCTGTTGTTGTTATTATTGTTGCTGGCGTTTTTGTTATTAGATTTTCATGTTGATAAATAGTTTTACTTTTAAAGTTTAAAATACCTTTAACATTATGAGCAATAGAATTTATATCAGTATTTGAGCTGACACTAAAATCACTATCGACAATACCGGCAACGCTATTTCTATTAGCACCATTATAGACGCCTTCATCCACGATATTATTCTCATTAATTTGGTCACCATTAATTTGATCAATATACAAGTGATTGTTGTTGTATTTGTAAAATTCTGAATGTACGGTCTTGTTGTATTGTGAATGTTGCAATTGTTGCAACTGTAATTGTTGTTGTTGGCTTGATGACCATACAGCATATGATGAAGAGGATGATGAGGATGGCAATGACGACAAAGATGGAAAGGCTGATGATGACGAGGAGGACGATGATATATCCGTTTGAAATGGTATATCTACAGTTGCTGCATGACTTCGCAATTGTGTATAATCTGAAATGGCCCTAGTCACTGGCTCACGTACAATAAGTAAAAGTTTTATGCTGGCATTCATTGCTCTTACACGTTCTGGTACCTAAATAAAAGCAAACAAAAAAAGAAAAAGAAAAAACAACTATATATATTTATATATATATTATGGAAAAAGACAAATATGACAACAACAATAGCAACAATAACAACAATAACAACAATAACAACAATAACAAGAATGGACAATTGAAATTAATGCTGCATTAAAAATATGCAGGGATTTATAAAGTAAAAAAAAAAAGTAAAGAAAAAGAAGAAAACTAAGGAAGCAGGAAAAATGGAGAAATAAGTTAAAAAAAAAATAAATTTACAAAGTAATTTGGAAAATTATTTTTACTCTAAAAGAAACTTTAAATAACAACAGCACTCAAATAAATGATTACATTTAATGGCCTTGCATATTCGCAATATTTGAATATATTTATATTTTGAATAATAATTTAAAATAGTTTAATTGTACTAAGAAATTTTTTTCTAACCATCATCTAAAATTTTGAAAGTATATTCATTTTGTTAGATAATTTGCAAAACATCCAAAAGAAATGTTAAAGTTTTTACAAATTAATATACATTCTTGAGCCATATGGAATGGACAGATAAGCAAACATAACCATATTGGTGTAGAATTTGATTTAATGATTTGAAATTCTACTTTGTAGAATTTGCGATGCTTTTTTGTTTTTGCATATAAAAAAATCTTATACTTTTAGAAAGAGGCCTTTTCTTTTTTAGTAAAGGACATGAAAACTCTTGAAAGGACATAAAATTTATTCATTATAAATATTTCTTAATGCTAAATGTTTTTTGAGTTGGCCCCTTACCGTAGATATCAATTTACGTAAGTGAAAATAGAGGCCAGCAATCGAAACGCAATTCAAGCATTATGCTTTTTTATGAATTTTGCCAAAGTTTATTTCTCTAAAATTTATCTGCAATTCTGTGTCATAAAAATTGTTACTTATAAATGTGTACTATATTTACAGAAAAAAAATTCTTGAAATTCTTTTCAAGAATGAATTGTTAATGGTATAGAGAATATAACATGCAATTATATTTGCATTGCCTTAATTGCCAATTGAAGTCTACGTAGTCTACGTAGTCTACGTAGTCTACGAAGTAATGCAATTATGCCATTGTAGCAATATAACAATTGCAAACAAAATTAAATGTTATATGTTAAATGTTATTGTATGATAGAATGAACTAGAAAATAGATAATTATTCTAAAAGCTTTTCAATAATTACTACGTTTCGCAATACGTATATGCATTTAGAATTTTATTTTTATGCCATTACACATTACACATTAGACATTAGACATTAGACATTACATAAATAAATTATGGTAACAAATGCAATTTAGTTGGATTGCTGCAAAAAAAAAAAATTTTGAAAGTCAAACGAATCTATAAACGAAACTATCTGGTTCACATTTTTAATTCGTAATCAATAAAAATTCAATAAAAATTTGAAAAAATTATGGGCATTTTGAATGCCTAATTTTGGTGCTGGGGTTGTCTTCGCCATCTGCCTTCGATATTTATTGAAAAAGCTTAATTTTCTTCAAAAAGTAAAATAAAATGTAAGAGGTTTTAGGAGGGCCAAATTTTTATTTACCAAATAATAAATTTCATTCGTAAAGTGTAACAGAAATTTTAGATAACACAGATGAAAACAATTTTTCTAAAATGCTCAATTAGCCACACCTTTTATCAGTGTTTTTCGTCTCTATTTTAGCAAAAGTTTCTTGTACAAATTTTGCCTCAAAAACGAGCCTTTTTTTTTGAAAATATTTAAGGGCAGACAATTTTTACAATCAATCTTAATTTAGCTCCCTCTTTTTTTTTTTTTTTTTTTTTTTTTTGGAAAAAACTCTTTACATGGATAAAATTTATTAATATTTCGATAATATTTCGTCAAATGTGTCACCTAGCAAAATATTTTATTGTACTTAATTATTGTGCCAAATTTTGTTCAGATTGGTCTATTTTTTAGACTCCTTCACATATAATAAATTTTTTAAAATTACTTTTCTTAACTTAAGTCATTTAAGTCAAATGGTGCAGCATATATAAGAGTTTGGATCGATCGACTTATTGTTAATGAAAATTGCATTCAGAATCATTTTAAAAAAGTTTTGTATAGGATGGAAATAGTAGAAAGTATTTTCCTTTAAAGCAAAATTTTAGAAATCTACAAACCAAACTTTTACGCGGAAAACTTTTTCTACTTCGTTAGAAGTTTTAAAATGTTTATAATTTTTATTATGGACCCCTTGAAACATTTCACAAATTCTTCAACAAGCCCTACATTTTCTCCATATAACTTCGAATCTACTTGATTAAAAGGCTTGTTAACATATTTAAATATATAAATTTTAAAGTGAGCAGCTGATCAATTGACCAGTTCGAAATATTGAACTGCATTTGTAATTTAAAGAATAATTTTCGATATGATTTGAAAGGTCCGACATTTATATATTTATACTATCAGTAATCTAATCTATGGAATTGGAAACGCCTACCATTATTTGAAAAATTCATTTATTACATTTTACTTAATTTTTAGAGAATTTTGAACTTACCTCAGGTGATACGAAGTAACTGGGACTTTTTTCAATTGTTATTTGTCCCCTAAATGAATGCGGCATTTTTTTGCGATACCATTCTAAACCTTTCATATAATTCTCGTCACGATCAAAAAAATGCACTTCACCGCCAGCTTTTTGTATACTAGGATGTAAATAAAGCATTTCCAATAAAGCTCGCGTACCGCATTTACGGATACCAATAATCAGAGCCTTATAAAAAATGTTTAATTAAAAAAAAAAAAAACAAAAAACATGTTTAAACAATTGCTGTCTTATGTTCCTGATTTCTTTTTTTATAGCCACCATCTAGATCTTTAAAGGTATATTCATTTTGTTATTATATTTTTAACATTCCAAAAGAAGCATTGCAAATCCTATAGACAATCTATCTGTCCGTCTGTTCATGTGTTTCTTAACATTCTTCTGATCGCATAAAAAGAGATAACAAAATCAAATTTGGTAGGAACATTGTACAAGTATGTTGTCTTGATCTATAGGTTCTGTGTAAATATAATGCAAATTTTTATTGTTTTATGTTGACACATTCTATTTACTACTGAAAAAAGTGAAATAGTCTCTGAATCGTAATTGTCATAATATCTGGTTGATGGATATTTATAAAGTTGGCTTCAGTCAAATATAAATGACTCTTTTTTTCATTTTAAATATATCTATATAGAACTATTTATAATTTACCTGTGGCAGACGTCGATTGGTTTTAGGAAAACGTACACGATTTAATGGAAATATCATTGGATGATTTATATGCTGATTAATTGATATATTATCAATCATTGATGATGTTAATGATGATAGATATTTAGATAATTTATTTGAATTCTTATGTTTACCATCTTCGGATATGGGTTTGGGAATAATACTGTTGCTATTTATAAAATCTAAACCATTTGTCATTACTCTCATTAAAGCTAAAGGCGCTTGCTGATTATTTTTCTGTAATTGCTCCATTAATGATGATTGCTGTTGCGTTTGATGTTTTCTATATATATTTTCATTATGTTGTTGTGATTGTTGCTGCTGCTGTTGCTGTTGCTGTTGCTGTTGCTGTTGCTGTTGTATGGCTTGAACAGCTTGTATATTATAAATAGCGCTATCATATAGAACGTGAAATGTTAAAAATAATGATATTAACATAACCGTAAGGAACACTACAGCTAATTTGGGACGAGAAACACCCACAATTAATATGCAATCGGTATGCGAGGTATCGGGACCAACTGGTCTCATAGCTGATTTCGGTAACCATCTATATAAATCAATTTAAAAATAAGTTAAACACTTTGCCTAATTTTATTAAAAAATCAAATTAAATGAATTTGCAAATCAACAAAAAAAAAAACAATTGAAATTTTGTAATTATTTAGAAATAATTCGAAAGGTCCGATATATGGGGAAGTGCTCATAAAAATAGATTAATCCAAACCAAAATTTGACATAAATTTTTCTTACAATTCAGAACCAATTCACTTTAAAATATATTCAAAATTCTAACATTTGTCAATCAACAATCGGTTTTTTTTTTCAAAAAAAAAAAAAAAAAACGTTATATGGGTAATGGGAAGTAATCGTAAAATAGGTTTATCTGAACCAAAGTGTAAATTTTTCTTATATGAAAATACAATTTAGAGCCAATTTCAGAGCCAAATTAAAATGTATACAAAATTGTTACAATTGGCCATGCAATCTGTTTTTTTTTTCGAAAAAAGCGTTGTATGGGGAAATGGTCCTAAAATCAGATTAATCTAAACCAAATTTGATACAAATATTTTCCATGTTGACATACAATTTTGTCATCCAATTTACATTAAAATATATTTAAAACTGCAAAGTGTTTTTGAAATATTTTTTATATGGAAAGTGATCGATTTTAATTGGCTTCGTCTCTGAACTAAAATATATTCACGTATCAAATCTTAATAAAATATCTTAAAAATTGCCACGTGTAAATTGAAGGACAGAAGAGCAAACGAACAGACAAACTAAAATCCTTTCAGAAAATGATTCCAAATTGATTGGTATAATAAAATGGTGAATCTATCTCAATGGAATGGCTTAACCTTAAAGAAGTTACCAAATTACAAATATATATATATATATATATTTTTAAGGATTATTATTCCTTAAGAAAATTTGCTGTGAAATGATACAAAAAATTGCAAATAAAACATCGTTCAGGCAGTTCGTACTTACAAAATATCTATTGGTAATTTCACCGAACAATTACTGCGTGAATTTGTTGTTGGTGTTGGTGTTCGTATTGCTGTTGTAGTAGTTCTTGTAAATGTTGCCGACAATGATGACAAAATTGACGATATTCTTGTACTAATCGTTTTATTGTGCTGATTATAAAAATTTATTTGTCTCTGCAATTGTTGCTGTTGTTGATGATTTTGTTGATATTGTTGATATTGTTGCAGGTGATGGTGCTTTTGATTATAACTATGGTCGGTAATAATTTGCAATTGCTGTTGTTGTTCTTGTTGCTGTTGCTGTTGCTGTTGCTGTTCTCGTTGTTGATGAGACGTTAAACGCAATTGTTGCACGTTACATTCCCTTTGTTGTTGCTGCTGCTGCTGCTGCTGTTGTTGTTGTTGTTCATAGTGGGGTTGCTGTTGTTGTTGTTGTTGTGTTTATATTGTACAGAATTATCGGCGGCAATTGTTGCGCCAATGTTTGCGCGCCTCTTAGCAACAATCATTAAATTGTGCACGTAACGTCCAAATAAATATTTGCATCATAAAGATTTATCATAAAGGTTTGCAACATTTTATTTATTATATTTATATTTTCTTTCAATTGTACGTTTTATTCATGCAAAATTATTTTTATCCCCAATATTTATGTTTAATATGAAACTTGAACTTCTCGCTATGGCTGAATCTCTTTATTGCTGATTTAATTTGGCCTTGTTTTTTTTTTTTGGGTTTATTTGTTTTTTTTTTTTTTCATTGGGCGTTATGGAAGCAAATATCAAAAATATCAAGAAAAGTGAAGTAATTTTCAAATAATTAAAAATTACCGCAATATAATATTTTTTATTTTATTGATTGTTTTGCTTTTTGCATCACGTTTCAACTTTTTTTATCTTAATGAAGTTTTCGTTATTGTTTGTTGTTCTTGTTTATTAAACTATGGAAAAAATGAGATTTGGAAAAATGAGATTTGGAAATATGAATAAATAGATAAAATATTGCAGCTACATACAAAAAATGGAATCTCGCTAAACGATCTTTGGCTGATTTGTTGCAATTTCTCCAAATTTTACATTTTCTTTATGCCACATTCGTACAATTTGTCATTTGTTGTTTTATGCCACTAATTAATTTCCCAATATTTTCATTAAACATTTCATACAATTTTTCCTTTTTTTTGTTTTTTTTTTAAGTTTTTTATATAGTTCTAGAATTGTTAAAAAGTTGTCCGTGATTGATTTAATGATTTGATTTAGATAACATTTTTTCACACTTATTTTTATTTCAGCGAAATAGCAAAGAAATAAACGAAATTATAAATTTTTTCTCAAATGAAGCGGCCTTTAGAAGGGCCCAATATTGATCAATTACAAAGAGAGTTCATCTTTGGACTAAAATACGTCTACATTTCAGCAAAATACCTCAAAAACTGTACCATAATAAGAAAATTTATATGAAATGACAATCGAGAGCAGCCAACAGACAACAGATATAACTGGATGGACAGACATATATAAATCGTTTGCACAATAAGTTTTTGAGACGTTTGTTGTACGAAAAAGTGTGCTTGTCTCAAGCCTTTAGGTTTGTTAAAACAATATTTTGCTTTTTGTTGTTGTAATCTTTGTTGCTATTATTGTTGTTGCTATTATTATCATTATATCATTCGTTTAGCAATGTATCAATGTTTTATTTTTCTATCATTCCTTTGGAAAATATTGAAAATTTTGGTTGAGATGAGAAAGTAGTGACGAATTAATTGTTGAATTAATTGTGCAATTGTAAAGAGAAAGAGAGACAAATATATATATATATATATATATATATTATATAAGAGAGAGAGAGAGAGAGAGAGAAAGAGGAAGAGGTAGATAGTTGAAAAGGTTGTGCAAGATAGAGGGAAAATATTTCCATTTTGTTACCCAAAATGGGAAAAAATTTTAAATTTTTCATTGCTTTTTGAATCTACCACTCATAGATTGGCAGAGAAATTATCGGAGACCCTACAAAGTAATACAAATTTTTGATCAGCATTAAATTCTGAATCGATTTACATATATCTATCCTTCTGTCTATATGTGTGTCTGTATGTTATTGGCACTGTTCTGGTCGTACAATGAAAATTGAAATTGTTTCAAAGTATTGCCCAAAAATAATACCAAATGACCATGCCTACCAAAAGTTATACAATAGCAATTTTTTGACTCAAGTTTGTTTTTTTTTTTTTGTTTTCATCATTCGATAATACTCATTTGAAATAATTTTAATATTTTTATTTTTTTATTATTCTTATGTTTTTGCTTTTATTTTTTAAATGGTTTTCGCTTATTTTCCTCTTTCTATTCTCTTCGATTACATTGCTTGAATGGCCCATTTTGATATGTTAAAGTAAATTCTATGCGATTCTTCCAGTAAATCGAGGGAATTCTGTAAATGAAATACGAAAAAAAAAGACAATTTTTTTTTTATATCAGTTTTAAGAACGAATTTCATGTTGTAAAGTGAAGAAAATTAAGAAAATTATTGAAAGCAAATCAAACCATTTTAATTAAATTAATTAAATATGTTAAAAATTTGATTTTCGTTCAGAAAATTTTTATAATTTAAAATTTATCTACTCTACCTTTATAATTATAAATTAAGCAAAATTGCCATATAATTAGATTTTTATATGAAAATTTGTTCCATAACAAATTTTCATAAAATTTTTCATATTTTCATAACTTCTTGCTAAATAACGAGGTTTTTGAAAAAAAAAAAAAACAAAATTTAAACTTAAACTTAAAAAAATATATGTAAGAAATTTGGTATCGATTGGGTCATGTTTTGAAAGCTCTAGCAAATAAAAAGAAAAAACCTTTAAAATAATTCTCAATTAATCCATGCTGAAGGAATATTTATGAGACGAATTTAATTGACTTTAAAGTTCTTACTTGTATTATTTTATAAAATTTTAACAGTAAAATAAGCATCCCATATGCACTTATACATAAAATATATTTATTTATTTATCTAATACAAATAAAATGATACATCTTAGGAATTTACACTGAAACACTGAATATCTTTTGTATACGTTTGTCATTTCTTCATTCATACAATTTTCTTGCATACATTGATACTTTTTCTATATATATATATATTTAAATAAACTAAATAAGTTCATCATCATGTCATTGAATAATAATCAAATAAATATGCATCTGGTGTATAAAATAAATTTTTTTTTCATATGTATATGTAAACAGATACAAGCATAAATATCTTTATACCTATATACATGTATGTATGTATTGATATATATACATGTATATATATATATATATATATATAATATTTTTTTAAAAGAGCAAATTGTATGTGCATATTTTTCTAGATTTGCATAAAAGTCGTTAGAATTTATTTTGTAACAAACATGTAACACTCACATACAACCATACTTTTTTTTATATACATATATAAATAGATATATATATATATATATATATATATATATATATATATATACATAAATATACATACCTTAAAAATATCTAGAAATAAGTTTACTCCATCTAAAATCTAACAGCAACATTGATTATTGATCTGATTTATGCTAATACTGTAATACTAACATTATTATAAATAATATCAACAACTTCTACAGCAATATATTTAAATTGCATAAAATCAACATAGATAGATACAGATAGAGCCAAAGAATAATTGAAACGGTTTAGACGTTTTGCTAAAGTAAAAAAATTATTTTGTAAAATTTTCTATGTTCAAAGCAGTTATTTTGCTTTTGGTTTGCCATCTGATTTGACTTTTAGTTGAAAAACTGATAAAAATACTTACAAATATTAAAGAAAACCAATTAAATACATTGTAAGTCGCTTAGAGTCAATTAGATTTTGAAATGCCTTATTTCATTTAATGTAAATGTGATTTTGAATGAAACTATGAATTCTCAATAATAAAAAATCAATTTAACATTTTTTATAAAAGTAAAGCCTCTATAAAATTTCATATTAATATACTAATTTTTATAAATTTTTCTTAATTTTTGTAAAAAATTTTTGCAAATTTTTTTCTATCATATATGAAAAGTTTTCCTTAAAGGAAGGCACTTACAAAGTGAACCAAATTAGTTTAAATTTGCAAAAAAATTTTTATGACAATTTCCATTAATTATTTCTAAGAAAATTTTAAGATTCTTTCTATATAAAATCAATTTTCTAAAAATGGAATACTAAGGCTCTCTCGATTTGAGCCATATTTTTTACATGTATTTATGCTTGTTAACATTAACATTTAACATTATGATTTAAAAAAAAAAACAGAAAATTAATCGATTTTTTTTTTCAAATTTTTTCATACAACAAATTTTAGATTTACTAATCCTAAGTTTTTAACAAAACGGGCCGTGCTCGTAGAACTAAATTGTTTTTAACGATTTTTAAAATAAATTTATCTTTGAATCGATGTAAATTTTTGCAAAAAATTTTTTACCAAAATGTCTATTACTGAGGCAAGTTTAAAACGATTCAAAAGGACAGAATTAGTTATTTTATCACACCTAAAATTTTTTGTTGCAAATTAGATTGTTAGGTGGAGCGTGAACGTAACCAAAATTAATTCCCGCGATTCTTTGGTCTAAATTACGGTCACATATCAAAATACGTTTAAATAGCTTTAAAATTGCGACCTGTTAAGGAAATTTACCTGAATAGACAACAAGCAGACAGATATATGGACAAATGGAGAGCGACAAACGGATCGACAAATACACAGGCCTAAATCGAATCAAGAAAAGTGCATTTATCTCATCTCCATTTGGATATTACAAACATGTGCCCTAACTTATAAAATTTTGTACCAAAAGTGGTGTAGGCTATAAAAATATCTGCATGTTTAAATCATACTGCCTTCCAATCCCAATCATCTAGTGGTTTTTTGTGTGTGGTATATCTCTATATGTATGTACATCTGTATATGCTTGTACATGAGATGAGTATGTATGTATGAATACACTCGATTACCATACATTTCAAGTTAACATAAATAGATATATGTTTATCATGTTACAGAGAACATGACAAGGAAAAAAGTTGAAACGCAAGAAAGAATGAAAGGAGCAGACAACAAAAAAGAACAAGTAACGAAGGCAGCAAAAACAAAAAAAAAAAAAAGAGACTACATGGGGAAGTAATTCAACAGTTTGCTTAGCATACATTTTATACTCATAGAGCAATCTCATTAAGAGATGTTGATATGTGATAGTATGATATGATATAAGATAATGATAATAATAATAATATAATGAATAATGATAATGATAATGATAATGATAATTATAATGATAATGATAATGATAATGATAATGATAATAATTTAGTGTTGAACTGAATATTTAAGATCTTAGCAAGCTATATCAAATCAAAGTTGATTTATGTCCCACTTAACTGGAAAGATCTTATCACAACTTTATTCTATTGAGCAATTGCGTATCGTACAAATTTTTTCCAGATAACTTATGCCAAGTTTTCTCATACGACTTCAGGTGAAAAATCAAAATTTAACTTTTGCCATTGTTAACCGTATTAACAATAAAATATAAAATAAAGCTTGTTGGATTTCAAAGAGATGGGCAGGCATTACCTAGCAAATGTTTAAAATATGCAACATCTGCAATTGGTTTATGTCGTATGGTATACTTAGATTTGTGTAGAAGTGCAAAAAGAAGTTTCCACTATCTCCGTTAGTTAATAGTTATGTCTGCTCATGTGACAATTTTAATACCACGTACCAAAATTAAACCTTTAGTCCATTTTATCTATAAAACTCTATTTTGTACAGATTTTGTAATTGATTGATTTATACATGACAAGTATGTCGATGTATTCATCTTTAATATATATACTGCAGCTCCGATGAAGGCAACTTTAATAATACCAAAGCTTTTATGGGAACAAAATGTTCTATTCTTCCCATGATACCAAATGGAAACTTTTATCTGAACCCAAAATGTAAAAAATTATTCTAATTTTAAAGAAATATCTTGGATGCCTCATTGAGGGATATTTAACGTATAGTTTTAGGCGCTTGAATTGTAGATATTTAATGTATAGTTTTAGGCGCTTATTATTATTTATTTATTATTTGTATGTCGTGTTGTGTGACTTGAACGTTTACTATTAAAACATTCAATGTAAAATTAAGGCAAAATTGGATAATTTAGGAATTTTCTTTGCAAAATCTCCATTTAGGTTACATTGTTTTTGTAGTTATTTTAAATGGAATGGAAATAATAGCCAAATGCAATGGAATGGTTATCTGTCTATTCGTCCATCTTATGTAATATCATATAAATCTGTTCTCAAATTATTGACCAATATTTTTGGGAAATTTTCATGCAGATTTATTTCAAGGACAAACATAATTCAAAAAGGAGAAAAACTGAATCACTTCTAGAAGAATTCTCTTATTTTGAAAATACTAAATTATGAGCAGAAACATTTTTCCTATTTTGCATATTTTAATCCTTCTTTACAAAAATTGTTAGAGAGTGTAATTTTTAAACATTTAATATACTGACACATTTTTTTTTTAACTTTCTCTTCCATAAAATAATTTTTATAATTTTTGCATAAAAATTCATGCGTATCTTGATTTTTTTATTAAAATTTTCTGAGTTTTTCCAACCAGTGTAAGTGTAAGTGAAATGGTTTTTGTCAAGTGATGTAAGGACTAAGCACAGTTCTTAGTCCGCCATATATATTATAACAAGATACAACAAAAAGAAGTAGTAAAGTCAGTTCATGCCAACTCTTAAATATCCTACATTTAAAATTTGCTTAATCTAAATAAATAATCAAGAAAGTGATTCATAATTTAAAGCCGCCAAAACTCTAATATGAATTTTTAAAATCAAAAGATTTTAAAAATTCATGATAGAGACAAGAGGTTCAAAAAATAGTTTTGAACTGAATCAAATTAATTATGCGTATTTAATATGCCAGACACTGATGATTTAGGAAAAATATTTCAAATTAATAATCTTTTTCGCGGGCCCTGATATGGGGAATAACTGCACAAACAGTAAAATCTTAATTATGGGCCAATTATGGGTCAAAGAATGCCAACCTATTAAATTTTATTACCCAATTTACTTATAAACAAACAGATTGGACAGACAGACACGATAAAGTTGTTTTCGGAAATATATCTAAAAGGATCGGTACGAAAAAAAAAAGTAGATCTATTATAAATCCTTCAAAGTCTTTCATAAATTTCTAACAAGTGTAGGATGTAGAGTACAGGACGTAGGGCATAAAATGCCAAACTTACCATAATGAATTGTTTAATACTAATCGTAAAATTTGCATTATATTGCTGACGATGCATCGTAACGATGCATGCCACAGAACTTTATAGGCGCTACACGCTTTCAACGCCGTAAAGACGCAAAGTATTTCAGATTGTTTGTGCATACGATGCAAAAAGAAATAAAAACCAAACAGAATATAGTGAATAAAACAACAACAACAACAACAACAACAACAACAACGACAACAGCAACAACACTAACAATAAAAAATATGCAAATATAAAAACAGTAGTAGTTAAAAGTACCATCAAGGAAAACGTAACAACAAACATAAGCAAAAAATTTGCAAAAACAAAAAAAAACTTATATAAATAACAATTAAAAACTTTAGAGTTGATCGTTGTCGACTTCTAAATGCTCTACACCACTTTGCCTAAAGTAACTGAAAAGTCAAAGAGATTAATTAGAAATTTGGCAAAATTGAAAATTTTTTTTTTTTAAATTATTTAAAAAGTTTATCATGTAAAAGAAGGTTCAAAAAATGGACCCATCTAAGCAAAAGTTGATATTTATTATGTCAAAATATAAAGCAATGCCAATTTCATTAAACTGTGTATAAAATTAAAGCTTTTAGCCTTAATAATGAGTTTTTTCGAAGAAGGTCATAAAAATATATCGATCTGAACCAAATTTATTACAAATCGATGGCTTTTTATGATAAAATACAACACGATGCCAATTTAAATTAAATTTAATTTGTTTCCATCTAACAACTTATTTTTATATAGATTTTCTAAAATCTGCGACACTTTCTTTTAGTTGTGACAAACGTTATAACAAACTGGGTATACCCACAAACAGCCAGAGGACTATTGTGTATAAAAATCTTATGAATTAGTTCATTTACTTGTTCCACTTTATAAATAAAAATTTTTTTCTTCTTTCTTTTAACTGCTTTGTAACACGCGTACATTGTAGAACTAACTCTCTTCACGATTCTACACACGCAAGCGAAAATAAACACACAAAATGTGATATATTTGTGAAACACAATGGATGCTGTATTCATAGAAACTGGCGTTTCTCAATTGACCATTTTTTATATAAACTTTTTATGTAATTTAGCGCTCCAGTTTTTTTTTCTTTTGTTTGTTTAATATTTAATTAAGAATTTTATCTATACAATATAATACTTTATTAAGATTGTCGCAAAAAAAAAAAAAAAAAAAATTAATAATAATAATCTATTTGATCATTGTTGATTTTTGATTTTTGTAGGCTTTTAATCTTTTCTAAAAATCAAAAGTATTTGTCAGGACTTTATTTTGAGTCGATTTGCTTAAAAAACACTTTTTATTATAGCAATCGAATCAACATCATTTACACAATTTTCTGAATTGATTTAAGCTTTTTTTTGCCAACTCCTTGTTTGTATATCAGTCCAGGCTTTTCTTATCAAACAAAAACAGGCGGTAATTTTTTTTGGTACATTATTACATAATTTGATATTTTCCATCTTAGTTCTATATTAAAATCGAATAAGTTTTCTGAATTCGTGCCTTAAAAGCAAGATCCAATCGGTTCTTGTTTTGATTACTTTTTCATACTTTCATTTTCCTTACTTCCATTTCATTTGCTTGTGAAAATTTATTATTAAGTCAGCGTACTTTGACTTAAAGACCAGCTCTATTGAGAAAATTTTTAAGATCGACTCGATTTATAAAAATTTAATTCATAATTTTGGCATGTAATATATTTAACAAGTGCTATTAATTTGATTTTAATTGGTCCCTTTTTAAAATCCTACTCTAAGTATGATGCCTAATTTCTGACAAAAGTCGAAACATAAAAAAAATTCATAAAATTTGATTATTTTTGAATGAAAATTTAGGTTTAGCTTTGGCATATGAAATATTTGATAAAATTTGATACATTTTTTTGTAGATCGATACTTTTTTATTGAACTTTTTTCCAAATTACGAACTTTTCCCATCATTGAAATATTAAAAAAATCCGCACTTTTTTAACTTGAAACTTTTTTCGAAAAAATCATTGTGTGGGTAAAAGTTACAATTTCCACTACATTTTAGCGAAATTGTCTTGTGTTTTGACATGAAAAATGTGTGTATCAAAGGTTGTCCAAATCGGTCCATTTTATGGAAGTCCTCTTATATGGCAAATTTTTTTAATAATTAAAAAATTTCAATTTTTTTTTAATTTCGCAACTCTCTAATTCATTTACTTGACTTTTTGGTCACTTTAGGTAAACTGGTGTAGAATATTTAAGAGTCGGCCCCGTTCGATTATAATGTTTTTACTTACTTCTATATTTGAACCAAACTGAAACTTTCTGGTAATTTTCCCTGCTTGCTTGACCTGTTTTACACGCTTGAACAAAACATGGGCTTTGACTTGGATGAACCAAGCTCCACAATGATTCATTTAAAACATTAATGTTTTATTATTTACCATTACTTTACTTTGTAAAGTGCTGTTGTTACTGTGGCAAGTGCCATCGAATGAGATGAGCTCTGTTGTGGTTGTGGTGTTATCCATATTTGAAAAGGAAAAGCACCAGTTCCCAATAATTTGGAAACTTTTAAATTAAGATAAGTATAAAACAATAACAACGATTTGTTCTTATGTTACTTGTGAATTTTGCAAAATGTTACAGTGTTACAATTTGGTTAGTTTGCAACTTTTACGGAATGTTAGAAAACTGTTTCTTTTATTTTATTTCATATTCACTATTATATTTATATTTACAATTAATTAATAATTATATTTTCACTGGAAAGTTTTACATTTTCCGTGGAAATTTTTTACATTTTCACTGGAAAGTGTTACATAATCACTGAAAATTTTTTACATTTTCGCTGGAAGTTTTTTTATTTTTACTGAAAATTATTTAAATTTTCACTCAAAATTATTTACATTTTCACTGAAAATTTTTTACATTTCCAATGGAAAATTTTTTACATTTTCAATGGAAAATTTTTTACATTTTTACTGGAATATTTTACATTTTCACTGAAAATTTTTTACTTTTTCAATGGAAAATTTTTTACTTTTTCAATGGAAAATTTTTTACATTTTCAATGGAAAATTTTTACATTTTTACTGGAATTTTTTACATTGTCAATGGAAATTTTTTACATTTTCACAAGAAACTTTACATTTTCACTGGAAATTTTTGCTTTAAATAATTGGTCACAAAAGCAGTTTGAAAATGGACTTGTTGTCTATTCGCTGGCAGAAGCAAAATGTTGTACTTATTAGCAAAGATCGTTGTTGCTTACTATTATTGATGTATTTGGTAGTTTATTGCTACAACTGTTGATTGTTGTAACCTTTTTAACGAACTCTTTATTGTTGGAATAATTGAAAGATTGCAATTTTTATGTATGTTGCAGTTTTGTAGTTGCATGTCCCAGTTGCACCTAGTTATTGTTGCTGCTAATGATAATGACGTTGATGTTGATTGTTGCTTTACTCTCATTTTCGTTTTTCTCTCTCTCTCTCTCTCTCTCTCTCTTTTTTGTTTTTTTTTTTTATTATTTGTTGCCCGTTTTAAATATCTATTGTTTTTCATTTTTTAGCCGAGCTTAATTAGCTTCTGGCAGGATTGCCAAGTTTAATGGTCGGAACTAAAGTTCATTAATTTTTTTTTTTGTTTGTTTGATTAATATTTAATTTGTTATGTGTTATTGATAACTAAAGAAAATTCTCATTATATGTTGACATAAAATCCTTTTTGAAATCCTTTTTAAAAAAGTAAAATTTTGTTGATTACATTTTACATTTTACTTTTTTTCTTAAATACAAAATTACATGAAATTACATAAAAATACTATGTATGTTAATTATTAGCATTATAATGATTTTGACATGTCGTTTGTGTTGTTCTTATTGTTAATGATTATAATATTATTGTTGCTGTCAGTAAATGTCGTAAAAACGAATAGCATTTTATATACACAATTGCTTGACTTAATATACAGTACACAAAATATATAGCGATACCATGAAATCAAGAGTCAAAGAGTTCATTAAGTCATAAATTTTGTTATGGCCTGAATATTCATATGCAAAAGTTATCGTTTATCGGTAAATGTCCTTGAGGCAATCATGTATATATGTAAAGGGTAATGGTAACACAAATCGAAAACGTAATAAAAATCGAAATGATGAAAGAAACTAAAACTCTGCTCTCTTTCTCACTCTCTCTCTCTCTCTATATCTATCTATCTATCTCTATTTCACTCTCTTTCACTCTACCATCCACTAAATAAATTTATATTAACATGTTTCTTTACATAGCACAAATTAGATTTTGCAATCAACAATATTTTTTTGTTCAGCCTTTCGCTTTCTTCCTTTTAAGTAAACATTTAAGCATACAAGTCAAAAAAAAAAAAAAAAAAAAGGATAATAACAAAGAAGAAAGAGACAGAGTTTGATATTTCAATTTTACTAATCATTTTTTTTAATCATGAAATGTTTGCAACTAGATAAAACTTAATTTTAAACTCATAAATGTAGCGGTTTACTAGATTAAACCGGCATATGTACCCAAACAGTGTTCAATGCAGTTGTTTTTCTTTTCTTCATGTTTCATCTTTTTTGTTCCATGATGTTTAAAATTTCAATTATTAACATCATCATAAGTATCTTTAATGCTTTTCTGTACTCGATTATTGAAATTAATATTATTGAAGGGTTTTTTTTTTCTTTTTGGTGTAGTTTTTGTGCAAAACACAGAAAACCACAGAAATAAAGTAAAATCTAATATAGTAAAAAGCTTCTTACTTATGCATGTTTGTATGTATGTAATGTTAAATTTTAATGGTATTAGTTAGATAAAGAGACACACAGAGGCCGATAGACATAGATATTTTTATCATTCATCACTTGTACTTGTACTTACCTCCATTGTTCTCCATCTCCATTTTTGTATGTAGATCCTTCTTTAGACAGATAATCCTTTTTGTTTTGTTTTTCTTTTTATTTTTGTTTCTTGATATTTTATTCTCTTTTTGCACATTTTGCCTTTTTTTCTTTGCTATTTTGTTGTATGTATTTTTTTATAGAAGTGATTTCTTTTGTTTGATTATTTGCTTGTTTTCTTGTCACATTTTTCTTTTCGTGCATCGAACAATAAACACGCTTAAACATATTATTATCGCCTTGTTTCAGACTTTATTGACCTAAATTGCTCATACATATATGCATACACACACAGGCACACGCACACGCACACAAACATGCACGCACAAAGAAGAGATATAGGCATACGGAAATACGTAAGACGTCAGGATAAAAGATCCGTTGCAGCTGGCTAGAAAACTTGGCGGAATTGTACGAAATTCGTAGAGAATGGGTGAGCTGTCGTATAAGATGGCAAAAAACCCTTATAAAATGCTACAAGTATCTTGAATTTGGAAGCCTATTTAAAGCTCGCAAAAACATAAATTGATCTATCGAATAACTGTAGGAGATGTGGCGAAAGCGAACATATCACAAGTGAGTGGTTTGTAAAGACATGGCGGATGTGCATGCAAAACATATTGCAGGTAACGAACTTTCCAGAATGCAGAAATCATGCTAAGGCAACTCCAGTCCTGCTCAACCAAGCCATTAGAGAAAGACTCGTTAACTTGTTAATACTAAGTGAATCCTACAAACATAAGACGCTATCTAAAATCATTATATTATAGGGCGCCTATGCCAGCGAAAAAAGTTTCGGCCGACTAATGCGGTTTATTCTAAACAACCAAGTGCGTAATGAATAAACAGCTTCTTCGAAAGGTAGCTCATTAAGAACAATTCGTGGGTTTAGATCCATTTCAAATGAACTATCTATGTAAATTCGCTTATGATGATTCCCCGATGCACTGCCTGTATTTCGTGGTGAAAAGATTCAGGTAATATTCAGTGCGAAACTTAGTAGAGTATTGGATAATATCGGATTCACCTTGATGGTTGAATCGTAGAGAGGTGCGTATCTTAGTAGGCACGGATAAAGTTGAATTCAGCCCTGATAGGAATCTGAATTAAAACCCTCGATCTGCAACGTCTATAGAAAAATCAACCAAGCCTGCACATTTTGTATACAATACAAGAATACCACTTCTTTATGGTTACATTTTCTATTTAGCACTAAAGAAAACAGGCACTAAATGAAACAGGCTTTGAATAAAAATATCATAGTGTGCGGGTGGTGGATTATCCAAAATTAACCCCAGTCATATAAAATGTTTTTGCTTGTTTGTATTTATTTGGCTTTCTTCTACATCCTTTTGTAAAATCTCAAATAAGTTACGTTATTAGTATTAGTGTGTTAGTTAGTTTTAAGTATCCTTAAGTAGTTTGTAAGGTAAACTGGCCTTGTGCCATCTGTAAAGAAAGCATCGTGACAACACACACATATATCCAGAACCCTCATGCATAAGACATAAGACATAATTTTACAATTTTAAGTAAGGCCTACTTTATATCATTAATCAATTACATAAGTTTCCATAAAAATTAAACTAAACTAAAATAAAGTAAAGTAAAGTAAATTAAAGTAGAAAATAGTTATAATAATAAGAGTTGTCCGTTCTTATTCAATAATTGTTTCCTGGTAACTAATTTAAGTATAAAAAAAAAAAAATATCTAGAAAATTGCAGCTGTTAAATTGCTAACAATTTTACATGGTCTGACAGGCAAATAAATGTACGAAAAGTTGATTGATTTAATAAATAAACTGAAAAAAAAAAAAACTATAAGTCTACCGCAATTTCTTTTTGATGATTATCTACAACGCCACAAACACAACTTATTATTCAGTCCTTACACTTTTTTTGTATTAATAACAATAAATAAAAATATATTATAAACATATACATACATATATAAATATGTATATGTATGTCTATATTATAATTTATAACTTCATTTTTTCTTTCTCGCTTATCCTGTAAAATGTTAAAATATTGGAATATATTCCACATGCCAATCTGTCATTTTGTCAAATTGAAAATATATAAAATAGCAGATAAAGATAAAAGACAAAATAATCCTTAAAGTCTTATTTTCTATTATTATTATTATTATTCTTGTTATTAGTGCCTAAAAGTATGCTATAGGCATTAACCATGTGTACATTTTTTTACATTATTATTTGATTGGTTATATAGAATTTTTTTTCACATTACTTTTATATGATTTATCAATGCTTTGAGACGAAATTCTTTTTAAATCATTTTTTGCCTTCATATACATCATACTCTCACTATCAATATATATATATATATATATTATATATATATATATATATATATATATTATACATGCATAGACACAAAACTACATTTATTTATTTATTTGTTTATTCATGTGCTGAGACTCTGTTGATATTGCATTATTGATATTCCCACATAAATGTTATTTTTAATAAATGAGAAAAATGAAATAACAACTAAAACGAATTAAATAAAAACAAAAACAAAATAATTGATGTTTGACTGGAATAAAAACTTGTATACCCCACAACCCGAAAACTATTTGATGCTATATGCTATAGACAATTAATTTGAAGTTGCATAATTTCGGGTAGGCATGATCATTTTGAACGATTTGGTATAACGTTTTTTTATATTTATACAAACTTACAATTTTCTAGCTATTTCCTAGCTATGTAAATTATGATAGAAAAATTAATAATTTTTGCTTAAAAATATTAAGATTTATTCAATTTAGATAGCACTGTGGACGTGTCCTTTGACCGTTATCATCCATTTTCAATATCAACCAATATACATAAAGTTCTATAGTTGGTTCTGCCACAATATATATTTGATCATGCCACACATGATCAAATATATATTCATGGATTGAAAATTGTTTGCTGCTCAAGAATACTTTTAGGCGTTACAAATGCAATAACATAATAAGTAAACCACTAAACTCTTGGCATTATATATAAAAGAATAGTTCACGTTTTGGAAGAAAACGAAATTGAGGTATAAAAAGGCAACAACAACATCAAAAAATGGCGCCATGTTTTTTCTTTTATTTAACACATAAAAATTTTTTTTTTATTCTTGAATTTTTCATTCATTATTCTGTTTGCGTTTCTTATTTACTCATTGTTATGTTATTTATGTATTATCTTAGTAACGAATCAGTTGCTTTCTTTACATTTTTTCCATTCAATCATATTTGTTTAACTAAATTACTCACAAAATTTATTGATATTTGTGTGTGTATATGAAGTAAAATGTTTTCGTGAATAAATGAAATAATAAAACACGTCCGTTAACTAGAAATGTTTGTGCTCGAAAGAGCATAAGAATTGAATTTTAATATCTGAACAGTTTAGAGGAATTATCTCAGATTGAAATTAGCTGCCCTTTTTTATCCATTCTCTCAATTCATTCTTGCTGCGCTGCTCCCCTTCTCTCTCCCCTTCTTCATCATCTTTATTATCAAAAAGACTCACTATATTACAAGATTCACAATGACTCAACAGAGCAAATGCAATATCAACCGAAAAGGATTTGTTGCTGAACTTTAATCGTTTCCTATACTAGACTTGAATTTGTCAATGTTTATATACAAATCTCATACATTTTCCTCTTTATAAATATGTGTATGCCACATAAATACTAATTTCTTTCCGTTCAACATTATAATTTGCTTTTGCGTATTGTATAATGTTTTTAAATATTTATATGAACAATATAAAGTGAACAATTCTAAATGATATTTTTATGCATTTATTATAAACATTTTACTATTATTTCCAATTATTCATGCAAATTTGTACAAAATGCAGAGCATTTAAAAGGTGTCATCTTATGGCAGTATATTCCTATAGATCAGAGGGCATGGGCTTTCAGTGAATATCATCGATATTTCAAATTTAATTAAGAAAAATGTATAAGCGCACAATGAAGAGAAAAAAAATATTTATGTTGCGTACACATGTTTATAAAGAGGAAAATGTATGACATTTGTCTATAAACATTGCAAAACTTCCAGTCTAGTATAGAAATCGCTTAAACTCTAGCAACCAATCTATTTCGTTTGGCATTGCATTTGCTCTGTTAAGTCATTGTGAGTCTTATTTTTCTACAACATCTAGATAGCAATTGCTTTTTCTCTTCTTTTACAGGTAGCCCCAAAAAATAAAAAATAAAAATAAATAACGAAAAATCTATTTCATCTCATTTTATAGAAATTATAGCTCGTTTTATGAAAGAAAGTTTACCTGATTGTTTATAATGTGCATAAAAATATCTTCATAATCCTTAGACACTCTCTGCCACTTTGCCTTTGTCTTTTTCTCTTTCACCCTCTTTCTAATCCTTTTTTCACAAGAACTCTCAACTTCTCTTTCTATATGTATTTTTGTATTGATATATTTTGCATGGATATTCTCTACATATTTTACCTTGATAATAATAATTAGCATTAATAAAAAGCTGCGCATGTGTTAACTTGTTGTTTCAACATACACATACAAATCGGTGGTCATTTTCAAAAATTCTTCAATAATATTTTAAATAAATTGATTAAATTTAAATTTCATTTCTCTATGCAATAAATAAATAATCTCGCAAATTTTCCTCTTTGCTTACATCAAAACAAAAACAGAAAAAAAAACAATTTAATAAAATTTATTTTTTTTTGGAGTCGATTTAGAAATTGGAAAATTATTCAAATAACAAACGAATACACAACCATGTATATATATATGTGTTAGCATATACATATATATTATGTCTATATATGTATAAATTTAATGCACTCAAATAGATTCTAAGTTAGAAAAAGTAATGGAAGCCTGAAAGTATTCTATAATTAAGTCACTAAATTTTTATAAATGTAGTGAAAAATTGGCAAAATAAAAGGCTGCCAAAATAGAGTTGCAATATTTCATTATCAATTTATACTGCCATATAAATCTATTAATTTATGGTTCATTATAGAATTAACTTGGAAATTCTGCTCTATAAAAGTTCAATTCTCATTCAATTTTCATTATAATAAACATTTCTTTATAAAACGTATATCCATAACTATCTGATAAACTTATATTCGAAAACTTTAAAAAATTACAGTAAATTTTGATATTATATAGCCTCTGGTAGGCGTGGTCAATTCAATAGAACAATAGTTTTTGTAATAGTGAAAAAATTTTCACTTTCTTTTTACTGTATTTTTTAAGTAATGGGTAAAAACTTGAAAAACTAAAATAATTATTTAACAAAGTCAATTTGTGGTAGGCGTGGTAGATATGAAACATTTTAAGACAAAATTTGGCACACACATTTCTTATATCAGAATGCAAGGCAGAGCCTATTTCCTTTAAAATATCAATAAAATTCTGCCTGTTATCCATATATGGCCTTTTTCGAAAAAGGTGTTGCAAGGCGTTCATTCTCCAGCCTCCGCCTGCTAGTGCTCCACGTTTCCATGCCCTGCCTGCTGATCATCTATTCTTCAGCAAACGCCTGTTTATCATTTGTTTTGCAGTCTTAGCCTACTGGTCATCTACACTTTCAACGTCTGCCGTGTATAGTAATTAACATCACAGTGCATTGAGTGTTTTACATGCATGCCTGCCGTGAAGGCTTAAATGCATGCTACACACACGTACATAATGTTCGCTAGCGTTGGTAGACACGTCACACAGGGTGCATGCTACCGTCACGACTAGCTGCCAATTTAAAGCTTGCATTGCACCTTATATACATGGCTTAATCTTTGGTATCTAGATTCAGAGCCTTCTTATTACTCCTAAGCTTAGCTTAAATTAGCCCGATAAGCCTACCCAGCTAGCCATTTTATTCGGGAAATGGGACTCTGCACAACAAGCATATATATGTTTAAACGAGCAACGCCCGCAACATGGGCACCATAGCTCCCACGAAGCCAACATCAATATCACCAAAATGGGCATATTAAAACTGGATCTGATCCCGTGATTCATGATGCCCCCTAATGGCCGGCGTCACCAACGACCATCTCATGAACCACTCCCAGTTTAGCAAGTGCTTCTCGGCACTAGTTGCCCCCAGTAACTAACATCACAGATCACCTTTCTATAAGAGTTACATCTATTGTATTCAGATAAGACAAGCATTTCCAAGTAACTGTTACCTAAATTTGACCTTACGCCTTACAAATACATAAAAACATTTAGGCAAAATAAAAGCTGTAATCCTCATACCTAACTATTAAAACAACATGCAAACTTAGTCAAGGTTCTAATATTTATATAAGATAATCAATAATAATTATAATGATAACTAAAACACTTGCAATAACAGTAACAAAACAAAGAAGGGCAATAATAATAGAAAGAAAATTTTCACACATGTTGATTATAAGCTTTAATATTTTACTGTACGATTATTTCATAAAAACCAACACATACACAAGGAGAAAAACATTTGAGAATGTTTTTGCATTACTGTTATTACTGTCAGTGTTGACACTCTTTTACAGGAAGTTGTATTAAAGACTCTCAAAATTACATAACCCATAATCAGTGAAAAAAGCAAATGCAACAGCAAAAGTGTCAAGTTGAGTACTAAACATTAATTGATTCCTATACTTGATTTGAAGTTGCCAATATTTATAAACAAATATTCTCTTTTTAAACAAATATAAGCAACATAAATATTTATTTCTGCTCCCTTCAGCATTATATGTAATCAATATATATACACATGTTTTCATGGTTATAACTTTTACAGATGGCTTTATATGAGTGCATACATACATCTATACATATATAAATATAATTAAATACTATGAAATAATTATTTATGTTCAAAATTGTTACGCCTGCCATGTCCGTTTCTACTTTAAGCTCAATATTTTACTAGTTCTTTTTCTGCATTGTCACTCTTTCTCACTGTGTCAGTGTACTCACTAACTCTCTTTTCCGTTTACTCTCGCACTCAATTAGAATACTGTAACTCTCTCATTTTATAAATGAAAAAATTATATTTGACTGAGGCCAAATCTTGGATACCTATCACTCACTCAGCAAACACTATTTGGTATTTTATGGTACAGACAGATAATTTAAACTTGTCCATTTGTATGAGATTCTTTAGAGATCATTTAAAATAACGACCTCAATATTTGCCTTCAAAAAACATAGGTGTTTTCAGAGGTGTTTTCAGAGGTGTCTTACGTTACACTGTGGCCGTATCCTTTCAACCATTTAACCCATTTTCAATATCAATAAATATACATGACCTTCCAATGTTCCTTCCTTCCAAATTTGAAGTCGATATCTCTTTTTTGCGATCCAAAGAACCGTTTATCATACTAACAAACGGACAGATGTACAGACAAGCCAATCTCAATACAGAATTTGATGATGATCAAGAATATTTATACTTTATGCAGTCCCCGAAGTTTCCTTTTAGATGTTACAAATAATATGACAAATGAGTATACCATCTACCATCTGGGTGATTAAGTATAAAAAGCTAAGAAAATGAAGCAATTTAAAAATTATTTATGTATTGCATCTTTAAAGTGTTGAAATTTCATAATTAATTATTATCACTATTATTATTGGGTCATATGAGAAAAGCAAAGGCATGCTTTTCCCACATAAAAAAAAAAAAGACCAAATTCATTTATTAAACGTTATCTTAAGATTGTCACACTGATTTGAAAGGACCATTTTAATGAATGTATCCCATAAATTGGCATATACTCTTGAAATTATTTCAGTTAAATTTCGCTTCGTAGAGTGTGATTTTTTCTACCCTAAATGTTTAGATCATAAATGATAAAATTTGAATACGCTTTTGAAAATACGTCTAAATTAATTGATGTAATAAAAGATGTCTTTCCATCAAGTTCTAGTTGTTCTATACTTCATTTATATATTCACTCATTTGAGAGTCCTACAAAATTGATACATATTTTCTTAAGCATTGAGATCGGCACATTTTCAAGACACTGTTCAATAATTTCAATATTTTGTATTTTAAGTTTCATTTACATTTATAATAATTTTATAAATAAAAGTTACTGGCTTGGAGAGTTTTTTAAAACATTTTAAATTGTTGTTAAATAAATAATAAATAATTTTAAAAGTGGATAAATTAGCGAAAGAATAATAAATGAAAACAAAATGTGAAAGCTTTAAATCGCTAATAAACACTTTTTCAAAAATCAACTTTGAACTTGCATTTAAAAAAATCATCATCATATTTATCTTATGATTGTATTGTAATAATTATAATAATTAACATTAATCAATGTTTAAATTTCAAAGGGCCGCATTTAAATACCTAAACGTTTAATTCAGTTCGGAGATATTGAGAAGCTTATTTAATATTTGAAATAGACTTTTTACGAAAGCCTATAAAAATAATTTTTAAAATATTTAATAAAGATTTTTAGTGATATATTTTTTTTTATACAAATTTCAATATTTTGCAAAAATTTTGTTGAACTTTTCCATTTGATTCATTAAAAGTCGATCGAGTTAAATTATCTTTCTTTTTATTTTTACTTATTAAGCGTAAATGAAATTTCATTTGATAAAGGTATTCAAAAGTGATAAAGAGAAGAAGCATTTGACATTAAAACTAAGTTTTTTTACCAAAAAGTTCTATTTTATTTATTACAAACTTTTTAATCATATTTTTTTTGTGACTTTTTTTTTATCATAAAACGATTGAAATGATTTAAGGTTTTTTCAAAATATTCCTGAGATATTACTGTTATTGTTGTTGTTATTGTTATTGCTTCTTTTTTATACCTTCTTGCTGCCATTTTTCTTGTTGTAGCATTTCTATTTTTCATGTTCCATGTTGCCATTTTTAGAATTAGATTTGTAAACAGACAATTTGTACGTGTTGGAAAAAGTTTGACAAAAATTGCCATTCTTCTATTTTTTTTTGTCGCTTTTTTTTTTTTTGTTTTTTGAAATCAAAAATTTTATCTACATAACACATTTGCATACATACTTATATAAAATAAATTTCTCGCAATTTTCTTTTTTATTCCTTCTCTTCTTTTTTGCTTCCTTTTTTTTTTTTTTTTTTGATTTCATTGTAAGTTTTATTCTTGTACATGTGTATGTAATACTTGAAGGTTATGTTTAACAAAATATTAGCACAATTACGGTAGATTTTATGTGAGACTATACTTTCTATATTCCTACATTCGTTTGTTTGTATGTATGAAATAAAAAAAATATCATCCTTTTGCGTGTATTGGAAAATTCTTTTAAAGGATAAAGAAATTTAGCCATAATATATGAAATATTAACAGATCCAAAGAAAAATGTTAGTTTTATTATGAAAGTGTTAATGCAAAAGTTCGCCCACTACGACGACTCCACTTTAATATTATTCCAGTTTAATGTTATTCCATTTGATGATTATCTGATGAAAAATGATGAATCTGTCTTTCTGCCTTATGCTACCATTTACTTCATTTTATCACGTTCTGAGTAAGTACCCATAACATCGTCTTTTAATCGATGTTACCACAATTTTTAGGGTAAGGTGAATTGGATGAAGTGTGAATTGGTGGGAAGTGTCATCTTTGACACTTCCCACCACTCCACCCTTCCCTTGGTGGGAAGAGTGAAGTGAAGGGAAGGATGTATTGGAAGGAATGGTGGATTGGGGCGAAGGATGGTTTGGTGGATTGTGGGGAATGATCAATTAAATGAAGGGTGGATTGGAAGAAGGGTGGATTTGGGGGAGGGTGGATTTAAGGGAAGGATAGATTTTGCCGGAAGGAAGGATTGGAGGAAGTGGTGGATTGGGCCGAAGGAGGGTTTGTGATTGTGGGGAATGATCAATTAAATGAAGGGTGGATTGGAAGAAGGGTTGATTTGGGGGGAGGGTGGATTTAAGGAAAGGATAGATTTTGCCGGAAGGAAGGATTGGAGGAAGTGGTGGATTGGGGCGAAGGATGGTTTGGTGGATTGTGGGGAATGATCAATTAAATGAAGGGTGGATTGGAAGAAGGGTGGATTTGGGGGAGGGTGTATTGTAGGGTGGTTTTGGTGGAAGGGTGGATTTAAGGGAAGGATAGATTTTGCCGGAAGGAAGGATTGGAGGAAGTGGTGGATTGGGCCGAAGGATGGTTTGGTGGGAAGGATGGATTATGGGGGTGGTTGAGTGAGGTCAGAAAAGTGTATTGGAGGAAATGGCTGACTAGTGAGAAAAGTGGATTGTGGGAAACGGTGGATTGTGGGGAAGGGTGAATTGTAGAGAAGGATGGATTTGGGGGAAGGGTGGATTATGGAGTGGATTTAGTGGAAGGGCTGATTTGGTGGAAGGGCGGATTTGAGGGAAGGGTGGGTTTTGGGGGAACGATGGATTGGAGGAAATGGTGGATTGGGCCGAAGAGCGGTTTGGTGGGAAATATGGTGTATCATGGGGATGGCTGGATAGATGAGAAGAGTGTATTTGGGGGAGAAGAGTGGATTGTGAAAAAGGGTGGATTGTGGTGGAAAGGTGGATTATGGGGAAGGGTGGATTGTGGGGAAGAGTGGATTGTGGGGTAATACAAGTGTAACATTTTTACTGATAAATTTAACAAATAATGATACTAATTACCTTTACTTTTACTCTAATTAATATCAATATTAGTAATATTAGTAATATTGTTATTATTATTGCTGTTCTTTTTTATATTTTTGGTTCTTTATTATTCTTACTTTTCTAACCATTGTTAATATTACTATTGTTATTTATAGATACATGGATAAAAATATGGTCATTCATACATTTATATACACGCTTCGATTTTACTTTCTTCAGTCTTATTTGAATTTCCATTTGAATTTATTGAATTTCCATGTAGTTGGTTTGTAGTTCAAACCATCATAGAATAAGTCGAGAGCTGATAATAAAAATTAAATACATTCCATATAATGGAATTATTCAATTTTGCACTTGTGGAAGCAACGAAAATGTTTAACGTCCCATAATTTAAATTGGGCCTACTTTTTATATATGTTTAGAAAGATAAAATGGAATCTTTGGCTTATCAAATGTAAATCTCTTAACAAATGAAGAGATACATATAAAAATATCTATTTTAAATGTCCGTTTAAATTTAAAAACTTAAAAGCGTTTCGATAATTTCTATTCGAAGTATTCGAGCAAACTATTATTAAACAGTCTAATAGTCTCAATCGCTTTTTGTACAAAAATCATTGCGTTTCACACTATTTTAATTTCTTTTTTTTTTTTTTTTGTTTCCTTTTGTTAATATCTGTAGATTCAAAACCATAAAAAAGCGTGCGCTGTGAAAGATAAGAAATGCACGAAAATAGTGAAAACTATTTAGAAATTGAGTTAGACCTTTCATTACTTAATTTTTTTATTTATATATTTAAATAATACTTAGATAAATTGTTATATATTTACAAATATATTTTATGGTTATAATAGACTTTCGAATTTCAATAAAATATCATTCAATTAAAATAGAATAAGATCAGCATCATAAAGCTTAGCACTCGATTTTTGATACAAAAAGGCTTCTAATAATTCTTGACCATCTTGTTTAGTTAATGTGATAACTGTGTACTCTATTCTGCTCAAATTAATTAAATATTAAATATCTCTGTGATAAATACTGTCATAATTTCTTTATATCATTCTTAAAGAGTATTACAACACTCCGATAATTTAACAAACTTGACCACTAAGTTATTTAGGGCTGAAAAGTGGAATATAATCAGCTATTTTTATATGCACAACCCCGATGTTGTTGTTGTGAATATAATTATGTCATAATGTTACAACGTTCAAAAAGAAATCATCGGTGACTCTAGAAAGTACAAATATTCTTGATCAGCATCAAATTCTGAATCGATTTGTCGATTTGTCGATTTGTCCACATGTCTGTCCGTGTGTATTTGATACTCTCCTGATCGTAAAATTTAAGATATCAACTTCAAATTTTCCAAAAGCATTAAAAGTTCTTACACGCCGTTTCATATTGAAAATGAGTAAAATCGGTGAAAGGGCACGCCCAATGTCTTTTTAAACTAAAATGTATAGTCTTAAGCGTGTAAGTCAAAATATACAACAGAAATTTAAAATTTTACAGAAACATTAAGGGTACTGTATTTCAATCTTTGTTCAAATGTCATACAAATTGGTTACGCCTAGGCCTAGTTTTACAATATTGATGTATGACATATTTTTTCTTTTTTGTTCTTAATTTTCTATTTATTATTCAAAAAGTACAACAAATACGCAGCTAAAAATTTTCACATGCTTAAAAAGGAATATCACATATAAACGATCTAAAAATAACTTAAATCGATCATACCTACCAGAAGTTGCACAACATTAAATTTTACTTACATTTCTTAAGGAGTTTTCGGTTTGTGGATGGTGGTTTAGCCTTAGCAAGTTTTCTAATTTCATTGAAATCAATTGACAATTTATGGGTAATGTCGCTTTGACCGATTTCTTTCCTTAATCTTAAGTTTTTACATTATTTTAGACTTGTAATATGATTGTACTTAAAATTATAAATGTATTCTTCTGGTTTTTTTTTTCTTTAATCGGTTTATTAATAATTACAAATTTTTATTCTTATCTTCTTGGTAAAAATCAGGTATCAAATTAGGTAAAGTAAAATAAAAAGCAAAACAAAATAACAGAAAAAACCACAACGAACCAAAAAAAAAAAAAAAAAAGAAAAGAAAACAAGGAAAAAAAAGTATAAGTGAATGCGACCAACTTTAGAACACCCCTCACAACTAACTGTTGTAGTTTTCGTGTTATAAGCATTGAAAAGGAGAAAAATTCTAAATTTTTGTTGCACTATGGGCGTGTCCTTTAATCAATTTTGCTCATTTTCAAAATCAAAGTCCAGGCAAGAATTTCTAATTATTTTTTTTCCAACTTGAAGTCGATATCTCAACTTTGACGATCAGCAGCAAGCCAAGCATATACACCTGGCCAAATGGACAGACGGACAAACGTGATTAAATCTATACAGAATTGGATGCTGATGAAGAATGTATGTATTTTGTAAAGCCTACAATGGTTCCTTTTTTTTTAAGTGTTACAAATATAATAAAAAAAAATAAGTATACCACCATACTCTGGATGATGGATAAAAAAGTTAACAGAAAACAATTTGATACTGTTGTTTCACGTTTAATTTATAATAAAAAAAATAAATAACAACAATGGTAAATAAATGTGATTTAGTTCAAAAAGATATAAAAAATAATAATATAAACAAGAAAAAAGAAAAACATTTTTCAAAATTCTTTAGAGTCGACTAATTATTACACCTTTTAACGCATTATTTAAACAAAGTCAAACTTTTACCTAATCAAAAATACTCAGTATTAAGAACAAAGAAAAAGAAAATTCAAATAACAATTTTTATTGAATTATACCGTTAAGGATCAATTAATCAATTGATTATTTGATCTTTATAGTCTAAGTTTTTTTTTCCATTTTTTTTTTTGAGACAAATAAATTTTTTCTAATTATTTTTTTTTAATTGATTTTACTTTCCATTAATTTGATTTTCTTTTAATATTTTCCAATAATTAATTTTAGAGTGATTTGTAAAAATTATTCGAGTTGATCATTTTTCTTTGGAATGCATCTTCACATTTATTAAATTAAAATGTCTTTTTTACTTAAAATATGATTAATAATAACAATGATAAACGTTTTTAATTTAATTTAATCCCTCCCCAAAAGAAAACAAATTATATTACATTGAATTAAATTTAATTTAAAAAAAACATTTTATATATAAATAAAGACGACTAATTAATGGCCTACAACAACATGTTAAATATCTTAAAAAAAAATACATTAAACAATTTAAAAAAATTTTAGAAAGACATCTGGAAATACAAAAAAAAATTTTTTAAAAACTAAATTAATTATAATTAAAAAAAATTTATACAAAAATCAAAAACAATTTACAATAAAAAAAAAATGGCTTTTATAAATTTAAACTCGTTAATAATATTTTTACTATGAAATGCAAACACTTAGAACAAAACTGTCAGAATGACTGAACACTCAATTCTTAATTGAGGGTTCAGTTAAGTGGCCCAACAAAAAAAAATACTTTCTCGTAATTTTTCTTTTCTTTTAAATGTTACAAACACTTTAATAAAATGTTATACATCATCTCAATTATCATTTGATTATATTAAAAGATTATATTAATTATAAGCACAAAAATAAAATATTGTCCCATAATTTTTGAAATGTTCTCATTAGCAATTAAGAAGTGATCTGAGTAGCACGTGTTAACCAAATAATATAAAATAATATTGAAAGAAGAACGATTGCACTTTTTAATATTTATTCTAACAATGCAATCTTATAAAGAAAATGAATTACCAGAAAATCCTCGAGAAACAGCCAATCCAATATCAGCTTTAATGTTTTGGTAAAAAAAAAAAAAAAAAAAAAAAAAAAAAAAAAAAACTAAGAAAAATATAAATGGGAGGAAAAAATGCCTAATTAAAAAGCCCAAAGAAAATTAATAAATATCATCTATAAAATGTCAATAAATGCAATTTTTGTATTAATTTTGTTGTTGTTGTTGTTTTTAGTGTTACAGTACGCATTTAATGAAAATGAACGCATAAGTAAAAGTGTAAAGAAAAAGCAAATTATTTTCACCTGCTTATGATCATTACTTATTTATTAATTTTTATAAATTTTTTTAATTTTTCTAAATTTTTAAAATTTAATTTTTTTTTTTTAATTTTTAAATTTTTTTTATTTTTTTGTATAATTTTTCTTTTTTTATTTGTGATGTTAGTTTTACAATGCCAACATTTTTTAAAGGGCGCAAAAAAGTTCTACAAGAAAGTGATCTTTATAGAGCTTTAAAGGAACATAAATCGGGTAAGAGAAAATGTATTATTTCAGAAAAGTGTTTGGTTTCGATAAGGCATATAAAGCAAATTTTATAAATTCTATATGAAATCAATTCTGTAGTAAGTTTTTCAAATTCAATCAGTAGCAAAAATCCAGAATGAGAACTTTCAGTAACAAGGAAGAGAAGCAAAGTCTTGAGTATGGCCTTAATTATGTTCTTGATTTAACATTACTAAAAATAATTTTTAAGATTATTGAATTGTACAGTTCCAATAATTTTTATATATTCAATTTGTCATAATAGTTGTAACAACCAAATGGAAACGTGGGTGACCGTACAAACTTAAAAAACTTTTAATCAGCATAAAATTCTGTATCGATTTAGATATGTCTATCTGTCTGTCCAATTGCGTGACTATTTTTTTAAGACCCTGCGGCCTGAAAAAAGAGATATTAAGCTAACATTTTGCTAATTATAGCAGGCACGTTTTTATTGAAAATGTACAAAAACCATGGAAGGGCACGCCCACAGTAAGCGTAAACTGAACACATATCACTTTTTCAAGAAAAACTTGGTGTTCTTTTTTTTGCTCTTTATATGAAAACTGAAAAAGAGAGAAAGCCTCAAATTTTCTACAAATAGAAAGACTATTGACCTAAAATATCAATCCAAAAATCATGCAAATCGTCCACACCTACACAAATTTATACAATATCAAATTTTCAGTTTTTAATGCTTAGATTTTCTATTTTCTACTGAATAAACTGAAACCGTCTTTGGATCGTAATATCATAATATTATAGTGTTTGGTTGATGGGTATTCAAAATTTGACCCCAACTAAACCTAATTTACTTACTTATTTTCTAATGATATAACTGTGAATTATTTTAATAAATAAAAATAAGAAAAAATTTAATCCCATTTACAAAAAAAAATTTTAACTAAGTAACATCCTTGAGGACATACATAACTGGTATTCGTAAAAATTATTTATTTTCCTAATTTATGACTTAAAAAGGAAACCAATTTACCCCAAAGTTAAATTGTCTCATTAATGCCGAAATATTTATGCCTTTTTTTCGTGCAGTAACTTCTTATCATTTTTCATGATTTTAATGCTTCTCACTCAACTTCCATTATTCTGCTTTTTTTATAATCAACATCCAGGGGTTGGAGGTGTATTCAATTTGTCATAATGTTTGTAATGTCTAAACAGAAGCGCCAAAAATTATATAAAGTATATAAATTCTTGATCAGCATCACAAGTTAGTGAAAAGAAAAGTTACTTTGGAATGGGCCCATAATTTTGATAACCACTACAAATCCCCTCTTTGATATAGTCTCATATCACACATACAAACATGTAAACTTAAAAAAACCAAAAAAAGAAAACCTAAATAGAATTTAATATAAACTCTGATAGGCGTGGCCGCTTTAAATATATTTGCATTGATTTAAGTCATTTTTGGGCTTTTTAAAAAAACTGAAAAATATCATCAGTTGATATTTTTCAGTTTTGAAAATGTAGAAAAATGAATAATAATTAATTTTGTGTAATTTAGCGTTAGCTAATTAATAATACTTATGCAAAACTTGTGCAAAACTTTAGCTTACTAAGTGTTGCAATTTATGAGTTATTAATAAAAAACCGTAAAAATTGTTGCTTAAAAAAACAGAGGTGTAATCACTTTAGATAAAACTGTGGGCGTAATCTTTAACCCATTTGGCTGAATTTCCATTTCATTTGTAATTGCATACAAGAATTTCCAATCTTTCTGACATATTTGAGCTTTACATCTCAAGTTATACGACTAGGAATATATTATTACACGCATAGAAGGACAGACGGATGGACAAATAGACGAATAGATGGTTAGTTGGACAGACGGATAGACACATATATCTAAATCAATTTGGAATTTAATGCTGCTCAAATATGTGTGTACTTTGTAGAATTCATGACGGTTACTTTTAATTGTTACAAACATAATGATTAAATGTAGCGGGGATAATGAAATGGAACAAATAATGAAATAAACATAAACTTTTTGAATATCATTGTTGATATAGATGATAATTCAAAAGTGTATTTAACGTTTCTCAATTATTACATTTAATTTAATACAAATAAGAAAAGTATATTTGGCACATATTGAATCTTGGAATACCCACCAATCATACACTATGATATTTATGCTGCGCAGATTCTTTCAGTTTTTTTTTTTTTTTTTTTTAATAGAAAATAGAAAATTTAAACATAAAAAAATGAAATTTTGGTATTGTATAAAGTCGCGTAGGCGTGGCCAATTTATACAATTTTTGTATAGATGTTGTAAACTAATTGCCTTAATATATTTGCAAAATTTCAAAATTTCAATTTTCCATCTTTAGCTGCTTACAAATAAGGAGTTTAAATTGATTCAGAATTCGTTGCTGATCAAGAATGTAAACATTTTGTAGAATCAATGATGCTTCCTTTTAGGTGTTACAAACATAAAGGCAAAATGAATATAATTCCAACTTTTGGATGGTGGTTATGTTATCTCATCCTCTCACACTCTCTTCTCTCTCTCTCTCTCTCTCTCTCTCTAAATGATTAGAATAAAGACTTTAAAGAGTAATAATTATTTTAATTGCTTATATTTATACGCTGCTTAAACACTGGTTGATGGTATATTAAATTTCTTAATATATTTGTAACATGCAGCAGAAAGTGTTGGAGATTCGTTCTGTCTGTCCATGGGTAAATATATTCCTTGTCGCAAAAAACGAGATATCAACTTTAAACTTGGCGCCAAAGCATTAAAACTTCGTGCCCCCATGATTGGTATTAAAAATGGTTAAGATCAGTCAATGGACAGTGCTATATAAACTGCTAATATTTCTCTTTTTTTAAACAAAAAATTAAGAGTTTTATATGCACAGATTAATAATTTAAAAATGGAAATAGATAAAAAGCTGAAATTTTGTTTAAATATTAAGATAGTTTTTTTATAATGTAAAAAATTATGCCACGCCTACTCGAAATTATATAACTTTTAAATTATTTGATTTTATATATACAAATTATTAAATAGTGTTTGGTTGTTAGATAATCAAGAGTTGGCCCCAGCCATAAGTGATTATTTTCTTAATTATTATTTAATTTGATTTAATTTCATGTACTTTATTTTTAATTTTTTTTATTCAATATAATTTTTGCTTATTCTATAATTAAAAATGTAAATAACACAAAGATTTCGTGGGCCATAAGTTAAGTGAGGCGTGGGAAAAAGAATGTGCTCATGGAAAATATCATAACAATAGGCCGAATCTGTTGAAAGCCACTTTACGGGTATTTGGTTATCATTTCTTCTTAATGGGCTTTATTACACTAATCACGGAAATTGTTAAGTAAATGAAATTAAAACTATAAATTTATACATTTAATATAGCAATAACAATAACAATAACAATAACAATAACAATAACAATAAAATATATATCGTTATAGAATTAGTCAACCATTATTTTTGGGTAAACTTGTCGCATCATTTACCATAACAAATTTATCAAATGATACAATTATAAATCGTTCAATGGATATAAATGCATCTTATTTATATGCTGGCGGTGTCATTTTAACATGCATTTTTAGTGTAGTTGCAGCTCATCCCAATGTTTTGGGTATAGCTCATAGTGGCATGAAAGTACGCGTTGCCTTGTGCAGTTTAATTTATCGTAAAGCGTTACGTTTAAGTAAGGCAGCATTAAGTCATAGTTCGACAGGTCAAATGGTAAATTTAATATCAAATGATGTGGGACGCCTTGATACATCTATATTGCATACACATTATTTATGGGTTGGTCCATTAGAAGTCATTATTGTCACTTATCTTATGTTTTTAGAGGTAAATTATTTTTCATAAAAAAATTTTCTACTATTAATAAAAAAATTATTTCTATTTTATTCATATTTTATTTACTATTATAAAATTTAGATTGGTGTATCGGCAATATTCGGTGTTGCCTTATTATTACTTTTTGTACCATTACAAATGTTTTTAGGGAAGAAAATCTCCACATTACGTTTACGTACCGCTGTTAAAACAGATGAACGTGTCCGTTTAATGAATGAAATTGTAAATGGTATACAAGTTATAAAGATGTATGCTTGGGAAATGCCATTCGCTAAAATGGTAGAATATTGTAGGCGTAAAGAAATGAATGCCATATTATATGCGAATTATATACGCGGTGTTATGAATTCATTTCTAATGTTTGTAAGTCGCTTAACCATATTCGCCAGTTTGGTTGGCTATGTCTTATTTGGACAATTTTTAACCGCTGAAAAGGCATTTATTATTACCGCCTATTGTAATTTATTACGCCTATCGATGACAGTATTCTTTCCATTGGGTATAACACAAATCGCTGAAACTTTAGTTTCATTCAAGCGTATACAAAAATTTCTATTATTGGAAGAAATTCATACAATTAAATCATCTAAAATGGTTAATATGAAAAATATCAATAATAATTTAAGAGTCCCCATAACAGAAGATATTGAAAAATATGATATGTTTTCGGTGGCGAAAAATCAGAAAGGGCCTTCAAGTATTGTTATTAAAAATTTTATTGCTAAATGGATAAAGGCAAATTCAGAGTATACATTAGATAAAATTAATTTGAATGTACAAAGTAAAACTTTGGTAGCAGTTATTGGTCCAGTTGGTTCGGGCAAATCAAGGTAAACTAAAACATTTTTTGTCAAAAAAAATAATGAAAAGGGAAAAATTTTCTATAATTTTTATTATTTTAGTTTAATTCAAGCAATTTTAGGAGAATTGCCAGCCTATTCGGGCAATATTGAAATAAATGGTACTGTATCTTATGCTGCCCAAGATCCTTGGCTTTTTACTGGTACTGTACGTCAAAATATTTTATTTGGTCTACCATTGGATAAATATCGTTATCAATTAACTATCAAGAAATGTGCCTTAGAGAGAGATTTTAATTTATTACCTAACGGCGATAAAACTATAGTTGGTGAACGTGGCACTTCACTATCCGGTGGCCAAAAGGCTCGCATTAATTTAGCTAGAGCTGTTTATCGTCAAGCTGATATATATTTATTTGATGATCCATTAAGTGCTGTCGATACTCATATAGCACGCCATTTATTCGATCATTGTATACGTGATTATTTACGTAATGAAATTGTAATACTTGTTACCCATCAATTACAATTTGTCGAACGGGCCGATCTTATTGTTATAATGGATAAAGGTAAAATAAGTGCTGCAGGCACTTATGCCACAATAAGTCAAAGTGGTTTAAATTTTGCTCAATTATTGCAACAATCGAACGATGATAATGAAAATGATGATGATGAGACAAGTAAAATTATGCCGGAAGGTCGACGTAGCTTAAAATTAAGAAAGACCAGTATTTCTTCATTTCATTCAAAAACGGATATTGCCGATAATGAAATGCCAATGCAGCCACAAGAAGAACGTAAAGAAGGGAAAATTAGCTTAAAATTATATCATCAATATTTTAAAGCTAGTGGTGGCTACTTTTTAGTTGTAATATGGATCATTGTATGCCTATTAACGCAAATTTTTGTCTCTGGTGCTGATTACTATCTATCGTTTTGGTAAAATTTTCCTTCTTTTATAATGGATAAAATGTATTTATACCCTACATTATTAGTGCTGCAGAGTATTACAAGTATGCAATGTACCAAAAAAAAAAGCACTTTAGATAGATCAGATTGATGGACGCAGCAACACTTTCTGAAATTAATTATTCTAAAAAAAATGAAGTTGTATGGAAAAAATTTCCATAAACAAAATATCCATGTAAAATTTCAATTGGAATGGTACATTTTTGGATGCCTTTCAATAGAATGGACTTTTCAATAAATCCATTTTTCAAAAATTTCAGATTTTGCGCCTTCTTGATTTTTGACACTGCAATCAAATTAAGTTGTAAAATATTTAAGTGTCGGCTCGCAACATATTTACACTACTTGTGGTACAAGGTATTATGTATTTATGTGGATGTATGTAATACTCTGAAACAGTTGAGATAGACGCTTTTTTTATAATTTAACTCATAATAACTATCTAATTCGATTTAAGCTTCTCCGTCCGTCTGATTTATGTCCATGTAAGCTTCTTATGAAAGTATAGGGAACAGTTTTAAAGATATTTAAATGAAATTTATTATGTAGGCATGGCTTAGCCCATAGACGCCCAAAAATTATTTTAGTTAAGATCCGATTATTATTACAACTACACTCTGTAACTCGATCTATTAAGCAAAGCATTTTTATATGGAAAATTTGGTAAATTTATGGTTCTTTCTTTATAAAAATATGGTGTAGGGCATTTAATGGTCAAACTTGCTCGAGTATAATGTATATACATATTTTTATATTAATTTATTACTTGCAGGGCAACAAAATACGAAAGAGGTGAAAACGATTCGACAGATATTTATATATTTACTGGTCTTAATATGGGCGTTATTTTCTTAACACAAATTCGCACAATATTATTTTTCATTTTGGCAATGAGATCATCGATTAATTTACATAATAATATGTTTATGAGTCTTACCAGAACAGCAATGTACTTTTTTCATATGAATCCATCTGGTCGTATATTAAATCGTTTTTCAAAGGATATGGGTCAAGTTGATGAAATTCTACCTGCCGTTTTAATAGATGTCATACAAATTTTTCTACAATTATTGGGTATTATTGTTGTATTATGCATGGTAAATCCATGGTATGTGACGATTACCATAATAATGGGAGTGGCATTCTATTTTTTAAGAAATTTTTATCTACAAACATCGAGGGATGTTAAACGTTTAGAAGCCATCAGTAAGTAAACAATAAAACTTTATAGAAAATTATAGAATTAATATAATTGATGTTGAACAATTATTTTACAGCACGTTCTCCGATTTATTCGCATTTGGCTGCTTCCCTAAATGGTTTAGCAACTATAAGAGCATTTGGCGCCCAAGATATATTAATAGCTGAATTTGATAATTATCAAGATTTACATAGTTCCACATTTTATATGTTTTTAACAACTAGTCGTGCATTCGGTTATTGGATGGATTGGAGTTGTGTGCTTTACATTATCTTAGTTACGATAAGCTTCTTTATATTTGGCGCTGAAAATGGTGGTGATGTAGGTTTAGCAATAACTCAAGCAATGGGTATGACCGGTATGGTTCAATGGGGTATGCGTCAATCGGCTGAATTAGAAAATACGATGACTTCAGTGGAAAGAGTTATAGAATATGGTACGATACCATCGGAAGGTGAATTTCATTCGGCAAATGATAAAAAGCCACAAAAATCGTGGCCACAAAATGGTCATATAGTATTCGCAAATTTAAGTTTAAGTTACACGCCAGAGCCCACTAACACGGAAAGAGTATTAAAATCATTAAATTTCGAGATAAAATCTGGAGAAAAAATTGGCATTGTTGGTCGAACTGGTGCCGGAAAATCCTCATTAATCAATGCCTTATTTCGTTTATCATACATTGAAGGCAAAATCATAATAGATGATCGTGTAACTGAAGAGTTGGGATTGCATGATCTACGTAGAAAAATTTCAATAATACCACAAGAGCCCGTTTTATTTTCAGGTACAATGCGTTTCAATTTAGATCCATTCGATGAATTCAATGACGATAAATTATGGGATTGTTTGGAGGAGGTAAGATTTTTTTTAATATATACATATATATATATATAAATTCACATATGTATCTATTCATATTGTATTATTATATATTGCTAATGTAAATTAGGTAAAATTAAAGCAATTAATAGCGGACATGCCACAGGGTTTACTATCTTTGATAAGTGAAGGTGGTGCAAATTTTAGTGTCGGCCAAAGGCAACTTATTTGTCTAGCTAGAGCAATTTTACGTGAAAATCGTATATTGGTATTGGATGAGGCCACAGCCAATGTAGATCCACAAACTGATGCATTAATACAAACGACAATACGGAAAAAATTTAAAAATTGTACCGTGCTAACAATTGCTCATCGTTTAAATACAATAATGGACTCTGATAAAGTTCTGGTTATGGATGAAGGTCGTGCTGTAGAATATGATATACCTTATAAATTATTAACTGAGAGCCCATTGCAAATATTTCATGGAATGGTTAAACAAACGGGCATTAATAATTATGAAAATTTATTGCATATTGCTCAAAATGCCTTTGAAGAAAAATATAATGAATGTAATACAAGACTTTAATTATAAAAAATCGAAAATCACATCATTACATACTTACTCATTACATATTTCCTTTCATCAGCTAAAATGTTAGAGATTTTCGTTTTTTATACCCCCAACCATTTGCGGTGCAGGGTATTATAAGATTATGCAGTTTTTTGTAACACCCATAACGGAATTAACATAGACCTACCGTTTATTATGGTGATCGATTAAGTATCATTTCCATGTTCGATTTAAACCTATCTGTCTCCCTGTTCGTTTGCCCATCTGTCCATCGGACCATCTGCCCCTCTGTCTCTCTGTCCTTCTGTCTCTCTATCCATCTGTACGTCTCCATTATACCGCTCGACTCAATATCACTTCCTGAATCGGTTAAAGCCTTTCTTTGTCTCTATTCAACTATCCGCCTGCCCATCTGTCCCTCTGTCCATCTGTTCAATTTAAGCCTATCTATTTCTCTGCCCACCCGTCCATTTGTCCATGTATCTCTCTGTCCATCTGTCCGTCTCCGTTACGCCGTTAGACGCAGTATCACTTCCTGATTTGATTTAAGCCTATCTGTGTCTCTGCCCACCTATGCATCTGCCCCTCTGTCTGCCTCCATTATGCCGATCGATTCAGTATCACTTTATGATTCGATTTAAGCCTGTCTGTCTCTCTGTCCATCTGCTCTCCTCTTTTTCTTTGCAGACTTAATTTTAACCATATAGCCATAAAAGCCCTTTGAACTTTAACGGTTTGATTGTAGTAAATGTACGCAGATTTAAAGTTAAATGTCGTTAGTTTGAATTAAGTTTAGCAATTTTCGAAATTCTATGTTTTGAATAAGTCAACAAGTTCACAAGAAAGTGAAGACAACGCTATGTCACCTTTGAATAGAACGTTTTATTTGCAGAAATATTGCACACGTTTATTCCATTGAAATTGAAAAGAACAGATGAGTCTTATACAAAGTTTGGGCCGCAGAATTTTCATGCCACATGACGTATGAGTGATATTTATAAATTACATCTACAATGAATTGGATTCATATACGTCACCATGACATTTGTGGGCATATCAAATTGTTAACGATAATCACAACGTTTATCTTGTTATTATTGTTGACCTAGATAAATGAAATATATCAATCTAAAATTGGATGAAAATTATGCCAAATTGGATTAAATTTATGCCAAACTTTGAAAAAATACAACTTTAATATTAAATTAATATGAACGTATATATTTAAATATTGACACATTTTAATATTACTGACATGATGAAAATTCAATAATAACTTTAAATTATTTTGTAATATTTAACAGACAGAATGACATTCTGCTTGATTGAAAAGGCTATAAAAAAAAAAAACTAAGACCGTAAATTGAAAGGAGAATAAGTGCAAAAGAAAGTTTTCAACCTTACAATAAATTCTTGTCAGTAAAAATAAAAACAACAGCAACAAAATCGTTTCACTTTTCTTTTTCTTATATTTTTTTTCTGTTGTTGTTGTTGTTGTTATTATACTAAAAAAAAAAACATTTAAGTGGCATTTGAGTGGCAAGTTATATAAATTTTAAAAACTTTTTGCATAAATATTGATTGAATTAAAATAAAACAAAAAAAGAAGAAAAGAAAAAGGAGATTACAGAATATTTCTTTCTTTTAACAAATTAAGGAAAAGAGTTTTTAAAAAAATATATATATTTTAAATCAATTAAATTGAATCAATATCGCTTGATATTGATTGATTAATTAATTGAAGTTTTGTAAATTTTGTAAAATGTTTTATAATAATTATTAAAATTACCGGCCAATTTTGCAAATGTAAATTTATGCATAAAATCTGCCATTTTGTTCGAAATAGAAATTGTTTAAATAAATTATAATCTATCAAAGTCAATATTTAATATTAATAATATTTTGTGCCATATAATTAAAAAAATCTAAAAAGTAAAGTAAAAAATTTTCGAATGACATGAAAAACTTCATTATATACAAGGTTGTTTAAAATATGGACTCAGTAATCAAGTAACAAACTTGAGGCGTCTTAATTTTCCTTTATTAATTAATTCATTCATTTCAGTGTAATTCGTAATTCGTTATGTGGAAAATGGGCAATGGGTGGTGAAAATTATTTAAACTTTACAATTTTGAAAAGCCCTTCCTCTTTAAGCAGATTGTTAAGGAAGACAGACTTTGCCGAGTCAATCGTGTAATTCTTTATGTAAGTAGTGGCCAATAAATGTTGAAAATTTTCTAATCTTAACAATTTTGAAGACCCCTTCCCCTTTAAGTAGTTTGTTAAGGAAGACAGACTTTGCCAAGCCAATCGGTACAATTCTTTATGTGATTAGTGGGCAATAAATGTTGAAAATTATCTAATCTTAAAAATTTTGAAAAGATTTTTACGAAAGGCAGACTGCGGAGTCGATCTCTATTCTAAATATCCGCATTAACAAACTTATAATGCCAGATATTAAGTACCACAAATGTTGTAGAGTTTATAAAAATTCTTGTTAAGAGTGACATGAGAGACTTCACTTTCTGTATACATACATAACTAAAGGATATATATAAAACAAGCGAATCATATAACACGAATAAAACAACAGCAACAAGTTTTTAATTTAAAAAAGGCACAATGAAAAAGTACCTTTTTATTACAATAATAAAATGTACGAAAAAGCCATGTAAACAAATAAAAAAACCGAAACCATATAAATATTTGGCTATAGCCGAATTAGAAATACCCACCATTCAAGCATCATGATATTGTAGTACAAGAACTGTAACAATTTTTAAGTAATAAATAAAAAGCATGCAAAATTAAAAAGTTAAAATTTTATATTGTATAAATTCGCGTGGATGTGACCGATTTGCATGATTTTTGGATAGAAATTTTGCTCTAAACAATAGGGAATTGTTTTCAGCTTAGGTTGCACTGTGGGCGTATCAATACAAATCCGCCTGAAAGAAATTCTGAAGTTTCTGCCAAATTTAAGCTCAATATCTCTCCTTTTGTAACAGAAGGCATGTTAGCAACACACTGCCAGACAGACAGACATATGTCTAAATTGATTCAGAATTTGATACTGATCAATAATATATACACTTTGTAGGGCCTGCAACGCTTACTTTTGGGTGTAACAATTAAAAAGACAAAAGGGGAGTTATGTAAGCAGGGGTTCAAAAAATGAAGGTTATAATTTGAAAAATATATTGTAATGAAAAATGATATTACATTCTATTTTGACATTAAGAATATATGTAGCAAATTCGGTCCAGATGGATGCATTTTTTGAACTCCATCTCATATAGATTTTATAAAAATTAATAATTCAAATAATTTTCAAAAATTACAGTTTTTGTCTTGTAAAGCGAGTTTTTGATTTTTTAAGCAAACAATTAAGCAAAGTCATGTAGGATGCTTCGGAGTCGGCCCTAATTAACTATAAAATTCTTTTTTGCTTTTTTTTGTTTTTTTTTTTTTCTTTGATCCTGATTTTGGTTTTTCTTCCGTTCATTTTTTCTTTTGCCGTTTTTCGCGTCGTTTGGTTTTTGTGTTTTCTTTGTGTAATTCACCATGAATTCGTTCGAGTTTATTTAATGTCAAATATATATATATATATATATATATATATATAATATATGTACATTACAAAGTGCAACCTCATTTAGTTCATTAATTTTTTTTCCTTTTTGAAGCTTGCTCTTTTTTTAGCTCGCTTTAAATGACCTTCAGTTTTTATATAAATTCTCTTTCATTTCACTAAAGTATGGGACTTTATTAGAAGTTAATGTACAATATATATATATACATATATATATATATATACATATATAACTGCTTGATAAGTGCAATAACTAAAAATGTACATATATTTATAACTTAATAAATCATTCGAAAACTACAATCCATTTTAATAGACTTAACTTTTATTACTCACCACCCAGAGTTTGGGAGTATATTCATTTTGTCATTATGCTTGTAACATCCAAAAGCAAGCTTCGATTATTTTACAAGGTATAAATATACTCAATCAGTATGAAATTCTGAAGCGATTTAGATCTGACGGCCTTTTTATCCGTCCGTTGTTGACGTTCTTCTGGTCGCAAAAAATTGCTAGGAACAATGGAAGTTCTTTCAGGCAGTTTGGTTTAAAAAATAGGCAAAAATTGGTCAAAAAATGTGCCCACAGTGCAACGAAAACTTAATACAGTTCAAATTTATTTTGAAACAAATTTTGGTACTTTTTTGTTTATTATTTGTAAAATACAATCGATAAAAAGCTGTACAAGAATGAAGGCCATTAAGTTTACAACTCAAAATTATACAAAACAATACCAAAATTTTCACTTGCCTATGTTTACGTTTTCTTTATATTACTCAAGAGTCTATCTATTAAATTAAGTTGTTTGTAGAGAACCTTGCAAAAGCAACGTCCAAGCTAATGTTGCCCTATTGCATAAATATTGTTAAATACCACAAAAACACATGACCAGGACAAATGTGATATTAGGAATAGGTGCACAGCCAATACCGGAATCCTGCTACCTGAAGAGATTGTCTCACTTTTTAAAAATTTGTTGCTTCTCGGCAAAATGAAGAAGAAAATTCTTTATTATCCGTAAAAATCTAAACCGATTAATATTCAATGTAAGGTCCTTAGTTTATTTGAATAGATGTATTGATTTGAAAGATTTTCTTAAAATACAAACTGTTTAGACAGAGCTTTCAATTATGACACTCATTTACGTAAGGAGTCTAGGATATTTTTTTTAAATTATCTGTTTATTAAAGATGTAACTTCTCTGGGAGTTGTGATTATTTTTATATACAAAGAAAATTAGCGACCGTTCCGAATGCTATGTCTATGTCTATAAATAATATTCAAAAAGAGTTTATATTCGGTCCAGTCGGCTTTCCACAAAATTAAAATAATTCCTCCATCACCAACATTCTTAAAAATTAACGCCTCCTTTTTTGCACTATGATAGGGCTTTTTTTGGAGATGATTTTAATATCAAGCATTAGTGAGGAGACATTTACAATAATACAAGCGGCACTACATTTTATATATGAATTAATTTATATGCCCAAGATTCTGTCCGTATTTTCGATTTCATTCTGAACCAAATTAAAAAAAAATGTTTTCTTATTAACAGATGTTATCATTGGCGTTAGCGTTAGCGTTATCAGTGTTGTATGTGATGAGAAAAGCATTCACCCCTTTAACCATTGCCTCTATAAAAATTCTTAATTTAAAACTCAATCTCAATCGCACCAGCAACATTAACAATAAACTTCGCATGAGCATCAACATCAGAATTAGCAAAAATTTTAATATCAGTGGAATAAGTGATAGTAATTAAATTAAATGGGGTATCCAGCATTCTGAGAAACATTATTCGTGGTTGTGGCATCCCAAGCTGGTTCTAATGCTCTTAATAATGTTTCGAGTTGTGACGACGCTGAGTTAAAAAATTTCTTAATGGTATGTGCCTAGTCATAAGGTAGTCCTAGTAGGACTATCTTATGAATACCCTGCCTTCTATATACATTATAATGCTCGCTGCTTCTAAAAGTTGTCTATAAAAAAAGAAGTACGGCATTTAACTAAAAACTGCATCATATGTTGCATATAATTATGCTGGCAATACTGCAGTAGAACATTTACGTATGGTACTTAAATGACAACTTAACAAATAATTGAATTGAGTGAAATGTGAAAGATTTTAAAAAAGACTTCTGTAAGAAATGATGTACTTATTTATTCAATGGAATTTTTGTGCAATCACATTATTTTGTACGATTATTATTACACACAAAATTTTGCTCATATAATTTTTCTTGATATTGTATGGTTTTTATGTGTAATTTAATGCTTAGTTCAACTTAAATAAATAAAACTTATATAAATAAACTTATATAAATAAATGATTCCTGAACTAACAAAATATTCAACTAAAAAAGTTTTAGAGGATCCTTTTTTTTTTGTTAAATTGTATTTTTGATTTATGTATAAATAATAATTTCTTTAAAAATATTGCAGTTACACTATAACAAAAAAAGGTTTATGTTTACTTACATTTCTCCGTCACCACTTTTCCCTGCATTATTCTCTTAAAAAATAAGTTGATAAAGCTAGTTGATATCTTCATTAACGTTTGGTTCGATGATAGTGTTAATGTTATGGATAAAAGCAAATGATATTTTTTGTATTTACATAAATCTTCGATTAAAATATAAAAATTAGAAAATAACTTTTTAATACATTTCTTTCTTTCTTACATTACATCACATATTTTTCGTAGCACTTAATGCATTTTAGATATACAATGCTTCTTCTTTTTTTTGCAATTCATTCTATCTTAATATCATTATGGCAAAATTATCTGCGTGTAAATGCACGGTGTTTACTAACCATAATACAAGCAAATTTCGTGAAGGTGATCCGTGACGTACAGTGTTTTAGTTAATTGTGATTCAAGCGAAACTAAAAGAACATTGTTATATATTACCCATTCCATTATTAGATAAAATGAAAAGTAGATCAATTAAAAGTAAAAGAGTAACTGTAGCCATTGATTTAAACGTGAACGGCATGAATGAATTCAATGTTGCTTCAAAGCAACAGCAACCACAACATCGCGATGGGAAAAATCTAAACGATGAAATTAATATCGATATAGAATATGACGATATTAAAATTAATAATAGTATTGGGAGTGATGTCAATGTTTCCAGTCAAAGTGATCAGTCTGGTGTTGTAAAGAAACCCAGTGCCTCCATTACGAGAAAATGTAATCAGTCCATGTTAAATAATAATACCAATGGAAACATTAGCACTATCAATAATCATACCAATAACAATAGTAATTCAAGAAAATCGAGACGTCGACGCAATAGTGGTACATCTAGTGAGGAAGAACGTTGGTTAACTGCCATTGAATCCGGTAAATTGGAGCAGGTGGAGGTTGTGGAATTGAAAAGGATTAAAGATCCAAAATTAATGACGGCACGCCAACGTGCCATTTACGATCGTAATAATGATAATGAAACTGGTATATCACAGTTTAATGAATCCCTTATTGCCCTGCCAATTGGTTATAAAGAAAAAGAAAAACCCCAGACGGTTGAAGAAATTAAAAAGGCCCAATTGAAATTGCAGAAACGTAAACAATTAGCAGACGAGAAACGTGAAAAGGATAAAAAGCGGACTATGGAACGTTTATTGAGGAAACAAGAAACTAAACAAAGATCAACTAATAAATCGAAACACTTTAAAATTGTACAACCCGTTATACGTTATCATCATAGTATAAACAATGGTGGCATCATACAAATGCCACCTGGTATAGATTTTCCATTGAAACCACAAATTGCAAAAGAACCACCACAAAAAATATTATGCGCCATTGCCGGCTGTGGTCGCCATAAAGTGTATAATTGTTCTAAAACAAATTTACCATTATGCAGTTATGACTGCTATCGCAAGAATGTCCTATCACTCAAGGAAATCATGTGTTAACTATATACAATGTTGCCTGCGCATTTTCCTGGTACATTTGAACCCTTCATTTATTACTTAGATATTCATTCTTATATATTCTCACATTCTCACTGTTTCATCAAATAACTGTTAATTAATTCTTGTTGCTCAGCTTCTATGCGTTGCAAATGTAAATATTCACATTTTAAACGTTCCAATTCCAGATTCATCTCGTGCATTTTTGTCTACAAAATTTAATGAAAAATTTTCATGCTTTTTCATCATCATCATCATCATCATCATCATCATCATCATCATCATCTATGAATATGAACATGAGTATGAATCGTATACAATTCACTCACCTGATATACCTGCTGTTCAATCTGACGTTGCTTAGCCATCGTCCTTAATTGATTTTGGCAAGCTATAGCTCTCAATTTTTCCTTTTCCACACCTTTTCCATAACAATTGAGCACATAGTAGAATTCATCTGTTAAACGCTTAAATTCTTGCAATTTATTAGCATATTCTAAGCAACCATCTCGCAATTCATACCAATCATTAGCTAAACGTGGATCTTGTACCCTTAAACGATATATATCATCAAAATATATATTACCTTTGTGCAAGTCATCCGACATATTTTTTCGCGTATCCTGATAATGCAAATTAATGTGTTGCCCACTTTATTTAAATCTTCACGTTGCTATGGTTTCATTGCACGGTAAATATAGGCAGATAGATATGTTTGTATGTATATATAAAAACTAATTTATTGTAAATAAAAAGCAAAAAAATAAAAAAGAAAAATAAAAACATAAATAATTATTAATGTCGATATTAATTTGAATAAACGGAATCGTAACAAATGAAAAACTTGAAAACGTGTTATTGTACAATATTAAAGAAAGAGGCCTTGTGACTGACAAAGCCCATTTCTATTAATTATTGAACGTAAAGATTAAGGCGCCGGGCCTTAACCTTATCCTTTATGTTAGCATTTTATCCTTTCTCATCTAAATGTAAGCATGGAAGGTAATAAAATAAAATTTTGTACGTTAACATTTAGAGAGATCTAATTTCACCTTTTATAGATGGCATGTCCCTGCACGGATATAATCCATTTTCAATGACTAGTGTTATTGTTACAAGTAAACACGATATCTCGATATTTGCGATCAGGACAATGCTTAAAATACATAGGTACACAAATCAATGTTGTGTCGCACCTTTAAATGAATATGAATCTGCAGACACAAAAATATGGAGATACCTTTTTTCAGCAAATAATAATACAATTACTTTGAAACAGCTTTTACAAATATTATATTCTTCATTAAGATGGTTATTGGTAGCCTTCTTCTCTCTTGATTTATTTTTATACATTCTTGTATATTATATTGCGTATATTAGTGTTCTTAAAGTTAAGATGTACTTGTCATACATAAAAATAGTTTTTGCTTTTTTGCATTTTTGTTTTGTTTTAAGTACTACATCAACCATTTGTAGAGTGCAATAGTTAGGGCAGCACATATTATGGCCGCGGTGCGCGTTCAATTACTAGATTTCAACGTTTAGTTGAACGTAATCGTGCAAGACCAGTACGTTCCTCCTCCTCGTCGCTAGTGTATTGTTGCATGCCACTTGAGCCTGCCCAAGAAGTCCCAGAAGATGAGCCGCAAACATTTGCACCCGCGCCACCACCACCGGATGGATTACGTGTGGATGAAGTGGCTTGTAATAATTCTTGATCTGGAGCATTACGATTCTCATACAATAATACTTGCAAAGTTTCCTCATATATGCGCGCCTCTGGAAATTCCACTTTTGTATGCTTGCGATCTGTGGCATAAACAATGGAAGTACAACAGACTTCGGCGACTTTTTTGCCATGACCATAAAATGACCAACAGCATATTTCACTTGGACCGATAACATCTTTAATAAAGAGAATACGTTCATTAAAACGTAATGATAACTTATCGAAAAGTTCAATATTCTTTAAAAGATTATCATCCGAGCTGCTTGTGTAGGAATATTTATTATTTTGTCGTTGTACCACCAATATAACAGCAGGTTTTGATGAAGAGCTTATTAACATTTGCTCCTCCTTTTGTGAGGTAATCAATGGTATACGGCATATGGGTTTGGGCTCTTGACATGCTAAAAGAGCACGTTCACATGACATGGCCAATTCAGTGATACAATAATATTTAGCCTCCGCCAATAATTCAGCAATTTCTCTATGAGATTCCGGTAACGGTACCATGCCATCCCTCAAATAGTTTAAGATCGTACCAAAATGTTGACCACAACGATCAATAAGGATCCAACCTTCTGAATCGGTGAGTACCTCCATGTGGCCACTGAACATGGCACTTAACATGGTATCATTATGTTTTGTTAATGTTCCTATTGTTGTATAATATAAACGTCCGCCAACATTTAGCTTCACATATTGTGAACTCTGTCCTTTAATTAGAGTCATTTGATCACCAGACATTTTTGATGCTCCTAATAGTACCAATTGATCACACGGATGTGATATAAGTTGAGTTTTTCCATTTCCACTTCCTCCACCACCAGTACCAATACCAATTCCAGCCCCAGGGACACCACCAGCACCTACTGCAGCCAAGTTACAATTTACTGTTACTAATGCACTATTTGCTGATGAACCAGCTGTCGCTGTTGCAACTGTACCTGTTGCAATTGAATTAGAATTGTGTGCAGCACCATTGATCTCCAACAAGGAAAATGAGTTCGTATTTGTGGAGCCTTTGCAAACGCTTTCTTTAGCGTTTGTGCTCGTTGATGCTTGCGTTAACGTAGCAATTTTGACGATTTTTTCTCTTACAATTCTTTCGAATATAATTAATTAAACAATTTTTCAACAAAAATAAAAACGAATAAGAGACAATTATACTCACTAATCACCTGGGCGATATCACACACAAAAGCTTTGAAGTATTGCAAAGATATATATGATTACGATTGTAGTTAACAACGTAATTATACAAATAGGAACTATTGAAAAAAGAACAAAATTTTAATGACCATTTTGCTTGATGATCACGATGTCTGTATGTCTGATACGATATGATAATATAAACAGTTTATAATCTGCATAAAAATTATGCATACTACAATGTAGTAAGCAATATCAGTGAGGTTATAATATATAAAGATCGTTAGTACAGATTTTTGAATGAAACAAAATGAATGAAGGCTTTGTGTTTTCAAAAAAGCGATTAGAAACTCTATGTAAAATGTAACGGGATTTAGCAGGGAGTTAGCAGTTAGATGTTTACGAAGAAGACAATAATACATATTATTGCCATCCCTGTCAAGGAATTTGCCCACTAACAATTATATGCATAGATTGAGGTTTTTTATATAAATCTTTGGTAATATTTAAAGATGAAATAATTAGGTAGACTATGTAATTCACTACGAGATGATATCACATAACTTCCTGCCACTTATATAGGAAACCATTTGAAAAAGGATATTCATTATATGTTTTAACTAGATTATTGTAATCAAAGTAAAGAGCAGAAAACAACATCCACTATATAAGCTACAATACATTAGAATTTTATTTATATTTACTATCAGTATTTGAATTCTTTCACTTATAAACCAATTGTTACAAATTGTTTGATTTTGTCAGCCAGGAATCAAACTTCATATTTTACCTAATTTTATTGTTAGAATTCTTTATATTTAATTTTCATGCTTCTTTCAAACTAACGTTGCATTTCTATTTATCCTTTATTCATGTTGGGTTATACTTTACACCAACGCGAAGGTTGGCGTAGAAGGTAGGGAAAATTTTAATTGCATTATTTATTTAAAAAAACGTATCAAAATTGAATTCTTATTACGATTGCTATTGGTTCTTTTGAAATCATTAAAATGGCGCACTTTTTTACGAGTAATTCAAAACAAGTTCAAAGATTGAGAATAAACTTAAACAGAATAATATTTCAACACGTATGGTTAACATTGTAAAATATGTATTTATTTATTACTATGATGTAAAATGAGAAAAAATGAATGGAACATAAAACCAATAAAAAATGGAAAAACCGAAATTAGTTGCACAAGTTTAATTCGGCTGTTCATGTGAAACTTAGTTTAAAAAAAAAAAAAAGGACAACAACTATTCGTCACACATACGCCATAGAAAAAAAAGGTGATTACGTATATATATATATATATTTATGTAAATATATACATAGGCTATCAACAGTTTTTTTCTATGGTTCTATAATTTCCATTTTGTTTGAAGTGGCGTAATATAAATATATGCATATGCATATGCACATGCATATTATTATGCATTTAAGCATGTTAAGAACGCTCAATACTCAAAACAAAAATTTAGAAAGGAAAAGAAGAAAAACAAAAATAAAAGGAAAAATTAAAAAAAAAAAACAGAGTAAAATTAAATTAAAATCGTATTGTGATTTACGTTGACGCAATTTCCTCAGTTGGTGCTGATGGTGCTGGCGACGATGCCTGAGCTTCATTTATGTTATTACTACTCTCATCAACGGAAGAATTTTGCAATAATGTGTATGATGATGATGCTGATGACAATGACGAAAAAGATGATGATAATGTTGAACCGCCAGCTAAATTTGATGCGGGAGTTGAATTGTTTATATTTATATTATTGACACCACTATCATCCATCTTCATCCGTTTAGCATCATATTTAATATCAGTTATTTCTTTTTGTGCGCTTGCTTCATTACCTTCCTGATATATAGCTGATGCTGCTGCACGTTTTTGTGCTTTTGATTGTTCAACTTCAATTGGTATATCCTTGTTAGCATTTTTACAATTATCATGTACAGGTGATTTCGTGGCATCAGTGACTTTCATCACAACAACATCTTCAGTTTCTGTGGGATCAATTTTCGTGGGCAATTTTAAAATAGGTGGTTTGAAGCGTATTATAACAGCTGTCATATTATCACAGCCGGTGCCATCCCCCATAGTATTTGGTGCTAGGCATGCTTCAAATAATTCTTCACATATTTTAGAAGTTTTTTTCGTTTCATCTTTTAAACGCAAGCGTACAAAAGCGACTACTTCTTCGCTAGACATAAAATTCCAAATACCATCACATGCTAATACCATGAACTCATCCTCGGGGGAGATAATTAATTTTTTTATATCAGGCATTGCTGAAATCATTTGCTCTTCGGCTGGCAATTCATAATTCATTTTATAACCATGATCACCTAAAGCTCGCGATAAATTGAGACCACCGTTAACGCGACCATCCAAAGTTACGCGGCCACCAGCTTTGACAATACGATCAAATTCTTCAGCATCCTCTGGTTTATGATCTAAACTCATCTCAATTGCAATGCCGTTGCGGCACACAACGCACCGTGAATCGCCAGCATTTGCCACATACAAAATCGCGACCCACTAATAGGGCTACAACAGCGGTGCAACCACTATCTTTGCCGGGCTCTTCAATCATATTAGCACAAAAATTTTCATTAGCTAACATACTTTCTTCATCTTCTCCGTCGTCTTCTTCATCACCAGAATCCTCGTCTTCATCGTAACCAGCATCGTCAGATTCATCTGAATCAACTTCACCTTTTAAGTCATCCTTATCATCTTCGTCGTCTTCTTCTTCTGCTTCTTCTTCATCATCGCCCGAATATTCCAACACTTGCCGGGCTAAATATATAAAAAAAAAATTATGTAAAAAAACATAAGTAAAAGACATCAGAATCAATTGAGGCCGATTCTTAAATACCTTACACCGGTTGGTTGAATCTGAATAAAATTTCACAAAAATGTATTAAAATTTAATAATTATAATTTTCGAATAATTTGAAAATTTTAAAGAAGTTCCAAAAAATGGATGGACCTTGACCAAATTTGATATGTCAAGTAACAACAGCCTGGCAAATTTCATTAAAAATATTTAAAATTGCAGATAGACATGCTTAAATAGATTCAGACATTGATTTTAAACTGACCGATGGAAGAACAAGTTGTACCTTTTGCCCCAAGTGATGGATGAAATAGCAAGTACGAAAATTATATTCGCTCAGACATTGATTTACATTGTAAGGGCGTGATCGATTTTTTTTTAATAATTTTATATGGGAAATGCAGCACCATTGTTTTATGCTGAATATTTAAAAAAAATTGCAAATAAAATGAGGTTAGAATGCCGGGCTTCTAACGTGATCGTAAAGTAGTCCAATTCTATTAATTTTTAATAAGATTCGTTTCCCATATATCGAATCTCATTAAAATATCTCAAAAATTACGACCTGTACCTAATGAGAAATGCTCAAGGCTTAAATCGAATCAGGAAATGAGTCTGAGTGGATAAAGGTGGATCCATTTCAACTCATTGTGAGTGTTACAAGTATCTGCGGAAACATATACCACGTACACAACAAGTGTTGTAGGGTACAAAAATGTTTATCAGACACTAGCAGATATAGTAGAATACATTCATCGAATTTATATGAAACTAACTTCTGCGTTTTACTACCTTTTTGGTATAAAGAAAACGGTACCGCCAGGTGGTTGTACTGAAATATTACTCGTAAAGTTTTTTTGATTACACCTTTGCATATCATGGCTGACAAGTTCAACTTTTCAAAATTTTTGACTTAAATGTATAAATGTGCTCAATATGAAGTAGAAAAAGAAATATTTTACCATCAAAATCGGCATCATCTTCTGAAGAAGAATCCATTATAATCGCTTTCTCTTCCTTTTGGAGGGATGTAGATGAAATGGCAGCATCGTTTGTCTCAATATCACAATCAACATCAGATAATCTCTTTGCGCTATTCACTTTTATGGCATCACCGTTTTGCTTAGATTCACTGTGGACTTCATTAGAATTTATAGCACTAATGTCCACGTTTTTAATGGAATCGTCTTTATTGTTGTTGCTTATTTCTATATCGGTATTGAAGTATTGTTCTCTAGGTATGGATGATGACACACTACCATTCTGTTCACTCTCCTTAATTGTGTTTATATTAGCAGTACCATTGGATGCTTTTGTCGATTCAATATGAGATGCAAATGATGGTGATGCTTTGGCCTCTGCCTCAGCATTGTTATCATTTTTATTATCAGTAATCAAGTCAATATGTTCCTTTAATTTTATAGAGGAACTTGACTCGGGTTCTAAAAAAGAAAAGAAAAAAATTACATTTAGTATTTAAATTAAGGAACACTAGGTTAATTAATAATTGTGTATACCTTCAGTTGGCAACTTAGCAACTTCAGCAGTATTACTTCCCAACAAGGCAACTTTGGAAGTTGAAGAGCCTCCTGGTTTATAAGCTGAATCGAGAACAGCTTTATTAGTAGCATCAGCAATAATGGCTGCGGCTCGACGGCCCCGAATATATGGTGAAACTGGCTTTGAAATAAAAGTTTTCGATTTGGATTGTTTTAAGCCTGACGTAGATGGACGACCTTTATATTTTTCTAAAACTTCAGCTAATGGCAATGTACCTTCTTCATGTAATTCAAGCAAATTTTCACCATCATCCTCTTCCATAGGATCAATATCCTCAGCTTGGGATGTGTTCTTGTCAGCGGCAATCACTTTCAATACATCTATTATATCTGGATCTAATAGTGTTATATCAAAGCCAAGGAAAGCATCTTTGAGCGCTTGCTCATAATTACCCTCATTGTAACTGGCTAAAGATTTTAAAAAAGCGGGAAATTTTTGAGCACAATATGTTGATACTTCAGCCCCACCGTGACCGTCATAAACAGCAAACAATGATGCATTTACATCATAATTTAATATGGAATTATGAGCATCCTCTTGGCTGTTGCGCCAACCTTGCATGGAACTGGCTCCAACCTCCACATAATCATTACACTCATCTGTGGATTCTTTGTCCGTCTTGGCTTGTGATAGATATGCTCCCATATTTTTTTCCTGTTCTATACTTAATGTTTTATTATATATATCTGTGTTTAATAGTTCTGTAGTTTTATGTTTTGTTGTTCTTCTGTTTTCCAGTTTTTTTTTGGTGTATGAAATTTTAAATGTGCCTGCCTTGCTTTGTTATTAGCAAAGCCGGCTAAAAATCGATTGTACAATTGAAATAGTTTTTTTTGTACAATAAATCTCTAAAGTATTATTAAATTACTTAGTTTACTATTGTTTTAATATTAGACGATGTTTTTTAATTTCCTTTCATACAAAAAACCTTTTCTTTTGGAAATTTTTTTTTAAATTAAGAAACCCCCAGTTACATACTACAAACACCCAACACTTCAACTAAAACACTAATAATAACTCCACATTTTTTTCTTCTTTGTACCTTGCGTAGATAGATATGCGTGAATGGAAAAAAGAAAAAAAATTCAAGAACCCAAAAAAAAAGCCTACTTTGTGTATTTTGTAAACTAACTTCTACCCAGTTTGTTGAGTGTGTCGAGTGTTTACACATTTGCACAAACCTTTTTTATTGGTTTTTTTTACTTCACTTCACTTTATTTTATTTTATTTCTTTCTATTTGTACTCCACCTCTCTGCTTCGTGTTCTTTGCAATCTTTGGTTTCTTGTTTTTTTCTTATATTTTGGTTTTTTTACTTTTCGTCTCCTTCATTTTTTTTTTATCAAAACACTGATATATTTAATGCAAAAATTTATGAATTCAATCACATTCCACATGGAATCATATGATATCCATGTAATTGCAGTATTTTTGTCATTTTCATTATTTTTTATGAACTTTTTAATAAAGTAAATAATTAACATAAAAAAAAAGGAAAACAAATGCAGAATAACTATGCAACAATCGCAGCGCACGCTTATTGTCGAATGTACGCAAAAAGGTAATGAAACAAAAAAAAAAACATAGATAAAAGAAAGAAAGCAAAAAATTAATAACAAAGTTGGCTGCGATTTATTTTACAATCCACATATATAAACTTTCTCATTGTGTATAACAAAAAATAGAATGTTTCTATTTCTACTATTTACTTTTCTCTTATACACAGTGCTTTTTATTTGCTTAATTCAAGTTTCTGTACAATAAATATATCTCTCAATTATTAAAATTGCAATGTTACTTTGGAAAGAAATTTAATATATATGTAGATATACATATATTTTAATGTAAACAAATATTTTAATGGCATTAAATGGCATTAAATGGCATGTTTTCTAATGCATACAAAACACAATTTACCCAAGTTTTTATTTTTTCTATTGTTCTGTTTTGAGTTATTTTCTAAAGTCTATGGATTTTCTCCATAGTAAAGAATACTTGTATGGATGTATTAGTTATAGAGAAGTATTGTTCAGTTGCAAAGTTTGAAAAAAATGTGAGAATATAGTCTCTAGCACTACAGTCTCAAAAAATAAAATCAAATTATTCAAGTTGCGGTTATTAAAAAGAACAATAAAAAAAGCAATCACATCAATAACAAAGTAGGCTAGAACTTTTAATTTAGCTTTTGTCATTATGTAGCCGTTTTTTTTTATATCGCAGTAACCGGGAAAAAAACAAAACAAAACAAAACAAAACAAAACAAAAACAAGTAGAAATGTTATAATCGAGCGAAGCCGACTTGTAAATATCTTACATCACATCACATTTAATTTGATTATACATATTAATTATCAAGCAAGAATTTAAGAAATTACGATTTAAAAAATTCGTTATATGAGAGAATGTCCAAAAAATAAATCGCTCTGAATGAAATATGGTGTAGGCATTTATTATGTTCAAAGGCCAAAAGACGTCTCTTTTTCGTTCACATTTTTTTCTAATTGTAATCTTTTTCCGAAAAAAACAAAAAAACCTTATGCAGTGGTCTTACAAATGGTCCCAATCCAATCATACTCAATAAGGTACATATCTGAACCAAAATAAATTTACGTAGCAAATTTCATTATCTAAAAAATTGTAGCCCGCAGCCTGATAATAAATAAGTTAACATGGAATGTTTAGACATCAGACAGACGTACGGACAAATATAAATCTTTTCAGAAAATGATTTTAAGTTGAATGGTATAATAAAAGTTAGGCTTATCTCAACTTTTTTTGGGTGTTACAAACATCAGCATGAACTTAAAATACCCTCTACTACAAGTTATGATATAAAAAGAAACGGTTTAAATGAAGGCGCTACAAATAAACAGTTGTAGAAATATCTACAGTATTACAAATTTCTACAATATACAATTTCACAAATACTTTCGATAAACGATACTTTAGCCAAATAAACAATAATACCTGTAGATAAATAATAATAATTATATAAACAGAAAGTTTGATATTGGCTTTTAGAATTGTCTTAGTGTCATCTCATTATTTTCATCAAAATAAATTATGATTTAATTATTCTACTGCTGCCGTTTGCTTTATGCCTCAATCAATTAAAATGAGTTGTATCAAGATATCCAGAAAGAAAAGTCTAATGTTATTTCTTGGCCGTTAGAAACGCGAATACAAATTCATTCTAGTTAGTTAGTTTATTATTATAATAATTTATTATTTTTTAATTTAGTTTAATCCATTTCAATTTGCTGTCATTGAATAATAATAATAATAATAATAATGGTAATTAGCATTGAAATAAGAAATCTCTCCATTTAATGCATTGATTTTAAAGAAATTTTTGGAAAAAATTTATTTACTATATATCACTTTTTTTTAATATTCGTGTTAATTTTTGAAATATTAAAGCGCTAACCGAACTTTCGATATCTGTTATTTGTGCCATTGTTAAATTACTATTAATTACTTTTTTAGCTAATGCCTCAAATAATTGTAATGTACAATTATTGTAATCATTATTCGATGATTTCGTTGTACTATAATTATCGATGCCAATTATATTGGCAAAATTATATGATGATGTTCTGGTACATTCAGGTAATTCAATATTCATTAAATTAGATTTATTTAATTGACATTCCGCATTCAGAATTGGTAAGTTGCACATTTCAATATTAGTTGGTTTTATTGGATCGGTATCATCAATTACTTCACTTTTACATAATATATTTTCAGTACTTCGTCTTGAACTATGAACATATTCAAGAAATGTCATCATATCAAAATATTTCCATGGTCGTTTATTTTCATAAGCCTGTTGATCTTTATTTTTCTTATACGTATCACGTAGCGTCTTCCATCTTTTCTTGCATAGGATGGCTTTCGTTTTGCCTCGTTCGGCAATTTTTTGCCAAACAGCTTCCTTTTTTGCAATATTTTTATAATCTGGATGTGATAAATTATATAATAATTCATTCTTTTGTACTGCTTGTATAAGATATTCATCAAATTTCATAATTTCCATTAAATTCAATTACAAAACTTTCTTGTATTATTTGATATACAACATCTGATATAACTAATCTAAATTTGTAACTTTACGTTAGTGAAGTTATTAACCGCCTTGTTAATAAATTATTTTAAAGAAAAAAATTCTTCGAAAGAGAGAGAGAGAGACTGAAAAATGTAAAGAAACATAAGCCTTTTTTTGTTATAATTTAAAGGCAATATTTGTAAATATATTATTATTTATAAATAAATAAAAGTATAATTTAATTAAATATGAAACTTCTAGAATTCTTTTATTTAAATATTTCATATAAACACCACACAATATCAAGAAAAATTAGACAAATAAAATGTTGTGTGTAATAATAATCGAATAAGATAATGTGATTGCATAAATTCCATTTAATAAATAAGTACTTCATTTATAAACATAAGTACTTTTTAAAATCTTTTTTATTTCATTCAATTTTACTGTTACGTGGTTACTTAGGTACCACAACATATGATGCAAATTTTAGTTGATATACATCGCATCGTTAGTGAAGTTATCAACTAACTTTATCAATTAATTGTTTATGAGATATTTTTATATTATTACATTTTAAATATAAATATATGTATAAATATCTAATTAATTATAAATAAATGAAAATATACCTTCATTAAATATAAAACTCCTAGATTATTTTAGTTAAATATTTTATTTTTACTATTATTAAATTTTCTCCGTTATATTTAACATTATTACATTATTACAATTTTACATTATATTATAAATATTTATTATTTGCAAATTAAAATATTTATTAATTGACATAATTTAATATACAATAGATTTCATTTTATGTTAAGTTCGAATTTTGAACATTTATACGTAAGAAAAATAGGAATAATTTGGACAATTTGGTCCATTGCCTTATACCATTTTTTACATTATATTACAGTACAATTTACCAATATAATAATTTATATTTGGCTTTTAAGATTTTTTGATTTTTTAAACAGAAGAAACAAATATATAAGAAAATTGCTATGAACTTAACAGTTCTCTTCTGTCTCTTTTTTATTGTATAAACTGTTCCATTTTTTTGCATTTTTTTAAGTGTGTCATAAAAAAAAAATTGATGAAAAATAATTTGCTACTAAAAGTTAATGCAAGAAACAGACATTATATAAAATAAAATAGTTAACATTTATTGATAAATAACATTTTTTCTATATAAAATTAAAATAGGTGGAAGTTCAAGTAAAGTTGATTTTAATGTTAATATTCCACAAAACATTTCTCATGCTATCAATTAAAGAATATTAGCCATAAGAAGAAGATTGTCTCCTTATAAAACGACAAGAATACAACTGATTGAATTGTGTTGCATTAAAATATTATTTGAAATAACCGAATGAAATATTAATTTGAGATATTTTCCATTTAAATTTAATATTTGTGAGATATTATGAAAATATCTAAAAAAATCATTGTAAAAGAATTAAATGTATATTTTTTCAATTAATTGATTGCGTGTTTGTTTTTCTTTTCGGGTTAGCAAAAAGCGAATATTTTTATTTACAGTAAAAACAAAAAAAAAGCAAAATGAAAAAATACAAAGAAAAATTTTATAGAAAGTTATATTTCTCTAAGGTAAATGACTAAAATATTTATGTGTATATTTTTTCACATAAGTACTTAACGAAAAAAAAGTTTTATATATATATTATTGTGAATATAATGCTTCTACCCAAACGATCGAATAGGTGGCGTGAAATGACTGCATTTTGGAAAGCCTTCTGGTACAGGCGGCCAATCATCTTTTGTACCAATTTGAAATAATAAATTCATACCAATTACAATGTGATATTGAAAATGGCAATGAAACATCCATACACCCGGATTACTTGCACGAAATCGTATTACTGTATAACCATTATTTGGTACAGCCACTGTATCTCTTTCAGATGGTTTAATATAATGACGCTCTAATAAACCTTTACGATCCAATTCTAAAGCTAATTTCAAATTCATTCGTACATCATTCTCTTCTAAAACACGGCCCATGCCAATAACATAAAATCCAGAGCCATGCAAATGGAATGGATGGCTGATATTAATTTGTTGTACTTCATCAATTAATATAACTTCAATGACGGCATTCAAAGGTAAATCAATTTTATGTACACATGCACAATTCTCACCACAATCTGCTGGACGATTATCACCATTACAAAATACATTTGGTGATATATCATCGTATTGTGATAAAACTGGTGATGGTGGTGATATATATGAAATTTCATCAATCAGCGAAATCAAATGATCAGCATCCGATGCAACTAAAGAAAAACATTTATTATAAATGTCAATTAATAATATATAATATATATATATCTAAATGTTAGGCATGCGTAGATCCAATTCGTTAAATTATTGGCAAACCTTAAAAAAAAAAACTAAGCATTTATCATTTAATTACTTCATAATTAATATAAAATTTTTGAAACGATTCAAACTGATATGTCTAGTGATATCCATTAATGGATTTAAAATTTACATGGATAAAATGGATAAAAAATCAAATATATCAAAGGGCTTAAGGAAATGCATCCAAATAAATTGAAAATATCGCTTTTTCCCCTCTTTCTTTTATATCAAAACTATTTTGTAATTATAGGTTTGGCCGGATGTTTGTCCAAACCAGAAGAGCTTCAGATACAATTAATGTTTTTACTTAAACTTTTTTCAAATCAATTTAAGATCATTTATTGAAATGCTTTAAGTCTTTTTGTCCGCCTGTTAGCAAGCTAGAGTTAAGATTTTATAGGATTTAAGATTTTCGGTAAAATTTGATGTCCAGTTGCATTTTGGCCTAAAAAGTTTATAATTTTCTATATTATATAATGAAAATCCACTTATAGTTGCTATTTGGTAAAGCTCGCCAAATTTAAACCATATCTGTCCATTTTTTTGGTGCCCTTCCACATAACGATCTTTTCAAATCATTCAAATATAACAGTTTTCTAATTTCTGAACTTTCAAATTCATTTTAGAGATTTTTTCAAATCATCATATTAAATAAAATTTTGTAGCAGGGTATTTACAAGTTGAATCCAAACGATTATAACGCTCTTATAGGTTTTTGTTTTTTTCTTGTCACCTCTTCCACAAACATAAATGATTACATTGCATATTATCTAGAGTCCACTTTTTGTGGTTTTCAATGTGCGTCCAATCGTTGCCTTTGTGCGATTTGTTTTCTAAAAAATTTTAAGAAAATTTATAATTAATTGAAATTTCGTATTTTGGTTTTAATATTTTATTATTTGTACTCAATTATTTCTCATTACAATGGCAATGAACAGTTCTTATACTGCGATCTTTCAATTTATTCTTCTTCTTATTAAAACATCACAAATTAGAAACAATGTTTATGATGTGAGAATTTTTATTTTTTCTTTATTTATTCTTTGTTTATTTATTCTTTTTAAATAGATATAAAATTATAATTATAATCAATTATTATAAATTAATTATAATTAATTATTATTAATTAATTATAACTAATAATTATTAATTATTAATTAATTATATTAAATCAATAATTAATTATTAATTAATTATAATTAATTAGTATTAATTAATAATTAATTATTAATTAATTAATAATTAATTCTATTAATTATAATTAATTTATAATAATTAATTATAATTATAATTATAATTAATATAAGAAAAAAACAACACATACGTGCATCCATGTAAAACTCTGAGAAATGAGAGAGAACAAATAGGAAACTTATTTTTGGTCTGGAATTTAAATCTCTCATTACTCCAATAACGTTGTCTATAATGCTAAGTAGGTGTAATTAAAGAATAGGAATTTTGTTATAAATTATAAATTTTAGTAAGTGCAAGGCGCTGCAGAAAAATGAACTCTTCTGAATTATATTGGACATATAGACTTAGTATATTGGAAATATTATCGCTTATGGCTTTTTCAGTGATAAGAAAGAAATTTCCGGAATTTTGTATAATTTGTTTGTTCATATAACGATGATGAATAATCCAACATATCTCAAATCTTGTGGCGAACAACAAAACAAAGCTTCCAATCTAAACAAATGAAATCATCACCTATAAAAAAACGGACAGACAAATTTACATCAATTTAGAAAATGATGCCAAATAGCTCGGTATGTTAAAATGTTGAGTCAATCTCAAACTCTGCTAGCTATTGGGATAGTTGTAATGAAGAAATATGATTCAATTATTTTACGTTTTATACACAAATAAAATCTATTGCATATATTGTGTTGTTTTTTTATAACCATCAGCCTAAAAATATATTTTATATATTTTATATTAAATAAAATATAAAGTTTGTTATAAATGTATGTCATAAATTATTTCATACATATAAAAGTATAAAATCGTATAAATTTTGCCTTTCTTTAGTTACCAAAAATAATGCTGCAATTGCATCGTTATTTATGGCAACTATTCTAAAAATTTCATGCAGCCATTTCAAATTAAATGGCAATAAATGTATTCAATTATAATTTCTGTATAGAGAAATTAATGTGTGATTAATATATGAAAATTTTCTAAAACTATACTAAACTATATTTAAAATGAAGTAATGAAGATGTCGCATGCATTTATATGGCGCCAAAGAAACAAATTAAAAATGCTACAATGAATAACTTGAATAATTTATATAATGATTTCATTTTAATTGAATTAAGTTTTTTTTTTTACATATACTTAAATTTATGGATTTTAATTAACGAATTAAAAGAATTCTAAATTTCAGATTCTTTTCTAACGATTTTATTTTATATTTTTATATTCATCATCCAGAGGTTGGTGGTATATTCACTTTGTCATTATGTTTGTAAAGGTCTGGAAGGGAGCGTCTGAGACCCTATAAAGTATATCTATTCTAAATAAGCATCAAATTGTGAATCGATTTAGATATATCTCTCGGTCTGTCCGTCTGCGTAACTGTCTGTTGTAAACATTCTTCTGGTCCTAAACTTTGAGATATCGAGCGTAAATTTTGCAGAATCATTTAAAGTTGTTGTACGCCGATTGGGTTTAAAAATGGGCAAAATCGGTCAAAGAGTACGCCCATAGAGCCATCAAAATTTAGAAGATCTCATTTTAAAGCAAAATTGGGTATTCTCATGCTCACCATCTGCATATTGCAATAGATAGAAAGTTGAAATTTTGTACAAATAGAAAGACTATTATTCTGCAACGTCTGTCTAAAAATCATATAAAACGCGTACGCCTAGACGAAATTATACAATGCCAAACTTTCATTTCTTTATGTTTACATTTTCAATTTACTCCAAAACAAAAAAAAAAACCGAATTAGTTTCTGAATCGTAATATTACGGTGTCTTGGTGGTGGAATATCCAAGATTTGGCCCTAGCCAAATATAATCCTTTTACTTGTTTTTTTTCTCAATTCATGCAACTTATGGATTGAGTATAAGTTAAGTTTGATGTATTTCAAGTATAAACATTTCTCTTTGAATTTTTAAACTATCGTACTGATTAGAGATTAGTAGGTGTAGAACATAATGAATGACAAAAAATTTTGATTTTGAATTAGCGCTTGAATTGTTAACGTCATTTTACGCTAATCCGCCATCAATTTAATCGTATGCTCAATTCATATGATGATGATGATGATGATGATTATGATGATGATGATTTGATTTAAAACGAAATTATTTCAAACAATGCATTTTGGTTTTTTTTTTTTCATTTTTCTCTTTTGGGTTTGGAATGGGATTTGGCAGAGGCTTTAAGTCTTAATTCTTTACAAAGATGTTTCTCACACAAGTATTATAGAAATAGATATATATGTACAAGTGCAATAGAAGAAGAAGAAAAAAAATATATATAATATATATATATATGAAGAAAAAGATAATTTTAACTAATTTGAATAAATTTAAGATATAATTTATATAAATAAAATACTCTAAACATCACTTGAAACACTTGGATCACTTGAACTAAATTTTAATGTAATAATAAATTATTGTTGTTATTATTAGAAAAATGATATGGGCGGCACATGTTCACCACATTTAGGAAATGAATCTGGTATAGGCGGCAGATCAGTATTGGTGCCTATTTGAAATACAAGATTCATTCCAATAACAATATGAAATAGAAAATGACAATGAAACATCCAAAAGCCGGGATTTGTGGCACGAAAACGCATTACAGCATAACCATTATTTGGTACGGCAATTGTATCTTTAAATGGCGGCTTTGAAAAGTCACGTTCCAACATACCCAAACGATCCAAATCTAATGCATGCTTTAAATTAATTTTCTTAATCGTTTTATCTGGTGAACGTCCCAAACCGATCAAATAGAAAGCTGTACCATGTAAATGGAATGGATGTGATAAATTGATTTGTTGTACTTCATCGACCAAAACAACTTCTACAACAGCACCCAATGGTATATCGATTTTATGGACACATTCACAAAAGCTACCACAATCGGCTGGACGATTATCACCATTACAAAATAATTCTGATGGTATATCGTGCATTTGTGAGAGCATTGGAGCTGGTGGCGATATATATGATATCTCATCTATAAGTGATAATAAATGATCACCACTAGGAGCCACTACAATCATAAGTGGTTTTATTAAATAATTGATTGATCATTATTATCGTTATCATTATTATTATAATTTTTTATAATTCATTATAATTTATTAGAATTGTTGTTGTTTGTGTTGTTGTTGTTGGTTGTTGTTGTTGTTGTTGTTGTTGTTGTTGTTGTTTTAGTAGTAGTTGTTGTTGTTATTATTATTATTGTTGTTGTTGTTATAGCAATAATTGGAAGATTGTTTTCAAAGTTGGTTTGTTTTTTTTTTCATTTGTTTGTTTGTTTGTTTTTTTGTTTTGTTTGTATGCATATAAAGTAAGAATGCACCAACAATGAAATAAAACAAAAATAAATAGAATGTTAAGAATTGAAGAAAAAAAAGATAAAGAAATTGTAACGTTTATTGACTGTTTCAAATGCAATAACGTAGTCTTGCAATATATGAAAATTGTAAAAAATGGAATGAAATTGGAGGATAACCTTAACAAAAAACAAAGATACAATAAAGAAGAGATAAAGATAGACATAGAAATAGAGATAGAGATAGAGAGATAGAGAAAGAGTTAGATAGTTAGTAGTTAACAGTTAGAAATTGTTTGATGGACTCACCCAAATATCGATTATATGTGTTGGGCACAAAAAGATTTTTCGGTTCATAGACATGAAAACGAAATGGCAAAAAGATTTTCACATCGGGTCGATCCACTAGAACGCTTTTATCTACTGCTTTGGCATTTCTTAAATTTGATACACAAACGGCATCATTACGTTTACGATCGCATATCGCATCTAAAGGATTCAAAACCTGTGATAAATTACAAACATATATATTTTTATATATATGTTATATATATATATATATATATATATATATATATATATATTATATGTACATATATATAATATTTTATGTTATGTAAATTTTTCACTCAATCTTTAATAAATTGCTCTCCCAAAAAAAAAAAAATAAAAATAAAAAAGAAAAACCTTATGCAGAAGTTAAATGTTCTGCATGGAAAATGGTACAGTTATATGTACAGTTATTTTTAGTTTAAAAAGAATTGTGTTGTATGTATTTCTCCGTTAATTCATTCGTGTACTCGGCTTTTACTCATTAACATTTTGTTCGTGATTTTTTCGTTTACATCGCTAATATTTTCGTGCCCCACGAAAATATGCTTGATTTAAAGAAAAATCTTGTTGCAAATTGGCAGCTTGGAGTTATTCTTAGACTCATTACTCTTAATTTGATATAGAAAAAAAAAACGTTTATTATATTAAAGATTTTTTTTTTCTGGATTTCTGCTTAACTTTTACGGAGAATCGTAATAAAATTCAAATTAAAACAGACTGCAAAATATTATAAGTTTGTGCAGATGTTTTGTCCGTAGTAGATATCGCTGATTATTTTAAAATATTAACTTATACATATATTTTTTCATAATAATCATAATTAAATAATAATAATAATGTTTATAAATAATATTTGTTTATTTTTTTTAAATATGGTGAAATTTTTAAAAGCGTATCTAGTATAAGTGAAAGAGAGATGGAATGTGCGTGTGCGTGTGCGTGTGCGTGATAAAGATAGAGTGAAGAAAGATTAAAGTGGAATGTATTTAATGTATAGAAAAATATTAATTGTACAGAAAATGTATAAGAAAAATATTGCTTTTTTATTATTATTACCATATTTTTCTAAAAATTTTTCGTAACATAAGAAATAATTAAAATTAAAATAATTAACAATAAATAATAATAATAATAATGATAATAATAACAATAATAATAATAATAATAATAATATTATATTATAATAATATTAATAATAATAATAATAATAATAATAATAATAATAATAATAATAATAATAATAATAATAATAATAATAATAATAATAATAATAATAATAATAATAATAATAAGATAACGATTAATAATTTAATAGTAACAGTAATTATTAATTAATTAATTAACAATAATAATTTAATAATTATTAATAACGACCAATAAATTAATACTAATCATAAACATTAATTAATTAATTAGCAATAATAATTAATTAATACTAATTAATAACAATCAATAATTTAATAATAATAATAATTAATTAATTAAATAACAGTAATAATTAATTAATAATAATTAATAACGACCAAGAAATTAATACTAATCTCAATTATTAACTACTTAATTAGCAATATTAATTAATTAATAATAGTTGAAAGCAAACAATAATTTAATAATAATAGCAATTATTAATTAAATAACAACAATAATAAATTAATACTGGTCAATAATAATAATTATTTAATTAATTAACTAATTAATTAATTGCTATTAATATTATTGAATAATTAATTAATCAATTAATTAATTGTTATCGATTATAATTAATTAATTATTATTTTTGATTAATTAATTAACAACAATGATTAATAATAATAAGTATAATATTAACCAATAATTAATTAAGCAATAATAATTAAGTAATAATAATAATAATTAAGTGATAATAGCAATAATAATAATAATAATAATAATAATAATAATAATAATAATAATAATAATAATAATAATAATAATAATAATATAAAATGTAAAAAGAAAAAAAGTAAAAAGTAAAAGTAAAACAAAGCCCGCTAAAACAAATTCCTTTAGAAATATATGATTTTCTTTTTCCTTTTTTAAATAATGTTATAGAATATAATTTTTTATTTTTGTTCTTTTTCTTGCAATTTTCAATTTTGCTTTCTTAAATGTGAAAATAGTTTTTTTTTGTATAAAATTATATTTATATATAAAAAAAATTAAAAATTATACAAAATATATAAAGTGAAACTTTTTACATAAAAAATTGGCATAAAAAGTAAACTATAATATTAGGAGAATATATTTAAAAAAAAAGTTTTTTTATAAAAAAAAATTTGAACAAATGTAACACAAAAAAAAAACATAAAAACATTATGAGAAAAAGTTAACTAATATTTCGTTATTTTTATTACTTGGAAAAAAAACACAATTTAAGAATGTATGGACAAATATTAGGCACTTATCATATGCACAATACAAATACATACATACATACATACATACATACATATATAGAAATTGAAGAAGAAAAAAACCAACAAGTAAAAAAGCATAAAAAAATATGAAAAAAAAAAATTGGAAAATTATAAAGGAAATTTAATGTAATTAATTTTATTATTATTATTTGGTGAAAAATATTTCAAAAAGAAAATAACAAAGAACATACACATACGCACACACACACAAACACACACACACAACGTAATATCAAATAAAAATTTCTATTTAGCAAAAAGTTAAAGAAAACAAAAAAGCGCTTTCATTTCGCTTTTTCTTCTTTTTTTTTTATATAATTTCATTTCTATTTTTTTCCACTCAAATATTGTATGTGGGGCATATAAGTTGTTCAATAAGTTAATGGCATGAAATTATATTTTTTTTCAAAAGAATAAAAAGAAACATGTTAAAAAAATTTATTAAAAAAATATTCAAACAAATTAAAAAAGTGAAAAAAATTAATAAAATTAAAAAAAAAATTCACGAAATTTTAGAGAATTTCAAAAAAAGTTAAAAAAAGTTTGAAAAAAAAAAATTGAAAGAAAAATTAAAAATTAAAAAAATTTTTTTTAAATTAAAAAAGAAAAATTTAGAAGATTTTATACATAAACTAAATAAGTTTAAATTTTTTTTTGATTTTGTTAATAACAATAAACTCTGTTTTTACTTTTTTCTTTCTTTGAAATATTTGCCTCTTCGCTTTACTATAAACATTTTGAGCAACCTATTTGTTCTATAGTTTATATAAAAGGTAAATAGATAGATAGAAAGAGAGATAGAGAGAGAGAGAGAAAGAGAGAGAGATAAATATATTGTGAAATTGGCATAAATGTATTAAACAACTTTAATTTATATAAAACAACAACAATAACAAAAAGTTAAAAAAAAGGCAATAAACAATTTAATTAGAAGAATAAGCATAAGAATAAGAATAAGAATAAGAATAAGAAATGACATTAATAAAAGAAGAGCAACTGAAACGTTTGCTTGAACATTGGCATAAAAAAAAATAGAAATTGAAAAAAAAAACAAAGCAAAAAAAAACAAAACAAAACAAACAATAGAAAAGGCAGAAGAAGAAAACAAGTACAACAACAGATGTGACAATACAAATGCACATATATATATATATATATATATATATATATATATATGTACGTATGTATGTATGTGTATGTATAAGTATGTTCTATAATATTCCTAATTTATTTCTAATAAAAAAAAAAAAAAAAAAAACAAAAAGGGCAAAAAAAATTAGCCGCAGAATTTTTGGTGCAGCTTTCCTTAAAATTTTCTGTCCCAGCTTAAAGCTTTGATTTTTTTTTCCTTTCAAACTTTGGCGTTGTTGCTATTTCTTTCTTTTATTTACTTGTATGCTTGTATGTATGTTGTTGTTGTTGTTGCTGTATACATAAAAGTAATAAGAGTAATAAGTTTTTGCCATCTATTTTTTTTTTTTTTGTATATTTTGTTTAATAGTTGCAATCCATACATTCTTTCATTGTTTTTCCAAAAAAGAAAAAAAAAAAAAAATTCAAGAAAAAAATTAAAAAACAAATAAAATAAACACCAAAAAATATGTACATGTATAGTGAAGTGTAGCGATTTATTTCTAAAATAGTGTTTTATTGTCTTATTTGTGTCTTAATTTTAAAAAAAATTTTTTTTTAAAATTTATTTTTTAAATTTATTTATTTATTTATTTTATTTATATATTTTTTTCTCTATTAAAGCGTTTTTGGTTGTGCTTGCTTGGCTTATGACCTTCATTCTACCATTTATGAAAAGTATTTCCTAAGCTTTTATGTCTTGTATTCTTTAAAGCTTAAGAGAATCAATTCACGTTACCATTTCCATTAAAATTATTCTAGCGTATCCATCAAAAAAAAAAAAAAAAAATTGAAAAAAAATTCAAAAAAAGTGTAACCCTTTTTTCTCCTTTTTTCCTTTCTTCAAACATTTTTTTTTTTTTTTGCTTTTATTTTACTCTTGCACCTCTTGGAATTTCAAATATGAAGATATCATTTGTCTAAGTAGAATTTTGGGCTATTCAGGTAACTTTGAAGAAGCTTCTCAATATTTTGAAAGAATTTATTTCCTCTTAATTTTTTTTTGTTAAATATTGTTTCCTTTCCTTTTTTTTTTTGTTTTGGACGGAATTGCCTTTCAGTTTATTCATTTTTTTATGGGCTGTGAATCCAAGTGGTGTTAAAGTATTTGTTAATCGATTTGGTATCGACATGTTTCCATCGATTTTAACGTTTTTTTTTTTCAACTTTTGTATGAAATTTTACTACAAAAAAAAAATATTAAAAAAAATTAAAAAAAAATTAAAAAAAAAAAAAATTAATATAATAATAAAAAATTATTTAAATTTAGTTCTCTTTTATAGATATATACTTATATACAATTATATATGTACTGGATCTCAGATTAGCAAGAGGTTAACAGCACATTATAAAAATGTAAGAAAAAATAAACAAAAAACAATTTAATTTAATTAAAAGCAAAAAAAAAACAAATAACAATCCATTATACCAGATTTTGAGAAAAAAATACAAAGGAAGAAATAAAAAAAAAAAAAAAGAAAAAAGGAAAAGTCATTTAAGAACAATACAAAAGAAAACAAAAAAGAATTTTTTTTCTGGTTGTGTGCAACTTTAAAAGTATTGATTTGATTGATTTGATTGATTGATTAAAAAATTAACTGTTTGATTTTTGCTAGACTTTGGGTGGGTTCTGTATATGCGTTTTCATATATACAAACATATATACAAACATATATACATACATATATACATACATATAATACATACATATATACATACATGTGTGATTGGTGTCCGGTGCTTTATTTTAATTTATTTTTATTTTGTAAATAGCTTTTTAGTTTTTATTGTGCTATTTTTTATTTTTATTTGTTTAAAATTTTTTTTATTATTTGATATTTTATTTATTTATTTGTTTTTTTGTTTGTTTGTTTGTTTGTTTGTTTGTTTGTTTATAAAACTTAGTTAATAGGAATGGGTGGCGTATGATCACCGCATGTAGGGAAACCTGGAGGAACTGGTGGCAAATCGGCATTTGTACCAATTTGTAGGATCAAATTCATACCAATAACAATGTGGAATAAAAAGTGACAATGGAATAACCAAAAACCTAAAAAAAAAAAAAAGAAAAAAAAGCAAAATAATTAAATAATTAATAAAAAAAACGATAATAATTAAATTAATAATTCAAAAAATTATTTAAAAAATAATTAAATAAATTATTAAAAAATAATTAAATAACTTATAAAAAAAGGAAATTAATTCAATGAATAAAACTAATAAACTGATAAATAATATTGAAATTTTGAAGAAATTATAGGAAAAAAATATGTATAATATTTATATTACCGGGATTATCGGCTCTAAATCTTAACACTACATAACCATTATTTGGTACAGCTATTGTATCTTTTGTTGGCGGTAAATTATATTGACGATGTAATAAACCGCGTCTATCCAAATCTAATGCATGCTTCAAATTGATCTTTTTCACTGTTTGATCCGGTGAACGACCAATACCGATCACATTAAAACCGGTACCATGCAAATGGAATGGATGTGATAAATTCGGCTGTTGCACTATAATAAAGAAAAAGGTACATTCATTCATTAAATTAAATTTAAATTAATTTCGATTTAAACAATAATTTGGCAAATAATTGTAGCATAATTCGTTAATCTTTTATCCAATTATATTTGAAGACGTTAAAGGCCATCTATATCAATATTTTCTAATGCGAATTATAATGCATGAATAGAAAACAAAATATAGAAATAAGCTTAGTAAGATGCCATATTTGTCGTGATCATACTTTTCGATACTTTTTCAATTTCTTAAGATTTATTGGGTATTGGTATTTCAAAAACAAAACCCATAATGAAAGGCTCCAAATATTCGATTTTATATTATCAAAGTCCATTATCAGTATATTATATGCTATTACAGAGTAAATTTCTATATATATAAAATTTTGATTAGATCGATTCATTTTTTTCATTCATTTAAAATTCCCACGTATAATAGACATTTAGGTTAAATAGCGTAATCTGTTTAATGTTTCCGCCGCATGGATGATTTTGTTCTAAATTCTTTGTAAATAGAGTACAATAATCGTCAAAATGGTTTTAGTTTGTAGTAGTGCCTTGGGGTGTGATCACTCCTTAAAAGTACCAACTCAACTGGAAGGTCATTGAAAGAATCAACCTACGCAGACGACTTATGAGTTCACGCCATTGGACCAAAGATTTACTTTGGTATTAATTTTAATAATGCGCATTGTAGTGTTATTGAAATTGGCTTCGTAGGGGCTGTGGTGTGCACATCGCGGGCGATGCTCATTCAAATATATATCTATATGCTTGTCGTGTGGCGTTTTATCCCTAGACCTAAGGAGGTCTGAAATTTGTTTACGCAAAGTTAGGCTTCGTAACGTGGGCTTTCAATTGGAAGCTGTGGCAAAAGTGACTAACAATCCTAGCGCTCCAACAACCCTAGCACCAACCCTAGCACTATCCCTAGCACCCTGTACTTAAACCATTAAGGCATGTAATCACTAAGTGAATGTAGGACTGCCACTAAAACTTCAGCCAATTCTGAATCATATAAGATAATTATTTTATATCATTCATTCTACAATAAATACAATTTTTTTATGAGGTGTTACATACAAACAACTATAAAAATAATTTTGAATAAATTTGATTGATATACGAAAGCTGCAATAAAGAATTGAAGTGTACTATCTACGAAAAAATCGTGCAAGAGCTAGTAGATGTGTAATCATAATAATTCTATATAATTAAAATTATTATAATTATGCATCAAATCAAAATACAATTATCCAATTTATTTGATGAAATAATTACACTCTAAATAGGGCAACAATATTGAAAAGAACCGGATTCCTGCAGAATCTCTGTATGTGTAAATGAAATGAAATGAAATGTTTACATAAAAATTTACTGTAAACGCACCGTTATGGATAATTATTAATTTGTATGATTAATCTTGATGCAACAAGTTTAGGCTTTTTATACTGAGTCTCATAATAAAATAAAATAAACTAAGGACCGCAAACAATTACCTTCTTAATGGGTTTATAAAGTGTTTTATGCTGTTGATTCATTACGAAAATTAAAATTTAAAAGGAAAGTAGCAGAAAAAGAGCAGAAAGAATAAGAAAAAGCTAAGAACTGTAAATTGGTGTTGCTATCGAGAATGGGTGACTGGTTGGGTGATTGGCTGGGAGGAGAGTTATGTTATTGATTAGTGTAACACCCACATTTAACTTGAAACAAACTGAAAACAAAAAAAAAAATATAAGAGAAAATAAAGAAGTAAAAGATAAACTAAAAAAAAAACACAATAAAAGCAGGAATGAAAAGAAAAAACCAAACGTTAAAAAATAGAAAATGTATTTAAAAAATACAAAAACTAAATTGCAGTTAAGATAAACAAAAATTGGAAGCAATTTTGGAGGACTTTTAAAAATTCTACATCATTTTGCTTAATGCAATTTAAAAAAAAAATATTAAGAAAAGGCAGCAGAACCGAAAAAACAATAATTGGAAAATTTTAATGATATGAAAAATTTATGGCGTGGAAAGTGGAGAGTTTAAGAAAAAATTTGGTGTACTCCGTAAATACATCAAATATTAATCTTGAGCAGACTCTTTTTTTTTTTTTTTTTTTTTTTTTATAAATATTTATGGTGATCAATATTTTTTTCTTTTTACTCGATTTTTATCAGAATAAAGCGTTATACGAGGAGTGATTTTAGAAAATGGTACTTTTTGCTTGGATAACAAGTTTCAGCAACATATTTTAAAATTGGCAAACTGCTCCTTGACAACAGGATACCATGGACAGACATCAGATGAACATATAAATGGAAGAATAAGAACGATTAAGTTGAATTATAAAATGATTCTGAAACGATTGTTACAATAAATAGGTGAGTCTAACTCAAGACCTTTCCAGTGTTACAAACATGTTATGCCGCATGCCATCTTTTCAGGTTTAAGGTATAAAAAGGAAAAATGGATGGTGAACAAAAAAAAAATAACTAAAATATGATGATTAATATGATTATTAATGAAACGCCAACTTAAAAGTTTAAGTTTACAACAACCCATGGCAACATTTTCCCATTGAAAATTCAACAATCAATCCCATTATATTTGATTTAAAGTTCAATTTTACAAACTATTAGTAATACTAATAATAATTAAGGGGGCAGGATATACATTTAATTCATATTTGATTACAACAATAACATTGAAGTTGCCTTTCAATTTTATTATACTTGTAAAATATCTTGCATTTATATCTTTTTACCAGATTAGCTGTTCTTTTATTAAATAAACGATTTTTTAAGAGGCTATCGCAAATAGAGAGAAACGCCCAATGCAGAGAAGCTTATTCAATAAAATTTATATAGGAAATTTATAATTTTTTATAGGTATATCTAAATAAAGGATGGGGTCTTTCGGTATCATTTGTTTAAACTGAAGCCAAAAAAAAAAACCACATATGATTAAAAAATTTTGAAACTGTGCCTTTAATTAAATGAGAAGTTTCCTGAATTTTTTTGGACCTAAGACCTAAAATTGATATGATACCATTAAAGAAGGATACACTTTGCAATATTGGAAACTGGGAAAAACTGTATTCTTAATGTGTCATTAAGTAAAATTAATGTCTTGCCATTTAAGAGAAGATCGAGTATAATTTAATTCGCTCATAATTAAAAATATTTTCGTAGAGTTTCCTTGATATATAATAGAAATGAAGAGATATAATAGAAGCTAAAATCAAAATGTAATTTAGACGATATCATTTAATTTCGATGGCATAGAGAGCCCCATTGAGCTAAAGAAATTAGGCCTAGGGGTTTTGCGAAGCCTTTGTATATGATTACAAAAAATTAAGCTTCGCATATAAAGTGTAATATGAGCTTTAAATTGGAAGCTAGGACGTTGATATCATGCGAGCCAAACTCAGCGCACAAAATTATACTTAGTGGACCATGCAATGAAAGCCATTAAGGTAGATGTCCATGTAAGTACTAAGTATATGTTAAGAAAAACAGAAACACGTCTTGAACCGTGAAATCGTAATGTTTGGTTGATGGATATCTAAGATTGGACTCTAACTAAATATAATTTTTTTTACTTGTTTTTATATGTTTTCGATTCAGCTAATAATATTGTGAGAGCCGAAATTTTAAACTGCATGTCGCACGGGGCATGTATTTGATTTATGCAGAGACATGCAACGCTGAATAGGCCGTTTTTACAACAACGGTTTATTCAGCGCAATTTGTTTCACATATTTAAAATTAAATTCATTAAATAAAGGTTATACGTAAAATATGATTTAAATGGTTCAGTTTCTTAGAAGCACGTTTACTACTAAGAAATTTTTCCACATACATAAAATTTGTTCGGCATGCAAGTTGAGTGATTATATTAGATTAATGGCCAGTAGATTCATTCATTTTTCTTGAATAAGAAAAATGATTGGCTCTTTGGATGGACTAATAATAATACGTAAGCCACATTTATTATGTTACTTATTGTTATTGGAGTTACCAACCAAGTTTTAGCCAAAAGATTATACACTAAAGTCTTTAGATGATATATATTATAAAAATATATATTGTAACAATAGAAATAATATTAATAAAAATAATAATGTAATAATTATAAATATAATAATCGATGAATATTTTTTACCTTCATCGACTAACACAACTTCGACAACCGCATTCAAGGGTATATCAATTTTATGTGTGCACATACAATTCGGGCCACAATTGGCTGGTCGATTATCACCATTACAAAATTGCTCTGGATTTATTTCATGATATTGTGATGTAAGCGGTGCTGGAGCTGACAAATATGAGATTTCATCAATCAATGATATAACATGATCACCAGTGGGTGCAACTGTAATTGAATAAAAATGTAAACAATAAAATTTTATCAAATACAATGAAATTTAAAATACTTGGCAATTATTGAATTTCTATCAATAATTTTCATTTTATAAATTTTTATAACTATCAAGGACAGTTTGCGGGCATAATTACTTTGTCATTGTGCCTATCAGAGGCCTGATAAGCACATTAAATATTTGTATTCTTGATCAGTATTAAATTTAGAATCTCTCTGTCTGTTTGTCTTTTGCCTTTTGATCTGCCTATCTCTCTGGTCGAAAAAGAGAAATATCAAAAAAGAAATATCGAATCTAAAATTTATAAATTCTTCTACGCAGTTTGCTATGTAAAATGGGCAAAATCGTTTAGAGGTATCGCAACTTGTGCAAATGTTTCTAATTATTTGAAATGGTGTAATTTGTGACGTTGGATATTTGTATTGATGTCAAGTCCTAATTTGTCTATCATTTCAGAAAATAGATTTCAAGGCATTTACTCAAATGTTATAAAAGATGAAATGACAAGTAAGAAATAAGAAATAAGAAATAAGAAATGATAACTTACCTAAAAATCTATTGTAGGTGTTCGGTTGAAATAACTCTTCAGGCCGATACACGTAGAAACGGAATGGTAAAAATATTTTAACATCTGGTTTCTCTGCCAAAATGCCACGATCAATTTCTAAAGCATTTTTTAATTGACTAACACAAATGGCATCATTACGTTGACGATTACATTGAGCATCCAAAGGATTCATTACCTTTGGTTGATTGATTCATATTTATTTTTTCCATTTTTTTTTTAGTTTTTTTTTTGTTTTGTTTTTTTTTGGAATTATGGCGATTTGTATTTTTATAGTTGTTTATTTATGCATAAATTTTTTAATTTGTAATTTTTTTTTACATTAAAAAAAATTTTTTTTTTAATTTTTTTTTTTTTTTTGGCATTACATAAGTCAAGTTGCATTTTGATTAAAGCAAGGTGTTCATTGGATTTGTGGATAATTGATGGTGATTGATATTGGTGATGGTATATTGATGGTGATGGCAACATTGGTGGTGGCAACAATGTTTCATTAAGCGGTGCACAATTTTTATTTATATATGTTTACATATATAAATAAATATATTTACAAATAGAAAGTAGAAATATTTAACAAGCACCGTAATAAAGGTGTTGTACAGCATCAAACCAAGTTCAAACACGGTTGGTATTTAGGTGATTGATTGATTGATTGTTTGTTTGTTTGATTAATATAAAAAAGTGAGGACAGATTTATGCAATATCATGAAAGAAATTTAAAAAATTTATATATATATATATATATATATATATATAAATGTATAAATAAATTTAAGAAAAATTAAAAAATTTATAATAATTAATATACAATAGAAATTTCTTGTAAAAAAGTGAAGATATAAGAAAATTAAGAATAAAATATACATATAACAAAAAAGTATCGAAATAAATTGAAAAAAGTATTAATTTTTCTTTTAAAATAATTATTAAATACTTATTAATACGTCATGGCATATAAAAAATTGTAAACTTTAGAAATTTCCAATTAAAATCGTTTAGAAAATGGCAGCCTTTTCATATCACAAAAAAAAAATCGTATAAGATTCTTATTTCTTTTTTTTTGGGTTTAAGATTATGGGAATCTTGAACAATATATTGGTTGGGCAATTAAGTGATTACGATAACGATTTTCTTATTTTTATAAAGATTTGTCAATTATTGAAATACAAATTGAAAAAATTGTATTTACAAAAATATATTCGATTGGAGTAGACTTTTAAATAATCAGCAGGATTTTATTCATACATTAAAGAAATTAATTAACGTGCATTCAAAAAATATATTGATATTGATCAAATGACCAATATCTTAAAAAAAAATATAAATAAATTTGTAAAATATCAAATTAGTGATTTTTGTATGTCAACTTTTTTGTATAACAAATTTCCTCAAAATGTTTCAAAAATTGTAATTTAAAGTTTTATACAAAAAAATATGTAGACAGACGTTTGGACTGAAGCATAAAACGATTGAGACAGTCATTCTGGGTTTTACAGGCATCTGCACTTTACGTATAATACCCTCATGTACTGCAGGTGTTTTAGTATAAAAAAATATTGAGACGTTTAAGCCACAAATATTTTATTGCATTACGAAAAAGTGGCAAAATTCTGCACAATCTTGACAGACCTTTGTCAAAATGAATTTCATTCATTCCATTCTGATAATTATACATTGAGAAATATTCCTAAAAATTAAGGCCTCCAATTAAAATTAATGGGACTCATTTTTATGGTATTAAAAATCACATCATGCCAAAGCTTAATGAATATAATTTTCAGGAAATTCAAGCTCCTTAAATATATCAATATATCAATAATATAAATAAAAATCTCTATATAGATTATCTGCCCTTTTTTTGTTTTGTGTAAACACTTAATTGCCAAACCAATATTTATATAATTATTGTGTTAAGCATTGTACGACTCAAATTAATAAAGCGCCTTGATAATATGAAACTTTTCTTATAAATATTACTTAAGTAGATCATAATTTTTTTTTTTTGCAATATTATTGAAAAATAAAATTCAGTTTTAATGTAATTAGTTCGATATAAAAGTATCATGAATAAATTAATTAAATTAATTAAAAATTTTAAGAAAGAATTTTTAGATTTCTCAAAGAATTTTTCAGAATCTATATCAATTCTTTATACATTTTACATTTGAACTAATTAATGAAATGGCCTTTAATTAAATACGATTTTTTATTTTAATGGTTTACAAATTTAAAGGAATTTACTTAATATTGTATAATTTACAAGATTTATAATATTTTATATACATACATTTTTATATATAATATATAACGAAAATAAAAAGATAAAAATTTATAGGAAAATCAAATGAACTTATTTGCATTAATTCTCATAAATTTACGTTTCCTGTAATTAGCATAATGTTTCAGTATTATTGAAATTTACTATTTAATTATTTTAAATATTCTTATTATTAAGAAATTAGCATTTTGAAAAACTTGGAGGAAAAACTAAAATGCAAATAGCTAAAAAAATTAAAGAAAAACTAAAAAAAGTTACCAATAATACAATTTATATACAAATATATACATTTATAAAATACAAACAAGAAATGGAAAAGAGAGCACAAGAAACTATTGCTCAAGCTTTGAAACTCTCTACTTTACAAATATTTACTGCCAAAAACGTTTTATGAGAATAATAATAACAATAATAATATTAAGAAGAAATATATAGATAAACAACAATTTATTATATACCTGTATATATATATATATATATATACTTATATATATATATATATATATATATAAAGTTGTGTATATTTTATAGTAGCTTAACTAATTGAGGTATTTTTTTATCACTTACCACACCCTGAGGTAGACCGATATCGTAGGTTGGCGGTGGTGATGAAGGTTGGTAGGGGCCTCGTGCATATCTTAATATACCCAATTGTTGTGCACGTCGTATACCGCACTCTCCTAAGCCACGCAATTGTATCCAATAAGCACCAACTTGTTGATCAGCCGTTATGACGAAATCATAACGTTCACCTGTAAAAAAAAATTAATCAAATGAAAGAGGAATTGGAAAAAAAATATACATATATATATATATATATATATATATAAATGCATATATGAAATAAGTGAGAAAATTATATTTGGCTGGAGCCAAATCTTGTATACCCCACCATCAATGCACCATCTCAATCCTAATATAAATTAGGATTGAGAAATTGATTCAGTTTTTTTTTTTTAAGAGAAAATTGAAAATGTATACATAAAAAAATGAAACTTTGTTATTATATAATTTCGCTTAGGTGTAATAGATTTGCATGATTTTTGGTTAGACATTATAGATTAACAGCATCTTTATTTGTATAAAATTTCAGTTATTTGTCTTATAGAGTTTCGTGATGATAAGCAACAAATTACTAAACTTTGTGTAAAAAAAAAAAACAAAAAACAAAAAAAAAACTGTTCTCAGTTTATGTTGTACAGTGGGCGTGTCCCTCAACCGATTTAGCCTATTTTCAATACCAATATGGATGCAAAAACTTCCAACAATTCTGCCAAATTTGAACCTATATCTTAAAGTTTACGATCAAGAGAATGTTTACAACAGACAGGCACACAGACGGACAGATGGACAGACATATCTAAATTCGATTCAGCATTTTATGCTAATTTAGAATATTTATACTTTATAAGGTCTCCGATGCTTTTTTCTAAGCGTTACAAACTTAATAACAAAATGCATATAACTCCAACCTCTGGGTGGTGGGTATAACTAAAAAAACTTTATTCAAAATAAACTAAAATAAAGAAAGAAAATAAGAAAAAATTGGCAACAATGAAAAACTATAATTCTTTAGATTTCAAGTAAATAAACGAATAAGCATTTTATAGTTGATCGTGGCCGACTTTTCCACACCCTCCACTATTTTGTCTAATGTAATTAACAAGTGAAAAAATTAAATTGCAAATCAACAAAGTTGAACAAAATCTTATAATTTTGAAAAATATGCGATAGATTCACTATGAGGGAGGAAGTTAAAAGAACAGAATAATCTGGATCAAATTTGGCACGTATATATTTTACATCAAAATACAAGCTAGTGCCAATGCTTGTCCAAGTATATTCAAAATTGTGATTTTCTTCCATATAAATACTTTTTTTAGGAAAGGTCTGTCTTAGGAAGTGATAGTAGAAATGATCCAGTTGCAAGCATTTTCAACAGGGTTCGTCCTTGACTTAAATCACATCTATGGACCAAATTTCATTAAAATGTCTCAAAAATTGCGTTTTTGTAGAGGCAGACAAATAGACAGACGGATGGATCCACCGAGAGGCACCAACTGAACACACAGCGGTTCTACACGATCGAGCCAACTAGTTAATTTGGTGTCATAAGACCATCAGCGTTAATAGTCATTTGATGTTATTGAAGTTGACTTCGTGGGGACTACAGTACTCATATTGCGATGGTGCTCGCTCAATAATTTTGATATGATTGTAGGACATAGTTCTTAAGGTTATCGGGCGGAGTTCCTTTCCCCTTACTAATTGGATACTTGATACGGCCCAGGTCTACTAATAAGTTTCCGTTTTACACCAACAGGTAAATTAGGCCTTCACGTAAAATAAAGGTCCTTCGGTTATTTTTTTATGTAAATTTGTTATCAAGCTATATATCGTAAGTCTTGATATATGTCGATGAGTTTTGTTGGAGAGCAGCATGAAACATTTAAAAAATTTTAAGGATAGTATAATTAGTGACAAAACGGCCTATTCTGAAAGAAGGCCCCTTCTGAGGAAAGTTATTATATGCAATGTAATAGGTTTAACTAAAGTGCTTTAGGGTATTTAAGAGTCGATGTAATTATTTTGAAAAATGTTATTTTCTTGATATAATTTTTATTTAATTTATATGAAAATTTTATATTGGCCGTGCAATCTTACGTAACGCTTATAAGTAAATTATGAAAAGAAAAAAAATATTAATAAGGATTAGTATCAAGAATAATTAATTAGATTGTCATTGCAATTTAAGAGAGCTTTCATATTTTGAAAACTTCTTTACATGATTATCATTGCTAAGCATCATTTTGATAGAATTTTGTTTGAAACATTAATTTTTGTTATTAATTAATTAACAAAATTTTTCTCTGCCTCATATTCTGACATAAATTATATATATATTATTTAATTGTGACTTAAATATTAAGAATATATAGCAAATCGTCTTAGACAACTTGAAATTATAGCATTTTAAATTATCCGCCTATTTTTGTAAAGTATCAACAAATATCTGGGTGGTGGATAATCAAGATTTAGCCCCAGCTAAATAAAAATTTCTTACTTGACATTGTTTTTCAATTTAAAAAAACTTTTTTTTTTTCAATATAAAATCAAGATATTTATGATAAATGAATTTGTTAAAAATTCTTGCCTTAAAAGCAAAAATTAACGAGACAAACAATCAAAAAATATTGTAATCGATTGTGATCAGTTTTTAAATAACTTTACACCATTTTGTTTAATATAATGAAAAATTTTATTTATTTAAAATTTAATTTTCAAGTGATATGAAAGATACATTATTTGGGAGGGGCTTTAAACGATGTACGAAATTTTTCATTTATATTTGCTACATTAAAATGCAAGATGGGCCGATGGTTCCGATTAAAAAACTGGACAAAATTGTAATAATTTGTCTCGATATGGGCGTCATATGGAAGAAGGGTCGTACAAATAGTCCAATTTTTGCCATTTTGAATAGGATTCGTTTTGGTGTACAAAAAAAAAAAAAACCTAATGAAAATATTACGAAAAATTCAGCAGAGTGAAAAATTGTAATTTTTCATAAATTTGAAAAGTTCGTTATATAAAAATAGGTTAAAAAACTGAAGCTATCGGGTTGGTATTTAGGAAACTTATTGCATATGTCAAATTGTCTATTTTTATATCTGTTTTTTTTTTTTTCTAAAAATATATTTTGTAATATTGTACATTTTTTCCAATGATTGCGAAAATCTTACGATTTTGATCACTTTTAATAGCAATCGCCTTTTGAATAAAAAGTAACCGGTTTAGAATATTTAGCTTATGTTATTTAGGGTGTTACAAACATTCGCACAAAGCTATCACATGAGTGAATTGAGTAGAATTTGTATGTTATTTATGTATTAAAGAGACAAAACAAAAGCAAAAACAATTATCCTACACACAAAAGCAAATATGACATGTAGACGCCACTGTAACAAATTTTGTAGACATATTTCGTCAAAACAAAATAAAATTGTTAAGTAGAATAAAGCGTTTCAATAAATGAATGAATGAATGAATGAAGGAATGAAAGCATGAAGAAATCAACGATTGATTGATTGATTAATTGAATTTTAGTTTTATATAAATATTATAATTTACCTGAGAATGATATAATTGTATTGACTTGAACCGGATGCACTGGCTCGCCATCTGTGGCAATAACCATTAAATTATGACCCTCGATAGTCACTTGAGCTGGACAAACGGAAGCAAATGCATTAATCATACGAAAACGATAACGGCGACCCGGTGTCATTGTAAATATCTCTAATGGTGTATTTGTCATGAAGCCAGTATTGGGATCACGAAATTGTCCTTTACCATTAATTAATAACGATTCAGGATCTTGGCCAGTATTAACAGCTAAACGACCCGGATAACGTTCAGCAGCATCTTCATGCAACCAATCACTTATCACCATCACATGTGTCGTTAAATCAAAATCATATAAATGTGAATTAGGATCGCGTGAAGGCGGTTGCCTTACAACAACGCTACCATATAAACCATCCAATTTTTGTAAGCCCGTATGTGCATGCCAGAAATGTGTACCAGCATTTCCCGTCCATTGATATCTATAATTATATATAAATATATAATTTAATTGTTATATAAATGAATTTGAGTTAGATTCCATATTTATACTTACCGGAATGTATTACCCTGTTGAATGGGGCATTGTGTTACAAATGGTACACCATCATAATATTGTGAGCCACGTTGCCATATACCATGCCAATGTAATGTCACTTCCATACCTTCCATATGATTTTCAACATCAATAACAACTTTATCATTCTCACATACTTGTATACTTGGTCCGGGTATCATACGATTCGCTGTTAATATACCACGTTCAACGCCATCAGCTAATACACATTGACAATGACTCCATACTGTGTTAGTGGCATTTGGTGTACACACTTGACAAGCTCTGAAATATATTTATATAAAATGTATATAAAAAATTTTTTTTATATATATGTGTATGTAAATATTTACACAAGTTAATTGAGATGCTACGCTACGCTACGATCTCAATATTAATAATTTTGTAATGAATAGGTTAAAATTAATTTAAATTTATTGGCGACCTCTCTTTGTTTAATCTTTGCAATTAGACTTTATAAGATTGTAACTGTAAAGTAAATTATTATACCCACCACCTAGAGATTGCAGGTATATTCATCTTATCATTATGTTTGTAACGCACAGAAGGAAGTATTGGAGACCCTATAATGTATAAATATTCTAAATCAGCATCAAATTCTGAATCGAATTTAGATATGTCTGTCCATCTGTCCGTCTGTGTGCCTGTCTGTTGTAAACATTCTCTTGATTGTAAACTTTAAGATATAGGGTTCAAATTTGGCAGAATTGTTGGAAATTTTTGTATGCATGTTGAAGTTGAAAATAAGTAAAATCGGTTGAGGGACACGTCCCCAGTGCAACATAAACTGAGAGCATCTAATTTTTTTTAAGCAAAATTTTATTGTTTTATGCTCATCATCTGAAAACCACAAAAGATAGGTAGCTGAAATTTTGCACATGTAGGGAGGCTAAAGTTCTACAACATTCTACAATGTCTGTCTGAAAATCATGCAAATCGGTTACGTCTACGCGATATTAGTTTTCATTTTTTATGTTTACGTTTTCAATTTTCCCTGGAAAAACTGAATCAGGTTCTGAATTGCAATATCATGAGGCATTGGTGGTGAGTATCCAAGATTTGGCCCCAGCCAAACATAATTTTCTTATTTGTTTTTAAACTCTATTGCAATTGTAGTAGTTATAAGTTTGTCTAAGGTAGATCTACATTTTTTCGAAACACTTTCTAAAACGATTTAAATTTATCCTCTGAATTGGCTATCTAAATTTGTACAGCATGCAAATTTTTGAGATATTTTAATAAAATTACTTGTATGGATGCAGTTTGTTTCAAAATAATTACAAACGGACAATTTCTAAGGCCAATTTCTACGGCCAATTTTACGGCCAATTTTACGGCCATCATTTTCCAACGCTCTACCTAAAAAATAAGTGATATATAAAAAATATATTTAAATTAAATGGTTTTAAAACTCAAATCATTTGAAATTGAAAAGTTTCTTCTTCTTCTTCTTCAAAGGAATGGCTAAACATTTGTGATTTATAGAATTAAAAATTTATCGTTGTATATAAAATGAGCTGCTAGTTTGTATAAACTCTAAGACTGGTTAATGCTGACCATAAAAAAATAAATTAAAGAATCCAAGAGTTAAATCTTCATCGAAACTTTTGTACAAAAAAAAAAAAAACGACTAAAGTTATAACAAAGTTAACAGATTATTGATGTTAAGCTGACTTATTATATTTGAAAATGTTAAGTCTTTTAACAAACAGAGAAAATAAAAAAGAAATAAGAAGATAAGAAGAAGAAGAAGAAGAGAACGATTTATCATTAGTAACTTGGCCTTGAATTTCATGTACCAACTATTCTGTACACTTTTAACCGGAATTCCATATTTTATGATAATTTTTTGAATGTTTTGTAAAATTTCACATTTTTAACACTTTATTATCTGTGACGCGTGGTGTACGTAAATCATTATCATAATCGTTGGCAATGAACACTTTAGTTAAAGACACTACAAATAACTTAGCAAATAATAATTTTTCATGGCTTATGTAACAATCAAAAGATGGCAAGTTGTATCAATTAATCGTGTATTATTTGCTGAATAAATTTCAAATTAAAAGCCATAATATCGAGCCGGATGGACTATTTCTCATATAAAGCCTTTATTTTGAAAGGATATGTAAATATTTATAAATTTTGGTTATAAAATTGTTATGATCTAATAAACAATTGTTTCTTTCAAATTCACTAAAGATCTTTTTAGATTTTTAGATTTACTTTAGATTTCTCATAAATGAATCATTATTTTTCAATGTAACCACTTTTTGATATACAAATTATACAAAATGATGTAGCATATTTAAAAGTTAACTCGAGCTCGATTTATTAACAATTACTTTTTGACCGATTACAATATTGTTATATTTGACAAAAAAAAAAAAAATCATGTAACTAACACTTATAAGACATTTTGTAAGAAAAAACGAATGTTGGCAAAATGCTTAAAATCATTTAAATTTTTTAATTTAACGTTTTAACTTTCATTCAACTTTCATTTTTTTTTATTGACACTTCCCTTTTTAGAGCAATTTTACAATATTACAAAAAAGGTAGTTCTTGCAAGCAGTTTGATATTAAATATGAGTCAAATTGTTTAAAGAATATGGCCACATTTGAATGTAAATTGAGAAGACTTTTCTATTTTTTAAAGTAAAATTTTATGGGTCTTTGTTCATTAATCGCAAATGGCACAAGATAGAAATCTGAAATTGTGTGCAAGTTTTAAGGCCATAAGATCTACAAATTTTTCACTCTTTTTATGTTTACATTTTCTATATACTTCTACTACTGAAAAATTACAATACTCTTTGAATCGTAATCATAGTGTTTGTGTGGTGCGTATCCCAGATTTGGCAATAGCCAAATATAATTTCCTTATTTGTTTGCTTTCTCTTTTTTTTTTTTTTTTTTTTTTTTTTTTTTTTTTTGGGTTGACCATGATGATGGAAAATTATAAGTAATATTTGCTTTTCCACAGACATATTTTTATGGTGCCTTTTTAGGTGTTGCACAGGCATAGTAAGAAAATGATTTTCTTGGATAATCACCATCCAAACAGGCATGACCGATTTGAACGATTTGTTGTAGACCAAAAGTCTTTCAACTTGTACATATTCTCAACTTTCTAACGCTTGCAATTGGCAAAAAATTATGAAATTTTGCTTAAGAAAATTAAGGTGTTTTCAGTTGACATTGCCCTAAGGGCGTGTCCTTTGACCGATTTTGTTCATGTTTAATACCAAACTGCATGCAAGAACCTTCAATGTTTCCATCAGATTTTGAGCTCTTTTTACGTGTAGTATAATTTTAACAACGTTGAGTTAGGTTGAGTTAGATGGACAGACAGACGGACAAAATGGACAGCGTCAACGGTTTCCGACGCTTCCGTCTGGGAGTTACAAATATAATGACAAAATGAATATACACCGAAATTCTGACTATACCAAAGAAACAGAAAATAATGTATGTACTTTGTAGTGGGGCGAAGACGACTACAAATACCCTACACCATTTTGCTTAATGTAATTAGAAAGTTACACTGATCAAAAAAAGTAAAACATTGAAATATTGGAATTTTTGAATGAATTCAAAAGTTGCTACATGGACAGAGAATCCAAAACGGTTTAATAAATGGGATGGATGTTACATAATACTTATTATTAAAGCAATCTATTTATAAATATTTGAAAGAAAATAATGATATGCAAGCAGATATTTGCATTGCAGCAGGCAACTATTAATTTTATCATTCATGTTTATTGAGTGATTAATCAGTCAAACAATCACTTCAGTTGTCAATTAGTTTAACTTTTTAAATTATGTTTGAATACAATCTACAATAAATTCATTGATAATTTATTGTTTTTTAGCCACAATAAAAAAGTAAGCCGTGGTAAATTATGTTTATTAGAAAGATTTAAATAGACCATTGGATTTATTTCGAACCATTTTAAATCTTACAAAGAATCGCTGCAAATTTATTATATGCCATGTTATAATTATTGTAAAGGTTTATAAAAATAATATTTTAATTTCTAGAAATCGCACGAAATTATATAAATGAGGAAAAATGTTAAAGAAATTAAAGCATACAAGTTAAGACAATTGTCAACCTTTTAATGATGTTTACGATTGTTGATGTTGTTGTTGTTGTTTTCTTATACCCACCATGCAGACGTTGAGGGTATACTTACTTTGTTATAATGTTTGCAATGCCCTAAAAGAAGTTATTCTTGGTCAGTATCAAATTCTGAATTGACATAGACATATCTGCCTATTTGTCTGTCCGTCAGTAAATTTGTGATTTGTTGGTATTCTTCTGGTAGTCAAAAGTTGAGATATTGACTTACATTTTACAAAATTATTAAAAGTTTTTGCAAGCAGCTTGGTATTAAAAATGAGCACTATCGTTCGAAGGATACGCCCACAATGTAACAAAAATTGAAAACATCTCTGTTTTTTAAGCATATATCTACAGTTTTATGCTGATATTTCAAAAACTGTTAAAGTTAGAATGCTGAAATCTTACGAAAATATTAAAGGCATTATTCTACAATGTTTATCTAAATGTCATACAAATCGGTCACGCCTACCTCAAATTATATTATACTAAAGTATCACGCTTTTCTTAAGCTTGTATTGTGCTTTTTATTACTCAAAAAGTCGGTCACGTCTACCAAAACTTATACAACATCAAACTTTGCTCGCCTGTTTTTTTTTTGGAATTGTGCGTAACTTTATCTGATAATTATAAACATCTTGTAGTAAATAATATCTGGATGTAAGGTATGCAAGATTTGACCCTAGTTAAGTGTAATTTTCTTACATGTTCATGTTGCGCTTGTTTCTGTTTATTATTATTGTTATTGTTATTATAATTATTATTATTATCGTAATTATAATAATTACATTTACAACTGCATGATTATAAAATTTATGCAAACAAAAGAAATTTCTGTAATAATCAAGTTAATTAACTAGTAAACTAATTAAAAAACAACTAATGGCGAATCAGTGAACCAATATGAGAATCAACTAGTCAATGAAATAACTAATAAACATCGAACGAGTAAACTAAGTAAGTAATAGGAGAAGTAACTAATTAATTAATTTATAAAAAAAATAACGGGCGAAGTAACCAATAGGCGAACGAATTCATTAACTAATTTATAGACGAAACTACTAACAGAGTACCAGTAAATTAATTAAACAACTAACGGGCGAATCAATGCACCAATATGAGAGTCAACTAGTAAATGAAATAACTAATAAACATCGAACGAGTAAATTAATTCAGTAGGTAATAGGAGAAGTAACTAATTAATTAATTTACAAACTAAATAACGGGCAAAGTAACTAATAGTGGAACGAATTAACTAACTAATTTGTAGACGAGACTACTAAAAGAGTAAGTAACGGACTAAATAAGAAAATAAATGGCTAGTGAATAAAGAGCAAGTAAACCAGGTGTAATAATACAATAAAGTTGAATATAAATAAATAATTATATATGTATATATGTTTATTGGTAAGAGTTCTTAAACTGATTAACGAATTAGTTGTAATTCGTTGATGTATTTCGGCCCGTTGATGGAAAGTGTTAATTGATTACTTTTGTGGAATAATAACATTTGATGGAAACAAGAAATGCAAAAATTATATAAACATGAATAAAATTCAAGCATTTAAATATTTTATATATAAAATTTTACAAGTAAATAAATAAATAAATTAAATTAAAAATGCAACTACTTAATTTGCACAAGAATCGCTAACATTGGACGATTATCAGTTTGCACAATCGGGGCACGGTTTTATTGCCATAAAATAAATTTATAAGCTCATTATTTACTTATATGTTTTGTTGTTATTATCATTATTGTGTTGTATTGTTAAATGATAAATTTTTTATATATTTGCACTAATAAAAATAATAATGCATATCCTCAGAGTCTGTCTGAGCACGGTTGATAGCTCTAACTTATGCCGGAGTCAAATTCCAGTATATGCTTGATCTGTTAATGACGCATGCTAAGCAGATATTACTAATTATTGTAGTTGGGAAATTTAAGGCAATAGAACGGCTGAAGAACTGGCAGATGATCTTGATTAATTAAAAATGCTTAACACGCTTTAATACCGCGAAGAAAACCTCTCAGGCGAAAACGGTTTCCAGTGCATAGCCAATTGGATGCCTCAAAGAAGAAACCGAGAAATAGACTTGAATTTGATGTATTGTTCGACTGGTTTAGGTACCTGCGGAAAGCTATCCAAGTGGCCATAAACAGGAGAATATAGCGATAATTGAAATACAGGCGCTTTTTCCGGAAAGAGTGCCAAGACCTGAATGTCTTATAGACCTGGAACTGTTTCTTCAGTAAAGCTTCTTCCATATAAGCGTTTAATGAAATTGAATTGAATCCCATTCACTACGATTTTATTTTCAATTTATTTTTTTTTTATAATTACAACAGAAAATTATTATTAATTGATTGCTGTAACCACCAACCGAAAGGTAGAGCACTCATTTTGTCATTAGGAAGCAACGGAAACCCTTTAAAATATAATAAATGAATCGATTTTGGTATATCCGTCCGTCTATCTGTCTGTTTGTCTATCCGTCTGTCCTTCTGTCCGTGTATGTTAAACATCTTTGTTGTCGCACAAGAAGATATATAAACTTTATGTTTGGCTAATGTCTTGGAAGTTCATGTACGTTGGAAATGAAAATAGGGCAAGTTGGCCATTGGGTACGCCCAAAATGGAATATAGCTTTTCGCTTATTATTTAAACCTAAAACAGGTAGAAAGCTGAAATTTTGGTCTTCATTCTATAAGGTCCTTATAAAAATCGTGCAATTTGACCACGCCTACTCGAATGTATACATTCTCAAATTATTTGTCTGTACCACAAATTATTAAAACTCTTGCCAATGTTTGGACGATGGGTAACCATGATTTGATTGCAGCCAAATTTTATTAGTTGTTATTATTAATAATATTATAATTTATATAAATACGAATAATTATGCCGTTATAATGACCCACTGTTAAATGTTTATTTTAGCAGGCATAGGCAGCAACTTAAAAAAAAATGTACTTGCGTAAAAGTTGAAAAAATTTTGTTCTTGGAAATTGCTTTTTTTTTTTGCAAATTTTACATTATTATTAACATTTTTATCATATAATTTTAAATGTGTTTACATACATATACATACATATATACATATGTATAGTATATAAGTATAATTACTTTTATTATTATTATTAACGTTATTGTTTTTATTGTTAATGCGTGTGTTAATAAATAATTGGTAAAAATTGTTTTTCCTTTTTTTTTGCTTTCTCTTTGTTTTTGAAACTTTTACAACTTTCTTTAATTAATTTATTGTTATTTTAAATTTAATTTTCACAATTTGAATGTTACAAGAATTTTTACCAAAATATAAGGAATTGAAGAAAAATTTGACATAGATAGACAAATGGATGAAGAAGGTGTGCTAGACTTGGGGCTGAAGAAACAGAGAAGGTGGAAAAGAGATGCAGCGATAGAAGCGATATAGAAAGAGATAGAATGAGAGAGACAGAGAGAGAGAGAGACAGTAAGAGAGATAGAAAGAGTAAGTGATAGAGTGCTGATATGAAAAATTTATCCTTTTGTAGCAACGTTTTTTCATGGTTCTAAATTTTTGATGTTAACACTTCTTATGACTCCCATATCTCATTACCGAATGATTAAAAAAAAGTTTTCTATAATAATAATATATTTGCAATTGCTTAGGATTAATTCAACAGCAATGTTTCTTCTAAATTTTATCGTCAGTTAAATATTATAGCGTTTTTAAAGTAATGCCCTCAAATACTCAATGATTTGATGATGCTAATTAATAATGTCGATGGTCGGATTGACCATATAAAGTATTTAATAATCAGCTAAAATAAAGTATAACATTTTATTTTATTATCGGTTCGAGTTGCCATTGAAAATTAATAGAATTTTAAACATTGAATCATATTTGACTTTGTTGAAGTTTGGTAAGAGAAATACGAAAGCCTAAATAATATTACGTATAAAATTTTTTGGAAATATTAGAGTACAATGTAGAATATAGAATGTAGATTAGATTTAGTCTCAATAATACTTACGCTCCTAAAACTGTATAGAATTCCAATGTAAAATGATAATAACAAATGCGTGGTGGCTCATTTTCACGGCAGGCGCGTGCACATTCATCTGGTGCCGATAATGCTGGATTACGTCGTAATTCAGCAGTAGCGCTAGATGTATAATCCAAATGTCTAAATGGTGATTTCGGATTTGGACTGACAACAGTACCACCACCACCCCCACCGACGCCTGTTATTGGATAACGTCCAGAATTTGGTAAGCTACCACGTGAATTTAAATAACCAGTACCCACAGATGATGATGATGAACTGCTACTACCTGTACCCAGACTATTACTTGTCAATGGCACTGGTCTTGGTATATTACCACTTAAAGATGGATGAGTTTGTACAATGCCATGTGTGGCCGAAAAATATGGTGAATCGAATGGTGTGGATGTTGATGGTGAGGCTATATGTGTTTGCCAAAATGAACTGGCTGACGATTGATCTATAATAATTATTCAGATAAATATAAATATAATTATTATTAGAATTATAAATAAAAATCTTGAATAATATCTAAATAATATAATAATACTTAAAGTAAATTATTAAATTATCTAATTGGTTTTTCGGTTGGTCTTCTCTTTCTGTAGATCTCTCGGATTTTTAAACTGATAATTCTAAGCAATCTTCTTGATTATAAGAATAACAAGAGTTGTGGTTATATTTTTCTTCAAATTTTTTTTTATGCCCTTACACGTGATATTATGGATTTGCAGGCAATAATTAAATATCTTTTATATCTGCTATAAGGCTTGGGCCAATATCGTCTACATTTTTCATGTTTTGTTTGAATTTTTACAATTTTCTATTTACTTGTGATTTTTGTAAGATCTAAATAAAAGAGATAATGATTAAATAAATGGCCTTATCGGAAGCAAATTTTTCTCATATATTAGATCTGTTGAAAAAGAAATGTTTTCTCAAAGAACTTCTAAAAAATAGAAAAAAGGAGGCAACAACTAGCGTTCACGAACTTGCAACTTGCTAAACTAGAAGTCCAACTTACTAAACAAGAAGTCAATATGTCTAGTTGTACCAAGACGAAACGTATGTTTACCATACATGAGCAGACAGGCGAATGGATGGACGAATGAATGGACGGGTGGATAGACGGATAAATGAATGGACGGAAAGATGAATAGACGGATGGACGAATAAATGGATGAATGTATTGATGGTTGGATGGATGGACATATGGGTTGACACAATTAAATCGATTCAGAATTTGATGTTGATCGAAAATGCATGCGTTTTATAGAGTTTTCGAAGGTTACTTTTGCGCGCTACGAATATTATGACTGGCCTTAACCATTGCAGGATGGATTTAAAAATTACTAATGTCTCCGGCATTGAGTTTCAGTAAAATGGTTTAGAAATTATTATTATTATCAGATAAATGAACGATTAAATAGATGAAGACAATTGAATCAGTGCAAGAATGACATTCATTTTAAAGTTTATAGTAATTTAGAGAAGCCCCAATTAGCTTAGGAGCTAATTGAGACTTATGGTGTATTAAAATATAACTCTAATTAAATAATTATCACTAAAAGTGAAAAGAAAAAATCAAAACAATAGTTAAGAGCATTTTAATGATAGTACGAGAGTTATTTGGAAACTTTTTATGCCATCTCTTGAATTATTTTAATCTATACGTTGCCTGCCTATTTATTGTCTATTGTCTATTGTCTATTGTCTATTGTCTATTGTCTATTGTCTATACATATGCATATGTATGAATGTATGTGTATACATGTAATGCGAAACAGTAGCACACGCTGCTTGTAAATAAACACCTTTTTGGTTTTCTTTTTGGCTAATAAAATATTTGAAATGAAAAATGAGAAATGCTTTAATATTGGTACGCGTTTTGCGTATGCCATACATGACTGGGCCGTTGGCAAATTAAAAAATCATGTTACAAAGTCAAATTTATGTAAGTACAAATAGTTATTCAATACAATAATTTGACGCCTTTTCTTTTATTTGTCTGCTAATATTGCTAATTATTTATTTATACAAAAAACTATTTTTAATACCGGCCACCTAGAAATTTGGTGTATATTCATTATGTCATTATGTTTATAACAGCCCAAATGAATTGTCAGAGATACCACAAAATATATATATATTCTTGATTAGCGTTAAATTCAGAAACGATTTAGATATGTCTGTCTGTCTGTCCGTTTATCTATGTATTTTTGACATTTTGCCGGTAGCAAAAAAAAAACTTATCGAACTCAAATTTTGATATTGAAAAAGGACCAAATCGTTTAAAGAATGCGTCCACAGTGCAACGTCAACTGGGAATTCCTCAGTTTTTTTAAGCAAAATTTACTAATTTTTTTGCTTATAATTTGCAAAGTTGGAATTTTGTACAAGTTGAAAGGTCCAAAAATCTTTCATTCAAATCAATCAAGCCAACGTTCTCTATTTACTGCTGAAAAACTGCAAAAGGCTCTGAATTCTCATATCATGGTAGTGGGGTATCTAAAATTTGGCTCCACCAAAATATAATTTACCTGTTTGTTAATTTTCTTTTGTCTTCTCTTCTTGTTTTTTTTTTTTTGATTTATTTTTATTATTATCGGTGTTTTCTGTTTTTTCTTCTTTTGTTTTATTTTTATTTTATTAGTTTATATTAAAAGTGAACAAAATTCACAAATAAAATTCACGACTTTTTTGGTTACGTTTTCGTAGGAAAAATGATCAAACAATCAAAATGTGGCTTAAAAATTTTTTTGCGGTTTTTTGTTTTCTGCTTCTTTTTTCATTTCATTTCAATTTTCAGACGTCAGTTTTTAGTTGGCAGTCGTCAGTTGTGAGTTTACAGTTTTCAGCTTTCAACTTTTAGTTCAATGAACTATAAAAATTAAAAAAAAAATTTTATTAAATATTTCCCTTAACGAAACTCTATTCACTTATTGCACCCTGCACAAATTTTTATATCCTACACCGGTATATCGGTGATATAGGTTTTTATAAGTTTGTGTAGATGTTTTCAAGTCCCAAAATAGCTTGAGATAGACTCACAAATTTATCATATTTCCCAATTTTAAATCTTTATCAATTCAAAGAAGAGCAAACAATTGTTTGGTCTTCCTTTGTTCGTCCGAAGTTTATACATTTAAATCCGACTTTTAAAGCAATTCTTATGAAATTTATTACACAGTGATCTTTGTGATTTTTACTTAAAATAGTTAGAATGGGACTATTTTTAAGATCACTTTTTCATTTTGAACGCCTTTTGCAAAAAAAAAAAGTCATTGTATAAACAAAAGTGACTATTTCGATTAAATTTTTTATAGAAAAAATTTACCATTTTATTGCATTTTAAAGTAAGTATCATGTGTATCATATTTTCTTCAGATCTGTCAATTTTTTGGACCCCTCCCCATTAAATGAATTTTTCAAGTAATTTACAAATAAAAATATATCAAAATTTTGCAAATAATTTTACGATTTTCGTTGAATTTTACGTAGCGTAAGCATTTACTCTTTATTGGGAGCTAATCTGGAAATAACTGAGACTTATGCCTTTTAGGAGATTTTTTCTGATCATTAAAATAGCTAAATACAAATTTTACAAATTTGTCAAAATTATTAACAAGTAAAAAAATTATATTTGTGCTGGAGTCAAATCTTCGATAAGCACCATAATATTCCGTAAGCGATTTGCATATATTTTGGATAAATGTTGTCGATCAAGAAACGTTTTATTTCTGAAAATTTCAGATTTCTATCTTTTACAGTTTGCAAAAAATGTGTAAGAAACCATCAAATTTTACACTAAAAAACCATCAAATTTTACACTAAAAAGTAAATGTGTTCTCATTTTACGTTACATTGTGGGCGTATCGTTTGATCGATTTTTCCAATTTTTTAAAACAACCTATTTGCAAAAACTTATAATGTTTTTACAAAATTTGAGTTCGACATGTCCTTTTTTTTGCGACCATGTCTAAATCGACACAGACATGTCTAAATCGATTCACAATTTGCTACTGATAAAAAATATATGTATTTTGTAGGGTAGCCGATGCATTCTTTTGGATGTTACACATATAATGACAAAATAAATATACAGATTTCAAAATATCGAAATATCAGATTTCGATATATCAAATTACATAAATTAGCCCGAAGTGATTATACACAAATTAAATGCAGAGCAATTAAAATTTAATTATTAATGTTTTTAATAATAAGCATCATATTGATAATAAGCATATTTTTTTTTCTTTGGATTATTCTAATTGTAGAACAGTTTAATTGCTTAATTTAAATTATTGCATGGGTGTATCATGTGAAATAAGAATTGTCTTGCCCTCAAGGTTAACTATTTAATTGCTGTTTCCTTTTCTAAATGGTCATAATAAATAATGAAAGCACTTTCGTAGAATTATTGCAAATATAAATCAAACCAAATTAAATAGATTTAATTTTATTGTTATAGTTTTTTAATTTTGGCTATATTCTAGTTATGTCCACCATCTACATCACCATGGGGGTACATTCACTTTGGCCATTAGATTTGTAACACATTCTTGATCAGCATCAAATTCTGTATCTGTCTATCTGTCTATCTGTCTGTCTGTCTGTCTGTTCGTGTATGTATAAAAATCTTTCAGTCGCAAAAAATGAGATATTTAGCTCAAATTAGGCAAGACCATTGGTTGTTCTTGCAGGCAGGTTGGTATTAAAATTGGGTAAAATCGATTAATGTACATGCCCATAGTGCAATGTCAACTTAGAAGCCCTTAGTTTTTTTTAAGCAAAATTTTGCTTTTTGTTGGTTTTTTTTTTTGATTATTATTTGTAAGATAGAAAGTTGGACCTTTGTACAAATTGAAAGATTTTTGGTCTACAATCTTTATCAAAAATTATGCAAATCGTGTTCCATTTGTTCCTTAGAAACTGAAACAATCTCTACATCACAATCTCGTAGTGTTTGATTTGGTGGGTATCCAAGATTTGACACCAGCCATAGAATTTTTCAGCGCCGTGCATTTGATGATTTCCTGCGAAATTTCGATGAGTTTTTTTTAATAAAATGTTTACGACAAAGATATTTTGTAAATCGATTTAGGAAGTATTTAGATTTAATATCTTAATTTTTTGAAACACTCTAACCTTTTAAATAAATTTATATGTGTTAGAAAGTAAAAAGTAAGAATTCTACATCAATTGGGGCTGTCGTTTAAATTCGCTACACCGTTTTGCTTTATTTGATTAAAATCAAATAAGAGAATTAGAAGTCAATAAAATTGAAAAAATGATAATCTTTAAATTGTTTAAAAAGTTTCTTATAAAAAGAGGAGCTACAAAAAGTGGACCAATGCAGACTTAATTTGGAAGCACACATTTTCTATATTCAAATTCAATTTAACGCTAATTTACATAAAATTATATTTACAAGTGTTTTACATTCCATTTGATGACGTTTTTTTAAAGAAAAGCTTTACATAAGGCGTGGTGGTAAAAATTGTGCATTCTAATTTTTTTAATAAGATTCGTTTCTGGGGCAAAGTATATCTATGTAGAAAATTTTACTAAAATATCATAAAATTTGCCATCTGTAGCTTGATAACAAATTTAAATGGGAAGACATCAAACGGTCAGACGGACGGACAAGTTTAAATGGAATGAAGAAGTGAATCTAAGTTAGTCGGTATAACAAAAAGTGGGTCTATCTCAACATTTGTATAAACTTATAACATTTGTGGTACAGGGTCGATTTACAATATTCCAAATATTTACAACGATTATATCTAAACACTTGGACATTTTGAAAGAACTACACATAACCCCATTGTTGTTGCCAGTTAAACGTCCAAAACCGAGGACCCATTGAATGTTTATTTGCTAAAGAAACATATGGGCTAAAGTGGTTGAAAAAATTTATAAAATTATTAGTTACATGCATGTAGATAAAATTAGGCTTCTGCATCTAAAAAGACTCTACCTATCAAAATTGCTTACAGGTTACTTTGAGAGGGACATAGCTTTCTGTGGAATTATACATAAAGATTGTAAGAAAGTGTTATGAAGGCACTTTCAAGCGTAATTGAATATATGATATACAAAAGGTTAAGAGTTTCGGCAAATTCGATAAATATTTTCTTTCGCAATAGGGTTTTGCTACACGATGATGTAAATGATGCCGTAAATGACGTTTTACGAATGTAACATTTATTATTATTGTTATTTTTTTTTTAATATATTAATTAATTAATTTTGGCGAATTGAAATACGCTATTGTTATCATTTGTAAAAAGAGATATTATTTTCTTTTGCTTTTGCTTTCGCTTTCGCTTTTTTGTTTTTTTTCTTTTTAGTAATTTAAAATTTAAATATTTTCTAATTAAATTGTATCACACAAATGAGGAATACATACTTATATGTATACATACATATATATGTAAATTGTAATATGGAAAAAAATTTTTGGTTTTCTTTCAAAAATAATTATACCATTGGTAAATATTGCGGTGGTGATGGCGGTTATAGCTGTTGTGTCAATTAGGTGATATTTATATATTTATATTTATATATATGTATATATAAAATTAGGTGTGTCAAATGCTTAAATGATAACCTCTAGGTGGTAGTTGTGCTAGTAGTTGTAACGGTAGTAGTAGTTGTAGTAGTAGTAGTAATAATAATTGTGATAGTTATGTAGTAGTTAGTTACTTAGTTTGTTAACGTTTTAGTTAAATTAGGAGGGGTGAATTAATAATCTTAGGTAATGCTTTTATACCATTATTATCATAATAAAATAATAAAGTGATTTTAATTGTACTGGGTTTAGTATAACGTCAGTATTCATATCATTCATTGAGCAAAATTATATATACAAATATTAATAAAAAAATTGGAAGGTAAGAAAATTATTATTGGTTGGCATCAAATCTTACATATCAACCTAATTATCCAATAAAATTATATATAAACCTATAAAAAAAAAAAAACGGAAGTACAATTTTAATTTTATTTCATTTCTGGTAGGCGTAACCGATTTAAATCATTTTTGGAAGAATTATTATTGTTACAATGCATTTTAAACACATGCAAAAATTTTAGTTGCAATTTTGTAGTATCTTTATTTTTGTGGGGGTAACCAGTCCCAAGAAGCACCTGCTCAACTGGGAGTGGCTCATGGTTGCCGGCCATCAGGGTTCATCATGAGTTACGAGATCAGATCCAAAGATTTAATTTGGTACCACAGTATATTATGTTCTATTATTTATTATTAGTATTAAAACATTGTAATTTTGAATTATAGGTCATCGAAATCTGTTGGCTGAGATGATCACTGCAATTGATCAAGATGTATAAAACAGTTGATTTATTTTACAACCCATTTCACCGACAAATTTAGAATTTAATATTACATTTTTCATGGGGGCAACCAGTCCCGAGAAGCACCTGCTCAACTGGGAGTGGCTCATGAGATGGTCGTTGGTGATGCCGGCCATCAGGGAGCATCATGAATTCACGAGATCAGATCCAAAGATTTAATTTGGTACACGGGATCACAGTTTTAACTATGCCCATTGTGGTGATATTGAGGTTGGCTTCGTGGTGGCTGTGGCGCCCACATCGCGGGCGTCGCTCGTTCAAACATATATATACTTGTCGTGCAGGGTACCATTTCTCGAATAAAATGGCTAGCTGGGTAGGCTTATCGGGCTAATTTAAGCTAAGCCTAGGAGTAATAAGAAGGCTCCGAATCTTTATACCAAAGATTAAGCCATGTATATAAGGTGCAATGCAGGCCTTAAATTGGAAGCTAGTCGTGACGGTAGCATGCACCCTGTGTGATGTGACTACCAACGCTAGCGATCATTACGTACATTTGTGCCCTCACGGCAGGTATGCATGTAAAACACTCACTGCAATGTATCTTTATTTTTGTGTAATAAATGGAGAAATTTATTCGGGCATGATATTTGAATGAACCTTGCAGAATAATTGCCTTAATATTTTTGTAAAATATCAGTTTTTTAATTAATTTTGGATGACAAGCATAAAATTATACATATTTGTTTAAATTTCAGAGATGATCTCAATTTTTGTTACACTGTGGGCGTATTCCTTTAACGGATTTTACTCATTTTTAGTATCAATGTGCCCACATGAACTTCCAATGTTCCAGCCAAATCAATAGAGTTCAATATCTGATTCTTTTTTGCTACCAATAAATTGTTAAAAACACATGTACAATCGGACAGGCAGACTTACTTTTTCAGATATTGATGTTGATCAAGAATCTATACATTTTATGGCATCTTCGACGCTTTTTTTTTTGGATGTTCCAAACATAATGATAAGATGAATATACAACCAAACTTTGGGTAGTGGGTACCAAAAAATTCTTAAGTTAAAATTTAAAAAAAAATCGTATATTTTTTTAGTTGAAAATATAAATGAGTTTTTTCATTTAAAAAATTTAATTGAACTGTAATTATTAAGCTGCTTTCCAATATAATTGATGATACTGCCACATACATAAATTATTAACAAAATTATTTTCATCTCATAGCGTAATATTCTTAAACAATGGCGCCATTCTGTTGAAAACATTATCAACGATTTTCAAAAGTCTAATATGGCATGTTCAAAAATGAGCCCATGGAATTATGAATTAATAATAAGAAGTTGTAAACTTAGATAATCAAATATTTATTCTGCAATAAACAACAATTGCAATTACAGTTAAAACAAGACTTTTCTCTTTATCCATTCATGAATAATTATGACAACAGCAAGATAAATCAGTATCTTTATGACTCCTACAGGTTAGGGCCCAAGGGCCCCAATCATGGTTTTTATTTTGTAAAATTCAATTTACAATAAGAACTCATTTCTAGCATACTTCACAATATCTTAGAAAGTCATTGGAAGTAGCAATTAACTAACAAATTCTCCACAGAGGTTGCCATATTTAAAAAGAAAAAGCACGACAAATAACAAGAGGCTTAGAACTTTTAGTCGAGGTAGAAGGCCAGGTTATAGGGTTTCTACAAAAAAAAAAAAAAAAAAAAAAAAAATAGAAAATCTTATTATGTATCTGCAACAACAGAAGATATTTTTTTGTAAAGCATGCGATAAAATATTTATTGTTCAAGCAGAACTAATCACATTCCATTCCACATTTAATGTTAAATATTTTTAAAAAGTTACACGTACAAATCATTTTATACTCATAACTTGGATGTTAAAGGTATACACATTTTGTCATTATGTTTGTAACGTGCCAAAAAAAAAGTGTAAGAGCCCCAACAAAAAGTCTTAAATAGCATCAAATTCTGATACGATTTAAAGATGTTTGTTCGTTTGCTGGTGTGTGGTGGGTATTTCACGTGATTGCTATGAACTTTTAATTTAGCAAAAATATTGTAAAAATTCATGTATGTTAGCTGCTACTGAGAATGGACCAAATTTATCAAAAGATACTTTCATAGAGCAACGTAAACTGAGAACATTTTGTTTTTTTTTTTTTTAAACAAAAATTTATGATCTTTCGCTTAAAATTTAAAAATTGAAACGTATAGAAAGCTAAAATTTTTGTAAATATTAAAATCGTTGTCGTTTTACAATGTTTATATAAAATTCGGTTACGCTTTTTCGAAACTATTCAAACTTCAAGAAATTATCTGAATGGCGCAAATTTAAGATTTGACTTTAGCCAAATAAAATTTTTGCTTTTTTTTACTCTTATTTTCTAGATTTTGTGTAATTATTTTTTACACCATACTTTAAATAAATAAGTAAGAATTGTATAGTTGTTCGGAAACGATTTGAAAATACTTTACATTACATTACATTTTGACTTAATGTAATTAAAATTTTTAATTAAAAGTCAAACAAATTGAGAAAAATGTCAATTTCTTAAAAAGTTTATGATATGAAAGTAGATGCAAAAAATAGTTTAATCTGGACAAAATTTGGTACACATTTTTTATTTTTAGTTCAATACAACTAAACACCAATTTTCGTTTTTCTTTTTGGTAAAATGCATTACATGGGGCGTGATCACAAAAAATCAAGCAATTCTAAACTTTGTTAATAGGGTTTGCTTAGGCTGGACCAAAATTTACTCATGTACTAAATTTCACTAAACATATTGTGCAAAAATTGTGATCAGTAGGCTTAAATGGAATGAGGAAGTGATTTTGAGTCATTTGGTATAATAAAAGTTAGATCCATCTTGGGGTGTAAAAAAAAAAAAAAAAAACAAAGTAGAAGTAAAATTGCCAAAAAAGCCAAGAGAAAAGTTTTAAGTAAAAATAAAAAGGAAAAAATATGCCACAAATAACAAGGCAAGTCAAAATTATAAACATTTTATATAGAAATGAATTCAATGCAAACAACAAGAAGAGATTATTGTTTGGCCAATGATAAAATAAACAAATTGAAAAAATTTAAAGAGATTAAAGCAACGAAACCGAAGAAACGAAAAAGAAAACATAACATAAAAATGATAAGAAAAGTCCAAAAAAAAAAAAAAAAAAAAAAATTGAAAAAACGCAAGCACCTTGACCAATTGAGCCAGCAACCTATAAACAATCATTCTTCATTTCATTTTTTTCCATCATTCAATATAACAACATTCTCACGCCATTCCATATTATCTTGCCACGCTTCGTCACAATTACAAAAAAAAAATATTATTACTCTTACCATAAATTAATCCAATAGGATTATAATTTACTGCAGCGCAATGTAATATAATGTAGGTAACAGAAAATAAGTGAAAGTGAAATATCCATTAGACGTTATACGTCAACACAATAATAACAAAAATCATAATAACAATAAGTAATAATTGTATTTGTAATGATAATATATTAAAGATACCAAATGTAACTTCAATTCAATTGTAATAATTGCACTTGTAGTTGTTGGTGTAGTTGTAGTTGTAGTACACATGATAATAAAATGAAAAATGTACAATAACCAAAAAAAAAAAAAAAAAAGAAACGACATCACAAGTAGCAAAAAACAACAACAAATATAAAGCAACAAAAACCAAAGAAAAATAACTAAAAATGCTTTAGGCCGAAACAGTCCGAATCGATGCTTTGTTACTTTATTGCAATAATGTAATAATTTGAATGCAAAATTATACGAAAAAAAAAAAAAAAACGCAAAATATCAATTTACGAAAACGTTCGCAAAGTTATATGAATCGTTATAGACCAATATAAAGCGATATCAAGCGATATCAAGCGATATCAAGCGATATCTCTGCGATATAAAATTACTTCAATATTTGCAAAGTGATATAAAACGACATAAAATCATTTGAAGCGATATGAATCGATATAAGACAATGTGGAACGACTTGAACTGCTATAAATCGTTAATAGTTATAGACCGATATCTCATGCGTTATCTCTGCGATATAAAATGACTTGATTTTTTACAAATTCATACAAAGCGATATGTGAGAAAAATCCAAAAGAAAAAGATTCGTGTTTAGGCGAACATTTCTTTTTCTTTTTTTGAATCAAAAAAACTACTTTGAATCGTTTATGGCCTCAAAAAAAAGAAGCTGTAAAATTTGTAAACTTTTTCATGTAACAGATAATTCAAATTATAAAGGGGACTTATAGAACTGACACAAAACTTAGTTAGCTGGCTAAAAAAAATTTAAATCGATTCAAGGAGAACAAGGCAAAAAAATATGTCAAAATTGAATGAAATTTTCAAAATTTTTCAAGACGTTTTAAGACCTCTAACAATTTAGAATAATGTTGTAATATATCAGACACATGGACAGACATGTCTATATCATTTCAGAATTTGATGCTAAACAAGAATAAAAATATTTTGTAGAATCTATGAAGTTTTTTTTTTATTTGGACTTTACAAACAAAATGACAAAAACAGTATAACCTTAATATCTGGGTGGCGATTATAAATAAGGGAAAAATGAAAAGAAAAAGGTAGCAAATACAAAATCAAGTTTTACTATTTTTTATGATAATTGAATAACAATAACAATAACAAACAACAGATTAAATTGTAACATCACAAATCACCATTAAAAAAATGCATCGTTATGTTAAAATAATAAGTAATAAATTTTATTGTTTAAAAAATGTTACTGAATATTAAGAAACAATCAGTTAGTAAGGGCCAAATCCAATTTCAATTTGGTACTTTTTTTTTTTTTTTGATATGAGAAATTTGGTATGAAAATTATTCGATAAAATTAAAACACAAAGTCCTTAAACAAAAAAAATTGATAATGAATTTCGATAATGTATAACGTCTGGTAGGCATGGTCAATTCAAATAATTTGTGATAATTGTTTAAATATTTTTTTAAAAACTATAAATTTTAGTTTAAAAATCATGAGTGTTCTGTTGCACTATGGGCGTGTCTTTGACCAATTTACGCCATTTTCAATATTAAACGAAACTACAAGAATTTCCAATGTTAAAGCAAGTTATGCCATCACATCAAACACATTACTGTTGCAGGTTACAAACATTATGATATAATAAATATACCATCAATCTACGAATGGCGAGTATAACAAGCACACATATCAAAATGATAATAATTTATAAAAGGAATATTTATTTATTTGTATACAATAAAGAAAATTTCATTATAACGGAAGTTTTATGTTAATAACATACACACACACACACACACACACCACATACACACATCAACAATATATTTAATATGTTGGTAGTTGTTATATTGTGATATGTTTGTTGTTCTGGCATGAAATTGTGTAGCATTAAATTTCAATTTTTATTTATTGTATAAAAGAAATTTCATCTGTCGACTACTTTAAATTACTTTACTTTACTCTACTTGTGCTACTGTCTGTCTATTCATGTCAATTTGTTATCAAACTCTACATAACATATATTTGAGATATTTTAATGAAAGTATGCTACACCAGCATTCAGATTGATTCAAAAGCAAAACCCCCTTTTTCAAAATGATTAAGATAAAATAATTTGAACATTTTCCATATAAAGCCAAAATATATGAAAAAATCAAAACAGTTTTTATAATTTCATTTACTAAATTTCATCTGAAGGTAGGGTTCATTTATTTTGAAGCCTTTGCAAAAGAAAATGTTCACGAATTTGCAAAATTTTAACAAAATTTTTATTATCCTGTCAGGCAATATTCATAATCATAATTTTAGATTTATTTTTACAGCTTAGTGTAAAGTAAATTTATTTGTTTCTTCTTTTTGCCATCATTACTTTTCAATATTATTGTGATCATTTTAAAATTATTAACACGTTTGTTGTATGAGCGCTGTTGTGAAAAGGGCTAAACAAAATTGCCCGATTTTGGCATCAATTTTCCATCTACACCATTCCATTGTAAAATTTCTCTTTTCTCTATCTCTGTCAATATCTTTAACTGACTGTCCGTCTATCCGATGGTCCAAATGTTTGTCTATCTGTCCGAATATGTCCCATGTTTTATCTGCCTTTTCATTTGAATATCCGTTGGCTGTGCTGAAAATTCGTACATAAATCTCTCTGACCTTTTAACTGATTGTCCTTCCGTCTGTCCATTTTAAGGTTTGTCCGAATGTCTCTCCGCTTATATGCATGTTCTTCCACCTGTTGAAATATCTCTCTGCCTGTATGAATATTAGGTAGAGTGATGTTCCATCTGTCCATCTGCCTGCCACGTATGTCCATCTGATTTATTGGTATGATTATCCATCCGTCTCTTTGAATATCTATCAACCTGTCTGAATGTCTGTTTAACGGGCAAAATTGTCAGTACAACTGTCCATTTGGTTGCCTCTCTATAAACTTGTACGTATGTCACTCCGCCTGTCCAAATGTCTGTTCACGCATCTCTTTTCGATGTCAAGATATGCGTTACACTTGGAGAGCTGTTTCGTTACAAATATTTCTAATAATATCAATATACTGCCATGGTATGTCAATAAATAATGTTTATGAATTTTTAATTAGCGGATATAAAATTAACAAGGCATAACTTTTTTTATATATGCACCAAAAATGTAACAACAATTTGAAACAAATAAAATAATAATAAATATGTGCAATTATAATATAAAAATGTATTAATTTTCCATCCATATGCCACAAATATACGAAATGACTTTGAAAAACCAAAAAAAGAAAAAAAAAATTAGAAAAAGACAAAGAAGGCACAAGAAGGCAAAGCAAAAAAAAAAAAAAAGAAATATTCAATAAAAATAAAGCCAATAATAATAATAATAATAATAATAATAATAATAATAATAATAATAATTTCTCTAAATAATTCGAATTACGTGCATATGAAATGATTAAAATGAAAATGATATGAAAAGTCAAGTGAATGCAATAAATATTTGTATCACGCGTATTATAAGTTAGATATGAAGTAGCAATTTATATTATTATTATTATTATTATTATTATGAGATTTTCACAAATATGCGTTACTTAGTTTTGAATTTTTTTTTTTTTTTTAGAAAGATTTGCGCGCCGATTCCTAGGTACTCTATACCGCCTTGCTTTATGTGATTTAAATCAAAAGTTAGGAAAATGACAGCGAGCAATATTAAAAAAAGGTTTTATAATTTTTTTAATTATATGAAATATTTGTTATATAAGATGAGGTACCAAATATGGACGTATTTGGACCAAATTTCATACACATACTTTTTGTTAGATTTTCGTTTAAAGAATTTTAAAATTTTCATATTTTTCTATTGTTATTTCGGAAAAGGGAAAAGGTAAAAATTTTTTCATTTTAATCATTTTTAATGGGGTTTATCTATGGACCCTTTTTGATGGCAAACTTCCAAAGAAATTAATTTAATTCATTTGGACAATTTCCCCTGCCTCTAGTTCTAAATATTTTGATAGTATGCTCCATGCCCTTTGGGAGCTTGAGTTTCTTGAGATGGAGTTTTCTGTGCAGCATCACCCATAGTAAATACTTTTCGCTTGCACTTGCAACCAAGTGACTTCCAGATGGGTAATTGGCTTTGAACAACCTTTTAAATTCTTCAAAAATTGTGCATTAAAATCAAAATCGCCGATTTTTTCTAACATAACAATTTCTTAGGCGTACATGGCCGACGCCCATCTGGCATTACATTCTGTAAACTCTTACGATTTTCGTAGAAATTATTAAATGTATAAACAATTTTTCATATACTTTTTAAGGTTTTTATTTATTACACCCACATTTATATATAAGTACATAAATTATCAAAATAATTTTTTTTTTATTATGAAATTATCCTCTGAGCGTTTTATAGTTATTTAGACTTTGCCTTTGTTATATGTAATAAGTAATGAGAATGCATATGGGTCACAAGACAATTCTTGCATGCGAATTTTCGTACAATTTGTATTTTTATATTATTCAATTCATTTTTAAGGTTGGGTTAATAACATGCACAAAAATGTCAAAAATATCCATTGATCAATTGAAAATATTGGCATGTATGTGTATGTGTGTGTTTATATACGTCTAAGTTTAAGTTTAAGACCTTGACTATAATTTAGATCATTTGTATTTGCTTATGATAATTTATATAAAATATTCTTATTTAAATTTCTATATAATTTCCTTTCATTGTATTATTTGCCGGCACTTTGCATTATTTATTTTTAATATGATAAGGATCGACATTATAAAAGCAAGCCATATTAATATTGAGGAAAATTTGTTATTGTATTGGAGATACCATCAGTCGGTACCATTGACCTTTAATCATATAAAAAGGCAAAAAAAAAAAAAAATTAAATAGCATAAAATAAGTGAAATGGGAAAAAAGGAAAAAAGGAGACAAAGAACTAAGAAATTATTATAATTGATTGATATTGATTTTTAAAATCCCTTCCATTAAGCTAACTACTATTAAATGATCAATGAAATATTTTACAAGTAGCAAGAATTTATGTAAAAAATTTCTATAACATCTAAATAATCTAAAACATTTTTTTAAAGTTAAAATCACAGAGAAAGTTTAAGGGGCATGATAAATTCACAAAATGTCTTGATTTATGCAAATTTTGTAGCAACTTTTCCTATAAAAATTATATTTAGAAGTGTTTAGTTTTTATTTCAAGATATCTGACATTTTTAAAGTAGAATTTTAGTTGCAGAGTTATGGTAAAAATTATTCAATTTTAGCCAATTTTATATGGGGACTTTCTTAATGCCCATATTTCAAATGTCACTGAAATATCTATGCAATTTCCATCTTACACTTTGATGAACTATTTACATAGAGGATTATAGGAATTACCAAGTAGTATGGAGTTTAAAATTGTCCTTACTTCAAATTGTAGTCAGGCAAAATAATATTAACAACAACCACAACAACAACTACAAAAAAAGCTGATTTATTTAGCGGTAAATGCAGACCTATTAAGTACTCACCCATCGAATTGTTTTTAATTTTTACAAAATTTGCATTTAGAAAAAATCCATTCGCTTCCCCTTTTTAAAATATTACATGCCCTTCCATTTTATGCTAATTTCTTATTCCTTTTTAGAACTTGATATAATTTTTTTTATTTTTATTTTTTTCATTTTGTGGACTTGAAGATCGACGTAGAAATACTTCAATGCTTTTAACGATTAAGAATTTTATATACTGATGTAAAATACAAAATATTTATATTTATTGCTTCAACTATTGAGAAGTTTATAGTTTACGTTTACGTTTTACAAAAAAAAAAAAAAAAAAAAAATGTTATATATTATTTCAAGCTTTTGGGTGGTGACCATTAATATATATGGTTGCATATATGCATATATGCATAACGGAATTTTCAAATTGATGTAATGCTTATAAGCTAATTTGATTGCGTGTTTCATTATGATAAACCTTTGGCTCAAATAATTTGATATAAATTTCAATTGTCACTTTATTTAACGTTAGTTTAATGAAATTAATTATAAATTGTTTACATATCGATTTATAGATAAACACTTAAATTATTGATTTAATAAACATTTCAGATTTTATACGTTCATTTCATTTTGTTATAGATAAAATATCTAAATCATAAAATTATTATACAGAATTATTATTAAAATTGAAAAGTTAGCATAATTTATTTGTATTTTTTGCTCATTTTTATTAAAAATTAGACCATTTATAGAAGGTATACAAAAAAAAAAAATTATAATCAATTAAAAATTAGAAAAAAAATTAATTACCATAAAAAAGAACAAAAAAAAAACACTACAATAAGAATTTAATTAAAATTAGATTAGATTGGATCATTTGTAGTAGGTAAACGCAAAAAAAATTACAATTAAAAAAAAAACACTACAAAGAGAATTTAATTAAAATTAAGGGGAAAAATTAATGAATTATTAAAGTTAAAATGATACGATTTCATAAAAAATATGTATATTAATATAAGTAAGAATTTTTTTAATCGTTCGAGGCCGACACGACTTGGTGAATAAATAGTCAATAAAATTGCAAAAATTTTTTATACTCAATTATTTAAAATGTTCATTATATGAGAGATTCAATCTAGATCAAACTGGGTATATATATTTTTTATGTCAAAATACAAGGCCGGGCCAATTTTCGCTAAAATGTATCCAAAAACTTTTCTATGTAATGACTTTTTTTTTCGAAAAAAAAAAAAAACTTTCATGGGAAATGGTTGTAAAAATAGATCTATCTGAACCAAATTTGGTACATATATTTTTTATGTTAAAATACAATTCAACGCCAATTTAGAGAAGAACCCCGCTTCACCGCTTTTAATCCTTCACACTTACGGAGCACTTCTTGTACGTCAGAGGTCTTGCCTGGTCAAAAATAGGGTTTCTCTATTTGCCTTAATATTTTATTATTTCCTTCATGCCGTGCTAAAGAAAACAGACAAAATAATACCGCATGCATCAAATTATCAGATAGTCCTTTAGAAACTCACAGCTTGCCTGCGTAGCACCTCTGGTACTAAATACTTTTGCTTTGCCCTTGTAACCGAGTGACGCCATCAAGTCGGGTGCTTGGCCTTTCTCTTCTATATTTTTAAGTTCTTCAAGCATAATGTTGTAATGTGAATTAAAATTGATTCAGAATTTGAGGCTGATCAAGACTATACAGACTTTCTAGGGTCTGCGGCGCTTTACAAACATAATGATAAATATAATGGCAAAATGAATATACGTCCATTTTCTAGAAAGATTTACTCTGACTCATTAATAAAAATGGATGAAAATAAGATTTATTTACGTACAAATTACAAAAAGTATGAATCACAAATTTCGATGAAGCGATAAATACTTATTATGGGAAATCTATTCAAATAAAAATTCTGTTATATGGCAGAGAGTTAAAAATAAAAATAGATCATAAATTTTGCATAAAAATTAAGCGAATTGAAAAAATATTTTGTATAAACTTTTTGTTAGAAGCTGCTCTTTATCTAATCTAACTTTTTTATCATAAAATAAGATTTTGCATAATTTTTCCTAATAATTTACTTTTAATTAGAATTTAATCTCAATTTGAAGAAAACATGCCCATAAAATTAAGTTTCACAAAAAGTATGAACAAAATCAGGGTCAATATTTTGAAATAAAAAAAAAAAAAATGCGTAAGTTGATGTTAGAAAAACAGAAGTCTAGAAAGTTAAGAGGAACGGAAAATATGCTAAATTGAGAGAATGAGATTTATCTTAAGCTATTTTAGTTGATACATAAATCTACATAAACTAATAATACCTACACTTGTGACAAGGCACAAATGTAGGTAGCGCCATAAGTCTGGCAAGAGACTTAACAAAACAAAACAAGAAAAGAAAACACAAGAAGCTACCGGAAAGATATGACAGAAAAGTCTTCAAGTAATTGAACATTTAAATGCGGTGATTGGCAAGAAAATCGGTGAAATCTGCCGTCAAAAATCACATTACATTAAATACGAAACAATTAGACATATATAAATTAAAATTACACTTGTGTAAAATAATGAACAACAACAAGAAAGCTACACTCAATGAATCATTTGTAATTTAACAAAAAAGACGAATTGCTAGCACACAACAATAAATAATAATAATAATAATAATAATAATAATAATAATAATAATAATAATAATAATAATAATAATAACAACAACAACAACAGCTATAGCAACAGTAACAACATGAAATTCCAACAATTTATTTATAATTGGCATTGTATTCTTTCTTTACGTATACGTATGTATAAAATACGCATAGTAATGATTTTATATAAATAATGAGAGCGTAACAATAAAAACGTAAAACAAAAAAAAAAAAAACAACTATGGAAAAAAAATTGTAAGAAAAGCAAAAAACAAAAAAAGAAAAAAAAAACAGAAAACTTAATACATAAAATAAACTTAAGTATTATTTTACGCTACACATATTGCTACCGTTAAGTCTATGTAAACATACAAAGCAGAGCAGAAATATGTGCCAATAGAAAAAAAAATTATTTTTTATTGTTTATTGTATTGTTAAAGTGTAGTGAAATGTTTCAATATTTATAATGTTACATTTCTTTCATTCATATAAAACTAAATATCTTATAGTCTTACAATTTTAATAAGGTCGACTCTTTAATAACCTTTATCAATTTATTTAATGTGATTGAAAATTATAAAATTATGTAAATTGCAAATTCATAAAACGAAAAAAAAATTTTTAGTTTTCAATTATTTGAGGAGAATTTTATGCGTTAGGGTTCGTTATGTGGAAGCGGCTTCAAAATATAGACTTAACAGGGCCAAATTTGAAATGCATATTTCTTAACTCAAAATACAAAGCAGAGCCAATTTTTCATTTTTAAAATATATTTAAAACTATAATATTTGTCCAAATTGTAGTTTTTTTTTTTGTGAAAAGTTCGTACCCCTTTTTAAATGGGTCTCAAGTGCCGACATTCAAATTGATGAAATGTTTATAACCTCCTTGTGATATTTTAAATTTATGCAGATGTTTCTAATACCCAGAATCACAATTTAAATCGAGTTAAGCCTGTCTATCCTATTAATTTCAAATTGCGGGCCTCAATTTTTGAGATCTTTTATAGATTTTTGGTACTTAAATATGCTTTTGCCTAGTAACGAAAATCGCACAATTTTTACGATTACTTTCCATATAACGCTGCTTTTTAAATATTAATTTAATAAAAATTGGCGAGTTCCATTTTCTTTGTTGAGTTTAACCAACAAAGAACCAACCAACCGTTCGAGTATAAAAGTTCTTAGTTAGCTTCAACCGAGAAAATTTTTAAGCACACAACAATATTCAAGTATTTTTTCAAATGGTCTGTACGCCCTTGCTTTACTTTATTTTCAGAGAGAGCGCAATTACCATTTTTTTATAGTCCATTGAACACTTGAACGTGTTAATATTTTTCATGGCAAATTTAAATTAGTTTAAGAAGAATTTGAATCAATTCGTGATTTTCTTAAAAAAAAGTTATGATTGGTGGTTGATAGAGCCTGTTTCAGTTGTTCAGCAGTGAAATTTTTGTATTTGTATAATTTTGCGCAGACATGGTCCATTTATATGATAGACATTGTAGATCAAAGGCTTCAATATTTGCTTATCATTTCAGCTTCCTATCTTTTGCATTTTCATAATAATAAATAAAAAATTATCAAATTTTTGCTTTCAGTTTCGTTTGCATTTTGGGTGTGTCCTTTAAACGATTTTGCTCTTTATAAGAACTATAAATGTTTCTGTGAAATTTTTGCATAATGCCTTAATTTTTATGATTAGGAATATGTTAACAACACCGGGACAGACAGACATCTCTGATCAAGAATATTTATATATAAATTTTATAGGGTCACTGATGCTTCCTTTTAGATGTTAGCTCACCTTAATTTAATTAGCATTTTTGTGTAGATCTTAGCAAATCTTAAAGTAGAATCCGTTGTAAGTGATTGCCCTTGAATTTTGCATTGATAACAGATGTCTATTGGTAGCTGGAAAAGTTTTACACAAAAAAAGAAAATAAGGTATGAGCTATAAAGTGAGACATTGCATGGTATTGCAACTGATTGATCTATGAATGAAGTTGAAGGATGATTATAATAATTTGAAATAATATTCCATAAAATAGCTGAGAGTAAATCACTTGTAAATTATTAATTATTTTGTATTTTATTATACACTTTAAATGTTATTTATAAATAACGCATTGTTATGGCGCCTTTTAGATGACGATTATAAAAAATTATTTTTAAACAAAATTTATAAATGTTACTTTTAATTTCATGGAAAAATCCTCTTCCTGATAGATTTCATTCAATTTATTTTTAAATTATTGTATAATCATTTCATTTGTTTGTTGTTTGTTGTTTGTTGTTTTTTTTTTTGTTTTTGTTTTTTATTTTTTATTTTTTATTTTTAGAAAAAATTAATTATTGAAGCATTAAATGTAATACTTTCGTATGATTTTCTTTTCTTTTCTTTTCTTCTCCTTTTTTTTTTTTTTTTTTGTATATATAAATATATTTGATTTTAATTTAAGGAAGTATTGTTTTATTGCGATTTTGTTGCTTGAATTTATTTCATAGTAGAACAGAAAGGAAAAAACAAAATATATTATAATTAAGAAATTTTGTAGACTTACAAGAAAATTTCTTTTATTCAATAATTAATTTTAATTAACAAAGTTAATAGTTATTGGATAATAATTTTTCTACGTGCTTTCGATGTAACAATAAAAAAAAAAGGATGTTATGTCATAATATTTTGTTACGGTTAATGAATTTCATTTCTGTGATTTATATTAGTAATTATATTTATTAAAGTAAATTTTTTTTTTTATAAATAAAATAAATTATATATATTGGGTTATAAGTATTTTTTTTGTATTTTTTTTTTCCAAAATAAAAATGGAAGGCGGTTTTCTTAGAGTGACTCTATAAATAAGCACAAATGATTGAAAGCGAACTGCATGATGGCGTCCATTAATGTGAATCATTAAATTCAATTTGATCTTCCAAAAATATGGAGCATTCTCAATAAAAATAATAATACGGAATTTAAATTATATAAACTATAATAAAAATCAAGGCCCATGATTGTAATATCAAGGCCCTTGATTGTGTCAAATTTATCTATAGAATGATTTTTCTAGATAAATGAAAAATTTTGGTAAAATTGATAAAATTATTGTATAAAATACTCTTCATCATTAATTTTTACCTTAGCAAGTTTTATTACTAGATCAGCTATCAAAAAATATAAACTTTATGCAACTTAAGTTCGAAGAAATAGAATTTGTAAATAATTCCTAAAAGCCTTATAAAAAGTAAAGAAATTTGGAATTTGAATTTTTTAATTTATGATACAAAAAGGCCGTAATCAATAGTGTCAAATATTTTTGAATGATCAAGATGTATCAAGCAGCGTATCTTTGCTTAATACTTTTGTCCAGTCTTGAACTTATATTTTCTATTAGTTATATATACAAATAAAATCGAAAAAAATTATTAAATATATATTATATAAATGTCATAAGGTCACAACTCCACACATATCCCATATTTATATTAACAAAAATGAATAATAATAATAAGCACAAATTCAATTTATAAACGTCTAAATATTTATAATAAAAATAAAATAAAAAGTGAAATAGAGAAAAAGAAATATAACAAATAACAAAATTATAATTGTTATAAATTTTTGATACCCAGCACCTGTACATTATGATATTACAATTTAGAGCTTGTTTCAGTTTATTCAGCAGTAAATCGAAAGCGTTAATATAAACGAGTGCTATTGTGGTATTTTATAATTTCGAGTACACGTGACCAATTTATGTGATTTTTGAACAAGCATTGTAGACCAATAGCCTCCCTATTATTGCAAAATATTGCATTTATCGAGTAATGTGGAAAAATCCTTTAAATTTTGCTTCAAAAAATTAAAACTAAGATATTCTCAGTTTACATTGCTATTGTGGGCGTTTCCTTTAACCGATTTATACCATTTTCAATATTAATCGGCCGGTAGGTAGTTCCAATATTCCTACAAATTTTGAGCTTGATTTCTATGTTTTTGCTATCAGAAAGATGTTAGCAACATATCGAAAATCGGTGAGACGTACAGATGGACAGACGGAGAGACAGGCAAACATTTCTAAATCGTTTCAGATTTTGATGCTGACAAAAGAATGTTTATACTTTTATAGAGTCTCTAATGCTTAATGCTTTTTGGTGTTACAAACATAATGACAAAATGAGTATATATATTCAATCTTTGGTTGGTTGACATAGAAATATTGACCATTTGTTTTTTTTTTTTGTATTAATTGAAAATTAAAAATGGGCGATTGTATGAAAGTTAATTCGTCCAATATGCAATAATTAGTGATTGACTGAGTGACTAATTGAATGAATAAATGATTGACAGATTATAATAAAGCAAGGTGTTCATTCAATTATGACAAAACCAGTGAATTTAAACAATGACTGTTTTTGGCCTTTAATCATTTTATTTTCATTTTATATTTTATATATTACAATTTTTCTTTATTATTTTTTTACTTTTTCGATTTTTGTTATTGATTTTATGATTAGCATTTTTGTATTATTAACGGATTTCCATTTGAATTAGAAGGTGTGTACACTTGACAATCAGAATAATTAACATAACACGTGAACATGAAACGTATTCTGAAACATAAATTTGACCAGATCCAACATAACATCTGGAAGGGCTTAAGATATATATAATCCTATATAATGCTTATAAATTCATCATTGTAGGCTGAAATTTAGTGGAATTTACTCGTGCCTGTTATTGGGACGAAAATATAGATGATGAGGTACAGTACCTCAAAAAATAAGTATTTTCGTATAAAATAGCAAAAAAAAAAGAAAAATCTGGCTACAAATCAAATAAAACGAAGAGAAAAATGATAATGAAAAATTTGTTACGAACTGCAAAATAACTCACATTAAGCAAAATAAGTTTAACATTAATTATGAGAATTAATTTTAGAATGAAGATTTTATTGCTTTTTATGAATTTTAAAAATTTATATTCAAATGTTTACTTTAAATGGTCTAAAGCATTTAACAGTTGGCCCATATTATCGGTATTTTTGTTATTTTCCATGCACTTAAATCTGAAATAAAAAAATTTGTTTAACTTTTAAGTTATTCGCATGATTCTATGAATATTCTGGTAGCAATTTGTTGGTAACAACATGTTTTTCTTACATTTTCATTTTACTACTAACTATTCATATCTATTAAATATATTTTGAAAAACATTAATTTCGAAATTAATTCTATATAATTTTGATCTAAGGAAAGTTGTGGCCCTCTCAAATAATTTATCATTTATAATCTAATTAATAATGGGTCCTTCTAAATAAAGTTAATCAATTACTCTGGCATTTATATGGCAAGTCTATTCTATAATCATTGATATAATTAATATAATAAATATTTATTCAAATTAATATATTTTATGAATGCAAATATAAAAATTTATATTTAATAGGGATAAATTAAGTATAACATAATAATTGTAATTGTATCATAGCAAATATTAATTGTAATTTTATATAAATAATTTTGAAAATTTTGTTACATTATTATTTTATATGAAGCATAAATCAAGCAAGTTAACATTAACTATTTTAAATACCCTATGAAATAAAGGGCAGAATATCCATCATAAATTATACGTTAAAAAAATTTTTTTATATAGAAATTGAAGAAAAATTTTAATTAATTTATCATTTCATTTATCATTTTAATTGATATAATTTTCTCTAATTTTTACCTTAATTTCATTAAAGAGTACAGTTATATAATATAATTAGTTTGTAGGGTCTTGAATAGATCAACTTTTCTATATATCAATTAATTGTATTAATTTAAATTAACTTAAATATTATTTGACAATTTTATTGTTTACCATTCTGAAATTTTAAAATCATTTAATATTTTATAAGCATGTCCAAGCAAGCCCAAGGTCCAGTAAGATCTAAAACTAGAAAATAATGAATTCGTTTTACAAGCCCTTAATCGTCAATTATTAGTAAAATAGATAAATTTTTAAAGGTTTGTTAAAAAAAAAATTTTATTCAATGAGAAAAATATCGAAATCAGTTACTCCTATAAAAAAAATGTTATACAAAATTTTCATAAAACTCCAAAATTTTTTTGTATATTTTTGAAAATAAAAAAAATTTTTCAATTCTAGCGTAAACTCTTTAAATACCAAAGATTTTTACCCTATAAAATTTTTGTGTGAAATTAGGAAATTTTGATTAAATCGTTCCATTTATATATATATTGTTGCCATTCTCTTCCCATATTTTTCTATTTTTTTTTTTTTTTGGCGATAATAGGCAATGTAGAGTATTTAATAGTTGGATCCAAATCAATCCAATTTATTATTCGTTCCACTCTTTTACTCAACGATTTTAATCTTATTTAATTTAATCTAATTATTCATTTACTTACAATATTTATTTAATATTATTACTAACAATTGTTGCTATTTTTATATATATTTAATTTTTTTTTTTTTTTTTTTTTTTTTTTTTTGGTACATAATGATTAACCTTGAAATTGTTCACAAACTGAAGTATTGTAAATTTTAAGAGAACAAATAAAAAAAAAAAAAGAAAACAGAAAAATAGAAACCAAAAAAAAAAGTACAAAGACAAAGTACTTTTAATAGTACTTATAATAATCACAATGTTTAAAAAAAAAATAATAATAATAATGGAAAAATCTGTAGAAATTACATAAACAAAATAAGTAAGAAAATTATATTTGGCTGGGGCCAAATCTTGAATACGTCATCACCCAGAAATTTATACTACTACTTTGATACTTCATGACAGAAATAGATAATTTTATAATTGTATAGAATTTCATGTAGGCGTGGTCGATTTGCATACTTTTTGGCATAAACATTCTCATATAAAAAGTCTTAAGATTTTTTTTATAAAATTTCAACTTTTTAATTGTTTCACATTTTACTTAACAAGAGGACCAGAGTTCTTCTCAGTTCTCTTGAATTATGGGCGTGTCCCTTTTTTCGATTTTATAACATTTTCAATAATGACTTTATGGGGTTTTCGATATTTCATTTTAGACGTCTCAAATGTAGTAACGAAATGAATGTACCCTCATTTGGATGGGGTGGCTAGAAAACTATTTCGTTCCATAAATAGAGTTAAATTAAACACACACACACATATATAAAAAAAAAAAGAAACATTTTAAAATCATGAGATTTCGAATGCTAGCAAGCCTTCGATTCAATCTGAACTATAGAATATAATAATACGAAGAGGTAGAAAAAGAGAGAGTTACAAAAAGACGGACAGGTAGGCAAATTAGGCAGCAGTCAAGCAAAATTTACAATTGTTTGCTGCTATTAACGTCAATGTGCGAATTATTGATAGTAAATTGTATGTTGAATATTTGGCATTTTCAAGGCCATAGATTTTATAAATGGCCAGTAAAATACAATTAATAGCTGTGTAAGAATTTTTGTTTATATTCATTATATTATTGTTGTTGTTGGTTTACAATAAATATATTTTCTATTTTAAATTATATACAAAAAAAAAATTTTATATAAATATTATTGATATTGACCATCCAAACTTTGGAGGTTTATTCATTTTGCTTTGTATGTTTGTAACATATTCTTGATTAGCATTAAATTCTGAATCCATTTAGATATGTCTGGCCGTCTGGCTGTCCATCTGTTCGCTTATTCGCCTGTTCGCCTGATAAATGATACATCGAGCTCAAATTTGATAGAAATATTGAAAGTTCTTTCAGGCAGGTTTTTGCATGAGAAATGGGCAAAATCTGTCAAAGGACACACCCACAGCACAATGTAAACTGAGACCATATTACTTTTTTACAGCAAAAGTTGATGGTTTTTTTTTGTTGTTTCCAAATTGCAATTAATGAAATGCTGAAATTTTGTATCAGTACTAAGATCATTGGTCTGCAGCCTCTAACCAAAAATTATGAAAATCGGCCAGGCCTATGCCAAGTTATACATATTTTATGAGTACGCTTTCTATTTACTCTGGAATAAATTGAAGCAATTTCTGAATCATATTATCATAATGTGTTTTGGGTGGTGGGTATTTAAAATTTTGGCCCCAGCCATATTAAATTTTCTTACTTATTATTGTTATTATGGTTTTTAAGTTTATCATTTTTATATATATATTCCGTAATATAGTTTCATTATTATAATTTAATTAGTTTTTTTTTTATGTTTTGTTTTTTGTGTTTTCACTCTTTCTTGTAATTAAATTGTTATCGAAATTATAATAAAGTAAATTATTTGCGTAATACTTCTAAAATGAAACAAGTGAAAATGTTATGGCATGATCGCATAACGATACTTGAACGGCCTAAATTCTGATTAGAAAGCTAAGAAAATTAATTAGAAGTTATTACGGCAAAAGAATTATAAGAGTTTTATTTGATTTAAAAAATGGTTCATTATATGGAGAATGGAACCAAAATATATATCGAAAATTTTACACATATATTTCCTACAACAAATCATCACAGTACATCGACTTTCTTTTAAAATTAGAAACTTTTTTTTTTTTAATTATGTGAAAGCAGCACTATTTTGGGATGGATGTTAAAATTCCAAAATATCCAGTTCTAATCATTTTCAATAGCGTTCGCCTTTGATAAAAATTTCTTTAAAATAATTATGCTTTGCAGCTTGATAACAAATTTATATGGACAGATATCTAATAGACGAGTTAAATTTAACTCATTTGAGAAGGTGATCTTATGCTTATCGCTCTAACAAAAGTTGAGTCTAATTAAAGATCATCTGGCTGTGTCTACCTAATTTTAAATGCTCCTTAATATATGACACTATTTCTCTTTTGAAATTAATTATACATTGAGAATAATGAAAAATCCTGTAGAATGGAATATGTCGAGCAAGGGATTCCAATACAATCCCAGTATTATTAACATTAAGATGTTGATATGATCAAAATTTTTTTATCGATTTCATTCAATGATTATTTCATAGATATATTTGGTACAAGTCTCTCTGAAACTTTGAAGCAATTTTTTGTTTTATTTTTTTTTTTTTTGGTTTTTCTTTTTGTTGTTGTTGCTAAAATTCCAAAAATGTTAATAAGATCAAATTTTAATATATTTCATCAACATAAATTATAGTGATTGAAAATTTATAGTAATTGTAACAAAATAATAATTATAATGAAATTTTATGCAGGCACAATTGATTTATAAAAAAGATTTTTAAATTGAAAAAATTTGATACATAGAAAAAATTTTTATAAAAGATGATAGCTGGAATAGTTATTGTAACAATTATAATTTTTGATAACGTAAAGAACTTTATATCTTTAAAAAATTATGGATTGAGCCATATTTGTAATATCATAAAAATCCATTAAAATTGTACACAATTGTACGAAATCTATGGAAAGCATAGATTTCTGGATAGTTAATTTCAGTATTTCTTGGGATTTCTATACGTTCAGACTAAAAATTTAAATTGATGGCGAAAAAATTCAAGTTTTAAAACCGTGTTGCTGATATCGCTCATTTCGTTTCGTGGCGGCTGTAATGCTCATATCTCGGGTGTTACTGGTCCACTCATATTTGTATAGTTGTTAATTGGAATTCGTTCCTTCATAATGAGTGAATATTCAGTGGGCCTTCACATTATAAATTTGACTTGAGATTTATAGAAAGTTCCCGGTTTTTAGCAAATGGTAAAACTAAAATAAATAGCTAGTTGTGAGGGCACTATAAAGACGGTGTAAATACCCACTTTAGTTCAAAATTTCTATTTCAGCTAAGATCTAAGGCTTCACACTAAATGTGACCTTGTATTTTATATATAACTCGATAAGGAGTTAAATGAACCAAATTCATATTATAAACAAGTGGAATCCTTAGAGTCAATCAGCGCTGACTTTTTTATATCTTAGATAACTTTGCTAAATGGTTTTAAATTGTCAAGAAAACAATTTACAAATACAAAAAATTTCATTTTTAAATAATTCAAAATTTTGTTGTACGATGGAGTGTAAACAAAACAAAAAAAAAATGTACAAATTAGATCGATACAATTTTCAAAATGGTTACTTTGCAATGATTTGCATTGAAATAAACTTTTTTTTACTTTACAATTGGCGCAGGGTATTAATATAGGAAAATAAAGTTTCGGATAAAGTACAATAAATAAATTGTATACACTTTTGACATTTTAATGCCGGAGAAAATAACCTTAAATCACGATTTATTTCCATAAAATTGTATTTTATGGTTTTTTCTATTTAATTTATTTTTTCTAGAACATTTTTATACCCTACACCACTTACGATAGACGGTATTATAAGTTTGTACTGATGTTTGTAACATCTAAAGGGAATTGAGATAGTTTCACTTCCTGATTCGATCTGTCTGTATCTTTGTCCACCAGACCCTTTGGAAATTTGTTATCAAGCTGCAGGTGGCAATTTTTGCTCTATAAAAAGCGCGTCTTAAAAGAAAATTGCAATTTCAAATAATTAATAGAATTAATTTTAATTAATTCTATTTAAATATTCGATTCAGAATGTTTACCATATATGGACAGATGGACACATATATCCAAATCGACTTCGAATTTTTTATTAATCAAAAAAAATATATATTTTATACAGTTTTTGGCATTTTATTTAAAACATTGCGAAAAGAATGACGAAATGAGTATACTTCCAACCGCTGCATGGTGGGTGTAAAAATCAAAAATCAAAAAAAAAAAAAAAAAGACAAACGGAAAGACATATCTAAAAAAAAAAAATTAAAAAAAAAACAATTCAGTGAAAAAATTCTATGAACAAGAAACGAAGCAGAAATAAAAATAAAAAAAAAAAGCCAAAAGTAAATAATTATGTGGTGGGAAAATATTTTTATTACTGTAAATTTTATTATTCTCTTTAACGAATTTTTTTATGTAGGTACCACTCCCGCGATCATTTATTGAAACAATATTTTAAAAACTTCCGTATATTAAGAAATAAAAACGCAACAACGACAATAACACAAAGAAACAAAAAAGAAGTACTAAAAGATACAGTAATAAAATAAATAATAAATTTATAGACGATCGGTATCGACTCTTAAATACCTTACACCATTTTGCTAATGGTGATTTTAATCAAACAAAAGAATTCGAAGCCAATTAAAATTGAGAAAATTGTAATTTTTAAGTTATTTAAAAAATTTGTTATATAAGAGCAGGTTCAAAAAAGTAGCCTGATTTGCGCCATATTTGATATACATATTTTTTACATTAAAATAAAAGATAGTGCCAATTTTTACTGAAATATATTCAAAATTGAAAGTTGTGTCCATTTATGGCCTTTTTCGAAAAAGGCGTTATATGGGAAAGAGTCTTAAAAATGGTGTAGTACTAAACATTTTAAATAGGAGTTCTAACTGTGCCAAACTCCATCCATGTACCAAATTTCATAAAAATATCACAAAAATTGCGACCTGTAATTTGATAACAAAATTACTTAGACAGATATTAGACGGACCGATGGACATATTGGTTTAAATGAAATCACAAAGTGATTCTGAATCGTTTGGTATATCTGCACAAATTTATAATACCATATACCTCATATAGTGTAGAATATGACAATAATCATTAAAAATTTATATTTTCTTGTGTTGCGTACAAAATAAATTATTAAATAAATAATTGTCGCCTAGAAAAAATTCATTGTCCAAGTGAATTATTTAAAAAGTTTTTGTTGCTTGTTTGTTTGTTGTCTCTTTTGAAAAATTATATTGTTCATATGAATAATATATGCCTTACAATTTTGAATATATAGATCGAAAGAAATATTTAAATATTCGACCAGCAATTTTAAAGAATCGAGAAATTTTTCAATAAATGGCACAAAATCTTTAAAGCAATTTCTACATGATTATAAATACAGACCAAGTGAATGTTACTATAAAAAATTTATTCACAATTTCCTTAGGGAAATATTATGAACCGTTAAGGGTATTTTTTATAATAAAGTTAAGTTCTGGAGGAAGAGTTAAAGGCCCAATAAAGTCTTTACTTAATAAAATTTTTACAAAAACTCATATTAATTTATACGTTATACATATGGATCTTAGATGAGATTCAAACCTAAGCTTGAGTCGGGACTGGGGCTTTTTTAATAATAATTGATTTATTTATATTTTCGATTTTTATTTAATCATAATTTTGAAAAATTTTGGCAAGCTAATGCCATATTACGAGTTAGCTTTACATTTTATTTGAGCGATCGTTTTGTAATGAATGTTTGAATCATTTTAAACCAATCGAACTTTTTATTTGTTTGTAACCAGTTTATTATCATAATCATAATTTTTGTAAATTTTTGTAAATATTAAAGAAATTTAATGCAGGTCTCCAAGGTCGAATTTCTCATATTTCTCTTTCAGATGTTGAAAAATTGACGTTATTTAACATGATTCTTAGTTAACTTAATTTTAAAAGAAATTTGGACCAGATCGGCTCATTTTTATATAGAAGATTTTCTTCTTTAGTTTCTCTATTTTGTAATTCCTTGAAAGTCTTTGCATTAATATTGCATTATTGTAATATTGATCAAATGGAGTTCTAGGCATTTTAATAATGGTCCTAAATCGATTGTAACGCTGCCATTTAATTTTTTTTTATTTTTTTGAATTTTCATATATAAAATGCTTTATTAACCTTAACAACAGAGAAAACTCAAAATACAAAATTGAAAACATTCAATTTTTATTTTTAATTTTATTTTCTTAAAATTTTTTTTCTCTCCTTATTTTATTTAATTTTATTTTATTTTGCCATTACTACAAAAAAAACAATGAAAGAAATATGCAGTGGAAAATTTATTAGAAACAAATGCAAAAAAAAAAAAATTGTATGAATTTCTGTTAAAAGTTTTTAGCAAATTATGTTGGTAATTGAACCAGATTTTTAATAAAAGTGTGCAAAAATAATTTAAAAATGTTATCGAAATATTCATTACAACTTGCTTGCTTCATTTTATTATACCATTTTCAAAATCTTCATATCTTCAATTAAAATGATCCATTACTAATATTTTTTTTTTTTTACTTTAGTTTCGCAAACAATTTCTTACTAAATTATCTTCTTATATTTTTAAATGGCATCGTTTAATCTATTTCGATATCTATTTCAGTTCATATGCCTTTTCAACATTCTGCCATTAACTTTTTTAAAAACGAAATAATTAATAATTAATTATATTGAAAAAGTAAGCTAATATCTTGTTAAGATAATTATAAAATTTTCTTACATTGTTGCCAAATTTCACATAATTATTTCATTATAAAATGCCTGCGACATTAAATTCATTACTGAACGATTTCTTTAATATTTCTTTGTTCTTTTTTTTCTGGTTTTTTTTTCTTGTTTTTTTATTTAGATTTTCCTGTTGTTATTGTTGTTATTATTGTTTATATAAATCTCATAAATAATATTCATGATTATCTGATGTTTTAATTAAAATACAAATTCTTCTGTTTGATTTTTGTTTTTGTTTTTGCCTCTTTCTTGTGCATTTCAATTGTGAAATGAAATAATTTTCAAATAAACATGAAAAAAAAATATAATATACAATAAATATTATTTGAATATTTTATATTAAAAAACATTAAAAAAAAAATTAAAAAAAATTAAATAAAATTTTTTATGCATTTTTGTTAAATTTAAAATTTGTCATTTGTTTATATGAAGATTCTTGTTTTTCTTTGTCTTCAAACAAAAAAAAATTTATAGCAGTTTCTAGAGTTGTTATTTTTGTTGCTTTTGCTACTTTTTCTCTTTTTTTGTTCTTGTTTTTGTTTTTGGTTTTCTTTTAATAATTTTTTGTTTTTATTTTTTGGATTTTTTTGGACTTCTTTATGGCTAACCTCGCCTTGTTTTTGTTGTTGTATTAAATGCTATTAATTCTATTGTTGCTTGTTGTTTATTGGTGGATTTCTCATTGTTATTTATTTCCATTATCTGCTACTTGTATTGCATATGGAAAATATTTATAACTACAAGGCATTCAAGTTTGAAAGTAGGCATAATATAAAAAAAAATTTTTTTTAAGTACCAAAAAAAATTAATTAAAATAATATAGAAAAAATTTAACAAAATAAAATTTAAAAAAATATTAGAAAAAAAAACGATCACACTTGGAAAAAAATTAATTTAAGTTGCAAAAATAAAACAAATAAAATTAATTTTACTATTTTATGTCACATGTGATTAATTAATTAATTAATTAAAAAATTAATTTTACTATTTCGTGTCACATATGATTAATTAATTAATTAATTAATTAACAAAAATAATTTTACTATTTTGTGTCACATATGATTAATTAATTAATTAATTAATTAATTAATTAATTAACAAATTATTTTTACTATTTTATGTCACATATGTTTCATTAATTAATTAATTAATTAACAAATTATTTTTTTTACTATTTTGTGTCACATATGATTAATTAATTAAATAATTAATTAATTAATAAAGTTATTTTTATTATTTTAAGTCACATATGTTTAATTAATTAATTAATTAATTAACAAAATTAATTTTACTATTTTATGTTACATATGATTAATTAATTGATTAATTAATTAATTAATAATTAACAAATAATAAAGACTAAGAAATAATTAAAAAAATTAATAAAAATAATACTTCTTTCGTTTAAAAATATTTTTTCTCTCTGATTTGATAATTTTTTTTTGATATGCAATCGCCACCAAAAATAAAAAAATCGAAACTTTAGCAGAACAAATGCAAAACCAAACAAATAAAAAAATTATTATCGTAACAATGTATTACATAGCCATATATAGCCATATATATATATATATATATATATATATATATATATATATATATATATGATATGAAAAAAATTACAAAATTACAGCCACCACCATCATTATAATTATCGTATGCATTCACTAAGCTTGCTCCGTTTTTCTTCAACGTTTTGTTTTGCTTTTCAAAGATAATTTTTTTTTTTCAAATATAAATTATGTAATTATGAAATTTGTTTTATTTACAAATAACTTTTAGGCGTGAATTTCATGGGAAATCAATTCAAAATTCCAAATTTTTAATCGTTCTCATCTTTTTATTGGATTCATTAGAAAATGCTGTGTATTCAAATTTTGTTTTATACTTGACATCACTTTTGCTACCGGATACAATAGGTTTAGATTAAAAGGTCTAAAATTTTTACCAATCGACTCAAAATCACTTTCTGAATCGATATAAGTATTACACATATTTGTCTGTCTGTCCATGCCTAAAATATCTTATTGATCCAAGGTTGCTCATTTTAAAGATATTTTAGTGAATAAATTTTGGTAGATGGCGCATTTAAAGTTGATTATGGACCAAAGTGGTCATTTTTTTTTTTACATTAACTTTCCTTACATCGCCATATTTTGAATATTTTATTACAAAAAAAATCGTCACATATTACAATAAATTGGTTACATTTAAACTAGATGGGTTCGTTTTACTTAAACAAAGTAAAATGTAGTAAAATATTTAAGAATCGATGCCATCGATTAAAATATTCTTTTTTATTCTTATTCAATGCGTTAACGAAATGAATGGCAAAAATATTAAGATCAAATTAATAGCAAACAAAAAAAAAAAAAGAAAAAACAAATTTCCTTTATAAAAATATTGAAGAGAAGGTTTTCATAAAAATAGATCAATTTAGTTTTAGTTTTAGTTGCATAATTTCAAAGTGTAAATTTCTGGTTAAGGAAAAAGTATATGTCTCTGTTTTTTTTTTTGTAAATGGCTTATTATTCTTGCAAGGTTTTTATTGGCAGTAGATCTAGATCAATTTTTGGATTCTAATGAAAATTTTAATCTCTATTGATTTTTATAAGACCTCTCCATTTACAAGCATTGTACATAAAAGCGAATGTATAAAATATCGAGTAAAGTTTGAAGTAGAGCGATCGATTTAGAAAGTCATTTTCTGATTTCATCTAAGTTTACATAATTATGCAGAATTTTTTTTGACCACTTCCCGCATATATAATTCGCTTTTTAAAAAAGTGTTGATGTGTACAATGGAAAAAGTGTGCCCAGATCAAAACACTTGCAAAATTACAAGTTTTTCTTATTTATTTAACTTATAATGTTTGGCTTTTTTTTTGTTGTTTACATTTTAATTACATTACATTACATTAAGCCAAATGGTGCACAGCAAGTATTTCAGGGTAGAGTCAGCTTTTCCAATTAGCTTTATTTCACCAATTAAGTTGTTTTATGGATAAATGAGTAAATAAAAGAAAAATGCCCACTTAATTTTTTTACGCAAAATTATTATTATTATTTTAGATGATTTTTTATATATATGACTTTTAATTTTTGTTTTCATTTACTTTTAACAATTTTTTACCTCATTTAATTTTTGCTTTTTTCGCAAAATTTTCTTCCGTTTATCTTACGATGATGATTAAACACTTATTTAATTTAATTATTTTTTTATTTTTAATTTCTTATTATATTTTTATTTTGTAATTTATTTGTTTTTGTAGTTGATTTGAACGTAATGTCAAGAAAATTTTCATGACATTAAAAACCAAAAGCGGTAAAACATTGAATAACAAGTCATTTCATGGAATTTGTTAGCAATTTGATTTCATTCATATTATTATTGCTCATATTATTATTTTTGATGCTGTTAATATTGGAATTGTTTAAAAAAATCAACAAAAAACTAAAGATAAAGTTTATGGACGAAAAAAGAACCTTTAATAAGGAAAAATATGAAAAAATTGTAAGCAAAAAAATAAAAAACTGTTTCCTTTGGCATAAAATTTTTCCGAGACTTCCGAAATATTATAAACGATTTGGAAAAATTAAATAGCCTAAATCCTTGTTATTTGAATTGAATTACACTCTCATAAAATATTACAATTTTATATGATGAAAGTTCATTAAAAAAAATTAGCCGTTGCGAACTAATTTAGAAATAATAATTAGAAAAATTTTCATTGTAATTTTTTTCCATATAACACGTTTTTTTTACGAAAAAGCCATTGTATGAGGCGTTGCCTCGCAAATGCTTCGATTCGTATTATTTTTATTTTTTTATTTTAACTAAGCCAATTCTCAAAAATTTTATACTGTAACTTCTTAAGAAACTTATCTAGACAGACATTAGATAGACAGAGGGACGGATGTACAGATAGTCCTAAATTAATTCAGCAAGTAATTTCAAGTTGCTCGTTTCAATTGGTGATGGTGGTCTATCTTAAAAGCGATATACTTTATAGCGATTTGTGCTTAGAACGTTTATAACGAATTTTAGCGTAATTTCACATATGAAACGTTCATATAAATTTTCAAAAACATAATCCCAAAATAAACATAACAGTTATTAGAAAGATGTTTAAACTAAAATCGCTTCAAAAAAAAAAAAAAAAGGAAAATGATTCTAAATAGTTTGGCATAATAAAAAGTTAAAATCTATCTTCAGACCTTCTAGGTAATATAAATAACTGTAAAGGCTTAAAATATTTCACATCAAAATATTGTAAAATATAAAAATGACAATTTGAATGAAATTTTCATGTGAACAAAATCCGGAGAGGCAAACGTTTAAAGAGCTTAAATGGATGCAAAAAAAAGTTGATATTAAGCTGTTTAAATGTTTAACGGATTAAAGATAAAATAGAATAAAATTTATACACTTTATATTAAATTAATAATTATTGTTTTTTTTATTATTATTAATATTATTATTAGTATTATTAATATTAATGCCACAAATTTCATATAAAGTTCTTAAAGTTCTTTGCGATGTGCATTTTAAAAAGAAAAACCATTTTTTTTTAAAATTTATTTTTATTATTGACCTACTTTTTATTATAAGAGCATGTAGATGTATATATATATATATATATATTTAGAAATAAGTATTGATAAATTAGTTCTGGTATTGATTACAATCAATTTCATATGATTAAGGTAACAAACACATGTATAAAATTTATTTATTATTTCCAATATGCAGACAGGTGCCTCTAAAAAAATCTATGTTGTTATAATATGCATTATACAACTATATATAAAATATATATATACCTTTGTCTATTTTTACATAGGTATGTAGAAATGAACAGCATAACTTTATACCTTAACTTTATCGAGGCTTTGGACATTTCTATGAAATCAACATGGTCTTATTTATGTTTTCTACTACCGTTGTTATTGTTATTGTTATTTGTTATTTGTTATTGTTATTTGTTATTGTTATTTGTTATTGTTATTGTTATTTGTTATTGTTATTTGTTATTGTTATTGTTATTGTTATTGATATTTGTTATTGTTATTTGTTATTGTTATTGTTATTGTTATTGTTATTGTTATTGTTATTGTTATTGTTATTGTTATTGTTATTGTTATTGTTATTGTTATTGTTATTGTTGTTATTGTTATGTTATTGTTATTGTTATTGTTATTGTTTATTGTTATTGTTATTGTTATTGTTATGTTATTGTTATTGTTATTTTGTTATTGTTATTGTTATTGTTATTGTTTTTTTTTGATTGTATTGTTATTGTTATTGTTATTGTTATTGTTATTGTTATTGTTATTGTTATTGTTATTGTTATTGTTTGTTATTGTTTTGATTTGTTATTGTTTATGTTTATTGTTATTGTTATTGTTATTGTTTTATTGTTATTGTTATTGTTATTGTTATGTTTGTTTATTGTTATTGTTATTGTTATTGTTATTGTTATTGTTATTGTTATTGTTATTGTATGTTATTGTTATTGTTATTGTTATTGTTATTGTTATGTTATTGTTATTGTTATTGTTATTGTTATTGTTTATTGTTATTTGTTATTGTTATTGTTATTGTTATTGTTATTGTTATTGTTATTGTTATTGTAAATAATTTACTTATTTAACTTAATTTAAACAATTTGTATGGAGAAATTTTTAGCTTTGAGCTGCGAGTTGATAATATTTTTATAAAAATCTTCTTCGCAATTTTGTTTAAACAAATCAAGCATTATCTATTAATATTTTTGTATATTTAATTCGTACAATTTTAAGTGAATTCAATAAGGACATTGAAAAAAATCATTTGAAATTTAAAACTATAAAAAATATAAAAGATTCTTTTTGTTAACGATTTTTAAAGAAGTTTGTTGTATGAAAAAGTGGTTTCAAAAAAAAAATGGGTAAATAATCTCTAAAATTTGTAAATATTTTTTTCATGCATCGATTTTAAAATTATGGCAACTGAAGCCATTTTAAATTAGTGTTTGTCTTGGGGCCAAAATACGCCTATTTCGGAAAAACTATTATTTTTGTAAAATTATATATTTTTACAGCAGTAAATTATATTTTCAAATTTGACATAAAAATTATTTGACAGGTTACACTTTTTATAGAAAAGACCGGAAAGGGATTTGAGTTAGACTTATTGATAAAATTTTATTATAATGTTACTTGAAAAATGTTTCTAGTTTATTATTGACCAAAACTTATTATACCTGGTATCGAAAGCGTTGTAACATTGCTAAATTTCTAAAAACGTTCATTGTATAAACGTCAAAGTAACACTTGATTGTACTTGATCTATCACTTCAAATTTTGTTTCATTCTCTTTGTGTTTGTATAAATCTTATATTTTCATATTCGGTTCCTTTTCTTAAGTGACATAAATAACTTAAACCAGATTCTGACGTTTGACAAATATTTGCACAGAAATTTTTTTTGCTTTTTATTTGGTCTCTATTTTATTTATATTTTGAAATTTTTGAACATCATTTCTTTTGTGATGGCAAACTGATTTACAGATAGCAAATATTTCGACATTTCATACAAATAGATAGATGGACAAATGGACAGATGAAAAGTTAAGCATACACAACTATACACAACTATAATATCAAATTGAAAATGGTACATTGAAAAAACAAAAAAAATATAATAGAAAAAAAAGAAAAAAATGAAAAATAATTAAGAAAATTGTATTTGACAGCACCATTCAAACACTAACACTGCTAACATGATACTTTATGATACAAATAGACAGGTAGGCGTGGCCGATTTACATTATTTTCTTTCAGCTTTTTATCCATTTTAGTTTTCAAGTTATGAGAGAAAAACTATAAATTTTTGCTTAAAAAATAAAAAGTGTTCTCGCTTTACATTGGTCTGTGGGCGTGCCTATTGACCGACTTGGTCCATTTTCAATATTAATTAACATACATAAACTTTCAATGTTATTGTCAAATATGAAGACGTTATCTGCTTTTTGTCCAACCAGGAGGACGATATATGTTTTTTTTTTCCCCCCATGAACGGATGGACAAGACATATCTAAATGGATTTGGAATTTGTTGCTGATCAAGAATGTTTCTATTTTAGGGGATCTTCAATGCTTTTTTTCGGGCATTGCAAACATTATAACAAAATGAATATACCCTTAAACTCTGGGTGATGCATAAAAGTTGAAAAATTGCAGTAAAATTGAAAAAATTTTTGTTTATTTGTTTTGTTGTATAGAACATTGGCTGTAATGCCATTGGTTACAATAACAATTTGAATTGGCCAAATTTGATTTATACTAACACATTCGTAAATTATAAAAAATTTTTGGAAAATTAATGCATTGAAATTGTTCTTTTTTAAAATTTTTTAATTACAAAATCGCTTCTTAATTGTAAAACCAGTAAAAATGTTATAATAAGTTTACACTGACTGTTAAATACCCTTCAATGTTTTGAATGTATATTTGAAATACGCAAACATTAATTTAGACATTCAGAAAGCTATTTAAAAAGATATAAAAATTTTGTGAAAGGTTTTCGTTGGCTGGCAGTTCAAAACAAAAAACGTTCAGTTCATTTCAGTTTTTTTTTTCTTTTTTTGGAATATTTGTCCATAAATATTTGCTAGTTTAAGTATTAAATTTTCTATTGGTCGGTATGAGGCGATTTTATGTTTTTATTAAAATGTCTTCGAAAATTGCCACCTGTAGCTTCAGAAAAAATTTATATGGTCGGACTTCCGTCAAATAGGCGGATAGGTAGGTTTAAATCGTCTCAGGAAGTGAGTTTGAATCGATCGGCCTGACGGCGATAGATAGACGGACAAATGTATAGAGCGACAGGTAGGCTTAAATCAAATCAGGACATGATTTTGGCTCAATCGGCATGACGGAGATGGACAGATGGACAGACCTACAGACAAGCTTAAATCGAAGTGATACTTAGTCGAGCAACACAATAAAAAGTTGGTTTACTTCAATTCCCCGTATGGCTGTTACAAACATTTGCATAAATGTATAATACTCTGCGATGTAGAGTACATAATAAATTGCCATAATTTTGAAGAGTGTTCTATTATTGATTATTATTTTATTGATAAATAATTTGATTTAGCTGCCTTTAACAATAAACGAAAAAAAAAAGAAGTTTAGCGATTAGTTTCAGAAAATAAATAATAATTATAATATAAAAAAGATAAAACAAAAATGGTGAATTGATGGATAAGAAAAAAAGGCGTTAGCAACAAAAAAAAAGGCAGAAAATTGTATTTGGCTGAAGCCAAATCTTGAATACCCAGAACACTATGATATTACGACACAGATTGTATTGCAGACCTATGACCCTAATAGGGCCCTAAATTTCAATTTACTATCAAAAAAATCATAAAATTTTGCTTGATTCAAAATACAGATGCTCTTAGTATACATTGTACTGTGGACGTGCCCTTTGACTGATTTTGCTTATTTTCAATATCAATCTGAGTATAAGAACTTTTAATGCTCCTGTTAAATTTCAGCTGAATATCTCAGTTTTTATGCCCAGCAGAATATTAAAAACACATGGACAAATGGACAGGCAGGTAGATAGACCTACAGACATGTCCATCCAAATCGATTCAGAACTTGATGCTGATCAAGAATTTATTTATATTTTGTAGGATCCATGACATTTCTTTTTTTTGGTGTTACAAACCTAATAAGTAAACGAATACAGCTGCAATATCTGGATTTTATATATAAAAATTAAACCACTTAGCCTTCAAAACAAGAAAAATTTTAATAATATTAAAACAAACAAAAAAGAAAAACAAAAAAAAATATTAAAACAAAAAAATTTAAAAAAAAAAATAAAGAAAGAAAACAAAAACCTAAACTGTGACATTATTTTAAATGTCACCATCAAAATATAACTTAAGTATTTATTATTTATTTTTTAAAAAAAATAGTAACCTTAAGCAAAAAAAAAGGAAATAGGAAATAAAAATTGAATACAAAAGAAAAGGAAAAATAAACTATATTTCGGCATATACGCCTTTTTATTTTTTATTTTTTTATTTTAATTTTTACTTTTTTGTTATTTTTTTGTAAATAATGAATTTATGCATAAAAAATTTTTTAAAATTAAATATAAAAAACAAATAAAAAAAGATAACGATTTTTTTTATTATTATAAAAGATTTATAGAAAATATTTCTTTATGTATTTATTTATATTATTTTCAAAGTTTTAATTCATTTCCTTATTTGAATGAGTTCGATTTTAGACAAAAAAAATTAATTAATTGATTGAAAATCGACAAAACTTAAAAAAAAAAGCAAAAGAAAAAATTAGAAATTTTTGGGCATTCCTATGCATTCTCGCCATGTTGAAATTAGGGCCAATTTCTAGTAGCGTTACCAATAAATAAACACTTTAATGCTTTTCATCAAATAATTTAAGGAGGCAAAGTGCTTTTACAGTCTATCGGAGAAATTTCCAAATCACAGTTCAATTCACTTCAATTCAGTTCATTGGCTTTCTGTTTTACTTGATAGGCTCATACAAAGTATGTCTAAAAAAATAGCCGTGCATATCATCAAAGGCATGATGCTCCATTAACTTTCATTAATATCAAAATATTTGACCTTACTTCTAATGCGTTTTGGCATTAAGCGATATTTTTAATTTCCAAATAATATAGAAAATTTTTCAAGAAACCTTAACTTTAAGTTTAACATTAGTTTTAAAATTTCTAGAAATTTGTTTTATGTGATTCTACGTTTTAATTCAAACATCCTCCATTTTGTTTTATTGAGGCCTAACAAATTTTTATCACATAAGTTCTATGGAAAATATATTTATATTTTTATATTTTATCTTAAATTTGATTTGCCATAATTAATTTCTAATAAGACAAACTAGTCAAACGGGCTAAAAAGTTTTTTAAAATATTTTGAAAAATTCAATTCAATACAATTTTGATGTAACTTTTCTCTTTTTTCTATGGTTGGTTGAGGCGTGAGGAAGAAATGCCAGAACCATGCAGGTAACATCAAGTTTAGATATTTGGATTTAGTTTCAATAATTTGTATTTCATGTTAAAAATGTCTCTGTAAAAATGCTTAAACAAAGAATATTGAAAAAATATTGAAAAAATATTGAAATACGATTTTAACTCTCTCTCAAGAATCATACTTATTCTTGTTACAAATAAATCATCCTTAATAATTAAAATTATTATTATAAACTTAAAAGTATTAAAAAAAAAAATACTAATAAAAGTAGAAAAATTGGCTGAAAATTTCCAAAAAAAAAAAAAAAAATTTGAGAAAATTTGAGAAAATTTGAGAATATCGCATGCATGAAAACTGTATCACAATCATTACATTTCATGTAACATGAAAAATAATTTTATGTTACATGTCACATTTTGCTATCAAAATGCCAACAAAAAAAAAAAACGATCGTAATCGCTTGTTTGGATTTCTCTTTCTCTGCTTCTTCTTCTTGCAGTTTGTAACATATTTTTTCATGGATTTTTTTTTCCTTTGTCTATTTGTTATTGTTTGTTTTACTTTGTTTTATTGTTGTTATTATTATTGTTGTTCTTGTGGGAAGCATCACACGGAAAGAAAACATAATTTGAATACAGAAAGTATAAGAATTTTTATGTGTCCGCATTTATTCAAGTGTGTTTTGAGGCCTGTGTGTATGTATATTTTGTATAACTATGACACAATTCATACTTTATATAAATCTATTACAATTAAGCTATATGTTGCTATATGGTGCCGTTATTGTTATCGTTACTGTTACTGTTTGTATTGTTATGTCAATTTTTATACAGTAAAATGAAGTAAATAAAATCAAATGAAAAAATGAAAATAATTTATAATGAGAATAGAAACAGCAACAGTAACAGTAACAGTAACAGTAACAGTAACAGTAACAGTAACAGTAACAGTAACAATAACAATAACAGCAACAATATCCAACAAACAATGTGCAACAACAATAATATTGATGGCAAAATAACGAAAACAAACAAACAACAATAATCAAAAACAAAAAATATGGAAAAATTTGTGCAATTTTTGTGCAATTTTAAATGCAACGTAATCAACATTTTCTTACATACATTTAAGTATACAAATGCATGATATATAAGTAAGATAATTATATTTGGCTAAGATATCCCAGATATTTGGCTTGGATATCCCACCATCAAGACACCATGATATTACGATTGAGAAATTGATTCAGGTTTTTCAGAAGTAAATTGAAAACGTCCATATAAAAAAATGAAAATTTGTTATTGTATAACTTCATATAAGCGTATTCGAATTGTATGATTTTTGGACAGACATTGTAGATTAAGAGCCTTCCTATTTTTTGCAAAATATCAGCTTTCTAACTTTTGCAGTTTGCACATGATGAGCAAAAAACTATGAAATTTTGGTTAAAAAAAAAAAAAAAACAGAAATGCTCTCTATTTATGTTGCACTGTGGGCGTGTCCTTTGATCAAATTAATCCATTTTTATTATATACCTGCATGCAAGAACTTCCAATGATTCTGCTAAATTTGAGCTTGATATCTTAAATTTTACAATCAAAAGAATAGTTTATAACAGATAAACAGAAAGACGGACAAACGGACAGATGGACAGATGGACAGACGTATAGACATATCTAAAGAAATTCAGAATTTGATGCTGATTTGGAATCTGTATACTTTAAAGAGTCTCTAAGGTTTTCTTCTAGGTGTTATATACATAATGGCAAAGTGAATATGCCACCAACTCTGGATGTTGGTTATAAAAATGTGTACTTTAATTTTTATTGCTATTTCATACACTACATTATCAATGATATTATAACATTATCATAAATTTGTGCATCTAATTTGTTTTTTTTTTATTATTTTCATTATGAAACTAAACTAAATATACTTAACAAAATATAAACGATCAATCTGTATAATCCTTTACAGCCATTGCCGCGTCATTATCTCGGCATTATCTCGCTCATTGAAATTGTAAGACGCAATGAAATTTTCTTAGGTAGGCGTGTTCCTTTTTTTGGAAAATTTTTAAATGAATATCTATTATTAGAAATGGCTGGCCCGATTTAGAAACTATTTCATTCAAAATGATAAATATTTAGCTTGAAATTAAAGTCAAATTATAATTAATAATAATTAAGAGTAAAATTAATTAAATTTTTTGAATATTTCTTTATATTCCCATAATTATTGTCAAAAGGAAAACTTTACAATTTGAATGTTGAATTGAAGTTGTATTTAAAATGCGAGATCTTGTAACTGTACATTCCAAGGTAAATTGGTCAACTTTGGAATAGATCGCATCTTGTTTTGGATAATTTTCATATATTGATTAAAAATAATTAAGCATTTTAATTAAAGAATTACAATTTAATTTTTTTTTTTTTTGTTTATTTTTAATATCTTGACTTTCTGATGACATTGAGACTCGCCTGCGATCGCTTGAAAAATCTTTGCATGTTTGCATTTTTTTTTCTCAACGTAAAAAGATCATTTTATTTGGATTTTTCTATTCCTTTTTGCTTTTTTTTATATTGTTTTTATTTTATAAATTATATGCAATGAATTTAAATAAATTTATTTATTTATTTATTTATTTATTTATTTATTTATTTATTTATTTATATTTGCTTAATAAAGAAATGAGGGTGAACGCCATTGACTAACTTCTAATTGATTGACTGACTGATTTTTCATGAAATTATGTTATGAAATGAAACAAATAAAAAAAAAAAAAGAAGAAGAAGAAATCACCATCTAAATATGAAACTTTTGTAATGTTTTAATTTAAGCGCTGCTGAAATATTTTATATTGGAAATGCCATGAAAACCAGAATTTATTATGACTAATTAATTAGTCAAAATAAAGTCTAATAAATATCCATTAAATTGTCAAGTTAAATGTCATTTTTTTTTCCAATGAGATCTTTTTACGTAAGAGAAGTTATGAAAATTTTCATTGATACAAAATGGAATTTTTTTCTTCAACAGATTCAAGGGACTTTTTTTTTTGTCGGAAGGCCTTGACATAGATTCATATTTAATTTAATTATTGCAAGGCAAAAACAAAAAAATTAATTAATCAGTTCGTGAAACAATTTAACTTTGTATGTCTGCCAGTCCATATAAATTTGTTAAATAAATTCAAGTTAATTAGTTTTTTTTGAAGATATTTTAATGATGACTTTAGTGGGGCGTGTTTCTCTGTTTGCATTTTTTTTTTTTTTTTGAATCCAAAGGGGCAATAGGGAATCAAATTATGGCAAGATTAATTAACATAACTTATCACAAGATATTTTGTAAAAAAAAAATATCATATTAAGGAAAAATATATAATTTTGAAAAAATCAGAATATTATTTTTGAAATAATCTGCCTTGCAACGTACTTTATACATTCGTCTAAATTAATCCAAAAATTACAATTATTCAGTTCTTTCTTTGAATTTTTCTTTTCTTTTGATTTTCAAATTACTTTAAGCTTTAAGGGTGCGACTTTAATCAAGTCTAATTTCAAAAATGACATTTTTTTTTTCTTTTTTAAAAATGTTGCAAGCAGGAAAATATCACTGAAACTTACATTATATATATATACATATATATATACATACATATATACATTTATATTTTTTGTTATGGTGACATTTCGTGTTGTAATTAATAAAAAATAAAATGAAAATGTTAATAAAAGAAATAAGGAAAATTATATTTGGCTGAAGAAAAGTCTTGGATACCCACACCACCAAGTCGTTGATTGTTATTTTTAATGGAATTGATCTGATGTAACATCATATGCAAGAATCCTGTAGTCAGTTGTAGTCACTTCTAGTCTAAGGCGATTAAGAAATTAACGAAATTAAATTAGTCTAATCTTGCAATTATTTGAAAATGATACGAAAATTTAAGTATTTGGTGTTGGTGAGGGATGGTGGTGGGGGAGGGGGGGGGGGGCTTGTTCAAAAAATATATCGATTTTACAGCAAATTTGGTACACATATTTCTATGGTCAAAATACAATCAGAGCCAATTTTTTCTTTAAATTTATTTAAAATTTTAACGTTACTTCAAAAAAAAAAAAAAAAGTTCAATGGAAAACTGTCTTAAAAATGGGTCGATTTGAAAAAATTTTAATATATATATAAATAATATAAAAAATATATATATAAGTTGGACATTTTTTCACACATTCGTCATATGGAGAGTGAGTGTAAATCTGATCCGTTTTTTTACCATTTTTGTCTCTAGATCAAAAAAACAGCTACAAATCCAATTATATGAAAATATCTCAAATATTGCGACCTGTAGGGGGTAGATGGACGGAACGAAATCTATTTGGCATAACAAAATGTGAGTTTATTTGAACTCTTTCTTGATCTTACAAATATTCACACTTCCTCATAAAATTCTGTACCACAAGTGGTGTAGGGTTTTAAAAAACTGAAAAAAAAACCCAGAAAAAAAAATATTTTTTTTTTTGTTTTGTTTTTTGTTTTTTAGTAGGCGTAATCGATTTAGGTATCATAAGTGCATAAGTTGCACTTACGTTACAAGTTTAATGTTAATACGTTACTTAGTTCCTTGTTACGTTAATTAATAGATTGATTATCTGCATTTGATGTAAAAATATATAAATTTTCCCCGCTTTTTATTGCTTTTTAGATGATGTTTTTTTTATCAATTTTGTTTCAATTTTTTTTCTTGCTAAAGCCACAACGAAAACAGGCAAAACTAAAATCCAAGAAGAAAACAAAAAAAAGAAAATTAATAAAGCTAGTATGAAAATTATATATGGCTAGGGCCAAATCTTGAATACCCATCTTTTAGATACAGTTTGATATTATGAACCAACATTTTTATAATTATTAGTTTAAGTTACATACAAATTATAAATATTTGTTAAAAAAGTAGAGATGTTTTAAATTTGTGTTGCATTGTAGGCGTATCCACAGGCAATAAAACTTTCAACACTTTTGGCAAATTTAAAATTAATATGCTGATTTTTGCAGCTTAAAGAGTGCCACTAACTCGTAGATACACAAATGAACAAAAAGACAAACTGGCAGACATGTCGATCGGTTTCCTCGTTTAATGTTACTTTATGAAGCCTCTGATGTTTTCTTTTGGGTCGTTACAATTATTATGACAACATAAAAATTCCCCCCCCCCCCCTTCACCCCTTCCATCCACCGCCCCCAAATTCTGGGTGATTTTTATAAAACGAAGCAAAAGAATGGAAAATGAAATATCGCATAAGTTTCATCAAACTTATTTCTCGCATTTTAGGTTTTCCTATGTAGAAGTGTGTTTAAATATGCTCAATGAGTGTTAAATAATGTATATGCTAGTGTTGTCTCTATGTTGTTGTTGTTGCTGTTATTTTGGGCTCTTTGTACTTACTTATTTACTTAAAGTAACTTAACCAGATTTTAAGTGATAATAAATTAAAAACAACAAAAAGAGAACATTTCTGTTTTGACTTCTTGTTGTTGCTATTGCTTTTACTTTATATTATTATTAGTATTGTTGTTGTTGCGTCTATTAATGTTATTGTTATTGTTAATTATTATTATGATTACACCTATTTTAATAAATATACATTTTTTTTGATCGTTTGCATCTTTTTATCCCTCATATTTATCCTTTTTTCATTTTTCCTCTTAATTTGAAAAATTTTTTTTTAAAGTGTGTACTTGTTTGTGTTTTAGTATTTCATATTTTGCCCCTTCTAAGTTGTTAAGTTGTTATATGAGTGAGTGAGGAGAGAGAGAGAGAGAGAGAGAGAGAGAGAGAGAGAGAGAGAAAGAGAAATAGATAGAGGAAAAAAAAGCCAAAAATACGTTATGCATATTTGCGCAGGAATCTCATTAATTATGTTGATAAATGACAGTAAAATTACAAAATTAAATATTATCATGATTATCATGTCATCAATATAATTTTGTTATATGAATCTTTTATCTAAATAATTAATAACATAAATGACATAACCTAAATATTATCATTTAAATATGTGTCTGGTAAATTTTATGAAGAATAATTGAACAAATACATTTAAATGTATATCATTTATCTTTTGAAATATCGATTTGTAAATGTTTTACAAAAATAGTTATAAAACAAATTTTTAAGATACGTATCATACGATTGGACTCGGTGTATTAATCTAAATTTATCATATATCTGCCTATACATTTATCTCTGCGTTTGCCTTTGCGTCTGTTTGTGCGTCAGTCTTTGCATCTGTCTTTGCAGCTGTCAGTGCATCTGTCTCTCTGTTTGTCTTTCTGTGTCTATCTTTCTGCGTCTGGAAGCAACCAGTATCGAAAAGCACCTGCTCAATTGGGAGTGGCTCATGAGATGGTCGTTGGTATTGCCGGCCATCAGGGGGAACCATGTGTCACGAGATCCGACCAAAAATTTAATTTTCTACCACGGTATCACCAGTTTTAATAAAGCCTATTGTGGTGATATTGAGGTTGGCTTCATGTGGGCTGGGGGACCTACATCGCGGGCGTTGCTCGTTCAAACATATATATGCTTGTCGTGCAGGGTCCCATTTCTCAAATAAAATGGATAGCTGGGTAGGCTTATTGAGCTAAAACCAAACTAAGCCAAGAAGTCATGGGAAACCTCCGAACTTGGATACTAAAGGCTAAGCTTTGTATATAAGATTAATATGGGCTTCAAATTGGAAGCTAGTCGTGGCGATAACGTGTACCATGTGTAGATAATTACCAACACTAGCGCTCACTTGTACAATTGTTTACCATGCAGTTAAGCCTTCACGGCAGGTGTGCATGTAAAACACACATGGAACTGTCTCTCTGCGTGTTTATATCCATTTGTCTCTCCGCCTGTCCTTCCGTCTATCTCTGCATCTCTCTATCCGTCCATCTAACCATCTGTCCTCCGCCATCTATATCCGCCTATCCTTCTGCGTCCGTATATCCGTCTGCCTCTCCGCCTGCCCCTCTGTTTGTCTCTCCGTCTGTCTTTGCGTCTTTCTATCTCTCCATCTAACCATCTGCCTCTCCATCTGTCTTTGCGTCTGTTTCTCCGTTGGTCACTCCATTTATCTCGGCGAGATAATATTTTGTGCTCGTTTTTTCCTACAGTTCTATAAAATGAAAATATAAAAAAAGAAAGATTGGAAATCTACTAAAACAGGCAAATTTGGCAAGAAAAATTTTAGAATTTTAGAATCGTTAACTAAATTTTATGTAACCAGAATTTCTTGTAATTTATTAAATTGTACAACTTGAACAAGAAATTAAAATTTTTTTTCTTAATTAAAAGAAAACATTCGTTTTTTTTTTGTGTCAATTAAACCTTAAGGCTAACAAAAACAAAACTATAAACTGTAAAAAAAAAAGAAAAAATTAAGAAAAACAAAAAAAGATATACTGAAAAACTTTTGCTCTTAAAATTCATTTCAATCTGTTTAGTAATTTTACTGTAACATAATTAAATAAACGAATTAATGAATAAAAATTTATAACCAAATAATATACCGAAACACGTTCCACTTATCTATAATTAACATACATACATACATAAATAAATTAATTAATTAATGCTTTTAGAAATTGGATTAACGGAATAATAAAACGAAAGAAAGAGTTTCAATTTAAAAGTAAAAACAGTAATTTAAATTTCATTTATTTTCTTTTTATTGTGCATTTTTTTGTTTTTTTATAAATTTTTTAATTCTTAAAATGGTAAAGTATGTCAGTCATGTTATGTTGTGCTATTATTAATTTTTAGAAAGACATGCCATTCTTTATCATACACGTTTTCCAATTTAATGAGAATAATGAGAAGAATTATAATCATAATTATAATTATAATTATAATTATAATTATAATTATAATTATATTTAATATAATGGAAATAATAAATAATAATAAGTGCAAACGCTGTATTCACTCTGAAATAACTTACAACACTTGGCTAAATGTAATGAGAAAGTCTAGAATCGGAAAGTTCACCCGCTTAGCAAAAATGAAGTGGAAAGACTCAGGCAACATGTAATGTGAAATATATGACAAAGGCGACACGTTATTGGCGAAATTGTTCATCTTCGTCTAGAAAGCATTGAAGTATGCTCGAGCAGGATAAAAGTGGTTAACAATAAATTATGGATGCATAATATTATTCTTAAGCAGTCTCCGTGGGGTAATATCTAACCATCCGCGCCGCGGAAATATAAATAAATGGCGGAGAGGCGTAGGCAGGAATGAACCCGGGTCCTGCTCTGTCTATAAATCGTGCATTTCAACAATTATTGCAAAAGCTAGAGATGTTTGAGATGCTTTAAGGTCTGGCATTTGCGCCCTGCTATTGCCGGAAAGAGATAAATACCTTAGAGTTACGAGTTCGGAATAAATCAGCTTAAGATTCAAAAACAACTTTGGCTACTTGTGTAAAAGAGCCTAAGTATTGCCAGCAGCCCTATCTAGAAGCCTTCTCAATCTAGAAGGATCAAAGCCAACAAAACGACCTCTGCTGGCAAATATAGGTAACACAAAACTATGGTACGCATGTCCAGTGTGAGCAAGCCTTTAACATAACAAGCGGCCCAAACGCAAAATAACTATCGCATATAAAAAATATGTTTTATATTCGGACAAAGCTACGCGTATAGGACATTATTGGATTAGTCAGCAAATATAGTGGCAGCAACCACTATCAATTGATATTTTGTCGGACTCGAAAGTACGTTCTATAGACCTATGCTAAAAAGTCAATATGTGATACGGAAAATAAACAAATAACAAACAAGAGATAAGAGAAGTACCATTATATTGGTATCTATAAAGGTTTCTCAAAAATTAGTCGTATACCACAAACAGAAACGTAGATGGCCAGTCAAGGACAGGCGTTATAAATGTAGGTACATATTTAAAATGGAATGATGTGAGAAATGTATTAAAGAAAACGGTAATACGATCATTAATGAGTAGAAATTTTAATAATAACAACAACAGAAACACACTAAAACAAGTTCTTTGGATAATTTTCCATTTCAATACACTTTTATTCTTATTGATCTTTATTTCTCGGCCTTTTCTTTTGTATAATTTTTCACAAAAACTTCACTTGGTATATTGCAGTAAGCGTTTTACATGCATACCTGCCGTGAGGGCACAAACGTACATAATGATCGCTAGCGTTGGTAGTCACATCACACAGGATGCATGCTACCGTCATGACTAGATTCCAATTTAAGGCCTGCATTGCACCTTATATACATGGCTTAATCTTTGGTATAAAGATTCGGAGCCTTCTTATTACTCCTAGGCTTAGCTTAAATTAGCCCGATAAGCCTACCCAGCTAGCCATTTTATTTGGGAAATGGTAGCCTGCACGACAAGCATATATATGCTTGAACGAGCGACGCCCACGATGTGGGCACCACAGCCCCCACGAAGCCAACCTCAATATCACCACAATGGGCATATTAAAACTGGTGATCCCGTGTTACCAAATTAAATCTTTGGATCTGATCTCGTGACTCATGATGAACCCTGATGGCCGGCAACCATGAGCCACTCCCAGTTGAGCAGGTGCTTCTTGGGACTGGTTGCCCCCATTTCACTTGCTACAATTGGCAATATAATACAACACAAATACAAACATATATGGACAGATATAATTGTTATATTTTATGGCATTTGCGATATTTCTTTTGGAGTTTTGCAAACGTTATAAGAAAATTAGTTTGCGCATAATTTAATTTCTGAATGATGAATATAAAAAGGGTTCATAATATACTCAATTATTTTCTATTGCTTGATTTTTATATAAATTTTAATAAACATATATATGATTACATAATTTTATAAAGAAAATGTCAAGTTTCTTGGTATTATGGCATTATGCCATTATGGCATTATGGCATATTATGGGTGTTGTCTATTATTTATATATAGATATAGCAAGTATTATATATGTAACATATAGATTTTTCAATGTTGCCATCGATTGTTGTTTTGATTTATCTTGTATTATTCAATTGTCCATTAAACGTCAAATTGAACAAATATCCATAAAAAAAAAAACCTTTAAGAAAAAAAAAAACAAAGAAATCAAGAAAGATTATTAGATGTTTAACACATAAGGAAAATCATATGAAATGCCAGTGAAATCAAGAGGAAAATAAGGCAAAGTAAAAGCTAATATAAAGTACAAAGAAATGTACAGAAGAGAAAAGAAAAGAAATGAAAAGAAAAGTGCCAGCACAAAATAGAAAATATACATAGATATAGGAATCGGTTTGGAATAATATGAAATGGCATGGTATGGCATGGAATGTTAAGTAAAAGAAATAAAAATACAAAAATATATTTAAAGCAAAAATGTTAACAAATGTATAAAAATTCAATAGGAAAGAAACGCTCCACCTTAAAATGTATAATCGTAATTATATATATATATATATATATATATATATATAAAGCGAGAGAGAGAAAAAGAGATAGAGTGCAAGAGAGAAAGAGAGATAGATTGCAAGACACATAGTATAATATATATATATATATATATATATATATATATATGTATATAGAGAAAAAGAGAAAAAAAAATTTGAAAACTAGCGGTTGAATAATAATAAACCTGTTTTCATTGCATAGCACAATTTTTATTATTTTTCTTTATTTTTTCATCTCTTCTCTTTTCTTATATATTTTCATATTTTTTGTAACTTATGTATGCCAGTTATCACTTTAAGTGTAACCAAAATGCTTGGTAAAAAAGGTAAAAACTAACAAGAAAATGAAAAAAAAAAATTTAAAGAAAATCCAAACTGATTAGACATCTGGTCTGCTTGTTGTTAATTCAAATTAAATTCCCATATTAAAATATTTGACTTTATCATTATTATCATAATTATCATTATTATTATTATTATTTAATTTTTCATAGCATGTAATTGTTCTCCATTCTGACACTTCTTAATTATTTCAAATTATTTTAATTAAAGTAAATCTTTTAGGAAAATTCAATTAAATTCATTTATAATTATGTTTTCTTATGATTTTTTTTAATATTATTTTAATTAAATAACTAAAATATGTTTAAGTAAATTAATTAAATTAATTATGAAATTAATTTAATTATAAAAAATATATTTAATTATTATTAGATTTTCTTTGTTCATATAAATTTATTTTTATATCATTTATCCTGATATTGAAGGTACACTAATTTTCTCATTAAGTTTGTAACGCTTAAGAGGAAGCCTCAGAGTCTCTATGAATCGACTTAAATCGTCTATCTATCTCTGTTTGATCGTTTGTGGTAAATATTCTTCTAGACGTAAAATAAAAGAGCAATTTGGCAGGAATGGGCTAAATCGTATAAAGGACACGCCTACAGAGCAATGCAAACTGAAAGTACCTCTGTTTTTTTTTTTTTCAAAACAAACATTTAAAATTTTTCACTTATAACTTAAAAACTGAAATAGTCAGAAAGTTGAAATTTTGTCTAAATTTACACAAAAAAAAAAATCTTATAAATTGTCCAGGCATAACCGTTATTAAACAACTGTAAATTATTTATCTGTAGATATTCCAGATTTGGCAATTAAAATTTTATTAAGAATTCCCTTCAAGTCCATATTTAAGATCATGAAATTTTTATAGTTTAATTTTAATTTGTTTTTCAAACGCTTTAAAAAATTTTAATGCTCTTTATTTATTGATTTTTATTAGAAATTTGTGCAAAAAGTGTAGAAGTTTTGCTTTTTCTTTTTTAATAAAATTTTTATTAACTTAGAATTAACAATTAACTTAAAATTATTTTATGATTAAATTTAATTATAACAGCTTTTTCTTTCATTTCAAATCCGAATGTTTAATTGTTCAATTTTATAAGATAATTTGAACCAATTTCATATTTTTAGAATGAATTTTCCCATGCAAATCTTTTTTGACAAAAAAAAAAAAAATGTCTTAATATGAAAAATAAAATTTTAAAATTTTCAAGAGTTATACAACAAATTGCTGTTTTCAACAAATTTTAATAAGTAAAAAAAAAAGTATGACGAATTATTTAGAGATCGTTTCGCTTAATGATAAATTTAAAGTACATGAAATTTGCAATAATTTAGAATTTTGACTTTTGAAATTCTCTTTATAGACATTTTAATTAAATTGAGAAAATTTTTGTTGAATATTTAGAAGTTTTCATTTATTTTTTTTTTTTTTTTATTTCTTTTTTGTTTGCTCTTTAATGCTTTTCATTATAAAATAATTATAATAATTTTCTTTTTTCAAGTATTTACTTTACAAAAAAATAATGATAATAATAAATCTTTATAATCACTTATATTACATTGTTAAATAATGCATGAACGTTCAAATATACAGACATATATGCTTAAAGAAAATGCTAAAAAAATACTTCATCACATTTATTTATAAAAAAAAATGTTAGTTACCAAAAAAAAAAAAAAAAAAAAAAGTAAAGGAAAAAAAGTAGCAAACAATAAAGTTAAGATATTTTGGTTTTTATGATTGTTAAATATAATTAATATTCTATACATATTATTATATATATATATATATATATATATATATATATATATATATATATATAATAAAGAAAATAAAATGAAAGTCATATTCAACATTGAAAAGGAAAAATTACAAATAAATGTAGGCACACATTTTTTTTTATGTAAATGACTTTTACGGCCTCTTAAATTATTTGAATAATTATTATAAATATGTATCAAGCAATAATTGCCAATATATTCATTTTATGATAATGTTTGTAACACACGAAAAAGAAGCATTAAAGTATTCTATAAATTATATACAATTTTGATCAGTTTTAAATTTTGCATCGTTTTAGATAGGTCTGTCCGTCTGTCCATGCCTGAAATTTTATAAAAAAATTGGAAATTTTTTATATACAGAAAAGAAATTGAAATTGGTTTGATTCGATTAATAGATACGTTCATAATTTTATTTTAAGTGAGAATGTTTGGTTTTTAAGAAAAATTTATACAGTTTCACTTAAAACTGAAAAATTGCAATAATTTGAAAGTTGAAATTTTGCATGAAAATGAAAAAAATGTTGTCCTTTTGTTGTCGGTCACGCCTACCAAATGTTATACATTAGCAAGTTTTATTTAGTTTTTGTAAAGTTTTTCCAAAAAAAAATTTATGGAACGTTTGGTTGTATGTGTGTTGCTCTTAAATGTTGCTCTTAAATGTTCGCTCTTAAATTATGCTGTATATCGAAAATTTGCCATTCAGCCATTTATAATTTTTTACTTAATTTTTTTTTTTTTCAAATTTGAATTTGGGAAACACGCAAACATATTTTTTGTTCGTTTTTGAATAAATTTTATCAGAAAAAATATTAAAAATTTATAAATTATTGTATTGCAGAAAAATTTATTCAAAACGTTTCAAAATTATTTTGGGAATCATTTTCTGAAATTAGTTAGAATTATTTTAAGTATCGATTGAAAATTATTTTCTGCATTAAAATGATAATTTTTTGAAATGTTTGCCAACGCCCGCATGAATCTATGAAGAATCATTTTATGAAATCATTAAAAATCATTTGAAGAATCAATTGAGAACTGACAAATCTGATTGACTGAAATTAGCTTGTTTTTTGTTCAAATCTAAACAAATAGAAGTTTTTGAGTAAATCTAAATTATAAAATCTAAGAGCCTCAAGGAATAATATTGCGAAATGATTTAAACGAAAATCGTGTATTATTAAAGAAAAAAATTTTTCATCTGATACTTAACTTGGAATCGTTTTCTGTATCGATTTAAGCATATCCTTACATCTGTCTTTCTGTCCATCTATTCATCTATCTGTTTGTTATCAAATTATAAATAATATAATTATTAATTGAATTGATATTAAATAATTAAAAAATAATTCAAAAAATTTAAACTGCTTTTCATTTATTTGACTTTTTAATTACATTTGGCAAAGTGATGTAAGTTGTTTGAGACTCGACCTCAATCAACTTTAAAGTACTACCTTAATTTACTTTAACAACTCTAATTTTAATGAGGCAATTTTAGCTTTAAGAGAAATGAAATGATATTTAAAATTTAAAAAAAAAAAAAAAAAAGAAAACAGGCGAAAATTTCAGCAAATCAATAATTTATTAATCATATTAAATAATAACAAAATTTTATAGAATGTTTTATATATCGATTTAAGGAAAATGCTAGTTCATTAAATATGCAGAGATTTTTTATATATATATATTTTTTAATTTTACAATTTTGCAATTTATTTATTTTTTTTTTTAAAATTTCGCAAAGTTACTAGTATAAATCGTACGTTCGAGAAAAACGTTCCAAATATTAGATTTCTACAAGGTCTTTTAGACTTAACAAGTAACCAGCAAGAAATCACATTTTCATTTTATTATAAAATGTATATTTTTCAGTCTGGCTTGAAGTCATTTCTTCAAATTTTTCAATAATTTCTATAAACTTTTAAATTGATTTTTTCACAGCGAATTATACAAAAATATTATGAAAAAATATTTTTGACATTAATCAACAAAAAAATTATCTAAAAAATATCTATATATATTTACTTAAATGGGTATATTTCTATCGATATAAAGAATATCTAAAATTTTCGAGTTTTTATAAATTTTCATAGAAATTTTTTTGTTTACGCATAAAAATTTTCAGCATACAACGTTCGTTTGGACTACAAAATCTTTTCAAAATATTACATTAAAAAAAGAAGAAAAAATAAAAGAGATAGAAAATTTGTAGAGAAAACTTCAAATAGCAGAAGTCGAAAATGTAAAGTAAGGTAAGTAAGAGCTAGCAGAAAAGAAAATAGAAAAAAACCGCAAACAAATTATTCCATGGAACCAATAAAATAATCAAGGAAAACATAGAGATAAATAATATTTGATAAAAACAATTTTTGAATTTCTTTAATATATTTTTAAATATTTGGAAATATCTAAGAAATTTCATAATATTTTCGATAGAATTTCATTTAATTAAAGTTTTCTAAAAAAATTTTTTTTCTTTTATTTTGCAAAAATAAGGAAATGTATTTTTATATTACCCTTTCTAGTTATTTTTGAAATTTTATATATTTTTAAAAATTTATTATTAAAATACATTAAATTAAAAATAAAATAAAATAATATAAAATGAATAAAAATCTTTAATTGGAAAAAACAAAATCTTTTATACTACTTATAATTACAGTTATAGTTACAGTTACAATTGCAAAACTAAAGGAAACTAACGAAAATGTGAAACAAAAAAAAAAAAGAAGAAAAAGAAGAAAAAAAGAAAAAAAAACGAAAACGTAGAACGTAGATAAAATAGAGAAAACAAATAAAATAACTTACCTTTAATGCGCTGTGGCTGAGTTCCCGTTACCCGTAACGCATGGATTGTAACGGCAAATAAATCCACAATAAATAACAGTACAATGGCGACAGGCAATTGAACGATTCTAACACTCATGATCAAGCGTATTATTTTCTTCTCTTTCTTCTTCTTTATTTATTTAATTATTTATTTATTTCGTTGTTATTGTTGTTATTGTTGTTATTATTGTTGCTTCAAATTCTATTCTATTCTACTTGTATTATTTTATATGAATTTTATTTTATATGAATTCATTTATTGTAAAATACATTTAAAACAAAAACAATCAACCAAAAAGTAAAACGAAAAAAAAAAAAAAAGAAAAACTGAAATCAAAAGCTGAAAAATGAAACTAAAAAAATTTAAGCACTTAATACACTTTGTATTTCTTTTTCTTAGTCTTATTGTTCTTTTTTAAAATTTGCTTTTAAAATTTAAGCTTTTAAAATTTGTTTTCTTTATATAAATTTGCTTTTGCTTTTGCTTTTGCTTTTGCTTTTGCATTACATTTCAAAAACTCTTTATTTATTTAATTAGATTTATCTTATCTTCCTTTGCTTTTTTGCCTTTTTTCTCTCACTTTAAATGATTTAACTTTAAGAAAAAATTATATGTCTTAATTAAAAAAAATTTTTTTTTGTTAAAAATCAAAAAAAAAAAAATTCTATTTAGATTATTATTAATTATTGTTATTGCAATTAATATAATTTTGTTTATTGTTATATTTCTCTAAAAAAGAAAATTTATTAATACTTTTCTTTGTTTTCTTTTTGCTTTCTTTTTGCTTTATTTTTTGCTTTGTTTTCTTTGCCTTTTTAATAAGTATAAAGAAAAATAAATATTTCTTTATTTAGATAATTAAATAGATAAACTAGCCTAAGTCCAGCTTAAAATAGCTGCGGTGGCAGTGTTTAATATAAATTAATGCTATACTGTCGCGTTTTATCGTGTACGATCGTCGCGATATCGAGATCGTAAATGAAATATGAAGTATATAATTTTATAGTTAAACAATTTTTACTAACACTAAGTTTGATTTCTTTACTCTAATCCAGTTAACATGACCCAACTTTGCTCAACTCTGCTCAACTCTGCTCAACTCTGCTCAACTCTGTTTAATTTTGCTTAATTATGCTTAACTTTGTTTAACTCTTAACTCTGCTCGATTCGTTTTGACTCTATTTGATTTTACTGTACATTGTTCTAATTTATTGAGCTCTATATAAATTAACTTTGCTCCATTCAATTGAATACAATTCAAATATAATTTTATTTTTTTATTTCTTATTATTGTTATTATTTTTTTATTCATATCAAATCAAATCAAATCAAATCAAATCAAATCAAATCAAATCAAATACTTTCAAATGTTATTCTCATCAAATGTACAACAACAAGCAATGTCTCTCTGAACTAGTTCAAGCTTTTTATAGGCGGAAAGATAAAGATGCTGTCTAATGTCGGCGTATCATAAATTACTTGCTATTGTTCTTCTTCTTATTCTTCTTATTCTTCTTCTTCTTTTGATTATTATTATTATTATTATTATTATTATTATTATTATTATTATTATTATTTTATTATTGTTGTTGTTGTTGTTGTTGTTGTTGTTGTGTTGTTTTGTTGTTTTTATTATTTTTATTGTTATTATTATTATTGATATTGTTGTTGTTGCTGCTACTGCTATTTATTAATATTATTGTTATTATTATTTATTATTATTATTTTTTTGTTTATCTGTATCCAATGAATGCCATGCATGTGTCATTCATGTGCCATTTTGCATTAACAATTATTTTTATGAAAAATGTTGTTTCTTCTTTTTACTTTCTTTAAAATATTTCTTAAAATCTCTTTCAACATCTTTAATTGTTTTCCTTTTCTTTTCTTTTCTTTTCTTTTCTTTTTTTTTTCTCTTACGCTTTCAATTTTAACTCTTTATTTTAAAGTCTTCTTTTATATGTTGGCTTATTTGTAAAAAAAAAAAAGTAAAAAAAAAATAATGATTCATTTGCAAAGGCAAAAAAGAAAAAAAACAAAAAAATAAGAAAAATTCACAAAAAAAAAACATTAAGAAAAATTAACAAAAAAAATTAAGAAAAATTAACAAAGAAAAAAATTAAGAAAAATTAAAAAAAAATTCACAACAAAAAACAAAAAACAAAAAACAAAAAAAAAAAAGAAAAAAATAATGAAAAAAAGTAACTTTAAAGAAAAATTCATTTATCCAACTCAAATATTATTATTTGTACTTTTATTTTAATTAAAATTTTTCTTTTTCTTTTATTTTTTTTTTTTAAATTTTTTTTTTTAAATTCACGTATCGCGCTTAAACATCAAACTGACTAATAAACATATGAAACGGACGATTATATAAAACCATCGTCCCATGAAGCATAATTCGAATGAAAAACTTTTCATATTTCTTAGGCTTGTTAGTTTTTTCTTTTTTTCTTGGTATTGTTGTTGTTATTGTTGTTGTTGTTCCTTTTTACTTTTGTCTTGTCTTATTTCATAGTTTTGAATTCAATTATTTATACGAAAAGTATCTCTTTACTTTTGTCGTTTTCTCAAAATTTTATTCTTTGTTTTCTTTTTTTTTTTGATGTTTTTTGGTTTTTGTTGTTTTTGTTGTTGTTGTTTTTTTTTTGTTTTTATAGCTTTCATTCTCTCAACAAAACAATTGGTGTTCAATGCAATCGACTTCAATTTAATGGGATACAAAATTCATGTTGTGCAAGAGAATTGGTATATAAAATCTTTTGGAGAGTAACAGCAGCATCAATAGTGGCAACAGCAGCAGAAGCAGTAGCAGCAGAAGAGTAGCAGCACAAGCAGCAGCAGCACAAGCAGCAGCAGCATTAGCAGCTAGTTGCTAATAATGTTGTTGTAATGTTAATGCATTAACTAGCAACATATATTAACAGCAATAACATGAATATTAACAGTAGCAGCAGCATAGCAACAGCAGCATAGCAGCAGCAACAGCAGCAGCAGCAGTAGCAGCAGCAGCAGCAAAATATTATTTCTCATTTAATTGAGTACTAACTTGATTTTATTTAATTTTCTTTTTCTGTTACTAATTGTTGTTGTTGCTGTTGTTGTTGTTGTTGTTGTTGTTGTTGTTATTGTTGTTGTTATCGTTAACGACCATTTATATTTATATATATAAAAAAAAAAACAAATTAACATTTAGTTTTATATATTTTGTTTAGAAAGCCGAACAAATGATTCATGTTTGATTGCAACAAATTTTTTTGTTTTTTCTTTTTTTTAATGGTTTTTGTACTCTCGCTTTTTTTTTGTTTTTTGAATGGTAATTAAAGAAAACAATAGCAAGAAGAAAGAAAAAGTATTAAAAAAAAAAAAAAAATGAAAGCAATAATAATAATAAAATTTTAATATAGTTTCTTGTTGTTATTGTTGTTGTTGTTCTTATTATTTATTATAATTATCGCTCTCTCCTTCTCTCTCTCCCTCTCTCTCTCTCTCTATTATTCTCTCTTATATTAACTGGCATTTATATTTGTTTTTTAATTTTCTTAGTTTGCAGTCGCTTGTTGATTATTTTTTTTTTCTAATTCAATTCCTTTTACTAATTTTTTTTTATTCTTGTCTAATTTGTATTTTATATTTGTTATTGCTATTTGTTTTCTTTTCTTTTTGTTCCTTTGTTGTTGTTGTTTTGTTTGTTAGAATTCAAATAAATATTTTAGCAAATCAAGCCAATTTACCATCAGCCCCCAAACGCCCATCAAAATTTCTTTCACTATATCACCCGTCTCGCTCACACATTATTTTACATGGTCATTATCTCACAATCACAAATTTAAGCAACAAAAGCAAAAAAAAAAATAGAGCTTTTTTTTGGTACTTTATTTGACTTATTTGTTTATTCATTTATTTGTTAATTTTTATTTGTTTTTATGTTTGCCATCCAACAGCTCGAGAATAAATTCATTTCATCATTATTTTTACTTTATATATTAAGTTAATTTAGTTATGTCTATACGTCCGTCTTTAATGGCACAAAATACAAATATTTTTCTTTTGTGTTTTCTTTCTTTTTTTTTTTTTTGCAATTTTTGCATGTAACGGTATTTTTAAATGGTGGGTATCTAAAAAATGACCTTAGTCAACTATAAATTTTTTTTCTTAATTTTTTTTTTTTATTATTATTCATTCGTCTTTGTTTTTGTTTCCATTTGTTTTTCTTTTCCTTTAGTTTTGTTTATTTTAATTTATCCATGATTGACCACAAACAAATACTCAGCCATTTCAGCCAATCACTTGAATTTCAGTTTCTATTTTCTATTATTATTATTATTATTATTATTATTATTATTGTTTTCTAAAAAGGTTGTTCCTGTTTGAATATTTAACGGTGTAACTGTTGGTCAAACAATTTTTTTTTTGTTTTTGGTTTTTTGCTTTTTTTATTTATTTATTTTTTTTTTCTCCTTTCTTTTATCATTGGATTCTGCTTTAATAATAAGAATAACAAATGAAAACAAAACAAAACAAAACAAAAGAAGAAAAAAAGAAGCAGAAGAAGAAGAAGAAGAAGAAGAAGAAATATTGTGAAAAGTTTCTTTAGGAGTTATTAAAAGTTACAATCGCATTAATATGTTTCATACTTTCTTATTGTAATCATTATCCATTTGTTATTATTTAAAGGCAACAGTTTTACAATTTGTTGATTCTGGTTTGTTGTTCATACAATCGTATACCAAATTTTTACATCAATTTTTATATTATTTACTCTTTCCCTCTCTCTTCCTCTCTCTCTCTCTCTCTCTCTCTCTCTCTCTGACGCACACACACACACACACACACACACATTCTTTCTCTCTTTCTTTATATATATACATATAACATATACATATATCTTCCCTTTCTCACTATATAAGTGTGTGTGTGTGATATAGATCGGAGGCATTGTGAATATATTTTGGATCGTGAGATAAAATAAGTGATTTTAACATTCAGCATGGAAATATATATTGCAATGACAATAAACAATAACAAAACATAACATAACAATAACAATAACAATAACAATAACAATAACAATAACAATAACAATAACAAAAAAAACAATAACAATAACAATAACAATAACAATAACAATAACAATAACAATAACAATAACAATAACAATAACAATAACAATAACAATAACAATAACAATAACAATAACAATAACAATAACAATAACAATAACAATAAATAACAATAACAATAACAATAACAATAACAATAACAATAACAATAACAATATAACAATAAACAATAACAATAACAATAACAATAACAATAATACAATAACAATACAATAACATAACAATAACAATAACAATAACAATAACAATACAATAACAATACACAATAACAATAACAATAAAAATAACAATAACAATAACAATAACAATAACAATAACAATAACAATAACAATAACAATAACAATAACAATAACAATAACAATAACAATAACAATAACAATAACAATAACAATAATAATAGTAATATTATGTTTAAGAGTAATTTATGTTAAAACCAAGTTAAAAGTAGGAAATGCCAGTTCTGTCTTGTGAGAGAGAACGAAAATGAAAGAGCGAAATTGAGAGTTAGAAATAGAGAAAAAAATTTTCGCTCATCGTGAAACTGAAAAAATCATAATTATAAAAGAGCTTTATTTATCGTATGGTCTTTCCTTTTCTTCTTCTTTTTTTATCTTCTATTATTTGCTTTAATTATCTGTGAAATGATTTTTGCCATAAATTAATATAAAGTTTGTTGCTTAAGTCTTTTATATTTGCTACTAGTTATTTGAATGCTAGGCCTATTGAGTATAAAATGCTCAATTTCAATTTCACTTTTAATATAAATTTCAATTTTGATTTTAACACACCAATTTAACCAAAAAATATTTTTTTTATTTGTATTTTGTATATATATATATATATATATATATATATATATATATATTATAAACGATCCATCTTTAATTATATCTCTTTCATTTCTCAATTCTCTCATGGTTTTGAGTTAATATCTCTTGATTTAAACAATTTCGTTTAATTTAGTGCAAGAAAAAAGCTTAGAAATTTTTCAGATTCTCTCTCTATTGTTCTCTCTCTGTATCTCTTTTTTAATCTTAATTTTTCTTTTCATCTTATTTTAACTCTTTAATTTTGTTTCTTACCTTACTGATGCTCTTTCCCTTTTTTGAGCTTTAGCTTCTTGATTTTCCTTGCCTTTGTTGAGCAAAAAGCCAACAACACATCGTTTTACATTTTCACTTCATTTGTTTTTTTTCTTGGTTTTTTTTTTGAATTCTCGTGTTTTACCTTCGTTTTCTTTGGTTGTTCTTATCATTTCTTATTGCATTGAAATAATCATGAAAACGACACGAGAGCTTTTTTCGAATATTTGTGACTAGATTTCTTATCGTTAGTACAAAAAATCAAAACAAAACAAAAAACAAAATTAAATAAAATTAAAAACAAGAAGGAAAAATTATAGAAAGAGAAAACCAGAAACATGTATTTTTTTTCAAATATTTTCTCATATCATTGAATTGAATCAATTCTTTCGTATAAATGACATAAAATCAAGAAAAATGCATTTTTTTGTCCATGGTTTTGGGTAAAATGTAGTTGCCAAATGTCGACTCCTAAATACCATGCACAACATTAATTAATATAATTAATTGATGTAATTAAATTAATTACCTTAATTAAGTTAATTAAATTAATTATCATAATTAAATTAACTACCTTAATTCGTGCAAAGAAAATGAATAAAAAATTTGGGTGAAATTTGGCATGGATAGAGATTTTCATTAAAACCGCTAAGATTATATATAAAATGGTAACTTTTTCATAACTATTTAAAAGTCATAAAACTAAGTTTTCTTAATTTTCTTAATCATTCTTATCTATTAAATACTAAATTATTATAATAACAATAAAAAATTTTTTCATTACAATTAATTTAGTTAAAATTAGTGATGAATAAATTAAGGTAAAATTTTTTTAATAAGTTTTAATTAAGTTAAAGTTTTTCATGTTACATAAAAAAGAAAACTTATTATTGAGAATTCTTTTAACTCCCTACACAATTCAAACAAATAAAAAATAGAAATTAAGAACTATAAAGTCACTTTTTTGCAATGCACATTATGGGCACTATATGCAATGTGCATTATATGCAGTACATGCATTATATGCAATATGCAGTTTGTGCATTATATGCAATAAGCATTATATGCATTATGCATTATGCGTACTATATGCGATATGCATTGTGGGCACTATATGCAATATGCTTTATGTGCAATATGCAATATGTGCTCTATATGCGTTATACGCATTATATGCGTTATATGCGTTATATGCATTATATGCGTTATATGCATTATATGCATTATATATATGCGTTATATGCAATATGCTTTATGTGCAATATGCATTGTATGCATTATATGCATTACATGGATTATATGCGCTATATGCAATATGCATTATATGCAATATGCATTGTATGAATTATATGCATTATACATTACGTGTATTAAATGTAATATGCATTATATGTATTATATGCAATATGCATTATGTCCAATATATTTGTAAATATTTATTTTAGATTATTGGTGATACTAAAACAATTGATCTTAATCTTATAGCCCTGTAGGCCTAGGTCTAAAAAATTGGGCTGTTATAACAAATTGTTTAAATCGTTATCCGATTGCAGCACATTAATTTAATTAATTGTTGTTCCTGTTATTATTATTATTTTTATTATTATTATTATTATTATCATATTTACAGAATATGCAACAGTCGTTTTGCATATTTAAGTAGAAATAAAATTTTTGCTTCCATTATTATTTCTCATTAGTTTTTGTTGTCTTCGTTTTTTTCTTCCTTTTCTTTTTTTTTTGTTTTTTTTTTTGAGTCTGGTTTGCAGTTTCATGTTGTTTTGTTAGAGTTCCTTTATTTTTTTTGCTTCTTTTATTCCATAAATAAATAAATAAATCTACATAGACACAATACACATATATAAGTAAAAAAAAAATGTTAAACATTAAGACGTTATTTAGACGGTATTCATATATTTTCTGTTTTATATTGTTATTCTGGTAAAAACTAAATTCCTTAATGTATATACAAACACACACACACACACACACACACACACACATATATATATATATATATATATATATATATATATATATATACATTGGTCAATAAATCATCGGTTCAATTACTTATTGACTCATTTACTGAATCGCTTTAAGTCTGTTTGTTTACCTCTCTGTTCAACTGTTCGTCCGTCCGTCTGTCCGCTTGTTTGTCTGTCTTTCTATTTGTCTGTCCATATAAATCTTTTATGACTACAGAAATATTAATATAATTGGGCGATTTGATGCTACCTAACAAATAACATGGTATTTTGAAAGTAGTCGATTACTTATTGACCTATGTGTTTTATACATATATATATTAATAATAATATTTTACTAAATAGATAAGGCTTTGGTCGATCATTCTTGATTGTCATTTCTGCAAAGGCAAGTAAACTTTTTGCCAAAATTCAATAGAAATTAGACCGATAACTTATTGGTGCGCTAATTGATCTGCTGTTGTTGCTCTTGCTAATGTTTGCTGCTGTTACCACTTTTTGTTGCTATTAGTGCTGTTCGCTTGCTCTATTTATTGTGCATATTGTGTGTGTGTGCATATATATATATATATATATATATTATATATATGTGTTGTGTGTGTGTGTGTGTGTGTGTGTGTGTGTGTGTGTGTGTGTGTGTGTGGTGTGTGTGTGTATTGAAGCTTTAAAAAAATTACGGCTTGGTTTAGCTTTTTGCAAAGAAAGATAAATATATTTTTGGGAAATTCATTTTTGCATAAATTAAGATACACACACACACACACACACACACACACACACACACACACACACCCGCACACACACAGATTGAAAGACAGACACAAATTGCTAATTAAAGAAAATGTTTTTGCTTTTTTGTTTTTTTGTATTTGTTGTGCTTTTGTATCTTGACCCACTTCATCCGCTCTCTCAACATAAAAAAGAAGAAGAAGAGGAGAAAACAACAAGCGCATAAAAGAAGCGAAAAAAAACAGAAGAAGTGAAAAAAATTAATCAAGAAATGTTTGTATTATTAATAGATCCGTCGTAATTGTTTTCTTATTATTATTATTATTATTATTGTTGTTGTTGTTGTTTGATTATTTGTTGATTTTCTTTGTGCTCGTTTGTTTTAAGTTGTTTCTTTGTTTTGTTGTTGTTGTTTATTTATTATTATTATTATTATTATTATTTATTATTATTATTATTATTGTTGTTGTTGTTGTTGTTGTAACTGTAAAATCATTAAACACAAATGCATCTATTTTTGTTTTATTGTTGTATTTTTCTTATACGAGCGCTTGTTGTAAAGTATTGCTCATGATGTTTTCTTGTTTCGATTTGTTCAAATTTTTACAAAAAAAATTTGATTTTTTTTTTTTTGGTTTATTTTTCTTTTTGGCGCTTTTTGTTTTTTGTCTATTTCGTTAGATTGCTTATGAAATCTTCAATCGTAATAACGGTTTTTGTATTTTATTATTATACGTTTAGCCTCAAGTGATTTATCTGTCTGTCCATCTCAACGATATCATCTATTCTGATTTGTTTAGATTTTGGTTTTTGTTTTTTAATATTTTTGATTTTTTAATTTTTTTTTCTCTTTATAATTTTTCATTGTTATTTATCTATTTATCCATCATTCAATTATGATTGTAAATGTTGATCTTGATTTTTTTTCTTCTCTTCGTTTGTGCAATTTTTTTTAATCTTTTCATTATTGTTTCTGTTATTGTAATTGTTATTGTTATTGGTTTGCCAAAACAGAAAAAAAATGGCCGACTTTTGAATATCCTACACCACTTACACTAACTGAAATCAAATGAAAGAATTAAAAGTCAATAAACTTGAAAAAGGAAAAAATTATAACTTTCAAATTATTTACAAAGTTTTGAGAGGAGGTTCAAAAAATGGTTTAATCTGGACCAAAATTGATACGCATATTGTCTATATGAAAATACATGGCAGGGTCAATTTTTATTCTTGTAATGATTTTCTTTTCCAAAGAAACATTATATGGGACATGGTCGTAAAAATATACCGAACTGGACCAAATTTGGTATACACGTTTTTTATGTTAAAATAGAACTAAGAGCCTTTTTATATGAAACTATATTAAAAATTTGTAATTTTTTGCCATGTAATGACTTTTATTAAGAGAGACGTTATATGGGGCGTGGTCGAAAAAATATGTCCGTATTAACAATTTTCAATAGGATTCGTATTTGGGCCAAAACATAACCAAATACGAGAATTCACTAAAATATCTCAAAATCTACAGCTTTAGAACAAATTTACATGGGCAGATATCAGATAGACAGACGGGCAGGTGGACAGACGAAAAGCTATGCTTAAATTGAATGAGGCAGCGGTTCTAAGTTAACCGGTATAATAAAAGGTGAATCTATCTTAACTTCTTGGGGATGGTTACAATCATCTCCTCAAACTTATAATACCCTGTATTAGAAGTGGTGTAGGGCATGAAAACAAAAGCAAATGTAAAAACAAGTAACAAGTAAATAGGAAGAATTAACGAAACGGGGCATATATTTGTGTGATTGGACTTGTGTTTACCATAAATATTAAACTTAAGGTGTTAATTTGAGAAAATATTACATAAAATAAAACCAAAAGAGTACAAAAAAAAAAAAAAAGAAAAATAACCAAAACAAAAGCGAAAAGATAGAAGACACCATTGATTAATTTTTTAAGGTCTGAAGGATCATTTAGAAATTTTAATGCACAAGTTTTCTTTTTTTTGCAATTATTACGAAATTTTGCCAAGTTCAATGGACATTTCTGGACTGGAATTTTACGCCAGTAAAAACGTTATAGAAGGACGCAATTAAATTCGGAACACGCACCATTCAGACACCATTTTAGAATTTTATGATATAGGCAGATATTTTGAAGTTCTATAATTTCGGGTGGTCGTGGCCTTTGTACAGGATTTATTACTTTTTATTATTTGTATAAAATGCCAAATTTCTAAATGTTTGAGTTTGTAAGGTTTAAGCAAAAAATTTTACATACATAATGACCAAATAAGTATACCATCGACCATCTGGGTGGTGTGTTTATATATTCTCACAAATTTAATTCCATTTTATGGCAGAGCAGATTTTACAAATAGCAGGCAGACAGACAGACAGACAGACAGACAGACAGACAAAAAGTCGTACTAAAGTTCAATAATAGAATCTAATTTTGTGGGCATAAATTTTAAACGATTTCATTCACCTTTTTCTACAAACTCATTTTTAAATTATTACAAATATTTCAAATAAACTGCAAAAGTCTTAAGCATAAAAATATGATAAAGTTTCCTAAAAAGAAAAAAATTATGGAGAAAAAAAAACTAAACAAAAAATAAAACATAATATTAAATTAAAGAGATTTGAAAGCTATTGTGACACCACTCACCAGATTTTTGTCAGAAAAAAATAAATGAAAGAAATATTAAGAAAATTAAAAGTAACATAAACATAAAAGCAAAAAAAAAAAAGAAAAGAAAATTATATTGGTTTGGGATCAAATCTTGTTTACGTACCATCCAGATATCGTAAACTTTATAAACTTTATAATAAAGTTGGTAAAGTCCGTAAAAAATATAAAAGTCGTATAAGAAAAGTTAAGATTTAGAATAGAAAGATTTATAATAATAAATTTTTTGGATAGAGAAATATAACAACACAGCATGAAATAATGACAATGAAAGTGAATTATAATGTAATTTTGTATAGGCGTGGCCATTAGCCATTGTTATGACAGATTTAACATTTCGTGATTTTTATTAATTTTCATGATTTTAAATTTATGGGCTGATTGAGTAATTTGAAATAACTTTCATCTTGTAGAATTTTTGTTAGGCGTGAGCTATAACAGCTAAAAGAAGCATCGAAGACTCTAAACGATGATGCAATTTTAATTTCTTAATTTCTTAATTTTTTAATACATGAAACGATAAAAGTATTGAACGTAAATAATTTTTTTGCGCCAAAGTAAGGTAAACTGTTACAAATAAGAAAATTATATTTAGCTGGTGTAAAATTTTGGATACCCACCGCCCGGGCACCTTGAAAACAACATACAACTCAGAAACTGATTTAGTTTCTTTAAAAGTAAATTAAAAAAATAAATAAAAAATTGAAAGTTTGATATTGTATAATATCGCGTAGGCCTATTCGATTTGCATGATTTTTGGATAGACATTGTAGACCAATAGCCTCCCTACTTGTACAAAATTTCAACTTTCTATCTTTGCAGTTTGCATGAGCAAAATGAGCTAAAAAGCATCAAATTTTGCTTAACAAAAACAAAAACTGAGGTGTTCTGATTTACATTGCACTGTGGGCGTGTCCTTTTACCAATTTTATCCATTTTCAATACTAATTTACCTGTAAGAACTTCCTATGTTCCTGCCAAATTTAAGCTTGATATCACGTTTTTTGCCAACGGTAAAATGTTAACAACCCAGGGACAGATGGACAGACAGACGGACAGACAGACAGACATGACTAAATCGATTTGTTTGTTTAGATATGTTTTGTTTAGTTCATTTAAAGGAAGAATTTTGCGAATTAACACTGGCAATGCCTTGCACGATTAAGACAGACAAATCCAATAATATTTTTAAATCCAATTAGTAGGTTAAAAAGAATTACTTATTAATCAACGTAATAAAAAATTGAAAAAAATCGTCAGATGCGGATTAAATTTGGTACATTTGGTGGAGACTACACGTAAAAGTTGTCCCAGCCCATTTATTTTTAATGATTAACTAAATTACATGAAAATATTTTTAATAATTACAATTTAGCAACATTTTTACATGGACAGAGTTTGATGGACGGACAGCGGAAAAAGTAAATTAATACAAAAATTCAGAAATTCAGAAATTCCGCCTTCTCAAATCATTTGTATTTTGCTTTCAAAATGTCATATCATTATAACTAATTAAATTTCTTCAAAACATTCAACTTGGTACATATTTCTTTAAAACTTCTTTTTCTAAATTCTTCCATGTCTATTTGTAGACATGTTGATCTATGGCCTTTCCTTATTTGAAACTCTTCACTGATTTTCTGAAATTGCATAAATCATTAGCGAAAAATTTTTGAATAGATTTGCTATTTGTAGTGGTGAGTGGCCAACTCAAGCGAATTATCTAAAAAATCTTATTTGAAATTTTAAATATGGAAATTTGAATATTAACTAAACTAAACGTATTTTTCAATGAACCATAAAATATTGTTTATTCGTTACAATGCAATATATTTAATATATTTAATATATTTGTATAAATTATATAAAATGAAATGAATGTTCAAGGTGATTAAAGGTCATTGATTAAATACAATACAAATCTCATTTGCATTGTATTTATTATTATTATTATTATTATACTGAAATTTTTCATAAAAATTTTTGTTTTGTTGTTTCACTCCTTTAAAGAAAATTTTCATATAAAACAAAATAACTTTTTTTTTTTCTTTTATATTCATATTTATTTTATTAAATATATTTATCTATATATGTTTATATAGATCAGTGATATTAATATCTCTTGATTGGTTGTGCTACTTTATTTTGTTGTATACATAATTAAAATGTGAAAGATTTTAACCAGATTAGAAGATGACCTTGTTAATTTTTTAATTTTAAAAGTTTAGGTTTAATACTAAAAATCAAAGGAAACCAACAAAATGAAAGAATCACAAAGTACAAGACAAAACAAAAAAAAGAAAAAACAGTCCAATCAAAGTTATATGATTTAAAAAAAAAAAATGCAAGAAATTTTCATAGATTTGTCATCAAATATAATCGATCACGATATATTAGAGAATAATTATTATAATTTAGAGGAGCCAAATTGCAAAAAAAAAAACCAAAAAAAAAAAAAAAATTAAGAGAAAAAAAAATAAAGAGAAAAGAAAATTATGAAATTATTATACAACCAGCCTCATCTGATATCTATCAGTTGTGTATTTTATGTAAATATTTTATGATAATTACAACGGCAATTTTGTAAGTAAATCTAAGATGAATCATTTTCAACAGTATCATCTTTGACAACAACGTTAATGCATGCAACACAACTGTCGCCACCACCGTAACTATTTAACTGATTTTCAGTAGATTGTTGTGGTTGTTGTTGTTGTTGTTTGTTGCGGCTGCTGCTGCTGCTGCTGCTGCTGTTGTTGTTGTTGTTGTTGTTGTTGTTGCTGTTGTTTTTGCTGCTGTTGTTGTGGAGTTATTGCTGCTGCTTCGTCAGTTTGTTGCTCCCGATCAGTTTTAGCAATAGCTTTACCTTCATCGTCTGCCTCATTTTGATTACGTTGTCCAGCAAATTTCACTAAATTCCAGTCAAACACAAAATCATTAAAATGTCCCAAACGACGTATTAGATTACGGAATAGTGTACGTAAATAGGCATAGTCAGGCGTCTGATCAAAACGTAATTGACGGCAAATATTTATATAATTTGCAAATTCATCAGGGAAATCCTTGCATAATGCTTCAATTGTTGTTGATAATTTCCTTTCAGAAATGCGTTCATATTTTTGACGACGATTTATTGCCTTTAAACCCTGCCAAGGTAAAGCACCCAAATTAAAGTACATAAGCACATAGCCCAAGGATTCTAAATCATCGCGGCGACTTTGTTCTATACCAAGATGGGTATTTATTGATGCATATCTAGCGGTACCAGTTAAATTTTTATGCTCTTTATATGGAATATGTATCATGGTACGAGAATCGCGATATTTTTTACCCAAACCGAAATCAATTATATGGACAATATTGCCATTATTACCCAAACCCATTAAAAAGTTGTCTGGTTTAATGTCTCGATGTATAAAGTCACGCGAATGGACGTATTCGATGCGCGATAACATTTGATCGCCTAATAATAAGACAGTTTTTAAAGTGAAATGCCGTTTACAATAAACGAATAAATCTTCTAAGGATGGACCCAATAATTCCATAACCATTACATTATAATCACCCTCAGTGCCGCACCACATAATACGTGGTATACCAATACCACCACGTAATATTTTATAAAATTTCGCTTCAATATGCAATTGGGGATGTTTACTCATAATATTTTCCAATTTGATAGCAACTTGTTCACCATTGCTAATAGTCGTGCCCAAGTATATTTCACCAAAGGAGCCCGAACCTATTTTACGCTCAATACGATATTTATTAGCTACCCGTAACTCCATAATTCAATATACCTGATGGTTAAATGGTGCAAGAAAATTTTGCGCGATCCAAAAAGAAAAAAAAAATTTAAAAAAAATTTTCTTTTTCGATTTTCTTTAAATTTCAAATTACTTTTGCTTTACAGTATTCGGCAATTATATGTGCAACGATTAGAAAAAAAAAGAAAAATTAAATAAAAAACTTTAAAAACTAAGGTGACTTCGATTTTCTCGTAACTTCTAAAGAATGACTGTCCTATTCTTCGTCTAATAGATTTTTTTCTCAAATTTTGTTGCTTTTCGTTTTTTATGTATAACAAAAGAAATTTAAAAACAACAATAAGCGGAATAAACGTGTAATGGAACATGTGAAATTACGGGGGTACAGGGTGTTCCCAGAAGTAATTATAATAAAATATAACAGAGTGATATTATATCACTAGTAAAAATGTCAGTCTTAATAAATTTATAAAATATTGAAATTATATTATGAGTAAATTTATGTATAACGCCTAATATGTCTATAATTTGTCCACTATTAAATTTTTCAATGCGAAGTTGATTCAAAGAATCCATAACTTTCAAATAACCTACACCGCTTTGTCAAGTGTGACTAAAAAAAAGTCAAGTAATACAAATTAATGAGGTAAAAAACTGTAATTTGTGAATTAGTTGAGAATTATTTGAATGGTTCCTTATTTAGAAAAGGGATTCAAAAAGGGGTTCAAAAGGGGAGTAATCTTAACAAAATGCTGTACAATTGTTATGTCAAAAATTATGGCAGCGCTATTTTTCATAAAAATATACTTAAAATCGCCATTTCTTTACATGTAATAAATTTTCTTTTCGAAAAAACTTTATATGGGCCATGGTCCTAAAAATTGTCCGCTTTTAACCATTGTCGATAGGCTTGGTCTCTGAGCCAAAACATACACCATATATTAAATTTCATTGGAATATCTCAAAAGTTATGATTTGTTGCTAACAGGATAACAAGTTCACATGGACAGACAGACGAACTGAAAGGCTGAAATCGAATGAGGAAATGATACTGAGTCTATCGGTATAATAAAAGATGGATCTATCTGAATTCCTTTCGGATAATATTTTATACCACAAGGGGTATAGGATATAAAAATATTAGGCCCAAAGATCAAGATGATTGATTAAGATGAGATCTAAGTTGAAAATGAAAAAAAAAACAATTTTCGAAAATTTTATTTTTATTGTCATCATTGAAAATTTTTTTTCCTTTTCAAATAAAAAAATATTGCAAAGTCTACTGTTGTTGTTGCTACTGCTAACGCTCATTATTGCTGTCCACATTGACCACATCAACAACTTTTTTTAATGTAAGCTACATGAAGCAATGGCCATATTAAGAAATGAAAGAAATTAATTTAACAGTAACAACTACAACAATAACTTGAAGATTTCTATTTACTTTCCTCCAATATTATTTAAATATATTTTTATAGCCATAAATCCAACTGTAAAACATCACTAGAATTTCATGCATGTTAACAAATGTAAATTTTATTTAGTTAATTAAAATGTAATGAATTTTATGAATTTATCAATAAAACTGCACTAATTAATACAAAAATTTTAATGGAACTAAGTAGAAGTTGAAATAATTAACAAGAAAATGACAAACAATAATAAATCATTTTCTTACAGTTTTTCAATTCAATTTCATTAACTTTCAAGCCACTCTCCACTATTGTGCAGCATTTTCCAAAAAAGAAAGCAAACACCAAAAAAAAAAAAACCATAAGTAATAAGTAAGAAAATTAAGTACCCGCCAATTAAACGTTTTAGAGATTGTTTCTGCTTTTTAATTAAAAATAGAAAATGTAAACAACAAAAAATGAAAATATGGTATTGTGTAATCTTGTACAGACATTTCCCATTAGAATCATTTTTTTACAGCCGTTATCAAAATCCAATTTTTTTTAATATTTGTAGAAAATTTAAGTTTTCTAGTTTTTTCGATTTATAAATAATGAGCAAAAAAATCTGTAAATTTTGCTTTAAGAAACTGAAGTGCTTTCAATTTTTCTTGCATTGTGGGCGTATCCCTTATCCGATTGGGCTCATTTTCAATATCAACCTGTCTGCAAGAATTTCTAATATTTCTGACAAGTTTGAGCTGGATATCTCTTTTTGTTTGCGCATAACACAAGGGCAAATGGACACATGGACAGACAGACAGTGCAGTGAGTGTTTTACATGCATAGCTGCCGTGAAGGCTCAAATGCATGCTACACACATGTACATTATGTTCGCTAGCGTTGGTAGACACGTCCAATTTAAAGCCTGCATTGCACTTTATATATATGGCTTAATCTTTGGTATAAAGATTCGGAGCCTTCTTATTAATCCTAGGCTTAGCTTAAATTAGCCCAATAAGCCTACCCAGCTATCCATTTTATTCGGGAAATGGTACCCTGCACGACAAGCATATATATTCTTGAATGAGCGACGCCCACGATGTGGGCACCACAGCCCCCACGAAACCAACCTCAATATCACCACAATGGGCATATTAAAACTGGTGATCCCGTGGTACCAAATTAAATCTTTGGATCTGATCTCGTGACTCATGATAAAACCACTGATGGCCGGCATCACCAACGATCATCTCATGAGCCACTCCCAGTTGAGCAGGTGCTTCTCAGGACTGGTTGCCTCCATGGACAGACAGACAGACAGACCGACATATTTAAATTCCTTGAAACTTTGATCAAAAATTTATATATAATTTGTAAGATTTTCGGCGCACACATAATGACACGATAAATATACCGCCAATGTACATACTTTTAAATATATAAAAGTGTGAGTGGGCAGCATACTTGTTGCACTTTAATTTAATTCTTGTTTCGTTTTTATTAAGTGTCGTTTATCTTTTGCTTGTTTTTTGGTTTTCTAGGTTTTCTAGTTGTTGCCGTCGTGCTTGTTCATGGAGTTTTTCTTTTTTTTTTTTTTTCTCAAAAGATTTTATTTTGCCATATGGCGCATTTTGAAAGGAAGGCAAACAGACAGTCAAACAGATAGACCAGATAGATAGATAGATATTTGGCTGGGTCAAGTAGGCAGGCAAGCAAACAATTTATTAACGATCAAATAACTGATTAACCCAAGCGTTTTAAAAATTATTACAACATAATTTTTTTTTTGTCACCAAAAATATTTTTACTAATTATTTATATTTTGCTCTCATATTATTCTTATTACTTTATTCTATAGTGATTTTTTTCTTTTCATTACATTATACACTTGATATTATATTTCTACACACAGGCACACACACACAGACACACACAGACACACACAGACACACACAGATACCCATAAAAATATGTGAACCTTTTTTTTTAGTAATAATTATGCATGAAATGTTTCTTTAGCTTGTGTTTTGGATTTATCAAATATCTATCGCCCTTATTACATTTATTGCTGTTTCCTTAAAATATTTTAAAAAAGTTAAATAATAAATTCAAACAATCAAAAATAAGAGAGAGAATAATTTAGGGAAAATAGGAAAGAAAAAAATCCTTTAATCAGTTTCACTTTCATTAAACGTTATAGAAAGTTATGTACCAATCAATACGCCCATAATCGCCACATAATGAATGCCATTTAAATTATCGAGCTTAGTGAGTGTTTATTTTGTAATATCAATGCCATGCGAACAAGCGTACCGTAGTGAATGCAACGAGTCCACTGAACACACCAAATATATTTCACTTACAAAACTTATCAAGTTCTATTTAAATTAGTGCATTTATAATGTGAGCGCCAGTGTATTCAAAAGTCTGGGCTATGTCAAGGGCTTCAAACATGCCATGCATCTACAACGTTCTTTTAATATTGAGCCGTAGCAAATGTTTTGATTGTATCGAGAGTACTGAGCTTACTAAATTGATCAAAATTTATCAAAATCTATCAAATGTACAAAACAGTTCCAATTATACTTAGTGTATCGAGCCTGCTAAGCTTATTGAACTGAATGTAACAAGGGCTTGCTTGAGGCCATATCCTGATTATCCATTATATAGAGTTTATTTGGCATTCTCAGTTAATTTTGCACTGTGGGCGTGTCCTTTTAACAATTTTATGCCCATTTTTTATGCCAACCATAATAAGCTTTCAATGTTTTTGCCAAATTTCAATTTAAAGAAATTAAATATTTAATTTAATTATAAAACAAATAAGAAAATTAGCCAAATTATGGATAACCATCCATACAAATACTATGGGTATTAGGGTACTGAGACTTTTACAGTTTTTCAGTTTTTTTTTTTTTGGAACGTAAACATGAAAAAGTGACAATTTGGTAGGCATAATTTTATGCCTAAAATTTCGCTTTTAAAAACTGTACCATTATAATCATACCTTTTGACCAAATGAGCTAATTTTCCATATGAAACTGCAGGTAAGAATTTCCTATGTAACTGCCACATTTGAACTGAATATTTTTTTGATTGGCATTTAAAAGAGTGTATTAAGAATCAATGTTAAGGCCTATGGAATGGCAGATTCTGTGAAATCGTTTTAGGTTCATATAAAATTTATTTTTATTGAGATTATAATTTGGAAATCTAATAATTTAATCTATAATTTAGTAAATGAATTATAATATACATATGTATGTGGACAAACGTCTACACTCCCCTGTAAAATCATCATTCTTGGCAAAATTTTAAATAGGAAAAAGTAATCAATACAAATTTTTCAATTAAGCAGCTCATGTCATTTTGAATACTAATTAAAAGCTAATTAAAAGCTTTAATTAATTGTTTAATAATAAACAATGGGACCATAACTATTCCAGGATAATTATTGATCATTTAAATGCCTTTGTTAGGCAAATTATTTATACATATTGTCCTACATATATTTTATGAAAATTTGTGATGGCTTTTGTTTGTTTCACGTGGCCTATTTATTCATACATATATATATTTAAAAAATTTTTTGGTTTATTTTTATTTTTATTTTTATTTTTATTTGTTTCATGCACAAACTGGTCCAACATTAACAATGTGCCAAACATGTAGATAGTGCATATAAAGAAACAAATAAACAACCAGAAAAATAAAAAAAAAAAAGCAAAAAAAAATTGTCATAAAATTAAACAAAAGCAAATTACGACTACCAGAACAACAATAACAAATAATAATAATAATGATAATAAAATTAACGATAGCAAAAGCCAACAACAATAAAAATATATATAAACTGCCATTGCGTTAGAGTGGCCACAAACAAAAAAAAATAAATAAATAAAAAAACAAAAAAAAAAAAAATGGGAAAAATGAAAAAATTAAAAATATGATTTTAACGACTCATATTGTGAAATATGATTTTTGTTGTTATTGTTCCTTTAAATTTTTTTTTTTTTGTTTTTTATTTATTTTACTAAAACTCTTTTTTTCTTTTGCTTTTCCTTTTCTCAGTTTTTTTTTTTTTTTTTTTTTTTTTTTGGATACATTGAAATCGTTTTGAGTAGCTCCATGTCAATGATAAATGTTTAACACTTTATGGATTGAAATAATGTTACAATTAAAACGTTCCACAATTCATTGCGCTGTTACCGTAACATTTTTTAAATTATCTATTTTCCTCGCAAGCAACTTCATGCTTAAATCACTTCATATTTTAAACATTTTGACATCAAAGTTTCTTTCATAGAAAAAATTAACATTTACTTCTTTAGGCAAACAATTTTCGCCCACAATCCTTGAAAATTTATTAAAAAGAAAAAAAAAAAGACGTAGGAAAATTAGCGTACATTTTCGGGGGGATAAAATAAATCAAAATAAAAGGTATAAACATTATTTCATGTAGGTGGGACATGGAATATGGACAGAGTGCAATTTTAGGCAAATACCGAAAGCAATTTGAAAAATTTTCAGATGTATTTTGATGTATTTTGATGTATTTTGATGTGAAAATACTTTATATGGCCTAATTGTTGTATTCCAGGCAAGCCTTTAAAGTTGATGAAAGTGTAAGAAACAAATTAATTGATTCAAATTGGCCCAAAATCCCTAAGTAAAAAAGCATTTAGTGATTGTTTTCTTCCAGAATAAGCCGCTATGTGGAAAATGATCGTAAATTTCATCTGATTTTTAATTATTTTAAATTGAAAAACATTTTTGCGTCAAAATGTATTCGAAATATCTCAACGGTTGATATCTGTAGCTTGATAAAAAGTTTATTTGATCAGACAATAAACAAATCGCTGGTCAGATGAACAAATGGACAGACTTACATAAATTATTTAATAACTTTTAAAAAGTGTTGTTGAATCGATCATTATAAATCCTTTTGGATCTTAGAAACACTGATACTTGTTATTCGCATTCTTTGTTGGAGGGGACAATAACTTTCATATTAATAAAATTTTTACAAATCTTCTTTTTTATTTTGCTTATAAAAGAATTCTAGAATGATAGAAATAATATGCCCTTCTATGAAGGCCAAATTATTTGTATTCAAATTGATGTAAATAATTTCACTTATTATATATATATTTTTTTGATATTTGATATTTAACATTTGATAAGCACATTTAGGCAATAAACTTCAAAATAATGAGATTTTTTTTTGAAATAAGTTGACTTATTATACATTTTTTTGGAAAAATCTTGGACAATTTGTGATATAGATTGAGACAGTTTTAACATAGATCCAATTTTTGCCAATTCGACTCAATTTAACATCACTTTAAGGCATATTCTGTCTGTCCATTTTTTTTATCAGCCCTTGAAAATTTTTTAATCACACTAAAAGACACAATTTTAAAGTTATTTTAGTTGTAAAGTGTTACGTGAGTGTGTGTAGTGCCTAGAAGTAAATATGGTCCATATCGGACAAGGTTCTAATTTAGGCAAATATATTTTGAATATATTTTCATAAAAATCGATGCGTCATAATTACTTTATGTGCAATATAGTTATGTCAAATTTTTTTAAAGTCCCTCTCATATAACAAATTTGCCAATTTAATTGAAAATTAAAATTTTTTTCAACTTTTTTGCTATTTAATGAATCAGTTTAATTTAATTGGAGTAGGATCGACAATAATATTTCCATTTGTTTCTTTAAGCAAATTTAAAAAAAAGCTTCAACAAATATGAAGCAATACAGTAGAGTTTTACCTTTTTTTTACTATAACAATTATCAATAGAAGGGTTATTATAATTAGCCTTTCGATAGGCTACACAACTTGTGGGTTATAAGTTAATAGAGATATTTATAATACCCAAAAAAAGTTAAGATAAATCTACCTTGTATTACACCGATCGTCTCAGAATTACTTTCTAATTTCAATTTTCAATTTGGAATTTCCTATAAAGATGGATTTTGGGCCTAGAGACGTATCTTTTAAAACTCGTTAGATTTGAATCGTTTTAACGACCATGCCTTAAAAGCCCGTTATATGGAAAAAACATATAACAATTTTCAATATATTTTAATAAAAATATATATGAACGAAATCGCCCCATTTGTTGAGCCCCTTTCCACACAACGAACTCTGAAAAATATTAGAAAAAAAAAATTCCCTTTTTTTCATTTCATTAACTTTGAATTCATTTAGGTAACTTTCTAATCTAATTAAACAAAGTGTTGTGTGGCCTTTAAGAGTCGGCCTTGATTTGTTTTTTTTTTTTTTGTCCATATATAGTTAATGATTAAGACCACATTTATTGATAGTTTTTGTAAAAGTAACATATGTAAGTTTATTATTATTGCTATCATTATTGTATAATAGCTATTAGCAATTAATGCAGGCAATTATATTAATATTATTAACTTTTCCTGTTTCTTACTTTTCTTTTTTATTTATTTTTTCTTCTTTTACATTACGTACAATAAATGACTAAAAATTAGTAATTATTTATTGTCCATTTAGAAGAAGAAAAACAATCGCCGATATTTGGAATTTGAAATTTATTTGGATGTGAACGTGAACGTGAACGTGAACATAAGACTCTTCATTTCCCATATCAATATGATTTATATAAAAATTTCCAAGATTCCCATTAGAAGATCCCTAGATCCCTAGATCCCCAGATCCCCAGATCCCCAGATCCCCATTGGATAATATTGATGATTAGATGATAACAATTTACGAACGATAGTTCAAAAGTATGCTTAGAATGAATAGTTGGATGTAAATAATCCATAAGGTAGATAAGTCCATAAGACTTTCTTGATACAAAATTCATTGTTCATTGAGTTTAAATGACTTTTTTAATCATTTTCCCAACGACCAACAAAAATCTATGTGCCACGAATTTAGGAGCTGTTGAATATGCAAAAAAAAAAAGAAAAATATTTCAAAAAAAAAAAAAGAATTTTTTTTAAAGTAATTTCAAAAATTATATAAAATAGACACTAATTAACAAACACTTATAAATCTGTTATATAAATCTATGTAAATATAAATATTGATTAATTGGAGCTTTAAGTAAAGTAATCTACATTTATAAATGTATTTTTATTAGCAAACAAAATTGTAAGAGCCAGACAGACAGATAGACAGATGGATAGATGGACAGATAGACAGATGGATGGAAAAATAAATAAATAATTGAAGCAAAAATAACAAATAAATATAAATAAATAAAGAGAAAAGTATATTTTTGAAAAGCATTTACTGTTTGATGTTTGTGATCATTAATAAACACCATTCGAAAATTCCGCAAAATTATGATTGTGATTAATTGCCAGTTAATCGGACAGTTCTACAACTGATTTATATGGTCTTCTATTCCTTTGTAATTATATTCATATTAATTATATATAATTTCAATGTTTGTAATAATTTTTAACACTGCCACTCAATTTAAAAAAAATAATAAATGTTTCAGCGTACGTATGTAACATTTAAAAGATATTTATAATTATTTTTTTTTAGTACAAAGGTCAGCAATTCTGAATATATCTAAAAATAGTTGAATAAAATTTTAAATATTCTATGATGAAAATTAATGCACTATTATTATAAAAGACATTAAAATTGAAAAGTAAATTTGAGTTGAATTAGTTTCATTTAAATTTCATTTAAATCTTTATAAAATTTTCAAATCATTTGGAAATTTTTTTTCTTTTTATATTAAATATTAATTTTATAAATTATTTGGTTGTTAAATTTTTTTCCCATTATTTTGATGATTTTTTGACCATCTTCTTCACGGAAAGTTTTAATATTGAAATTCATTAATTTTATACTGAAAATAAAATAAATTTTTCATATAACATTAAAATTTTTTTTGACTTTTTTTTTTTTTTTTTTTTCAAAAATAGATCAGTAAACTCTGTGTAACTTTTAAGGTAAATTTTAGGGTAGATTTTTTCTTATTAGCCAACTCTCTTGGATACATTTTGCATTATATGTCTATGAAAATTATTATTTCTGTGATCAATGTTTTCTTCTAAATTTATGGATTTTTTTTTTGTATGTTGTTGTAGGCTTATACTTTCTTTATGGCCCAATTTGCTTTTGCTTCTTTTATATTGGACTTTAGAAAAATATTACTGAATTTTATTTTCTTTTATTATTATTAATTTTAATTATATAATGTTGGTACTTGTAGTTGGGTTCAATTTGCAAATTTGTTTGTGATTTACTTTTTAATTAATTTTAAATAATTAATTTTAATTTTAATAATAAATTTACACTGTCTATCAATTTCATGCGTACATTTTGCTGGCCTTGATTCTTATGCATTGAGAAATTTTCTAGAAACACTGAGATTTTTCTTACACAAGTTTCTTGAAGCTTACTATAGTTTCAATCATGATCCTTAATTACTTCAATTGTTTCCAACATTGCAACTTTTCGCTTGCAATTAAAGGCAAAATATCTCTTTGGAGTTTGTGTTTATAGTTCTATATCTGATTTTGTTGGTCTTGTAGAGAAAAATGGAAGATAACCATATTTGTTCGAGTAAACCTCAGAACTCTGCTCTACATTTAATTCTCTACATTCTTTTCTGAGCTCTAAAGCATTTACCTTTCAATGAGCTAATTTTGTTGTTCCATCAAGCGCAGGGTGGGGATACTTTAAGCGGTTTTCTATCAATATATATATATATATATATATATATATATATATATATATGTTTATGTTTATGTGTATATTTTTATAAGTATTTGCTTGCATGTCATAATAACAATTATACCTCTCCCACATGAATGGTAAAATTTTTTTGTTAATTTTTTTTTGTTTTTTTTATTTTGTAAATTGCACACATATTACATATATATGTATATCCATATATATATGAATACCCATTAACCTTGAGAACATTAAAAATTCTTTGTTCATTTCAAATTTAAAATGGTTTGCAATGTCTGAATTTTACTTGTGTCCAAATTTTGGCATGAAATTAAATTTAATAAAATTGTTGTAGTTCGACAGAGACCAAAAATAAGTATGGTCAAGATCGATCACTTTATTCGCCATCCGAAATCTTAATATGTAAAAATTTTTTTATATGAAAAAAAGTTTAAAATTATTAATAAATTTTTTTTTAAATAAAAATCTTTATAAAAATTTCGATAAGATTTTTTCAATTTTTTAAATACTTCTTTTTTTTTTTTGTAATAAATTTTTATATGCAAATAATTCACAATTATGGAGAAACATTTTTTGATAAAAATTGTTTCAAAGTCAATTTTTGGAACAATATAAATATTTAGGTTATATTGATCTATTTATTAAAGATTTTAATATGCTTTTTTTTATATATAACATAAATCTTCCGAAAGTTTATATATTTGTTATTCCATCTTGACTCTTAATTCATACCGAAATTTTCTGAATTATTATAATATTTTCCATTGCCTTTATTAGAATTATTATCAAGATTTTACCACCCAGAGAGGCATTTTAATTTCTTAATAAAATCTATACCTGTCATTTGGGCCATGAGTCGCAAAAGATTAGAAATGGGCCAAAAATTTGGAATTTTTTTTACTTTTCTTTTACAATTTTACTGTTTAAAAATGTAAATTATCATAATCAAATATTCACATTTAATAAAATATCAAGGAAATTGGCAAAAAGTATTGAAAATATCATAATCGATATATGTTATTTATACCCTACACCACTTGTGGTACAGCAAATGTTTGAGTTGCGATAGATCCACTTTTCATAATACTAATGGACCAGAATCACTTTCTGATGCTATATAAACATGTCTGTCCTTTCGTAACCTATTGAAAATGGTTACAATAAATCCCCAAAATTTTCAACATATTTTAACAAAATTAGTATATTATTTCATTTTAATATGAAAATTATATGTACCAAGTTTGTCTCAGAACGACTCATTTTTATGATCTTTTCCCAGATAAGAAATTCTACCAAAAAGAATCATTATATGGAGAAATGTTACAACTTTAAGTATATTTTAACGAAAATGGACTCTGTCTTGTATTTTAACATAAGATATATATTTATAGAATTTAGTCCGGATGGGCGCATTTTTTGAACCCCCTCTCATATAATGAATCTTTTGATTTATTTTCAAAGAGTTGAAATTTTGAAATTTTTTATTTTGTTTACTTAAACTTCATTTATCACATTAGGCAAAGCGGTGTAGGGGAATTTAGGACTTGGGCTCCAACCGACTATAAGATTCTTACTCGTTTTTGTTTAGTTATAAAAATTAAGAAAATTGAAAAGATAATTTGAAATATTTTACAGGGTTTTTTCCAAAAAGGTTACAATTTTACATCTATTTTTATGTTATCTAGAATATTTTTACTTGATTATTTAAAAATTGCATTCATATGGCGAACACTGTGAATGTTAACCATTTAAATAAAAAGGGTGGTGTAGTGTTGACGGATATTGTAATGTTCTTGCTATGGGTTAATTATAAAAAACAATATCACAAAAAATATTTTAAATATATAAATATATGGCAAAAGTTTATAGACGACTAGGATCAAGTCTTAAATACCCACCATCACATTTTTTAAATGTACCCAATTTTTAATGAATTTTTTTAATGATTGTTCTCACTTTTTAAACCGATCAACTTTAACTAGCTTTTGAATGAAATTTTTATAAAATCTTTATTACAAAAAAGAAAATAAAACCAGAGCTTTTGCATCTAGAATAAAAGGGCCATCCATGTTCACAATATCTTCAAAGACCCTGCCTAAAAAAGTTACGCTCTCAATCGCCATACATATGAAGAAAAAATAAGATGAGCGGGTAAATGAAGAGACCCCCCTTAAAATGATTAGTTCATTCTAATTAAAATTTATTGCTGATGTTACTAAGAATATCGGGTAGTCCCTTTAACCGATATTTCAAATATTTTTACTGAGTACTTAGTGGTGCTAAGTATTTAGTGGTGCATGCACAACAAATCATGCAAGATCGTTAAAATCAATGGAAGGAAAAGGAAAAACAAAATATATAAAACAATTAAGTAATTTATAGCCATATAGAACCGACTTTTAAATACCCTACACCACTTTGCTTAATGTAATTAAAGTCAAGCAAGCCGGAAAAATTAAAAAAATTTTTATATATTAATTATGTAAAAAGTTCATTCTATGCCAGAGGATTCAAAAAATGGACCGACCGATCGAATTTGCTACATATATTTTTTAATATTAATATACAAAACAATACCAAGTTTCGCTAAAGTATACTCAAAAATGAATTTTTTTACTTAAATAATGAATTTTTTCAAAGGAAATGTTATACGGGTAGAATTTGTAAAAATGGGCTGCTTTGAACTATGTTCGATATACATGTTTTTTAAGCGCCAATTCCCTTTAAAATATATAAGAAATTGTAATTTTTTTCCACAGACAGCTATATATGGAGCATGGTGGTAAAAGAGCACCTAATGTGACCATTTTTAAATAGGTTCGTCTCTGGGCCAAAACAAACCGTTATACCAAATACCATTAAAATATCTTTAAAATTGCGATTTGTAGCTCGCATAAAGGTGGTCAGGGCAGGCGGACAGACGGAGAGACATGCTTAAGTCAAATTAAAAATTTGACTTTGAGTCGCTCAGTCCAAGCCAATTTCAAGTTTTTTTCGGATGTTACAAACACCTGCACAAATTCATAATATCCTGCAGTACAAGTGATGTAGAGTATAATGAAATACAATTGAAAGAACAAAGATTCTATCAATTGTATCCGCTTTTCTATACAAACCAAACAGGTGATATAAAACTATTTGTGTAACTTTAATATTAAATGAATAATAATTATAGAGGTGTTGGTGGTGGTAGATGGTAGTGATAGTGATTGTAATGCTTGTATATACCAAAAGATATACGTATATATAAATAATATTTAAATGTATTTAAAAATCGATCAATCAGAATGATTGTGTAAGTTTTACAAAAAAAAAAAAAAAAAAAAAAAAGAACAATACGAAATTCTACGTCAGTTACAAATAATTCAGAATGCAATGAACGAATTCATTAAAATAGATGAATCAAAATTTAGGTCCATCTAAACTCGTAAGACCAAACTAAATCTCGTATCAATGTCAAATGAAAATAATTTTGTATTAATTACTTTTTTTTTATAATAATTCCAAAATAAAAATTCTTCTATTAATATTTGATAAATGAAAATTAATGGAAACATTTTTTTACCAGGGGTCTTTCAAAAAACGAACTATTTGATGTATATCTATAATACACACAACTAAATGAAAATTTATATCAATTTGCGATTTATTTTTTCGCTATCAAGCATTAAAAGCAAAGGTTTTATTTTGTTAGCCCTTAAATTAGGCCATTTTGGAATCGATCTTTCTTTTAAAATATCTTCAGAAATTATCTCATCTAAAATTCATATAAATAAGAATAAATAAATTACATTAGAGATGGCTTATGAGATGGACTTATAGATATTTTATTATAGCAACTTCAATTGTTTCGGAATACCCTTCTAAAATGATTTTAAGCATATGAGTGAAGACCCTTCCCTTTATTATACCTTTTTTGTTAAAAGTAATTTAAGGTATTTTATATTTATATATATGTATGTATATAACAATAGTGGCTAAGATATTTGAGTAAGTATGGAAGTAATCTTAATAGTTTATCAGTTTTAAAGTACTTTTTTTTTTTAAGTTGGCCAGCTGCATTTGGCAAATGAAGGCGGACGTATTTTTTATAATAATAATCAAACTTTCAATAGTTTTTGTTTCCTTTTTTTTTTGGTTTTCATATGCTGTTACATTTTCTGTTTTTTTTTGTTTTCTTTTTTTTTTTTTTTTGTTTTTGGTAATCTAAGTAATAAATAAAGTAATCATAAAGCAATTTATTAAGCCGCCAATTGCATACATTTTAAGAGAATTTTATTATAAGCAAGCAAAATACGCAAAATAGTTAGATTTATAGTTATTACAAAATAAAAATAATATATGTGAGAAATTTTAAATCGTTTAAAGCCGACCTTAAATACCCCTATATCTTTTTGTGTTTTAAATGTTAAATAAATGAATTACTAGTCAAGAAAATGAATGATTTAAGAAGTGCATTATAAGAAGGAAGGCTTCAAACATGGATCGATAAAAAGACAATTTGTTCTATGTCAAAACATAATAAGGTGCCGATTTTCGTTAACGCATTTTAAAATTTGTTATATTTGTTCATATAACTCGATTCGATTAGTTTCGATTTCAACAGGATTCGTCTTTGGGCACAACCACACCTACATACCAAATTTTATTGATATATTTTAAAAATTACGATCTGCATCTGGACAAAAAATATATCGTCCATATATATAAATCGTCCAGTAAAATGACCAATGGATCTACCTGAACTCGCACCAAATGTTACACACATATTATTATATTGTGCAATCTATATGGTGTAAGATACCACACAGGATATTCTAAATTGGTGCAGATGTTTATAACATATGAAAGGAATTGTTATGGACCTACTTTTTTATATTAGGCCGACCGTTTAGAATTACTTTCTGATTTGAGTTTTAGACCTCCGTCCATTTGATGTCTATCCCTGTAAATTTATCATCAAGCTACATCTCGCAATATTTGAGATAGGTTTGTATTAAAAATAAGGTATATCTTTGGATCAAATCGAAACATTTTTAAGATCACGTTCCGAATAACATTATCCTTAAAAAATATATAGATATAAACTTACAATTTTGAATATATTTAAAAAAAAAATTGGCACATAATTATATTTTGATGTGAAAAATATGTGTATCAACTTTGGTTCAAGTGGAACCGTTTTTACGACCTTTTCCCACATAAGGCCCTTTTTTCAAAATATGTTATTATATCAACGAAACTTATAATTTAATATTGCCCTTGATATTGACACAAAAAAAAGATGTGTTTTATTTTATGTCCATATCGATCTTTTTTTTGAACCCTCTCCTAATAATTTTTATAAATTACAATTTTCTATTTAGTTGTCGTTTAATTCTTCTATTCGACTTTTTTGATCACATTAGGCAAAGTGATTTAGGGAATTTAAGAGTCGGTCCTGATCCATCATAATTTTTCAAAATTATTTTTATTAATGTTATTGTTATGATTGCATTTTATGTGTGTGTGTGTTTTTTCTGTACAATAACTAAATTGCACCTCCTTTTTTTTCTTTTCCATATTGGTCCAAAATATTACACATTACTAAATAATTGTTGAAAAGAAACAAGTAAACGAATTATTTTTGGCTGGGGCCGAAAGTTTCGACGCTCCCGATTTGCAAGATTTTTATACTTACATTGTCGAATAGCAAGCTTAATATTTATACAAAATTTCACCTAACTATTTGTTTCAGTTCAGTTTGATTTCAGTATGAGCGAAAAAGCTATAAATATTTTTTTACAAAAATAGAGATATTCTCATTGAGAGCGTGTCCTTTTACCAATTAGACGTATTTTCAATACCAACCAATAAACGAAATTTTCAATGCTTCTGCCAAATTTGAAATCGAAATGAAATTTGAAGATGGACAGACAGATGGACATAAATCGTTATGAAATTTGATGCCGATTAAGAAGAGACCTCCGGCGCCTCCTTTTTGACTTTACAAATATAATGGCAAAATAAGTATAATGCCAACCTCTAGATGGTGGGTACAAAAAATGAGAGACAAGAAGCAAAAAAATAATATCGGAAATTTTCAATAATCTAGTTTGATTGTTTGTTTGTTACATGCCTTTTTTTTTTGTTTTTTTTTTTTTGACTTTCAGTGTTGTTGTTAATGTGTTGCTTGGAATTCATTCATATGTGTTCAATTTAGTAGGTTTTTTTTTAATACCCATCGACCAGAGTTTGGCGGCATATTCATTTTTTTATTATTATTGTAACACCTTGGACGAGATTTTAACGAAGGGTATGTCTTCTTGATCAGCATTAAATTCTGAAATTACATAGAAAATTCTGCTAGTCTGAACGTTTGCCCTTGCGTAGTAAACATTCTTTCGGTTACAAAGAATAGAAATGTCCTTTTACAAATGTCCTGCCAACGTCAAATTATACAGAGCTCTAATTTTCACCTTACGGTCTTAGCATTTTCTATCTATTACTCAAGAACTGAAACAGGCTCTGAACCGTAAAATTATAGACTTTCGTTAGTGGTTATACAAGATTTGATCCAGCCAATTACAATTTCTTTTGTTAGACTTTTCTTTACAATTTTTTGTAAATTTTTTTTCCTTTTTTTTTTTTGTCAGTTTAACGTTCCTTTGAATGTTGTTTTTGTTGTTGTTGTTGTTGTTATTGTTGTTGCTGTTGTTGTTAATGATCATTTAGTAAATTACTTAAAGCAAAAAAATGAAAAATTGTAAAAAAAAATTTTACAATTTTTTTGTAAAATTTTGTTTAGGTAAATGTTAAAACTAAATTCTGGTGTATAAATTTTGAATGGATGAACTTGGATGCATTATTTTTAAGTCATTCAATAACCATTATCTATTATTAAATCTTCAATTTATACTTTCTTAATTAATTTTATGTTATTTCTTTTAATCGCAAAAAAATATTATAAATATGAAAATACAAAATTATTTTGATTGGCTTCGATGAAGGCTGCCGGTTGCGGTCATTACATCAATAATTATTCAAATTATCTGAAGAAATTATATCAGACTCTTAAATAGAATTAAAAGCAACGATTCCAATTAAAATTGTATTAAATTAAAGAAATATGTGAAAGACCTGTATTTGAGGTGAAGTCAAATATTCCACACCCAACATCAAAATGAAGGGTACAAAATAAAAGAAAATATTGAATAAAAAAAAAAAAAAATTGCAATTGCAAACAAACAAAAAAATAGTGAACGTAAAAGGTTATAATAATGTTAATAATTAAATTTTATAAATACCAGACACACATTAGTGTAAAATTGTATAACAAAAAAAAAAAAAAAAAAAAAAATAAATAAAAAAATAAAAAAAATAAATAAATAAAAAGTTAATAAAATCGAAAATGAAATAATAACAAAATAAATATTAATAAATTAAAAGAAACAAAACTAAAAAATAAAATTAAAAAAGGTAAACAAAAAAATTAAAAACAAAAAAAAATAAATAAAAACAGAAGGAATTCTAAATTATACCAGAATAATGAATAATGGTTAGTGATTTTTTTTTTAATGATTAATGTTTTCTAATTAACCTTCGAAGTTTAACTAATCTCAAAACTAACAAAATACGCTCATCAAAAATTGAAACGATTTCTCAATAACTTTGCCATACTTTTGCTCATGTGTTACACAATTTTAATTCATGTTTATGTGTATATGTGTATATGTGTATATGTATATATGTATGTGTAATTAATCCTACTTAAAAATGGCAACATTTCGAGACGATTTATTTCAAGGATAAAGTCTTAAAGTAAATCATGACTGGCAAATGTTTAACGTTGCAAATGTATCAAGAAGATAAAATGAAATCTTCTGGTCATGTAAAGATGGACATAAGAAGATTAGAAAAGGATCCATTAGTTATAGGTCGTGTTCATATAAAATTATAGCCTAAAGACATTAATGCATGCTGCCATTTCTTTTAATAAATAAAAATCCAATTTAGGACTTTTGAGAAGCCTTTTCTCTTTTTTTCAAGGTAAAAATTTTATACAGAGAAAGTAAGCTTTACATTGAAAGCTAGTGGAAGCCGGATACTACGAGAAATAGACTGTTCTAGAGAAAAATTTATATTGAGATCTGCGTATGTAAATTTATTATGAAGCCACAGGTACCTTTATTTTTAAGATATTTTAGGTCCTATTAAAAATGGTTTTATTCGTAATAAACCGATGCAAAGTCTTTGTTGAAAAATGGATCATTATATAGAAAAAAAAAAATGACAATTTCAAAATATATTACCATTATTTTTTTTATATTAGCCTAAAACAACTTGAACCAAATTGATCCAGATAGGTCCATTTATGAATCCTCTGCCATATAGTGAACTATTCATTATAATTTTCAAATAATTTATTTGTAATTTTCTTTTTTTTAATTTCCTTAAATGTGTCTTGGTGTTTGGGTAGTGCATATTCAAAATTTTAGTGCCAGCCAAATAGAATTTTCCTACTTTTGGGGCAGGGTCCCCATAACGAATTTAAAAAATCATTCAAAATAAATGAGAAAATTATATTTGACTGATAGATAATTTGAAGTAAGTTACGACTCGACGATTTTCATAATATTTATATTTGAAGGTTATGAAATAACGGTTTTAATATTTGTAGAAAACTTTAGCCTACTATCTGTTACAATCAATTCAAGTCAATTGATGAAATTAAATAACAATGAAGCTCTTCTCCGTTAACGTTGTGCTGTAGGCGTGACCTTTGAGGCATTTCACTCATTTTCAAATTCAACCAGTGTTCATGAACTTTCAATGTTTCTGCCAAATTTATCACACACTTACAGGCGGACTGACAGATGGACTAACTGATTGATGGTCAAACATTATGATTTAACAAAATGTTGTAAGATATATAAAGGTCAGCCTTGATGTCCTATAAAATTTTTAGTTGCTTCATTAGAAATATAAATTAGAATTTAATAAGTTACTATTTCAGATTAGTTAAAATTTTTTTTGGTTTGTGTTGTAGTCGAAAAGCAATAAATTTCTTGTCACAGTTTTTTAACAAAATTTCTTTAAGTTTCCTTTTTTTTTTTTTTTTTGATGTATTTCTTCTATTTAAAATTTTTACTGAACACAAGTATTTAAGATTGAAATTCATTTCCGCATATTTATGTACTCACCATGCAAAGGTTAGCGATATACTTATTTTGCCATTGTGTTTGTAACAATTCATTCTCAAATGATTTATACGTGTCTGTCTGTTTGTCTGTCTGTTTGCATGTCTGTTGTGGGCATTCTCCTAGGTTATAAAATTTAAGATATTAAATTGAAATTTAGCAAAATCATTGAAAGTTTTTGCATGCAAGTTGAAGTAGATATTTGGTCAAATAAGTCAAATATCTTTCAAAAGTCCAACACATATATAAAATAAGTTGAAATTTTGCACAATTATAAAAATTATTTGAATCAGCCACGCCTACCAACCACACAACCGTTACACAAAATTATATTGTATTTAAATTTTTTTTCTATTTTTTATGTAAGTTTATCGAATAATTACGAGCTGTTTATGCCACGAATTATGTTTGTTGGGTGTCCAGGATTCGGCTTCAGACAAATGTTTTTTTTTTTAATCTGTTTTTTTGTTTATTCATTTAACTTTTAATTTTTGTTTAGTTATTTATATAACTGGTTTCAGATGACTTTGCAAAATTCAAATGAAAAATCAACAAAAAAAAAAAAAAACACAGAAAACACAAAATGAAATAAGGAAACAAAGACTTCAGCAGTCATCTTAAAAGTACCAGTTTAGTTTAATTTAATTTTAATAAATTCTATTTCAAATTCATCTTCTTATCCCCTCATAATTTTTTTCTTCTTTTTCTTTGTTGTTGCTTGTTTTTTTATCTTTTTATGAAATGTGTGAAAGTATAAATTCATTTTATCTCGTTATTAAAATTACAATTGATTGGAATTGATTACAATTGATTGCATCAACTATAATCGAATATTTCATATTAAAATCACTTAAAATTCAATTCATTTAATGTGTAACGAATACAAAGTGAAAATATAAAATTGAAATATAAAAACAAGTAAGACAATTATAGTTAACTGAGGCAAAATCTTGTCTACCCCACGACCTAAAGATCATGGTAAATCGGGGTAAAAAAAAAAACAGTTTACATTGCAATGTGACTTTTAAGCAATTTTGCCGATTTTCAATAGCATCTGACCTGCAAAAACTTTCGGTTCCTAGGAAAATTTAAGCTCTATGTATAGAGGATAGATGGACAGACCTATTCAAATCGTTTCAAAATTTGATGCTAATCAAGAGACTTTATAGGGTCTCCGAGGCCTCCTACAATGCGTTAAAAATAAAATGGTAAAAATATTTGATCTTTTTTAGACATTTTTATCCATTCAAACATTTCAGATTGTACTGATTTTATTTAGATATGGAATATAATTTGGAAATTTGGAAGAATCGCAAAAGTACTTAAAAGACTGTTCAAAAATTTATACTGCTTTTAATTATCATACCATTTCTAAGTTAATTCATTTGTCCCTTTGTCGATTTTATCAATTATTTATTTGGAAACATTTTTTTGATAAGAAAAATTAATCGAATTGATCGAATTGATCAATGTATGATATCAATAAATTTATAGAAATTTCCTAATGACATTTTTTCCTTAAAATGTATAAATTTGTCAAATTTCATTAAAATATCAAAAGAATGGTAAAGTATTTTTTAATGGCTAATGCCAAATGGGCATGGGAACCTGTTTGAATTATGAATTTATTATGAATTTCTCGTTGCATTAAAAGCTCATATGAATGAATGCAGATGGATATCGAAGCATCGATGAGACGTATAGACAAATACACTAAAATTATTTCGAAAAAGTTTATAGAATTTTCAATTTCAGACGCAACTGAAAAAACAAAACTTAATGTATTATTGTATTTTTAGATGCGAAGAAGGAAAAAAAATTATTTTAAAGGAAAATTGGAAAAAAAAATTAAAAAAAAAATCTTCAAGCCAATTTGGTTTTTATTTTACCGTTTACTATTACAAATGTAAACCAATAAATAAATATTTTTTTTTTTTATTTAGATGTAAACGAATCGCATTCATATTTTTATGCATACTTTCCACAATTTGAGCTGGAACGTTTATACCTACCACAAAGTATCTAATTTAAGCTATGTGGAATAATTTAGGCCCTAAGGATCGTCCATCAAACTGTTTGTGCGGCCCATAACCAATATTATAACCCTTAATTTGAGATAATGATTTTTATTTGCAAGAAATGATAATGATGTATGTTTGGTAAATGGATGTGACTTTATGTAAATACCCTGATATTATAAAAATTCTGAATTAATATGGAGTTGGGAAAATGTTTTGCCCAGTAAGGCTTAAATGTAAAAAAAATTGATACGATCAAGTTGTGTCGAGAAAAAATTTATTCTTTAACAACTAAAAAAATTTTGAATACCCACTACCCAAATATTATTTGATACTTTATGGTACAGACAGTGTAAACCCTAGGTTTATAATTTTCCAATAAAGTGAACCCCCTTAAAGAACAGAAGTCAAGTGTTGTATAATCTCTGGTAGGCATAGCCAATTTGAATCATTTTTGGGAGAAGGTCTTTCGCACTTTTTAAGTTCTATGTAAAAAATGTACGGAAAAAGTCTTATGAGTTAAAATTGTATTATTTAGCGTAGGTGTAACCGATTTGTATGATTTTTAAATACACATTAAAAAATATTAACTTTAATATTTGTAAAGAATTTTAGCTGTCAATATATTTCAGTTTTCAAGTTATGTGAGGAAGCCTATTTTTACTTTAAAAATTAAGGTACACTCAGTTTACGTTGCTTGGCGGGCCGTTTTCGCCCAATTTCAATGTTGAGCTGCATACATAAATTTTTAATGTTTCTGCCAAATTTAAACTTGATAGGTTTACCCCACACGGACATGTAGACACTTGGACAGATGGACAGACATATCTAACTTAAAACAGAAGTCAATGCTGCGAAAGAATTTATATATATTCAGGGCTCTTAAATGCTTCTATTTTAAGGTCATAACAATTATGGCAAAATGTGTATATTCCTGTATATCTGGATAGAGGTTTTGGTGGGAAGGGGGGGGGGGGGGGTATTAACAAAAAAAAGGTAAAAGTATTTAGAAAAATACAAAGTACAATAAAAAGTGTTTATAAAAAAATATCTTTTGGATATTTTTTAACTAATTAATTAACAATTAAATTTTGTGATAACAGTAGAAAATTATTTCCCCACCCAGTTATAGAAATAAATTGAAATTCATAGCATAAAGGGGGGAAAAAAATAAGCAAAACAATTATTATTATTATTATTATTATTATTATTATTATTTTGTTTTTTTAATTGCTTTAATACAAATTTCGTTAATAATGCTGTTTAAATATAAAAAAATCTTAAATATACATTTTCATATTACAAAAATCCATTCAAATATTATAAACTTTATAATAGCAAATATTTTACTAGCTGCCTGCTAAAAGCCACATTCCTTTCATAATCATCATGAAATATTTTCCAAATATAAACGTTTTTGTTAAAATGTTTGCCACAACGAACGAACGAAAAATTACAATTCGCATAAAATTTAGATAATTTTGAGGCAAACATTTACAATTTTTATTTAATTTGTCTGTCTGTTTATCTTTTTTGAGTAAACATTACAATCGTCCACAATAATTAGATTGTCATACTTAAAGATGCAACAATTGTGAAATTGTGAAATTGTGAAATTGTGAAATTGTGAAAGGGTTAAATTATTTTAAAAATATCACATAAATTTGAAATTTTCCAATTTGGCAAAAGAATTATGAATTCTATATAAAAATAGCATACTCCTAAAACTATTTTTATTTGAATGAACAACAAATGATAACAATCATTCAAAGTGATTAAAATATCAACAAAAACAAAAAAAAAATTTAAAAAATGAAAAAAAAATAAAAAATTTAATAAAATTTTGATGGAGTAAAATTTTGGGCTTACTCATATTAAATAATTAAAAAATCATTTGTAAATTTTATCAAATGTTAGCCACTTAACTATAAACAAAATGAAATAAAAAAAAAAACCAGCAAAAGCAAAATGTACAAGTTATGAATAAAAATATTTCATTTCAAATTTTATGTAATACAATTATAGCTGCAAGCACATTCAATCCATTTCAATCCATTTCAATCCATTTGTTAATTAAATACTTTGTTAGTATATAAAGTGTGTCTATCCGTCCATCTATTTTAACCAAAAGTAGAAGTGATTTTTATTTCAGTTTCTTTTTTACTTTTTTTGTTTTTTATTTTTTATTTTTTTATATTTTTTGTTTGGTTTCTTATAAAAATTAGATATGAAACGACAAAGAAAGAAAAAAATATGAAAAAATTTTCAATCAAACTTTTGATATATTTTTATAATGAAAAACTCTTTAAAAAAAATATAGTGTAATGATATTTTATTGTAGTGACACAGATGTTTTACCATACGCCATTCTATCAGGTATTACCTTATTATTATTTTTTTTTTGGTGTTTTTTTTTGCAGTTTTTTTGCATTTTTTTTTTTTGTTAACAAGTTGCTTGTTAGTTAAAACGAATCGAATGTCGATTTTCTATGAATAAATAAACGTAACAAAAAAAAAAAAAACAAAAAAAAAATTAAGTAAACTAAAAGTAAATAAATAAATTAACTAGCAAGTAAAATAAATTTTTTTTTGTTTGGAGGCAAATTTTGAATACCCACCACCATCATCATTTGTCAATCAAATGCCACCATATTTATAATTATGCCATCAAGTTACATAGAAATTCTTCAAAAAAAAAAAATAAATAAATAAAGTAAACACTAAATTTTGATGTTGTGGGCCTTCTGGTGGGCGTAGTCAAATACAAATCATTTTTTAACCAAATATTCTGGGACATGCAAAATTTTAGCTGTCTACTTCTTACACTATTCGAGTGCTGACAAACTATATAAATAATTTAATAGAGTAGAATTTAGTGTAGACGTAGCAAATTTACACGATTTTTGAAGGTGCATGGTTAAATATTGATTTAAATAATTGGACATAATTTCGATATTAAAGTTATGAGCCAAAAATGATAAATGATAAATGTTTGCTTTAAAAATTTAAGTATTCATAATTTATATTGCCCAATGGGCGTGTCTGGAGTTGCTGAAGTTGCTCCATTTTCACTAACAACTTTCTAAGTTCTTATCAAATTTGGGCTGGACAGTTGAAATTTTGACCGCCAATAACACACAAACTGACAAATAGACAAACGAACAGTCGGACAGACAGACATAACTGCATCAATTCAGAATTCAATGTTGAGCAAGAAAGTTTTAACTTTGTAAAATTTCCGATAAAATTTTTTTCTTGGATGTTACAAATATAATGGCAAATTGAATATATTCCCAAACTCTGTATAAAAAAATGGAGTAAAAATAATAATATAAAAAAAAAATTTTTTTTAGCTTAGCAACACACACATATATCTATACATATATGCAATATGCATATCCAGATAAATCCATTTATATACACACATGTGTATATAAATTTACGCCCCTTAAAAGAGGCTGTTTTTTCGTTTTCGTTTTTTTTTTTTTGTTTTTTTTTTTTTAAATAATAGTTTTTCATATATGTAAACAAGTGAAAATATTATACATGGCTTGGGCAAAATTTTGAATACCTACCATCCAAACACCAGGATATTACAATTCAGGGACTGTTATAGTTTTTACAAAAGTATATAGAAATTTTAATCATAAAAATAATGAAAATTTGGTATTGCAGGACTTTGAGTAGGCATGGCCGATTTGCTTACTTAAATCATTTTTTTTATAACTATTGTAGACCAATGGCCTTAAAACTTGTACAAAATTTCAGATTTCTGCACTTATCGTTTGTGAGTAATTAAGAAAAAGCCATAAAATTTTGCTTGGAAAAAATTAAAGTATTCTCAGTTTACGTTGCACTGTGACCAATTTTGTCTATATTCCAAGCCATTTTGCCTGCAAGAATTTCTAATTTTCCTGGCAAATTTGAGCTTGATACTTCCTTTATGGTGACCAGCAGAATGTTAAAATGTCTGTCTGTATAGAAGGGCAGACGCACAGACAGACAGTCATGTCTAAATTGATTCAGAATTTGATGCTAATCAAGCACATGTAGACTTTATAGGGACTCCGACATTTCTTTTTGGATGTTACAAATCTAATGACAAAATGTATATACCCTCACCCTTTGGATGGTGGGTATTAGAATAATCGATACTTGTAAATAATTTGTAATTATGTTTCCTTTTTTTTGTCTTTCGTTTTCGTTTTGGTTTTCGTTATGGTTTAATCCTACACCACTTGTTGCAGAAAGTATTATAAGTTTATTCGAATGTATGTAACAGTCAAAATAAGTTGGGATGGGTCTACATTGTACATTGTACCAATCTAATCAGAATCACTTGCTGAATTTATTTAGGTATAACTGACTCACTATCCGCCTGTTTGCCTGTCCGTCTATCTATAGCAACGATTTGAGTTAAATTTGTTATGTAGGCGTGGTTTAGATCATAAAACTTTTTGATTTGTTTTTTTTTCTTTTTTATGAAAGAAACTTACAATTCTGGGCATATATTTTTAAAAATGTAATCTTTGATAGTCGGCCCCGATCGACTAAAACGTAAATACTTGTTTTTTTCGTTTAGTTTTTTTTTTTTTTTTGGTAGTCATTAATTTTTATAAAAACAATTATTATTATTATTATTATTTTTTATTATTATTGTTGTTGTTGTTGTTGTTGCTGTTGTTGTTGTTATTTATTATTCTTATTTATATTATTAAATTTTGTGCGATATTTTATAATGTTTATACAATTTATACAAGTTGGATAAATGTTGGCAAAATGTGTACAATGATTTCAGATACATTTTTGTCTTACGATTAAATCATTCATATTACTTATTCAAATTGTACTCGACACTACTTGTAATAAAATGCATTATAAGTAGTTGAGATAAACGTTTATTATACCGATCGACTCTGAATCACTGCTTGATTTCATTTAAGCCTCTCCATCCGTCTGTCTGTTTATATCTGTGTAAGTTACAGGTAGCAATTTTCGAGATATTTTAATGAAATTTTGAAATTTTGTACATGGGTTCCTTTTGGTACCGAGAAACGAACCCTTTAAGAATAGTTAAATCATGGGCCACTTTAACGACCACAAAAAAATTCGTTATTTGGAATAAAATTACAATATTAAATTTTATCAAATCTGCTCCAGATTGATTCGTATTTATGACCACTTGCCATATAATGTATTTTTGAAAAAAGGGCCATCATATGGACGAAAAATCTATATGATGAATATATTTTTCACATTTAATCACATAAAACAAAGTGGTCTAGGGAATTTAAAAGTCGGCCTCAACCGACTGTAAAATTATTACTTGTTTTAAGTTGAGTTAATTTACTTTTCATCATTTTCACGATTCTTGTATTGTTATACTTTTTGTTATTGTTTTACTTCCTCAATATTCTCCGTTTTCTAGATTTTTTTAATACATGAATCGATTTTGACACTTTGAGGTTTGAATGGTTTTCATGCTGCATTTATATTAATGAACTTCATCTATTAAGAAACCAGTGATAAATATAAGCAGTGAGTGACAGAGAGAAAGAATGGTAGAAAGAGATGAAATGTAAGAGAGCAGTAGAGTGGAATGGGATCAGATGGAAAGGAAGCAGAAATTTTCATTAAAGTATGTATAATATAAAACCAGTCAGAGCCGATTTTTAAATGCACTTCTTTTAATTTGGAGGATCCAACAAATGGACCGATTTAGACCAAATTTGGGACATAAATTTTTTATGTTAAAATATAAGGCTTAAATGACTTTTTCCGAAATATGCGTTATATAGGAAATCATCGTAAAAATGGACCGATCTGAACAAAATTTGGTGCTCACGTTACAATTAAGCGGCAATTCACCTTAAAATATATTAAAAATTTTGATTTTTTTCCATATAATGACTTTTTTTAAGATAAGCTTTATATGGGGCCTGGTCGGAAAATTGTCAATTTTTAACAGCATTGTTAAAAATCAGCCCAAACACACTGATGTACTAAATTTCAGTTAAATATCTCTAAAATTGCGACCATTAGCGTGTACGTAGGTGAATAGACGGATGTACGGACAGATAGACTACATAGACAGACAAATAGGCAGGTTTAAATCGAAGCAATTTATCTCAACTCCTTTTGAAAGTTTAGACTTAAACCTGCACAAACTTATAATACCCTATACCATGAGTGTTGTAGGGTATAAATTTAACTTCCATTAAGCTAATTCATTTCCTTTGCGGTTTATTTAACGCCTTGAAAAAATAAATAAATAAATACATAAAAATAAAAAATCAAAAATTGCACTCGATTATCATTTTGATTGAAAATTAAAAAATAAAAATCAAAAATACAAAAATGGGTTGTATTACCATTTTGATTAAAATTTTAATCACTTTTTTTTATGACCAATAATAATGTGACGCTAGAATTTAATGTAGCTTTTTAAAAAGTTATCTATAATCAATTTATGGCAGTTAATATTCTAACAATTTCGAGCAGTGTGTGTTTTGAAAAAAAAAAAAAGAACTAGAAACAAGTAAGACCTTTATAGTTAGTTGAGGCAGATTTTATATACCCTACACCAATCTACTTAATGTGATTAAAGTCAAATAAAAGAATTTAAAGCAAAAAAAAATTAAAGAAACTTGTTATTTAAAAATTCGTTATAGAGGGTTCAAAAAATGGACCAATCTAAATTTGGTTCATACATTTTCTACGTTCAAATACAAGATACGGCCAAGTTTTGCTAAAATTAAATCAAAGTTATAATTTGTGGCCATATATGGGAAGTGATAGTTAAAATGGATCCATCTGGACCGAATTTGGTACATATGTTACACATGTTAAAAATTTAAAATTCCAATTTCGTTTTCTTTTTCATTAGAATAACTTTTTTTAAGAAGAACCTTATAGGAGACGTGATCTAAAAAAAAATGGTCCGATTTTACTCATTCTTACTTATTAGGAAAACATCCCTGGACCAAAGTACATCCATGTCCTAATATTCAATAAAATGGTTTTAAATTTGCAACGCTTAGCCTGCATAAAGCTAAACAATCAGATAGACAGACGGACAGACTTAAAAAGATATCGGAAGTGACTTTGAGTAGATCGGTAAATCTGTCTGAATATCTTTTAAGTGTTACAAATGCTTGCACAATTTTATAATATAACTACAAATGGTGTAGCGCATAAAAAAAGAAACAGTAGCCACAAATAATGACATAGCAATTTGTGTGATGGCTGATTTTGTTGGTATTGTTCTTATTATTAGTATTATTTTTATTATTCGTTATTTGGGGTAATTTTATTGTTGTTTTAGCAAATAAAAAGAACAATCAATAATACCAAAAATAATAGTAATAACAATAATAATAATAATAACTTTACTTGAACAATTTATTAATAATAATTAAAATAATTTTAATAATAATTAATTTTATTAAAGAGAATGTTACTTTATATTTGTTTTATTGAATTGTTTTGTTTTAAAAAATTTTTAAGAATTTTTTTTTTAATAAAATTTATTTTTTCTATTATTTTTAAAATTTTGTATTTACATAATAAAAATATGAAATAAGACGACAAAAAATTTTGCATCAAAATTATTTTGTTTCCTTTAAAAGCATTTTCCACAAACAAATTTAGAAACTTTTCTCAGTTGTCATTATAAAATGACAACATAAACACGATATTTATTGAAAAAGTCTCTAAGAAAGATAATTTTTTGAAATTACCATGAAATTTGATATGCAGGCTTGTTTAAGCCGAAATGCGTATGGCAGGACCATTCTCAAAATTCATTCGCTCATTTCATTAACATTTCATTCTTGATGATTTAGTGCGTGCCTTCTATAGCTCAATGGGTCTAGGTCTAAGCCAACACGACAAGTACATACACTTTAAATGCTTAACGAATTTTTATTATCGATGTTCAAATTATCAAGTTTAATTTGTACTTTTTTTTAATTAATTAATTAATTATCATAAAATTTTTGTCGTATGTAACCCTGCAAACGGCTTGAGATAAACTTCCGATCATCTTGGTATCATTTTTTAAATAGTTTTAAGTTTGTTTGATCAAAAACACAATTCGCAAATTTAGAGATATGTAAATTAAAATTCTTATGTGGGCTTATTTTGGTCTAAGATCAAATATGAATTTAAATACCGTCATAGGTGAATAAACTCTCTGAAATTTTACTATAATAAAAATTCATGTTTAAAAACTGTTTACAATTTTTGAATATTTTTTTTTTTAATGAAAATCAATGCAATTTTAATTTTTTTTTAATGATCTTAATCGAAACATTTTTTGGGGTCATTTTTTTAAAGGACCCATTCACTTAACTTTCTACAGGTATTAAGTAAACTGTTTGATAAGGTATTTAAGAGTCGGCTTCAATGGATTATAACATTAAAATTTTTTTTGATTTTTCTTTTACAAATTTTATATGAATGAAACGTATTGAATAATGAACATTTTAGTACCCTTTAACATTTTTAACAATAATTTAAATATTTATTTTTTTTCTCAGCATATTCTTCTGTTCCATTACATACATTTACAAGTAACAAATAAAGTAATTATATTTAATAATAATTAAATTTTATGTATGAAACGTAGCTTTTTTGGTTTATTTTATTTTATTTTTTTTTGCTGTTATTGTTACACTCTCATTATTTACATAGAATAATTATTAGGCGTTTTTTGTACAAAATTATGCAAAGGTAGGTAAAGAATACAATGCTAATTATAATTTGTTGGAATTTCATGTTGTTCTTATACTTTGGTTGCTGTTGTTTGTTGTATGGTAGCAATTTCATCTTTCAACTTGATGTTTCATATGAGCATAATAAATTGTAAATGATGCATTGACTGTGGTGTTTTTGATTGTTGTTGTTATTATTAGTTTTATTAGCACCCATATTTTTATGGCGTACACCACTTTGAACCAGGGTATTATAAGCTTGTGCAGGTGTCAGTAATACCCAGAAAGAGTTGAGAATTACTTTTGCATTTGATTAAAGCCTGTTTATCCTTTTGTCTGTCGGTCTGTCCCTCTGATGACTGTCCATGTAAATTGGTTATGGATCGCAATTTTTTAGATTTTTTAAAGAGAATTTGATATGTCAATTGGTTTTTATTGAAAATGGTTAGGCTAGGACCACTCCCCATACAAAGCCTTTCTTACCAAAAAGTTTTTGTATGGAAATAACTTACAATTTTCGATATATTTGAATAAAAATTTTGCATGTATCAAATTTGATCCAAAACTATCATTTATTTGGAACCTCACCTATATAACGTACTTTTCATATGATTTAAATATCAATGTAAAATTTTTTACATTCTTTACTTGTAATTAATGTACTTGATTTTTTTATTTACATAAAATGATGTAGGGCATTTAAATGTTGTGCACAGTTTTTGTTGGCAGATTTCACCAATTTTTTTGATACTCAAAGTACCGTAATTTGTAATTATTCGCAATACTTTACACAAATTGTAGAATAAAGTGATATTCTCCATTTGTTACAATGTTTGTAACGCCTAATAAGAATAATCGATAAGTAAGGACATTGAAATGAAGCCGAGAGTTTTCGAACGGCGATTTGTCACGTGTGAGCTACTACTTCATTTTTATTTGAAAAAAACAAAAAAAATACATAAGTGGAGACCAAGCGATATGGTTGCTGAATATAAAGGCAATATATCTGTGCAGGTCAAATCCCCGTACAAGAGTAATGTCTAGAATTTCTAGAAATATGAAATTGGTTTATTATAGTGCGAATAGGAAAAATACAATGAAAAAAGTTTGACACCGTTCATCTGAGATTTGTCTAACTAATCAAACTAGAGGTCACTATTTTTGAGATAATTTATTGAAATTAGATATACAGACTTATTTTGACTGAAATTCGAACCCTACTAGTGTTGATTAAGATGAGAATATTTTTGCTACCATTGTAAAAACTCGATATATGAAAAGAATCTACAATTTTGACTAATATTTTTTGAAAATTATTTCAGAGCAGTTGCGTGCCAAATTTGCTTTGCATTGATTCCCCTTTTTGATATCCTTGCTATTTAATAAAACGTTTTTTTGACTGTTCAATTATATTAAGTAAGTTTAAAATCGCTTTTTAATAATTATAAAATTTTTATGTAATTTACAAATTTGTTAAGGTGATTCAGTTAATTCTGCTTGCCATAAATAACCATGAATTTTCTCTATCAAAATAAATAAATTATCGCTACATTCAAATTAGATTTTTAAGTGTTGTTTCCTTTTTATATCGCACACCATTTCCGGTACAGGGTATTATAAGTGTGTGCATATGTTTGTAACACCCTTAGCGGAGGTGACATAGATCTACCGCTTATTATACCGATCGGTCCTTTTGTCCATTTAATATATGCCCTTTTAAATGCTACATATCAAAGTAAAGATCACTATTTTATCTCAGAAATGTACTTTTAGAATCAGGTATTCTTTCAGAAGCACGCCCTATAAAAAGAGGTCACTGAAAAAGTCGTTTTCGGATGAAAAAATTACAATCTTGAATATACATTTGAACGAAAATTTACACATAATTATATTTTGTTGTGAAAAATATGTGTACCAGATCGGTCCATATTTTGAACCTTCTCTAATATAATAATTTTTTTGTATAATTTATAAATTAAAATTTTAAAAAAAATTTTTTGGTTTTCAAATTTCAATTATTTGAGTTAAATCACCTTAAGTACAGTACTGTAAAGTCTTCAAAAGTCGGCCCTGACCAAGTATAAATTTTTTTTTCGTACGACCCTTAAATATTGTTATAAACACTAAACATCACGCCTTATATGAAATAATATTCGATTTTATTGTTTGTGGTATTTGTGTTGATGCTGTTGTTATTATTATTGTTCTAACAACAATCAGAGCATTCAGCTTCAACAATCATAACCAATAATTAAATGTCAAAGTAAAATAATTTGTTTCGCTATTAATTATTTAGTGAATGCTGCAAAGAATTTTTGAAATGTATAACGAATAAAATGACTCAAAATTTTCATTTTGATAGTGTGAATAATTTTACCTCTTACATGTCTATTTATTTATTATTATTTATTATGACCACAATCCAAAGTTTGGATGATATACTAATTTTGTTACAATATTTATAACAAAGTGTGGGAGACAGGTTTAGATATGTCTGTCCGTCTGTCCGTCTGTCCATCTGTGGTTCTATGTAAGAATATATTCTTGGCACTCTTCTGGCCATATTTGCCAGAAACGAGAAAAATTTTTGCACGCAAGTTGTTACTGAAAATGGCGGCAATCGATCAAAAGGCTGGCCTACAAAGCAATGTAAGCTGAGTATATCTCTGTAAATCGGCCACGCCTATACAAAGTTACCATAATTTAAACTTATAAATGGCTAACTGTGATTGCGGCCAATAATCACATGTAAACCTTATTTAATTATAAGTTTTAATGTTTATGAAAAGTTTGTATGAAAAAAAAAAAAAGAAAAATGAAAGGAAGTAACAATTTCATATAAAGTTACAATGCGGCCTTCAATGTGGTACCATATGAATATGAAATAGTCTAATTGGCCATACATACCAACTACAAAGACCTTAGATGTGAGTTCCTATGAGTTTCTGTCTGCAGCGTACATTAAATGTCCACTAAATTTTGAAAAGATTTATAATCATGTTCACAAATTTTTTTTTTTTTGGTTTAATCCTCCTTAATCCTAAGTTTTTTTTTATTCTCAAATTCAATTATTAGTTACAGTTATTACTTGTTAAGTTCTAAATTTACTTGTTTCCTCCATCAAATAAAAAATTTTAATAAAATAAAAATAAAAAAAAATTAGATAAATTAAATTTTTTTATATAATTAAGGACACTAAAATGTTACTACTTGCTTGATTTTTTAAATAAGTAATACTTATTAATTAGCGCCAAAAATGCGCTCAACAAAACAACAACAACAATAATAATAATAATAATAATAATAATAATAATAATAATAATATGTAAAGCAAAAAAAAAAAAATTGACAAGAAATTGTAACAATTCATTCTCAGATGTGATACCTTCATCGCATTTGTATAAATTGCTTAAAGCTAACCTGTCAACATAAAATACATATTAACAACACACATACACACACACATACACATACACATAGTTGTATATATATACTTTTAGAATTATAAAGGTAATTTGATTAATGACCATATTTATAATTTTCTTAACCTCAACTTATCATAAATTATTCCATATAAAAAGTGTAACATAAGACGCAAAGGCAAAAGCAAAAGCAAAAGCAAAAGCAAAAGCCAAAGTAAAAGCAAAAAATAAAAATCGGAAAGCAGTAACAAACAAATCAACAAAACGACGAATCAGCAAAAGCAAGTAATTATGGGTAACATAATGGCAAGGACCAACACTTTAATATCCACCCAGCCAAACTCTATTATATTTTGACACTGGGACTGTTTTAATTTTTATATAATAGACAACAAGTCGACTCCAAACAACAAGTCGTTTAGAGTCGTCTTTTACTTAATACAATTCAACATTAATTGTAAAAGTCAAGAATGTAAAAAATTGTGTTATTTGAATGATTTGAAAATACTCTTTATATGGATAAGGCTCCAAAATATAGATTAATCTGGATCAAATTTTGATACAAGTATTTTCAATATTCCAATTCCGTTAAAATATAGTCAAAATTGTAACTTTTGATTACGAAGACTTCTTTTCGATGTTATATGCCTTTTACGGCAAGCGGTCATAAAAATGACCCCATTCTAACCATTTTCAATAGGGTTGGTTTCCAGGTCAAAATTACGGTATGTACCAAATTATATTGAAAACTCTTAAATATGGCGACCTATAGCTTGATAATAAGTTTATATGGGCAAACATTAGATGGGCAGACATATTTAAAAAGATTTAAATGATACTGAGTGTGACGCTTCTTCCCAGATGTTACATATATTATGACAAATGAGTATACCTCTAAATAGTGGAAGTAAACGAAGAATATTATTCATAGAGCTAGAAGAATTTTGACAACATTACAAATATTTAACATATTCATCAAGCAGTTTTGCACCCACCACGCAGAGTTTTGGTGATATATTTATTTTGTCATTATGTTTATAATGCCTAAAGAAACGCTTTAGAGACCCCAGGCCAAAGTATGTATATATGTTCTTGATCAGCATAAAATTTTAAAACGATTTAGAAATGTTTATATGTCTGTCTATATGTCCGTATATCGTAATCATTCTGTTTGACCGTATCTATCTCAAATACGGCAGAAACATTAGAAATTATGGAAGGCGACGTTATATAAAACATGAGCCAAATTGGTCAAAGGACACGCCTCTACTGCAACGTAAACTGAAAACACCTCGATTTTATTTTAAGCAAAATTTTAAGATATTTTGTTCATTATTTGCAAACAACAAAATATAAAAAGCTGAAATTTGGAATACTAGAAAGAAGGTTCAAAAATTATGCATAACGACCACGTCTACAGGAAACTACGCAATACCAAAATTTGCACTTTTTTGTGCGTTACATTTTCAATCTACTACAAAAAAAGGGAAGCAGGCTCTGAATCTTAATATTAAGATCTGAATTTTAATATTAAGAACTGAATCTTAATATTAAGATCCGCATCTTAATATTAAGATCTGTATCTTAATATTAAGTGCTGGGTATCTAAGATTGGGCCCAAGTCATATATAATTTTCGTACTTATTTGTCTTCTATTTCTTCTACAATTATTAGAGTCTTGGAGTTCTTGTTGTTTGTTTTGGTTTTTTTTCTATGTTCGTAATTTTCGTTTTCGCTCTTATTTTGATTATTTAATAAATAATGTTTAGATGCGTAAGTGTGTGTGTTTAAATGTATATGTACACAAATCTAAAATTGTATTTTTGCAGTTATTCAAAATATTCAGTTTAAGGTCAGCTAAGCAGCTTATCTTTAAAAAAAATTACTGTTTTTCTTCTTTTTGTAGATTTTGTTTTTTTTTTTGTTTTTTTGGTTTTATGATTATTTTTATTTGATTTTGTGTAGTAAAATAAACAAATAAATGAATGGCTTGGTCTTGTAAAATTGTTACCCCGTTTGCTTTTATTTTTTGGTTTTTCTCTTTTTGGTATTATTTTTTTTTTCTTAGATTTTTTTTGTCTAACTATGCAATTCGTTGTTTCTTTCAAAATGAATTTCATTCATTAGTTTTATAAGCAGGCCCCTCATTCTTCTATACCATCATTCATTTTCATCCTCTTCCATCAGCTAAACACTCAAAAGCAGCACTTACCATAAAATTTTAACAATGTCCAAGCAATTTTGTTGATGATTGTGATTGTAATTGGAATTTTGATTGCTTATATGACACAGCATGAAATACATATGTAATGTCAATTTACATTAAAAAAAAAAAATTGAAAAAAAAAAATTGAATTTTTTTTTTGTTATTTTTTTTCTTAAAGCCAATCTCATAACATGTAAAGATAATAAATGTCATTCTACTTAATATTTACAATTGTATTGATTTAAAGCGATATAATTTACACAGTTTTATAACATTGTTACAGTTGCTGTTACGGTTGTTACGGCTGTTACAGCTGCTACTGCTTTCAAATTCTCCTACGTTTATGATTTTTAAATAGAAAATTAAATTTTTTACATTTGACTTAAATATAGTTTATTCCCAGAAAGGATATGGCCAACCATATTCATCAAGAATCATTTATTTTTTATTTCTTATATAATCATTATAATTTAATATCGGTCACACAAAAAATGTCCACTTGAATTTACTTGACATGCCTGAGACTTTGATAATGATCAATAAATAAAAGTTCAGTTATCAAATTCTTAATTATATATCGACCTATTTACTCAAAATATTAAAATAAATATTAAAAAAAGAATTGTTTTTTTTTTATGAAAAACAATTAACTTTTCGATTTTATTACAATAAATCATAAAATTTAAGTAATTTTATACTAAAGAATTTAAAAAAAATTATAGAAATTAGCCTGCGCCCATTAAAATTTTCTCCATCATCCAAAGGTTAAAAATATATTAATTCTATCATTACGTTTGTAACAATTTTGCGGCCAGATTACTCAGCATTAAATTCTGAATCGATTTACGTATGTTTGTCTGTCTGTCTATACGTGTGCTATTAATATTCTGCTGGTCGAAAAACATGAGATACATGAGATGTTAAATTTTGGCAAAAACCTTGTAAGTTCTTGCCAAAATTTCAGATTATTCTTGAAAATGAAGAAAATTAGTCAAGGGACACATCTATAGAGCAACATAAACTGAGAACAACTCGGTTTATTTTTGAAGCAAAAATTTATATATTTACGCTCATAATTTAAAAATTGACAGTTGAAATTTTGTACAATGTTCCTAAAAAAGAAAATTATATAAAGATAGGCCATGCCTACTTGAAATTATATAACTTCAAATAATTCATTTTTACCATTAATTATTAAATAATGTTGATGGGTATCCAAAATTTGGCCCAGCTAAATATAATTTTTTTTTTCACTTGTTTTCATTTAGATTTTTATATTTGATATTAAATTTTGAACAATTCCATAAAATTTCCATTTCAATTTATACTACATATACAATTTAAAATGTGTAATGGAAATTTTTAAATTAATAATTAATTAATTAATAATTATAATTAGAGATTGTGAATTATTAAATGTCCTAACCCATTTTGTCTCATATTATAAACAAGTGAAGGCGGCCACTCAATAATAGATCTATTTGAAACTTATTGATACATATTAAATTTTGTCATTATATTAGAACTAGCTTCAAAATAAAACGTTCTAAAGGGGTATGATAGTAGAATGTTTGGCCATGGTAATATTTTTCAATACCAAACATCTGAACGTTAAATCAAAATTGATCTACATAAAAAATTTTGATACATTATATCGAAAATTGTGATCTGTTATGGCTTAAGGCTTAATAAAAGTATAAAAGAATGATGTTGAAAAATTATCAATTTTTGAGAAGTGAAAAATTTAAATTTGCCCCCAATTTTCTTGGCGAAATTCTAAATATTTTTTGTATAAAACCTAAAAGAAATGGCAATTTGTGGAATTATGATGCATATGCCTGTAACTGAAGTTTGAATACAAATTTATATGAACACTTTATCAATTGTTTAAACAAATTAATTAAATTTGATTTATAAATTGATCTAAACTATTGGTCAATTATTAAGGGCGAACTTAAATGGATTCAATTCTGTGATGTTGTTGCAATTTATAAGTTTACATTTGTATGTTGTGCAAATTATTTCCTCTATCAAATAATATTTATTTAATTAAAAATTTTTAATATTATTTGTATTTTATTATTAATTAAAGTGTTTGTTATGCAAAATATGTTGTTTCTTTTGTTTCCTTTTTCTAGCTACTTATTAATTGTTATCATTTTTTTTTCTATCACTCACACAGAGTTTAGAAGTATACTCATTTTGTCATTACGCTTGTAACGCCTTAAAGAAATCAGCGTAGACACCATAAACTTTATACTTTTGATCAACATTAAATTCTATGTCGATATAGCCATGTCTCTCCGTCCATCCATTTATGGTAAATATTCTTTTCGGGTCAAAAGAAAAAGGGCGATGTCGGTTTTTAATTTATGAACGCTGATTGGGTTTGAAAATGATGATTGAAACATGATGGCCTTCTGCAAAGCTAATTGAGGACCCTTAATAGTATTTGGCAGGTCCAAATCGAAGATTTGGCTACGGCCAAATCAAAGTTTCTTTAACAAAACGAAAAATTAATAAAATCAGAAAAAAAAATAGAAAAACTCACTAAATACGTGGGTGTGTCTATTTACTGTGTGTATTGTAATATAAATATATATTTATATATAAAATTTAATTTTATACCAACAACATTTCATTCGAACCACAAACGTTACTTTTTTTTTATTATTTAAGATACTCTTACCAAGATCATGTGACTGACCACACAGAAACAAAAAAAAAAAACCACGTAAGAAAATTGTACAAGGCTTAAGCTAAATCTTGAATACCCCACCACCCAAGCGCAGTGGCCTTTCAACACTGAGACTATTTGAGTAAAACATTGAGAACATTAACCGGAAAAAGTAAAACTTTGTTATTTTATGATTTCTAAGATATGTGGAAAAACTTTGTAGACCTATGACTTTAATATTTTATAGAAAATTTGTGGTTTCTATCTTTTGCAGCTTATCGAATAATGGGCAAAAACCATCATACTTCGATAAATTTTTCTTATTTTCAATACCAATCTGCTTGCAAGAACTTTCAATGTTTCTACCAAATTTGAGACCGATATCTTATGTTTTACGCTCCGGAGAATGTTTACGATACAGGGACAGATGGACAGACAAATGGACAAATAGATAGACATTTCTAAATTGTTTTAATCGAATTTAATGCTGATTAAGAATGTATATACTTCCTAGGGTCTTCAATGTGTTTTATTGGATGTTACAAACATAATCATAAAGTGAATTTGGGTGGTTGGTATAAAATCTCATATGGAAAGAAAAGATAAAGGGAGTTACATGTACACTTTGCTTAAATTATATAAGAAATCAAGAAGTTGGATTACTAATTAAAATAGAAGGCATCAAAAAATTTGGATCAATTTGAAACAAACTTGTTAAATAAACAAAGTGTATGATTGTATCATTGAAAATTAATCAAAGTTGTAAATTTTCTTTACACCTATTGATTTTTTTAAATGGAACGCTATATAAATAGTACTCGTAGTAGTTCTCCGATCTTATTCCATTTCAATTGAGTATATTTCACGGTTTAAAAAGGGTCGCTTAACCATCAAGTTTTAGTAAAATTTTGCTAAAATTATAATCTGCATTTTGATAAAAGAAAAATATGCACAAACAGGGAGACAGATAGACGGACAGATTTCAATCGAATCGAAATTTTGTATTGAGTCCATCAACTCAATACAAAATTGTATGTAAACTCTGGTTTAATTTTAAAATTTTATACTAGAAGTGGTATAGCTAAATCTTGAGAAGAAAAACAAAAACAAAAAGGGTGTACAAAACATTCCTTCTTAATTGGGGGCGTTAAAGTGACAACTATTAAAAGTAATTTATTTTGAATAATTGAGAGTCTTGAAAAACAAATAGAAATTTTTCTAATAGTATTTCTTGTTTCTTCTCTATTCTTCTATATTTTTCTCGAACAATTTAGTGCTTATTGTGCAAAATAACCGGATAACCTGTAAAGAATGGCCGTGTCTTTTCGGATTAATTTCTTTAATTCGAATTGATTAGATTCTCTAAGTCAAAATGTATATTAATAATTTTATCAGAGGTTTTACGTGCTCGCATTATGCCAGACTAATGTAATGCCACTATAGGGCACTATAAGAATTCTAACGATCATACTAATTAAATACTCGTAAAATTTTGATATATATTCCATTTGAAAATCATGTGAAAACCATTTGGAATCAAGCCGACCCTTGAATACTCTACACTACTCGGGTTAATGTGATTAAAGTCATATAAAAGAGTAACAAGTTATAAGTTAACAAATTACAAGGTAAATTGTAAGAGTAGAGAACTTCAGAAACATGGAGTGATCTGAACCAATATTGATGCACATATTATTTATATGAAAAAGTAGCGTCAATTTTCACTAAACTAAATTTTTTGGCCATATAATGATTTTTTACAAAAAAAAGCGCCATATGGAAAGCCGTATTAAAAGTGGACCAATTTGGGTCCATCTTTTTTATGTTAAAATACAATTAAGTGCCAATTTCGAGTTTAAACATTTTCAATGGGATTTGTTTCCGGGTTAAAACGCATCCATGTGACAAATTTTACTAAAATCTCTCTAAAATTGGGAACTGTAGCTTACTCCCAGATGGATAAACAGGTTTACATTGAAACAGGAAGTTATTTTGAGACGATCGGTGTAGTAATAAGTGGGTCTATCTCAACTTCTTATGGATGTTACAAACATCTGCAAAAACTTATAAAACCTAGTACGAAAAGTGTTGTATAATTAGATGAATTTGTCAACAGTGCAGATAAGCTGGCGAATTGGACAGACGGTTAGACAGATGAATGGCCAGACGGACAGATGAATTGACTCAATTCTGTAATGCTGAGCAATTTGCTTTATGCGACAAGTTAAGCAATTTTGTTTGCACTTCCTTTTCAAACGATTAGTTTACCGAATCAAAGACTTAATGACCTATGTGTTTATTCATATAAATGTGTGCTATTTCTTTTTCCTTTTATCTTTTAATTTTTTTTTTTTTTTTGGTATACTCAGATTGTGATAGAAATTATGAATACACTTAATGAATGTAAAAATTAAGTTGTACGATTTTCAAATAATAAATAACATAAAAGTGTTAAAGAAAAAACAAAATAAAAAAAAAACTGAAAACTTTAGAGTTATGCACATTTAGAGTTGTGTAAAATTTTAACCCAAAATATTTATGCAATAAATTTGCAATAAGTTCGCAAAGAAATGCTATAACTCTAAATATTATACAATAAAAAAAATTGTAAACTGAAATCTTTCTCGCCCTCTATAATAATCACTCTACTACAAATTAAGTGTGTCTGTATATGTCTGAATCTATGAGTTAATTTGTACTTAACGTCCTACTCTATTGACTCCATTGACTTCAGTTAAAAATACGTAAAACGAATAATGGAAGCAAGAGAAAAAGAAAGGAAAACAAACTTTAACTCTTTCTCTCTCTTTCGTACTCTTTATTTATATCTGCCTTACTGCCTTTGACAAAAGAATCCAGTAAGAAAATTATTATATACGGCTGGGGTCAAACGTTGAATATCCCACCATCCAAACACAAAGGTCTTACAGCACTGAGATTATATCAGTTTTTGAGTAGTAGATAAAAAACGTAAACATAAAAAAGTGTAAACTTGTTATTGTATAATTTTGCGTAAACGTGGCCGATTTGCCGTTCTAGACTAAAAGTCTTCTTTCTTTGGCTGTTTGTGAGTAATGAGTAATGAGAAAAAACTCTCAAATTTTACTTTAAAAGTTTGAGGTATTTCCCATTTTACGTTTCATTGTGGGCGTGTCCTTTGATCAATTTTGCCAATTTTTAATACAAACCTGCCTGCAAGAACTTTAAATAATTTTACCAACTTTGAGCTAGATATATCTTTTTTGTGCAACCAGGAGAATGTCTAAAACCCACGAACAGCCGAACAGTTGAACAGACAGAAAGGCATGTCTAAATTGATTTAGAATTTGATGTTAATTAAGGAGATACATACTTTGTAAGATCCTCCAACTTTCTTCCTTTTGGCTGGTTCAAACATAATGACAAAATTTGTATACTCCCAACCTCTGAGTGATGGGTATGAAAAAAAAACCTAAATTTCTCAAAAAGCACTTTAATTTACAACAATTTACTAGAGTGACTGGCGACTGGTGACTTGATTACCAAGTATATATAATCTAAAAAGAAAAAAGAAAAAGTTTTATTTGATTAATGTAAGGTTTTCAATGCCCTCCATTGGGCTACATCTAGTTAATGTCATGTGACAAGATCTACCAATTTTAGTTATCTCTAAAAACCATGTAAATGGTTGATGGACTTATTTGCTTGGATCACTTAAGAATCTAATGTTGATTATTACCTTTATAAAAGCAGGCAGCTTGTTGTGCGATCAAATGAAATGGGGACTTGAGTTCTAACACTCCACCCTCTACATTGAAATTATTTTATGAATTGTAAGAGTTTCCTTGCCCTAAAGCATTAAATTACATCGAGCAATGGTGATCAAAGTACTTTATAAGATTCATGAACTTCGCCCATTTAGTTCGTCCAATCAGGTTTTTAATCTTAAGTTACTGATGAACGGTAACACTTGCCTTGAGTCAACACATTTATAAATAAATTTTATATAATCCATGAATTATACTTCCACTTTTCCAAATCGGCCACTCAGTCCTTTATATCTAAAGTATGAACGAATTTTAACACTTTCGTTGACTTAAAGCATTTCAGATGTCCCATAGATTATCCTATTCCTATTTTGAATAATTACAAATGTTTTGATCTGTTAAATACAATCGAAATTTTTGGGAGAATCGTGCGAGAAAATAAGTACTGTAATGCTCTAAAAGACACTTCTCTCGTAAATCGTATTAAATCGCATTTTATTTTACTTTATTGGCAATATAGAATTATGATACCAAGAGAAGAAAAAAGAAAACAATGTAATAAAAAAAAAAACGTAGAAAGAGGAAAAATATATTAGACCATAAAACCGTGGAAAATGTTGACCGTTAAAGTCAAATATTATTTTTATTATTGTGATTACATTTTTATTATTTAAAAAAAAAAAAAAAATTTTGCTGCAATTGTTATTGTTGTTGTTTGTTTCCTGCTTTATTTTAGTTTTGTTTTTGTTTCATTTTGTTTCGCCGCATTTGATTTGATTTGATTTATTAACGTTTATAATGAACCTTAAAAGGGTAACGAAATGACTTTTTAGTAAATTTATTAAATGCCCAAAAACTTCAGGTAAATGATTAAATTGCTCTTTATATATATATGTATATTTAATGAAGTGTAAATGTTATTGTTGTTGTTACTAAAATTGTTATTTTTTTCATCTACCATCCAGGGATTCGGGTATGATTGTAATGCCCTTGAAAGAAAATTCAGAGATCTTACAAAGTATGAATATTTTTGTTCAGTTTCTGACTATGAATCGATTTTGACATGTCTGTACGTCTGTCCGTGTATCCATGTGTCTATGTGTGATAAGCAAATTCCAAATCGCAAAACACACATATCGAGCTCAAATTTGGAGCCATAATATTAAGAAATCATATACGTTAATTGATATTAAAAATGGGCCAAATTGGTCAAAGAATGCGCCCACATTACAAATACAAAATGAGAACATTTTTTATCTGTTTAAAGCAAAAATTTATAGTATAACTTGAAAATTGAAAAATAGATAAATAGCTGAAATTTGGTTGTTCTATAAGGTTTGCAGAAAAATTATGCAAATTGAACGCGCTTGCCCGAAGTTATACACTTTCAAATAATCTGTTGTTCTTTTAGGTATTAGAAATCTAATGACAAAGTTAGTACACCCTCCATTCTCTGGATGGTGGATATAAAAAAATCTGTCAAATATGCTATAACTCGATGACATATTTTGAGAGAATATTGAGATATTTTTATACTTGACATTGATAGATTATTTCATATCGTAACACTCTAAAGAGAAGCATCAATGATTATAGTTTTGAATCGCTTCAAGCAAGTCTGTCCGTTTCACATGGTCATATGTCCGTTTAACATTTTTCTTGTAGCAAAAAAAGAGATATCGGGTCCAAACTTAACAGAAACATAAAAAATTTGTGAACGCACATCAATTATGAACTCTGAAGTCGTTTATGGACATTGGTTGTTATGGAAAATGGCCAAAATTTAGCAAAAGACACGCCCACAAGGCCACGTAGACTAAACATACTTTTGTTTTTAAAAGCAAAAATTTATTGCTGAAAGTTTTATAAAAATATTAAAGCCCTTCTTCTACAATATTTATATAAAAATAGTGCAAATGGTCCATATCAATCCGAAATTATCTACCTAAACCACAAATTACCAATTAGGGAGTTAATGTCTGGATAATGGGTATCAAATACTTCGATCCAGCCATATAAAAGTTTTCTTACTTATTTGATTTATTTTGTATTTTCTTATTTTAGTTTTGGTTTAGTATATAATTAAGTTTGTTAGGCTACTTGTAACATCTGCATAAGAATTCAATTTTTGTATCAATTATCCATCTGTCTATCTATCTATCTATCTATTTATTCAGCCGCTTGTACGATGCTCATTTAATTATCCATATTTTTTTTTATAAAAATGGACACTAAAATTTTAAAGATAACTCATTTAATTTTACTAAGTGGGGGCGTTTCTTTGGCCCAAAGACCAGCAAAAATTATTATGGGCAACATTAAACACTTTCCATATATTTTTTCATAGCTCTCTTTGCATTTTACTTTGGTTAAAAACAAATCCATTTATGAAGAAAGTATAAAAAAATATTTTATGGAGATTTTTATTTAAAATTTTACAAAATATTTCGGATATTATTTGAGTTTTGTTACATCCATCATTATTTAATGAATACTTTTAACATTTTATTTATAATTTATGATTAAGCAAGTCATTTAGTGAGGTAGAGTGCCTAATGAGGTTAACATTGGTCGACTATAACATTTCCATTTATATTTGTTTCGTGGTTTTTTCATTTCAAGTGTCCAATGTAAAATTTCTTCTTTTTTTGTTTTTTCTTTGATTTTACTACATTTAATGTACTATTTAGTTGATTACACTTTCTGTCATCTTGTTATTGGTATTGTTTTTGGTTATTACATTATTATGATAATGCCGTACACTACATATGCATAACATAAATGCATCATTAATGTTGAACGCCCAAAATTGCAATTTTAGTTCATTGTAATGGAAATTTTTTCTCTGTTATTGTTATTGTTTATTGTTATTGTTTATTGTTATTGTTATTGTTATTGTTATTGTTATTGTTATTGTTATTGTTATTGTTATTGTTATTGTTATTTTGTTATTGTTATTGTATATTGTTATTGTTATTGTTATTGTTATTGTTATTATTGTTATTGTTATTGTTATTGTTATTGTTATTGTTATTGTTTATTGTTATTTTATGTTATTGTTATTGTTATTGTTATTGTTATTGTTATTGTTTATTGTTATTTGTTATATTGTTATTGTTATTGTTATTGTTATTGTTATTGTTATTGTTATTGTTTATTGTTATTGTTATTGTTATTGTTATTGTTATTGTTATTGTTATTGTTATTGTTATTGTTATTGTTATTGTTATTGTTATTGTTATTGTTATTGTTATTGTTATTGTTATTGTTATTGTTATTGTTATTGTTATTGTTATTGTTATTGTTATTGTTGTTATTGTTATTGTTATTGTTATTGTTATTGTTTATTGTTATTGTTATTGTTATTGTTATTGTTATTGTTATGTGTTATTGTTTATTGTTATTGTTATTGTTATTGTTATTGTTATTGTTATTGTTATTGTTATTGTTATTGTTATGTGTTATTGTATTATTGTTTTGTATTGTTATTGTTATTGTTATTGTTATTGTTATTGTTATTGTTATTGTTATTGTTATTGTTATTGTTATTGTTATTGTTATTGTTATTGTTTATGTTATTGTTATTGTTATTGTTATTGTTCGTGTTACTCTTGCTATTGCTATTGTTCGATTGTACCTTACCTTCCTTACTGACTTTTTTTCATAGGATCTAGTTTTTGCATGTAATAGAAATAATAATAATATGGCGTAATATTTGTTTGAAGCGTACGGTACATTTGTCTGTTGCACTATTTATCATTTTTGAATTAAAAATGTATTTTATTTTTATTTTTCAATTTTTATTTATTTATTTATTTATTTGGTTTATACTGAAAATGTTTGTAATAATAATTATAATGATGATTGTGAATAAGATAATGATAATTAGGCATACAAATCCAAACCAACACCAAAAAAAAACCATTATATAATTTAAACAAAAAGAAAAAATAAATAGAAGATAATAATAAAAATTGTAATAATAATAAAAGTAAGTTGACTTCGTCATGTTCCGTTCACTTTGTATGTAATTTGTTTTATTATAAATGATAACAATTACAGAAGTCACCAAATTAAAAACAGTGAGTGTAAGAGATTGTCACTAAATGAAGAAAAAAATATTGTAAATGGGGAATTAACTATTACAAGAAAAAAAGAAAAACAAAATAAGAAAAAAACAAACACAAAAAATAACCAAAAATACAGGAAAGGCACTAAATTGAAATGACAAAAAAAAACAAAAACAATTTCTTTTAATTAAGCATAAAATTAAATAGTAATTTAAAAGTTGTTTATAATATTGTAGCTTCCAGAGCAGCATATTGTTAATGTTGCTGCAATATTTTCCATCATTATTTCATGCATTTTATTCATTAATTATTTTATTCATTCAATTTGTTTTATCTTCAAATTTTTATACCCATCAACCAGAAGTTGGGAATGTATTCACTTTGTCATTATGTTTATAACGCTTAGAAGGAAGCATCGGAGACCCTATAAATTTTGAAACGATTTATATATATCTGTCCGTCTGTACATCTGCCCATCTGTCCATCTATCCACCTAACCATCAGTCCGTCTGTCCATCTGTCTGTTGTAAATATTCTCCTGGCTCAAATTTAACAGAATCATTGAAAGTTCTTGCACGCAAGTTGAAATTGTAAATGGGCCAAATCCACATGCAACATAAATTGAGAACTTCTCATTTTTTAAGCAAACTTTAGCAGTTTTTTTGCTCATCATTTGAAAACTGCATTTTTTAATCAAAAATATTCAGTTTTTTATTTATAATTTGAAATTTGAAACAAATATTAAAACTTTTACTGTAAAATTCCTTTAATAAAAAATTATTGCAAATTGATCACGCCTACTTAAAACTATACAATTTTAAATGATCTGTTTTGTATCATAAATAACCAAATGGCCAGTTTTAGTGTCCGGATAGTGATGGGCAAGTTAAGATTTAGCCCCTACAAAAATATAATTTTTTTTACTTGTTAAATCTTAATTTAAAGTGATTCAATATTATTTATGATAATATTTTAGTTAAAATATTGTAATATATTTATTTAAATACATAATTTAAAATATCAAATATAATAATTTTTATTCAAATTTATGGTTTAGATATAGCAAAAAAAAGTCAACAACCGCCTAAGAAAAATCAAACAAATTAGAAAAAAATGGAAAAAGCGGAAAAAGCGGAAAACGCGCAAAAGTCGAAATAAAAAAAGAAAAATGAAGAATGTGTTAGGAATTTTCATTATAAAGATTTCAAAATAATTTCTTAATAATAAAATTCACACGTAAAGTTGTTACTTCCTCAGTCTTTTCTTCAGTGAAATATCATAAATATTATAAATTTAAGAGCAACTGTAATGAAAAACTCATAAGAATTATAATAATTTCCTTCTTCCTTCTTATCAATTATTATGCTTATTTCTTGCTAAAAAATTCTGAATCGATTTAGATATGGTTGACTGAAAGTCTCACGGCGAAACATGGGAGACCATCATTATTTACTTAAAGGAAAAGGGCCAAATGATCAGGGGTGGAGCAACGAACGCAACGAACCAATGGATTAACATACCAACGGATCAAGGGATCAATGGACCAACGAAATGAAGAAGCAATGGACAAATGGACCAAGGGGCCAAAGGGTCTAATGGGTTCAAAGTACAAACGGATTCACGGATCAATAGACCAAAAGGTTAACAGATCAATGCACCTTAAATAAACTGTTTCATCTACAAGGCAAGCACCATGATATGCAGGTAATACATAAATATGCAGACTAGGAGCCCTCAGATGGGTCACAGTAGCATCATATATCAGATTAAATGTAAAGGTGATGAAAACGGCAGTTGCAGGAAACTATACATAAACACAACAGAGACATTTACCTATAAAATTGGGAGATTAGTGAAGTTACGGACAGTGCCGCCGAACCTTACACGCCATTTCTTCTCAGAGCGATTACCAATCACAAAAATCTCCATGCAATAATATACTGGTCATAAATCATGAATAATACTTCATATCAATAAAATTGTATTTATAAAAAACTGAAAAAACGGGCAAAAAATTTTAAAAAAATTCTAACATTTATTTTTTTTAATTGTTACAAAATATGAAGAGATGAAGGTAAAACAAACAAACATTTCTAAAAGTAAAAAAAGAATTTAATAATAATAATAATAAAAGTAATTGCATGTATCTCATTAAAAATAATTGTATCTCTCATGAATGCAAAATAATTATCTTTCTGTTGCTTATGAAAAATTATAAAAAAAAAATATAAAAAAAGAAAGAAAAACATTTTTCTATTGTTTGTTATCACACGCCCTGAGATTGGGGGTACATAAATTTTGTCATTATATTTTTAATATCTAAATGAAAGCATCAAATTATTCTTATTCTTCATCAGCATTAAATTCTATAAAAATTTGGCTATGTCTGTCCTTCTGTCCATCTTCCATCTGTCCATCTGTCCATCTGTCCATCTGTCCGTGTGTGATAAAAATACTTTTAGTTATAAAAAGGAAGAGATATTGACTTTAAGTTTAGCCGAGACATTGAAAGTTAATGTACGTTGCTTGATATTGATAATGGGCGTAACTGATTGCAGAATACGCCCACACCTTGTATTTTTTTCATATTTAAGCTTTGTGTTTGCCACTAAAAAAACTGAAACAAACTTTAAATTTGTGATTTGTGGGTGATGGGTATTTAAGATTTGGTTCCAGCCAAATATAATTTTGTTATTTGTAATTTTTTTTTTATCTAGAAACCGCAAAATATTTGTGGTGTAAGTGGTGTGGCTGAAAACCCTCCTTCTTCAACTCTGACTTACTAAAAAAAAAAAAAGAAAAACTGTTAGATACAACAGAATTATTAATAATTCCTAACCTTTTTAAATCCTTTCAAATTATTTATATTATTAGATCCACCATTTAGAGATTGGTTGTATACTCATCTTGTCATAATGTTTGTAACACTCAGAAAATAGTATCATAGATCATCTGAAACGATTTTGCCATGTCCATCTGTCTGTCCTTATATTTTTGCATCTCTGTGTGTGAGATAGCTAAATAATGGAATATAAAGATCAATTTTGGCAAGCAAATTGGAAATTTTTGCACCCAGCTTAATATTGAAAATGGATTAAATAGATCAAAGTAGATGCGCATAGTCCAATAAAAACTAAGGACATCATTGCTCTTTGAAATAAATTTATTTGATTTATTTGCTTATTACACAAACATAACAACAAATTTTTATGGGTAACTTTATGTGACAATTACAAATGCGATATTAAATTATTTGTAGCATAAAATAACAAAGAGTGCGTAGGTGGTGGGTATTTGAGGTGTGCTCTCAACCAAATCATATGTTTCTCATTTGTTGTCTTTCATCTTACTTTTCAATATTTACTTGCTACTGTTGCTGCAAATGTTGTTGTTGTTGTTGTTGTTGTTGTTGTTGTTGTGTATTGGCAAGAACTAAATTTAATAATTATCTTATTATTGTTGCTTAATAAGTGCCATATACCTATCTCTTTTTAACTCTTTCTTCATTACACTTTAGTTTTTAGGTGGCTTTTGAAAATCATGTTAAATTGTACTATAATTTTTTTTTTTTTTGGGGCTTTTCTTTTTTACATTTTGCAAAAAAAAAACAATACAAAATTAATATACAAAAAAAAAAAAAAAAAAGAAAAACAGGAGAAAAACATAAGTAAACAAGTAAATCGATTAAAGTCGATTATTAAATATCTGCCAAAAGAAAAAAAAAACGGTTTTGTTTAGTGTTGTATTAAGAAATTTTGATCAATGTACATTTTCTTTTTATACAGCAACTTTTTTACAAAATTGTGAAGATAAATCATAATTTTAATGAATTTATTCGAAATTTTGCTTGGAAATTTAGTGCGATTTCGTACAAAGTTTTTTAAAAATAATACAAAAAAAAAAAATTACAAAATTTTTCCCATATAACAAATTTACATCACTAAAGTTAAGGTTTTCAAAAAAATTGGAACCATCTGATGTAAATTTTTAATAACAAACGCTAAAATAGGACGTTAGATCTATTTTTATTAGATAAAATTGATAAATTCTAATCATTTGCATATAATAAATTTTTAGAAATGAATGAAAGGATTTAAAATATATATCGATCTAGAATAAACTTTGGAACCACTTACAGTAAAATAAATTACAATTTTGGATGGATTTTTATACCTTTTTTTTTTTATAATTATGCCTACAAATCTTTGCATCAAAACTTACATAAATACCAAATGCCATTTAAATAGTTGTAAAATTGTAAACTTTTTAAAAATATATCTACAATCTAAGTTGGCTTAAAGTTTTAAGTGTGACGTTCAAGTGTAACCAAAACTAAATCCATCTCAAACCTTTCTGAGTGTTCAAAACTAGTACTACTTCCTAGTACTTGTACTTAGGAAGTAGTGTTTAGTGTAAAGATATAGAAAAAATCTAAAATGAAAATATGGATCTATAACCAAATAAGCTATCACAATATTTAACTATAAAATAACACCGTTTAAAAAATTATATGTTTATTATGTTAATAATTCAGTTACAATAAAATTATAAATATTCTATCTAATTATGATTTCATTTCAATTTTTTTTAACAATTCCATTTTGATTACAACAGAAAAAAAAAATTAACTTATTATAAATTAACTACCTCAAAACGCTGCTCAATTATAATTTAAATGAAAATAAGCAACATAATAATAAAACAATAGTTTATAACAAAAAAAAAAAATAATAAAAAACTAAAAAAGAAAAAAACCAAAAAAAAAAAAATGTAGCTTGAAAAAAGTGTAAAAGTAAGTGAAGTAAGGAAACAACAAATCAGCCAAACATTTTTTTTATTTTTTTTTTTTTTTTGTTATCAATTTTCTATTAAAGCGATTTATTAAATGAGATTTTAAGAAAAGGAATTAAAAAGAGAAAAAACAAAAAACTAAAAAAAAACTAAAAAAACAAACAAACAAACAAAAAATTTAACAGAAAATAACCAATTAAAAATAAATGTATTGGAATGTAAATTACTGGAAGGTTTCCGTTAACTTCTTGTTATTATGTAACATATAGTCAACAAATAAGGTTGCGGCCTCAGATACACCTTGATTTTAGTTATGGCAGTACAGGCTTTTAAATCACCGGAAATCGTAATGATTCTTAACGTTTAATCTTCATTTACCATCTAGCTAATAATTTTTCAAGTTTAGCACATGCCATTAAGTTCTAGTTCTGGCATGTGATCCAGATAGTTGAAAGGAAAAATATTTACCATTTCTGTGCTTCCCTTTAAACTATCCAATATCCATACCGTTATAGGTTTTACCTATAATGATATTTACCATCACAAATCCCCAGCTTAACCATAAAATCGAATTAACTGTTTTAATTCAACATGAAGAACAATAATTTAAATTTTAATATATAAAAATTATGTAAAGCAATTTTGATTAGGGCAAACTATATGTAAATAATAAAATAAATATTTAAATGATAAATGTGATGTTTAAATTGAAAGCTCATCTACGCAGTTTCACAAAAAAAGCGTTCTCAAAGTAGGCGGAAGGCTGCTTTATACCTAAAATTTATGCATTTTGCATTTTTTCTTATTCTTTCAATATGATTTAAGTTATACCAAATGGATGCATCCATTAACCATTTTGATTTATCTACAAAGCCACATATTTTGCACATTTTGTTTTTTTTTTTTTTTTTGTGTTTGAACTGCCATCTGAAAATTGTTAACAGTTATGGCGCCTTGTTAGTTCTGCCCTTCCATAAGCTACTTGAAATTATTCCATGGCCTTTCATTTTAAATGATTTTTGTAAAAATTTTGTCTTTTGTATTAATATCCAAAATGATTAAGCCATGTGAAATAAAATCTGTCTGTCACGTTAAGATTATAATTGTTGACGTAAATTTAAAAAAAAGTATGAAAACTTAATTCACTTTCTCACTTCCTATTTATATATATATATATATTTTTTTGGCTTTTTCGGATAATGGACTGATGATTTTAACAAGCGCCTGAACTCTACTTCAAGATGCATTGTTTTGAATAATCGGTCACTAGATGACATTTAAGATATTTTAATTAGTTAAGCGTGTTAAATTAAAGTGGGGAAATGTTAGGAAAATGAAAATATCAAGAAATTAATTTTATATTTGTGGTGTTTAACAAATGGCTAAATCTGAATGATAACTTTCTGTTAAATTTAAAATGCTTAATAATAAGTTTTCTAAAGGAAACGATTAATTTCAGTAATCGACTTTACAAAGAAAATTTTATTAAGATTTTAAAAATTTAAGCAACAATAATTGTAAAAGTGAACAAAATTTTTACTTATTACTCTAGAGACTTTAACATATCCCTTATTAGAATATTTGAACTCATATGGCTGTAATTTATTAATTTGCCGTTTTTACGAATCTAAAAAATCGGAATATTTATTCATCATTCTTACTAAATCTACTAAGTCTTTTTTAATTCTTGAATTACAAAATTCGAATACTTTTACATCCTCAATTTATATATTTATTAATTTCACAATCCAGAGATTGGATATATATTTATTTTGTTATTATATTTGTAACAGCCCAAAAGGACAAATTATATTTATATTCTTGATCAGCAACAAATTCTGAATCGATTTAGACATGGCTGTCTGCCTATCTATCAATCTGCCCTGGCAAAAAAAAGGAGATGTCTAATTAAAATTTTGACAAGAAAATGGAAAGTTCTTACAAGTTCTTTTTTGTATTTAAAATTTGCAAACCTATCAAAAGAACGAGCTCTTAGAGAAACGTAAACTTAGAATATGCCGTTTTTTTTTATAGAAAAATTTGGTGGTTTTTTTTTCAGTATTTCCAAACTGAATACTAAGACTGAATACTAAGTCTACAATATACATCCAAATATTATGCAAATCGGCAACATCTACGCGTAGTTATGAAATACAAGAATTTAAAATTTCTTTTTTCTTATTAGAGTAATGTCATATTGTTTTCGGTGTTGGATCCAAGATTTGACACCAGCTAAATAAAATAAAAATAATAAGAAATGTTATTTTATGCAATATTTTTTATAAATTATTCAAAAATTATGAATGAGAATATACGACCAAAAAAAAAAGGTCTACTTCGTGATACCACAATAGAGGAATTCGTGATTAGTTTTGCAATTTAAATAAAAAACTAAAATGAGAAGAAAAAGAATGTATATAAAATTCATGACAATTAGAAAAAATGTTCCAATCGATTAAGGTAAATTTTTATTCAATCTAATCAAACATAATAGAATAAAAAAAAAAGTCTGTGAGCAGAGAATTTTGAACTTAACATAAAACCTTTTAAATATTTCAGCAGCAAAAATATTTCTGTGTAATGCTAAAGTTTTCTGGGCCTTCAATTTTAAGAAGGCCCAGCCCATTGCTTTGTTATAATTATCAAGGATAACTATATAAAACAGCTTTGATTATCAGCTAATAAAATCATTTATAAAAGTTTTCCATAAATCTATTGATTGTTTATCTAAGTTTCTTGTCATGCCAAATCTCTTGACGGTTCATATGAAAAAGTGCAAGTGTATATTTCGCTAATATAATTAACATGCAACGGTCTATTTAAACAACAGTCTTATTTAGCTGGTGTCAAATCTTGGATCAAACACCGAAAACATTACCATTGATCTATTTGTTGGTGTACAACGATTACATTTATTATGCAGTCATCATTTGCCAAGCTCATGCCCCAGAGTTATAAATAAAATAAATAATAAAATAAATAATAAATTATAAAAAATATCCAAAAAAAAAAAAAAAAAATAAAACAAAATTTTATATAATTTTGATTTTTATCATTCATATTATTAAGGTACCAGATGTCTAAATATATATAAATATGCTATGAATAAATGTATGCCCTCGTAGATCTAATAAAATTTATATTATAAGATCTTAAGTTATATAAAATTTTTTAATTTATTTATAATTTATTTACATAAATTTTATTTACTTCTCATAATAACAATAATTTGTGATATTTTATTTTCATTAACAAATTTGAGAATATAATTATTTTGTTTTTAATGTTTGTAAGGCCAAAAAGGCAGCAACTGAAACCATGGCATCTGAAAAATTACGAAAATTATAAGTCATGTCTAATCGTTTGTTCCACTGATCATCTGCCCTTCTGTGTATATGTATGTGTATGTGTATGTGTTGTTAACACTCTCCTGGTCAAAAATTTCAAATATCAACTTCACATTTCAATAGAATTATTGGAAGCTCTTGCATGCAGTTTAGTATAAAAAATTGGCAAAATCTTTCGATGGAAACGCAAAGAAAAATTTATAATTCTATTTTTATATTTGAAAAATTTGTTTAGTTAGAAAGCTAAAATTTAACGCTAATAATAAGGCCATAATTTATCAATATTCTTTTCAAATTTTGAAAAAAAGCGTTCACGTGTTTTAAAGTTGCTCCAGGATAGCTGGCCAAAAATTATTTAAAATCATTTTTTTCTGAATAAGATTTCACGTGACTTGATGCAATAATTGTAAACATGTTGTTTACACTGCATGTATTATATAAAGTATTAAACAGTATCTGGAAAATGGTTAGTCAAAATTTGGTCCCAGCTAAATTTGCTTTTAATATCGTAATCAAATTTTTAATACTGACCACTAAAAAATACTTTTTTTTTTATGACATGAAATTAAACAAATGGATTTTTCTTTTTAAGGTAGATCAGTGTAGCATTTTGCTTATACATTTCCTTGCATTATTCATTTGAAATTTTTAACAGATGAATTAGCAACAATTCCTTTAAATAAATAAACCTTTTCGATATTTACAAATTGGAAAAGCAATACTTTTGCTAAATTTTTGCTTTGATTTCAACGGAAAAAGTATTGCTCAAGCGAAAAGCATATTAATTTAATTATCGAATTCTATTATTGATTTTTTTAGCGTTTTCCTTTACATTTAGGATTCCACACAATTTTCGAATGATAAATCAAAATTTTGGAAAAAAAAGAGAAGTGAGAATTTTATTCTCTTTAAGTTTTCATTGAATTAGAAAAATGGATTTTTTCGTTTTTTGCTTTACTCTCATGGGCAATTTTTCGAACTATTCAAGGCCTAGACAGATCTTTAAAGTTATTTAACATGTCGTATGGATGATGATTGTGAAAAATATTCTAAATAAAAGATAAATATCGCATAATTGTGGCGTTATCATTGGCAACATTTTAAATGTTCCCAATGAAAAAAAAATTGATTAAATTCAATGTAATTTCTATTTTCACGTCAGAAATTAATTGATCACGTTTTATTCTTCATATTTTCGTTTTCGTTTTTATTTTTCTTATATTGCGAATAATATTAAATTGAATCAATATGAAAAATGATTAATGCAAAACGTTCAAATAACATAAGAAGTCATTTTAAATGAAAGATTAAATCTCATGATAACATTGGAAAACAAACAGATCAAATTATTAAGTAAACACAATAAAACAATAATTAAGTCAAATATGAAAAATTTGCTATAAATAAAAAAACAAAAATAAATAAAGCAGAAATAATTGAGAACTTTATTTAATGAATTTCAAGATTGGAAGAACTGCAAAAAAAAAATTGGCATCATTTTGAATTAAATTTTGATACTTACATTTTTTATATTAAAATACATTTTTTTTTTGGTAAAATTTTATATAAAATGATTTAATTTTTTCATCAAAAGCATAAAAAATTTCATTAAAATAATTGAAAAATTTCATCATGTATATGGACAGATGGACAGACAAGCTTAAATCAATTTTAAAAAGTGATTTCGAGATGGGCCTAACTATTCCTTTTTATGGGTGTTACAAACAGCTACAGAAACTTATAATACTTTATAAACGTATAAACGTGTTGAAAAAGAAAAACGATCAGTGTCGACATTTAAATATCCAGCAGCACGTTACTTAAACCACTTAAAATGGTTAGAAAATGATTTAGAAGTTATAACGAAACACTGGAAAAGTTCGTTAGGTGAGGGATGTGCCAAACAACAAACCCATTTGGATCAACATTCATTCTAAATAATTTTTTCATATAAAATTTATTCATAATAAAAAATTTTAAAAAATTTTAATTTAATTTCATATATTGGCTTCCTTTAAAATATGCTCCTTGCTCTATTGAATCAAAATTTGCTCTATTGAAAATAAAATTTTATTAAAAGTATCTCTAAAAATTTTGTTAAAGAATTTTACATAATTTAAATTAAGAAATAATCATAAATTCAATCGATAACGATTTATTTTAGATTTTTTGAATATAACAAACAATTGGACAAACTTATAATACCCAATAAAACAAATGGTGTGTAGAATTTAAGAAAGAAACAAGAGACAAAGTGAAAACAATCAAATTCATAGACAACTAAACTTTAAAGAGTACAAAAAAAAAAAAAAAAGGAAAAATGTAAAGTAGACAAATGGAAAAAAATGAATCGCATTGAATTGAATTGAATGGAAAAATATGTAACAGCATAATAAAAGCAACAAACTACATGAATGCATGTTTTGTTTTGTTTGGTTTTGTTGGTACTTTATTTTACTTCATTTCATTTTTTTTATTTTTATTTTTATTTTTATATTTTTTTTTTTTTTTTTGCTATACAAGTTAACCCAATACAAAGATTTTTTCGACTTTCAAGTGAAGGCATCAAACAAGCTAACGTCAATAACAAAACACTTTGTCATACAACAACAACAACAATTTTAATGTACATATATATACACATATTTATGACAGATGCTTAAATGACGTGAATGTAAGCTTTGCATTTGGTCAAAAACAAAAAGTCCATTCATAATGACTTCACTTAAATATTTTCATAAATTATGGCAAAGTGAATTTTTTGCTTTCAATCAAACACTGCTCAACATATTTTAACAAATGTTACTTCTTTTACATTCCCGGTCCAATAATATATTAAAATAAATCTATTTAAAAATCCATAAAATTGGTAAAACGATTTTGTTTGTTTTTTTTTTTTTTTTTTTGTAAAATTTGAGTCCCTCCGGCCAAAAATTATTTCCAATATTTTAAATATTTCCTGAAATTATTAGTAAATTGCTTTTTGCTTGCTCTGTTTAATATATGCCATCAGATGTTATATTAAAGTCAATAATGGATTTAATGGTAAGATGGAAATATATATGAAAAAAATCAAGTTTAGTTAGAAGGCCGTGGAAAAGTTCAAACTTTTTAACAATTTATAAAGATTTGAAAGGTGTTTGATAATATTTCGTTGAAAGTTTGAGTAATAAAAAAAAAAAAAGGAATCGCTAGAATTTCGCAAGCCCATTTTGTAAAGCAATCTATTGTATGGCAAGAATTTTCTTAAAATGTCTGTCTGCTTACCTTTAAGGGTGGAAACTAGTCTCAAGAAGCACCAGCTCAACTGGGAGTGGCTTATGAGATGGTCGTTGGTAAAGCCAGGGGCGCTCATAATTCGCGAGATTGGACCAAAGATTTAATTTGGTACCACGACATCACCAGTTTTGATTTGACCATTAAGGTGATACTGGTGTTGACTTTGTGGGGGTTGGGGTGACTATATCGCGAATCATGCTCGTTCAAACATACTATATACGTATCGTGCACAGTCCCATTTCCCTAATAAAATGGGTAACTAATAAAATGGGTGACTATTGAGTTAACCAAACTAGGCCAAAGAGTTTATGAAAAAGGTCCGAACCTCGATACCAAAAGTTTAAGCTGCACATATAAGGTGCAATACGGGTTTTCAAGTGGAAGCTAGTGTGACGATACATTGTACGCCTGATTACCAACCCTGTACACTTTTGTACCATGCAGTTAAGTCATCACGGCAGCTATGCATGTAAAACATTTACTGAATACGTTTTCCTTTAAGCCCTTTCAAAAGAAAAATGTTTACTTGTTTGAATCTTTTGTATTATAGTAATTGATTTGAACATAATGATGATGATGTAGCCTATTTTATTTTCGGCATCTACCACTATTCCATATTATTTTGCATAGGCAATTGCCAATTGAAATGATGTCAAATTTTTATCATGCATGTCAAGGCCAATGATATTATGGAGTATTGACTTCGTGGTGAGCGTGACATCAATATCGTGAACCAACATTTCTCACAGATATTTATATGCTTTTCAAGCGGCATTCCAGTCTTCCACTAGAACAGAAGTATGATAAACCTTTAGGAGAGTGTTAATTATATAAACAAAGGTTAAGGAATATCAGGATGGCTCTATCACTTCATCAAAATAAAAGTTTTGTATTTACGATGCTATATGAGATATAAGTTTCAGATTAATATTTGATAGAACTTGTAACTTTCATAGCTCACTTAAAATTGTACTTAAGAAGAACAAAGAAGAAAATCATAAGATTAAAAGACGAAAAATGTATAAAAATTTATTATTTATTTATGTAAAATTTGGGTTTTATTATAACATATTTTTCATAGATGGCCTTACATTGGGCTTCTAACATGTAAAGAAATATTCGACCAACAATTAAGGTTTTCTATGAGTTGGTTATTTAAAATAACTCTTAAGTCATCGGTTAGCAATTTGTAACCAAATAAAGATATTTCATGAAAGATTTTGATTCTTTAAATGATAAAAATGAATTCTATTCATTCTGAAACAATTTAGATATGTCTGTCCGTCTAAGGGTATGTTACATTTTCCAGAAATATTAAAGACTTTAATTGTTTAAATTCCTTAAAAGGGAAATCAGTTGAAACAAAGCTCAAATCGGGAGCAATAATATGAACATTTTCCATTTAACATCTTAAAATTTATTCATTAGATGAAAGAAATTGTCAATTACAATTTCAATTACAATTTCAATTTGATATATGACTGAATATAAATCAATATGAAAGTTTTACCTCTTTCAAATTCAACTCAAACATAATTTACTGAAAAAGTTGAATAATCGTAGATTATTGTATTTTTTGATGGCAGAGTGCAGGACATTTAAAAGTAATAATTCTTTTTTTTTTTTTTGTCTTTTTGTTTAATTTTTCTTTCTTATTTATTTCTGCTTTACGTTGCGTGTTGTATTTATTTCAACATAATTATAATGCTTATACAGATAATAAATTCAATTGTCATTTTATACATAAGTGAAATATATGAACATGCATCTTTCACGTCTAATGAATTGAAAAGAATTTGAAATGTCTCAGGAAACTTTTTTGACAACTTTGTTTTTAATTATGAGAATAATAATGCATTGTAATAATGAGGAAGATATTTTTTTTTTTTTTGTCAAATCTACTGTACTATAATCACTCTTATCGCAAGCAACATACAATTTCCCATATGCAGAAAATTTATCTGCTCGTTTTTTTTTTCTATTTCTGTCTATGCCTACATAATTTTTTGTGATTTAATTTTGTTAGTTAAAGTCACTTTTTTTTTACTTTTTTTCTTTTTCTTCATATAAAGTATTTCAGAAACACTTTATTGTAACAATTTGTCGTGAGTTGAGATTATATTTATAAAATGTATTGGCGCGGCAAAGTAATGAGTTTTTTTTTCTTTTTGGGAAAAAAATGGATAATATCATCTATGGGCATAAAAGAGGCACCAAGAAATAACTTTTTTGCCCAATACTTTTTTACGGCAAAACTTCATCTTTAAGTATTTAAAATAATTCACTTTAAACACTTTTACACTGAGGAGAATTTACCAAAAATTGTTTCCACAACGTCTTATTTCCGGAACATATCAATATATTTGGTCCAGCATATAAAGTTGTGGACTGGCCGATGCCTTTGGATTCTATTAATTTCTAGTTTTTACAATTTCGTGTGTCAAATCATTTGAGCTATAAATTCGATTTTCATGGATTTTTATAATAATCAATGAAATTTAGGAGACACAATCTCTTAGATTGAATCAAAATCACTTTTTAATTCAATTTAGGCCTATTTATCTAGTCATCTAATGTCTATTTATATAAATGTATAATAAAGCTACAAATTGGAATTTATTTTTGATATAAAATTTATGTTTTGGCCGAAAATAAATCCCTTCTAATAATTTGAAATATAAAGTGTTATTCTTCAAAAGAGAAAAACAAGATTTAGCAATTTTAAATATATTTTAAATAAAAACAATTCAACAATGACAACTTATGTTTTTCAAAATTTTATATTGATTTATGTCGAACCATTTGTTGAAGCTGCTTTTCAAAGTTTGCAAATTATTCTAAAAATTACAAATGTTTTTTTTTAACTTCTTAACTTGTAACAATATTTTTGTCTCAATTCTTGAATAATATTTAAGAAAATCACATTGGAGGGTATTTAAAATTCGATATTAATCGTTTATAAAATTTCTACTGGATTCTTTTTTTGTTTCGTTTTTGTTATATGGCAAATTAAATTCATCGAAGCTATAAATTTTTATTAGATTTTTCATTATTTCAATGCAATCGAGATTCCGAAATTTTCAACAGTAATTTAATAAAAAAAAAATAGTATATCAAAAAAAAAAAAAAAGACAAGTAAGAATTTTATAGTCGGTCAGGGCCAATTCTTGCATACCCTACACCATTTTGTCTACTGCAAGTAAAAATTTAAAAAAGATAATTGCAAATCAATAAAAATTATAATTTTTAACTTGTATGAGAAAAGTCCCTCGTTTAATGTGGGGTTTTGAAGTAAGGACTAATGTGAATATAGTTTGATAACCGGGTTTTTTCTTCAAAAAAAAAAAAAAAAAAAAATAACACAATAATTTTTGTTAAAATGTATCTGAAATTGTAATTTTCTGTCGCATAAAGATTTTTTTTTTTTTGGCAAAGCAACATTATTTAAGGCATGGTCATAAAAATGAGTCAATTCTAAACATAAATAAAAAGGGTCCATCTCTGGATCAAAACTAACTTAAGTATCATATTTTATTATAATATTTCAAAAATTGCAATCTGTAGCTTGAAAGAAAGTTTACAAAGACAGACAAATAGATAAATGGACAGACAGATAGACATATAAACAGACAGATTGACAGATAGACAAGTTTAAATCGATTGAAATGTGGGTTTATCTCAATTACTTCTGGGTGCTATAAACATCGGTACAAACTTAAAATTGAATTATTATTTCAAATATTGTGCATGCATTTTATATATTTATTATCTTATCTTTTGCATATAAACTAGTATTATTAATACTTATTGCCCATAATACTATTGCACACGTTTTCATGATTTCCAAAAAAAAAAAAAAAAAAAAAACGAAAGGCTAAAAAATGAAATGAAATGAAACGAAAATATACGTTTTGTTTTTTTTTTTTCATTAATATTTTTCAAAAATTTTTTTTTAAACGTAATATTTTATACATTTTTTTGCTTTAATTTGAATTTCATAGAATTATTATAAAAATTTATTAATTTATAATCTATAAAAATTATTATTAAAGTTACTCAAAAAAAAAGCCAAAAAACCAAAAAAAAAAGCAGAAATATTCTTTTAATTAATTTTTGCTGTTGTTTCATATTTTTGATTTTAATTTATCTTGTCAAAATCAAATCAACTTAAATAACATAAAATATGAAATGTTATGGCAACAATTAATAAAGAAAATTCAATGGGAATACCTTTTTTTGTATTCTGGAACACTAAAAAAAATTTTCTTTCCAAAAAAAAAAAATTTTGCTTAGCTGCCAAAAAAAAAAAAAAACTGAAAAATTAATAGAATGAAAAAATGAAAGAAATAGCAATCAAAACAAGAAAAAAGCAACAAAAGTTGACAACATCTGGCCAACAAATCAAGTTTATATATTTAAAACAATGTACCCTTGAAAATATTTCATTTTTAAGGCATTTATAGTTTTTTCAAACATAACAACAACAATTAATAATAATAATAATAATAATAATAAAATGAATGAAATTCATTTAATTTTGATTAAGATAATTTTGTAATTTTAAACATTTTTTTCTATGAAAATTCCATAACAAATTAATTTTTTTTTTGTTTTTGTTTTTGTTTTTATTTTTGTTTAGAATGAAACTAAAATTGCCACTAATTGCTGGATTTAAGTGCAATTTTTATAAAATTGTTATTGTTACAATCAATAATTTACCATTCGTTTGATTTTAATGGCAAGCTCCTTAAAATTAAATAAAATCAATAGATAAACTCAATTTTCCAGCATTCTCATTGGCGATCATAACAATTCATTGTCATATAAATTATTTCCACTAAAACTTTTAATAATTTGAAATTTTATATTTTAATTAAATACGTTTGACCAATTTTAATGGCGTTTACATTAATTTGAATTTAACTGTTTTGCCATTCAAATGTTCCTTTTTCCAATAACACATTTCAAGATATAAAAAATATTAGAAATATATTATACCATACTGATTAAAAATAAACATCAATTATTGAATATGAAACTTTGGTTTCATTATTTATTTACGGATCCATATAATTATGTTTATTATAATTAATATAAACTGCCACTAAATTGAATGATATTAATTTACTTACTTAATAAGAAAATGTTTATACATCAACAATGATAACAATAAAAAACATAGAAATAGAAACAAAAAAAAAAAAAAATAATAAACATACTTCCCGGTATTGCATACAATGAAATTATATAAATATTAAATCATAAATTTTCCCATTTACAAGACAAGTTGATAATCAAAACCATCATCATTAGTCAACAAAACTTGATTAACGATGTTATTTAATATTGCGATTATTTTGTAAAATGCTTAAAGAGATTATTACGTATAAATAAAGTTAAATACAGATATTTAACTGAAAAAATAGAAACAGAAATAGAAATAGAAATAAAATGAAATAATATTAAGTTAAAAGCAAATTTTAAATACCCACCACCACCAAGGCAGCCCACACACAACATTTAAAAATTCAAAAAAAATTTTCATAAGAAAATTTAAAAAGAAAAAAATAAACAAAAGCGAAAACAAACAAAAAACTTTAAGTAAAATTTTGATAATGTATAAGTTTTGATAGGCGTGGCCAATTCAAATAATTTTTATACAACTATTTTGGAACAAAATTTTTTATAAACATGCAAAGTTTCTACTTTCCATACGTTTGCAATTTTTATGTAATGGCTAAAAAACTTAGGAGGCTAAGGTAAATATTTTTTGTAATATAATTTCTGAGAGGCGTGGCCGATTATAATCATTTTCAGATTGTCTAATAACGTTTTGTAAAATTTCAGTTATTTAACTTTAATAATAAATAGATAATATAGAAAATTTTTTATTGATACTTTAGGGAGAGAAAATTGTATAATTTTTGAATAGACTTGACCGATTTGTACGATATTTGGATAAATGTTTTAGAATGATGGCCTTAATACTTAGTTTACCAATTCTTGAAACTTTTAAATTATAAGCCATATAATATAAATATTTATTTAAAAAAAAAAATGAGATGAATAGAACACTGGGCGTATCTTTGTCCAATTAATTTGACTCAATTTTAATTCCAATCTATATACAAAAATTTTCAATATTTCTGCTAAATTTTTGCTTAATTTCTCAACTTTTATAATCAGCTGAATATTTACAACAGACAGACATTCAGATGGACAGACCCTCAAACGGACAGACATATCTAAATCGATTCAGTATTTGATGCCAATTTGAAGTTTATAAATATTTTGTAAAGATAACGTTGCTTTCTTTTTTGTTTGTTACATATATAATGATAAAATGAGTATACCTCCAACTTTTAGTTGATGAATATAAAAATAAAATTGCTTATCATACACAATACAGCAAACGCACATATTACATACATATGCCACATTTATGGCAACATTTAAGATGATAAGGCACACACACATTTGAAAAAACAAAATAATTATCATTTTGATTGATTGAAATAATGCTTAGACAAATTATGAATATTTGACATATTATGCATGACGTATACGCATTAATGAATAATTACTTAATGTATAAATATTTTATAGCCAAATAAAAATGAAAATAAAAGTTGGTAAAAGGCATTTTTTAAATACCTTAAAATCACTTAACTTTAATTTCATTAAAAATGTGCAATTAACTTATATTATTAAATATAAGTCAAGAAATCGAAAAAAAATTTTTTAAAAAAATTTGAAAAAAAGACAGTAGAAGAAGAAGAAGAAGAAGAAGAAAAGAAAATGGGAAAATTTAAAAAAAAGATATGAACCCGTTTGAATCAAATTTGGCATATTTGTTCAATGCGTTATATAAACTTAGCTCGAGGTCGTGTGCCAATTGAATGTTATATGAAAATTGTTTAATTGTCTGATCTAGCCTTTCAGCATTTTTGATTGACACGCCCTTATATGGACAAACAGCAGCCAATTTTCTTAAACTAATCAAATCCAAGATTCTGAGATGATTTTAAATTAACTTCAAGTCACTTTCAATGTTATAAACGAACATACAAACAACCAAACATATTACATTTTTAAGTATAATTTATGTAGATGAAAAAAAAAGCGAAAAGAAGTGTAAAAACAAAGCGATAGTTAGTTGAAATTTTTCTAAGCCACATGATACAAAAAAAAAAAAAAAAAAAAGGAAAAACAATAAAAATAAAAATGAAATTTTTAGATTTCCTCAAGAACATTAAAAATTTTATTATGGGCATTGATATTTGTACATGAATTCGATTAGAGATTATTATTTTAATTTATCGAACAATTTTTGCGATACACAATGATCACGCTCATGTAAAAAATCTATCAATTCTTGTTCACATGTTTCCGTTGTATTAGTTTTACTTTTTACGCGATCATTGCATTCATTTAATATATCAAATAATTTAGAGATTTTCTCCTCTTTAGTACATTCCTCACGTAACTCTTCCATGGGATCTTTAGTTTCATCATCCTGCTTCTCTTCGCCATTTTCTTTTTTATCATCGACATTTTCTTTCTTCTCTGCAGGTTTCTCAGGCTCTGTACCTTCAGCTACCACTTCAAATGCATGAAGTACTTCATAAGCACAACGCATTATTCCTTCCATTTCTGATATTTTACTAATTATCCTTTTGCTCTCTTTTTTTAAGCTTTCTAATATTTTTTTCAATTAATCAAACGACTTCTACTTTTATATTGGCACGTATATTCCTACAAAATTGTTCTAAATCAAATATAATGTGCTACCTAAATTACAAGTCTGTTTTAAATTACTCTTCTTCTTAGCCTGTTGCCTACTTAATGCCTCAATCACAGTTGAGGCATTACCTTAAATTTTATAATAAATTCTTAGCATAAATTCTGCATCTTAATAAAATTATCATTTATTATAAAGATTTTCTAAAAAGTTCCTTACCATAAATATCCTTTCATTATAAATATTAATCGATACTCCCGAATTATTTGTTATTTATTAAAATATATATTTTGTACAAATTTCAACAACTCAGAATTTATAATACAAATTTTAAATACATTTCTAATATAAAAAAATATGGCAATATTATCTTAAGGCAATATGATTTTCACATGGTATCTAAATTTAGTACAACTATTATTTCTACATCTGGTTGCTTTAATTTTTTTTAAAATTTTTATACATGAATTAAATTTTGTCTATGACTGTCAAAAAAATGCCATAAAAACTTTTTCATGGCCATTATTATTACAGATTACAGATTACAGATCTTAATTAAAATTTTATCAAATGATCTTCAATCAGATGAACGTCTATCATAAGAAATCAAATGTAATAAATCTAAAATGGCAATTTTGCAAAATTATGCTATTCATAATTATGCCATAATAATTCCAAAGAAAAAATTTTTAAAAAAAATCCTATAAAAATATTGGCATTTGCATTACCATTTCAATTTTGTATAAAAAAAGTTCACAATTTATATAGATCTCTTCGATTTATAATGCTATATATTTAGAATGTTATTCCTAAATAGTGTCCCATCATTTAAATATAGTACGATTATACATTTTCTTCAAAATTCAATGAAATAATAAATGAGTACACTTTAAATAGAAATGTGTACGCTTTCAATTCATTTTTATTAGAAAAATGGGCCATTGGGCCTTAATGGGCCATTAGAGATAACTTGTAGATAATAATTAATATGTAATTAGAGATTATTGTATCAGTTTGTTTAAGGTTCATTAATTACCTTTCATTTAAAAGTAAATTATATGTTTATAATTTTATAAAAATTTTATGAAAAATTATTGGCATTTGCAATAATTTCTTACGTGAAATTTTCTCCCTTAAATTTATAACGATTTTCTCAAACATATTTGAGTGCTGTTTATATGTATGTATGTATATATTTATATATATGTATGTAAATATATGTCATTTATGTTATTAGTAAATTAGTACCGGATCAGCTCGTGTCTACAAACCGCCCTATTTTTATGATTATTTTTTATAACATTTGATTAGCGATAAAATCAAAAATAAAAATGAAAAAAAAATTATGAAAAAGGGCAACTAAATGATTTTTCGTTTGTCTGGTGTCTTTTTACTTCTTTTGCAATAAACTTTAGCATTATTTATATATATATAAATAGATATCAATTAGTCAAAGTCTAATATGTCCTTTTAAAAACTAACTTCCTGAGATAAATGTAGAGTAGACTTGATTTGTATACTCTATATCATTTATAATTATCTTGAAACGATCCAAATAAATCCAGAAAAAAAAATTTTGATATTCCTTCAAAATATTTTTAAATTTAACTTGCTGAGAACAAATGAACATTTTGTTATTTATCCTCTAGCTACTAGCCCTCCAGCGTCCATTTTCATATGATTGTACTACTTTTTTTTTTTGTAATGTTTTGAATGATTTTGTGATATTTTAATTCATGTAGACGTGTTACTCTTTATAATTGTCATTATTTAATTTGGAAAAAAAATTTTTTTTGTTAATTAATTAGCAGGGTGTTTTAAAAATTAATATAAATTAAGTACACAAATTGGTATGTAAAATTGAGCTGTATGAACTTTCCATACATTGTCCCTGCCATATTACTCTAAACTATCCACCTGTCCATCTGTCCTTCCGTTTATTTGTCCATCTGTCCATCTGTCCATCTGTCCATCTGTCCATCCGTCCCTCCGTTCATCTGTCCACTAGCTTTTCATATATACAAATCCATTTCCCGCCTTTTTTTTTCCAACTATTGTTTCCTACGTGGAATGTTTCCACCTTCCATGCTACCAAACCATTCTTACCTCTTTAACTATTTCTTCCAAAGAATTTCTGCAAATATTCTTTTATTTTATTTTACTTTTTTTTTTTTGGATGCTAAATTGATCATTTGCAGTCTTTGTGTTTTTCATAAGATGTCAAAGTCCCTCATAGTGAACTATATAGCACTTAACTTGTTTTCTTAGGAATTTCCTCTCTATATATAAATAAATAAATTACACACACACACCTGTTTATAAAGTTAAAGTCATATACGAACAAGTAAATTTAGGCAGTAAAAAAAAAAAAAATGCATAACAAGATAAAAATATTTATGATGGCGATATTTAAATGCATTGCTACCACTTTCTTTCGGCTTAACGTACAAATAAGAAATATTCAAAAAATGAGTTTGCAAAAAACAAAAAAAAAAGCAGCAGCAACAACAGCAACAGCATCAAAAACAATAATAACAAAATGAATGTTCTTTTTGTGAAGTGAAGGAAAATTATCATATAACGCCACACACACACACACACACACACACACACACACACACACACACACAATATGTGACTTTAGCATTGATGATAATCTTGTGTAATAACTTTAAAAATGGTAAAAAAAAAATAAAAAAACAACCAACGAACAACAACAAAAACATTAAAGTTTTTGTAAAGTTTTGTTTTCCTTGATTTTTTTTTTTATTATTTACATTCACTTAAATAACGTCAAGAAAAAAAAATCTAACTAGTAACAATAAAAGCAGGAGCAGCATCAATAACAGCAACATAAGCATAATTAAATAAAAAATGCAAAAATATAAAAGAAAAACAACAAATACGAAAAAAAAAGAAACAAGAAAAAAACGATAAAGCATTGAAAAGTAAAATTTTGTTTCGATTTAAATTATTTGGTTTCATTTTTATTTCTTTATTTTTTTTTAATAATTTTGCAAATAAACGTTCAAATATAATTTGGAATTTTGCAGTTTTAATTTTTTATTTTATTTTATTTTTTTTTTTTTGATTTTTTTTTTGATTTTTTAAAATTTTTTTGTAAATTTTTTTATTAAGAATTTAAACAGAAAAATATATAATAAAAATGGAAATAAACAAAAGAAAAAAATATATTTTTGTACATACCAAATATCAGTAATTTTGTGTTTCAAAGTATTTGTGTGTGTGTGTGTGTGTGTGTGATTATTATTATCTGTTAGTTTTGTGCAAAAAGGTTTTTTACTGGTGTTTTAATTTAATTCCTTTCATTGTTATTTTATTTAATTTTTTTACATTTTTCTAAAATTTTTTTTTGGTGCCTTGTTTTTTCTTTTTCTTAATAAAAACTATATAAACTGAAGTAAGCAAAACAAATAAATAACATAAACGAAGAAAAATTTTTCATATTATATTATACATAAATATATTCTACATATATATATATATATATATATATATATATATATATATATAAGAGGCAGACGGACTGACAGACAGACAATATTCAATATGCGCTTTACATGCATACCTTCCGTGAAGGCTTAACTGCATGGTACACAATTGTACAATGAGCGCTAGTGTTGGTAATCATCTACACTTGATACATGTTACCGTTACGATTAGCTTCCAATTTAAAGCTGGTATAGCACCTTATATACAAAGCTTACCCTTTGGTATCCAAGTTCGAAAGTTTCCCATGACTTCTTGGCTTAGTTTGGTTTTACCTCAATAAGCCTACCCAGCTACCCATTTTATTTGAGAAATGGAACCCTGCACGACAAGCATATATATGTTTGAACGAGCAACGTCCGCGATATGGGCCCCACAGCCCCCATGAAGCCAACCTCAATATCACCACAATGGGCTTTATTAAAACTGGTGATACCGTGGTAGAAAATTAAATCTGTGATCGGATGTCGTGACTCATGATGTCTCCTGGTGGCCGGCAACACCAACGACCATCTCATGAATCACTCCCAGTTGAGACTGGTTGCCTCCACTGACGGGCAGATATACAGTTAGTGTTTTACATGCATACCTGCCTGGAAGGCTCAAATGCATGGTATAAACATACTTATGATCGCTAGCGTTGGTAGACACGTCACATCACGTGCATGCCACCGTCCCGACTAGCTTCCAATTTAAAGCCACTATTGCACCTCATCTAGTAGCTTAATCCTTGGTGTAAGGATTCAGGGCCTTCTTAAAACCCCTAGGCTTAGATTAGATTAGCCCGATAAGCCCACCCAGCTAGCCATTTTATTCGGGAAATGGCACCCTGCTCGACAAAACTATAATAGTGGTATAAACATAATAGGTCGAGCTACGTCCGCGACATGGACACCACAGCCCCCACGAAGCCAACTCCAACATCACCACATGGGCAAAATATGAATTTGGTGATCCCGTGGTACCAAACTAAATCTTTGGATCTGATCTCGTGAACTCATGATGCCCCCTGATAGATATGGATCAGAAACCATCTCATGAGGCACTCCCAATTGAGCAGGTGCTTCTCGGGATTGGTCGCCCCCACTGACAGGCAGACAGACAAAATAGACAAATATAAAATTTTGGGCATTTGAAATATAATTTCACATTGATTTGATTAGTAATTTGGTCAGTCAGGCAATAGCCCATTTAATGATTAATTTTTACTACCAAATATTTTTTTTAAAATCAAATAATTTCTATAAACCATTGGTCTATAAGTTATTAGTCAATTTAATTGATCATTTTGCATTTGACATTCAAATTTATTAGTAAATTAATTAAATTAAATTATTTTAAATGATTAAAATATTTATTCTATTAAATAGTGTCTAATTTTCTTATTAACATTTGTTAATAATTTCTTAAAAATATTATAAATTGCATTTTTTAAAATAAAAAATGAAAAACAAAAAAATATTAAATTTAAAACCATTAAGGCAAAATATTGCTCAAAACGCTTCATATGGAAAATCAGTTGTCAAAATTATTGTTTTATTTAAAAATATATCCATTGAATGATGACCTTAACTAGAAAATGTCTAACGTTATCAGATCGATAACGTATTCATTTATATGTTTAGATGTTTGCACTGATATAGAATATGAATGAATAATTGGACCGAACAGATACTTTTTTGCCAACTTTTTCACATATTATTGAATTTAATATAAATGACATGCAAATTCACATGCATACATGCACACATGCTTAGACACGTTCAAAAACACATATACATACATATACATTGAAGTTAGACAATTGCAATTTTATTTAATTTGAGCATGTACTTTAGGTGTACATAGTTATAGTTAGTTGTGGACTTCTTTCTATTCCAGCATACATTTATTTCAATATAATACATGAATGCACAAAAAACCAACAACAACAAGAATAACATTTCGATTATATATATATATATATATATATATATATGTATATAATACAAGCCTTTTTCGACTTAATAATTTCTGCTTCAATTTTTTCCAATTTTTTTTTTTTTTTTTGGTTTTTTTATACCCACCACCCAGAGTTTTGTTGGTACACTCATTTTGTCATAAGGTAACGTTAGAGACACTCTAATATATACATATATATATATATATATATATATATATAGTCTGGAGCAGCATTAAATTCTGAGACGATTTAGATATGTCTGTCTGTTTGAGTGTTTGTTAACATTTTCCCCTTCGAAAGTTCTTGCAGGCAGGTTTATATTGAAAATGGACCAAATCGATGAAAGCATTATCTGAGAGTATCTTATTTTTGTTAAACAAAATGTAATAGCTTTCTGCTCACCATCTGAAAACTGCAAAAGATAAGTTGAAAAGCTGAAAAGCTGAAAAGCTGAAATTTTGCATAAGTAAGAAGGCCATGAGTCTACAATGTCTATCCAAAAATCATATAAATCGAGTACGCCTATGTGAAATTATACAAATTTTCACTTATTCAGTTTGAGCTTTCCGTCTAATCCTAAAAACTCGAAACATGTTCTGAATCCTAATACCATAAAGCTGTATGGATGATGGGTATTCAGAAATTTGATCTCAGCCAAATATAAATTTCTTAATTGTTTCAACTTTGTTGTCTTATAATTCTTCTATTTGGGTAAATAAGAGTCGGCCTCGATCCGCCTACAAAGCACTTGTACGTTTTCTCAATTTTCTACTTATTAAACAAAAAAGTGTAACATACAGGCAGCTGAATTATTTGCACATTGTTAAAAAACGTTGTCACACAACAACTGTTCAAGAATGATTTAAAATTGGTCCCTCCCATCAAAAAATTATACAAAGTCAATTTACTTTTACTTTCGTTTTTATTAATTTATTACATTTTAGTTGAGAACTACAAGTAGAATGTAAAATATATTCCATCACAAAACCCCTCCAAAAAAAAAAAAAAAGAAAAAAAAATAATAATAATAATTTGAATGGACCATGATTCTCAGAAATCAAAAATGTAACTTCAAACATCAAATTTTATTCAACTTTTTTTTTTTTCTTATAAATCTGATTAAATTTAAAATAATTATTTTGTCTGCCCTACAAAGTTGCAAAAATTTTGATAGTGTTTGAGTAATCAAGATTTAACCCCAGCTAAATATAATTTTCTTGCACTGTTTACTTTTGTTACATTTTCACTTTTAATTTTTGCCATATTTCAGATTATTATGAAATTATAATTCATTATTATATTCATAATAAATATTTGAATGTATTTTGTGTATTCATAAATCTCATTGAAAATTATTTTTTTTTAAATTTTATGAGATGATAATGATGGAAAAAATTTTAATTCTATTACACACAACTAATTGAAAATCGAGAAATTTTAATGCTTAAACAAACTCTTTAGCAATAAATTTTTGTTCAAATTATTTTCCATGCTAAATTTTACATTTACATTTATATTACAAGATATTTTTTTGTTTTTTTTTTTTGGCCAATATAATTTGCATAATTATGGATAAAATGTTATGTATGCAATATTAGCTTTTAAATAAAAGAACAAACAAAAATCTTTCTTAATTATGGTTATGACATCTAGTAAATCTAGTATTGTATTGTAAAATGGTCAATGGTATTTAAAATACGATTTGATATAGATAAACCAATTTAATTATAGCACAGAAATGGAAGCATTATTTTGAATTTGTATGGAATAAAATTTATAGAATAACATCAAGAGTATAGAAAACCTAATAGAAACGTGTTAGGTTTATTGGTATCATTTGTTTGGCCATTTGGCAGGATCGCACTTTTTAATCTTAATAATTTTTCAGTAATTCATAGATAACAAAATTAATTGATATATTTTTCTTAAACATTTCATATGAAATATCTCAAAGAGAAAAGCTAATAGAAAAATTTATGCTATGACATTTTAAAGGAAATTTAAAGGAATTTATTTGAATGAATTTAGCTGAATAAGCCCGATTATATATAAATAAAAATTTCGATATACCTTGACAGCCAGAAGTAATATCGTTGAATTATTACTTTTACTTAGCGGTTTGCCTTCAACTTTCCAAGAGAATATTTGAGAGTTAGATTTAGCGAACTGATTCTTTCTAGTTCCAGCAACAGTCCAGATAACATTTTTGGCGAGTTAAGACATCTTTTTAAAAAGCATACATTCCAAACTTTCACATCATCGAAAAAGCGTTGAAGCCGTGTAAATATTCAAAAATCTAAAGATTTAAATGGACTTGTCCACCCAAAACCCATTAATAACATTAAATCAGCTATTGTGGAACACAACACTAAGACAGGACACTTAAACCACAAAAACGAGTCACTTTCAATTTATAAAAAATAAAAATTTTTAATAAAAAATTTTTTCCCTGTAAGGGGTATTTTGTAGGATAACTAAACACCCTACATTTAAAAAACAGAGTTTGTTTCATTTTGTAAATTCTGGAATTTTTTTTTTAATTTTTTTTTTTTTACTTCAAACTTTTTCAAATTGTTCTAGTTTTTCAAATCCATTAAATTTTCTAAATTATCAAGGAATTCTACCTTCCTCAATTGCATTTATTTCTGTTCCAATTAGATAAAGTTTATTGTGATAAAATATTTGATAGTCCACTTCAGTCGATTGTAACATTATTATTTCTTTTTATACCATACACCCCTTTGGTTGAGATTAACTTACCTTTTATTACATCGATCGATTTATAATCACTTCCTGCTTCGATATAAGCTTTCTGTCTGTGGGTCTGCCTGTGTGCAAGCTACAGGTCACAATTTTAAAAATATTTTAAGGAAATATTTGGTTAATTATTGTGTTTTGGTCCAGGGGCCAACCCTATTAAAAATAGTTAAAATTGAACTATAATTTCGACCAGTCTCCTTATAACGCCGCCTTTCTTAAAAAACAAAAAAAAAATGGAAAAGAATTACAATTGTTAAATAAATTTTAATGTAAATTGGTAAATTGGTGCTGAATTGTACTTTGACATGAAAAACGTATGTACAAAATTTGGTTCAGATTGGTTCATTTTTACGACCACTTCCCATAAAACGCCTTTTTGGAAAAAAAGTCATTCTATGGACGATTAATTTTGAATATATTTTATGGAAAATTGGCACTATTTTATACATCAACATAAAATGTATGTGGTCCTAATCGATCCATTTTTTGAAACTTCTCTTTTATAATCAACTTTTGAAATGAATAAAAATTTTTTTTCAATTTTCTTGGCTCTCAATTCTCTTATTTGACTTAAAATCAAAATTAAGCTTAATGATGTAGGACATTTTAAAGTCTGTCTCGACCGACTATACAGTTCTTATTGGTTTTTTTTTACAATAAGAAGTTTTATTTAAAAGTATTTTATTATTATTATTACTATTATTACTTTGTTTTATTTTTTTTTTTTTTTTTTTTTTAACTCAGTTCGAGTAACCACAAATATTTTGTAGGTGCACAGGTTTAAAAAACACGCAAAATATAAGTGAAACAAAAGAGCAAAGAAAAAAAAATATTATTGAAAACGAAAAATACAAAGAAATAAAAAATAAAAAATAAAAAAATTCGAAATAAACGAAAAAAAGCCCCAAAAATAGAATTGTGCTGTGCAAACTGATTGTATACTATTAAAAGTTCAAAATGGTCCATTAAGCTTCATTAACATCAAACGAAATGTCTAAATTTAATAGAATTTTTTAAATAAAATTTTAAGTATTAACCATTAAAACCATTTAAGGCATTAAACAATTCAATTCAATTTGCAATTTGTAATTTGCAATTTTAAATTTTCAAATTTCAATTTTTAAATTTTAATTTTTAAATTTCAATTGAAACCGTATTTAATAATTGGTGTTAATGTAAATATTTAATACCATTTAGCTTTAACTTTCAAATAAAATCCAATAAAAATATTTCTAATAGAAATTATGTCTATTAAATTATTGATAAAATTTTGTTATCAAATTATAAATACATTTCAATTTACAATGACATTTTAAAATTTATTCATAAATTATAAATTCATTTAATTATTAATTAATTTAATTATTTCATGTATGCAAATCACTTAACGTCGACTTTCCATTCTACATCACACTCTAAATCAAAAATTTTACATCATATTTTATCAATAACAATAATATTTCACAAATTTAATTTCGATTAATTTTAATAAAATTTTTTTTATAGCAAACGTAGCCGTCTTTTTTCATTTAAAGGCCAAATTCTGTTTATTAAGACGGTTTCATTTCTCAGTAATCGATTCTTGCAGGGCCCGAGTGACGCTTTCAAATACATATCTCGCATTTCGTATAACAAATTTAATAAACCGTTTAAGCCATTAGAAAGCTTTTGATCAGACCTTTCTAAAAGTGTTTTAGTTTTTTAATCACTTTTATGTCTTAAATAAAGATGAAAGATTAGGTTTCGCTAATTTTTCCGATATCTACTTTTCGATACTTTTCTTACATTTTTTTTTTTTACTTACTCCTTTATTCCTCAATTCTTTTGGTATAATTTTTATGAATATTTTTCTAAACAAAATCATTCCAATCAATAATTATGTAGCATTTTTAAGAAATTTTTATAAAATGCCTTAAACACTTTATATTTATAGCCACCCACTCAGAAATTAAGGGTATACTTATTTTGTCATTAGGTTTGGAAAATAAGCATTGGAGACCCTTCCCTTCGATATATACATTCTTGATCAGCATCAGAGTCTGAATCGTGTAAAATGTAAACACTTGATTGTGTTGAATTTTTGTGTAGGCGTGATCGATAAAAATCGACAGTTTTTCGGACAGTTGTTGTGTGACGGTGTGAAGGTTTTCTAAATTTCTGCTAAGCATTTCTTGTAGAATATTTAGAAAAAATGTCATAACATAATTTTTTTGGATTTGTAGGATATTTGGAAAAACTTTGTAAAATTTTGGATTTAATATTTGGTTAAAATTGCATATTTCTAAATAAATTTTTGATATAAAAAAAGACAGAAATGCTTTCAATTTTTGTTGCTCCCTGTGGGCGTGTACTTTTAACAATTTTGTCCATCTTTTAATACTAAATTGCGTACAAGAATTTTTAATGCTTCGGCCAAATATGAAGGCGAGAATGCCAATAACACTCAGACACTCAGGCAAATGGATGGACGGACGGACAGACATGGCTAAGTCAATTGAGAATTTGATGCTGATCTAGCATATATATACTGAAGAGAAGAGTCTCGAATGCTGCCTCTACAAACATTAACATTAGGATCTTGGTGGGTATAAAAAGTACAAAGGTTTAAAGGTTGAAATTTTGCATAAATGTTTAAAAAATATCGGCCAAAAAATGATTTTAATGGGTCACATCCACCATCCATGTTAAACAACATTAAATTTTATTCCCATTTTCTAAGAAGTTTCATTGTAACTTTTTTTTTCTAGTTATTTATAAACATGATGTTACACTATTTGTACACAAACTATCAAACACTATCACAGTGGTGGGTACTCAACATTTTGCCTCCAATGTACAACAAAAACAAAAACGAAACAGAAATTAAATTAAAAAAAATTCAAAAAAAAAATTTCTATAAAAACAAAAAATGTTAAAAAAAAATTTTTTTTTTATGAATAAGCAAAACAATAAAAACTATTATTACTAATGCATGTATTTAAGTTGATTTCTTTGGTGTACTTTTTTATTTTTATTTTTCTTTATTATTTTTGAATTTTATATAATTTTTTTTTTATATTATTTTAGGGGAGGGGACCATGAAACTTATATTTAATGTTATTTAAATCAATTTCAAATTATGTGAAAAACAAATTTATGAGCTGTTTGATTTTTCTTCAATTTGTACTGTTTTTGTTTTTGTTTTTATTTCGTTTTCTTATTACTTCATTTATTTATTTGTAGTTTTTAAAATGCAATTTGATTTTCACTTTTTGTTTTTTGTTTTGCTGTTTGGATTTTTGTATATATATATATATTTTTTTTTTTTTGCAAGAATTATGTAAAAGTTGAACGGTTTTATTTTTACAAAAACGTGCAATATTTTTTCGCCTTTTTCCTTCTTTTTCTTTTGTATATTTCGTTGTTGTTGTTTTTTTTAAAATTTTTTTGTTTCCTTTTTTTTTTCTTATTTTATTTCATGATACTTGATAATTTGAATTTTTATATTTTATAGTTTGTAATTAAATTAAACTATGAATATCAAGGTACTTTATTTATGCCCCCTCACAAACACTATGAAATCAATCCATTTTTATGGTATTTTTTTCTTAAACGAAAAAAAGAAAAACAAAAAAAAAAAATAAAAATAAAAAATAAAAAATTTGTATGTTTGCTTTGCTTTTTTTTTTTTTTGTAATTTTTTTTTGCGATTAAAATGTTTCGCATAAAAATTGTGAAACCAACAATCTGTGAAACCAGCAATAAAATTGTTTTTTATATGTACATTTCAGTTTCATTTACATTTCATAAATGTTTTGCTTAAATTATGTTCTTTAAATACTTTAATTTATTTAATAACTTACCGTTAATTTTATTATATATATATATATATATATATATATATATATCTAGAGAGAGGGAGACAAAGAGATTTATATATGGAACATAATTTTATTAATTTGCATATCATGGGAAAGTGAATAGATTTTGTGCCTCGTCTTATTATTATCATAATAAAATTCGATGATTAATTTTTACATTTGTACTAGAGAGCATATAAATATATTAAATGCAGACGTAGCCGACTATTAAATAACCTACATCACTTTAATTAAATAAATTTAAAAAATCTTTTAAATTTGTAAACTAAAATTTTTTGAAAATTAAATTAAAACAAGCATAAATAAAAATAATAAGCAATGAGAAATTTTCAATTCATTAGAAATCGAGAATTTTGCTTTTATATCATTCCAATCAATATTTCGTGTAAATATTTTAATCTATCAATATATGATTTATTATCGATTTTTATCAATATATATCTAAAATTGTAACATATTTCTATGTAATAACTTTTTACAAAATTTAAGAGATTTGGAAAAATTGGCCCCTCTAATCTAAATTGTAGGCAAACTTGTGACTTTATGCTGATTTTTATCAAAAAAAAAAAAAAAAAAAAAAAAAAAATAACTAAAAAATCCTCATAATTGTAAAGTCTTTCCTTACAACAAATTTTTAAAATATAAGAAACAAATAAGGAATTTTTACAGAAAAAAAGTCGATCTGGTTCAAGTTTTGGATATAAATATATTGTCTGCTAAAACACGTAATCAAAACTCACAAAATCCATACAATTGTACATAAAAATCTTTTGTAAAATAAAGATAAAGGAGTAAGATCGGATAGTGAGGGATATGCCGAATTGGATGAAATTATTGATATAAATTAAGTAACCTAAAAAGTGATTTTGAAGAGATTATTAATAAAAAAAAGTCCTCATATTGGCAAATTTCTTTCATGTACCAACTTTCCAGAAGAGAGTTAAAGACTTTAAAAATAAAGTCTGTTTTGGTTCAAACTTTGGAAATAGATTTCAAGTGCCCCAATAAAAATTTTTATACACATTTTTCATCAAAAATAATCACAATTGTAAACTTTTCCATAAAACAAGTTATTACAAAATAAGTTAACGTATGCGGCATGGTCATAATAATAGTCTTCTAATCTTATTCATAGTTCCCGTATATCATTGTGCTAAATTATTACCTAATTTAATTTAAATAGGTTCATAATTGAGCTCTGTACGTTGGTAATAAAGTTGCATGGACAAACTCACTAACAGATATAAATCAATTAAGAAAATAATTTTAAATCGATCGTTACAGTAAGAAATGGAACCATTTCAAAAACATATAATATTTATCTTTTGTCTTAATTAATTAATTATTAATTATTATTTAATTAATATTTTAATTTTAATTACAAATGAAAATATGCAAGCAATTTACATTATAAATAAAATAATAATAAAAAAGTTAAGATATCTAAATATAAAGTCCATAATAATTTATTTCATAATATTCAGATATATAGTTTCTTAATTATTCAGGTTTTACCTTAATCTTAATCTTAATCTTAATCTTAATCAATTATATAAAATTTCAAAGAGTAATTAAAAATCGGATCACGCTGAAATTGATGACTTGCAAAATAATCGTTAAAAATAAAGGCAGCCTTATTAAAACTTCTGAAGATTTCATATCAAGAAAATCATATTCCATTATTTGAGAATTTAAAAGCAATTCTATAAATTTCAATGATTTTAAGGATCAACAGAATTTTAAGGATCAAATAGCAATGCATTTACAAATTCTATATGAAAATTTTGGTTATGCATACGTTACAACTGAATCGATTGAAGCACAAGTTTTTAACACGACATGATGGACTTAACTCCATCTAAATAATAATTAAATTACATGAACTACATTTTTGAATTATTTATTCATAAACTACACTTTCCAGTACTTCCCATAATTGATTATACTTGGAAGTTTTGTAGTCATCAAAAGTTAAAGGGCAGAGTGGCTAAAAAAATCTATGTCAAACCAAGACTGGTTTGACATAGATCCTAACATCTCTTTTAAGCATGAAAAGAAAAACAAAAATTTTTATAAAATTGGCCTCCATTAAATCCATTTAAGCTGTTTCAAGTAGAGTTTATTGATGTATAATATCGAATTTTTGAATTTAAAATGTATTATGTGACAGATTTCTATGGGAGATATTTATGTGAGAGTAAGTACAATTTAGAATAGAAATCCATTATCGTTCTGTAAGTATTTTAATCAATCGATACATAAAATATAAGATATTCGATATTTGTGTGAATGATTTACAAGAAATGCCAAAAGTTGACGAAACTCAATCATACATAAATTTCAAGTGTATTCACTTTAATTAAAACATTAATGATCGAGCATCAGCATATTGAACATTTCAAGCGTTACTTTTGTAACCAAGCGTTACATATTTATTATAGTAATCTCAGTTCTCCTTTTTTATGGTATTTTTTTCTGATCACAAAGTAAAGACCCTCAATATATGAGGGACATGACTTATTCTACAACAGAAATAAAATTTCAATTCAAAGAAAACGTAAGAGCATATAAATCTCTCTAAAATTATGCTTGTGTTGAAAAGTGATAAGAAAAATATTTAGTTGAACATTGAAAATTTTAGTAAAATTTTATGAAAATTTTATATATTTACTTTATGACTTTAAAATATTATTTTTATAATATTTGCTGGTTGCTAAAATTATTCCATTTATTTATTATTTGAAATGAAAATTGTAAGTGCATGAAAATGCTTTTTTTTAATAAGTGCGTGTTTGAATGGATTTCAAATTATGATTGTATTCATAATTTTCCTTTGACTAAATTCGATTCTATTCTATTGATATATTGAACTTAGCTAAACTATAGAAATCATACTTTGGTTTGGCATATTTGAAATGTACACCCTTGACACAATTGATCCATCAACATTACTTAAGTTTTCTACCAAAAACCCAAAGAAAAGCGAAAAAAAAAACGAAAACAAAGCAACAAAAATTAAATTACAAAAATGTATAGTTGGCTAGAGCCAAATCTTGGTTACCCACAATCCGGACATTTCAAATGCAACCAATTTATCAATTCAATAAGATTTTTTTCATAATAAATTTCTCATTTTTGAACGCTTCGTTCAATAATTTTAAAAAAAAAAATAGAATTTTCTAATATGAAAATTTTTGTTAAGTTAAACGATTAAAAAACTTTTTTCAAAAGAAAAATTAATTAAATTTTGTTGACTTAGAGTTTTAAGTATGCATAGAAATTTTCTGGCATATTTGGACGGACAATTTAGTATCCTACATTTGAATTCTGCATTATTAAAATTTAGGGCACTGAAAAATTATCAGTAAAAAAAGTCCATGAAAAGAGAAATTTTTTGAAAATTTGACATTGTATAAAATTTGATAGGCGTGGCTTAACAGGCGTGGCTTTACAGTTATTTGTTGACTGGTAGTTTGAATTTTATTCTTCTTCGTATTGCTATTTGCAAGGAATTAGGAAAATATTCTCACTTTACAATAAACAATGGGCGTGTCCTTTAATCAATTTAGCCGATCTTCAATATTAAAGAATTAACCAAAAAATTTTCAATGTTTCTAACAAAATTTAAAGTCGATATTTTAAATTTTGCCATCAAGAGAATGTTTACAGCAGAGAATTAAGCAAATAAGCACACGATTGGCCAAATTCGATTCAAAATTTCTTGCTAATTAAGAGTCTATAGAGTTTTTTTAGAGTTTGTGAAAAATGTTGTAAGGTTTTTAGCAAACATTTTTGATAAAGAACGAATGAATATGTGTCATTTTGAAAAATATATAAAATATGAAATTGCCATGGAAAATTGTACTGCCAAAACCTTAGCCCTGATGTAGCATAAAATTGAAATATAATGAATAGAATTTTTTATAGTTAATTTTTTATTTCTATTGCTGTTTCTTTGTTTTCTTTTTTGTTTTTTTTTTTTGTAATCAAATTCTCAAACATTTACACTGTTCCTTTATTTCGTTTTTTCTTGTTTTTTTCGTTTTCTTTTTTTTTTCTTTTGGTTTATTTATTTACATAAATTACATATGCATTGTGTTAGAGTGTAAGAGAAAGAAGGAAGGGAAAAAAAAACCAGAAACAAAAAAAAAAACAAAATTAAATTAAAGACATTTCCATATCGACATCAACAATTACGATTATAATTATAACATTCGTTATGCATTTTTTATATAATTTTAAAATTTTGAATGGTGTTTTGAAAAGAAATCAATTAACAATTTCAGGGTCATAAGTAGGGTTGTACATATAATGCAATGCAATGCATTGCTCACAACGAGCCGACCGTAAACTAATAATTAAAATAAAAACAAACAATTAAGAAAATTAGGTTTAGTTAAGGCCAAATTTTGAATACTCAACCAACCCAAAATGCACATGAGTTTACGTTTTAGAAATTTCAGTTTCAGTTTCAGTTTCAGTTTTTCAGTCGCAAGCAGTGTTGTGAAAATTTGTACAATTCTATGTAGGCATGGCAAATTTATACAAATTTTTGGACAGACATTGTAGACTAATAGTCTTAAGGGCTGTAGAAAATTTCAGCTAATTATCGTTTCTAGTTGTCGCGTACAAAGCAGGAAAGTGTTGATCAAATTTAGCTTGAAAGAAAAACTGAGACGTTCTCGATTGCCATTGCACTGTGAGCGTATCCTTTGACCGATTTTGGCCATTTTAAATACCAACCTGAATGCAAGAAATTTCAATGTTTCTGCTAAGTTTGAGCTTGACGCATAAGTAAATAGATGGACAGATGGACAGATGGACAGATGGACAAACATATTTATATCTCATTTGAGAATTTTCCTTTTGGTTGCTCTAAGCATAATGACAAAATGATTATACCAACTATTTTTGGTTAGTAAATACAACTAATAAACAAACAAATAAACAAACAAAGTAATAGAAATATAAATAAAAAACAAATATATAATTTTTTTCTAGCACTCAAATGATTTAAATCATTCATTCGTTATGTATTAATTTAAATCATTTATGAATAATATTGAATACCAAACTGAAAAGCAAAAAATAAACAGTAAAATAGCAAAAAAAAAGCAAAAGGCCAATAATCAACCATGCACCACATATTCTCACTTATGTATATGCATAAACATTTATACATATAATTAAATTTAACCATATAACAATTTTATGTATCTCATAAATAAATAGTATAATTTTTATAGATCAAATGTATGAAGAATCATAGAGGTATGTGTGTGTGTATGTATATTCAATGTAACGGTCAATAAGTCTTTGATTTAATTGGCCTGTGTTTTTTATTAAATAATTTTCAGATGATGGAGCAAACTCAGAAAAACTGGGCCTCATTTTTATTTTACTTTTGCTTTACAAAAAAAAAAAATATATATATATATATAAAAATATAAGGATCGACTGGGGCCATCACTGAAATATCAAGTCAATCAAGAAATTAGTATTGAAAATGTAGTCAAATTGATCAAAAAACATGGCCACAATGCAACGTAAGCTGAGGCCAAATTTCAAGATTCTTTTCTTTTTTTTTTTTTATAACTTAAAAACTTATATAATTGAAAAATTGAAATTGTAAAAAAAAATTATAAGTTTATTATTTGCTAAATATTTATATTTTCTATATAGTCTTAACTAATTATTTAAAGATTATAACAGACAGACAATTAAAATTATGGCCGAGTTTGAAAAAAGTTTTATCATCCAAAACTCAAACGAAAATTAAACGATCATGCCCAACAAAAGTTATGCAAAGTTGAATTTTTAGTTTAATTTTTATAATTTTCTTAGTCACTCTTTAAAAAATACTGCCTTATAGAATTGTAAAAAAAAATAGCAATGCCCATAAATAAAATCACCAAATCACTAAATCACCAAATCGAATAAATTTTTTCGAATTTATGCACTATCAAATTTTCTTTCCGTTAAATTTTTTCTGTTAATTATGCGCAATCCAAAGTACTAAACAGAAAACAGCCTTAGAAAAATATAAATTTTTTAATTTTTTAAATTTTTTTGAGATTTTTAGTAACACTCATATAAAAATTTTCAATATTTCAATTGTATTTTAAATGCCATGACGCACTTATTGATATTACATTTGGTTTAATGTTGCCCTCTAAGCAAATTTTACCTCTAAGAGATCTCTAAAGTATCAGTATTATTATTATCTGGTAAAAGGCCTTCATGGTTCAAATTTCATGGTTATTTTTTGTAACATCATGAAGCGCATCATGAAGTCCTTTTCTTTGCCATTTGGCATAGTCCCGATTAATTTGAATATTATAAAAAAAATTTTTTTGTGTAAAATATTGCCAAAAATTTATTGATTTTGTACAATACATGTTAAGATAAAGACGGTAATTATTTGTACAAAAATCAAATAAGAAAAAATTTTAAAAGCCAAAAAATGAAATGTAAAACAAAATATTGAATTGATTTTGCTTTCTTTACTTTTTATCATGATGATAATAATAGTAATGAGACAATTAAAAAAAAACATAGATTTGATTGGGTCCAAATCTTTGACACTTATCACCCAAATACATCATGATATTACGATTCACAAACTGTTGCAGTTTTTTGTTTTTTTTTTTTTTTTTTTGTGAAAAAGTGAAAATTGTGATTTAAAAATTATATGTATAATTTCGTGCAGGCATGGCCGAACTGCACGATTTTTATATAGATATAGATCAACAGTTTTTCTAGTTGTATTAAATTTCAGCTTTTAATCGTTTGTTGTTTGCGAATAGAACGAGCAAAGAAATCAAAAAATTTTATTTAAAAACAAAGCCGACATATTCTCAGTTTACGTTACACTGTAGGCGTGTCCTTTAAACGATTTGATTCATTTTCAATATCAATTTACCTGCCAGTAAGAACTTACGATATTTCTGCAACATTTGAGTTGAATATCTTTCTATTTTATTTTGCCATCGGGAGATTATTAAAAATACATGGACAGAGGGACAGAGGGACAGAGAGACAGAGAGACAGAGAGACAGAGAGACAGAGAGACAGACAGACGTACACATCTAAATGTATTCAGAATTTGATGCTAAATTTATATACTTAACTGAGTCTCTGACTCTCACTTTTTACCTCCATTTGGTGGGTGTTATAATAACATGTGTATACACTATAAAATTATACTTTGCATTTTATATTGAATGAAATCAAGAGCTAATAGAAGATTTTATGCTCTTGTATCTAGATATTTGTATCTAGATATTTATATAGATATTTATTTGTTTATATGTAAATAATTTTTATTGAATATTTAATTTTCCTTTTCCTCATCCAGAGTTTACTGACATTTATGACATTTATATTATCATTATGTTTGTAACACTGAACAAAAAAAAAAAAAACAAAACCAAAAAAAAAAAAAAACTAAAGAAAAGAAAATTGAAATAGACTTTGAATTGTAATAACATGATGATGTTTTTGGGTGATGGGATTCCAGCCACATGGTTCCAGCCAACTATAATATTCTTAATTGTTTTTTTTTTTTCTTTTTTATAGTTTTCAATCTTTGCCTGGTTAAACTACAACATTTGAATGCTAAACACGTCTGTTTACATTTCATTGTTAGAAATATTTTTTCTTTGAATTCATTGGAAATTGTCTCACATATTCACGTATGTTAAATGTCATAAACAAGAAGAAGTTTACTGCATCTGTTAAATGTTCTTGGTAAATTCAATATTATCTTCCATTTATTACATCTTACAGTATATGGAGTAATATATGTATGTACAGATATTTGTAATACCCAGAAGAAGCCGCATCATCTCTTGTCATCTTTTCTTATGCCAATTGACTCAGTATAAGCTGCATCCATGTAAGCTAAGTAAATTAAGTTATAGGTAGAAATTTTTGTTACATTTCGGTGAAATTTGATACATAAATTTATTTTGATGTAGAAAAAGGTATGTGTACCAAAACCATTTTTGAAACGAACTTTTTTAAATTACATGAAAAATTAGACTTTTTTCAAATTTGTGTAGCTTGCAATTTTCTTATTAGATTTTAATCATATGAAGCGAAAATATTTAAAAATCCATCCCAATGAATTATAAACTTCTTAATTGTTTTAATTTGATTAGCAGTACTCCTGTCTGTCTGATCTTTAGGTGCTTGGCCGTGTAAATGGAAATTTTTAAGCTACTTTAATAAAATTTGATAGATGGATAAATTTCTTGTTAAAGATAAATTCTTTTTGAAAAATGAGTAAAAATTTCTACTATTTTTCAATAAAAATATATAAACACTTTTTATTTTTTTTGTATTTTATATAAAATATTTATGACAAATTTGATTACGGCACCATTTTTTGAACGTCCTCTCACATAACGAAATATTTAAATCACTTAAAAAATTTTAAATTTTCTTTATTTTAATCTGCAATTTATTTTCTGATCTACTTAATTAATTTAAGTAAAATATTTTAAGATATTTAAAAGTTGATGTCAACAATGGACCACAATTTTTTTTTCGTTTTCCTTTGTTTTACTTCAATTACATAGAATTTTTTTTATTATTTGTATTTTCTTCATTTTTTTTTTCTACTTTTGTTTTTGGAAATATTTCATTGCCAATTAGTGATTGATATATTGGCATTTCAGTTTTCATTCAACTTCATGTGGAAAATTAAAAACATTTTAAGACATAACGTCAATATAGAGAAATTTCTTTCAAGATAAAATATAATCAATCGTCCCAAAAAAAAGCCGTCTTTAGCAATTAACATAAATTGCATTATATTTCTAAAGGACTACAAGAAATATTCTAACTGTATGTAAAAAGTTTTGATAATGAAGATGGCTACGATGAAGTCATCGCTTTTTTACTAGAATTTTTCAGATTAGATTATTGACTCAAATAGGGAGACAATTTATTATACCTTCAAGTCAATCAGTAATACCGTTAAATATGTAATTAATATATAAATGGCTTAGTGAAAGTAAACAATCAGTTAGTGAGGATTTCTTTTAAGCTCTTAAAAATCATCGATATAATTGAACAAATGCCATATGCGGTATTGGACGGTAGATATCGTGTAATATATTCAAAAGTTGATTCTTCTAATATGTAACAAAAAAATTAAATGGTAAAGAGAAGAAAGTTAGAAAAATGAATTAAAATGGACAACACTTTTGAATTTGACCTCTTTGCAATTTTCAATTAATTAAGATAATTCTTCATCAAGAAGCATTCATCATCATTCATGAAAAATGACTTTTCAAGGCATTAAAAGCATTTCTGGAATTGCCATACATTTCCTAAAATCTACAACCATTTTTTTATTTTGCATTTTATTTATTGTATCTGAAAAAATGAAAAAAAGCTTTATTATAAATATCTAAATATGTGCTACCGTTGCAAGAGTAGTAGCTCAATAAAGTTTACACTTTCGAGACAATATAGATTTCATTTTGAATATATCTATATATAAATACCAACAGTAGTTATCATTTAATTGCCATTTGGATAAAAATAAATAATAATAATTTATATATGATAATAATATAAAACAAATTGTTATTACTTCAGATAACTGGGAAAGGTAAATTGGCATGTAAATAAAATAAAAAACAAATTAAAGAAAAAAAAAATGACCACCACGATATAAACGAACCTTTCTAATGTGGGTAAAACAAAAAAAAAAAAACCAAAAATAAATAAAAAAACAAAAAAAAAACACAATCAAATTAGAAAAGTTACGCGGTCAGTTGAATAAATTAGTGAGTTTTTGAAAAAAAAATCTTTCAAACAAACAAACTCTCTATATAACTTTAGTCTGTCCCAATTGGCCATCTCAACCACTAAGATATGGTCAAAGTTTTGAGCAAATTGCAGGCATATTAAAAGTCAAGGAAATGGCTGAAACTTTATATGGCTAAAAATATGGACATTTCGACTAAGCATCCGGCAAACCATTCACTCTGTTCCACCATTTTTATACTTTTTTTCGCATAAAAATTACATATAGTATATAAAAAAAAAAATTTGAAAAAAAAAAAAAAATAGAAAAAGAAACTTAAATTAGACATTTGTAGATTTGTTGGACACGTCGGCCAATTTGTTCTCCAAAACAATATTTTTTGTTTTGTTACACGTAAATATTGAAAAAATAATTGCAAACTATCAGATCATTTTCATTTCAATTTTATAACAATTTATTTTTTTATATATAAAATTTTTTAATAATATTAATTATATATTAATTATGTATTACTATGGAAATTAAAAATTTTGTAACAATAATTATTAGAAAAGAAATAAATGTTACAAATTTAAAGTGTATCAATCGATTATTCTGTTTACTTTAAGAAAACTTTTTTCAATTATTTATTAACACTTTCATTATTTAGTAATAATCAATTAAATATGATAGAAGGTATTTAATAGTCGACCTATATCGCTTATAATATTTTCACATGTTATATATTTATTTGGCTTTTTTTTTTCTCTTTCAAATATTTGGTTATAGTCGTGCTACAAAAAATTTACTGTTGTCTATAATTGTGACTTTTGATTATTATCGGAAAAACTAACACTAATGGAAAATATAAACATAAAAAAATTAAGTAAAACAAGTAAGAATTTTATAGACGATCAGGGTCGACTCTTAAATAACCAAAATCATTTTGCTTAATGTAAATAAAATGGTGAAAAAAAATTTTAAGTTTAAAATTATGTGAAAGGTTCATTAAAGAGAAGAGATATACTAAAAGTGAATCGATCTGAATCGATCTGAATCAAACTTGGTATACGTAATTTTTTTTTTTTTGCCAAAATATAAGACAGTGCAAATTATCATTGAAATATATTCAAAAATTGTACAATTTGATTTTGTTTGAAGGAGTCGTTATATGGGAAGTAGTCGTATAAATGGATCGATCTGGACCAACTTTAAATTCAAAAATTTTGTATTCAAAACAAAGCAAATTTTCGCTAAAATATATATAAAATTGAACTCTTTGTCCTTCTAATGAATTTTTTTGAAAAACGTATTATATGAAAAATGGTCTTAAAATGGACCAATCTAGACCAATTTTGATACATATGTTTTTCATGTTAAAATACAACTAAGCGCCGTTTTAGATGAACATATTTTTAAAAAAATGTACCCTTTTTTAAGTGAGACGTTATTTGTGGGCATGGTCATAAAAATGTTCCAATTCTAACCAATTTCAATAGAATTGCAATCTAAAGTTTGATATCAAAAATCAGATGGACAGACATTTGATATTATGTACAACAAATTGTGTACTGCATAGAAAAATTCTAAATCAGTTAGTTGTGGGATATTGGTCAAATTTTTTTTTTTTTAATTGTATGATTGTGTATGTAATAATAGTTGGCTTTATAAGAAATGTGTCCATTTGTAATGGAAAATATTTTAAGGTCCAGTGAATTTATAAAATTAGTCAAAAGTTTCATTAAATAGAATCATTCTTTGTATTATGTACTGATTATTTGATTCAGTTTTTTGTGTACTTCTCTTCTCTGGTTTTTTATGTTCTGCACAACTAGCTTGGAAACTTGCGCAGATATTTGTAAGGGTTTTGAGATGGGCTCAAATAGGATCAGTTCTACAATCATTTCTTATATAGCAGATTTATTCTAAGAGAAGTCGATGCACTAGTTTGATGCACTAGATAAGTGGGACGAATGTGTACCAGATGGGCACATTTTTTGAACAACCGAAACCCCGGCCAATTTTAAGAACTTCTTCCTCAACATTAATCTGAACGTACTATTTGCATTTGATGAAGTGTTAAGGTAATTGAAGGTAATGTAGGATATGTAAAAAATGTAAAAAATGTAAAAAATGTAAAAAATGTAAAAATGGGTAAAAATTTTCTTATACCTTTTGATTGTTGTAATTCACATTTATTTACTGTTATATGGTTAATAATTTAGAGAGGGCTGCTAAAATAATATTAACAATCATATAAAGCAATATAAGCAACATACTTGGTTAATTGAATTGTTTTTATTGATGTTATTAATGTTGTTACATATAACAATAAAATGCCACAGGCTTACTACAATGGCTTACTATTAAATAAAGTACAAACAACTAAGGATTTGATAGTTGTTGACGCCAAGATTAAAAAAAACCTTACACCATAAAGCTTCATGGGATTAAAGTTTAATAAAAGACTTAAAAGCCTATAAATCTGATGGACAAACGGCCAGACAAGAATTATATCGAATACGGCAGGGATTCGATTTGAATTGATTTGAGTTGATTTGAGTACAGTTAAAGGAAATTCTATCTAAAATTTTTTTAAATGTTACAAACATTTCCATAAAGTTATAATACCCTGGACCGAATATAGTAGCGTATAACTATAGAAAAATCAAAATTAAAAAAAGTCATTTTCAACATATAATAATAATTTATCTTAAAACTTACAGAAATGATCATTAAGAATGAAGGTTTATATTTGTTGAAAAATGTGTTATGTTTTGTCAAATGCACGCATGAAAATATTTGGAATGCCGGCCAGTACGTTATACCCACCAAAATTTGATCTTGATATCTTTATTTATTTATTTTTATTGCCACCGGAAGAATGTTAACAATATACGGGACAGACGGACAGAAAGATAGACATGTCTAAATTGAGTCAGAACTTGTTGCTTGCTTAAGCATCAAGTTTTGAAACGAAGTTTTGTAAATTCTCTGATGCAATCATTCGCTTGTTACACGCATAATAATAATATAAATATACCCTTAACCTCTGGGGGATGCTTATAAAAACGTTTAAAGAAGATGCTGAAAAAATCAAGCAAAGAACTTAAATGCAACTTTGACAAATTCTCGAATTTCTTTGTTTAGTCAATGTTTAGGGGAATTAAGGCAAAAAATAAAAAAGGAGAAAAAAATAAGCTTTTGGATAAATGAGAGTTCATGTAATTTGTAAATTTATTTCTATTTGATGGTTTTTTTTTTTTTTGTATCTGATTATTTCAAAAGTTTTTTTGTTGTATGTTCGTATGCAAAACTCTCACCCGAATTTGGGAGTGCAATTGTTTTCTCAAAATCTCGTAGGCAGCTCCAGGTACCCTGGAAATTATATAGACTCTTAATTAGCATGATATTTTGAATCAAATTTGGCCAATCGTGTGCTTATTTGCTTAATTCTCTGCTGTAAACATTCTCTTGATGGCAAAATTTAAAATATCGACTTTAAATTTTGTTAGAAACATTGAAAATTTTTTGGTTAATTCTTTAATATTGAAGATCGGCTAAATTGATTAAAGGACACGCCCATTGTTTATTGTAAAGTGAGAATATTTTCCTAATTCCTTGCAAATAGCAATACGAAGAAGAATAAAATTCAAACTACCAGTCAACAAATAACTGTAAAGCCACGCCTGTTAAGCCACGCCTATCAAATTTTATACAATGTCAAATTTTCAAAAAATTTCTCTTTTCATGGACTTTTTTTACTGATAATTTTTCAGTGCCCTAAATTTTAATAATGCAGAATTCAAATGTAGGATACTAAATTGTCCGTCCAAATATGCCAGAAAATTTCTATGCATACTTAAAACTCTAAGTCAACAAAATTTAATTAATTTTTCTTTTGAAAAAAGTTTTTTAATCGTTTAACTTAACAAAAATTTTCATATTAGAAAATTCTATTTTTTTTTTTAAAATTATTGAACGAAGCGTTCAAAAATGAGAAATTTATTATGAAAAAAATCTTATTGAATTGATAAATTGGTTGCATTTGAAATGTCCGGATTGTGGGTAATCAAGATTTGGCTCTAGCCAATTATACATTTTTTTTTACTAATTTTTCGTTACTTTTATTTTGTTTTTTTTTTGTTGCTTTTTTTTTAATTTTTTTTTTTTTTTTGGTTTAGTCTAAGTGTGACTTATGATACACATTCGTATGTAACGAGCATTTCAACTATAAATTGTGCTCCCTTTTAAGTTTTTTATTGTACCGCTGTAAAAGTAATTGTTGTCATTGTAATTGTTATTGTTATTGTTGTTGTTGTTGTTATTGTAGTTTCAGTTCATTTGAAAATGTATTATTCCTTCTAGCATTGCATTTTAATATCAAATTAATATAGTTTGCTTTCAACAACAATCATTTTATTAATAATAATAATAATAATAATAAAAACTTAAAATAAAGTTTCTTTAATTTTATATTTTTTTATTTTTTGTTTCACATTTAGTCGTGTAAATTTAAATGAATGTATATTTAAGAAGGCAAATTCCTAAAAATGGCTGGTCAAATATATTCTATGGGCCAGTTGTAACAAAAATTAAAATAAATGATAAATATTTTTCATGTTGCGATATTTTGGCAAAAGACTGCAAAACAATTTCAGTCATCATTCAATGCCGAGTAATTTGTAATGGTAAATTTTATGAATTAATATGTGGACTATAAATTTGTTTTTTTTCTTCTTTTTTTTAATTCACATGGATAAAAAGCGAAAATAAATTCGTTTACAATATGAGACTAAGTTTTAATGTGTAGCCCAAGGAAAATTTGGATAAAATGTAAAGCAAAGGAAAACGCATTTTAAATGATACGTGAATGGTGCCGTAAAGAATGAAATAAAAAATAAAAAACTATGTGAATTCAAATATAAGTAACTAAAGTTAAAGTTGGTTAGAGTCGCCTTTTAAATAGCAGCAGCACCATAATTTTTATGAGATAATACCCAAAATTATAAGGTCTTTTATATAAAAATATTTTGCAAAATAGGTATATATGTATGGGGCGTGGTTGTTATATGATTGTTAAATGGTCTGATCTTATTGCTAATTATTTTCAGATGCCTTTGGTCTAAATCACATTTCCATGACAACTGGCTGCAAAATTGCGCTATGGATTTAAAGTATTCTTGATCAATATGAAATTTTGAAACGATTTGGCTATGTCTCTACGCCTGCTTGTGTATGTGGCCATACATGCTGGAAAACCGAATAATTCGCTGACGCTTGATATTCCTAAAATTACACAATGTCAATTTTTTTTTCATGGCTAATTGAAATTACTTTCAAACACCTAGCGGTGGGTATCCAAAATTTGGCTCCAACAAGTTTTTCTTTCTACTTTTTTTTTTCCAAAATAATTAATTTGTTTTTTCTAAAGTAAAAGGCTTTACATGAGATATGTTAAGATAGTCAGTCGTGGCCACAATGCAATCACTCTTCATCATATTTGATTGAAATGGGAAAAAAGAGATGATGAAAGAAAACGGGTGAAAATTATATTAAGGCCCAAAAAAATTACTCTAAAAAAAAAATTTACACAAAACTTTGGCAAATTTTTATAGCGATTTTAACTAAGAAAAAAAGAAAAAAAAGGGACCTTCAAGATTAAAGCATTCTATACCATGTAAAAGTTTTTGTCTTAATTTTAAACATGATTTGGCAAGAAGTCACATAAATGATTCAAATGTTGATTAATTTTATGTATCAGTTTTAATTTAAAAGATCATATAATTTTGCAATCAATAATTTAATTATAATACTAAATATCAAAAAGGTCAAAGGTCAAAGGTCTAAGATAAATCAAGTTAAAATGATTTAATAAGGGATTTTGTGCTGATCGATGCAATAAAATAAAATATACCCATTTTTATATTAAATTATATCACAAGTTTTGTGAGCTATAAAAGTTTTTTTTTTGAAATATTTTACAATCAAAATAATAATGATAATGATAATTGTGAATATTTCTAATCATAATCAAATTAAATACAACATAATACAAACTGAAACAAGGAAATAGAAACCCAAACGACTTTTAAATACATTTGATAATTTTATTTCACGTAATGGAAAAGTCAAGAAATCATGCAGAAAGAAAAAACTTGTATTCTTAAGTTAATCGATCTAGGTCAAATTTTGTTTCATACTTATGTTGTTTATGTGAAACAACAAGCCCAAAACATATTTCACAAAAAAAAGTAGCCCAAAAAAATACAAATTTCCTTCATATGTAGATTTTTTATCAAAATAAACTTGGACACGAAATTTTATGACAAATATCTCAATAATTGTCACTTGGCGGCTTATAAGTGAATTAAAAAAATGTACATGGACAAATAATAGTTGGAGAGATAAAGAGAAGGCCGGGCCTGATGTTTCGAAATGAAATTAAAAAGTGGCTCCGTTTAGATCGGTTAGATTTCTCTTAAATTGGTGCGATTGTTACAAACGATCTAACAAATTTATAATATAAGTTTATGAAAGAGTGATTTATTAAGTTAAGTACTATTGAATGGAAAATTTTTGAATGTGCCCCAAAAATATTGCTATAATCAAAATGCTAAGCCTTTATTTCTTTTTCTTACATATTCATTATTTTTTAAAGCAAAAAAAAAAAGAATTATAAAGAATTTGAAAAGAATTTCATTGATATATATATATATATATATATATATATATATATTTAATAAGTAAATTAAAAATTTGAAAATTTTATGTAAACAATAATTTTCACACTTACACATATTTACATACATACAAACATACATTTTATTGATATTTATAAAATATTCACTTTGATCAACTTTTATTGGACGCGTGCTGCTTATAAACCTGTACAAACAATTATATATATATATATATATATATATATGTATGTATGCATGTATATGTATATATAAAAAATACATATATTAGACATTTTTAAATCAGATTCCATGTAATAACAAGCATATATAATAATATACAGAAAAAAAAAAGTAACTCCAAAATGGCAAAGCAAAATAATAACATAAATAATAATCAAACAAAATATGTTTCTTTTCTTATTATTATAATTAATTTATTTTTATTTTTTCTATTTTTTTTTTTGAATTTTTCCCTAATTTTTTTTTATTATTTTTTTGTTAATATTTTGTATCATTAAATGGGCATTTGAATAATTTTGTGCTTTAATGTAACAAATTTTAATAAATTTACTTTATTTTCCAAAGGCATTTTTTTGAAAGTATTGTAATGCACTAAAAGAAAATTAATTTGCTTGGCATTTTTTAAAGAATTAATCATTTATTAATTTAGTTAGTGTAATAATGACTTTCAAAAAAAAAAAGGGGGCCAATCGGCACAAAAAAAGGCTTTCCAAACTAAAACTAAATATAAATCTGTGACTAAATTCCAATTAAGGCTTTATGCTAAGATTAAAAGCCTAAGCTAAGTTTAGAAGCCTAAAATATAAAGGCAATTTTAATTGTTACAGTTAGTTTGTTATAGTTACAAATGTCTCAGACTATACGGAATTTTCCTAAATCGTTAGAAATATTGTTTATTATCTTGAGTTAAGAGATTCTTCTTTCTTTAATTTCAACGTAAGAAATCGAAATTTAGATAGCGCTAACCATATAAAATACTTATATTAATGCCACGTATGCAAACTCTTGTATCATCTTACAAAAATTGTATGCGTGGCATTCTCAACTTTTCAGGGGGAGTGAGAGAGAGAGAGAGAGAGAGAGAGAGAGAGTGAGAGAAGAGTACTTTTCTAAACATTTCATAGCGAATTCCCCTAAGAAAGTATTACTCTGGTACATTTACGTAAGACGCCTTTCTTAAGTGAATCGTCTAACCTTGTGCGAGATTTTAGGTTACAGCAGTTGCATAAATATTTTCTTTTCTATATCATTAAACTCTGCATTTGATGAGAGGAAATATTCCATCAAATAGATAGAGCGTAAAAAATTATAGACCAAATTAATTGATTGTACCCGCCTTCTGGCGGGTACATGTGCCAAAGTAGTTTGATATGTACTGCCTTTTATTTTTGGACCCTTTGTAAAAATAATTCGGAAAACGCAGTTTATGAAGCATCACGAATGAGCCAATAACCGTTAAAGAAGTTAAGCGTTCATGATCCAACTTTTCTTTAAAGTTTATGAGCAAAATTATGCATGAATCGGGCAATTTGAAGAATTTTTAAAAACCAATTCTTAAATCTTTATATTATTTCACATCGAATTTCATTGAAATTATAAAATTTTAAAATCGATTCTAATGAAATATTGCATGAAAAACATAAAGTTGTATATTTTTGTATTCGATATTAAACATTTTCAAAATCATTCTCACATAACAGATTTCATTCGAAATATATCAAAAATCTATATGCAGTTATTAGACGGGCAGTTGATTGGACATGAATACGCCACCTCCCACACATTTTTCAAACTCCATCTAGATGTTGCATATATTTGCATATATTTATTTTTATCTTATTATGGCACAAGTGAAATATTAAAAATTTTCTTAAATTCATTTATATTCGATTTGAAAATAATGTCACTTGTAACTTGTAATCTAAATTTGGCTTTAATTGATCATTATTTTTATATTGCATTTTCTCTCAATATCTCACTTTAACTATTTAAAAAAAAAATAAAATCTCAACAATCTACATTGTTAGTGTTTCTTGGTTTTAAAATCTTTACACATCATTATATATCGCTTTACTTATATACCAAATGAATAGTTAGTTGGAGACGAACTTTAAACACTTTACATTATTCAAAAGTTAATGAAACAAATTTATAGATCAAGAATCGAAAAGAGGATTCAATAAGTTCCTTATAAGAAACATGGAAGAGATTTAAAAAAGTGTTTTAATTGGCATCAAATTTCTCATAGAACTTTGAACTCTGAATCAAATAAACTAAATACCCTGATTTTCTTGGGAAAGAAAAAGTGGAAATTCAGAAATTTTTCAGAAATTTTATTATAAAAAATTATTCAAACTTTTTCGTGAAATAACTTTGAATAATTCTCTGATATTTTTGCGGCCTATATTTTAATAATAAATTGACATAAACAAATGAAAAGATCGGCACACAGACTTTCATCCATTTTGTAAAATTAATTTGAAGAGATTTTTATATTAAAAAAAAATCAAACGGTCTGTCTATATGAAAGTTTTCTTCCTGTTACATCTAAATAAATTTTATTGTATATGAAATCAATGAGAGGAAACATTTATAATGTGCATGTTACTTTTGCAAGGTTGTGTTGTTGTGTTGTTGCTTTGTTACATTAATAACAAATACCTTTGAGAAATATAAGAATAATATTTGAAATTCTTGACCAGTATAAAAAGAATGAAATTGCGTGACAAATTGTAAATTTCGAATTTTTTGTTTTTTTGTTTTTTTTTTTTTGTTTTTTTTCTATAAGTTTTCTTTCATTACGTTACTCGTTTAACAAAAAGTAATAAGAAAAAACAATAACAATAACAGTAGCAATAAAAATAGTAAAATTAAATTTAAAAAAAAAAAAACTAAATGTAAGTAAATTTATTAAAATTGAGCACAATTTGATTGTAATTGGTCAATAAATCTTAACAACTAAGAAACAATTAACAAACGAAGAGATAAATTTAAAAATTAGCCGTTTTTTTTTCCTTTTTCAAATCAATATAATTTTATTTTCATTTTTCATTTTGTACTTTATTTTATTTGATTTTTTATAATTCAATTTACAACTTCTAAAATTTATTGATTATTCTACAAAAAATAAAATAAAAAATAAAAAATTAAAGAACAAGAAAAAAATTTGCCAAATAAATTAAAATAAGGTAAAATTTTTGAACTTTCCATAATTGATTTCGATTGAGTCGGCTGATTTTGAACGTAAAAACGATGAACATGTCGTTGATTAAATCTGAAAATTCTCATTAAATTGAGACCTTAATTTTTAAAAATTTGCCTGATTCAGCTGGTCCTATGGATTTAACCTTAAAAGAGATTAAGGTAAGAAATAAAATTAATAAATCAATGAAAATAAGCAAGAAAATTAATTAAGAAAATTATGGTTAAATAATAACAACTCATGTAATTTTTTTATAAATTTTTTTCAAATTTTTTAATAGAAATACTTTCGTAATGTAAAAGTAGAGAATATAAGGAAATCTTTAGGATTCAATTTTGACACATGGCAAAGAAAGTACACAAATTCATCTTTGTAAGAATTTAATCATTCATTCATTCAATCATTCAAACAATTTTTCTATATCTTTCAATTTTTTTCCATTTTTTTAAAATTGTGGGCATTTTAGGTATTGTCAGCGGAACTAAAGAAGATTGGAACTCCCTAAACCGTATTTCGGTTTTGTAGTTGAATTCTTTGTAGACAAAATTACCACTACTTTACTTTCATGCTCGAACCATTTATTAACGTAGACAAACCTTGTTAAGTTTTGACAATGGACTAAGTATGTCCATTTTTCAGATCTTCTTAGAGCAATTTGGGCAATCAAACTATATGATTGTTTGATCAAGTACTTCTATTTTGAACTAATTATGTCGATTTTTTAGATCCTGTCCTGAGCAATTCGAACAATATAGTTCCATTTTTGAAAAATCGTTCATATTACATAAAAATTTTCTTTAAAAAGCAAAGAAAATAATAAAAAAGTATAAAGTCATAGCAATATCAAATAAAACCAAAAGACCATTTTTCGTTTGTTTTTTTAAATGTGAAAGAAAATTGATGTCGTTTCGGTAGGTTCAAATCGTTTCAGAATGTGATTCTAAGTCTATGGGGATAACAAAAGTTGCTTCTATCTCAACTCTTTCTTGAGATATATATTTACCTTTCATTAATTTAATTGTCTGTCTGTTTGTTTGTTTACCTAACTGTAAACTGTCCATATATTTTTGAATTGAAATAATAGATCGCAAGAAATTGCATTTTTTGAATTTAATATTTGCTATGCCCAAAAGGCGGCGTCAAAGACCTTATAAGTTATGTATATTTTTGTTAAGCATTAAATTCTTTTTCGAGCTATTTCTGTCCTTCGGTCCATCTATGTGTTTTTGGCACTCTCCTGATTGCAAAATTTGAGATATCACCTTGAGATATCGCGTTTGACAGAAGTATGAAAAGTTCTTGTACTTAGCTTGATATTAAGAATGAGCAAAATCGTTCGAAAGACACGCCCACAGTGCAACAAAAATTGAGAACACCTCTGTTTTCTAAACAAAAATTTATAGTTTTACGCTCTTAACTCAAGAACTGCAACAATTAGAAAGTTGAAATTTTAGAAGTATGAAATGTTGCCAGAATATAAAAAATATTGTTTCGCAATATTTGTCTAAAAATAATTCAAATCGGTCACGCTCATCAGATATTACCTAACATTGAATTTTACTACCATTTTTTAAGTTTCATTGTAATTTTATGGGATATTTATAAACATGATATTACACTATTTGTACCAGAAAGTACCAAGCACTATCATGGTGTTGATTATACAAATTTGAGTCCAAGAAAATTTAATTTTTCTTACTTGTTTATTCTCTTTTGCCATTTTTTATTTTATCGAAAATTTTGTAAGAAGCACAAAATTTGTGGTCAACACTTTTTAGGATTCACTCAGAAATTACTTGAAAATCAACTTTTCGTTTTTTTTTCTATTAAGCGTTGTAGTGTAAAGTAATTAATAGCAGGCCGGATTTGTTTATAACATTATTACTTGTTCAAATATGAATTTGCGTTGAAACTTTGCAAGAAAGTTCTATATCAAGGTACTAGATCGCATGAGATTCAAGAGAAAAATTTTACACACGCTCTAAAATGGCAATTTAATTTAATTTTTATATATCGCTCAAACGAGTAATCAAGTAAATCAGGAAATTAAATAAAAATAATTATCACTTCTGTGTTTTATTCAAATTTTTCCCTTTTTCTTTAGGGCCTTTCAATAATTCTGAACTTACCATTATTTGCTTTACGAAAAATGTCAGTTAATCAGTTAAGAAGAATGAAGACAATTATAGGTATTTCTTTTAAATCAGGTTCAACTATGCCAAATATTACCTTTAAATTTTTATAATATGAACTCTCTCTAATCTCAACAAGTTCTGTAAGGGCGATGTGACACGATGATAGACCACCCCAGTACTGTAAATTGCCTGATAAGGGACGGGGCAAGTTTTGAACAATAAACCGCAAGCAAAACATGTTTATTTTCGTATCAGTGTGATATGATAGAAAGATAGAAGGAATAGTGAAAGAAAGGCACATTTACACAGGTACTAATTTGGGGATTTTGGGGATTTCTCCCCAAAATCCCCAAAATCCCCAAAATCTATACTTTGGCTAATGAAAATATGGAAATATAAGAACAGGCCTAACACTAATGGATTCGATTTTGAGGATTTCTCCCCAAAATCCCCAATATCTCCAAAATCTATACTTTGGCTAATGAAAATATGGGAATATAAGAACAAGCCTAACACTAATGGATTTGACATATTAAATGTGGGCTTACTATTAACATTCTTATGATGTTTGCGGTTATTTGTAATTATCTAAAATAAAAAAATTTTCCAAAAGTTTTTAGTAGCTTTCAGTATCATATTAAAACAATCGTAATTATCATTCATGTAATCATTATACATAAGAAATTATATTTAGGTTTGTACAATTTTCTTAATGAAAATGTAGTACAAATAGATTTCACAGTTAACATAAGAATTTCTGCCGATTATTTCAGAGGCAAATTACAATATATTTATTTTGCTTTTTCGGTGCTACAAATTTACATTAATTTAATTTCGGCTTTTAAGTAATTGTGTATAAATATTTATTCACCAGTCATGACTTCCATGAATTCATCAAAATCTACGGTGCCGGAACCATCGGAATCGATTTCTTCGATCATCATATCTAAATCTTCATTTGTTAATTTATCATCTAATTCACGTAAAATTTCACGTAGCACACCAGTTGTTATATAACCATTACCCTCTTTATCATACAAACGGAAGGCTTCCTTGAGTTCTGCTTGCATTGCTTCAGCATCCTCTTCAACTAAGAAGCGGGCCGCCAATGTTGTAAATTCTTCAAATTCAATTTGACCTGAACCATCTTCATCCACTTCAGCAATAATATCATTTAATGTTGAATCATCCAATTGGTGGCCCAACATGCTTAAGATGGTACCAACCATTTGAGTACCAATGTAGCCCTTCTTTTCGGGATCAAATGCATTGAAGGCATTACGTAACACTACGTGAAAGAAGTAATAAACAACAAAAAGTCAGAAAATTGCATTTTATTGGAACCAAATTTTGATATCCATCACCCATACACATCATTGGATTACGTTTCAGAACCTGTTTCAAAAACTTCCAGTGTTTCCACCAAATTTAAGCTTAACACCTCTTTTTGCGACCAGCAGAATATTAAAACAAATTGACGCATAGACAGACAGACATATCTAAATCGATGCAAAATTTAATGCTGATCAAGGATATACATGTTTTGTAGAATCCCCGACGCCTCCTTTTAGGCGTTACTATCATAAAAACAAAGCGACCAACCTCTGGTTGATGGATATGAAAACAGAAATGCATAAAAAGGGAAACACTCACGTGCAATTTGTTCTTTAGGTAAATCTTCCTGAAATGTAAAAGAAAGCAAATTCAAACAAATATACATTTAGATCTTTAAAAAAATTATGTACAAAATTAAAATTCCATTGGAATTTTAAATTTTTTATATAAACAAAGCATTTCTCAATTCCATTTCTCAATTCAGACATTATGAGATTTGTAAATATAACAAGCAAGAAACTTATGTTTGACTGAGGCCGAATCTTCCTTACCCGCCACTCAGACAATATTTATTAATTTATGAATAATTTCAGGTAAGCTTGGCCAAATTTTTATGATTTGTACAACTTTTATTTAGACAATTCTGCCATACTTGAACTCAATATCAAATTTTTTGCTTTCAAAAGAATCTTTACCATACAAAATCAGATGGCCAGACATGTACAAATCTATTCAGTCCTTTGTCGGTGTTACAAACATAATAACAAATTGAATGTACCTTCAAACTTTGGATTATCTAAATTATCTATCTCCAGTTGTCGGTTACTTATTGATATTGTTCAATAAAATTTTCTTTTATATTTAGATGGAAATCTTGAATAATCTTTCAAAATAGAAAATCTCTGAAAGATTTTTTTAACATTAACATAACAAACATCATTTGTATTCTGATATATTTTGAGACATGGGGACCTTTATGCGGCCAATACACCCACCCACCCATGAAACACCCATTTCGCAATATATTTCCTGTTGGTTTTTTTTTTTTTTGGAATGCTTGCGAAATGTATCGTCCAGTTAAAATTTCATTAGGGCATTTTCTATTCCTATTTGTAGTACTTATGGTAGAAGGTATTGTAAGTTATTAGAGATGTTAGTAGCATCCTAAAGCAACACTCTAAGATAGACCTTTTTTTACTTTGATTGTACCGCTCGGTGGGGAATCATTTTGCGACTGTCTATATTGATAATAAAAATAAGCAAATTAAAATGTCTAGATTATTTTAAGAAAATTTTTTACACACAGAGTTTTCGGTCTATGTTTTTGAAAATTGCTAAGAGCGCAACTCCTCATCTTAAAAATCAGTTGTTTAATGGCAAAAATTTTTTCACTTTCAAATAGTTTCTTTTTTTTTTTTTTTTGGGGGCAATATTTATATATTTTTAAATGTATATGCCAAATATTTTCTATAAATTTAGTTCATAGATCAATATTTTTTATTAATTAAACTCCCATAGAAGAAACTTCAAACATACAAAAGTTATTACTGATTGGTCAGTTAATATTTTTGACTTTTTAAATAGATTCAACAAAATGTTGTAGAGCTCTTTAGATTAGTTTTTACTTCTTTTTCTCGGGAAGTGTGGTTTTTAAAGGTACTTTTCGCCGCTTAACAATCAAATGTTTTATTGAAATTATGGCAGTTTTAATGTATAAACAATTTATTTCATTTTATATGTCACATCATTGTCACAAAATCAATAAATGCCAAAGTGGAAAATTTATTGAGCTATTAATCCATTAGTGCTGGCGACTTTTTTTTTTGTTTTGTTTTTCTTTTATTTATCATTTTTTTGAATTTTCCTTTTTACACTCACCATCCTGAAGTTGAGGGTATACACATTTTGTTATTATATTTGTAACGCTTAGAAGAGAGCATGATCGTCCATATGTCCATATTTCCATATGTCCGTATGTCCATATGTCCGTATGTCCATATGTCCGTACGTCCATATGTCAATATGTCTATATGTCCGTACGTCCATATGTCAATATGTCCATATGTCAAGTATGTCCATATGTCCGTACGTCCATATGTCCATATGCCCATATGTCCGTATGTCCGTGTATGGTGCACATTCTCACAAAGTAATTTGTACTACAAAGTATAACAATTATCAAAATTTTCGAGTGATTATCGAAAATTTGCACTCAACCAAATATAGTTTTCTTAATTGTTCTTATCAAGCAACTTAAAACATAAATGTACACTTACAGCCATATTGTTGTTTTTTTATTTGTTATTAAAATTAATTTCAAAAAAAAAACAAAAATTGTAGTTAATTAGTTAGTTTGGAAGAAAATTGTTTATTCAAAATTAATGGGACCGTTTGTATGATTATGCCAAAGTATGAATTGAAAAAATTCACAATTATTTGTTGCTATTATTAATTATTATTATTATTATTATTAATTTAATTGTTGATGTTATTATTATTCCAATAGCTGTATTTGTCGTTATTAAAACGTTTATTGGCAGATTGTTGTGCGCTGAGTGATGCTTTCGATGAACTAAATTATTTATGAAATTTTGAGCCTTAAAGGTTCAACGAATTTTTTTTTTCCATTTTTATTTGTTGATTTTTCTGTTTTTTATGTTTTGTTTTTTTTTTTTTTTTTTGTTTTTTTTTTTAACACTATGATAAGATACAAAACACATATACATGCATGGACAATCATTTACATGCATACAAGAAGATTTCAATTCATAATTCTCAATTTTCTAAATAAGTTCGGAGAAGGAATTTATTCGAATTTTATTTATATTTTTATATTTTTATATTTTTATTTTTATTTTTTTATTTATTTTTATATATGTGTTTATGTGTGTACTTAGCATCGCTTAGGGTATACACAATAAAATATTATTCTAAATATAAATTGTGCGAAAATAACACAACAAACTAAGTGATTTTTGTGAATTATTAATAATTTAAATGAAGAATTGTAAAGAAATCGCTCTCTCTTTACTGTTTATGCCAGAGGAGCCTAATAACAACAACAATAACAACAACAACCATAATAATAATAATAATAATAATAATAACAACAACAACAACAAATAGCACTAATGCCAACCAACAGTCACAACATTTTGGCCCATTGTCACAATTATGCTGATCATCATAAACATTACAGCAAATTGCTATAATTTATATATATATATATATATATATGTATGCATGTATATGTGTTTATATATATATATATATATGTATATATGAAGAAACATTCATATTCTTTTGTATATTCATAACACATTGTTAATAAATTTAGTTGTTGGCTACAATTTTCAATACTTTCATTTCTTGTCATCATTTGATTTTGCCTCTTGATATACCCTACACCACTGCCATAGATGGGTATTATATATTTATATGGACCTTTTTTTTTTTATTATATAAATGCTTAAAGTTTAACATTTATTCAACTTTTGTTTTAACAATAAATTATCTGATTCAGTTTAATACAATTTAACCGTTCGTATGTTGTTCGTCCATTTAAAATGGTTTCTCATAAAGCTGCAATTCCCGTTGCAATTATTCAGATATTTTAATTGAACTGAACTATTATGTGAAAATGCCTGTTGCCTGTGAAATGATCTCTAATAAAAATTGTTAAGATTGTGCCATTTTTTTTTTTTGTATATATGAAAAAAGTGTATAATTTTAGATAACTTTTTAAAAATATTTAGAATTTTTCTTTTTTGCATAATCAATGCCCCAGTTTGCCTTTTCAAATATCTAAACTTGAAGCTTCTATTTCTGGGTCTATAATTTTAGCTGGAATTATATTAAAATTAGGAGGTTATGGAATGTTACGTGTTTTATATTTTTTTGCAAGTTTTTGTAGTAAAATTTAATTTTATCTGAATAGGAATTAGATTTCAATTTTTTTACTCTTTCAATTTACCAGTTACATTTTTGATATTTTATTCACTTTAAAAAAAAAAGTGTGTTAGAGCGATCGACTGTTGCTTCGTGGTTTCTTTCTTTCTTACCTTTTAATATTAAAACAATTTTTGAGTTTTCTAATAATTAAATGTTTTTATATTATATTATATATATTTTGTAAAAATTAAAAATGTGTAATTAAGCAAAAAAAAAAAAATAAAAATAAAAAAAATGAAAAAAAAAATCCTTATACTTTTCAAATTTCTGCCTTAGAAGTTAATGTGAAAGGTTTTAGGGGAAGAAGGCAGCGATTTGCAAACTTTACGATACGATAATGTGGCAATTTTTTGCAACTGAAGAAGCTGATCATTATTCTCCACCATCATTAAAGCATATTATATCTAATGTGATCAATAAGAAGTCCCGTCTAGCAAGTCTCTAGACTTGCTAGATATTTAAAAAAATACAAAAGAAGTGAAGGAAAGAAGTAAACTAAAGCGGTCCAAAGCGAACAGGCAAAGGGACAAAAAGATTGAATTAAAATTCATCAGAAATTGATTTATGCTCATCTCAAAATTTTTACTATTTCCATGGCTCTATTAATCATAGATTTATTTGCCTTAATATTAAGCCCCCAAAAAAAATTGAATATCAAGTGAATTGAATTCTCTTATTGCTGATAGTTTATGCATAACAGAAAACGTGGCGTATGAGTACTGCTAAGAAAAAATTTGAAGTCTACATTGTGATGGTTTCTTTCATCAAACTTAACGTTCGATTAATCTTAAGAATTTAAATCGTATTCTGCTTAATTTCGTTGGCATTTTTGTTTATTTATATAACATCTTTGTTTTCTTCCTTGCTATCATTCTATCTCTCTCTCTGTCTCTTGATATCTTGCTCTGGGTGTCTATGTGTTTGCCTGCCTGTCTGTCTGTCTGTCTGTCTGTCTGTCTGTCATTCAGCGTCTGTGTTTTTTTTTTTTTTTGGGTAAATCGAAAACGACAATAAATTAATTCATTCATTTATATGCTATAACAACAACAAAAACAAACAAACAACAACAATGACAATAATAATAATAATAATAATAATAATAATAATAAAAATTAAATTTATATAAATTAAATTTATGTAAATCGTATGCTAACAACCTGAACGAGACGCACACGAGCAAACAAACACCAAAAAGAAAACAAACAAAAGAATTAAATGAAATTAAATGAACACAACAACAAAAAATACGGCAATTACAAAAGCAAGCAAAACAAATGAGAATTTTGTAATTGGTCGGAGCCGACTTTTAAATCCAAAAAAAAAAAAAAAATAGCAATATAATTTTGTAATTATTTAAAATGTTCTTTATGTGAGATGAGGTTCAAAAACTGGACCCATTTGGACTAAATTTATATTCGAAAATTTTTATTTTAAAACAAAACCAATTTTCACTAAAATATATTCAGAATTGAAGTCTTTGCCCCGTATAATGATTTTTTTTTTTTTTTTGAAAAAGGTGTCATATGAAAAGTGATCTTAAAAATGAATCAATCTGAATCAAAATTTGTTATACAAATTTTTTATTGTTAAAATACAATTAACCGATATTTTCGGTGAAGATATTTTCAAAAATTGTACCCTTTTTTTTAAGTGATACTTTTTAATGAGAAGTGGTCAAAAAAATCTATCAATTTTAAATATTTTCTTCAATAAAGTTCGATCTTTTAAGCCACAACACAATCATGTATCAAATTATATAAAAATATCTATAAAATTGTAAGAGGTAGCTGGCATATAGATGGACAGACAGACAGATGTTACAAACATCTATATAAATTTATAATAATCTAAACGATAAAATAATGTAGAGCATAAAAAGTAATTCAAAGATAGATGGAGGAAAAACAAAACGCACACAAATGCACACCCACCCACCCACCCACCCACACATTTATACATTCAGTTACGATATTTCATCGTCACATTTATATGAAAAAAAAAAAAACATTTTGTAATGTGTCATAATAAATAATAATATCAAACAGCTATAAAAATGCGATATAAATAAAATTCATCAATTTTAATTAACAAAATAGAAGAGAACAAAAGCTAAAGCAAAAAGGGAAAAAGAAAGGCAACAACAAAAGAAGAACTAATGGGCTAAAATGGCCAAAGAAGAAACAAGAAATTTTATATATATATATATCTTTCTTTCTCACTCTCACTCTGACTCTCTCACTCTGTCTCTCTCACTCTATATGTATGTGCGTGTGTGCGTGTGTGTGTGTGTGTGTAACTGTGTAAAATTCTATCATTATTCTTCATTTATTCTTCTTCTTTTCACTCTCTCTCTAATTCTCAGTTTCGCTCCTTTCCCAGTATTTCTTATTTGTATCTCTATTTCTATATATTTTCTTTGGCATTTCTAGAATTTTTCCCTTTCACTCTCTTCACTCTTCACTCTTCACTCTCCTTATGTAACACTCAATCATCAAACAAAATACTTGTCAAATTTTTGACATCTTTTGATTTTCAATTTTATTAAATGTCTTTTTTAATAAAATTTTTCCTTTCATTTTTGTTGTTTTTTGTTTTTTGAAACTTCTCTTTCTCTTACACACACACACACTCACCTACACGTACACTATATTTTTCTTTTTTCTTTTTTTTACCATTATTTGTGAACTTGTCATCGCAATTGCCCTTTTTTTTTTCTCCTTCCTATTCTTTTTCTCTATTTTTCGTTTTCTGCTTTGCTTTTCTTCTTCACTTTTTTCTTCTAATTTCTTTTAATTTCTAATTTATTCCTTTTTGTTTACTTCTTTTCTTAAAAATATTTTACAAAATTCAAATAAAAAAATTTGTGAGAATAATTTTTTCACTATTCCACTTGTTATGGCCAAATGTTCTACTTAAACTGGAAAATTGTAATGAAATGACTTCAAATGTCTTATTTAGAGATGATTATATAGATGGCCATTCAAATTATTCAATTCATATATACATACGCTTATTCATTCATACAATTCAAATGCCTAAACGTCCAAACGTCCAACCGTCCATCCATCCATCCGTTCAACCGTCCATCTGTCCATCTGTCCATCTGTCCATTTGTACATTTAAAATGATTGAATAGATAAGTTATAATGTAAATGCAATAGAAACAACAATCAGCAAACAAATAAGCGTGCAGCAAAGAACACAAATTATGGGCCATATGTTAAGGTATATAATTTTTTTCACCAAAATTTTTCCATTTTTCTTTTTTTTTTTTTCCTTTTTATAATCGACATTTTTCCTAATATAAATGGCCAAAAAATAGAAACGAAACAAAGCAAAAAAAAAAAAACAGCAACACAACATAAAAAGCAATAAAAAAAGGATAAGACAAAGAAGAAGAAGCAGAAAGAAAAAGAAAAGTAAAAAAATTGGAAATGGCGTCGATAGCGCTATGGACTAGCGTTCTAGGTATTCGCTCATTTTGTTATATATGAATTTTTTTTTTTATACCATCCATATCGAAAGCCACTATAAAGACGCACAGAAACCCATGCACATAAAAATCCATATAAATATTACATATGTACAAAATATTTGGAAAGAGAGCAAATTGAATGTAAAAGATATAAAAGTCATTCATCGATACAATCTATTGCCAATAATTTGATTTGATTGACATTTAAAATATTATATTCATAAAATGGAAAAAATTTCCACATTATTTCATTATTTATAATGATTATGAATAATTTTCTATTGGGGAGTTAAGAAAGGTGAAATGCAATAAAAATGGTTGGCATGTCTTTCAAGAAATGGGACGGACCCATTTGAAATGAAATTTGCTTTAAATTGTTTCATAAATTTTAATTTCTCGTATAATCAAATAAAATGATAAATTTTATAATGATTTTCAAAAAAAGATCCGTTTTAATTTGTGCATTATTTTATTTTATATTAGACTTTTTTCTTGTACTATTTTCTTATAATAAGATTCTTATTTGGGCAATAGGCATGGAAATGTTTAAATCAGCCACCAAATTGCTCTAAAATTGCATTGAAATTGCGTCTTAAAGAATTTTATAATCAGATAGACGGACAAACAGATAGATAGATAGGCAGATAGATAGACAGACGAATAGAGAAATTTCAATCGGTGCTTAGCTCCAGTAAAATAAGTGATTCAAAGTCCAAAAAGAACCCAAAAATTACATCTAAAAAATAACCAAAAAAAAAAAAAAAAAAACGAATGGAAAAAACCATAGTTTTTTTTTTTTTTTTTTTTTTTGAAAGAATTCAAATGTCAATTTTATCAAAATGTTACTTTGATAAAATGAAATCAAATGAAAAAAAATTTTTAGAAAAAAAAAAAAAGAGAAGAATCTTTAAGAAAATTTATATGAAAATACAAAGAGAAATGGAAAAAATTCCCTATCACAAAGTTCACTTAGAATGATATTGGAAATTCTATGATTCTATAAAATCGTTCTTAAATGGTTACGAAAGTTTTTATCATTTAATCGAATCAAAATTTTGTGTAAAAGTTCTTTTATGCCCAGATAATTTTTGTTATAAATCTTATAATTGATATCACTTAATTGATACATTTCAGCTCCATGAAAGGTCCAAAAATTATATACTTATTATATCTCAGTTTTCAAGAAGAATTTAGAGACATGAGTCAGAATGTAGAAAGTAAATTTTGAACTTTTTATTGTTTTCATTTGAAGCAAATTTTTTTGATTTTATATGATTTTTTTTTTATTTGGATAAATCTAAAAAAATCTAGAAAAAGGTGAATGGCAGGAAAATCTATACAGCAATGAGAAAATATGTTCTATTACAGGCGCCATAAGCTTTTGAATGTTATAAATTATAGATAATCTTATGGTTGATTAACATGTTTTTCGAAAAATTTAAAAAATGTATACAAAAATTATTGTCCAAGGTGCTCCTTCTATGGCACAATGAAGATTAATGACGTAATTTATATAATTTACTTAATTTTCTAGCTGTTGCTTACATTTATAGTCTTTTGCCAAAAAAAAAGGCCAAAAAAAAAACAAAAAAAGAAAAAACGAAAAAAGAAGGCTAAAGAAGCGTAACGTTAAATATATTTGTTTATATAAATACGTCTTGCATACAAAAAAAAAAAAAATTGAGATAAATATTTTCGTATTGTTATTGCAAGTCTGTTGGCATTGCCGTTTGCGCCCTTTATAAAACAATTATAAAAATACTTCTACAGACTGCAATTGGATGCATCATAAAACAAAAATATAGACGCTCATTATGTATATCGATATTTATATATATAGATAAATGTACATACATAGATAAATGTATAAATGTTTAGTTTATTTTGTTGGCTGCTTTTTTTGTCATGCAAATTGAAAAAAATGGGCATTTGTTCTCTTTTCCTTTAAACCAAAATATTGCCTAACTTTCTGGTATCAAAATTTCCATAAGGCGCTATAATGGAATTATGATGAAATTCATTTCTTTTAGAAAGACTGAAGAATATTAAAATGGTGCTTTTTCCTTTCTTTTCTTTTTTTAGTGTTTTCTTTAGAGCAAATATTGCCAACTTTCTGGTATCAAAATTTCCATAGCGCTATAATGGAATTATGATGAATCTCTTAGACAGATGAAATATAAAAGGTGCTCTTCTTTTTTCTTTTTATTTTTAAGCAAAATATTGCAATTTCTGTATCAAATTTCATAAGGCGCTAAATGGAATTATGATGAAATTCATTTCTTTTAGCAAAGACTGAAGATATTAAAAGGTGCCTCTTTTCCTTTTCTTTTTCTCTTAGTGCTTAGAGCAAATATTGCCCAACTTTCTGGTATCAAATTCCATAAGGCGTATATGGAATTATATGAAATCATTTCTTTAGCAACAGATGAAGAATTTAAGGTGCCTCTTTTCCTTTTTTTTTTCTTTTTAGGTGTTTTCTTTAGAGCAAAATATTGCCCAACTTTCTGGTATCAAAATTTCCATAAGGCGCTATAATGGAATTATGATGAAATTCATTTTTTTAGCAAAGACTGAAGAATATTAAAAGGTGCCTCTTTTCCTTTTTCTTTTTCTCTTTTTAAGGTGTTTTCTTTAGAGCAAAATATTGCCCACTTCGATCAATTTCATGGCTATAATGAATATGTAAATTATTCTCACAATGAGAAATAAAGTCCTTTTTTTTCTTTCTTTTTTTAGGATGTTTCTTGAGAAAATATGCAACTTTGTATCAAAATTCCATAAGGCTATATGGAATTATGAGAAATTCATTTCTTTTAGCAACAGACTGAAGAATATTAAAAGGTGCCTCTTTTCCTTTTTCTTTTTCTCTTTTTTAGGGTGTTTTCTTTAGAGCAAAATATTGCCCAACTTTCTGGTATCAAAATTTCCATAAGGCGCTATAATGGAATTATGATGAAATTCATTTCTTTTAGCAACAGACTGAAGAATATTAAAAGGTGCCTCTTTTCCTTTTTCTTTTTCTCTTTTTTAGGGTGTTTTCTTTAGAGCAAAATATTGCCCAACTTTCTGGTATCAAAATTTCCATAAGGCGCTATAATGGAATTATATTGAAAGGCGGTCTGAAAAATGTCTTTCTTTTCTTCTATCTTCATTGGTTTTTACCACAAATTTAAAAATATGAAAAAAATATGGAAAAAACTTTTATAGATCCTTGAATGGTTGGAGGAATAATTATAAGTATAAATGATTCCCAATGAATTATTTCATTTTAAAGTTGCTAAGAATTTAATAAGAATTCGAAACAAATAGAAAAGAGATCCCATGAAATGTCCTGTTAAAAAAATTCAGAGACCTTTAACAGTTCATGCAGCTTTATTTTTTTTATATAAAATTTTTTATATTAAACGAAATATCCTTTTTAATGGCTAAAATTTGAATGTTACAATGTCACATAGAAATCTGTGAATTATAAAGCAAAAGTTGAAAATTTTTTGCTTTCAATGGAAAATTCCATTGTTCTAAAAAAGAAATTTCATAATTTTTAGAATAATTTAAAAAAATGTCATATTAACCAAAATGCAATTTATTTCTATTATAAAAGTTTTTCATGGATTTAAGGCTAACAAAAGTCCGCTTCAATAAATTTTATTAACATCAAAATCAAATAATATTAAATTTGCAATATATGCATTTTGTAATCACATAACGTGATTGTTTATGGCGACCAATTAAAATTATATGAAGGGCAACATGCGATTTTATTCAAAAAACAAAAAACGAAAGGCAAAGGAAAAAAAGAATTAATATAAATAAATGAAATTGAAATTGAAATAGAAATAGAAATAGAAATAGAAACATAGATAGAAAAATGGAAAGGAATATAAAAATAAATAATAATAATGATTGGAGACACTATTTGATAATAAATTAAAAAAAAAAAATATTTTGTATATACATCAGAATGTTGGCCATTAGATTCATTAAAAACGATGCCAGGATGAATGATAAATGCACACTTCAATACATCAAACTCTAAATTTATTAGATTTTCTATAAAAAAAAAAAAAAAATTTAAAGAGAAAAAGTAAGAAAAAAAAATTTGAAAAAAACAAAGTTAGCCTTGCTTTTTATTTCTTTTTCTTTCTTTTTTTTTTTTTTTATTATGAAAATGATGATTAAGCAAATATATGAAAAACTTGTTTGTTTGCTTGTTTGTTTGTTTGTTTGTAGATATGATTGAGCTGATATATGAAGAATTTAAATATTTTTATAGACAATTTGCCACAAAAATCACATTAAAAAATTTTCTGCTAAATATTTAGAGATAGTTAAAATGAACATGGCATGAGCATGCAGTATGAAAATGAAACGCTAAATGAAGAATGAGCCCACAAATTGCTTTATAATCTTTATAATAGAGAAAAAAAAAAAACAAAAAAAAAAGATGTAGTTGTTTTATAAAATTCGAACAACTTTTTGATAAAAAAAACAAAACGAAAAAAAAATTTGATAAAGTAAAAAATTCATGAATCATGAAACATGAAACAAACAAACATGAACAAATTTTTTAAGAATATTTTCGAAAGAAAAGTCTCATGTTCATTATTCAGTCAAAAGGATCAAATATTTTTTTTCTTGTTTCTTTGTTCTTTTTTTTTTTTTTCGTTTATTCTTTCTCATCCAAAAATTAATGGGATATTTATTGATTAGAAAATAAAACGGCTGGAAAATTTTATTTATATAATAAACATATTTATTATAAATGTTATTAAAACAATTAAATATACAAATATACAACAAATGCAAGCAAGTTACAAAAAAAAGAAAAACAAATATATTTTTTTTGCATGTTTTAGTTCTATGTTTTTAAAGCGCTTGTGTTCGTTTTGGTTATGTTTGTGTTTTGTGTTATGTTGTATTGGTGTTGTATCATGTTGCATCGTGTTGTATCGTGTTGTATCATGTTGTATCATGTTGTATCGTGTTGTATCATGTTGTATCATGTTGTATCGTGTTGTATCTTGTTGCATCGTGTTGCATCGTGTTGCATCGTTTGTATCGTGTTGTATCGTGTTGTATCGTGTTGTATCGTGTTGATGTGTTGTTGTGTTGTGTTGTGCTGTACTTTTTTATATGTATCTTTTTTAGTATCCTTTTTGTGTGATGCGGTGTTTTTTGGTTTAGTCTTGACTGAGATGATATAAGTAAAATAAAACACTAGTTGCGCAAACCACTTCTTCTAGGCTGATGTGAGGGATTCGATTTTAACGGCACTTGAAAACCATTCGGGTAGACTTTTGTTGCCCTGCGCCTTTGTGAGGCCTTTAATACACCGGTAAGTGATGTGCGCCGATTACATTCGATTGCTAAGTCCGTTCTTGATTTGTTGGAAGAACTGCCTGGTTGATTACTTGAAGCAATCGAATTACCGGCGCGAAAGGTTTTACTCTGCATATTTAACCGAAACGTGCCGTTGAATCCATTGCCTTTTACTTGTGTCATAGAACCATTTGCTAAAGCATTAAGCATATAAGTTTTTATATAACGCATACGTAGTTTCATCAATCGTTCGTCATGTTTAAAATATTTATTATGCAAGAAATGACGTATAGAGCGAAATGATATGCCTTTCTTTTGGGTACCATTCAATCTTGAAAAGGCAAGTCTAAGCATTTCACCACTATTAGGATATCGTTGAGTTTTTTTAGAACACGCATTAACAGAACACTCATTTTGAGATGCAATGCTTCTGGTAGCTTCACTTTCCATTTTATTATTAGATGGGGATTGTATTGGTGATTCTGTAGAACTCTCACATTCTGGTGTTTGAGGCCGAAAAGTTCGAAGAACTTCAACGCTATGTGCGCCTGATAAATTATCCGCATCATCTGCCGCAGGATAGTTAATAGGTTCTGTTGTATCTGGCACGTTCGCAGGTTTATCATCTTGTACCGTATTAGGCTCATTATTTTCGTTATTTGGTTTTGGTGCGCCCAAGAATACCTTCGAGGAACACAGCCTTTTAAAAAACCGATGCATATAGGGAAAGTCCCTAATTATGCAGGCAACTAGGAAACTAACGCGAAAACAAGGATTTTAAAGTACGAAGTATAAAAATAATTATACTAATAACGCGAGCGTCGTTAGAATTTATTTTACTTTGACCGGTCTTTTCTACATCAAGTACAAAACTAATTAAAATTTTACAAAAATTTTTCATTTATATATTATTAATTTGACAATATGAACATGGCCTGCTATGTATAAAATATTTTTTTTTACCGGTACCTTATTTAATAGTAAAGTAGTCAGTAATAAAGTTATTCATATTTATCATGTTATCCATTCATCTATTCCTTTACCCATACAATTGTTTTCATCATTCATTCATTCATTCATTCATTCATTCATTCATTCATTCATTCATTCATTCATTCATTCATTCATTCATTCATTCATTCATTCATTCATTCATTCATTCATTCATTCATTCATTCATTCAAATCTATTGCATCCATTTAAGCTGCACTGAACTTAGAAAACATATTTTCAAATGCATATCTCCTATAAATTTTCAAGGCCTGGAATTTTATAAAATAACTGCAGAAAAATGCACAAAAAAAAGAATTATATTGAAAAGAGTTTAAAGTTGTTCTGAACGCTTAACATTATTTTCAATGCCAATTGCAGGCTAAGAACCATCAAAAATATATTTTTAATTAAGGCAGAAGAGAATTCTTGGTAAAGAATAAAGGGACAGACATGGGTAAATGTAATCAATAAATGATGTTTTTCAAATATGCAATTGCCTCAATTGCCTAAGGTGATTTTTCAAAGTTTTTTTTTTTTATACCCAATACTTGGAAGTTATAGATGTAGCCATTTTGTTATAACATTTGCATTGCCCAAAAAGATGCGCTCGAGATCTTATAACATATATATTTTTGATCAATATTAAATTCTAAATCGATTTAACCAAATCTGGACATCTGTCCGTCTGTCCGTCTGGCCGTCTGGCCGTCTGTTCATCTGTAAGGTTATATGTTATTGGCATTTTCCTGGCCGTAAAATTACAGCTAGCAGCTTCAAATTTTGCAAAAGTATTAGAAATTCTTGAATGCTCAAATGGATGCAAGGGCGTGCCCTTTAGGCAATAAAAATTAAGAATATCTATGTTTTTAAACAAAAATTTATAATTTTATGTTTATAACTTAAAAACGAGAAACTACTTTTATAAAGCTAAAATGTTGCAAAAATGTTAGGACCATTTTTCTATAATACAAATATCCAAATATAATAAAAATTGATCATGATTACATCAAATTATGCAAAATTAAAGTATCATATTTTTGTTTTATGTTTTCTGCTTATTACTCAAAAAAGTTGAACAAATATGTAGATGAAATTTTACAAGATCTGTCCAAGAATAATTTAAATTGCTCATGTCTATCAGAAGTTACATAACATGGAATTGTACACTTATATTTTTCAATTCAATTGAATTCAATTCAATTCAATTCAATTCAATTTAACAGTTAAGTAGTCAATGAAATAGTTTTGTTGAATTTAAATTGCTCAAATGTGTCGGCAAATAAGTTTTGAGTCTTTTTTTAAGAACTCTACTGAAATATTTGCATTAAAAATTACACTCATTATTTTTAATTTCACGAATTTGCTTTAGAAATTCATAATGAAGTAATTTATCGCCCTAAATGTCTTCTGCAAAAGAAATTGATTTTTGTTTTTGGCCGCCTGTTTTCTTTTTTGTTTTTTTTTTAGATTCAGCTCAAAGTGAAATTTTTACAAAATTTTTCTAAAAAATTTTTAGTACTGTAATTTAAGATTCATTTCAGATATTCATTTTATTTAAGCATAAAGCAAAACATTTTATTACTTTGCCTTTGAATTGATTTTTGCTCGTTGTAGATGAAATTATTGTTTACAGAATATTAAACAGTTTTCATGTCATAAACGTTTATAAAGTTATTACATTAAATTTACACATAAGCAATAAGTCTTAAAAAGGAAAAAAAAAGAAAAATCAAAAAGAAAACCAAAAAATGTAAAACCGAAAACAAAAAAAAAAAAAAGCCGTAAAGAAAAAAATTACCATTTAATTAATAACTTTACTTTTAACTTAATCAATGTCTTGCAACTTGTAATTTAAATAACTTTGAGACAGCAAAATAGAAAACCCAAAAAATTGTAAAATAGACAAAAAAAAAAAAAAAAAAGGAGTCATTAATGATACGCTAACAAAAGTGTTGTGGAATGATGTGAATTGAAATAGTACTGGTGCGTGCCTTAATCAAGATCTACAGTAACCGCGGTGGTCTAATTAATACAGCTTGTTATAAATGACAAAAAAAACAAAGAAGAAAAAAAGGAAAATGAACAAAAAGAATTATAATAGAAAAAAAAATGTAATGATTATTTTAAATTGTAGCATGTTTTTCTTTTTGGTTTTATTTGATTTTTCTTAATTTTTAATCATTTACATACCACACCTTAACTTTCATATAAGTAATGAGGGAAAATATGAACACGGCTGGAAGTTACTTTATCTTGCAAAATTATGGTTTTTTCCTTTTTATTTATTCATTTATTTATTTTGTTTCAGTTTTCAGTTTTCAGTTTTCAGTTTTATATTCCTAAGTATTTTTTTTTTCAAATTTTTCTATACACTACAATACCTTCAAAAAAGAAGTTGAGATAGTTCCATTTAAGTCTAACTGTCTGTCTCTTATCAAGCTTTAGGTAAAAATTTTTGAGATATTTTAGCGAAAATTTTCTGCTCCATGCAAAATTTTTCATTATATAAAAAATTATTATAATTTTAAATATGTTTTAAAATGGCGGAAAATTGTATTTTAATATAAGAAACATGTTTATCAAATTTGTTGCAGGCTGGTCAATATTTTGAATATTCTTTCATATAATAAACTTTTTATGTTATTATTAAAATTATTAAAAAATTACATGTATCAAGTGTGTGTGTGCGTGTGTGTGCTTTTATTTTCTTTTTTTTTTTTTTTTTTTTTTTTTTTTTGTAATAAATTATTTGTAAAAAACTTAGGCGTTAATTTCGCATAGAAAAAAAATTCTAAATATTTGCCATATTGCGCTTTTAGGCGCTCTGTTTTCCTTCTGACCACTTTGAAGTTATAAAAAAAAAAAAGACAAAGAAAATTTGCTTACCTTGAAAATATGCTATAAAAAACACTGAGATGCCATAATTATTTATTTAGTTGTTAGAGACTTTCTTAGAAAAATAGAAAACGTTTGAGAAAAACATAAATCATTTGTAACAAAAGACAATTGATACAGTCTAGTTATATTATAATTAAAATAAAATATTATAGCATAGTTTTTGGCGTACATTACAGCATTACACAACTTATAATTTGTATAAAAATAATGGCAAAACTAACAATCTGAGGCACATTATGAATGAAAGACCCATAGATTTAATATTACAAAAAAAGACCTTTTTAGATCAAAATTTTTATTATAAAAAAGAAAAAAAAAATAGAATCTCTATAATTGTAAATTTTTATTGTATAACAATTTTTTTTTTTTTTACATAAAAGCGAAGTAATATAAAACATGAATAATAATAATCCATAATTGTATAAAGCAGCCATACGGCAGCGGCTTTACATAAAAAATGATGAATATAGAAATAGTCCAATCTTATTTAGAATTATTATCGAATATATTTTCAGTAATATATGCAAATATCTTTAAAATTGTTATCCAGTATTTTAATAATATATTTACATGAGCTAATTTTATATGGACAGACGGACGGATGAACGAAATGGTAGGCATACACGAAATCTTAAACTCTAAGGGATGTAACAAACTTCATCCACTTCAACCACTTCAACCACATTATTCAAACTTACTACTACTCGTACGCGTACCATTAATGGTACGGAAGGACGTATATAAGAAAAATCGGTATATACAATTTGAAAGAGTCCATAATGGTGATAGTAAGGCAGTGTGAAAAGTATATTAAATATTATTATGGTTAGTTTTGTTTAATTTTGTTTTTTTTTTCTTAATTCTTTTTTTTTTTTTTTGCACATATATTTTATATAATTTCATTTAGTTATGCTATTAATGTTATTGTGTGTCCGTATGAGGCAGCAATTAAAACTATTTATACCCCACCACCACCACCACAAATTGGAATTTGGAATTTTTTTTATTCATTTTGTTATTATATTTGTTGTACAAGAAATCATGTAAATCATCAGTCACGCCTACGCAAAATTAAATAATATTAAATGATCAATTTGTGCCATAAATTATTAAATGATCTGTATTAGTTTCTGAATGGTGGCAGGTAACGAAAATTTGGACGCAGCCAAATATAAATTTTTTTTTTTAAATCTTTTACATTTGTTTTATTTGTTATTTATTATTATACTTAAAGGAGGGAAATTGAGATAATCGATTAGATTTAATATTCATTGCAATTATCCATCCAAATTCATTCATCATTTGCATCATTTGAAAATGTTGTCACAAAATCTAATCTCACTTATTATACTAACAAATTACAGCTAAATTTCTTCATTAAATATTTAATAAATCTTTTACAGCTTTTTAAAATCTATATCGTACTGAATTAATTGTACATATACCTAAGTAATTATTTATTACATATCACTTATGCTCGTAACAATAGAATTATTTTATGTTACATTATTACAATAATTTATTTTACAAAAAAGTGCAAAAAAAAAAATAAATAAATAAATAAAAAAAAAAAAAAAACAAGTAAAAATTGTACAGTCGGCCGGAGCCGTTTCTAAAAATACCCAACACCATTTTGCTGAATAAAATTGCAAGGTGAAAAAATGATTTGCCCATCAAGAAAATAATTTCTTATAATTTTGAAATGATTCAAAAAGTTCGTTTGGAGCAAATTTCGTATAAATAATTTTCATATTAAGCCACAAGAGCATACAAAATTCTGCCAAAAAATATGATGCTGAATTGTAAGTTTCTCCATATAAAGGCTTTCTTTAAAACAAGCACCATATGGGTGTTTGAGCAGAGACCGGGAAGGGTGAAGGGGGACGGGATAGAGCGTGGTGGTAGGGTGACCTGGTAAGAGGATGGAGTAGGGCGGTCGGTAAAAAAATCGTAAAAATTGTCCCATTCTAAACATTTTCAATAGATTTCGTCTCTGGGTTCTAAACCACCAACATATCAAATTTCATTAATATATTTAAAAAATGGCAGCCTGTAGCTTTATAAAAAATTTAATATACAGACGGAGTGACGGACAGGCATGCTTAAATCATTTCAAAAATTGATTCTAATAGAAGTTGGGTCTGCCATAGCCTTTCCTGCCTATTATACACATCTTTCTAAGCGATGTGGAATATATGAAAAGAAATATTAAAAACAATTTCTCTTTGTTTATTTTATTTTTTTTGTTTTGTTTTGTTTTGTTTTGTTTTGTTTTGTTTTGTTTTGTTTCTAAATGCAATCAATCGTACACATTTTGCAATCAATCGTATCTTATTTTCTTTTGCTGTGTGTGTGTGTGTGTGTGTGTGTGTGTGTGTGTGTATGTGACAAATAATTAATAAAAAATAATAAATAATTGTCATGGTTGTTGTTGGTTGTTCTTCTTATTATTATTTGTTTTTTTTTTTCTTGCATAATAATTTGTTTTTTTTTTTGCAGTTTTTCGCTTGTTTTTTCTTGTTTTTTGTTTGTTCATTTAGGATGCTTACAAATAATGGAATTTTCGTTAATATATATCAAAAAGAATATATATAACGAGAGAAGATGGTCAAAATTATATAAAATTTGCAAGATGAAATAATTAATTTCATCATGATGGCAGTAATGCAAAAAAATTTTTGCTATATATGAGGAAATAATGGCATTAATGGCAGTGATAACATATTCCATTATTTACAAGTATGTTCTTCTATGATTCGTACACATATTTCACATTTTACTTGACAGCACCAATGAAATTTACAATTACAACGTTCACGTACTGTTATACTTTTTGTATTATAGCCACGACCGCAACATAAAATGCCGCAACCATCTAAACCAATTGATGTTTTATTACAAATACGTCCATGGGTACCTGGGAAACGATCATGAAAGATAGAGATTTTTTTTTTTTTTGTAGCATGAATTTTTATGAAATTATGAAATTTTGATTATGATATCTACCTGGCCATTGTAATGGACGATTATTGCGACACCAATCTGGACTTTCATCTAAATATACTAAATCATGGACAGTGGGTACTTTAAATTGTGCATCCTTCACCTGTAAACGTCCACGTTTATTCAATTTCACTTCAGTAGCTTCTTCATATTTTTCACGTAAATAATCACCTATTATTATTATACAAATGGAAAAACACAAAAAATTATTCTTATGTAAAATTTATTCTAAAATATTTTCCTTCTACAGGTTTATTTTAATTAATAACATAATTTATATCATAATAATAAAAGAAATGAGTAGAGCTTTCAGATTTTCTTTTATCTTTAGCATGGACAACAACATTTCAACAAAGCTCATTGTTTAGCAACAATTTTATTTATATATAACGGTTTCTGTTATATGTTTATATAACTCTTAACAGATATAACTTTTTACATGAATAGATAAAGAGATATAATCAACAAATCGTTAGTAACAAGTTGCTGTAGCATCATGTTTACATTTAAATGTTAATGTTTCTTCTATTCATGTATAAAGTTTAAATAAATATTTTTACATATAAAGGTGCGACAGCAACATGTTGTTAGTTTTTCTTTTTTTTTTTTATTTTTTTGTATAGAAATACAATTTTTTTATGCTACATAAATCGAAGCAATTTCAAATTCACTTAAATTTCATATTTAAGGAATAACCAGTAAAAATGAAACAATATGGACGCTATAAAACGCATTGAGAACTCATAGAATGAGCTACGTCATAGACGTTATGATATTAAATTGAAGCAGATGCTACTACAAAACGTTAACTTCAGAAGTAGAGGAGAATACCAGATGATGCTTCACTTTTTACAGCAGAAAGACATTCGAGTACATTTGAAGATTATAAATGAAATGATACAAATGAATGGAGGACGCTAATTTGAAGCGTCCTCCATTCAGATTAAACCCAGATTAATCTTAAGATTGTAATGGTAATGAGTTAAAGACAATTAAAATTAATAGAAAACTTAATCTTTATCCATGTAAAAATGAATGTTAGACTAAGACCTCTTCAATTCAATCGACATTATTATAAATGCACGATTGTGGCAGAAAGTGTATAATTCTGGAGTCTAAAACCAATCGATTGATCTTGTCAAAATTTTACACATATGCAAAATATACGAATAGATTGCTTCATACTGAGGGAGCTTTACTTTATTCTTCAAATGGAATTGAAAATCTGTTCTATAACTTTTTTTTTACTTACCAATTTCACGTATCGATGACAATTGTTGCCAGCATGTTATTAAACTGCATGAACCGGATACACCATGACATTTACATGTTATACGCGTTTTCTTTATAACAGCCTGTATAAGATGAAAAAAATTATGAAAATGAATTGAGATATTATGAAGAATTCTTAAGAATTTTATATGGTTAAAATTCATAAAGTGATCCAGATCTCAACATTTTTATGAGCTGAGCTTGAATCTTAATTTTGGTTATAATTATTTTTTTAGGCATAACAAAATCGAACAAAAAAAAATCTATTTTCCATACGCCCTTGAATGAAACTCATTTAATTTTTATTTATGAAAATATAAGTGTCATGTCTTTAAAAAAAAAAAAAAAAAAAAAAAAAACTTCAGATCGACATTATAATTTATCGATTAGAATAACACCCACCTACATAAACGAACAGACCCAAAAGAGAGAGTGTGACAGAAAGCGACATTGATAAAGAAAGCAAGAGAGAGATAGATTGAAAGAAAGAGAAAGAGATAGATAGAGAGAAAGAGAGGAGAGAGAGAGAGAGATAGATAGATAGAGTATATTGGAGTTCGATTTCGAGCATGATAAAATGAACAGCATAGAACACAGCAGAAATTTTCTGCTTACTTTTTACAATTGCCAAATGTCAACGATTATATATGTGATATTTATGTTTGTGTATGTGTGTGTGTATGTATGAGTACATTTCGGTGTATTATTATTATTATTTCATAAACGCTACGAACTATTTTTCATTGGTTTCTCAGTTTGTTTGCCTTTCTTAATAACATTTCTCGATTGGAATGTCTAACAATACCATTTAAAATTTATTGTGCGATATTTTAAAAATAGATGCGTGTGCGCGTGCGTGTGTGTGTGGTGTGTGCGTGTGTGTGTGTTTGGGTAGGTGTGCATTGATGCTTATACATACATATAAAAAAAATTTAATATAAGAAAATGTTTTTCAAATTGCAATTTTATTTGAGTGTCTGTCGGTCTGTCTACCTATTTGTATGATGCGAACATGGCCCGGACCCATTAAAAATTTGCCTTATTAAACTTAAATGTGGCAGAAACATTTAAAAAAAAATCCTGTATTTAATTTCATATTAAAAATGGCCAAAATCCGTTAAAAGACACGTCCACAGTGCAACATAAATTTAGAATATTTATATATATATATATATATATATTTTAAGGCAAGCCCATGACCGGCCACGCCAAAGCGAATTTAATTAATACAAAATTTATATTTTTCTATATTTATGTCTTCTATCTAACACGGTAAAAATTCGTACAATTTCTAAATCGTAAGGACCTCAGATATGTTTATGTGAATGTTTAAGATTTGCCTCGCCCCTTCAGTCTTAAAAAAAATTTTTTTTTACTTATTTTATTATACAACTAAATTTCAATTTAAACTCAATTATGTGTGTGTGTGCATGAAGTAACCATTCGAAGGCTGAAGCAAAAGCATGAAAAGAAGTTATAAAATAAATGATGCATAAATGTTCTTTGAAACTTTTTCTCATTTTGTTTTGTTTTTTTTTTTTTTTGTTTTGTGCTAAAAAATAATGTGACAAATATTTTTATAGAATGTAAAAACTTCATATTATTTAATAAAACATTGAAAGAAATTGCAAGAAATTGAAAGAAAAAAATATGCCTTAAAATTTTATTGTGATTCAATTTCTAAATAAAATTGCAACACAGAATTATTTTATTGTCCAATAAAATAATTTAATTATACGTAATTCAATTAAATAATTTTAGTGTAAGCAAAAGCCTTGTGATATTAAAATTTAGTCACAATTTATGACAGAATTAAATTAAATTAACTTAAAACGAAAAATTTAAGGCAAAATTTTAGATGCTTAGCAAAAAAAAAAACAAAAAAAAAAAAAAGAAATTTATTTATTGAAAAGTTTAAGTATACACAAATTTCAAATTACAATTTTTCAAATTTTCGAAAAATGTAGTTGAGAATATCGTAAGAAAAGTTAGATAACCCAAAAAAAAAAAAAAAAAAAAAAAAAAAAAAAATGGCACAAATGCATTTACAATTTATTGTCTATGATTTTTAAATTTTAAAATTTTTCCCATTTTTCTTCTACATAAATAAAAAACGTTTTTAAATGGTTTAAATTGTGAAAATGTTAGGCCGCAATAATCATAATTTAAAATAAGTAAGAAAATTAAAAATTGGCTAAAGCCAAATTTTGAATACTCAGCCAAAAGCACAACGATTTTACAATTCAAAGTAAATTTCAGTTTTAGAAAACATAACCAAGAAAAAAAATGAAAATTTTACATAATTTCGCGTAGGCCTAACTGATTTGTATAATTTTTTTTTTAGACAAATGGCATTACTGTGTTTTCCGTCTTTTGCAAATTTTACTTAAAAAAGGGTGTGCCGTTTGACCGATTTTATACATTTTCAATACCACGTTTTGGCCAAATTTTAACAAGCTGGCTCCTTTTTTTGCCACCAGGAAAATATTACAAAGTACAAGTTCAGGCTGGCAAATGGACCGACATGTCTAAATTGATTCAAAATTTATTGCTGATATATATTTCGTAGGATCTCGGACGCTTTCTCCTTTTAGGCTATTACAAATATAATGACATATGGAACATACCTTCCTATTTTGGTATTAATTATCATTTTATTGTATAACAGAAATAAATATTTTATTTAATATTTTTAACATCATTATTTTGCCATACATTTCAATTTAGGATGCTTGAGGAGTCATTAGACCCTTTTAAAAAATACATAATTTTGTGCATTTTGTAAAAATTTGTAAAAAATTGCAAAGACAACAAGAACAAACTTTTATATTTCAAATGAAAATAAAATAAAAAAAATATTGAAAAATGAAAATAAGAAGAAAAAAAACAAAGAATAAGAAAAGAGAAAGCCCCAAAAAAATCACGTAGTCAGCATAAAATGTAAATTGTTATTGTTATTGTTATTGTTGTTGTTGTTATTGTCGAAATGATTGTCTTGATTGGAAAGAATGAAATAGAAGAAAATTGCATTAAAAACGGAAAAGTCAGAGAAATCAGAATGCAATGCCGAAGAAATATGAAAAATTGAAAATTGTAATGTTAATGTTTAAATGTTTGGCAGGTTATATGGAGCAAGGATATCAACAACAAAAAAAAAAAAAAAACAGCCAAAAAAGACAATAGCAAAAAGTACGAGATAAATATATTAAAAGTTAGTGAGGGAATGAAAAATTTTTTTCATTTTAAGGGCAAACTGAAAAATGTGAAAGCAAAAGCACAATTCAAGCAAACACCAAAGGGCCAACAAAGAATGAAAATAAGAACTTACCATTCGTTTCTGGTTTTTATTTTTTTTGAATTTTATAAATGTCAAGCTGCATTTTGCAAGCGAGAAAACATGCTGACTAAAAGTACACTCAGACGCACAAACGTTAAAAGACATAAAAGACGATAAATTGTAGACAACAAGCGGCCCAAACAAACTGGCAAAAATAGAAATGGAGTGAGCAAGAAGAACTAAAAGAGAAGGCGAGTGATACAAAGGATCTGGGCTGGTAAGCTGGTAAGCTGGTGAGTTGGTGAAGTGTTGAGCTAGTGAGCAGATAAGCAAGTGAGTGATTAACTGTGTGAGCCATTAAATGGGGGCGACCAATCCCGAGAAGCACCTGCTCAATTGTGAGTGGCTCATGAGATGGTTTCTGATCCATATCCATCAGGGGGCATCATGAGTTTCACGAGATCAGATCCAAATATTTAATTTGGTACCACGGGATCACCAGTTTCATATTTGCCCATGTGGTGATGTTGGAGTTGGCTTCGTGGGGGCTGTGGTGCTTGACCTAATTATGTTTAGTTTGTGTTCCACTATTATGGTTTATCGAGCAGGGTGCCAATTCCCGAATAAAATGGCTAGCTGGGTAGGCTTATCGGGCTAATCTAATCTAAGCCAAGGGGTAATAAGAAGGCCTCGAATCCTTACACCAAGGATTAAGCTAACTAGATGAGGTGCAATAGTGGCTTTAAATTGGAAGCTAGTCGGGACGGTGGCATGCACGTGATGTGTCGTGCCTACCAACGCTAGCGAACATAAGTATGTTTATACCATGCATTTGAGCCTTCCAGGCAGGTATGCATGTAAAACACTAACCGTATGTGTGAACCATTAAATGAAAATTATTTAATGAAAAATTCATATTTACATGTAAATAATTTTATATTCGATGCTTTACCAAAACAACTTTCCAAATTTATAATATTTCTGTCATACAGAACACAAGAGAAAAATTAAAAAGCAGAAATTAGAAGCAGAAACAAAAAAAAAACAAAAAATTATAAACTCAAAGTGAAAATAATTTATAATAAACTTTTAAGCATCATTTAAATTAAGCAGTTTGAGTTTTGCAATGAGAGTTTGTTATGTTTATTATGCTTGTGCTTACTTACACTTAAAAAAATTAAAATTATATATTTTTTTTTGAAGTGTAAATTTAGTCTAATTTTTTTTCTTTCTTTAAATTGTGCTCTTTTTTTAAGGGGTCTCTACTTCACACTTACGTCTTCTTCTTCCCCTAAGCCTTTTTTTTTAAACTTTTTTTTTATGCTATTGTTTATCTTACCTTTTTACACCCGCCACCCAAATTTTGAAGATATACTCATTTTATCATTATTTTTGTAACAATCAAAAGGAAATGTCTCAGAGTATAATAACTCTAAGGATTTTTATGATCATTATCAAATTCTGAAACGATCTTTTCCTATAAAATTTTTTTTGTATCCACCAACCAGAAGTTGAAGGTATACTCATTTTATTATTATTTTTGTAACAAACAAAATGAAAATTTCACAGACCATAGAATTTTTATAATTTGTACGATCAGTATCAAATTCTGAAACGATCTTTTCCTTTTTCTACTGCTTATCTTAGCACTCAGATGTTGGGAGTGTACCTTTCTTCTACTCCACTTTATCTTTCGTTTATAGAAATATTAAAAATTGCTTCTTTAGATTTCATTTTAAATCTTTTCGATGTTATTTGTTGCGATAACTTTATATAATTTAAAATATTTCAAATTTGCCCATTTCAATTTTTTTTTATTTTTTGAAGGTACCATTTTTCCTTTTTTTCTTTTTGGCTTATTTTATGAAAATTTTTTCAAATCAAACATAAATTTATGTAACTTCAAATCATTTATAAAGCACAGATTTGTTTGTTTATTTGTAAATATGAATGTGTAAGTGTATGTGTGTATATCTAGAAAGATTTGGAGTCCATAAAAAAAAGGAAACAATCTATTCTTTGCGACTTCAACATATTTCCAAAAAAAAAAAACTTAGTCCTTTTTGAGGGCGCAAAATAAAATGCTAAAATAGGCTTAAAGGCCTATTTAAAATTTTAATTTTATTGCGGAATTTGTTTTTTTTTTTTTTTGAGGAATTTTTCAAAAAAGTAGTTTCTTCCTGTAAATATAACTCCTTTGCCTTTTCCTTAACGATTGTATCAAAATTTTTTTACTCTATTCAGTTAGAGATATATTTATTTGATCATTATCATATCAAAATATAAGGCCCACTGGCCCACTGGCCCACTGACGCGTTTATTCTTTTACTGAAATATCTCAACTATCATTAAAGCGATGGCTACAACTCCAAGTGAATTCAAGGCCACTTTAAAGACGCAGCAAAAAGAAAGGAAATACCGGAAACAGAAATATTCGAAATTTCCTTATTTTGGAGTTGCCCCTTCCACTGCCTGCCCAAATTATCTATTTTAAGGCAGTTACTGAGCTAAGGACTTGGGAGCACATATTTTTCAATTAATTGAATTTTGTGCCATAATGCCAGCATTTAATAAAATCTATAATATTTTTTATAAGAATGTATAAGAATGTCTATTTATCTGTCAGTGTATCCTTGGGTGGCAAGCATACTCCTAATGGCCAAAGAAGAAATATCCTGCTCAAATTACATGGAAAATCTGTCATAAGGCACGCCCACAGTACAACATAAACTGAAAACTGATAGAAAAGTTAAAAATTCGTACAAATATTAAAGTTTACACTTTAAAAATCCTTTAATAAAAAGTTAGGCAAATGGACCACGCCTACCTGAAACTATGCACCTACCTGAAACTATGCAGATACATTTCAATATTTGTACTATAAATTACGAAATGACCAGTTTTAGTGTCTGGGTGTTTGTGGACCCAGATTTGGCTCCAGCCAAATATAACTTTTTTTTAACTTGTTCTTGCATTTTTTATTTTGCCAATTTTTTTTTTTGTTCGGCCTTTTTGGTTTTTGGTAAAGGCGAAACAAGCACATTTAATGGAAACTGATGCATAAATGTAAATGTGATTGTCAATGTGTCTGTGCGTGTGTGTGTACATGCCACATGATGCACCACAGTAAAACGTGACAAATTGTTTGGATTTATTTGCATCACAGTACAGAATTTGTTTACCATTTCATTTTCCTCACTCTTATTATTATCCTTTATCTATATATCTCTTTCTCTATTTTTTTATCTCTCTCTAACCATATCTACCTTACTTCTTTCTCATTGTCCGTCCACAATGCGTTCTATTTACTCTTTTCCCGAAATCCTAACCCTCCTAACACCTCTAGGTCCATCCAACGATATGGCGTCGGTGCGATTCCTTGTTTTTGCACGTTTTTTTTTTCTCTTATTTATAAATAAAATCGTTTTACACATTTAAAATCATTTTATATGGTAAATGAGTGAAACGGTAATGATAATGATAATGATGATGATGATGATGATGATGATGATGTAGATGATGATGATTAAGATGATGTTTTATTTTATTTAAAAGCTGATGCGTTTTAATAATTCCGTTTAATTTCCACCAAAAAAAAAAAAAATTATACAAAGAAAGTAACAAAAAGAAAAAATTGGTTTTGGAAACAGTTGAGTTGGTCTGTTGCGAATGAGATGTTGTGCAATAAAAAAAAAAAAACAGGAAAAAAACACAGAGCGATATTTTCCATATTTGCTTTACAGCTTCTACAGCTTCTTACTCTTCAACATTTTCATTTAACATTTTTTTTTTTTTTTTTTTTGGGAATTAACTGAACATTTTTCCATTTCACTTTCGTTTTCCATAGAAATTGAAATTGAAATTGCTATGATATTTATTTGATTGGACAACTATCTGCCCTTTAATTTCTATTTCTATTTTCTATTTTGATATTCACCATTTTTTTTCTCCAAATGGGGAAATTAGCAAACTATAGAAAGAGAGAGATCGAAATAGAAATCGAAATAGACATCAAAATAGAATTCAAAATAGAATTCCACATGCAGCGATAAATAGCGCAAAATAATAAGAAGAATTTAGAAATAAAATCTGAAAGATATTTTGACAGATAGTGTTTCCTATGCTCGCCTACTTTCATGGATTAATCGCGATGGTTTATTCAACATCTATTGCTAATTTATACTTTATTTTTCTAGCAACATTTTGAAGAATATTTAACAGACCGATTGATAATTATGCTTTATTATACCGCAAGCCAATTTGAAATTATACAAAAAATAAGATAAATTCCATGTGAGAAAATTTGATATTTCATAAAATGTTTTCTTTAACCAACCACCCGCAAAAGGGACTTATTATGATAAGTAGAATCTCTAGTAGAATCTCTAGATAAACTAAAATTGTTAGGAGTCTACATTTTGAATTGATTTCTATGAAAGTCTTAACTTTTCATTTTGTATAAGTTTAATGTTTATCATGCGATAATAATATCGCATGATACATAATGGCCATCAAATATGGCTAGTTAAACTGCTACATGTTTTAGAAATTCCCTGCTGCATAAAATTTTATTTTATTTTATATGTTGCCAAAAATATTTCTATTTTATTTGTATATCAATTTTTAATGCTCGTGTCCATCAAAAATTGTTTAGTTTTTTCTTTTCTATTTTATTTTCTTTTTAGTTGCTTTGCTTTATTTTATTGTGTCATGGTCTCTGCTTTTTGTCTCTATGACTTTCATTTCTTTTTTCTTTTTTTTGGCAATTGTTATGTTTATATAACTGATAAATATTGAGGAGAGACATACAGAGGTGATGAAGAGAAACTCTATAACTTATGCAGAATAGTCCAGTAGAGTTTGCTTCCTTTTGATTTCTGGTTTTTCATTTTTCTGTTTTTCTTTTTTTTTTTTTTTTTTTGCTTTCTATTTTCTGTTCTCCATTTTGTGTGAATGTTGCAATGTACCATGAATGTTGTTACATCATTTGATAGTACAGTAAATATAAACTGATATGAAATGTTAACTGTTTATTATACTAAATAATTGTTTATTCTGGTACAACAACAACACAACAACAACAACAACAACAACAACAACAACAACAAACTATATTTTGATGTGATAATAACTTTTGGCCTGTTTTTTTTTTTTTGGTTTTTTTTTTCAAATATCTATACAAATGTATATGTATGTGCACTTGTATTGGTATGGAAAATAATTAAGTTGGAGAAGAAATTTATGGTTGGGATTTAAATTTTAACAATCATTATAAAATTTAAATATTTTTCATATCAAAAGTGTCAAATGTTTGTTCTTTCCTTTGTTTGTTTTTTTCTTTCTTTATTAGCTTTACGCAAGTGAAATGTTTCTTAGTCAATAAATGTGGGTGTGGCCAATCTTTTTTATATTGCAAATTAGCGTTACTTATAATCCGCTAAGATTTAATATCAAATGGTTTATTTAAGATCAATAAAGTGCGTTATTGCATGGTACATAAATTGGAGATGCCTAATCTGGGGAATTACGAACTTAACCGGGAGTACTTTCAAGTTTTATTAAATAAATTCTACAATAACATTTATTAGTAGCATAAATGTTTGAAGCTCTAGCGAATGCTTGCTCAAGCTTGAAAAGGGGTTTCCATAGTTAGAATAAAGCAGATAATCGAAAGGCTTCATTTTAGAAATCCCATTTTACAACGATCCGATTTAACGAAGTGTAAAGTTGCACAAGTTTCATAGATATAAACGATGATATTATAAATGCTGCTTATGGCCAGATCAAAATTGTATTTCATATACAATTTTGATTTGGCCACCACAAGTAGCATTATTAAAGTAGTAGAATTATTGAAAATTTTAAGATTATCATAAAAATCCAGAAGCAGAAATTCACAAATCTGAAACTCATTGAACGATTTTTTGAAAATTATTTTTTAATAGAAAGAAAAAATTATTAACAAATACTGCAATAAGTTAAATGTATCATTAAACTCTAAAGGAGTAACGGATAATGGCATTTCGGATAATGGATAATAATTTAAAGTGTTGAAATAATTTGCTTGTATATTCGATCGAGTAATTTGTTTCTAAGATCGATCGAGTAAAAAACAAAATCGATACTCTCTACACACATTTCTTGCTGTTCTTGTTCTTTCGTTGCCTGATGGCAATTCTTGATCGTCCCCCCTAGGACGCCATCAGGCAACGAAATGAATTGTGATGTGTCCATTCGGATAATTTTTCTTCTTTTTGCTTAACATCCCATAGATATTCATAAAATTTTCAAATTATTTAAAAAATGCACAAGCTAATAATTTAATGCTTCGATCGATAGCGATGGGCTTTTATAAATTTAGTCCTCGAAATCTGCGATAATACTCTCTCTTACTCAACATTTATGAAAATAGAAGAATAGATAGCGTTTGTCCGTCTGTAAATATGTGTTAAAGAGTGAGAGAGAGAGATAAAACGAAAGAGAGAGAGAGAGACAGTGTTTGTGACAGAGAGAGATAGAGAGAGATAAAGAGAGATAGTGTGACTTACCCTTCTGCCAGCTTCATTGTTGTGTAAATTCATTAAACTGCGTGCTTTCAACGATATCGCACTTTTCAATTTATTATTGTTATTATTATTGTTATTGTTATTGTTATTGTTATTGTTATTGTTATTATTGTTGTTATTATTATTATTATTAGTCACTATGTAATTCATGTTATTGGCATGATTAGTTGCACCATTATAATTATTAATAATATCAGCCATCATCATGCCATTGACGGCTCTTTGATTTTTACGCTTCTTTTTACGGCGATTATTGTTATTGTTGCTGTTATTGTTGCTGTTATTGTTGCTGTTACTGTTGCTGCCATTATTATCATCGCTACCACCATTATACGCATACATATTAAGCATTTTAGAATTGAAGATTTCACGGCTAATTTTTTCCTATAACAACAATAACAACAATAACAATAATAAAATGAAAAAAAAATAATGAAAAAATGAAAATGGTAAAAATTAAAAGAAGAATGAAAAAAAAATTTCAGTAGTAATTTTCAAAATAATTCTTACAAATTGATCAATTATTTATAAAATGTAAAAGTTATAAATGTAAAATGTTTAAGAGTGAGTGAAAGAGAGACAGTGAGAAATATTAATATCTCAATTAAACGGAAGAGAAAAAAAAAAGAAAAAAATAAATATCTTAAAATGGAACATTTAAACTTTATAAATAATTTTTGTCAATTATGGAACGAAATTTATAATTTCAATTTCATTTTCCATTTGTAAAATGCAAAGGCATGATAATGTTTGTGAGGCTCTTGTGAATGTGAATGTGAATGTGCATGTGCATGTGCATGCGCATGGCAGTGTGTATGCTTACGTACGTACGTGTGTGTGTGTGTGTGTGTGTGTCTGACTTTCAAGAATGCACAAACTGAATTCCAGAAATCTCTAAATCTTTTCAATAAACATTTTAATTTGCATTCAAGTATTTCTTTGTTGGTTGTTTCATGTTACTGCTGCTGTTGTTGTTGTTGTTGCTATTGTTGTTGCTATTGCCAGTCGTTTGACTTTGATATGAAATGTCAACAAAATGTAACCAAATTATTTTTAACTTTTTGAAAGACTTACATACAAGAAACAACAGCAACAACAGCAACAACAAACAACAACAACAACAACAACAACAACAACAACAATAACAATGGAACATTTTATAATCGATTAAAGGTGACTTTTAAATACTCTACATCTCTTAACTCTTAACTCTTAAATAATTTTAGTCAATTAAGAAATCATCTAAATAAAAATTGATTTAATTTTTGACATGATTACAAAAAATTTATGTCACGAAAGAGAAAAAGAGACAAAGCTCAAAAACTTTATCAATCTGAAATTATCACTAAAATAAAGCAACGTTAAACATTTTAAATAAAGTGCATTGTTGCAGGCAAACTCGTTTTTCGTAAGAAATTTAAAAAAAAAGCAATTTTTTTTCAACGATTTTCATGACAATATGCCATGGACAGATAAATAGGCGACACATTTTCCATTTGAAATATCTCACGGACTCAATCGTTTGTTTGCCTTGAATTACTTTTTTTTTTATTACATGCATCTGCATCAAGTTACCAATGCAGAAAGTAATGGCAGCAGCAACAAGTTTTCCAACTACAAATTCATTCAAAACAAAACAACTAAATATATTTTATATAAATATATGTAGTATGTATGTATGTATGTATGTATGTATGTATGTATGTGTGTATTGATCTATATAATGAAAAGTTGTACCTGTAATTCGAGCATTTCCTTTTCCTGTAAATTTGTATTGAGAATTTCTTTTGTAATGCGCTCTTGCAAATCTAATAAATCCTCTGACCGAAAACGCCCTCTTTGATTATCATATATATCCAAAGAGGTCCCATCTATATCTTTATCTCTTAGTCTAATTGTATAGGCATTATATGTACCATGATTCATATCTGCTACAGACATGGATGATGATGATGATGATGCTGTTTCAATTGCTGCCGCTGCTGATGCTGCTGCTGATGCTGCTGCTGATGCCGCTGCTGACGTATCATTAATTATTTGTTGAGATATGATAGCCGATTGTTTGGACGATTTGTTGGTGGATGCATGTAAATTGTTATCATTTGATGTCAAATTTTTTATATTAATCATGGAAATAGCCGGAGTTAAAGCATCTGTTGGTGATGTTGTGATTGTTGATAATGAAATATTTCGATTTCTGTTCGTTCTGTTGTTGCTTAAACACATTTTATAATTATCTGAAATGTTTGTTGTTGTTGTTGTTGTTGTTGCTGCTGCTGTTGCTGTTGCTGTTGCTGCTGTTGCTACTTTTTCTGTTATATTCTTACTGATAAGTTTTTTGGAATTTTCTAATGATTTAATTAGATGGTGTTGCCGTTGTTGTTGTTGTTGTTGTGTTGTTGTTGTTTTTGTTGTCCAGACATTTCAATGCTACCAATGGAGACGGCAACAGCTGAGACTAAAGTGCCAGCACCTTCATTAATAATACCAGCAGCATTATTTTCATTATGGCCGGCTACAATTGGTATCCATTGTTGTTGTCTTCTTGCAGAAATTACTCGATTTGAATCTTTCCCTAATGGTTTGATGGACTCATCTGCCAACATTTCTTCCTGTTTGGCATGTGATTGTTGTGACCTTTGTTCTCGATTCTGTTGCTGTTGCTGTTGCTGTTGTTGTTGCTGTTGCTGATGATTATGATGCCTTTGATGATGATGATTTTGCGGCTCATGATGATGATTATGATAATGATGATGTTGATGTGAACGAAAATGTTTACGCTTTTCCGGATTACCAACACCGCGCGTATCCCGTCTCGTCTCCTTTTCGCGTACATCTATAAAATCTGTCGCAAATCTATTGAAATAAGTACAAAAGAAAAAAATAAAAGGCAAAAAAAAAAAAGAAAAAAATAAATTCATTGTAAAAAAAATTGAATGAGAGTGAAAATAAAGCAAATTGTGCGAATTTATTAAAATTTAGAAAAAATGGTGGAACGAAAGCAAACTGATAATGCAATCCAAAAAAAAAAAAAAAACAGTGATTTTTTTTTTCATTTTTATTATTTATCTTTTCTTTAATTTGTTTATGTATTTGTTAATTTTCACATTTAGAATAAAAATTTAGTTCTCCTTTATTTGAAAATTTTTTTAAGCCCATTTACATGTCGTTACATTTATTATTATTATTGTTATTTGGTGTTGTTGTTATTGTTATTTGTTGTTGCTTTTCCAGTGATTTTAATTAAAAATTCAATTACATTATTACGTGTATGCATATTAAGGGCCTAGGATGATGAAACGCCAACTCATAGAATTTCTTGTAATTTTGAACCCTTCTTGCAACTTTTGCTTCCACTCTTTTATTTCTTCTATTTCTCAGCAAGTGAATAATAAATAATGAACAGAAACACCGTGTGTTTCGTGAATTCATTTTTGACATGTTTGAATTTGTATTTCATGCAATTTTGTCTTTGTTTTTTCTTCTTCTACATACGTTCGATGCCACCATAAATTAAATTAAATTAAATTAATTACACAACCATATACACATACACATAGACACACATACATACACATACATATATACATATATATATATATATATATATGTTCTATAAAGCCGCAGACATGGGCAGGAGGTAGAATCCTAAAGTGAGTGTCAGAAATAAAATCAAAGGCAAAGTGTGAGAGTATTAACCAGAATACGCCATGGGTGATGATTTACACGCCCAAAAATTTCAATAATTAATCCATATTTTTATGGCTCACTCACACAAACAGGCCTTTTACCTTTTTTCATCTCCTGCTTGTCACACTGTTCGCCTGCCTATCCAGCCATAAAACGCCATCACTTTTTCATAGAAAAAAATATATATATTTATACCCATCACCCAGAAGTTGGGGGTATATTTACTTTGCCCTTACGCTTGCAACCCTTAGAAGGAAGCATCGGATACCTGCTGATTTAGACATGTTTGTCCGTCTGTATGTCTGTCTGAAGTAAGAATTTTCCTGGTCGTAAACTTTGAGTTATGGAGCTCAAATTTAGTAAAATCATTAGAAGTTTTTGCATGCAAGTTGTGATTGAAAATGGGCTAAATTAGTCAAAGGACACGCCCAAGTAGGAAGGTTATTAGTCTACAATGTCTGTTTAAAAATCATGCAAATCGGGTACACCTACGTTACGTTTTTCATTTAACTTTTAAAAACCTAAATTAGGTCCTGAATTGTAATATCACGGTGTGTATTGATGGTGGGTATACAAAATTTGGCTTCAGCCAAATATAATTTCCTTACTTATTTTTATATAACTTCAACCCTTTTACCTGCTTTTTTTTTCTTACATTTCGTTCCTGTATGATGAAAACTTAATTACATTTGGTTTTGTTTGCCTGATAATTGTTCTCTATTGTGCGATCAAAGTTATGCCTTCAAAATCTGGTTAACTTCTTTTTTATGAAATTTGGTTTTTCTTTTTTTTTGTTTTTATTGTTTAATAATACAGTTTTTGTGCAATGAACCCTCAGCTGCCAAGAAATAAATCTTTCTTTCATTATTATTTTTCAAAATATTTACTTTTATGGTAAACTTATAGCGTGGCAATCATTTATGAACAATCAATGGACAGAGGTCAAACCTGAGCTTGTAACATGTTTGATCAACCCTCGTAATTATTGTAAGAAGGGAAGCAAAAAAAAGATCTAACGGAAAGGTTTGCGAAAAGGGCCAGAAGGCAAGTTAGAAGAAGTTCTATACGACAGGCGTGCCGTCATTGTTACCGTTATTCGAGTCTCTTTCGATGAATCATTTTGAAGTACACTTTCTGCGAAAGTATAATTTGCCCAAATTAGGACAATCCAAAGTTTGTTACAGTAAGTACAGAAATGTTTCAAACAATCTTATTTAAATCGGAAATTTAGAACAAACCATATAACTTTACCAGGCTTTTATAAACCTCTCCTAGAAGTTCATTTCTAGTAAAATTCTTCATGTAGAATTCCGAAAACATTCTGAACAATTCGCCAATTTAAATCTTAACAGTTATATTGATTAGATTATAAAAAAGGACAGTTTTGAAACCATTTATCTTGGTCTACGTGGACTCCCATCTAAAGAAAACAAAAAACCAAAATTTTTTTTGCACTTTTAATGCAAATTTAACGTTTTACTTTTTAGAATTGGCCACCTCTGTTAAGACTACTTCAGCACTAACACTAATATCAAATAGCTCTGCTTCATATCAATAATTATAATTTTAGGATTTCTACTCATTGAACATATTTGATGGAAATCAAATTCGAAGGAGTTTATTTGTAAATTGAAAATTCACGCCTTTTACATCTTCTGGCCACACTCCCACCTTATCGACCATTTCACATACAGATACATACGTTAAATAAAAAAAATTTTTATGGAGAGTTTATACAAATTACCCATATGACCCACATGACAGATGCGACAATTTCACGAATTTACGATACGGCTAAAAATAGTTAGGAGACAATTTGAACTTTAGTTAAATGTAAGTGCAAATTATAATTTAATTATATTTGAAGTAAGAAAGAACTTTATACTCGATCGGAGTCAACTATTAAATACTCTACATGACTTTGCTTAATATGATTAAACTTAAAAAACAGCTCAAGAGAATTGCAAACAAGAGAAATGTAAAAGTTTTGTAATTTCTCAATTATTTGAAAAGTTCTTTATATGACAGAAGTTTCAAAAAATGGTTTGATCTGGACCAAATTTGATGCACACATTTTTTATATCAAAATGCATGGTAGAACCAATTTTTGTTAAAATAAATTCGAAATTGAAACTTTTGTCCATACAATGATTTCTTTTGGAAAGCAACATTACATGGGAAATATTTGTAAAAATTGATCTATAGGGACCAAAATTTTTTACACATATTTTTTATGTTTAAATATAATTCAAAAGCAAAATTTAGAATTTTTCCACATAACGACAGTTTTTTTTTTTTTTTTTTTTTTTTTTTTTAGGAAAAGCTTTTAAGGCCAAGTCCGAATTTCATCATTTTTTATAGGGTTCATCTCTAAGCTAAAACACAACTATGAACTAAATTTAATTAAAGTATTTATAAAATTACTTCGTATAGCTTGCAAACGGACAGACAGACAAATAGGCTTAAATCGTATCAAGAAATGATTCTAAGTCGCATAAAAGTTTAATCTAGCTTAACTCCTTTGGGCTATTACAAACATCTACACAAACTTATAATACCCCGTACCTCAAGGGTTGTACGATATTAAAAGATATACCAAAAAAAAGGCCACAGCGACGTGGTAAAAAATGGCACTCTCTGTTTCTTTATTTATTTACTTTTTCGATTAATTTCTATTTACATTAAATTAACATGCTTTAAAGCTTTGTATTAACTTGGACAAGCATGCACAATGCATGCACAATGCATGCACAATGCATGCACAATCATGCTTTACATGAATATAAGCATTTAAATGAAAAAAATATGCTTCATACCCTTGTTATTGCTTTGGGCTGTTTAGACCCTCCAGCAATTTTGGCATGTGCTATTCCCAGAAAGAGCTAAAGTAGATTCATCTTTTAATATGCGGTACCGATTTAGAATCAAATTTGATTCTAAATCGGACTGTTCATTTTTCGGAATGCTGTGCATATTTTTTCAAATTTCAATTACTTTTAATTTGTAACTTATTTGCCTTTTTAATCGTATTAAGCAAATTGTTGTAGGATATTGAAAAGTCCAATTCCATTGACTATAAAGTTCTTATTTGTTGTTTTTTTTTTCTATTTTTTTTTTTTTTTTTTTTTTTTGGCAACGCCATATAAGAAAAAGTACGAAATGAAAGAATCATAGACAATGAAAAAAGAAGAAGCTGGAAAATAAAGAATACAAAAAGTGAACGTGTATGAAATTTGTGTGGAAGTAGGATGATGCATGCATTGGATGAATGGTTGGATGAATGGTTGCATTGCCTCTGGCTGAATTCTACAAAACTCTGCTTTTGTTCTTTTTCTTTACACAGAAAACCAAAAAAGAAAAAAAACATAAATAACCGAAAAAGGGGTGAAGGGGGGGGAAGGAGATGACAAAAAGACAAGCGTAGAGTATGACACAAAATCTTTTTCTCGTTTTGTGAATCAAAGTAATTCCATTTTATGCCAGTTATTTTTCTCACATAACGTCAGTTTACATGCATTAAATGTCTGAATGCCACTTAAGGACACAAAGAAGAGTACTTGAAGAAAATAGGTAACAAAAACAACAAAAAAAAAGAGAAGAAGAAGAAGAAGAAGAAGTAGAAGTAGAAGGAGAACAACTTTAATAAGATTAAAATATTGATGTTGAAACATTTTTCTTTGAAAAGATTCTATGAAATTTATCACGACATTTTGTTTATTGCGCACGTGAAAAGGTTTTCATCTATTTGAAAATTATACAATATTTTAGAATTAATAATTTAGATAATTCAATAAAATATTTTAGTTAATCTGAAGAAAAGATTTAAAAAATTTCTCACAATATTTATGTCAATATTAATTTTATATGAAATTATTATCTTACGAATCGTAGAAATTTTAATAACAATTTTTTGGCATACTTTCATTAAAATCGAAATTTATTTCCAGCAAAAAAATTTTTATCCATCATTCTTCTAGATTTGATATATTTGTCTAATCTCATGAAGAAGTAATTAAAATGAATTCTTTCAAATTTAAAATTAAAATTAAAATTAAAAGAAAGTTAAAGATTTGTTACACCATTAGAAATGGAGTAACACTTTTCCTTTTACTCGTTGCATATTTTAAATTCGTTATTCTTAAATTTTTAGAGTGTAATGGAAAGTACTTGCTATATAAAATTTCATCTGAAGTTCTATCAAAAGAAGAAAAGAAAAAAATTACAATGGGATAAAACATTTTTGTTTATGCTTTTCATTCAGAATTCATTTAGGCACAAATCTAAAAATTCATTTCTATATCCAACACGAAATCATCCACAATTGAGAAAAATTAGTTAAAGTTGAGCAGCGTTAAATTGAAACTGTCGAAGATTGTTCAATGAAATACAATTTTTTACGGAAACGTAAGAAGTTCGAAATGTTTTATTTTCTTTCTTTCTTCTTTTTGATTTTTAATTTATATGAAAAAGAAAAGAAGCAACATGAAATAAAATTTTTAAGTAAAATAAAGAGAATGAGAATGAGAATGAGAATGAGAATTGTAAATTATTGGTTTTATTCGGAGATTCTAACTAACAATTCGATAAAATGTTATACTTTTGCCACAAAGTAATCAATTTTTGAAGCATTCCCATTTTGGGTGAATAGGAATGTAACTAAAGTATACAATAACCAATAAGATCAATGCAATTAAATTAAAAACATTTAATATGATGCATTCAACAATAAGAATCAAAAAAAAAACAAAAAAAAAAATCAATGACAAAGGATAACAATGACAAAAAAATTACTTACAATTAAAGTCACAATATCAATAACAATTGCACTAAGAAATTAGTTAGAAAGGATATATTTATATTTATATATATAAAATATGTGTAGAATGATTATCCAGGAAGTTTGTTAAGTGGAACAAATGTGCTACACAGAACTGGCCAGAAGGTGCCACTTTTTTTTTTTTTTTTCTTAGAAATGATGAGCGTTCATAAAAACCAGTCCCTTGTTAAAAAATTTTTTTCAATAAAAATCGGCTTTGTGTTAATTTTTTTTAAACTTAATAACTGGACTACCTTTAGATGGTTAAACTAACGAAAGCAAGGAAGAAACACTTAAATCTATTTAGAAAGTGAATCTAAATTGATTAGAAAATATCTTGAAAAACTTTATCTTCTTAAAAAGTTACACACAAATTTACAAAACTCCATACTCCATACAATTGATGTAATATATAAAAAGGATAAAAACCCTAACTAAGCATACATGGAAATATATATCAAAAATTGTATGTTTTATATTTGGACAATAAAATTCTAACAGATGGCTGTTAACTGCCGCCGTCGCAGGTCACTTTGTCTTTGATATAATGTAATACAAGAATATAATAAAATTTATATATATATATATATATATATTCTCATGACTCGATACTATTGTTCTCTATGACATTCGTTACATATTTTATGCCAAAATTTTATTATTACTCTTTCTTTCTTTACAATCATTCATACGATTTCATTCATATCATTCCTTCCATTCATGTCCTGATAAATGTTTACATACTTTCTTTACTTGTGCATTGAATTTGAATTTATGTTTGGTGTATGCTTATGTTAATGTTAATGTGTTAGTGTGTTAGTATATTTATCATCTTATGGCAGCTTATGGTTAATCTTGAAATACACATGAAAAATTGACATTGACTTGAATAGTTTTAGGTCAAACGAATAATACTTCAGCATTTATTTTTGACATTTACTTTAAGATACTTTTTTGAGGTTTACTTTGATTCGATAATATGCTATTATATTTATATATATACATACATACTATACATATATTTATGTATGTATATGTGTACGCATTTGTATAATCAAATGATTTATATTGAAAAAGTCTACGATTTTAATATAATCAAATAGAATTTCCTTAAAAGAATTTCATTATAATAAATAAGGAATAAATAACGAGTAAACAAAATATACAACAAATATTCCTAATTTAATTCATTTAATTTAATAGTCAAATTGAAATGGAAATGGCAAGCAAATTTTTCCTGCATTTTCGTTTCGGAACAACACTCGTATATACTCGTACTTGTAAATAGCACTCGTGCTGAAAGGCCATAACCCATTAATTCGTCAATTACAATTCTATAGAGAAAAGCAGTTAATTAAAAGCCCTTCAAGTAACGGCAGTCATCCAATGAACCTAGATAAAGTGGGTATGGAAAACTACTGCACACGACAAGGCCTTTAAAATTACACCGGATCCTAAAGCCAAAGCCCTGCAATGGCTTCAACTTTTCTCAACGACTTTTTAATGAATTAATGAAGGCATTCGCGAGCTGCTAATAAACTTAATTAAGTACTCTAAATTAAATTATAAATAGAAAAATATTTAAGTTTTGGAATTAAATTTAACAGTTTTGTGTAACTTTCAACAGGAAACTTTACCATGTACATTATGCCATTACCTTAATTGGAAACAATGAAACCCCATAAAACAACATTTTACAACTTTGAATGCCTTAATTTTCAAAATTCTTATATTTTTTTTTTTTTTTTGTTTTGCTTCCATGAAACTATCTTCCATAAAACTAACTCAATATCTAGTAACTTGAGTATCTTGACGATTTTTAACGATTCAACTAAATAAAAATTGCTAATAAAATAAAATAAAAACTGCCCAAATGTGGCTTTAAAAGTTTAGAAATTTCTAGAGAAGTGTTCAGAATTTGATTTAAATTAAACATTTTTTTGCATAATTTATAGGGAATATTTTTTATTTGTATATAAAATTTGGGTGCAAATTGTTATTTTTTTTATCATTGAAAAATTTTCAAATGAGAAAATATTATTTATATTTTTTTTTCATTTTTTGGTCGAAATTCTTATCATCAAAACAAATTTATTCTTTAATCTATCCAAATTATATTATTTTTTTGTGCGCTGATCAATATTGTACATATATAAAAAATGTAAATAATAGGAAAAATTTGTTAAGACTTTCAATATAATTTTTCTTTTTCAATTATTTTCATAATATTTTTTCTTTTTTTTTTTTTATATTTTATATATTTAATGTGTAAAAATTAATTAACATCGATTTCTGAATACTTTATAGCACACATTTATTTTATAAAAATTAAGTTCAGACTTTAAAGTAAATTTGTAGGACCTTTTTTATATGGATTAAACTATATTTTCATTGAAGTTTCTTTAAAAAAAACCTAAATTTTCAAAAACTTTTTGCTACTTCAAAGAATTTTTAAAAATAAAATTAAGTAAAATAATTACTATTTTCAAATTTGTATTGATTTTCAATTTCCTTTTTCCAATTTCATTTTTCTTTTCTAATGAAACTAAATGATCTTAAAAATTGATCCCAGAAATGTAAAGTATAAAAAAAGAAGCGAGAGATGGAAAGGCAAAGAAAATTGGTCTAAAAAATTGTACTGCATTGTATTGCAGCTGCCCTATTTGCCTTCGCCATATTAAATATTTTGATTTTATGATTTGGGGGCAACAATTTCTAATGGCATTCGTTTACTTTAACACATAAAAATTTAATTCAAGTGGTTCGGCAAAATTCGCCATGACGTCATCAATATTTATATAGAGCCATGCCCAATTATTATAATTTTTTTTTTGTAACGGGCAGACATGGCATAATGGATTCAATGGAGGAGTTAGTGTCACCATTGCTTCCTTTAAAATGTTTCGAATGTCATGACTAAATCAATATACCCCTGATCTATGGATGGTGAATAAAAACAAAATGGCTGGAGAGCTAAGTTTAATTTAAAAAATATCAAAATTTTTTGTGGATTCGGAAAGTTATTTTCAGGCGTTTGGTATAATAAAAAATGGTTCAATCTCAAATCGTTTTGAGTGTTACAAACAGCGACCTAAATGTAATATAACGTGTACCACAAGTGGTCCTGGGTATAATTATATTTTCTGGTAATCTTTCACATTCTCTCTTCCTCTTCCCATAATTCCTTGTGTAAAGCTCCATGCAAAAAGCAAAGCAGGGCGTTTTAAATTGGAATAAGCGCTTGGAATTGAAGCGAAGCGAAGCGAAGCAAATCAAAATGATATGAAATGAAATGAAATGAAATGAAACAATATTTATATTACAATATAAATAAATTTATGCACCCCTTTGACATTGCGCGGCACTTCTGTAAAAATTCGAAAACATACACACAACGCCCTACAGTTGCTGAACAATAATCATAATTTTTAATAATTGTATGAACAAAGATGCACACACACACACACACACACTCATCCACCAATACCTACAAAACATAGGCATATGGGAAAAAACCCTTTTAAGGCAACAGTATCATCATCCATAAGCTTGTTAAGCGTTCAAATCAAAGCGTAAAGCATTCAATGATGATTCAGTTTTGTTAAAAAAAAATGTAATCAAAAAAAAAAAAACAAGTAAAAGCAATTTAATTAGTCCATGTAGACTTTTAGGTCTCCTAACACAATTTGTTAAATGCCATTAAAAAGTTAAGGAAATTGAAAAATATATGTAATTTTTGACATAATTTGAAAAGTCCATCAAATTGTCAGTCTCTAAAATTAATTTACAAAGTTATAGCGATTCGACCGCGTTATAATAAAAGATGAATCTATGCCATGATCTTCTGACATTTATATATAACCAAAGTACAAGTTCCAGAGTCTAATAACATCGCTCAAAGATATTTGCAACTATTTAAAAATAGTTTTTTTTCTAAAAAAAAAAAACCAGGAAAACTCAAACCAAAATTTTGTGTATAACCAAATAGGAAAAGAAAGGAAAATGGAGGCCTTATATAAAAATTAATGGTAAACGTTTTGTGGATGAAAAACCCCACTTTCATCCACAGCACGTTTATCTAGAAAATTTCATTACATTAAAGCATAAATTTGTGAACAGCGACTTGACTTAATAAGTAATTTCATTTAAATTCCGTAAATTGGAAAAAAATGACATAAAGAATTGTTAAGCCCTTTACAAACACATGTGCCCCAGAAACTTTACATAATCCAATTAAAAATTATTCAACATAACGGAAAAAATGTCTTATGCGAAAATGTTAACTGAATAAAAAAAAAACCCATATTGAAGTAAGGCCTATTATTTTCCAAGAATACATTTTAACATGATTTGGCCTACTTTATTCAAGTTAAGTTTAACAAGGAAAAGAATAAAAATTTTTCGAGAAAATTTGTAACATTTATAATATCAGAGATGGCCCTAACGAAGCCAACTTTTACTGCAATATAAAATGTTCTTTTTTTTTATGGTTTCTTTAATATTTGATGAATTTCATATAAATTGATTTGATTTGATTTGATTTGATTTGATTTGATTTGATTTGACTTGATTTATTGGCTTATAATATTATTTTGTTTGAAATTGCATAAATTGAAGTATATTAATTAAGTAGATTATTTTATTGATTGACTTACTTGTAAGCGTATTCTAAATTATCACCGCAACCACCCCATGTCCAATCATCATGTAATTGTTTTGGTCGAAAACCGCTTGAACATCCGCATGATGCCAATTGACCATCGCGACAAGCACGCGCTATAAAACTGGTAACGGTGGCGGCTGCTAGAGCATGAATAAAAGCCATTTCCGGTGAACCTGGTTTTTTGTTATTTTAATAGAATAAACGTAACAAAGAAAAATGTTATGAGAATGAGAAATAAAACAAAAATGAAAAAGAAAAGGAAACAGAAAAGAGAAAATAAAAATGAAAATGAAAAAAATATGAATGAAAACGAAAGGTCAAAAATTTAAATAGAAAGAAGATGAGTAACGTAGGCCCCATGAATGATAAGTAACCAAGATTTGGCTTTAGCTAAATAATGAAGACCTTTAATAATCAAAATTACTATTCAAAATAATTAAAAGATTAATTAAGAATTTTGATTTGTTGTACTCTAAATTCAACTCACTCATGCAGAGTGTAATATATTTTTATACAGAGGCAAGTAATAGCCCTAAGATTTCCAAATAAATCCAGCGTTTATTGCACCCTTCAATTTCACATAATATTTTGAATGTCTATCAATCTATGAAAAATTTATTATCAAAACATTATATTACTTTGATATTGATATTGGAAACATTTTAAGGATATTTCTTAGGGGTACGGGTTTTGGTTCAAAAATGAAGCCTTTTCAAAATGCTTAAGTTTAGATAATGTTTGAAGAAATCGTTATACGGGAAAAGTTTACATATTTAAAAGATCTTTCTTAAGCAAATTAAAGTTCAAACTAGATATTTGATATATAAAACTGATGTAACAAATTTGGACCAAATCAATTCATATTTTTTGGCAAAATAAAATGTTATAGGGGTAAATAACTATAAAAAGACCAGTTGAATTCTAAATATTTCATGTAATTCGCTGGCTTTTATACTAAACTAAAAATCAGGCCTACAAATCACGCCCAATTGAAATGTATCAACAAATTTCCGATCTGCAGGTAGTTTTGATTCTTACTTGAACAGAAGTTTGTTAAATTGTCCCATGAACAAATTGCTATATGAAACTATTTATAAAAATCTAATTAGAAATGAATTCTTAAAATTCAGAATAAAACTAATTCATAGATGGAGGCTTCAAATCATAAGAAATTAAATTAATAAATTGTTTGAATTCGGAACAAAAATACAACAAATATTGCTTTCATATGATTAACCTGGACCCATCCAAAAGCAGACAATAACCATAAAATATTTTCAAGATCCTCATTTCCAGTTATAAGCAAACTCACCAAACTGGTTATTCAATCAAATCTGAAATTTTCTTAGAGGCTTTTGCAAAATTGCTAAAATTCATTCAAACTAACGCCACTCAACTTTAAATCTGCCTATATTTATGACTGTCAAACCGTCAAACTTCAGCTTAGCTTTATTACCAAAAATAAAAATATATTCATAAATTTTTCTTTTTTTTCTTTTTGTTTGACCTGTTTTTAGGTTGGGGTTTGATGTCAATTTAGGTGCTTCAGTAAACTTTAATGAAACTGATTATGTTGTTATTCATAATTTTTATTATTATTATTATTATTATTGTTGTTATTGTTGTTATTGTTGTTATTATTATTCTTGTTGTTATTAGTAGTATGTCCTTTATATTGTTTAGCATTTATTTTTCTACTTTGGTTTTTTACTTTACATTTGCCTTTTCCGTTTCAATGTTTAAGCTGATTACAACTAGAAGTAAAAATTCGATAAATGCTCGATGATAAATTATTCACTTTTCAGTAACAAAAGAACAAAAAAAATATATTATATTATCTTTCTCTCTCTCTCTCTCTCTCTCTCTCTCTCTCTCTTCTCTATCTCTATCTCTCTTTTTGGCTGGCTCTCTAAAACAGCATACAAAATAAATTGTTCAGTCAAAGAAAGTAAAATAATTAATAATAATTGTGTAAAAGGAGGATGAAAAAAAAAATATTATAGTAAAAGTAATTTGGCAGCAATCAAAGCAAAATATATCGATTAGAATTTGAAATGATGAAATAATTAAACTAACAAATGTATTTGTATTTGAACATTTGATTAAATAGAAATGATGAAAATATGATGAACACAAAATATCAAATTCCATTTCAATTTTCACTTAATTTTTCTTTATCACTCTTTCTCACTATCTCTCTCTCTCTCTCTCTCCACCTCTCTTTTTCTCTTACTCTCTCTCTCTCTGTCTCTTTCTCTATTTTTCTCTATAAATTTTTTTTATATTTCTTTGTCGGACCAAATTTCCGCATCGTTGATCATAAAGCAGGTATTGAATTGATGGATGGTGGTTAAATAAACGCAGGCCAATCAGATACGGGGAGGAATCAAGTTTGAAGCAATGAATTGTAAACAATAATAAATAGGTTATAGTTAACTTTTAAATATCCTAAAATATCTTTAAATAATCTGAGTAAAATGAATTTCAAGTCCCAAAAGTAAAGGAGTGTTATTTTGAAGGGATTTGAAATGTTCTATGGAGAGGTATCCAAAAAATGTTCCCATCTTAATAAAATTTTGCTACAAATATTTAGTACATCAAGTAAGCTCTATGTACTCGACTTTTGTTAAAAAAATAATGAATATTTGTTGATTTTTTTTTTATATGTAGACTTGATTCAAATTAAGGCATTTTGAGTGAAGTGACCTAAAAATTGGGCATCAATAATATTTTTCAAGAGTTTAGCTTTTATGCAAAAGATGTCTTCTTAACAAAATTCATTCAAAATATCTCTAAAATTGCGAGCAACAATTTGGTCATATGGACAGATATCAAATGGACGAAAAGCCAGATTTAAAAAGATTCAGAAAGTGATTCTTTGTTGAGTGGTATAATAAAATATGAATTTAACACATCAACTTAAAATAATTTGAAATATTTTGGCTACATTGGAGAAAGATAAAAGAAAATGCTAATGAAAGTACGAGATGACCTCAGAGAATAAAGAAACGTTTGTTAAGATTGCAACTATTTTTTTTTGGTAACATTTCGAATAAAATGAAATATCATTGAATTATTTTTTATTTCTTTATTATTTTCTTTAACATCATTTCCTCTTTATATTAATTAAAATTTGTAGAAAGAAAGGCAAAAAAGAAAATGAGTTTAAGTTAAAAGTGTTATGCAATAAAATACTTGAAAGGTTTCATCCAAAATAGCAAGAAATCTCAAAAATTTTTTTCACATTCATAAAAGATATTTTGAAATTGAATGGTTCAATAGAAAGAAGATCTTCATGAATGGTGCAATGTGGGCCAAATTTTGCCCAATCTTTTAGTGAATCAAATAACAACTCTAAATTAATTTTAATAAAAATATATCGATAATTGTTAATTCTTTTTTTCAAATGGGAATTAGTTGTAAAGGTTGTTCCAACTTAATTACTTCCAACAGGAAGGACCTTTGCACTAAAATATATCATAAATTGGCATCTGCAACTTAATAACAACTTTCCATGGACAGATCTTAGATGAATGCTACATGAATGGTAATGCATGGTGCCCTCATATCTATTGTATTTGCGGCTCATTTAGAATGCAACTCCTATGTAAAACTCTCAAAATTCTTTATAAAACAGAGAAAGATCTGAAAGTGTAGAGTAATAAAGTTCAGTTAACTAAATTTCATGGTCAATTAATTCTGCATTAATTGTGTAAAAATATTAAAATTTGCTATCATAAAAAACAAGAATATTTATGAAATAAGCGACTCGAACATAAATTCCTTGAAATGACACGATTTAAAAGTTCGGCATAAACTTTGTACACCAGCATAATTTTAAACCATTTTTAACTTTAAAGCCAAAAAAAATTGCAATCGATAGTTTGAATATAAATGACAAAATAATCAGACTTCTAAATAAATAAAACGATTTCTTTTAAATCCATCCAACAACAATTTTAAGTCAAAACACAAGGCGGCCTTTTAAGTCATTTTACAAAAAGCATTCAAAAAACTTCCTGGCAACTACATTAACTTACATCAACAACAATTATTTTGTTTTACTATTGAAACATAATTCTTTACTATTCTCATATTGATAGTAATAAGGAGTTTAGAACAATTGGCTACAAATATTGATGGATTGTTTGTCATATCTAAAAGTGGGCAATAAAAAAAAAAACATTTATATAATCAAGCAATCAGTTGGCAATGATTTTATAGAGTTAGTCACTGATATGATCACGTTTATGGTGTTTTGTCTCTTCTATTTGTATTTGTCTATTTATTCCCTAAAATAACTCTATTGGCGAATCTTATAAGTTTGTGCAGATGTTTGTAGCAAACAGAAATAATTTAGGCAGAGATTCGTATTTTTTTATTAGACCAAATGATTCAGAATCATTTTGTAAATCAATTGAAGTCCATCGGTCCGTCGGTCCATGCACAATTTTAATAAAATTACGGAAAGCTAGTTTTGAAGATAGGGGTGTTTTGGCCCCAAGACCCATTGACCCATTGACCCATTGACCCATTGAAAATAGTTTGGATCGTATTGTTTTTATGGCCAGTCCCCATATGAAGCCTTCTTAACAAAATTAATTTAGAGTCATACTGTGACTTTGCAAATTTAATGCAGATCAGTACATTTTTTGAAAGCCCTTTCCCTTTATAACGATCTTTTCAAATACTTCGAAAAAATACAATTTCTTGAACTTTCTTATCATGCTTTCTAATCACATTACGCAAAGTGATGTCTCCCTTGACCAACCCTAATATTTTCTCAAATTGTTTAAATATGAAAATATAAACTTAAATTGAGAGAGCTGAAAGGAAGGGACCCTTTGACGATTTCTACAAAGAAATCTATCAATAATAATACGCATTTAATTGAATACTTAGAAATGTGTTGTTGTTGCTTGTTGTGTTATGCTGTTATTGCTGTTATTGCTGTTCTCATTGTTGTAACATTATATTGTTAACTTTATTTTTTTCATATTTGACTAAACATAAAAATAATCTACATTCATTTAAATATGAATAAATTTATAAGAAGAATGATTTCCATTCCATTCCATTTTTCATTTTGTTTTTTTATTTTTTCTTGTAATATTTCTCTTCCATTTATTTATTTGTTTATTGTTGCATTGAGTATAATCTACAACCTTTACATAAATAGAGGCAGACAATACCGACAGAGGCATTTACATCAATAAATTCTCAGTAACAATTTTAGAGCAAAATTTCAATTTATTTATCTAAAGTTTTATTTTGTTTATTAAAATGTTCTGTTCATTCTGTTTCTACTGTAAGTTCAATTTGGATTTTGTTGTATGTTATTTTTTTTATATTTTCACATATTTAAACTGGTTGAATAAAGAAAAAAGTATTGAATTGTTGTTGTTGTGGAAAATGTGCTTTTGATTTTGTTCGGTTCAATTTTCAATTCATATTTAATTGATTCAATTGATTCAAATAATTCAAATGATGATGGTAGAATTTCTCGATGATTTTTCAAAAAGTATAACTCTAACTTTATCTGTGTGTGTGTGTGTGTGTGTGTGTGTGTGTGTGTGTGATTCTATGATATGCAAATAAAATATTCAAAGTGAAGGGGAAAAAGGTTAAAATAAAAATGAACTTCGAAGAAGAAGAAGAAGAAGAAGAAGAAGGAGACAAACATAAATTACAAATTACAATTTAGAAATTATGTAAATAAACAATGAGGAATGTCATTAGGTAAGCAGAAGAAAAGTAGAAGAAAAGCAGAGCGAGTGTATGTGAGAGAGATGGAGAGAGAGAGAGATGAATAAATAACAATAAAATATTTGTGTTTTCATAATCTTCATCATCATTATTACCAACAAAATCATCATAATCATCATCATGAACATAATCAACATTATAATTATCATAATTATCATTATCGTTATCATCATTATCGTTATTATTATAACGATGTTCAATATAATCCGTAACGTCATCACTGCCACTATCATCATCAACATGATCATCATCATCATGATCATTATCATCATGATCGCCATCATCATGATCATCATCATCATGATCATCATTATGATCATCATCATTATGATCATCATCATTATGATCATCATCATTATGATCATCATCATTATCGTTATTATTATTATTATCAGTCTCAAGGTCATTCATTACTTTATCATTATCACTATCACCATCCTCATTATTATCATCATTATTATCATATGTATCCAAAATCCTTCATTATTATTGTGATCATAATTATTGTCATTAAATAAATACGCACATATTTTCATTGCATCTCCTCCCTCTTTATCTATAAATATAGGAAGAAAAATAAATATAAGCATATAACACTTTTTTCCACAGAGACAGACTGACAGACATATAGATAGAAAATGAAAATAAAAAACAAAAACTTGAACATTTTAGCATTTTGTCTTTGCAATAATATCACATAAATCACAATTATAAGAGGAAAGCGTTCAAAGGACACTAAAATGGAAATGATTGGCCAGCAGCAGCCGGTACAATAAATTCATATCACTCATTCATTAAATTTATATTTATATTTATGTTTTTGTTTATGGTTTATGGTTTATGGTTTATGGTTTATGTGTGATTGTAAATTCTGGTGATTAAATATATTGCAAGAGTTCAAGCGCAGACACGTACATAAATTATAATGTAGCAGCAAAAAACGGTTGCATAAAGCAACTTATTAGAAAAAAAAAAAAAAAAAATCTTGTTATCCATATTGAGAATAATGTGTACATTGATTGGATATCACTTATTTCTAATCTTATCATTTTTATCCTATTTATTATTGTCGCTCATTTTTATTAGAATTTTTATTATTACTGTCTATAGATTTTGCTTTCTATTGAAGTTTTTTTTTTTTTTTGCCACCAAAGCCTAAATCAAACTATTTCATATTTTACACTATAAAATTGTTATAAAAATAAAGTTTTAGTAAATAAAAGAAAAAGAGAAGAACAGAGAGACAGACAGAGAGAGGGAGAGAGAGAGAGAGAGAGAGAGAGAGAGAGAGTGAAAGAAAAAATATATATATGTGTGTGTTATAAAGCAGGTTCATACGCTTCCAAATCCATGCACAGTTACTACCCTTAAAAAATACGCTTATTAGCATTTCGTACATACAGAGAGACAGACAGACAGACAGACAGACAGACAGATAGGCAGATAGGCAATTAGGTACATAAGCAGACAGATAGATAGATAAAGAGAGAGAGAGAGAGAGAGAGAGAGAGAGAGAGAGATAAAGTAAGAAATTGAAGTACAACATCAGCATTGAAGCTTTAGATTTCAGTGCAGATCATTAGAATTTTTTTCAAAAACATTTTATCATAATGAATGTCAATTTTTCTCTAGTCATATTCTTATTCTTGCTTTAAAATACGCATAAATCATCTCCTAGAATATTTTGTGTGTGTGTGTGTGTGTGTGTGTGTGTGGCGTGTGTGTGGCATAAATTATAAAACATATACAGAAAATTATATTTAGCTGTAACCAAAACTTGGGATACCAACTAATCATACACGTCATGTCATTACAACTCAAAGTCTGTTTCAATTTTTCGATACGAAACAGAAAACATAAATAGAAAAAAATGCAAATTTTGATATTATCTAATTTCGCATAATCATAATCGATTTATATGATTTTTTCAAAGCCTTAATGTTTGTACAAAATTTCTGTTGTTATTTGCAAGTAATTAGCAAAAAAAAATAATAATAATAAAAATCTAACAAGTTTTGCTTTAAAAAGTAAAAGTATTTTCAGTTTAAATTTTACTGAGAGCGTGTCCATTTTCTATAACAACCGGCCTGCAAGAACTTCCAATGTTCTTGCCTAACTTGAGCTAGATATTTTTTTTTTTACAAAGGTGGGATAATGGACAAACATATCTACGGACGGACATATCTAAATCAACTCAGAATGCTATTAATACTGTTCAAGGACATACCCACTTTATAAAACTAATAAGTCGCCGATATTTCATACATAATGAAAAAGCGACTAAGTCTTTTATATGGGATAAAAACTCGACAACATGGCGCAAAATATTAATGTCATAATTGTTGTAATGTAGGACTGAAAGAACTTAGTAAATATTAAACAAAAAGGCGAACTAAAATTTAGATCTCAGAATTGCAAAGATATCAACCATTTCGAGAGTTCTTTACATCATGTATATAAATTTTGTAATACATTTCGTATTTAGCGATGATAGTTTTACTGGGAGAAACTAAATGGTAGAAATTTATAAAAGTTGAAATTTTCAGAAATTCTAAGGGACTGGCAACAGTACGGCATGGCATATTTAGAAACAGAAATTTATTGATTTATCGATTGCTTAGAATATTTATTACTTATAACATAAAATATATTGTTAAATGTGAAAATTTTTTTTATAATTAATTTTTATAATAATTAGACAAATAGAATTTTATAAAACATCATGATATTAAAAAAGTTAGCGTCTCTGATTATGTTTCGAACGTTTATGACATTGAAATGGCATGAAATGCAAATGGAGAAAATGGAGAAAATGGAGATTTCATTTATATTTCATGTTATGCTGGCGGAAAATTGCTAGAAAGTATTTACATATTTAGAACATTTTCATACGTCATCTACCACTCAAGATTAGAAGAGTGAGTCTGCGGTAATTTCATTGAGTTAAAATATTTGCTACCAGCAGGCAAAAGTTTCGAAAATTGAAATTTGTAATCTGAAATTTGTGCGTTACATTTTCAAATTCTCAATTAATCTTTAAATGATTTTTAAATAAATTATTTGGTTAAACCTTTTGACAACAACAATATCATGCAAAATTTTTTTTTTTAGGGATTTGATATTTAAAAGTGAACGAAAAAACGTGTTTAACTTTTCAGATATGTAAAATGTTTAAACTAAAAAAAAAGCTAGAGAATGAAATTTTGCACGATTTAGCCTTAAAAAAAATTTTTTAGAAAAATATTCATTTTGAAATGGCCATTTAAAATTCGATCTCAACCAAATAGAAAAATTTCTTAAAAAGAAAAAAACAAAACAGTTATTTTTTCCTTTTGAATAATTTGTTTTTTTTTTTACTGTTATTTTTTTGATTTGGTTTTAATATTTTTTTGTTTTTTTTTTAATTTTGAAACTCTGGAGACACATTGCAGCCACTTTTTATTAACCATTTTGTAGAATAGAGTAGAATGGAGTAGAAAGCAATTCTCTGATAACTTGATACATATTTCAATATTATCTTAGACCAGGTGTTCCCAAATTATGATTCTTTGGATGTGAAGATGTCTTTCTTTAGTTCCATACGCAAAAATGAGTTATTTTGTTCAAAAAATAAAACATATAAAAATATTCTAAATCGATTAGGCACGGATTAGATATGGATTCTATTTCTCAATCACTTACAGTGGCCTTTTATTGTACTCTGTCCCCATGACATGTGTCCCAAGTGTTGCCATTCAATTGAAAGTTCTCTCGTCGATTCTATTTCCATGTTTCTTTTAATTCGCTTTCGACGCAAGTCAATTTAACGTGCTTTAGTTAAAACGGCACCAAAGCCTTAGTCTGAAAAGTCTGTCGACGATCATTGCACACGGCAAGCGGCTACACATGAGCTGATTACTTTTAGTTTTTTCTTATTCAAAGGAAAAAATATTACGTGATACTTTAAAAAATTTGAATTTTTTTATAAATTGTAATTTTTAACTCTTCCGACGTAAAAGTTTGTCAACCTCTGCCTTAGAATAAAGAAAATTGTACTTACTCAAATTTAAATGGCTTTTACATTTATATGTATGTATGTATGTATGTATGTATGTATGTATGTATGTTCGTTAAGCCTTTATACTAAGAAAAGGCCGCTAGAGAATTTATACAAAGTTAAATTTTAAATGAAAATAAAACGCTATAAAACGAAACATTATTTTCAATATAAATGTACGAACACACTTACATACATATATGCGTATATATATTTATATGTATATGAATAAATAAATAAATGACTGTTTCTTAACTTTTTGTATTTCAATGCTCAAGTAATTGGAATATCTATTTTAATACCATGAAATTATATAAATGTGTCACAAATTTAAACAAATAAGGCAATTCGATATTTTGGACTGAATCTAAGCTTTGGAATACCTATCAATCCATCAAAGATTATCTAGCATTCAGAATTTTCTATTACATTGTAATTTACATGTAAGGACATAAAATTTATGAAATCATAAAATACCAGAAAATAAATAGAGATCTTTTCAATTGCAGGCCCAATTGATGGCGATTATGATAATTTTCAAATTTATCACCATCAAAATTTGTATGCAAAATTTTTCATCAATTTTTTCAAAATTGATATTTTGGAGTTTTTTTTTGTTTTTTTTTTAAACTCAAGGATATTTACAAATGGACAGACAGACTGACATAAAAAATGTTATATTAATCGATAGTACAGAATTTGTTAGAACATATTTTGAGAGTTGCAAACATTTTACCAAAATGAATATAACAATCATTTTATAATTTTTGGATAATGGACTACAAATTAAAAAGGATTTACGTTTGTTTGTTTGTCAATTTGTTTGAGTTGCCTTAACCACCATAAACTATCATCGTTTATAATTTACATCATTTACCATTCAACATTTACCATTCAACATTTACCACTCAACATTTACATTTACTTGATGACTTATAGCTAGCTGTTACAGCTGCTTTAAAAGATTGAGTGGGTGAAGCAACAAAATAAAGAAGATAAGAAACTTTGTATAAAAAAAAAAAATTTAATGAATAAATTATTATATGAGTGGAAGCGAGAGAGAGAGAGAGAGATAGTGGTTGGGAGTGGTTGGGAAAGGAAGAGAAAGTAAATGAGTGTGTGAAGCAAAGAGCAAAAAAAGAGTGCACTTAAGACAAAGCAGTAGAATTGTATGGGCGCTTAATAAAGTGACATGTGTAACAAATGTCTTTACGATTCCTTAATATGACAATTTATTGCCGCTTCCTTAGTTATGATGATATCCTTTATTATATTGTCTTTCCACACACACACACACACACACACACACACACACACACACACACACAGATACATACACATATGTATTAATACATACATACATAACGTGATGGCTTTTACTTGGTAAATCAGCAGAATGAACTTGGCCCATGACACGCTGTGGGCCATTATAATGTGGTTTATGTCTTTGCTAAATGAAATTTCAAGTGTAGTCTTATTCTTAAGCAAACTAAGTAATTTAAAAAAATTAATATAAATTTTGTTAAAGAATCGAAATAAAGTTAATTCAAGGTGCGCTCATTTAGCACTTACTTTAAATTACATATATTTAAAGCGGATAAGTTTTAGGTAAAGCTATTTTTGGCCGACCACATTCTGCCCACATTCTGCCCACATTCTGCTCATATGTCCAAAAATCAAGCCAAATTCAATTACATTTTTTATTTATGATAAATACGAAGCAAAGTTGTTCACTTTTTATTCATGTCTAAATATTTCGAATTGAAAGAATTTAAAAGAATTTAAAACTTGAAGAGATCTAAATGCTATCAAATCATTCAAAGATGATACAACTGAATCAAAGAAATACAACTTTTTATATTATTATATCAAACAGTTCCAAGTCACTAACTGAAACGATTTAAATCCATTTGTCCATCTCTCTGTGTAGCCATGTAAATTTTTTTTGAGAAGCTAAAGATTACAATTTTTTAAGATATTTCAATGAAATTTAGTATATAATCGGGTTTTGAATTAAACAAGAAATTTAAAGCAAATTATTAAGATCAAATAAAATCTATGACCATTCTGCGTATAAGGCATATTTCTTGCAGACAATCGTTTTAGGAAACCAACAACTTATAATTTATTAAAGAAGCCAAAAATTATTTTCAAGTTCCCAGAAAATAACCTTAACTATATTTTTTTTTTTTTTTATAAAATATGCCATAATGCTAAAATTTGGGCATAAATCTTAAGAAATCATCCATCATAGAAACACAAAATTTGGAATATCTTAAACATTTCTTAAAACTTAAAACTTAACTTATGATTAATTTAGGAAAATTTTTATAAAAATGTTTATAAAAAATTATAATTTTATATGTTAAAGTAGGCGTGGCCAATATATGCATTTATCTTTATACTCTTTAATACTATCAAATTTAGAGTTAAATCATTTAAACCCTAAGTTTCCAGTTTGACAACTCTTAAAGGATTCCATTAACCAGCATTACAACAATAAATTTCATAAGTCATGCAAAATCGTTCAATATTTCTAATTTATATTCATTTTATATTAAGTAAATTATGTAAACCAATTAATAAGGGTGGTGGTGGGTGTGGGGGTGGGGGTTTCCATTTAAGTACGTACATGAAAGTTTCATTTTAAATGTTAATGAAGGCTTGATGAAGGGAATTATACAAAAAAAAAAAAAAAATTTAGTAAGTATTAAGTAAAATAAATAAATGCGGCATTAGAAAACAAATTTTAATTAATTTATTTTAATTTAATGACGATAAAGGAAATGAGCATAAAAAAAGATAGATATGCCCCATTGTAATAGTTTGCCTTATTATTTACCACTCATTGTTATTATTATTATTATTATTATTGTTATTGTTGTTATTGTTATTGTTACAACATCATTTATTTATTAATCAGTTTCTTGAAAGAAATCCTTAACGCAAGCACTAAATGCCTCAAACAAACTGCAAAAATTATCCACAACTTTCTCGTTATCATTCTCTTCTTCTTTTTATGAGTTTGTATATTAAATATAAAGAAGCATTATATTTTATTATATTGAAGTTAAAAGAATGTAAAAGGGGACTGACTAAATAAAATTGAAAGATAGATAAAAAGTGAAAATGAAGTAAGTCAGCAGTAATTGATCCACGGGAAACCTCATTTCCTTAATTATATTTATTTAATTATGTTTCGAAAAGAGTTACATGAAATTGTATAGAAAACTAGAAAAAGTTGAAGTTGATGTTGAAGTTGAAGTTGAAACAAGAAGAAAAATATATATCAAGGATATACATATGAACGAAATACAAATACATAGATAAAATGGGCAAAAAAAAAAAAAAGGATGAAAGCGAAAAAAGGGTTTTTTCCCAAACAAAAAAAAAACAAAATAAATTAACTGAAACGACTTTGGAATCTTTATTTAATTTATTAAAAAAGTCAAAATATTATTAAGAGAAAGTGAAAATTGCGTTTTTTTCTATAATTTCAAAAATCCCTTCAGAGAGTGAGAAATTCAAAAAATAGATCTCTAGCTCATATCAAATATTAATTCTGAAACGATTTTCTGTAAAAATTACTATAAAATTTATCCAAAAAAATAGGCGTTATATGAGGCAAAAAGAAAAAAAAAAACAATTTCTACGAAATTGATTTTTGAGGCAAAATGTGATTTTGCGCGCGAAATTCTTTAAACCAAATTACGTACGGACAGACAGACACTACACACAATTTTATAAGGATTTAATAAGTAATTCTAAATATAATAATAGAATAATTTATTTATCTATGTAAAGTCTTTTCGGAATTTTATTAAAATACTTTTTAAAAGTTTAAACAGAAATTTAATGCATAAACTTAAAGTTATTGTTACTGTTACACAAATACAAAGCAATTCAATTCAGTTAAATTTTATGATTGAAAAGTCCTTCTAAAGATCTCTTATAAAAATATTTATATACATACATACATACATACATACATACATACATACATACATACATTTATACATAACTACGTAAAGTGCAATTAATTAATTTAGATTCTACTTTTTTTGCTTTGCTTGCCACTATTGAAAACTTATTCAATACTCTTAGTGTTGTGCTGTTACTTTATAGAAATGTTTTTTGCCTCAGTTTGAGTAACAAATTGATGAAACCTGTCATATCTAACTGTAAATTGTATTTAGACATAATACAAGATATAAAAAAGGACGAGGCACACACACACACACACACACACACACACAGAGAGAGAGAGAGAGAGAGAGAGAGAGAGAAAGAGAGATAGAGAGATAGGGAAAGCATTGCAACCAATTAAATAAAGTGTATTAAAAATTCCCTGCTCTTTTTTTTTTTTTCTGATCATTTAGTCTCTCTGCTTTTCATGTTCATCTTCAAAGTACACGACACTGTTTATACAACAACTAAGCCAATAAACAAACAACTAAATATGTTCATTTTATTTTATTGTTCATGGCATCATGTCGGTTAAGGACCCTACAATCACCACTTTACATAACGATTTAAAAAAAGGATAAGACAAATTGAGTGCAAGTTAAAAAAGTTAAAGAAAAATTTTTTATATGGGAGAGAATACAAAACATGGACCGATCTGGACTAAACATGAGATATTTATTTAGTATTCTATATAAAAATTTTGAATGATAAAATTTTTCTATTTTTGGATTATATTTCTTTGCAGACCAAAACACATATTGGTTCAAAACTTGTCCCTTAAAGACCGAAATTTTTATCAATATGTTTTTAAAATAGACAATGGTCATATATGAGATAGACGGACAAACGTACAGACATACAGCGAAATAATAAATTGCTTCACTTAAAAATAGGATGAATATATTTCAAACACTTTTAGTTATTACAATTAAAAAATTTTACAAAGAGTAGACATAAGGATGCTTAATGGAAGGAAAAGCAAAAAAGCGACTATTTCGTCTGAAACAGTTTGAATATTTGAAAAGAATTACGTTATTAGGTAAGTAGGAAGTAGAAACTATACACAAAAAGAAAATGTCTACCAAGAAAGAATAACAATTTCAAATAATAAGAAAAATCAACAATATCAACAAACTTTTCTAATCTTATTAATGGTAATGTGATGAGGTACAATAAGTAGCTAAAATTTGTCTATAGATATATTTGAAGTGAAATATCGATGCACAATAACCGCAACATGACATTTGGCTAACAAGATAAGCTAAGACAGCTGAACGGTTATACCAACTTAGACTATGAGATATAGACAGGCATAGTCAGACAAAAAAATTAATAGAAAAGCAAAAATAAGTAAGAGAGTTATATTTGGCCGAGGCTAAATCTTGGTTACCCACCCAAATTTTGGTTCGGTTAGGTGTGACCGCTTTGCAAGATTTTTTGTACAATAACTTTTTTGTAGAATAATGGCCTTAATACTTAGACAAATTTTCAGCTTTCTATCTGTTTTAGTTTTTAAATTATGAGCGAAAAACAGCAAACTGTTGCTTAGCAAAACAAAGATGCTCTTAGTTTATGTTGCATGATGGGCGTGCGCGGCCTTTAATCGATTGGATTCCCTTTCGATACTAATTAGCGCAAATGAACTTTCAATGTTTCTGTCAAATTGAAAGTCTAAAGTCTAAGAATCTTAAAAATGCACATGGACGCATGGACGCATGGACGCATGGACACATAGACATAAGGACGGACATACAGACATATCCAAATCGATACAGAATTTAATGCTAATCTTTTGGGTGTAACAAAAATTATGGCAAAATCGTCATACCTCTAAACCTTTCGTTGGTGGCTATAAAAAGGAATATTAATACAATAGAATTTTGGAATAGACGTGAAGCCCAGAATAAAATGTATTCTTGGTAAGAGAAGAAAAACAAAGAAGCAGTCGAAAAGCTAATGAAAGCAAAATAAAAATAAAATATAATAAGCGAAACTAGAAAAAAAAAAGAGCTCCATAAGAAAAATTTTGAACAACAAGTAAAAATTTTGAGTAATAAGACGAGTTGAGATTTGTTCTGCTTGATTTGGACCATTAAAATTTATATTCATCACTTTGATATTCATAAAGCATGAATGGGCGTGGTCTAATAATCCCTAAAAAATGCTAAAATAAATTAAATCATTAAAAAATCTCATGAGAGACTTAAATTTTTGTGTTGCCTTTTTTTATGGACTTTGCGTGATTTTTTTTTTTAACTTTTTATAATTGATAGACAGACAGGCATAAAAATGAATGGATCCCGAGTACCTTTGTTCCACGTCAAATCAATTCTTTAAAAAAAAATGTAAATTCGAAATAAATGTAAATGCTTGAATTTAATGTTTAGACTCTTATTAAGAATATGAATCAAATAAAGGACTAAGGCAACAAGTCGATTTTATTTTATTTTTATTTTTTTAATTTAATTCTTTCTTCATAACTTTCTCTGTATCTTTCAATCCATTTCTCTCAATGATCTTATTTATAAACCTATACCGAAATAACAATTCCCTTGGTCCATGAGTTATTATTGTTGGCGCTATTATAAACTTTATAGAAAATATAAATATATATGGATAATATTAAATAGGGATTTGAAAGAATATAAACAGAATGTATCAGATAAAAATTGCCCAAGGAAGAATTGAGAGATAATAATTTTTTTTTTTTGGCATTTAACTTTTTTCTCTTCATCTATTTATTTATTTATTTTGCTAATACTTTTTGAATATAACAATAAAAATAGTTTTTAAATTACACTAAAATGCTTTTGAAAATAAATGAATTTCAAAAAAAAAAAATTACTTTGTGAAAATAAAGAAAAAAATTTTTTTATAAGAAACTAATAAATACGAACCACTTTAACTAGGCTTTCAAATGCTTTTTACAGCATTTTAATAATAATCTTTGTAAATTTTAAAGGGAAACTAAACAGAGATTATTCCAACGAGACAATCAATTTTAATTCACTTTTAAACAAAAATTTTTCATGTTGATGTTAATGTTAGAATTTTTATTGCAGTCTATAAATTATACGTATAATCAAAATTGTTTTAAATTTTGGAATGTTAACTTCTTTGTGGGTGTTACAAACATCTGCACAAACTTATAATACCGCATGCCACTAATGGTGTAGGGTAAAATTATTAATTAAAATTCTGTATTAAAATATAAATTAAACAAATCTCTTCTTAATTTATAAATATAAAAAATAAGCATAAAATCGTTAAACGATAAATATTAAATCGTTAAACGATAAATATTAAATCGTTAAACGATAAATATTAAATCGTTAAACGATAAATATTAAATCGTTAAACGATAAATATTAAATCGTAAACGATAAATATTAAATCGTTAAACGATAAATATTAAATCGTTAAACGATAAATATTAAATCGTTAAACGATAAATATTAAATCGTTAAACGATAAATATTAAATTGTTAAGCGTTTATTTTAAAATCATTATACGTTTAATATTAAATCGTTACACGTTTAATATTAAATCGCTAAATGATGCACATTAAAACGTTAATTCAATGAGAGTTAATTCCATTGACTTTCTATGAAATTAATTGAGTAAATAACTGAGTATAAAAGTAATTTTAAATATTAGATAGACAAAAAAAAAACCAACAACAACAAAAGAAAAAGCAAATAGAGAAATATAAATTCTTACCTAAACCTGTCATTGGTCCAAATACGGTATTGTCATCAGTGTTGGTACAATTCCAACGACGATTTTTAAATTGAAATTGACATTCCTATAATAACAAAAGGATTAGTAGAAAGATAAATAACGTTTGAAATTATTATTTCATTCAAATAATTTCATGAATTTTAATTGTTTTTTTTTTCTTCGTTACATATTTAAATTAATTTCAAATTATATTAAATATAATTTTTCATATTTATATTTTTACATGTATATTTTAATTTGAAATTTTAAATTGAAATAGAGAAAAGAAGAAAAAAAATTATAATTACAATTAGAATTACAATTACAATTACAATTACAATTACAATTAAATATAATGGACTAATTTTTTCATATTCCCAATTGCTTCCAATAGCAGCCACAAATTTTCTCGTTTTATATTTAAAGTTTTTATATTGTTCTTTCTTTATATTTATTTTATATTTTTATTTTTGGTTTTCTTGTTCATTAAAAATAATACTAATAATAATTGTGAAAATTATTTAAATTTTTGCTACGCTTTTATTGTTACTATTAATATTTATATGGTACATGTCAAATAGGAAATGTAGGCAACAGACTTTATTTTAATGATAATTAAAATATTAATGTCTAGAGTTTCTTTATATGGCATATTTTTTTGGCAACTATTTTATATAAATGTAAATTATTGTTAATGAATAGTCAGGCTCATAAATTGCAAAAAGAATTTTCTAATAATTGCTCAGGTTTTTGAAAAAAAAAAAAAAAAAAAAAATTAAAAATTAATATAATTAATTGATCAGAGATGATTTTATCATTTAATCTTCATGCAAATTATATTTTTGAAATATGGCTAAGAAGAAAAAGCAAAAACCAAATTGTATAGAATAAATTTTGAATAATTTTGCATTTTGAAACGGATCCTTCAACTTTCTACAGCACTTTATTTAATGCAGTTAGAAAGTCAAGGCTTTAAATTACAAGTTAAGGAAGTAAAAAAATGAATGAATTGAAAAATCCATTATTTAGAAAGGGGACTACAAAGAATCAACTGATCTGGATTAAGTAACCATATGAAGAAAATCAAACAAAATTTTGAATTTTTTACATATAAAAATTTCTGGTGCATTAAGCCTTTTATGGGGATTAGATGTAAAAACTTCCCCATCGTTTTTAAACCTAAACAAATCTGTCTAATAAAATCGTTTAAAATGTTTTAAAAATTGAAGAGACTTTACTTGACAAATTAATTTACATGGGCAGGCCGTATGGCCAGAATAGAATGAAATGAATGAATAGATTTTATGAAATACCGTTTAGAGGGATGAAAAACGCTGATGGATAGATGGATGGATGGAAGAATGGAAGGATGGATGGAAGGATGGATGGAAGGATGAAAGGATGGATGGATGGAAAGATGGAAGGATGGATGAAAGGATGGATGGATTGAAGAATGGATGGATGGAAGCATGGAAGGAAGGATGGAAGTATGGAAGAATGGATGGAAGGGTGAAAGGATAGATGAATGAATAGATAAAAGAACAAATGGATGCATAGATGGATGGACATATGGATTGGCGGAAAGATGAAAGGATGGATGGATGGAAGGATGTACGGATAGATGGATGGAAGGATGAATGGATGGATAAGAGGATGGATGGAAGGTAGATGGTTGGATGGATCGAAGGATGAAGGCTGGAAGAAAGGATGGATGCATGGATGCAAAGGTGGATGGAAGGATAGATGGATGGATGGAAGAATGGAAGGATGGATGGAAGGATGGATGGAAGGATGAAAGGATGGATGGATGGAAGAATGGATGGATGGAAGGATGGAAGCATGGAAGGATGGATAGAAGGATGGACGTTTGGAAGTAAAGGTGGGTTCAAGGATGAATGGATGTGTGGATGGACGAAGGCATATACGGAAAAATGAATGAATGTATGGTTGAATGAGTGATGGATGAAGTGATGGTAAATATAAATATATCTCTCTACAAAATTTTATCGTTAGGCCATTTCTTATTTGAGTATTCGTTATAGCCGTCCTCGGAAATTGGTTTTTTGTTACTACAAGAATTTGTCGCAGATGAACGATGATGGCACGGTAACCCTTTCAAAAGTTTGCGTGTTATATAATCATGTATCACCAACAGTCATACACAACATTAATTTTATAATTGCGTGTACGCTTGTTGTATGTTTCTTACTGTGTGCGTGTGTGAAGTTGATTTTAATAAACAATTAATTTATATACAAAAGAAGTACTACTTTATAAATTATTAATTGTTTTTTTTTGTATTATTATTGTTGTTGCTAACAATCATACATACATATATATGTTGGCCGCGTATATTTAAATTTTCTAAGCATGCACGAAATGTATTAATAACAAGTGAAAACAATTCACAATTATTGAGTGTAATCGATTCTTTAAGGCACTACACTCCGGGGCAATATTAAATACAGCAAGACTTCAATAACTTGGAAATTATATCAAAAACATCGTGAGCGAAAGAAGTTGGATGATGTTTATGAGGGTAGAAAAATAGACAGACATACAGACAGAAAGACAGACGGAGAGACATACAGTTAGTGTTTTACATGCACACCTGCCTTGACGGCTTAATTGCATGGTACCCAAATTGTACATTTGATCGCTAGCGTTGGTATACACGTCACACAGGATGCAAGCTACCGTCACGACTAACTTACAATTTAAAGCCTGTATTGCACCTTATATACATGGCTTAATCTTTGGTGTAAAGATTCGGAGCCTTCTAATTACTCCTTGGCTTCGCTTAAATTAGCGTAATAAGCCTACTCAGCTACCCATTTTATTCGGGAAATGGGATCCTGCAAGACAAGTGTATATATGTTTAAACGAGCACCGCCTGCGACATGGGCACCACAGCCCCCACGAAGCCAACCTCAATATCACCACAATGGGCATATATTAAAACTGGTGATCCCGTGGTACCAAATTAAATCTTTGGATCGGATCTCGTGAATTCATGATGCACCCTGATGGCCGGCATCACCAACGACCATCTCATGAGCCACTCCCAGTTGAGCAGGTGCTTCTCGGGATTGGTTACCCCCACAGACAGACAGACAGACAGACATAACTACGTCGTTTCAAAATTTTGATGTTAGTTAAGGATTTATATATTTGATAGAGTCTTTAGTGCTACTTTTTTGGGCCCTACAAGCATAATGACAAAATAAGTATACCACCAGATTTTGATTGATGGTGGCGTATAATGGAAGTGTTAACAAAAATCCAATAATGTTACACTGACCATGCATTTGAGTTATGTGGTTGACAAACTACAAAAGACAACAGTATAATATATAAAATTTACAAATTTATTTTATAAAATACATATACACATTTACACATACATACATTTAAATGTATGTGTACTTATAAAAGTCAGGTATAAAAAAATTAAGCATTAAAATTCACTTTTGCCTTCTGCCATAACATTTTTTATAAAAATGAATACACACATACACATACATACATGCATATGCATTTACATATACACATATAGATACAAATACACATGCATCATCATATTTATATATATATATATATATATTTTAATGCTTAAATAAAATATTTGGGAATAAAGCAGAACAAAACAAAATTTATATCATACAAAATGTTACGGAATCACTTTCGTTGCGGATTTTTACTTTGTTTCTGTTTTTCTTTAGTCTTTTTTTTTTGTTTTTTGCATTCTTGTTAACAATTTATATACGTGTGGATGTGTGCCTTTCAATTCAACAAGGGCTATTGATTATAGAATATATAAAAATGGATGTGTGTATGTGTGTGTATGTGTGTGTTTGTGTGTGTGTGTTTGTGTGTGTGTGTGTGTAACTTAATATGTAACTTTTTTAACTGTTTTGTTTTTGTTTTTCTTTTTTTTTTTTTGTTTTTTGCTTTTTGGTTGCTTGCATGCCAAGTATTTGTTAAAAGTTGTTACATGTGATAATAATAAACTTTCATTCCACACATGCTCCATCTCTTTTATGTCAAAGTGTTTTACTCTCATTCTATCCTCAATGAGATTATAAAAATGATTAGTAACTTTACTTTATTTTGTTAGTGTTGTTATTGTATTGTTATTGTTATTGTTCATTTTGTAGTGGCTTTCATTATATTAACATTGCTTTATTACTGTCTCTCTCTCTCTATCTCTCTCTCTCTCTCTATCTCTCTCTCTTTCTCTATCTCCCTTTCTCTCTGTCTCTTTATCTTACAATCTTTCTAAATCTCTCTTGTTGTTACTTTAAAATGTAATTATTTTTCTTTGCATTTGTTTTTGTGTAATTTTTTTTTTTTTTATTTAAAATGACTTAAGCCATTAAATTTTCTAAAATGCGTGCTTTCATATGCATTTGTATGTGCATATGGCTGTTTGTTTGTGTGTTTGTTGATTTAACAGCAAAGTTCCTTTTTTATTATTTTTATTTTTATTTTATTTTATTTTTTTTTTGTTATAGTGCAAAGTTCAAAGCTCAATGTTTGTATCTTTTTTGTTTTACTTTTCCTTTCTCAAACATTTTCATTTTTTTTTTACTTTTACTTTTTCATTTTCTACCTTTTCTTTTGGTTTGCTTTGTTTTATTTTTTATTCATTTTGAATTACACACACACACACATGCACACACACACACATAAAACTAATACCATAAAATCCCATTTATACCCACGTAACCTCAATTTTTATGGCTGTCCCTAAATTTTTATATTCGCCATCCCTAAGTTGACGTTATACTCATTTTATCATTATATTTGTAACGGTTGCATGTAAAAGGAAGCCTTAGATGCCCTACAAACTGTATATACATATATCAAATTTTTAAGCGATTTAAATATGCCTGACTGTCTGTAAGTGGGTCTGGCTATATGTCCGTGTGTCCAGTATGTCAATTTTCCCGGCTGCAAGGACAGAGATATTAAGCTCAAATTTGGTAAAAATATAGAAATTTATCGCATGCAGTTTGGCATTGAAAATAAGTGAAATTGGTTAAAGGACACGCCCTTGGTGCAACGCAAGCTAAATACGTCTCTCCTTTTTCTAAACAAAAATATATAATTTTTTGCTTATAATTTAAAAACTGCTTTCACTTAGAATTGCTAAAGCCGTTACTCTTTACTTTACGCTAAAAGTGCTATGGATATATAAGTGAAATTTTATACAGATCTTATCACCCAATACTCCTCCAAAAATCAATAAAAACGGCCATGCCTACCAAAAATTATGAAATGTCGTATGTTTACTTTCAATTTTAGAATTTTTTTACTCACTACTCAACAACGGCAACAGATGGAAATTTGAAATTAGGCGTATATATAAAAAATATTGTTTCATAATAACTGCCCAAAAAATGACTTGAATGGACCAAGCCTTTAACAAGTTATATCATATCAAATTTTATTGGGCAGTTTTTCTAAATTTTTTATATGGAATTTTATATGATAATTACAAATGTGAAGTTACATTGTCTGTACTGCAAAGTAATGATTAGGAATTTTATGGTGGATCATCTAGATTTGATCCCAGCTAAATATAATTTTCGTGATTGTTTTAATTGCAATATTTTCTCGAAGTAAAATTCACTTGTTCACAGTTGAATTAGAACATAATGTTTTACTTCTGGTGCTTGTTCTTGCTCTTCTTTTTCTACTTCTTGTACATTTTATTCCCTTTTTAGCATTTGTTGTTTTTTTTTGTTATATTTTACTTTTATTGCTTTTCTTTTTGTTTTTTTCTCTTGTTAAAAAATTTTCATTTCATTAATTTAGGTTTATTGCCATACATTCGAAAATGGTCAGCGATAGAAAGTAAAAAGAGAGATGTTTAAACACAGTACTTTATAGCGTTTCATTTTATATCATTCCAATTTCAATTCAGATATTTAAAATGTTCAATTTATGGAATTTATCTGATTATTGAAACAAAGTTTTGAATGATAATGAAAGTATTTCATATCGCAACTTACTCACAAAGTAAAACAAAGTCAATAAATTCTGCATTGATATTTCATTCTTGTAATGTGATATTGATGGTTTTCATTACCATTCCATTAACATTCCTTTACCATTCTATTACCATTCCATTAACATTCCATTACCATTGCATTAACATTCCATTACCATTCCATTAAAATTCCATTACCATTCCATAACCATTTTATTAACATTCCATTGCTATTCCAATAACATACCATTACCATTCCATTAAAATTCCATTAACATTCCATTATCATTCTATTCAGAAAATTACGAGGAAAAGTGAGCATTAGAAAGCTGATGAGAGCAAAAGACAAAAGAACTGAGGAAGAAAACTCACGCAACACATCTTTGTAATCGGTTGACTCAAGAATTCATTAATAAACGACTTCAACATAAAATAATATTAATTTGCATGGACTTGCCAAATACAAATCGAACGGGATACTTAAAAACATTTTAATATTATTTTGAAACAATTAAGAAAATTATATTTGACTAGGGCTAAATCTTGAATATTCATCCATCACCCAGACATTGTTTGATAAGTTATGTTGAGGAAAAATTTAGAGTTGTAGAATTCCGTCCATCTATTTCAGTTTTCATGTTAAAAGCGGAAATCTATAAAGTTTTACTTAAAAGAAAAGAGAGCTATTTTTAATTTGCTAAGCACGCTGGGGGCGTGTCTTTTGAATTATTTAGCCTATTTTTTAAATCAGCCAAAGTGCATGAACTTCCAATGTTTCGGCTAAATTTGAAATTAAAAGCTCTTTTTTGGGATCAAGAGAAACAGCAGAATGTTTAGCACACACAGCCAGACGGACGAACGGACGGACAGAAATTTGATGCTAATTTGATTAATTTTGTAAAGTTTCTGAAGATTTCTTTTAGACGCTACAAACATAACAACAAAATAAGTATACTGACAACTTTGTAGTGTTGGGTATAAAAAACGATCATGAAATCTCAAAGCAAAAAAACCAAAAAAAGATGGGAGAAGAAAACGAAATAAAATTTTCTTCTAAACGAGGGTCAAATTCTTTCTAAAGTCAAAAGATTATGAAACGAAATATTACAGATGTTACGCTTACATTATTTTGCATTAGTTTACAGACAGACATTACTATTGTGAATTTTAATTTGAAAATAATTACAAAATTTCAAACATTTATGAAACTTACACTCTGACAATTATTTCATGGTGAAAGGTTGAAAACCATTGTAATGGAAACTTTATAGACAAAGGTACACCAACACGCACCAACAGAGATACCCAATAAAAATGTAACAATAATAATAAAAATAACAATAACGATAACAAGAATAATAACAACAATAATTGTAATAATAAAACGAAATGAAAAAGCTAAAAAAGAAAAAAAAACAAAAACTAGCGCATAATATTTGTAATTATAGTCAAAAATATTAGAGCACGTAACAAGGCTAATAAGTTTAACATAGAATATAAAAAATCATGAAATTATAATATATAATTTAAATATGAACATAAGTGAAAACCACGGAGTTTGAATAATATTTGAATTGATCAATGACGACTTCAAGAAACTCTCAAACACTTTCATTTTGCTCGAACAAGAGATTTATATAAATCAATAGATTTTGATATCATGTGACATAAAATATGAAATTTTATTAAAATATCTTCTGTCATGATAGAAAAGAGGTAAGCGCTTCTATGAACTTGATGTCAATACCGAAATTGATGCTGCACATATTTTTATAGCATTCAATTTTATAAATGTTACATAAGCATTAATGAATTTAATATGGGTAAGTGTAGGGTATGTAGGTAGGTTTGAATACAAAGGTATAATTATCAACAAAAAAATATCTTGATTGTTATAGAAATTTTCTTACGTGCTTCATAAAATATAATTAATCAGAGAAAAGCTTAAAAAAATAAAATTATTTTTGTATTTTTTTTTCTTGAAAAGAAATTAACAAAAAAAATTAATAAAAATAAAAAAAAAAATAGAAATAAAAAAAAGAGTAAAGTAATTGATTTAATGAAGTATCATTAAAAGGAATTGATTAGAAAAATAATAAAAAATATTATTTTATAGAAAGTCAAATAAATTGAATAAGCCACAAAATGAGAATTTTTATTACAAAGCATTTAAATTAAATTAATTTGGATTTTATTTAATTTCGAATAAATTTAATGGCAAAAAATTAATTAATCTCTGAATGTTGGACAGAATAATGATACTGCTCAATAGTCTCTTCATCTTGCTATATAAAAATTTGAGCATTGAAGGCAAACATTTGAAATATACGAGGAAAAAGATTTTGAAAGCATTTTCAAATATCACAAAAATTAATCATTAAATTTTAAGGCCTATAAATTCCATAATAATTTATATATTCTCTCTCACATTAATTGTTGTAATTATTTATAATCTTATGAATATTTTAATTGATATAACGCATCAAATGACACCTCAATCAATTTCAGATAATCTAAAATATATATTACAAATTTTACTTATTAGTTGGTTTTGGAAAATAGAAAATAAAAAACCGCCATAATAGATATATTTGAAATTTTTCATAGATACAAATAATGTCTGATCTATTAAGGCATAAGATCTTGATTGCATTTAGTCAGACACTTAATTGAGAAAAACTTTTGCGTTAATTAAAGTGCCATGTTTGGGCTTTGCAAGCACATTTGCACGGCATACAATTTGAACATGGAATGTGATAAATTTTTTCGAAGCATCATTATGACTTGATTTATGTAACAATCTTTAAATGATACTTCAAAAAATGGACAATTTAATTTAAGTCGAGAATATGAAATACAAGTTTAGACAATAAAAATAGTTGTAATTATTAAGGAAATTAAGAAGGTTATTCACTAAAAATCTATAAACCTTGTAACAGATGGTCAGATAAACAGATGGAATGGGCAGCCTTAAATGAGAATCAGATAGACCCTTATTACAAAAAAATGTGAATCTGTTGCAAACATTTCTAACTTCTGCATAAATTTACAATATCCCGTATCACAATTAAGGTAGAATAATATCATAAATTGATGGCAGGTGCATAATCTTCATCTCAATAGCAGAAGCATATACACACAAATAAATAAGATATCTAAGAATTTCGGAAAGCCATTTTTCGCTAGTTTATGGTCTGATACTACTTGGTCTAAACAAATCCTTGGCGTAATTTTTAACGATAAATTGGAAATACCACAACGGACTAGAGTACGCCACACTACTAGAACCTGTGAGGCATTTAGGATTGAAAAGCATAAGGGTTCGGTTAGAAAAACTACGTAGAGAATTGAGAAAATTATGCCTTCATATAACACACACATAACAGTGCAGCATTTATCGCGAACAGTTCTTTTGTCATGAGACTTAATGGGTAGTTCTTGAAGGAGCACAGCACGACGTTTAAGAGGGTTTTTTTTTTTCAGGGTGATGGCCTCAGATGGCCTTAAAGTTTTTAAAGCTTTTACTCTCATTAAGAAAAATCAAAAAAAAAAAAAACGCAAACACACGCACACACACACATACACATTTTTAGACTCTACATGCAGCACTTAATATAAAAACTAAACTATAAAATAAAAATAATACAAGTAAGAAAATTTGAGAAATGGATGGAGCAGAAAAGAAAAGAATAGAAAAAATTTTAACGTTGTACAAACTGAATTCCCCTTCTATTCTTGTTCTTATTTTCCCACAATTTTCATTATATATATGTGCATCTATCTATTTATGTGTGTAGTGTGTATATGTGTTTGTGTATGATGAATGAAAATGTGGTTAAATGAATCATTGTGTGTGTTGGTGTGTTGGTGTGTGTGTGTTTATAGCAATAAATTTTCAAACAATCAAATATATGTTTATAGAGTTGGAGGAATTTCTCCATTATTTTTTTTAAATCTATCTCTATCTCTGTCTCTCAAAAACAACATTTCTCGCTGTTTTATTGTTTTTTCCTTTTCTTTTTTTTTTTGAACTTTTTACTTTTCGCTTTTTGCTTTTCCACATGTTCAGAGCATGTAATTCATCAGTGTTGAGGAACAGTTTATAAAGCAAAAAAATAAAAATAAAAATAAAAAATAAAAAAATTTATATAAAAAAAAAAGAAAAAAAGAGAGAAAATGAAAAATGAAAAGTGCTAAAAAAAGGACATTTGAAAAGAATGAAAATGTAAATGAAAATGAAAACGATAACGATAACGATAACGATAACGATAACGAGAAATGAATATGGCAAACAGTAGTGTGAAGTTGAGCGAGAAGCAACTTTGCGTAAAACATTTAAATGAACAATGATATTAAAACACAACATTGATGAATGAATAAATTGATGGATGGATGAATGAATGCCATAGCTATAACCGAACAACAATAATAAGCATATATAAAATTTCTTTTATATGCTTTACACACACACACACACACACACACACACACACACACACACGCACACACACTCAAATTCACAGTCACCCATTAATATTAAGTTCTTTAAATATTAGACCAAACAGAAGATGAAAAAAGAAAAAAGGAAAAGTGATGCCTAAAAAGCGGCTTCAATGAGCTTGGACAGAAACCTTAAACTACATTCAGGTGTATCCCTTTTGCTTGTACAATTTTAACAAGCAAACATTCAAAAAAAAAAAACCTTTTGTACATTTTTATACGTTTTTATTGTATGGAACTAACTCAAAGGGCCAAATGGAGCAATTAGCACAATAACAACTGAAAATTTTCTTCAATAGTCAACGGAAATTTTTCATATGGAATTATGATGAGAATGATGTTATAGCAACAACAACAAAAAACAAAAGAAAAAAACATTGCAATATCTGAAACTTTATTTTTTTTCATTTTTCGTGTTTTTTTTTTTTTTTAAAACATTTTCCAAATAAACTTTAGCACTTTTAAAGCAATAAAATTGGTCTTAATGGTTAAATTGAATTCAAGTGATTCATGCATGAATCACTGAAATGTATGAAATAATTTTGAATGCCATAAGTGAAACCATAAATTGGGCTTATCGATGGTTTGGTTGGGTTCGATTTCCTTTAAATAATTAATCAAATTTTGTAAATCGTTAAATTTCAAATTAACAATAATTTTTCAAAGTAAGGAAATTGCATGATAAAGATTTGTCGAAAATATTGCGCAGGAGTTACTTTTTCCTTGTTTTGATACTTTGTAGTATATCAATTTGATACTTTGTAGTATATCAAGCGATTTGTGAAATGCGATCTATGGTTAAAAATTTTTTATTTGATATCACTTTGTAACAAAAAGATTGACGAATCTTTCTGTCACATTGTCCTTCTTATCCATCTAAATAAAATTACAATTTGTATCAGATGAAAATGTTGGCCACATTTACAATTCCATTCGATCTAACAAATAAATGATTTATTGTGTTATCCTTGCTGAAATACTGCGGCCGATTTCACTTTAATTCATCATCTTGATCCTGCGTTAAAAGTACTTACTTTAAAAGTACTTTATTCTTTAATTTTTTTATTTAGGCCCAAAAAGAGATTGAAAGATATAAAGAGAATTTCTCTGATCTAAGTGATCGCATTTTTTTCTTTTACTATTTTATCCAAATCCAATTGATTTAATGGCGCCAAATGGCCAAATTTATGAATGTTCTAACTATTGTCATTTCACTTCCTTTGCTTTAGACGATTTTCATTCAATTGTTTTTAAATTGCTTTCTATTTTGGTTAAAATTGTTATTCGATTTAGGAATTTTATTTCATTTCTTGCTTGGTCACATAGTAATACCGTAAACAATATTTGACATGCCTAAAAGACAGACCTATGTCAAGACTTTTGAATTGTTGCTGGAAGTGAACTATAAAAAATATTTCTAACATCCATGAAATTTTTGAACATCATAAAGAGCACTTAGGTACAAATCATTTAAGAAACAAATCATATGAATATGTGTTGGATGAAAGAAAAAAAAATCTTATTCTCTTTGCTATTCATTCTTTTCAGAAGTGAGTGCATGCTCCAGTTGTGATACTTTTTATTTCAATTTCATTTGCCGTTCTCATTTCTATCTTGTTTGATTTCATTTAAGTGTTTACTTTACATTCATATATCATGTACATATATATATATAAAACTTTTATACATATGTATTTGTATAAGATTAAATATTCGTATAAGTTTACTTTGTTTTTTGCACTCTCTATCACTTGTGGAACAAACTCACCTTTTATTACATCGATCTGCACAAAATCACTTTACCAATTGTTTTACGCTTGGCCTTCTGTCTATCCATCTGTCCAACCAACTGTCCATCTATCTGTCCATCCCACTGTACATCTAACTGTCCATCTGTCCAACCAACTGTCCAACCAACTGTCCATCCATCTGTCCATCCCACTGTCCATCTAAATGTCCATCTGTCCAACCAACTGTCCATCCATCTATCCATTCAACTGTCCTTCCAACTGCCCATCCATCTGTTCTGCCATCTATCCATCCATCTGTCCATCCATCCGTCCATCCATCTGTCCATCCATCTGTCCATCCATCTGTCCATCCATCAGTCCATCCATCTGTCTGTCCATTCATCTGTCCATCCATCTGCCTATCCATCTGTCTGTCTGTCTGTCCATTTGTACTCTGTTTATACAAAATTTATTAATAATTTTATTCAAAATGCTTCACCTTTTGAACTATTTGAACTTTTGCTTTATAACTAACTTTTCACATCACTCGTTAGAAATTTGAAATGGCGCATTTTTTTTTTGAACTACAAATAATTTTCCTGACTTTTCTCAAGTCCATTAAGCAAAGTGTTGCATTTGAGAGGGTATTTTGAACTTCGACTAATTATAACATTTTTACTCGTTTTTTGCTCTCTTTTGTTTATTTTTTCTATTTACCAAATTTTATGTTGCTTATTATTTCTGCATCGTACTTTTCTCTCGTATTTGTTTAGAAAATCTTCAATGCTACAGATATTTACAGGATGTTAAATGAAACATTTTGTATGTATGTTTTTGCTAAATTATTTTTTTCCTTTTTCATTTTTGCTGTTTACATTTTTTTACAATTTTATTTTTGATTTTTTATCGTCGTTTGTTTTATGCTGAAAAGAATTTTAATGCCCCTTCTTCATTTATATATGTGGCCTTTTTATTCCCAACTACTTTTTTTTTCTTCTCATTTCTTCCTCATTTGTTTGGCTAACTTTTTTTTTATATGGTTTTATTTGCTTTTCTATTTGTTTATTTATTTGGTGTTTTTTTCTTTCTTTATTTATTTTTTTTATGTTTGTTTTTTTTTTTTTGAAGCTTTAGCAATAATTTACATTCATTTAATATTCTAAACATTGAAATTTTTCATGTTTTTTTTTTGGAATTTTTTTTTCAAAGATTTCTTAACATAACATTTTATTAAATGCCTTTGCGCGTTCTCTTTCAACTTCATTTAAATATTTATTGTCTTAAAAATGTGAAGTATACGTCAAGTATGCTATTTCTGCCATGTCCAATGGCTTAGACCAAGCGTAGGAAGGATTAGAGCTTAAAAGTTTCGATTGTATGTCAATCAATTCATTTCATCAATTTAAACTCATTAAATGCCTAAATATAAATTCATATATTTAATTGTTTGGAAATTTTTTCATTATTTTACTCAAAAATACCACCAAGAAACATTTAAGTTTTATGATTATTTAATGGCTCATTTTGATTGAACATCTTAAAAGAGATCAAAATTTGTAAAAAAAAAAAACTTTCTCGTGGAACAAACAAACTCTTGAAAATTTGAACTTTTTTTTCTAATGCTTTGCAAAATATTAATTTGTTATGTAACATAAGTTAGGGTTTTGTTCCACTGATTTATTTATCGGTATTAACCTGAATTTTTGTTACGAAATTTTTCAAAAAAATTCCCCATTAATTTTATAATCAAGGACGAAGTATGTTATTTAATGCTTGTTGACAATCTATTTTTTCAAAAAAAAAAATTTTTTTTTACATTTCTCATTTATTTTAATTAAAAATTTATGTTACATTCCTTTTGTGTAATTTTACTAGCACTTTTATTTATTTATTATTCAGCTTTTTTTCCCCGAAAAGTTATTTATTCCGGTTTCACTTGACATGCATTTGCTTTAGATTTAAAACTTAAGTTGGGCGATTTTACTTTTCTGAACACTTCTCAAATAGAAATCTCTAAAATATGTTTAAATTTTTTTTTTTTTTCAATTCTTGCAACATTTTTGAGGATTAAATGTGATTCTTGTGATTAAATGTGATTTAGTAACTGCCTATTTGTATGACATTACGCACAGATAGATAAATTATATTAAGGTCATTTAGAGTTCTCGTTTTTCAAAAAAATTCATTTAATATAAGGAGACTTTTTTTTTCAAAAATTTATTTTTATTTAATATGGATAATTCTAACGGCATCAACGCAGTGATTCTAACTCAATCGATATAATAACAATTCGGTCTATTTAACACGAACTCTTAAATACTTTAAAACACTTTAAAATTTGAGTAAAACTTCAAGTTAAGAAACTTGAAAATTATTAATTTTAAATGAATTGAAAAGTTTTCTTATATGGAAAATATTAAAAAAAAAAAATGCTTCGATCTAGATCAAAATTATCCATAATTATTTTCTACATAAAATAGCTGCGCTATCATTAATTTCTATTAAGAAAATTTTCGATGTTATCCACATTTTTATATGAAACCTTCTTGCGAATTTCATTAAATTTCATTAAACATATTGCGATAAACATGGCATAAAAATCGATCGATGTTATAAATTCATTTTTAAATATTACAAACATCGGCACAAACTTAGAATTTTGAATATATTTTTTAACAGAAATTGGTATAACCTTATTTGATATCATATAAAATAAACGTGGAAGAAAATATGGTCCAGATCAATTAATTTTTTGAAAACTTTGAACCCTTTGAATATAAAAGATTTATCAAGTATATTCAGAATTACACATTTTTTTTAGCTTTTCTTTTGACTTTTAATTCACTTACTTTGCCTTTTACAGCAAAGCAAAAAATTTAAGAATCGTTCCCGTTAATTTATAAAGTTCTTTCTGCTTGTATACAAAAATATGCCAGGCAATGGTATGAAGCAATCAATCTTCTTCATTAACAACAGCATTTGTTAGAGTAACAAAAACCATGACAACTGATGTTATGAAAAAGTCATTCATAATATTTGTGGAATATGAAAACAATAGAATGTAAAAATCGCATCAAAATTTCAATTCAATTTGAAACGTATGCCTGAGAAAATATAAAAGGTAACAATAACAAAATAAATTAAAAAGAAAAGAAAAATAAATTAAGGGGCAAAACAGCTGACACGTGCTTTTTTCGTAAGTTTGTGGATTCGTTCATGATGTATTTGACGTTCTGCATTTTATTAAATATGATTTCCTCACATTTACATTTGTAATGAAATCCTTGAAGTTTACAAGAAAGATATAGCAAAGAAGCTAAAAAAAAAAAAAAAAAAAAAAAAAAGAAAAGGAAAGGAAATAAATAATAAAGAAAAATTAAAACAAAACATTTGATTGCCAGTTTAAATTAAATTTGAAAAGCATAACAGAACATAACACAATATAATGCCACATTGAACTTGAATGGAATATAATGGAGTAGAAGGGCATATTGTGGAATATTATAGAATGAAAAAGGCCTTGAATAGAAATCAACATAAATAAATTTTATTGTAAACTGCTGCAGAATAAAGGATGGGTTAGAAAAATTTGACTTTCTTTATAAGAAACAGTAAAAAAAAACCACGCCCACATTTAATGAAAATATTTCAAAAATTATTAATTGTAGTTTGTATCTGTAGAAAATTTCTACAAGTGCCATATAAAACCTTAAGATATTTCAAATGTTTATTCAACTTTTTGGAATGATCTGCTATACAAATTTGTTGCATCCTGGATCACAAATTTGGCAAAATGTTCAAAATAAAAATACGAGTATCATTTAATAATAAAAATTTTCTAATAATTGTTTTAAAAAAATCATAAAATTAAAGTAAAAGAGTAGAAGAAAGTTGTAAAAAATGAGCATAAAAGTAGGCAACAATTTGATGATGTTTAAAGTATGAAATGTCAATAAAAATTTAAGAAAATATCCAGCTACATGATTTTATGATATTAATGGACGAAGGACGGTGTGGCATACTTGAAAACATTTATTATAATCTTAAATCATTTTAAGTGCTTATTGACACTTTCAGCCACTTTAAATTTTAAACATCATAAAATTTCATTGACTCAATCGCTGCCTTTTACATGAAATGTATCATTAACTTTGTAAATATATTTGTACATAAAATATTGTATAAATATGTATGTATGTAAATAATAGAAGGAAAATTTTGTATAACAAAAAGTATTATTAGCTGGTTGACTGTTAACTGAAATCTGCTTATTGCTCTCATTTCATATCAAAATTCTACTTTCTAACTGAAGTATTTCATTTGATATAAAGTAAAGTAAAAATTAATTTATGGTATACGGCCTTGAACTACAATCACAAATCAAATTATAAATTACTGTTATTGCCATTATAATTGTTATTCTGGCTACGATTACTGTTGTTTATTACATTGCATTGTATTGGTTAAGTAATAAGTGTTACAGGATATGCTATAGAATCCATTTCTATAGATTTTATGCTTTAGAAATTGCCTTCTAGGGGGTTACACAACCGCTAACATTTTGAAATTCATTTGTATAATAAAGATAACAACTGATTCATTCTAATGATATACAAGCATTTCAAATCTTAACAAATTACCTTAAGTAACTAAATTATATAACAGCTACCACAATCATGTTTGATACCTTTATAAAGTAACAGGCATTACGATACTTGCGTTAATGTAATAAACGATTTTTGAAAAAAAAAAAAAAATTAATAAAACCATAAAAAATGAGATAATTAAACGCATCAATATAGCTCTCTAAAGTGTAGATTATAATGGAAAATGGTAATGATGATGGTATATGGCCCCTAAAAGTATGCATTGTGTATTTTATAATTGAATAAAGTAGAGTAATCTTGAAGCAGCCAATTTTATACTTTCTCCATGAAATCGTTTATACACAAAGTGATATTATTTCATATTATTTTTAAAACCACTCAATTGTGGTTTGTGGGAAATTTTTTTTCTTTTTTTTTTTTTTTTAATTGAAATAAATTGCCATTAAAGTGTCCAAGTAGCATTGTAATATAATACAGAGAAGATGGCATACTCATTAAAATTTATTCTCATATTCGGACATATGAACCTTTTGGGCATTCAATTGTAGTTATCAGGGAATATATGTATATATAAATATTATAATTAAATGATATTTCAAGCCAATTGCATTTTTATTATAATAATATATAAAAATTTCATATAAATATCAATATAATTGTAAATATATCTCAATTTTTCATTCTATCTATCTTTTTCTTTATATCTATCTCATTGTCTACTTAACATTATCTCTAGATATAATTTCCTTTAGATGTGCGTTTTACATAATAAAATAAAATAAAATTTTACAATATAATCGTAGAAATATAATATTAAAAATATAATACGATTCGGACCATAATCACAAGTGTCAAATATTATTAATAATCTCGTATACTTGGTTAATTTTCATTTCATTTTCCTTTACAAACTACATTTACAATTACATTTACTTTGATGATTTTATGCATCTATAAATTTATGCATACGTTAGTGTAATTTCCATTAAATTGTTACTTAGTTGTATTTGTATTTTATGCAAGCTTTCTTTTTTCTCCCTATATCTATCCATTTTCTACAAGTTCGTAGGTATACATAATTTATCAATACATTTGTAACATTTCAAACAGAGAGCTGAAAGCCTTAGACGTTAGTCCGTTTATAGAGTTTTCTATTTTTTTTTTTTTTTATAACGATATGGCCACATTTTTCCATCTGCGTCATCAGATAAAAAATTTAGATATCATTATGAAATTGAGCAGAAACATTTGACGATATTCTATATGGATGATTATTGAAAATGAAATTGAACCAAAATCGATTAAAAGACACGCCCTTTTATTTCATTTTTTCCATTTTATTTCATTTATTTGTCCTCAAATTGCAGCCTTTCATTTTCAAGATAGTTTAATGAAATATGGTGGAGAAAAATGTAACATTGGCCCAGCGTTGAAATCTATTGAAACTAATTAAGAGTGGACTTATTTTAAGACAATTATCTGTATTATATAAAAAGATGGAAAAATGGAAAGATGGAAAAAACATTTATCCATTTTCTACATTTGAATAGTTAAAAAGTTTGACGAATATGGTCCAAATGGCTCTCGCATAATGAACTTTTTAAAATATTCAAAAATTGCAATATTTTACTTTTTTCGGTTTTCTAATTCGAGTTTTTTTGATTTTTTAAGTACAATCAATAAACTTTTGTAAAGCACATAGAAGTCGACTATAACTTATATTTTCTGTATAGTATTACGTATACTATAACGGCTTATTATAACAGTAAATATGATAACAGTTATGTAAAGTAAAGCTAGAGTAAAGAAGATATAGAGACAAAGAAAAAGTAAAAGAGATGGATAAAGGAAAAGTGATGTGTATAAAGACCAGAAAGATTTATTATTAGCACGCATGTCGTCTGATTATAGGTTGCTATTGTTGCTATTATTTTTATTGTTGCCTGCATATTTGTGTAAGTGTATGTATGTGTGTTTTATATTAATTCATAACTCATAAATATTATCTCTCTATTTGGAAAGATAATGTCATATAGTAACAACACAATGCATATAAACAATTACTTAACTTGTCTCGAGCAAGTGCATCGTTCATAATAATAATGTTATTATAAATGTTGAGAATACAACAACTACAAAAGTAGGTCTCAACTCTACAAGCAAAATAATGTATAAATCCAAGAAGAAATGAACTTGAATATTTGAACCTGATTTACCTGAATGGCAGCACGAGCACCCCGACTTATAGCTGGCATAACACTCGTATGGAGAACACATTGCTTTTTTTGGCCGTATGTCATGCCATCTACATGATAACAATTATCGGGATTTAAATCGATCATTTCAGAATATGGTTCAATAGTTGCATTTTGTATGGTACCATTTGTGATCAAACTATTAAATTGTTCGTCATGTGTTGTAGTGAAATTACGTTTTCTAATTACATTATTGGATTGATCTAATGAAGTCATAGCAAAGAAAGCGGGACTATTATATTTATCGGTGAATCTGTCGGAACGGCCAGCCGTTGTTACACCAATTCGTGTTTGGCGACCCTTGTAGGTGGCTCGAACAAAGCGTGATAGAATTTGAAGATTCTCTTCAACTGATGGCGTATGTAATTCAGTTTCGTTTAATGGTATTTTAAATGAGTCGGGTATTTCGATAGAAACTGCAAATCTTTTGGTATTATTTAATGTTTGAACGTAGGGCTCATAGCGTGGCATATACTTTTCCTGTTCTTTAAGTAATTGTTCACGGTCCCGTTGACGTTGCATTTCCTCACGTTTGCGTTGCCGTACACATTTCGGCGATTCCGGGTTACGTATGCATGGCGGTAATTTTGTCGGTTTTGTTGGTCGTCGCGCAATTAGCGTGGTCATACTATTACTTGGCACGTACTGCTGCGCTGTTCTTATTGCAGCACCTGTTGTTGCTGTTATTGTTGCTGTTATTGTTGCTGCTGATGCTGTTGCTGCTGATGCTGCTGATGCTGCTGGTGGTGTTGCTGATGCTGCTGCTGCTGCTGCTGCTGCTCTATTGATTGTAGATTTAGCCGTTGTTGTAGTGCTTGATGTGAGTTTTGTTGTCGTTGTTGATGTTGTTGTAGACATTATTGTTGCTGTTGCTGTTGCATGCGCTGTAACTGTAGCTGGAGGCCGAGCCGTATCCGCAACCGATTTAATTAGTTTTCGCCTGTCATTTCTTTCCTTATTTTGATCGTTTAATAATAAAACTTGCGGAACTATTGTAATTTTATCTTTAAGATTTGGATGAATTGGTGAAAAAAATTGCTCTAAATTGTCCGTTCCACGATTAACATTTTGATTGTTTTGATTGTGATTATGATAATAATTTTTAAATGGGGGCGTTTGCGGTATTCTACTATTAACACTAAACGATGATTTTCTAGTTGGTGGCATTATTGGTGCTGAGTATTGAAATATTGATTTAAGTGGTTGTCGCGTTGTTGTTGTTGTTGTTCTTGTTGTTGCTATTGTTGTCATTTGACTTGCATTATTACGCTGCAAACTGGGGAAAACAACAAATTTCGATTGAAATGTGCTGTCATGTTTAGTTAAATTTTGTAAAAATAATATGTGTTTTTTTAAATCTTCAATATTGGACGCAAATTCTGGTGTGGCTGGAGTTGTTGATTTTTGTGTTGTTGATATAAGTGACCTTGTTAATAATGCTGTTGCTGTTTGTGCTGCCATTGCTGGCGTTTTTAATGGTGTTTTCGTTTTTGTTGTTGCAGTTGCTATTTTTGTATTTGTTGTAGTTGAACGAAATGCTGCCTGAGACCATCGTGGATCAGGTGATGCATTCTTTAATGCCATAGGTACTATAAATTTACGATCCTCATCTGTTAAACTTGCTGGCAGACCATTTTCATCGGTATCTTCATCAAGCAGAATAATCTGTTTTTGATCCATCTCCTCTTGTATGGGATGTAAACGACGTTGCGCTATCACAGCCACATTTAATGGTGAAACAGTTACTTTTTTTGTAAGATTCGCTTTCACAAAGCCTGTCGCAGAATCTCTAAGATCGACCGGCTTAATAAAGGCTCCTAATTTTCTTACACCCTCTTGATGCATAAGCGCCTGCTCATCTTTGGTGATATTCAACGGTATACTATTATTCACCAATACTTCTAATTCATTACTAAATTCAATAAACGGGGATTTAAGGCCCAAACATCTGAAACAGAAATAATAATATAAAAAAAATTATATTACGTAAGAGTTCGTTATTATTTTCATAATGGAATGGGCCACCAATTTTACAAGAAAGATTGTAGCATGGAACTCATTTATTAAAATTTAGAATGAACATTACATCAGTTAGCAGAGTAGACATGAGCAAAGTTAAATAGGCCGAAGGATAGAAAACTTAAAGCTCAAAAAAAAAAACAAGTAAAAATATTAAAATCGTTCGGAGCCGCCTCTTAAGTACCCAACATCATTTTATTTTTGCTTTGTGAAAATAATTTGAAAGATTCGTTATATTGCAAACAATTTAAAAAATATGGATTGGTCTAGACCAAATTTGGTATATATATTTTTTATGTCAAAATGCAAAACAGAGTTAATTTTTTTTAAAATATATTTAAAATTGCAACATTTGTCCTTATAATAATTTTTTATAATGATTGGTCGTAAAAATGGTTCGATTTTAAACATTTGGAATGGGCTTATGCACTAAAACACAACTGGGTATCGAATTTCATTAAAGCATCTCAAAAATTGCGATCTGTAGCTCATTAATAAAGAGACAAATGTACAGGAAAATGAAAGGATAGACAATATTCAATATGTGTTTTACATGCATACATGCCGTGAAGACCTAACTGCATGGTACACAATTGTACAATGAGCGCTAGCGTTGGTAATCATCTACACTTCGTACATATTACCGTTACGATTAGCTTCCAATTTAAAGCTCGTATAGCACCTTATATACAAAGCTTACCCTTTGATATCCAAGTTCGGAGTCTCTCTATTACTCCTTGGCTTACTTTGGTTAGCTAAATAAGCCCACCCATCTACCCATTTTATTCGGGAAATAAGACCCTGCACGACAAGCATATGTATGTTTGAACGAGCTACGTCCGCGATATGGGCACCACAGCCCCCACGAAGCCCACTTCAATATCACCACCAGAGGCTTTATCAAAACTGATGATCCCGTGGTACCAAATTAAATTTTTGGTCCAATCTCGTGACTCATGAAGCCCACTGGATGGCCGGCAACACCAACGACCACCTCATGAGCCACTCCCAGTTAAGCAGGTGCTTCTCGGGACTGGTTGCCCCCATGGAAAGACAAACAGACATACATTTGTAAGTCGATTCAGTAAGTAATTCCTAAGTATAGTCTTTCTGAGTGTTACACACTTTCGCGCAAACCCTATACTTCAAGTGGTGTTAGGTAAAATTATTTCTTTTGTTAAACAATCAGATGCCTGTATTAGTGACAAAAATATTCCATAAAGGCACCTTAATAATTCAATCTCACAATTTTTAATTGATAAGTATTGTATTCAAACTAAAGGAGCAGAACTATTAGAAACGTAGCCTACAGGAAACTGAATAGAATTCGACGGACTCTAAGGAATATCGTATTCGAGATAGAAAAATTTCAACAAATTTGAAAAACTCCCAATAGATCTAGAGCAACGCGAACAGAGTTGATCGAAACTGAAAAGACCTCAAGGGATCCAATTAAAGAGAACACGCCCTTCAAGCCATATTACTTGTGCCTTTGATGTATAAAGATATTAATTAGTCTTACATTATAAATGATGTGAAATCAAAAAAGTAAAATATTAATAAAATATTCAAATTATCTGACTTTATGATCCACGCAATTACTTTTAAGTTATTCCGAAAGAGTTTACTTTGCTGCACTCAAATTTCTTATATAATTAAATAGATGCATTTATTTAATTTCATTCAGTTTGTATTAATAACTAACATATCGTGATTCCACTTTCTTATAAAATGCTCTAAATCTCGCCTTTTATCATTGAATATTATCATTATTGTTCTGGTGGGTGTAACAAATTAATTTTAGTCAATTGTCATTACAATAACACAATTAAAATCATTCTAGAAACCATAATTTCCAATTTCAATTCCAATTATGATATCTGTAATATTTCTTTATATATATTCATTTTGTCATTCTGTATGTAACACATAGAAGAAAGCGTACGTACATTCTTGATCAACATTCAATTCTGAATCGATTTTAAACATATCTATCTGTCTGTCCGTCTGCCCATATACTTTTAATATACTTCTGGTCGCAAAATTTAAGATTTAGGCCTCAAAATTTTGTAGAAATATTACAAATTCTTACACTTGGATCTGTATTAAAAATAGGCAAAATCGATAAAAGGAAACCGCCCACAGCATAACGTAAATTGAGAGCTCTTCTCCTTTTTACTGCAAATTTTCATTCTAGAAACATAAAGCTGAAATTTTGTGCCAATATTAAGACCATTGTTCTAAAATGTCCATAGAAAAATCATGTCTACATGAAATTATACAGTATCAAATTTTCAATTTTTCATATTTACGATTTTTGATGTATTATTCAAAAATTGAAATAATCTCTCTATCGTAATCGCAATTGTTTGTTTGGTGGCATTTGTTTGATGGGTATTTAAGACTTTGGCCCCAGCCAAATATAATTTTCTTCTCTTGTTTGCCATGCTTATTATTATTGATGGCCGCCCATTAATGATCATTGTCAATTTCGGATATGTGATATTTTTAAGCCCAACATACGCTACCTAACATGACATGACATTATAATAAATTATAATATTATCTTCACTAATATCAGCATATATCGGTACTTTGCGAAAAGTGGAAGAGTCAACAGCAAGAGAAGCAACAGTAACAGTAACAGTACCAGTAACAGTAACAGTAACAGTAACATCAAGTGCAAAAGTAACAAAAATAGGAAAAAAAATGTCTGAATAATATAACAATCATAAAGTAAAACTGGTTTAGAGAAGTTGTGTAAAGCCGACATTAAATAATGATAAAGGGAAATAAGGATTAATTTTTTTGTTTCATTTGCTTCGATTTTCATATTTTGCATTATTCAAGATTTATATAACAAAACATGTAAACCACAAACCCACAACTAAACATTTGCATATATCGAATAATTTATCGAGCAAGTCTTCCATTTGATGCATGAATGTTTAAAACAGTTTTAGTGATAAATTTCCAGATGGAAAGGAAAATGTAGCGAAGTGAGGAAGGAAAGCAAAATTTTACCTAAGTTTCCAGATAAAATAAGCAATATAACTAAAAATATAATTAGCCTAGGAAATTCTTATAAAATCTGCTCAATAAAAAGCAATTAAAATTTTAGATAAAATTTGGGGCGTTTGTTGGCCCAACGTAAGAAATCGTGAAAGATCTTTTTTTGAAAAAAAAAAAAAAAAAGTTCATATACGAAAATAATAACAAAAATTTTTTAATATTTTGTAATAAATATTGGAACGAAATTATAATTTGCCATAAATAATAAGTGTATCAAACTAAATCCAAATCGATCTATTTCTTTGAACTTTCTTTTATATAGAGAATTTTTCAAATAAATTGATTATTTATTAATAACTTTCTTTTTTAGTTTCTGAACTTTTCTTTATGGATTTTTCTAAATCCCATAGTTGACTTTGAACTCGAATTGGACCTCGACCTCGACCTCGTTATTAATCTCGATCTCAACTATACTGTTTTGACATGTTTTACAAGTTTTATTCTTTGATTCAATTTATAGATGATAAATTTATTTATAAACAGATCTATATAGGAACAACATCCATGAAATGTTTCAATTCCATTCCATTCCATTAAAATTCCATTCCATTCCATTCCATTCAATTCAATTCAATGCAGTTGAGCTCAGTTCAGTTTACTTAACTTCAGTTTAGTTCAATTCAGTTTGATTCATTATTCAATGGGCCATAGATTATTTGTGTATAAAAATAGGTCATTATGGTCATAATGGTGTCCACAATCACTTTACACTCTCATATATATTTATATTCATTTATACAATATGAATATTTTAATGAGTATAAATAATGTACATAGAATTTATACATTTAACTGTAAGCTCTTGCAATTATTTGTTAAATATTAAATTGAATGCAACTGTCATTTAATTTTTAAATGAAAAATTACATAATTAACAGAAGGCGAGAATGAAAATTTGAATGAAAATGAAAAAATTTTCATTTTTTCATTTTTTATTATTATTAAAGAGTTTCCATTTTTCGTTAGATAGATTTTATAGCCTTTTTGCAATTTTAACTGGGTGCGGTGGTTTTTCTTTTACAGTTATTTAACCAATAACTTTCTGTTACATGAACATTTAAATTGTCACAAAGTTTGTTTTTTTTTTGTTTTTATGCAAAGATTATACAATTGTGAAAATTATAGAATGCAAAAGAAAAAGGAAATGGGAACAGAAAAAGTAAAAAAACTCAATGAAAAAGTTACAAAACATTTTAGATGAATTTTTAAGTACCCTACATTAAGTTGCCAAAATGTATTCAAAAGATCAAGATCTGAAATAATAAGTTAAGAAAGCAAAAAGAAAAAAGAAAATTATGAGTTTCTGAAAGACTTGAAAAGTTAGTTATATAAAACTTATCTCAAAAAGTTGACCAATATCTATCTATAAAATTGAGCTTTATATTTTCATGGGAAATTTGCCAATGAACCAGCAACATATAAAATAACAAATGGACAGACATGCAGCCAAGCTTAAATCGAATCACAAAATGTTTCTGAATTATTTGTTATAATAAAAAGTGAGTTCCTATCGAACTCTTTATACCATATGCCTCAAAATACATCAAGAGAAGCCTGTACTCTGGCATTTATTATTAGATTCGGACAATCGCTTGCAATTCAATGACATTTATCTTATTTTTATATTGTCACATTATCATTTATATAATATATTTACAACAAGTTAACAAATAACTTAAAAAATCATTTCAAATGAAATTTATTTTATAATGATTTTTACAACAAAGGGCGGCATAATATTTCTCATACATGTCGCTCGCCACACACAAAAAAAATTTTTAACATAATTATGTTACATATTTCTTATACCCCAAAATATTATGGTATTCTAATATTTTCGTGGGGTGTTTGCAGATATTTCCTATTCACACAAATCTATTACCAAATTGCAATACAGTAAAATCTCCATCAATCTTGAGTTCAACATTTTTAAAAAGATTTACTTAATGTAAAATCAAAATCAAAATTTCAGCATATCCATAAAATGGCTTTATATTACCGATCGTTTTCAAGTTAAATTAATTGTTTATCGTCTTTTGTAAAATTAATGAATTCATTTGAAATTGATTTATTGGGCGCATAGCATATCACTTTGACAAATTTGGGTTAAGCATTAAATAAATTATAACAATTAATCGAGATAATGGACTACTTTAGATGTGGCATAAATGCCGGCGAAAATAATGAAAATGATGTGAATTTTAATGTGACAAAATTACAACTGAATCAAAATTTCATTGAGAAATAATTTAAGAATTTTAAAGGGTGTACACAAAAGATTTACAAATATCTGAATGTTTCATTCGACGCTACTTTTCTCATAAATAAAACGCCATACAAATAATTTTATTTCAAGTATCGTTTCCAATTTTTATATAATACGATTTAATCGTCTTAGAGGAGATTTCACTGTACAAACTTTGTGGGTACAATTTTGATATCCTACACAATTTGTGGTACAATAGAGTATAATTTCGTGCAGAAGAATGAAAAGGCCCATCTTTTATTATAGAGATGAATGAACTCAGAATTACTCCCTGATCCGATGTAAGCCTGCCTGTTCGTCCGTCCGTCTCAATAATGTCAATGTATTTTTATTATCAAACTACTGGTCGCAATTATTGAGGTATATTAGTGTAATTTGGTAAATGGGTGTACTTGGGTTCACAGACAAAATCTATGGAAAATTTTTAAAATCAAACCATTTTAATGACCACGCCCCATATAACATTTTTTTTTAAATTATTGTTATATAAAAAATTATTAAAATTTTAAATAGATTTTAATGTAAATTGAGGCTGAATTGAATTTTAACATGAAAATTGATCAATTTGGTCCAAATTGGCCATATTTAAGATCATTTCCCATAGAACGTTCCTTTCCAAAATGGGCTTTAATTTGTCATTTGATATAAACACCCACTTTGATCTTAGACTAATACATTTTTTGAATCTTGAATAAATTAAAAATTACAATTTTTTTCAATTTCACTAGCTTATAAATTTCTGAACTTAACTTGTAATTTGGACTTGTAAACGACTTCTTATCAAAGTCTTTACTTATTTTTATACATAAATTGCCATAATGCCATAAAATATTATTTATTTTGATACTACATTGAAATGATATTATGCCATATAAAATGTATGGATCCCCTATAACTTTATTAAGTTCTACGGACAATATTTACATAAATATATTTCTGTTAAAAGACCATAAAATTTTATAGAATAATAACCATAAAATTTCTATAGTTAACTAATATTCTAATTAGAAAATTTTTTTTTTTTTGGTTTTAGCATATTTTTGGTGATTTCATAGATTTATAAACCATAAATGTCAAGTGTAAAATTGAAGCCATGACCACGTTGCGATTTCAATTGTATAAATACAAAATTTGTACTTGGTCCGCCATCTTTAAGTGTTGCATAACCACCATTACCATTCGTATATTGATCAGTTAAAATGATTTGTGTTATAGTACGGCCATATAAATATTCATCAACCTTTGAAATTAAGAAAAAAAAAAAAAAAAAAAAATTTGAAAAAATGATAAAAAAAAAAAATATATCTCCTTTCAAAAGTTATGATACTTTTGGTTTATAAATGACATCTTTCGTTATGACACGCATTGGTTTTGATTTCTCTGTTATAATTTGAGTTATTAGATGTACATCATGTGGACTTCGATTACCCCAATTATAATTATGACTACATGATTCCAATGGATCGCTATCTTTACGTGCAATGCATGATACTGAAGTGGCAGTAGTTTTTATTGTTAAAAGTTGTTTCTATTATTATTATAAATATGATATAATAAAATGATAATTTTTGGAAAATTCGTTCCATTTATTTAAATTTTTATTTATAACAAAATAATTCAATTTAGATAACACTTCCTATCATATAAAATCTATGATAGAGAAAGAGCGTATTTGCACTGTTTTATATGAAACTAAAAATCTAACTAAAAATTTTTTTTGTTAAAAATTTATTAAACTTGACTTTCATTTCTATTTATATAATATAATATAATATAATGGATCTTCGAAAGTGTAAACGATTCTTTACTTAATCAGTTTTTCTGGCATACCCTACATTTTTATATATAATAAATGTTAAATAATTGATTTGTGCAATTGCTGTTTATTAAATAAAATATAGATTAGATTTCATACGACATTTTAGATTTTAGTTTATGGATTTTTTTTTTTTAGGTAATTTGTCCATGTACAACTACAAATCTATACAAATTGAGAATTTTTGTATTCTGATACAATTAATGAAAAATTTATGACATTTATTTACAACCATTTTTTGTCCAATATTTATCATATTCATGGTTGTTACTAAATGTAACAAATTGGAAAAAAATTTTGGATGGTTTAGGGGTTATACGGTAGTCGTTAGAAACATGCTATAACGATGATTTTTTTCTTTTTTTTTTTTTTTTTTTTTTTTTTTGTTGAATCATAATTTTTTGTTGTTTTGTTCTTTTTTTTCTGTATGTAAAATGACATGAAAAGATTGAATTGAAATCAAATGAGCGCTTACAAATTTCTATTTCTATTTTTATCAAAAATAGGCTACAACAACAATAAAAACAATAACAATAAGAACAACAATAGGAACAACAACTAAATTAAAATTTATAAATACAAAATGAATTTTCTTCTTTTGCTTTCTTCCTTTTTCTTTTTTTCTTTTTTTCTTTTGTTTTTTTTTTTTTTTTTTGGATAAATCCGATTAATGGAAAAGAAAAGAATACAGAACACTGTTGAAGTGATATATTTAGGAATATTTTCGTTTCAATCTAAAGTCCTATTAAAATTGTTAAAAAAAAAAAAAAAAAAAGAAACTTATACATTTTTTTTAAAATTTGTATAAATTACAATTCCATTAGAAGCGTATGGATTTTAAAAATGTATGAAATATCATTTTGTGAGCATATGAAACTTAAATAAACGAACAATACTTAACTGATTTAATTTTGATTAATTAACTTTTTATTAATAAGCCTCAAACATTGTGAATAGTTTCTTGTACTAGCAAATATACCAGAAACTCTAATTTCTATTGGAACAATTGTTTAAAAATTTATCTAATAAACAAGGATTATTTATATTTGTTTTTTCGGTCGGAGCCGACTCTTAAATAACCACTCATACTCACTATCGTTACATCTAAATACTTATCAAGACAAGCTCAAATTGAATTAGAAACTATCGATCGGTATAAAAAAAAAAATGTGAATGGTCCATTTAAACATCTATGAAAACTTTTAATACTTTATAGCAGGATCTAATTATGAATTGCTTATTTTAATAACTTAAAATTTATAAATGAAAAATTTTAAGAATTTTTTGCAATATCAAAATTTAGTTAAATGTATTTTTTAGAATGGTTTGTTATTGAAAGTTTCAATCAGAGTTATTTCAATGCCAAGTAAAAGGAAAACCAAAGAAATTGCCTTCATAATTTTAGATAAAAAATTTTATCTACGCTAAAAGCAATTAATTCAATTCATTGAAAAATTTGTCCATTTGTCCATGTAATTTTATATGAATATCTGCCCAAAAATATGCTAAGCATTTTATGTATAAATATTATAACATACGTTAAGGCTCATTTTGTCGAGATTTATGCTTTCATTTGCTAATTTTTTTTATTTTTTTTTTTTGGCTGAAACTAAAGTTTGATTTGAAACCCTTCAGTTGGGGTCACAAACCACCTTCTTCTGAATGTGTGTAACATCCAGAAGAAATTGGGACAGATTTCAATTTTTATTATGCCGCTTAAATCAGAATCATATTTTGATTCGATTTGAGCCTACCTGTCAAATGTAAATTTGTTTGGGTTTAATAAAATTTTTGCACATGGGTGAACCTTGGCTCAACAGCTAAGGTAAATGAGAATCTTTCTTTTTTTTTTTTTTTTTTTTTTTTTTTTTTTTTGAAAAAAAATCGTTATGTAAATAAAATGTACAATTTTGAATACATTTTATGTTAATCCAGATCGGTCCATTTTTTGACCTTCTTACTCATAACGATAAAAAAAAATGTTTATATGCCGATCGGTATCTCAAATCTCTGGTGCTTGTATCTCAAGTCTTGTATGGTGAAGTAAAATACAAAAAAAAAGAAAATAATCTAAAAATTAGGCGGCCATAGGAAAATGTAATGTTTTTTGAAGAGTTAAATCGATTTTTCCAAGAAATTCAAAAAATTTATGTAAAAAAAGGTTTTTTTTTTTATTTGTTTAATTAAATGAAGAGCCTAATGACGGATAGTGCATTTAATGTAAATATTAACAATCGGAATATTAATTTCATAGTTCATGAATGAGATAAATATTAAAAATTTGCTTAAGCTATTAAGTTGATGTCAAAATTGAATCATCGTCGTATCGTGTCTTTCGAATGCATTTCCATATATGATAAGTTTTTCTTCTCAATTAATAATGTTGATAAAATTATCGAGAGTACTTACTACCTCCAATCTAAGAAGCTCAAGTTTATCTATATTTATATAAAATTATTATTTTTTCTTTTTCTTGTGTTTTCCTTTGCAAGATAAGATAAATAATAAAAATAAAAAATAAAAATTAAAAAAAAAATTCAAAATAAAAATTGTAATAGCTTTCAAGAGAATAAATTTCCCTACAAATAAGAAACGAATGTCTTCAAAATAGTTATAACAGTACGAAATAATCATTTGATAATACGATATCGCGAAATCGAATTTATAACTGTTTAATTAATTAATTTCGTATAAAATGAAAATTGCTGTAATAACATTATTAATTTCAATTAGTTTTGTTTGCTACAATGATGGGCATAATGTAACCTGGGGCACATTTAATTACAATGATCGTCTATTGGCCCGTGATATTGTACGTAAAGGTAGCAGTTGGATGTCGACCTTAAGTGTAGATCTTATCTATCCACCCAAGGTAATGTAATTAAAATAATTATAAAAAATAATAAAATCAAATTTAAGAGATTATTTTTTTTTTGTAAATTGTTTTATGCCGCCCATACCAAAATAATAAAAATTAATTAATTAATTAATTAATTAATTAATTAATTAGTAATTAATTAATTAATTAATAATAATATTATTATAAATAATAATTAATTATACATAATTAATAATAATTAATTATAATTAATTAATTAATTAATTAATTAATTAATTAATTAATTAATAATAATTAACAATAGTTAATTAAAAATAAATAATTAATTATTAAATAACAACTAATTAATATAATCGTTAATCATTAATTAATTATTTGATTAATTAATTAATTAATTGATAATTAATAATAGTTAATTAATAATTGATTAATAATTTATTAATAAATTATCGTAAAACATTTTAGGGTCATTTTAATAATGCTATTTTGACAGCGGTACGTGTTTGGGATTGGGGCGGTCCAAAACATTTCACTTATACATCACTGGTAAATGGTGGGCCAGGTTATCGTAATGTTACCGTACATTTCAAATCTCAACGTGGCAAAGCCATTAATTGTACTGTTGAATATTATGGACGCTAATTAATTGTTTTAATTTTATTTATTTTATTATTCTAATATTTTCCTTTTGTTCTTATTGTTTTTATTATTGTTTTTGTTGTTTGTGTATTTTTTTTGTGATTTCAATTTTTTTTTTAATTTAATTAAAATTTCTCCATTATTGTTTCAACACAAAATAAAAAAAATAAAAATTCGATGCATGTTTTAAATTTTGACTTTGATGCGGCCTGCTTGTTTGTATATTTGTTTTGATTTAACTTTTTATATCTCCGGAATTAGTATGATCAAAAGCAAAAAATTAATAAATACAAGCATAGCAAAGAACAAATAAAGGAATTTTAATAAATTTATCAATTATAATTAACTGATTTTTGGACTTAAAGTGTCGGTTATTTGGTTAGAAATTGACATTAAAATTGAAATGAAATAAATTAAAAAATAAAAACGAAAATTTGTATTTGAAAGAAATAGAAAAAGTTAAATGATACACGGAAATGGAATTGAAAATTCTAATTTGATTTTCTTATCCTTTAACTTTATTTCAGTTTTTTACCTGTTACTTTCGACATTATTTATTGAACATTTAATTTAATGGCAAAAAAAAAAAACTGGAAGAATAAAGATAAAACAAAAGTAATTATAATACAATAATTAGAATTAGCATAATTATTTGGTTTAGGCTACATCTACTTTCTTTTATGGTTCTTCTTTTGGGGCTTTTATTTTTAAAATTATATTTTTATTATGTTATTTTGTATTAATTTTATTTCTTTGATTTTACGATTTATTGTATTGTAATAATAAGTAAAGTAATTTAAAAATAATTGCGATGAAAAAAAATTAAGTTATTTATTTCGTAATTATTTAATGAATTTATTAATAGCAATAAAAATAAAAATTATAAGAGTAAACTAATGAAATTGTTATGAACCATTTATGCCAAATACATTGAATGCATAATGCATGTTGCATGTTGCATGATGCAAGATGCATGTTGCGTGATGCATGTTGCATGATGCATGTTGCATGATGCAAGATACATGATGCAAGATGCGCGATGCATGATGCATGTTGCATGATGCAAGATACATGATGCAAGATGCGCGATGCATGATGCGCTATGCCAGATGCAAGATGCGCAAAGCATGTTGCATAATGCATGATGAATGATACATGTTGCATGTTGCATGTTGCATGATGCTTATACAATGTAAATTATTATTATGAATTTATTGAATAATTATTATTAAACTATAAATTATTAATTATTTGTAGTAAATTAAAAGAATATTTCTTATTTATTTGCCATAAATTTCTACACGAAACACTAAACCATAATTATATTGCGATTGTAGTTTTAGTGTAACAAAGTTGAAACCTGGTCCACCTGAATATATTGTTGCATGACCGCCTGTACCATTGGTCACTTGATCCATTGCTCTTATACCAGTTATAATACGACCATTCCCAATACCCTGCATATAAATATATTAATTAAAAAATTGTAATAATAATTATAAGAATAAGAATAAGATTGATATAATAAATTTTTAATCAATTCATTTTTGAAAAGGTTATAAATGCAAAATTGGATTTGTATCAAAAAAAAATAAGAATAACATAATGCATAAAGCAACAGATAAATTAAAAATTTGCATATATAAAATTTAAAATTTTTCTGATAAAGAATTTTTAAATACTGGCAAAATCACAATACCCAACACAAATTTCTTTTACTCTTAGAAAATAAAAAAAAAAGAACACTTTTAAATTGGAGTTCAGAACTATAAAATTTTTACTTAGCTAGCATTCATCTGTATCTCCATATATATCGCTATCGATAGCTTAATAAAAAAAAAAAAAGACAACCAAATACATGGAAAAATATTTGCTCAATCTCAAATGCCACTTTTGAATGAATGAATGAATTTATGCGTTTCATTTTGAGATGAATGTATTTTTCTTATTCTATTTGCCTGATATTTGCATGATAATCATTGATTTTCTAATTGTCCCTCTATTTATTTGTTTGATGTCTAACAATTTTCCTAAAAGCATACCAAAAGTTAAGAATTAACCTCTTTATACCTTCGAACAAGACTTAACTTTTAGTATAAGAATTTGCGCCTTAAGCAAAAGCAACAAAAAATTTCACAAAAATTTTTGAAATCCCAGAGGGAAATTCATATTGCGAGAAAAATGTAAAATTCCTAAAAAAAAAAAAGCCCTTAAAAATTAGAAAAAAAAATTTATTATTTAAAACCTCATACGCATGTTTCCGCTTGTAATCAAATTAATCAATCATATTGAATATGAAATTAAATATATGAAACGTAATTAAATGTATAAAAGGCAAATACAAAATGCGCGTCATTATATTACTTGTATTCATTGTATTTGGCCATGTAACAATAACAACACAAAAAAAAAAAACGAAAAACAGGAAGAAGATGAAAAAAAGAAATGAGCGACAAAGGCATAAAAAAAAACAAAAAATAAAAAACAAAAAACATCTCATTTTTTATTACGTATAACGTAAATGTTTTGTATGCATATGTAAGTTTGTACACGAGAAAATAAAAAATAAAAAAAAAAAAATAAAAAATACTCGAAACTTTGACCGTCATAATTGAAAGCAAAAAAGCATTATGGATATAAGAAAATAAATAGGAAAAACGAAAGAAAAACTTATGAAACGAAAAAAAAAGACACGTAACTAAACTAAAGTAACTGTTTTGTACAGTAATTAAATTCATTTTCATTTCTTCTTTTCTTCTAGTTTTTCTATTTTCTTTTTTTTTTTTTTTTTTTTTTGTTTTTTCGTTGGAGACAATTATTACACTCCTCATCCAGATATTTGAGGTAAACCCAGATCCTACAAAAAACATCATGGTACCGCTTTAAATTTTCAAATGATTTAGACATGTCTATCTATATGTCCGTCTGTCCATGTGTGATAAACATTATTTTGGTTACAAAAAAAAAAAAAGAGACATCGATTTCCAAATCGATCTCTGGTTCTTATTTTTTTTTTGGCCCAAAATTTATTATTTTTCGTTAAAAACTTGATAATTGAAACAAATCGAAAGTTGAAGTATTGAAGTATTGAAATCATTATTCTATAATGTTTGTATAAGCCTAATACAAATCTGTATAAGCCACGCCTACCTGAATTTATATAACTTCAAATTATCTGTCTGTATTATGGAATACCAAACAGTGTCTGGGTATCTAAGATACCGGTTTTTCTTATTTTTTTTTTTTTTTATAAAAAGTTGGTGACGATCTATGGAACATTTAGAAAATCATTTTATAACGTCGTTTTAGGATAATATTGTAGATCCAAATCAAACTAATCTAATCTTAATCAGTTAGATTTGTTTTTGAAATGATTTCAACAAGTTTCTCTAGAAATTCTAGACTCGAAAAAAATTTTGTCACCAACGATTGGACATTACTAAGAGGGAAAAGAAGGCGTAACTTTAAAGAGGATAACAATTTTTGTTTTTGCAAATTAAAATTTACCCATCAAAATATGACATTTTGATAAACACAAAATGTGACATTTTGACAATCTAAACTCAGACTGAAAATTGCCTCAGAAAGTTTTTTATGCTAAGAAATGCACTTTTTTTTTTTTTGAAATGCAAGTTTAGTAATTTATTAAAATTGCGAACTTGAATTATGTACTCAAATATTCGATGACATAAAGTAGGGTATTTAATAGTTAGTCTCTATGAACTATGAAACGTGGCTGCTTGATTTTTTTTTCTTTTTATTTGCTTTTATCACTAAATAATTTATTATGAATTAAGAATTTGTGTTTTTGCCAGTATTTAAGTTGGATTTTTTTTTCTTTTCTTTTTTTTTTTTTTTTTTTGAATTTATGTATTTTTGTTTTGAATCAGACGACTAGAGATAATAAGAATAATATCAAGTAAAACAAATAAGAATTTTATGTTTGATTGGAACTGAATTTTGGATACTTAATCATATCAGAATATACCATGATATTACGATTCAGAGTATGTTTCAGTTTTTCAATGGTATATGGGAAAGTGTAAACATAAGAAAGTGAAAATTTTGTATTGTATTGTTTTAAGTAGGCGTGGCCGATATGCAAGATTTTTGGACCAATAATTTCTATATCTTTTGTCGTTTTACAAATAATGAGCAAAAAAAAAAAACGATCAAATTTTGCTTTAAAAAAAAACTGAGATGTTCCCAGTTTAAATTACACTGTGGGCGTGTCCTTTGACCGATTTTACCCATTTTCAATATCAACCAATATACATAAACTTGTAATTCTTCTCTCAAATCTAAAGTCGATATATCTTCTTTTGTAAAGGCCGAGAAAAGGCCCATAGACAGATGGGCAGATGGATAGAAGGACAGACGGACATATCAGGCTATATCGTTTCAGAATTAAATGCTGATCCAGATTTTGTAGCATCTATGATGTTTCCTTTTAGGTAACAGAATGAGTATACCCCCAACTACCGTGGATGATGTTTTTTATAAAATATGGCAGCTAAATTTGCGATAAAAATTTTACTGAACTTTATATGCAAAAATGGACAGACTTAAAATGAGATGGAATCGATTGGTTTAATTGAAAAATAAATTACTTAAAAAAACATGTAAAAAAGAAACTTTAATTTGAAATCTTGAAATTTATAGGAATATTTTGAACGACTGAGAAAAGTCTGAGTGGAGGTATAAAATTAATCAAATCGTATCAAAAATTATTTAAGTCATGCTGTTTTTGTGGCATGTGATTTTTGAATGGTCTGCCCACACACACACACACACACACACACACACAACAGACACACATTGTGGCAGTTTTATTATTTTAATGAAATTATCAAACTTTTTTGATGTGAAAAATCGTAAATACACACACCCCACAAACACACACACACATACACACACGCAAGTGCACGAAATATGGCGGTTTATTTATTTATTTTTTTTTTTTACTTCTGTTTATTCTCTTCCTACTTTTTCATGCAATTTTATGTTACGATTATTATTTCTGTTACTTGTTAATATTTTGTATTTGCTTTCATTTTCCATATTTTCTCTTTTTTATTTTAATTTTTTTTTCTTACATTTTTTGGAAATTTAATTTCACGTTCCACATACTTTTCAGGCGTGGATGCATTAAACACTTGCTCGGCATGCAACAATTGAGCCGAATTCGATATATTTCCCCATGTACTCGATACAGCAAATGTGGTGGACAATCCCAAACAAGCGACAACAATCATCAATGTCCAAATGGATCCTATTTTCATCATCATTGTGTTCTAATAATCAATCGCTTAAATTGATGGACAGATGAATGAATGGGATGAATGGATGGATGGATGGATGGATGGATGGATGGATGGACAGATGAATCCTTCTCGATTCTAGGGCTTTTCAATTGGTTTTCTTTTTTTTTTTTTTTTGTTTTATGAGAATATTTTGTGACTTTTGCTTTGAGTTAGTGCAAAGAAATTTTGTGACAAAATAAATTTCTTCTTCTTCGTTCTTTGCCTTTTTTTTAAATTTTTCTTTTTTCTTTTAATTTTTTTTTTTTTTTATTAATATACGATTTTTGCAACGATAACGGTCCTTTTGTTTTATTTTTTTCTGGATTTTTTTTTTTTTTGGATTATTTTCCTTAATTTTCTGCTTGAGTTTTTTTCTGGTGACTTTTTACTTTTGCTTTTTACTGAATTTTTTGTTTATTTTTTTTTTCTGATTTTATTCCCTTTTTTTTTCTTTTTTTCTGTTTGATTACTTTTCAATTTTGGTTCAAGTGGTATCGGAATGTGAAACGTCTGCTTAACGGTATTAACTTTGGAACACTAAATCTTAGTGAAGATTTAAAAAACATTTCAACTCAATCATCTCCAATTGATAACATTTCCGGCTTTTTTTTTTTTTTTTTACTCACTCATTCTCTACCGTTTCTCTCTCATTCACTCTCACTCTCACTCTCACTCTCACTCTCACTGTACCTCTATCTCATCCTCTCCCTCAACCATTTTCTCCTTCTCACTCACTCACTCAGTCTGCCTTTAATTCATATTTATTATGTTTCATTTATTTGATGGGTGTATGCAAGTACAATCAAATGAGTCATGCGTTTCTTATCAGTCCTTTCGCTTTAATAATTCAGTTGAATAAAATGACAACATCACAATAATAATGGCAGCGACACAAGGCAACATTTCATTATTTTATTATACATATAAATATGGATGAAAATAAAAATGAAAAATAAAAAAAAAAACAACAATTTTTTTTTAAATCTGAAGAAAAAACATTTTTTTTGAATATTTTTGTTGAGTGAATTTTTGTCACACACAACTTCTCAATTTTTTTTTTTTTTTGTTCTTATGAAGCAAAGAATAAGAAATATTTCGAATTGTTATACATAACACATGAATCAATAAGTCATAAACTTTTCAAATATTGAACAAGAAAATCATAAGACGATGACGATGAAGATGATTTTTCAATTAAATTTCTTGATGAATCGTTGTTAACCAAAAAAAAAAAAAAACCTTGCACAAAATAAATTTAAGAATTATTGACCTATGTGTTTATATATGTATGTATTTATTGATGGATCCATAATACAATAATATTATGATGTCATCATAAGATGTTTCTTTGGAATGTTGAATAAAAGCAAACTTAAGGATTTGAAAAATGTATGAATTTTTTTTTTTTTTTTTTTTTTTTTTTTTTTTTTTGTTAAAATCAAAAAAGCACACTGAAATTGAAATTGAAATTGAAACCATTAAAAAATAAATGATGTTGATTTTGCTTACAACAACAAATCGACCACACACTAAAGATTGCAGTGATGAAAGAAAATAAAAAAAAAAGATAAAAAGTGTGAGAGACGAAAGTTGAAATGCAAGTTGAAGTCGAAGAGAACGAAAGAAATATGAAAAAAAAAATTGCTTTGAATTTTTTCATTTCCATCTAAACGATCATTTATACATACACATTCAAAGAAAAAATTTTTTTTGTTTTCTTTTTTTTTTTTTTTTTTTGTAGGCTTAAAAAAATTATTTTTTTCTTAAACGACAAAATTTACTCAAAAATTTATGATTCTTATTAAAAAAAAAAAAAAAAAGAAATGTCCTCGAATTTTATGATAAGGATTTTATTTTTATAAATGTCTAATGTGCTACAAATAAAAATAATTGAAAATAATTGAATAAAAATATTTGAAAAATTTTTTTAATCCTCCCTACTAAATTGGACCATAATTGCATCTAGGGTTTTGAGAGAAGCGTAATGAAATAAACCGATTTCTATTGTTTTACTCGTGTTTTTTTTTTTTGTCTTTAGTCCTCATAAATCAAAAATTTAATATCTTTTGTTTCCCTTGGTTGATTTCGGATTTATGGACTATTCTATTTACAATAGCAGTCGCACAATTATAAAGACAATTCCCTTTAAATTTGAAAATCTTAAGTTTTACTTATAATTTTCACGTATGTCTTTTTCAGTCATAATAAACATTAATCTTTCATAGATTTATGGATCAGATATTAAACTGTAAAAAAGGTGCCATGATTATCTTACACCCTCTTAAATGAATCCAATGGAATTGAATCCAATGGAAAAGTTAAAAAAAAAAATTCGCATTTATTAGGGTTAATTAAATCAATATGATGCGGCCAATGAATTGCATCATTTTCATGATATTTCAATTCTCAACCAGTTTACAATGTACAGATTGTACAGATATTTCTAAAACGCAGAAAATATTAAGTTAGGCCCAACTTTATTATACCGATTAACTAAAAATCATTTTCTTATAAGATTTAAGCCTATTTGTCCAGCTGTCCGTCTGATGTATGTCCAAGTAAATGTCTTATCAAGCTATAGTTTGCAATTTTTATGAAATTTCTTACATAGATTGACTTTAGCCATTCTTATTGAAAATGGTTAGAATGGAACCAGCTTTATAGTTTTTTCCCCTAAAACGCCCTTCTAAAAAAACATTCGTTACATTTCAAATTTCAGTTTAAATTTATATTTGAAGTTAATGTTCTTCTTTTGTACTTTACACCACTAACGATAAAGGTATGAAGTTGAGGCAGATGCTTGTAATATCCAGACTCAAACTCCTATGGGCCCCTCATAGTTATATTACATAAGAAAACAGATATATCGAATCGATTCACTTTTTTTGGAATCGCTTAACGCATAAAAAAAACTTTCTCAAATCAATCGAAAATTACTTTCAAGACTGGACCCTGACTTTCAAGATTCGGACTCCATTAAAAATGCTTAATATCGAACCATTTTAACGACTACTTCTCATATAAGAATTTTTTTTTTTTTTAGAAGCAAAGTCAAATAAAAATTTACAAATTAACGTATTTTAACATGACTGGGATTGCCCCATTTTTAATATCGAGCCAACTTATAAAATAACTTTGTTGAAAAAAAAAGTCACTTTAAAAAGTAAAATATTTTTCTATGATTTGTATAACAATTACAAAATTTCCATATAGGTCATAGCGGCCCTAAAGCCAGTGGCAGTTCGATTAAAAGGCTTATTTGACATTCAATCAATTCTGCTACAAATTTTCTCAATTTCCTTTTTTTTATTTTTTATTTTTTTGTTTTTTCTTTTGTAATTTTAGGCACAAATATCAATATATAAGATTTCATGGAAAATATAAATGGTATCATTGTAATGATGATGACGCATTTGAATCTGGCCAACTGAATGATTTACTGGCCAATCATTCAGTTGGCCAGTAAATGGTTAACTTTCCCAACTAATGCCAATAGACATTCTAATGACTGATATCATTACAAAATAGTCAAAATGAGATTCTTGAAAGTCAGGGTCCAGTCTTGTAAGATAATGCTGGCATCAATAATCAAGCCGTCAAATAGTCATAAAATTCTTAGAATATCAAATAAAAAGTAAAAACTATAAATTGTTATAGTTTTCCTAAACAAACTCATTTAATCAAATATTTTACATGCACACATGTCCGTCCATAACTCACATTCGTTGCCTTTATAATCAAGATTCAATGCTTGCACCATCTGCAAGCATACTGTTTGTGAAAAAACAATGAATGAGAAAAATGATCGATGATTTTAGAAAAATTTCCATCTGTTTAGCTAACTAACTGATTCTTTTTAATGCAAAAATACAAGAATAATAATTGATTAATAAAGCAAAAAAATATTCAAAACAAATCATTTTCAAAATTATAGCATTCAAATCATAAAGCGATCAATAATTATTGGATTAATATTTTCAGTATCACTTCTTGCTTCTTATTTTCTATCTCTATTCGTTCAATAAGTTAAAATATAGATTAGAGATTTTTGGCATATACAGAAAATGTCAAGGAAATGTCAAGTTAACATTTCAGGCAAAAATTTTTTATGTTGGCAAGAAAATGTTTTTGTATGAAAAAAAAAAGAAAAAGGTGTAAACAATAAATCGCTTGCATTTGGCAAATTATTTACATTATTTGATAATTTATTTTATATAATTTCATAGGTAACAATTTTGCTGGAAAAGACCGAGCAAATATGAGACGGAATTGGCCTTGAAGTTGCATAAATTTTTTAATTCTGAACTTTATGGACATTTCAACAGATCGATAAATAACGATTCATCCAACTCTCAACTTATAATGAAATTCTCATAAAAATTTGATCTAGAAATGTGATATAAAATTTTCATATGTGCATTTCTTTTAGTTAATTATGTAAATTATTTGGCAACAGCATAAATTTTCATATAACATTTAATCATTTGTTCATACCATTTCAAATGGTCATTTTAAACATTAGAAAGCAAAAACAAAGGAAGGAATTAAGAAAATGCAAAAGAAGAGCACAATAAGCAATTAATAAATGAACAAATAAGAAAACGACCATGAAAAGTTAAACTTTAGATTCGATTATATCACTGAAGCATCTGCCAGGGCAGTATTTTATTCTACTTCAGACTATAGGGCCAATTTCTTCAATTATAATTTTGACCTTCGCTATTACAAGTCATTAATTAAAGGCCTAACAATTTGATATATTTTCTGATTGATCATATTTTCTATTTTTCCATATTTTGTAATGATAATCACAGATATATGTCTTAAAAAATTGTGATTGTGATTATTGATAATCTAGAATAAATTGTGGGCGTGTTTCTTAAACGATTTAATCTATTGTCATAATTAAGTTAGAGACATGAACTAAACAGTTAGCATTTTAGAATTTTTCGCCATCGATAAATGGATAAATAGAAAAAAATGGACGGACAGATGTATATAAAAATGATTATAATTGGATTAATATAAAATTTTATGGCAACTTTTTCTAACAAACAGTTTATACTTTTCAATTGTTCAAGTTGATGGATGTGTAGAATAAATGAACATAAAAGAGTTCAAGCTTATTAATGATTTCTCCTTCACTTAATTTTAAATGAGCGATTTATTCTTTTTGTTATTGTTGCTATTGCAATGTTTTTTTTTTTTTTGTTTTTTTACTACAAATAAGTACAAAGGATTGTTTAAGCCTCCTCTGTGTACACAATTGATGTTTGTGCACTTAGATGAAAATACAAACTCAAACACAAGCGAAAGCACAACCACTTGGGCATTCAATTTTCAATGAGTTTTGTGTAAACTGTGTGGTTTTCTCTTCTTTCTACCTTTTTTTTTCTGGGAATTTTTCTCCACTTATTTACATCATTCAGTGGTTGAGGTATGTTGTAGAAGGACTCTTCAAAGAACCTACCTTCTTATGATCATCATTAAATTTTCAAATGATTTAGATATGTCTGCCTGTCTGTCCGTTTGTGTATCTGAATGTTGTAAGCATTCTCCTGGTCATAAAATTAAGGATATCTAGCATAAATTTGGCAAAAAGATGGATAATTTCTGCTGGGGATTGGCAATAAAATTGAGCTACATCAATCAAAGGGTACGCCCACAATTCTACCTAAAAGAAAATGACATAATTTTTTAAGTAAAAATTTCTACATTTTTGCCTAAATATTAAGACCATTACAAAAATCATGCAAAGCGGTCTTGTGTACGGTGAATTATACAACACTAATAGTCCTTTCTTTTCTACATTCTTTATTTATTACTATCAAAATACAGCACTTGAATATTTTTGTAATGTGACTTACAACGACCAGGCCTTCCCGAAATTATGTAAAGTTAAATATTCACATGAGGTTTTTAGGTTCTTTACTTATGATTTTAAAAAAAGTACAATCAATAAAAGTTGGAAATTATTCGAAACGGACATGCCTACCAGTTGGCCATGCCTACCAGTTAGCCATACCTATCATTTGGCCATGCCTACCAATTGGACATGCCTACCAGTTGGCCATGCCTACCAATTGGCCATGCCTACCAGTTGGCCATGCCGACCAGTTGGCCATGCCTACCAATTGGCCATGCCTACCAGTTGGCCATGCCAACCAGTCGGCCATGCCTACCAGTCGGCCATGTCTACCAGTCGTCCATGCGTACCTGTCGGCCATGCCTACCAGTCGGCCATGCCTACAGTGCTAGCCAAGCAAGTAAGCAAGCAATGGATTGGTGGTGGGTATTTAAGTTTTGCTTACAGTCAACTATAATTTTTTTATTTATTTTTTTTTATGTTTTCATTTTTCCTTTTTTCATACATGTACTTGGCATATAAGATCGTAAGCCACAAACATTTTCAACAGAATAATTTTCAATAGACTTAATAATAATTCTATTATGAAAGTAAAGGCATGAAATGTATAAAAAAAAATGCATTGCTTAAGGTGATCAACGGGCTTAATTTTAACAACCGGTTGGTTGATGTTGACACCATTGAAATTGAATTAAATCGAATCGTTCCAAGTTAATATGGAGTGCAATTGAATTGAGTCGAATGGAGTGGAATTGAATCGATGCATTTATATTTTATATTATATTAAAATGAAATGCAAGGAGAAAATCAGCCGGTTAGTTGTTCAGTTAGTTCTTAATCCAACCCCCCCCCCCCCCCTTCCGCCAACCAGCTGGCCGGTTTGCCATGCAATAGTTCCATTCATATTATTGTTATAAATATAACTGGATTTAGTTTAGATACTTCTCTCCTTAACATCAAATTCATGTAAAATTTTCTTAAATTATATGTAAATATTTTGTGATAAAATCTTAGTTATTATGCTCATTCTTAGAGTATAATTCCATTCTTATGGAAATGATAAAATGTGATATAAGATGAAAGATGAAAGATGAAAGATGAAAGATAAAAGATTATTATTATTATTATTATTATTATTGCTATCTCAAATAAATATAAGCACGAATAAGTAAATTTGTAGTTGTGTTATTTAACAATGGTAATAGCACTAACCATAAACAATAACAATTTCCAAGCAGCCTTAAATGGTAGCGCTGATAGTTAAAGTATAAATTAAAATTTAAATTGAAATCGAAATTGAATAGTTGCAATATAAATGTATGCGGTAAACTTATTGACTAAACCGATATATACATATAATTTTAAATGGCCAATGGCCAATGGCCAATGACCAATGATCAATGGCCAATAGCATGAAATTTTTTAAGTATTTTAGATTTTTAAATTACTTTACACCCACAAAGCAAAAGTATTCATATTTTACCCTAAAATGATATTTAACAATATTGCCAAAAGAGCCATAGAGAGAGAGAGAGAGAGAGAGAGAGAGAGAGAGAGAGGAGATAGAAAGTTAGAGAGTTAGAAATAGATCATTTAGAGCTTTAATCATGTTTCCCATAAGTGATCTTTTATTATCAGTTTATTAACAACAACTTTCATATATGATTTGTTATTATGATTAAGGTTAGATTAGGACTGAGTGTCCTTTTAGATAAATGTCCTTTATTCCTAGTCATATTAATTAATGTGATGAAAAAATTTTAGAGATTAATAAAGATTATAATGTGATCATAAATATGCATGGACAGACATGTGACCACAAATATGCATGACCACAAATATGCATGACCATAAATATGCATGGACAGACATGTGACTTCCTTCCTTCCTCCTTCCTTTCTTCCTTCGTTACTAGCACTTTTAAATAGTATCAAAAAGTCATCCGGAGTTCATCGTTAAGACTAAAACGTAAGATTATTTTAACTGCTACTAATGAATCAGGATGGTATGTTATGAGAAGATGGGCGTGGCATGTCCTCTGTCAACCTAATCAAATCAAATTCAATTCAAATTCTTCTTTTAGTCATACTTATCTTATGTTAATTCACATAAAATGTGATATTTTCAGAAAATTTTCCATTTATATTTTAATCTTTACAGCCCTCATTGGCCAAATTATTGATCTTCTTTTTTCTAGGTTGTTTTTTTTTTTCATATATTACTTTAAAACTACAAGAAATGGAGACTGGAAATTTTGTAGGAATATAAAACATATTGTTCCATAATAACTGCACAAAAATAACTTAAATGGACCAGGCCTACAAAAAGTCACACCATATTCAAAATTTTACTTCCTTTTTTTTTTTTATTTTTTTTTTTTGTAAGTCTTTATTTTATATATTTTTTTTTTCATTTTATGTGATAATTACAAAAATGAAGTTAAACTTCATATACCACAAAAAAATAAATAATGCATTAGTGGTGGGTATCAAAAATTTGGCCATAAACATATAAAATTTTATTACTTGTTTTTTTTTTTTTTTTTTTGGAAAAAAGATTGTTTTTAGTATTCATTCGTAAAGCAAACTCTTGATTGCGAAATTTTTTTTTCAAATAATTTAAAAAAACAACATTTTTATGTGCAAAAAAAAAAACGCGTGCTTATTTGTACACGTCATGCTATTAAAAAATTACTTATAATGAATAGTTTCAGGCCGTGTAGAAGTAACGTTTGCATTTATAGGAATTGTAACTTATTATTGTTCTAAACCTCCAAAGAAGTTTTTTCGGTATGAAATGTATCATACATAAAATTTTTTTATACCCTACATCAACGCCTCCATCTAACACCTATTTGCATTTTAAGTTAAACTTTAATTTATTTAAAATAAACCAAAAAGAAAAAAATTAAATTTGACCGAGGCCAAATTTTAAATACCCACCACCCCAAACGATATTACGATGGTATTACGATTCAGAATCCGTTTCAGTTGGCAAATACGAAGTAGAAAATGTCAATATAAAATTTTTGTATAATAACAAATAGGCGTGACTAGTTTACACGATTTTTCGATAGACGTTAAAGACGATTAATCCAAAATTTTCAATGAGCCATTTTCTAGAGTTTGCAAATGATTAACGAAAAAACTATAAAATTTTGCTTAAAAAAATTGAGATGTTCTCAATTGATATTGCATTGTGGGCGTGTCCTTTGAACGATTTTGCCCATTTTTAATATGAAGTTGCATAAAAGAATTTCCAATATTTCAGCTTGATAACTCCATTTTATTTTAGCGACTTGACAATCAGACAAAACAAACAGACAGACAGATAGACAGACAGACAGATATGTCTAAATCGATTGAGAAATTGCTGCTGGATATTACTTATATAATAATAAAATGAGTATACCTCTAAACTCTGGGTGGTAGTGTAGCAATTGCAAGTAATATGTGACATATTTTTTTGGTATGATTTTTAAAAATTCTTTATGCTTTTCTTCATCTTCAACAAATTTCTGATAAAAAAAAATTTTTCTAATAATTTTTTCCTTTGTACATTTTTCCAATAAATTTACATTTCTTCATGTTAATGAATGTGTATAATTAAAAAAAAAAAAAGAAAAGGATTTTATATCAATTTTATGCTTTTAAACTCATTCATTCGATTTGATAGAATTTTGTCAATTTATCTCTCTTGAAACAAATGTTTGGGGTCAGTCAAGTGATTTAAATATTTTTGTATGAAAAATTTATGCAAAAGAAAAACAACTCTTTTATTTACTTTACTGCTTGTCTTCTTCTTTATTTTTGTAAACTTTCTTCTACAAATTTTTTTTTTTTGGACCCCCCCTATATTACTAATGCAACAACAACAACAACAACAACAACACAACAATGTGTACCTTAATAATAACATGGTACAAGTACAACATAAAAGTTATTAAAATGACTTTTTACTTGCTTTTTTATTATTTTCTTTTCTTGTTTGGTTTTTGTTTTTTCCAGTTTACTTAACAACATTTTACAAAATGATTTCTATATGCAATGTATTTTTTTTGAGAGATATATCAGATGTTGCTGTTGATAGTTGAGCTTAATGTTAACTTAATCCTTTTTCTTCCTTTCTCTAAAAATATATACAAATATAAAGTATAAAATTTTAATTTAGTTGAAATATTGAAAAACAAAAAAAGGTTTGATATTGAAATATGAAGAAATTAAAATATTTTTCAAAAATAAAATTTAAAAAAAATTTAAATATTTAGTTGAATTTTCTCTTTGATAATTAATGCCCTGCATTAATTTTGGTATATGATCTATTATATAGGTTTTTGAAGAGAAGTTGAAATGGAGCGATCTCAGACCCATCTCAGACCCATCCCAGATTCATATCAGACCTATGTCTTTTAATACACAAATCGATTTAAAATTACTAACTTTCTTCGATTTAAGCCGTTTTCTCCGTCTATTTATTCACATACATTTTTCTGGCTTTAATAATTTAATAGGAGGATTATTAACTAACCATGTCATTCCAACAATTACCATATAGCTAAGTATATCAATCAACATTTCATATACAATAAAATTATTTAAATTTTTTTTTTTTTTTTTAATAATAATTATAACACATGTCTTCTTCTTCTTGTTATTTCCTTCCTCTCTTATAGAATTTCAGCCTGTTAAAATGATTGAATGACTTGAATGAATGAATTGTGTCATATCAAAATGTTCATTGTTGATTTGTTATTGTTTGAATTGATATTATTGAATTGATTATGCCTTTCATAATCTTATGGGATATTTTCAAAAGTGGCTTTATTGCGGATTACTGGAACAACTGGAACAACTGGAACAATAATAATTGAAAGAGCTTTGTCAAGCGTGCACGCTGGAACAAAACAAGGAAGAAAAACAATAGAAAAAAATAATGCATAGAACAGTGAAAGTATTGAGCAGCAACAATAGCAATTGGTAACAGTAACAGTAACAGCAATAACAACAATTTCATATAAGTGGTATGAACACAAAAAAAAAAAAAAAAGGAGAACCCTTATCACAAATTTGACATTTTTCTTCTTCTACTGTCATTTTGATGAAATGCCTCTTAACTTTATATCTACATCAAAATCTATAACTATATCTATGTCAATATAAATATTTATAAGTTGCTCCTGCACTACCATGCACATGCATTCACAATAAGTTGCCTTTGCTTGGCATTTTCACTTCCTTTCTTCATCATCATCATCATCATCATCATCATTATTATTATTATTATTATTATTATGTAATTTAATCTGTCACGCTATAATTCACTTATTTTAAATTGCATACAAAATTGCATGTTTTTCACCTTGTTCACCATTTTATGCGCCCTCATATCAAACAATAACATCACAATGACTATTTAAACACAAAAAAAAGGAAGAAAAAAAGGAGGAAAAAAAACACTAGCTCTAGAAAGAATCTTATCTAACTTCATAAAACTCACCATCAGCTATTCATATTTTAATGATCATTATTATTATGATCATTATTAAGTATTACTATTTTGTTATGCACATGCATACCTGCCGTGGAAGGCTCAAATGCATGGTACCCAAATTGTACATTTGATCGCTAGCGCTGGTAGACACGTCACAAAGGATGCAAGCTACCGTCACGACTAACTTACAATTTAAAGCCTGTATTGCACCTTATATACATGGCTTAATCTTTGGTGTAAAGATTCGGAGCCTTCTAATTACTCCTCGGCTTAGATTAGCTTAGCCCAATAAGCCTAACCAGCTAGCCATTTTATTCGGGAAATGGCACCCTGCACGACAAGCATATAAATATGTTTGAACGAGCGACGCCCGTGACATGGGCACCACAGCCCCCACGAAGCCAACCTCAATATCACCACAATGGACATATATTAAAACTGGTGGTCCCGTGGTACCAAATTAAATTTTTGGATCCGATCCACGGAATATCAACAATCATCTCATGAGCCACTGCCAGTTGAGCAGGTGCTTCCTGGGACTGGTTGCCCCCATTTTGTTATGCACAAAAAAAAATTCATAATTTATTCTAGAAATGCAATATTAGTCATGTAGAAACCAACATCTAATGTGAAACTTTCGTGTTTACTCGCGCTGCGCTGCATGTTCCTTTAAAAGCCCATACAATTCTACATATAAATATAAATATAAATATAAATATAAATATAAATATAAATATAAATATAAATAAAATATAAATATGTATAAATTACACTCTATGTACACTTGAGTTCTATTTATTAATTTCGTTTCCCTTTTATGAAAATAAATACAAAACTAAGGCATATTTTATATGCCAGCAAATTAAATTCTCTTGAATATTCTTAGTACTATTCGTGTTCTCATTTCCTTGCTTTTTTTATTGCTTTTTTTTTTTTTTTTTTTTTTTTGGATGGTTGGCTTTGTTCGTTCAAACTTTTGTCACTTACATCACTTGTAAAAATGGGGCATTCTGAATTTGTGCATATGTATGTAACATGTAAAAAATTCCAAGATAAAGATACATTTTTATATAGCGCTAGACTTAAAAGAAACAACTTCCGAAAAATGTCTAACATTTTAGGTAGATCTTATACCATGAAAATTAATTTTTTCTTCTTCTTGTTCTTCTTCTTCTTTTTGCCATATTTAAATTGTAGCAGTTTGTTAATTGAATCCATCTTGTTCAAACTTGTTTGCCAAATTCTAAATATCTTTATATGGAAGAAATGTTTTCATTACGCAAGAAAAAATTTCTACTTGTTATATTAAATCTATGCCTCTAGATTTGGATTATATAGCTTGGTCTATTGTTTCATTCTTTTCACATTTTTCCATACAATCAATATAAAAATTATATGAAATTTTTTTTTTTTATTATTTGTTTTGCTTGATTTTTAACACTTTGAATTGAATTTTTTATATTGAGGTTGTCTTGTCTTGTTCCCTTAAATCGAATATTATGGAGTATTGAAAAGTCGCCATTGACCGTTTGTTGTGGTATTGTTGTTGTCACTTTTATCAATGTTGCTACTTGGACTATTATTCTTGGCATGTGGAAATGCCTTTTATCAATTATGGCAACACATTCATATCAGCCTAGTACCTACCTACCTACCTACCTACCTACCTATATGCCTGTCATGTCATGTAATCTATAATTTTAATATGATGTACAAACTAAATATTAATAAAATATGCGAAAACTAACGATGCCGCCTCTAGTTATAAAATTATGCGCTGTACCAATTCAATAACATGTTAACAAGTTTGTACAAAGTAACCTGTTTTATTTCTTATTACCTTTTTTTTTTCCTTGATACACCAACATTATAATAATAATAATAATAATAATATAGTCAGTGGAAGTCGACTTTTAAATACCTTACATCACTTTATTGAATTTGATTAAAATCAAATTATAAGTACAAGATAATTGAAAAAAATTGTAGCTTTTTATTATGAGAGAATTCATTCAAAAAATGTATTAATTTGGACCAAGGTTGATACATAAAGTTTTCACATTATAAATACAAAATAGTGCCGCCAATTTCTGTTAAATTATATTCAAAATTGTAGCTTTTTCCCATGGAAAGACTTTTTTCGAGAATAGAGTTATATAAAAAGTGATCGTAAAAATGGACCAGTCTGGGCGAAATTTATTTAAAATATACAATAATATCAATTTTTGTTAAAATATATTCAAAATTGACTCTTTTTCGAGAATAGAGTTATATGGGAAATGATCTTAAAAATAGACCAATCTGAACGAAATTTGGTATACACATTTTTTTTTTTGAATTAAAATACCATTTGGCGCCATTAAAATATTTATATAAAATTCTAATTTATTTCCATATATAGTAAGGCTTTTTTTTTAAAGGAAAGCGTTTTAAGGAAAGTGGTCGTATAATGGTGTCTAGAACGAAACCACACTTCATTAAAATGTCTCAAAAATTATGACCTGTAGCTTGATAAAAAAAATTCCTATGGAGCAGATATCAGACGGTTAGACAAACGGACTAACAATTATATAGTAAGGCTTAAATTAAATCAGGAAATGATTTTGAGATGATTTGTATACCCAGCTCTTTTTGGTTGTTACAAACATCTGCATAAACTTATAATACTCACCACCACAAATGGTATAATAATAATAAGCCTAATGGTTCTATTCCTAAAGCCACATATGCCATGCATGCATATTTTTGATATGCTAGAATGAATTTACTATAAATATATTTCGCTTATTCATTTTAGGGTAATAATTTTAATTAATATTCTAAAGGAAACTTTTATATTATTAATTTATTGATGACGGCGATAGCGATGGCGATGATGAATGCGTTCATTTCTACACCTAATAATTAACACGACCCTTCGATATTTTTCTTTTGTGCTCTTTTTTTTTTTTTTTTTTTTTTTGTTTCTACTTCCTCTAATATTTCACCCTTAAATATCTCGTTTTAAAGTAATTTATCATTTTACAAATTTATATGAATTCACATTTTCCACCAAAGAGTAATGGAAATATTCAAATAGTACACTTATAAAATGTTTGAAGAAATTCGAAAAAAAATTTATTATAAATTTAATGAAGAATTTTAAGAAAATTATTTAAAAAATTTTTAGTGAAGAATTTTTATTAACAATTGAAAATATCAAAAAGATTCAAAAGCAAGATTGACAAATCATTGTGATCTGAAATGAATTGTAAATGGGTTTTTGAAATTTCTATATCCTGTCGAATATTTTACGAAGGATTGAATATAAAATTCTATAGAAAACGACTTATGGTTTTTAAACGTTTGCACTGCTGCCTGCAGTTAAAATTCGACATTTGATTATAAAAACTATTCTACAACTTTTATTGGAGTCGGCAAATTTCAGCCTTCAGAAATTCTCATTTTCTAATTAATCAGTTAAGTTGTTATAAGTTGAATTAAATTTTTATATCCATTTAATTTTATAGTTTGGTTTTGAATTTAGACCACAATGGATCGAAGGACACGTCCACACAATTCTATCTAAACTGAAAACAATTTCAAGCAAAACTGTATAATTTTTTGCTTATAATTTCAAAACTAATAACAATTAGAAATGTAAAATTTTGCATGCCACGTTTCAAGTTTTTTCATATATATACATAGTGTAGGGTGTACAATGTAGAATGCTACACTATCTATATACCACATTGATGATGGGCATCCCATATTTAATTCCAGCCAAATATAAATCTGGTACTTAAGATTGTTCAGATGTTTACAAAACCTAAAATAATTTGAGGTAGAACCATTTTTCTATTAAATTATTTTATGAATTATTTTCATTAAATTCGATGGACGTGCCTAACCAAAATATGCCCGATAATAAATATTAAAAAGTTGGCAAAATTTTGATAATCACTTCCCATTAAACGATCTATTTGGTAAGAAGTCTCAAGTTATATTTAAGAATCGAAATCTATTTGCTGTTCTTTAGATCAAAAGTGATTCCATTTAGAGACATCATAAATAAAATGCTTCATAATAAAGAAAAAATTTTTAAAAATAAAAAAACCAAAAAAAAAAAAATTAAAAAAACAGCAATCCATAGAAAATTTATTTATTTCGATTCAGCTCAATTTGAATGTTATACAAACATCATTACAAACATTAATCATTAAATGCATCTGAAAAATGGAAAATTCTCTTTTGATTAACGCTCATCATTTATCATTCATTTGGCAACAACTTTTCAAGTGATTTCATTAACTGAAAGCAGACGGACATTTATGCTATTTCGGCATTGTTGCAAATATCTTAATAAAGTAATTACTATTCCGATTTGCAGATAAGTTGCAGATAATTTAAAACGATTTTTGTATAAAATGACTGAAGTGCAAATAAAGAAGAAGAAAGAAAAACAAAACAAAATATAAATTAAAGCAAATGCCGTCAATCTATTACAATTAAGTCAGACAACAGCAAAAAAAAAAAGAAAAAATGTCAACCCAAGAAAAAAAAAATGAATAAACATAATGAAAGAAAAAGCACGAAACGAACGACAAAGAAACAAAAAAAAAAAAATCCAAAACCAAATCAAAGAAAAATTCAAGGCTCCTTTTTTTTTACATATGTGCTTTACATATGAAATAACAACAACAATATAAAACAAATAGAAAAATTATATTGGACCTTAAAGGGGAACCTTAAATACCCCACCACCATGATATTTTTAAGCAAAATTCACATTTTCAGACGCAAATAAAAAATGTGAGACATAAAATAAATGAAAATTTGATATTTTATAATTTCACGTAAGCGTAACCGATTTGCATTAGTTTTGGAAATACCTTGTGGACTAAGAGCCTACTTATTTGTATAACATTTCAGATTTCTATGTTGTAGTTTTCAGAAAATAATTAAAAAAAAAAGGCTGCCAAATTTTGCTTACTTGCTTGCTAAATGTTCTCAATTTATGTTATACAGTGGGCGTATCCTTTAAAGAATTTTAACCATTTTCTATACCAACCTGCATATAAGAACTATCAATCATTTTGCCAAACTTAAGCTTGATATCTCAAATTGCACCACCAAAAGAATGTTTACAACATACAGATAAACAGATGGAATAGACAGACGGACAGACATATCTAAATCGATTTTGAATTTGATGCTGATCAAAAATTTATGCAATTGAGAGACTCTCCAATAAATATAATGACAAAGTTATTACACCACCAACATCTAGATGATGAGTATAATGACAACAACAACAACAACAATTAAAACCATTTAAAATTAAATGGCAAATAAAATGATCAAAATCTTGATACATTTTATGGGATATAATTGTAAATAACTTAATGCTCTTGGAGTCATTTATCATATATGTATGCATGTGTATGTGTATATGTATGTGTATATGTATGTGGCATTATAATTAATGTTATTAAACTAAAAGGAAAAATAAAACGTAAAAAAGCAAAATGAAAAACTGAAAAAATGCAAAAATGGAAAACGTAAAACGAAAAAGATTCATTCTCTAGACAGACAATCAAAAAAAGTCATATGCGAGTATGCGAGTGTATCATTTTAAATGTGCTGGAATGGTTGCGCATAAGTGTTTGAGTAAATCGGCCATTGCTTACTTTAAACGCCCTTAAGTCTAAACTTATGTTATATGACAAAGACACAGACAGTCGACAGACAGACAGATATACAATATAAATGGCAAAGAAAATGAAAGGCCATCATGTACAACCCAATAATATTTTATATATTATCTCCTGAGGCCATCACAAATTCATGATCCAATTTGATCAATTTTCTATATTTCGATTTCAAGTCACATGATCAATTCATTCATATGAAATTGATAATAATTTAAATTGATAGTGCCTTGTAGGCGTGACTGTATTTCTACTCAATTATTACACGATATTTTTTATATTTTATGATTAAGATAAAGGCACAAAAAATCGTGTCCCATCAAACAACTACACAAATTTATTTTAGATTATCATTTTTAGTTGTATGAAGAAATGGCAAAAAAAAAAATTTTTTTTTAGAAATTTTTCTAACAAAATTCTAACTTTTTTCAAAAAAAATATTTTGTATTTTTTAATTTTAAATTAAATTGATATTAATAAAAAGAAATTGATTTATTATTAAAAAAAATTTTTTTTCAATAGAAAATTTTTAATTAATAAATGATTTAATTTTTTTATTTAATTTACTAATCATTAAAATTTCTTTTCCATTTTATAAATTTAGTTGATTATTTTAGAACTTACGATTTACTTAAATTCATCTAATAAACTTTTTAAATCAATTACAAAACTTTTTTTTCATTAGACATTTGATCCCTTTGTGGCCCACAAAAATTAACACACAAACAAATGGCTAAGAAAATTTTAAGAAAAATATATAAAATAGAAAGAAAAAAATAAATAGAAAAAATAAATGAAACTTTTTTTTGAATTCTCATACAACAACAAAAAATGCACACACACACACACACACACACACATTATAGAAAATCCCTAAATTAACGTACAATTTGTTCGTTATACTTCAACTAAAATGTGACACTAAAATTTATGTAAATAATGTTTCAAAAAAAAAACAAAAAACAAAAAAATACAGACGCGCATGCAGTTATTGCATATAAATTTGAACATTTTATATAAATATGAATGGAAGTGATGCGTTCAAAGCAACATTCAGCGTTATTTTTATACTCAAATTTTTTTTTGAGAAAATGTACACACTCTTGAGCAGCAACAAATTCTGTAACGATTTAGACATGTCTATATGTCCGTCCTTTTTTTTCGTCAGCCCGTATGCGGTAAATATTGTCCTGGTCGCAAAAAAAAAAAAATACAAAAAACAGAAGAAGATGAGGAATTTCAATTTTTAAATTCATTCAAAATGGCAAAGTCCATCTGATATTAAAAGTGTTTCTTCAACTCATTTACAAAAATATATCTAAATTGTGTAAGATTTGTATTTTGTAGCCTTTTGGCTTTTGGCCAAAGCTTTATAAGACTTCAATAAAATTTCATAAAAATTTTTCTTTGGTCACGCCCATTAAATACGCACACAGCTTAATAAAATTTAATCACATATTTTTTTTTTCAAGTCCATGTTGAATTTCTCTAAAGTTTATTAAATTATATTTGCCCTTTTTAAAAAAATCCAGTCTCTCTTTTTCATTACTTTCTTTGTTTCAAAACTCTTGTCTAAAATTTATTAAATGGACAGCTTTTGTTATGCAGTAAATTAAAATTGTGACAAACTTATAAATGTGCTTTGAAAATTTGGCCTCACCGGATTTTTCCACGTTAAAAATTCTTTGCTTTTTCGCAGATCTAAAACTGATTCACAAAATTTTATTGTATTCTAAAATATCAAATAAGGCTGATACGTGAAATTTTTAAAGATCATAAAAAAATTAAAAAAAAAAAAGATTTTTTGTACAATCGAATATTTATAACATACAAGGACCAGGCGGCCCAACATTTTAATTGCTTACAAATGACTTTTGATGGAAATTCATACAATGAAAGCGAAATAAAAGTGAAAAATGATGAAAAATTAAGCAAAGCAGATATAAAAATATTTTCTTTAATTTAAAAATGCTTATACGTTACGGGATTACGCTTCTCAATTATTTTGTAACATCATTATTTAAATGAAAAATGCCATAAGAAACAAGTCGAAAATTTATATTTGGCTGGAGCAAAATTCCCAATACCCGCCAACCAGACATTGCTTGATAATTTATTGTACAGCCAAGAGGCCTCGGAGAGACATTCTAAAATAACGGTATTAAAATTTCAATTTTCAAAAACTGAAATGTTCTTAGATTATGTGGCACTGTAAGCGTACCTTTTAACCAATTGGATCCAATTTCAAGATCAACATTTTCTAACGTCCAAGAATTCTTAATTCTGTACAAGAATTCCAATTTGGACAAGAGTTTTGAAACAAAGAAAGTAATGAAAAAGAGAGACTGGATTTTTTTAAAAAGGGCCAATATAATTTAATAAACTTTAGAGAAATTCAACATGGACTTGAAAAAAAAAATATGTGATTAAATTTTATTAAGCTGTGTGCGTATTTAATGGGCGTGACCAAAGAAAAATTTTTATGAAATTTTATTGAAGTCTTATAAAGCTTTGGCCAAAAGCCAAAAGGCTACAAAATACAAATCTTACACAATTTAGATATATTTTTGTAAATGAGTTGAAGAAACACTTTTAATATCAGATGGACTTTGCCATTTTGAATGAATTTAAAAGTTGTTATGACAAATATTATTTAGGGAAAATAATGAATCATACGCAGACACACATTTGTAGAAGAAATTTGTGAAGATATTGCGAAAGATACTTCAGCGTTTTAGGTTCATCAAAGTTCGATTTACAGATTTTACATTCATAAAGTACAGATAAATAGAAACCAAAAAAATGGGTAATAAAACTTTATTGTTGGACAAAAAATGTCTAAGTTTTCTACTTCTTCTTGCATCTTACAAAAAAAATTTTAATAGACTTGATTGTTTGCTCTGAATTATGAGCAACGCTATAAAACAACAAAGATTTGAGTAAAATATTTACGTTTGGGGACATGTAAGCACCCAAAAAAAAAAAAAAAAAAAAAAAAGAAAAAAAATAGTAAAAGCCTTAAGTTAATTAAGAATAAATTGTTAGGAATAAATTAAATTTTATAAAAGATTAATTTAATTTTAGTTAGAAAAGTAAAACGATAAATAGATAGATGAACAAATGTCTGAGTAATTTGATGGACTGATAAACGTATAAATAGATGAATGGTCATAGAAGATTATGAAAAAATGAAAAACCAGAAATGAGTATTAAAATAAACTTAAGATTTAATTAATTGCTATTTGATTAACACTTCTACACTTTTTACACTTACGTTTCATTTTATTTTATCTTTTTCTTGTTTTTTTTTTTTTTTTTATTTTCAAAAAACTTTCTTCTTTTTCACTTTTACCTTTCTCTGTCTCTCTCTCTCTCTCTCTCTCTCTCTCTCTGTCTGTCTGTCTCTCTCCTTGTCGCACTCTTTGTCTCACTTACTCCCTTTATAAGTTTATATTTTAAATATTTAATGAAATATTGAAAAAAGTTGTCCCTAATTAATGGAAAACATAAGATAAAAGAGCGGATGATAAAGAAAAAACCTGTCAAAGGCGTAGGCCTCAATAAATTATTAATAATGAAAAATTATCATAAATAATATTTTATGTTACATATATCTATCCATATCGATTTTTTTGAAAAGTTAGTTTTACAAAATTTTTCTTATCATGACAGCAAGTTTTAGGCCCCTCATAAATTCCCTTAGAATTATTTTAGAATGCAAGAAATATTTTCAAGAAAACATTGTAGGGTTTTCGAGTGCTCCAATTTCAGTTACAGCAATATAAAACTTTCACATCGATCAACCATTTTCAGATCGTTCAACCTCACTGCGAAAACTGTAAACTCTAAAAATGTTATTTACTAAACCAAGAATATTAGAAATGATTCCAAAAGAAATGCCATAAATATTTTCCTTGGTAATGATCAAAAAAGAATTGATTAATATGAAAATTATATTTAAAATTTCCGTTACACTTTTTAATATGGTCCTTTAAAAAAGTCGAAAAATTATCAGTTTTCTTTTTTATTTTTTATATTATATAAAAATCTAATAATGCAATTTGGGCCATTTGATTTTCAGATATTACAACTAAGCAGCGAAAAATGGTAAAAATTTTTTACTTTAGACAGCAGAGTTACTCTCTGCTGTTCTATGTTACATTATGGGCGTGCCCTTTAAACGATTTTGGCCACATTCGAAGTTGCCTATAAAAAATTTCAATATTCCCACCAAATCTGAGCTCACTAACTTTTCTTTGCGACTAAAACTACAACATAGACAGGTGATGCTACGCCTAGATAGATAGATGGATGGATGGATGGACAGATAGACATATCTAAATCGTTGCAAAATTGCAAACTGATCAAGAATATATGGACTATTTAAGGGGCTTCGGCGCATTCCATTTAAATGTTATAAACATAAAGAAAAAATATATTTCAAAATTTTTAGCTTGCTCTTTTTTTTGTTTCCATAATTAAGAACGTATTCATTATTTTAATTAAAAAAAATTATTTTAGTAAAGTAAAAGCTTTCTTAAGTGAATAATAAATAGACAGAAGAGGAAATAAGATTGAAATTGAAATTTTACATAGCAATGAAATTAAGAATATTGAAATTTTTTACAGGAAATTTCTAGAAATTATTATTGTAAATTATATTCAAATTACAAAATATCCAATTAAGATTATTAAAATTATTAGAATAATCAGAACAAGAATAATAATAATAAAATTATTTATTATAAAAAAAATCATATAAAAAAAATTTCTTTTTATAATTTTAATTTTAATTTTTTTTCTTTTTTCTTTTAGAGACTTTTGCTCCATTGAAAATTTAGTTTTTTTTTTTTTTTTTTTTTTTTTTTTTTTTTTTTTGTTAGGAATTTCTTTGAGAATTTTTCAAAATGTTATAAATATCAAATAAAAATTTTCACACTTCCTCCGAGTTCTTTTCAACTTCAATTAACATGAACAGGGAAATAATTTTAAAAAAACAAGAAGAAAAAGAAATATAAATAAAAAATAAAGTGTTAAAAAAAAAGTTGTTATTTTTGCTTCGTTTTCTTTTTATTTCATCATTTCATTTTCGTGGAAAACATTAAAACATTAAAACATTAAAACATTAAACCTGAAACTCATTATGCTAAATCATTTATACATACACATGGCTAAATATGTGTATGTGTATATGTATGTGTATGTGTATGTAGCACATGTCATACATATAAAAAAAAAATAATAATAATAATAATAATGAACGAAAAGAGAAAAACTTAAAAAAAAAAGCCTAAATACAATAAAATCAGAAGGAATGAATAAATTAAATTAAACCGCCAGAGCTTATCATAGACTTTTGGCTAATAAAATGAAATTTATGGCTATGCATTGTGGTTGTCGTTGCCATTTACCGTATCGGTATTACTTTCAGTATCGGTATCGCTAACGATATTTGTATGTGTAGATGTTGTTTGTTAGTTACGATTTAGCATCTACTCACGTCATAATGCACTTAGGCATTATATTAATAGCACTTAATAATGCTGATGTATGAGCGATATGAGAAATGCAATGCCGCGCTCAACGCACTTGCCATTTACTTGCCTTAAATATTTAAAAATTTCTGAACAATAAGTGTTGATTGTAAGATATAAATTTTAAAAATTTCTTATTTCTTTTCAAGTCAAATCCATAAAATATTAAACATAAATGATAACTAAATAGATTTTTACTTTTTATGAAAATTAAAAAATAATCGATGATGGTCGATTCTTAAATACTCTACATCAATTTGTTTAACTCAATTCAAATGCTCAGAAAATGGCTTAAAATTTAAGAAAGTGTAGAAAAAAATTTTCATTTTTGTATAATTTGTTAATTTTCTTAGAAGGAATGACGCTCAAAATAATGGTCCACCCCACACCACAACCCATTTGTAGCAAATTGGAACCGCCTACTTTATATAGTTAAATAGCAATCCTAAAACAATTTCCATTGAGAAATTTTTGTTTGATATAAAAATGATGTTTTCAAATTAAAGCGTCATGTAGAAAATGATGGAAAAATCTGAACGATCTTTCTCAATTTTCGTTATTAATCGAACATTTTTAAGTCAATTTGTGATCATATAGCAAATTCCGTTAAAATATATTTGAAATCTGTGACTTTTACTAACGCAACCAATTTACATGGACCCAGAGTCCGATGAACCGATGTATCAATTTGAGCAAACGTTTCAGAAAATCATTTTGTACGAAATGGTATAATGAAAAAAAATGGACCCGATTTAGATATTTTTTTTGCATAAATTTTGACTAAAAAAAAGAACAAGTCGAAAATTTATATTTGGCTGGAGCAAAATTTCCAATACCCGCCAACCAGACATTGCTTGATAATTTATTGTACAGCCAAGAGGCCTCGGAGAGACATTCTAAAATAACGGTATTAAAATTTCAATTTTCAAAAACTGAAATGTTCTTAGATTATGTGGCACTGTAAGCGTACCTTTTAACCAATTGGATCCAATTTCAAGAAAAATATTTTCTAACCTCCAAGAATTGTTTGTTAAATTTGTAGTCGTTGTCTTCTTCTTTTTTGCGTCCAGGAAAATGCTAACAACACATGAAGAGGCGGACAAATAAACAGAAAGATCATCAGACAGACTTCACTTCAGAATTTTAATCTGATGAAGAATTTTTATATATTCTGAAGTATCTCGGATATTTCCCTTTTAGACGTTGCCATTTTCTATGTGATGGATAAAACAAATACAATACAATAAGAAATAAACATAACAAAAAATCAAAGAGCAAATAAAAAAAATTTTTTCAAAAATATTTTTTTTCATATGAAAAACCAAAAAAAAAAAAAAAAAAAAAGAAAAGAATGCTAAAAAAAACAATAAATTGTGAATAAATGTGAGAGCTTATAGGTTGGACTTTTATCTTTTATTGTATAATTGTTTTTAATTTAAATTTCAATAAACTGGAAGAAAAAATTTGAATAAACTGAAGAGTAAAAAATTGAAATTAAGAAAGAGAAATTATGCACAAATTAGAATTATTCAAAAGTGAAGAAAATAAATGGAAATTGAAATTGTAAATATATCGAAGTTAAAATTGAATTCAAATTGGATAATATTGCACAAATCTGAATGAAAAATATATGAAAGAAATGAAAAAAAAAAATTGAGTTATGCAAAAGGTGATAAAAATCAGTCATATTCTTTTCTTTTTTTTTTTTTTCTCCTTTTATTTGGTCTACTTTTTTTTCGTAAATCTATTGTCCTTTTGCCATTCTCTTTTATTCTTTTATAACTAATTAAATCATATAACTCAAGAAGATATTTGTAGAAACCGCACTTTGCTTTAGTAAGAGATTTGATAGCATGAGAAAAAAATATTTGAGTTTTTTGTAACGATCGATTATTAAATATCGCACAAGAACACTTGGAATGGATTTTGAAAAAAAAAATATGTTAGAAAACTTGAATAATTTAAGGATGTTAAATTTTTTATACAACGTAAAACTGTTTATTTATAGAAAAAAATTGAGTTTAGTTTATTCGAAGGGATCTTGTTTAGATTTTCTTTATAGATTAAAAATATCGCAGGATTTCTTGGGAGTACATTTTTTAATAAAACAATATTCATATTGGAAATTTGCTTTACTTAAAAAATATCTTTTCAAAATAATGGATTATTCGAGGCGTGATTATAAAAATAATCCGATCTAAGGAATTTTTAAGAAAAAAAATGATTCTTCGGCCAAATTGGTCAAAATTTTGCCATTTTTTTTTTTTTTTTTGCTAAAATTGCAAGCTGGACTTTGTTAATGAAATATATCTGAAAAAAATAGATAAACAGACAGGTAGACAAGTAAACAGATTGGCTGAAATTGTGCTTGTTTAGAAAATAGGTAAAAAATGGTACAGTCGATCAGAGACGCTCTTATAAATACCCTACACATTTTTTATCGAAGAAGAAGTAAAAAATTGAAAGATTAAAAAAAAAAAGTTGTTATATGAAAAATGATCAAAAATATGCAAGAGAGTGTATATAGAAAGTATACTCAAAAAGATTTCTTTCTATACTATTACATTTTTCTAAATCGATCGCTTTATAATCAAATCAATTTTAACCAATTTTAAACGGGTTATCTTTTAGTCAAAGCACATCTCTTTAGCTTGGTACAAATTTATAGACCAATAGACTTTAATTGAATTAGCCAATAAGGCGAAATTTATCGGTATAATAAAAAATGGATGATCTCTTCTTCTAGCTGTAAATAGTATTCGCCCCAAAACTTATACATTTTTCCATCCACAAATGGAAATAACCATTAAATTTTCATGTATTTTTTTTTTCTTTATCCTTTAATTTATTTATGTTATTTCGTATGTGTGTATGTGTGTATGTGTTTACCATTGAACAAGCTATAAAGCTTAATCCTCAATGGGTTATCTATAAGCAATAAATGTAACATTAAAAAAAAATTGTAAGCATAGTAAGAGTTTTTAATTATAAATTAAAAAGGGCAGGAAAAAGCGAAGAAAGTAAAAATTAACAAATAAACAAGCAACATCAAATAAAACAAATAAAAACAAACAAAATAAAAAAATTCAATTTGGCTAAAGTCAAATCTTCGATATCCATCATCCATACACGGCATGATATTACGATTCAGAAAGTGGTTTAGTTATTCAATGCAAACAGAAAAAAGCGAAAGTTTGGCATTGTATAATTTCGCGTAAGCGTTGGCGATTTGACTTATTTTTAGATAGATGTGCTAAATTAATGGCCTTAGTATTTGTACAAAATTTCAATTTCAAAACAATGACAAAAAATTAACAAATTTTGATTAAAAAACTGAAGTATTCTCAATTTATGTTACTGTGTGGGCGTGTTCTTTCAGAAATTTTATTCATTTTTAAAACCGATGCAAGTCTGCATGCAAGAATTTCTATTATTTCCGAGAAATTTGAGCTCGATATTTATTTTTCTTACAACCGAAAGAATATTAAAAATACACGGACAGATGGACAGATATTCTACGTCTGTAGGGATTAATATTTCAGATATTAACAAATAACAAATACCGGCAAATAAAATCGTATATACTTTCGTTTCGTTATTTCAGTCGCGAAATGTACCGTTACGTTAACGTTATTACTTTAAAGGCGTTCGTGCAAGGCCTTCCCTAGACGAATTGCCTTGAACGAAAAACTCACATTCAGATATCAATAAAATATGCCGAACAGAGAAATTCCATCCTCTCAGCATGCACTTACGATTTTATGTAGAAGTTTTCAGGGTTCTAAATTTTATAAGTACAGTTACGGTCGTACCATACGTTTACGATAACATGAGTTACCATCATATCTCCCTAATCCGAACACGTACAACTGAGAATGGTATTGCAGACCTTGTTAAATTTATTGACACATATTAAATTGCCAGTACTAAATATTTCGCAAATATATTACAGGGATGGCATAGGATGGGATAGGTACTCGCTAAAAGGTAGAGAGAGAGAGAGAGAGAGAGAGATAGAGAGAGAGATAGAGAGAGAGAGAGATAGAGAGAGAGATAGAGTAAATTTTAGTTAGAGTACAATGTTGCACGGATTAAAGACGTTATATGGCAACAAATGAAAATATTAAATATATTTTAAAGTAAATTGGCACTGAGTGGTCATCATCAAGTTTTATCAAGATTTGTTCACTTTTGCAATAACTTCCCATATAAAGCGCTTTTCGAAAATGTACATGGTTAATTGTAATCCTCTGATTTTCATTTAATCAAATTAAGCAAAGTGATGTCCAGTATTTAAAGATCGACCCTAAGCTATAAGCGACTATAAAATTCTTACTTTGATTTTAATTTGATTCACTCGATATGAGTGAATTGACTAACAATTGACTAAACATTTTTGCTTTTATTATCAAAGTATCTTTCTATATGGATATGTTTACGCATACATATATACAAAAACTTTTTTAAGTATGATTATTACCATTTGACATGCAACTTGGCAATCACTTACTCTAAAATTAAGCCAAAACAAATTTAAAGTCTATTGTGTCAATATCATACAACTATTAAAAAGTGGTAAATGTGAATATGTTTATACCGATGGCGATAGTAATAGCCAAAAAAGAAAATGAAATAACCAAATTAAGATAATTTTAATAACAACAATACAACAATAACAAACAATCGTGACCGACTTTTAAATATCCTACATCACTTTGCTCAATATAATTAAAAATAAATGAGAGATTTAAAATCTAACAAAATTGAAAAAAAATCGTACTTTTTAAGTTATTTAAAATGTTCGTTATTTAATAGGAGGTTACGAAAATAGGCCTGGACCTAGATCTGTATTTAATTTGATGTAGACATATTTTTATGTCAAAATAAAGAGCAATGCCAAGTTTAGCTACAACATATTCAAAATTGAAACTTTCGTCCGTTCATAACGTAACTTTTTTGTTATATGGAACCAGATCATAAAAATAAAACGATTTTTACTAAGATTCGTCTTTAGGTCAAAACATAACAATGCATCAAAATTTAATAAAACATATTAAAAAGTGTGACCTGTACCTTGATAACAAATTTACATGGGGTGGTATCAGATGGAGAGGCAGACAGATGGATGTAGAGGCTTAAATCAAATCAAAAAGTTATTCTAAAACGATCGCTCTAATAAGAAGTCTGTTTTAAAGCCTTTTAGGTTTTACAAATATTAGCATCAACTTATAATGCCTTAAACCACAAGTTGTGTAGGGTATAACTAGTAGCAAGAATTGCAATTCAAACAATACGAGTATAAATGAAATAAAATTAATGAATATTTGTTAGAAGTTGATTCCACCACATCCACTGTATTTTATATGGTCGTATTACTGATTAGTGTCATTTTTGGACAGACCACTTGCCTTAGAAAATACAAATAAAATTTAACAGAGATACATTTGACCGATTACGAGTAAAGAACTAAAGACATGTCTGCATCAATTCAGAATGTTAGGTCCTTGTAAAAGATTTATACGATATATGATCTATTTTCTATAGACGTTACAAACATTTTGATAAATTATCTATACTGCCAGTAGTTACGTAATAGGTATAAAAATAACGCCGTGTCAAAGCAATTACGTTTTTCAAAGAAATGATAATTGAAGTTTGCCTATTTCATATGAAATTGAAATTGAAACAATTTGTATTTTCTCCCTTCGCCGTTTCTCCTTATTCCAATTCCCTTTTTTATTTATTTATTCAGGTTTTTTAAGTTTTCTGCTTCTTTTTCTTCTCTTTTTTTTTTTTTTTTTTTTTGGTTAGTTAAAATTTTATTACGGTGCCGTCATAATAATTCTTGGAAAGAGTTCAGAAAATATAAAAAATTAAAAGTCATAGAAGGGGAAAAGGAGACAAGTGCATGGATACAAAGAAGGCACTTCGGCGTATATACAAATGTATGGATCTGGAACATCTTAAAATCGAACCATTTGTGTACTCTACGATATTACGAATTTAGGTCCAAAGCAAATTTTGATAGACGTACCTTTTTATTATACCAAACGAATCAGAGTCATTTTCTGATTAGATTTAAGTCTGTCTATTCGTCTCTCTAACCATTTTGTATAATATACCGATGTAAATTTTTGCCCTAAAATGTCTACGAATAAATATCAGCAAGATTAGACAATTTTCACAGTCACTTTTTACGTAACGCTCTACTTTTCGGGATGTCGTTATAAAAAAACAAAATGTAAAAGTTTGAATACTTTATCTTAAAAAAACTTTGCATATAAAATCGATGTGCCAAATTTAGTCCAATTTAGGTGGATTCATTTTCATTACAAATCAAAAATTGCAATTTATTCAATCAATTCTGACTGACTTTACTGGCATTTTCGAGTCCGTTTCGATACATTCTTATATTTCTATTGTTGAAATTTTAAGATTTATTTTCTCGTATCATGTATCATGAGATATACCATGTAATATATCATATAATATCACATCATATCATATCACTTCATATCATACCAAATCATATGATATCACATCACTTCATATTATATGATAATGTAATATAGCACATCATGTCCTATTATATCATATATCACATCATATCATATCACTTCATATTATATGATATTATATCATGTGATGTCATATCATTTCATATCATGTGATATCATACAATATCTTATGACATCATATCATATCATATTGTATCATATCACATCATATCATATCACTTCATATCATGTGATATTATATGATATCACATCATATCATGTGATATATCACATCATATGATATCACTTCGTATCATATGATATTATATCATATCATGTGATATATTACATTACTTTATATCATATGATATTATATCATATCATATCATATCATATCATATCACATGATACCATATCATTTCATATCATATGATATTATATTATATCACATTATATCATATGATGTCATATCATACCATATGAAATAATCTGTAACAAGGCACAAAGCATTCTTGTTTAACATTAAGCATTAAAAAGTTGTAAAATGTAAGTTCTTTTCTTTTTGTGTTACAAATTTTTTAATATTTTTAGATGTTTAATCATTTTGTTTTTTTTTTCTTTTTTTGAAATTTTCCCATTCCTCTTCCATTCGCATCTATAACTGCTCTTATCAAAAAAAAAATAAATAAATAAATAAATAAAAAAATAAAACAAGAATCATTAATATTTCATACTTTACTGACATTGTAGATTGAAATGTCAGAAATGCCATGAAATGTATAATGTTCTTGAAAAGTATTGCAGCAAAAAAAAAAAATGCGAGTCTGTTTCTTATTTTGGCAGTTTTTTATAGTTTGTTTTGGAGAGGGCAGGGAAGAGACTTAGATTGAGAAGTTCTGTGAAATATGAATAATGAAATTATTGAAAAGATTTATTATATATATTTAATATGTACTTACATCCATGTGGGTACACCCTGTAAACTATTGGCACCATTTACAAGGCAACTGGCCAGTAAAATAATTATGGCTGTTATTGTTGTCCACGTAATCCTCCATGAAAAGTGTTTCCTTTTAAGAAATGCCATTTTTTCTTATTTTTATGGATTTGTATACTCATATGATTTTGTTGTTGTTATTGTTATTATAATAATATTTATTTGTTCAATTTTAATTTTCAATTTTATTTCTATTTTCTTTATATATTTTATTTTTATTTTATTTTATTTTTTTAGTTTTCTCCTTTTTTTCTTTAAATTATTCCATGTTTTAAGTTATTTTATCGTTATCTTTAGAAAAAACACTTACACAATTTTTTAACTTTGTTAGGGATGCCAAAGTGTACAGAAAAATATTTTTAATTTTTTTGTCAAATAAACAATGAACAACAACATCAAAAACAAAAATATTTGATGAATATTTTTGATGGGTTTATGTAGAAAACATATTCCATTTGTCCACCTAAAGAAGGCAATGATAAAAAAATTTTATAGGTGTTTTCTTTTTTTTTTTTTTTTTTAAATAGAATATTTTTTATTTGTTTGATGATATTTTTTATTGCATGCTACTTTGTATTTGTAGCAGTAACTGTAAAAAGATCTGGAATTTCGTACACACAAAATTATTAATATATTTTGATATAAAATTAGATTAAAACTGAGAGTACCGTTATCGGTACGTTTAGGCATTTCAACTACGTCATGTGGGTTTCTTGATCGGCAGAACGTGAAAGGAATTGTTGTAGAATTGTTATTCGTTTCACTAAGTCTATTCAGTCATGTGGATTGCTCAACGGCAGAGCGTGAAAGGCATTGTCGTGGGATCGTAATTAATGTTGATTTCTCGATCAGCAGAGCGTGAAAGGCAATCTCGTGTGAATGTTATTCGTGTAACTAAGTCTATCCAGTCGTGTGGGTTTCTCGATCGGCAGCTTGAAGGGCATTGTCGTGGGATCGTTAATCATTTCACTAAGTCTATCTATGGGCAGCGAGTCGGCCTTTCCATGAATTTGATTACAAGGCAAACCATAAATGGCGTAAGGTCAATGTCTATGAATAGTTTTCCAAGAAGAAAATCGAAATTTGAAAATGAAATGTAACGTATAAGGTAACTATTTTATGTTTTTCAAAACTCCATCTCAGGAAAAGGGCTCTTATGGTAAGTAAAGTAAGTGTGAGATATTTCTGGTTTAGTTTACGAAACAGAAACAAGTCCAAAATATTTATACAATGCAAAATTCCTGCCATAAAGATTCAATTTATTCATTGAATCATCTCCTCTCAACGAGAGTTTTACGAATTTCGCTCATATTAATCGATAGCTGGATCATCTAAAGTTATACTATTTAAAAATTTTGGACTTGAAAACAAAAATTTCATTTATATTTGTTATATAATTTAAATGTTGTTGTTATCATTTTTATTATTTTTATAGTTAGTTTTAATGTTGAGGGATGTTGATGTTGATGTTGATGTTGATGTTGCTACCTTTGCTCGATTTTGGATATGAGCCAAAAAATTTTCGCATTTTAATGGGCAAAACGTTACAAACAAATCCAACAACACTTTAGCATAGAAAAATTTCATTTTAGATATTTTATAAATAAATGTCGGTGTATGTTCGTGTTTATTGTTACTGTTATTGTTATTGTTATTGTTATTGTTATTGTTATTGTTATTGTTATTGTTATTGTTATTGTTATTGTTATTGTTATTGTTATTGTTATTGTTATTGTTATTGTTATTGTTATTGTTATTGTTATTGTTATTGTTTATTGTTATTGTTATTGTTATTGTTATTGTTATTGTTTTATTGTATTGTTATTGTTATTGTTATTGTTATTGTTATTGTTATTGTTATTGTTATTGTTATTGTTATTGTTATTGTTATTGTTATTGTTATTGTTATTGTTTTTATTGTTATTGTTATTGTTATTGTTATTGTTTGTTATTGTTATTGTTATTGTTATTGTTATTGTTATTGTTATTGTTATTGTTATTGTTATTGTTATCGTTATTGTTATTGTTATTGTTATTGTTATTGTTATTGTTATTGTTATTGTTATTGTTATTGTTATTGTTATTGTTATTGTTATTGTTATTGTTATTGTTATTGTTATTGTTATTGTTATTGTTATTGTTATTGTTATTGTTATTGTTATTGTTATTGTTATTGTTATTGTTATTGTTATTGTTATTGTTATTGTTATTGTTATTGTTATTGTTATTGTTATTGTCATTTGGTATTGTTATTGTTATTGTTATTGTTATTGTTATTGTTATTGTTATTGTTATTGTTATTGTTATTGTTATTGTTATTGTTATTGTTATTGTTATTGTTATTGTTATTGTTATTGTTATTGTTATTTGGTATTGTTATTGTTATTGTTATTGTTATTGTTATTGTTATTGTTATTGTTATTGTTATTGTTATTGTTATTGTTATTGTTATTGTTATTGTTATTGTTATTGTTATTGTTATAGTTATTGTTATTGTTATTGTTATTGTTATTGTTATTGTTATTGTTATTGTTATTGTTATTGTTATTGTTATTGTTATTGTTATTGTTATTAGTTATTGTTATTGTTATTGTTATTGTTATTGTTATTGTTATTGTTATTGTTATTGTTATTGTTATTGTTATTGTTATTGTTATTGTTATTGTTATTGTTATTGTTATTGTTATTGTTATTGTTATTGTTATGTTATTGTTATTGTTATTGTTATTGTTATTGTTATTTGTTATTGTTATTGTTATTGTTATTGTTATTGTTATTGTTATTGTTATTGTTATGTGTTATTGTTATTGTTATTGTTATTGTTATGTTTTGTTATTGTTATTGTTATGTTGTTTGTTATTGTTATTGTTATTGTTATTGTTATTGTTATTGTTTGTTATTGTTATTGTTATTGTTATTGTTATTGTTATTGTTATTGTATTGTTATTGTTATTGTTATTGTTATTGTTATTGTTATTGTTATGTTGTTATTGTTTTGTTATTGTTTGTTATTGTTATTGTTATTGTTATTGTTATTGTTTGTTATTGTTATGTTATTGTTATTGTTATTGTGTATTGTTTTGTATTGTTATTGTTATTGTTATTGTTATTGTTATTGTTATTGTTATTGTTATTGTTATTGTTATTGTTATTGTTATTGTTATTGTTATTGTTATTGTTATTGTTATTGTTATTGTTATTGTATTGTATTGTTATTGTTATTGTTATTGTTATTGTTATTGTTATTGTTATTGTTATTGTTATTGTTATTGTTATTGTTATTGTTATTGTTATTGTTATTGTTATTGTTATTGTTATTGTTATTGTTATTGTTATTGTTATTGTCATTTGGTATTGTTATTGTTATTGTTATTGTTATTGTTATTGTTATTGTTATTGTTATTGTTATTGTTATTGTTATTGTTATTGTTATTGTTATTGTTATTGTTATTGTTATTGTTATTGTTATTGTATTGTTATTGTTATTGTTATTGTTATTGTTATTGTTATTGTTATTGTTATTGTTATTGTTATTGTTATTGTGTATTGTTATTGTTATTGTTATTGTTATGTTATTGTTATGTTATTGTTATTGTTATTTTTATGTTATTGTTATTGTTATTGTTATTGTTTATTGTTATTGTTATTGTTATTGTTATTGTTATTGTTATTGTTATTGTTATTGTTATTGTTATTGTTATTGTTATTGTTATTGTTATTGTTATTGTTATTGTTATTGTTATTGTTAGTTTATTGTTATTGTTATTGTTATTGTTATTGTTATTGTTATTGTTATTGTTATGCTGTTAAAGTTGCTATTGATAATTATCATGACGTGAAAGTTGCTTATTGCTGTTGAAGATGATGACGGATTTCCGTATTCACAATACAAAAAGTTCAGGCCATAACTTTGCCTTTCTTTTTCCTTCGTTTTCTTTCTTTTTCTTTATCTAATAGCGATTTATAATAATTTATGAGTAAAGACACATGTAAATTAAGTAAACAGAAAAATCACTAATAAAAATTATGGGATTGAAATTGGTCTATAGCTTTTTAACTTATAATAATTTGGCCGGTGTCTTTGCTTTTCTTTTTTTTAATTATATTTTAAAATAAAATATTGTATAATGAAATATTTAATTTTATTTAATTATGATAGTGATTGTAATCTGTAGAGAATCATATCACTAAACAAAACTGAAAAATGGAGAGCAAGTGAAAAAATTTATAAACACTCAAAAAAAAAATGTCTCCCGCAATAATTTTCTGTATATTATTTTAGACATCATTTTATGTACAATATTACTACAATATTCTATAAATTTGAAAAATAAAAATTACATAGAAATGTTAAGAATTTATTCTTCATTTGAAATATTCATTGAGTTTTTTCTCAACATTTTTTTTTTTTTTTGGTGTTTTTCTCGCTTTGTCGCGTTGACCCATAAATGTGCGTAATTAGCTCGTTTTAGCCAAGACAAACACCATATAATAGACAATTAAATTATCGGTCAAAGTACCAAGGGCCGCTTTTATACCCATTTGTCATTTATATGTAATAAACATTTCAGACATTTATATGAAAACAGAACATAGCAGCGTACGGCATTTTTGTTTCTGATTCTGATTCTAAGACTATAAGCATTCTTGATCAATATCAAATTTTGAATCAATTTGGACATGTCTGTTCATCCGTCCAGCTGGCCGTACGGTAAGTATTCTCCTGTTGGCAAAAAAAAAATAACGTCCCGATTTCAAATTAAACAAAAACATTGAACGTTAACGTACGTTGATTGAAATTAGTGATTAACAGAAAGTCAGTCAAAGGCCACGCCTACAGTACAACGTAAACATAGAATAACTCTGCTTTTTAAAGCAAAATTTTATGACTTTTAGCTCATTAATCAGAAACGGCATATGATGGAAAAATGAACTAATAGCAAGGCCATTGATCTAACAATGCCTGTAAAAAAATAATGTAAATCGGCTACGCCTATTCAAAATTATACAATAATAAATTTTCACATTTTCATATTTGCATTTCCTATTTACTTCTAAAAAACTGAAACGGATTTTGAATCGCAGTATCAGAATGTTTGGTTGGTGTGTGGGTATTTAAGATTTGGCCACAGCCAAATATAATTTTCTTACTTATTTTATATATTATTATTATTATTATAATTGTTGTTGTTGTTGTTGTTGGAGTTATGCATGTTGTTCGTTATAGGTTGCGTGTACATAGATTCGGAAAGATTTTAAAAGCTAATTTATATATTTGTTCTTATTTATTATACCGCAAGCATTAATAACATTTGTTGTTGTTGTTGTTGTTGTTGTTGTTGTGTTGCTTTTAATTTGGTGCGTGGTTTCATTGTTTGGCTTGTTTTTTTTTTTTACTTTTTCGTTTCTTGTCCTTTCAATCAATTGTATTACCCTTTTTTTCTGTTCACGTTCTTATTCACGAAACTTTCATTCTCTCTCTTTTACTCTTATTCTCGTTCACTTTCTCTGCTACAATTTTCTTTTATGCATAAATCATTTTTCATTTCATTTTTATTTAAACTTATTCTTTTTCTTTTCATTAAGCTAAAGTTTTGCCTGTTGTTGTTCTTGTTATTATTATTATTATTATTGTTGTTGTTGTTGTGTTGTTGTTGTTGCTCATTTACGTATTTCCATTAAAATATTTTATTTTTTTTTTTGTTTTCGCCGACCAATAATTCAGTTTTTTTGTGTTTATAGGTGATTTAACAAAAAATCTCTGAAAATGAAAGCAAAAGAAAGAAAAAAAATCAGCATAAGCAACATTTTTCATATTCATGCTTTTTTTATTATTATAATATTATTTTTATAAATTACGAAAACAATAAATTCCATGGAATGCGTAGACAAAAAAAATTATAGAAACAATTTTTTTTTTTGGTCATTTATAAAAACCATAAATAAAAATTCAAAAATAACAAGAATACAAACAAGTAAGAAAGTTAAGTGTGGCTGGGGGTTCAAATTTTGGATACCCCAACATCCATAGACCATGATATTACGATTTAGAGGCAAAATTTCAGCGTTGTATATTTTGCAGTTTGCAAAATGATTAACAAAAAACCTAAAAAATGTTACTTAAAAAAATTGAGGTGTTCTCAGTTTAGGTTGCATTATAGGCGTGTCTTTGGACCGATTTTTTTCATTTTTAATATCAACTTGCCTGCAAGAATTCCCAATGTTTTTTTTTTAGCAAATTTCAGCTTGTTATCTCTTTTTTGTGCTACCGTGAGACAGGCAGACAGACAGTCAGACAGACAGACAGTTATGTCTAAATCGTTTTAGAATCAGTATTAAAATGCCAATCAAAAACACAGGATCTCTGACGCTTCCCTTCGGTTGTCACAAATAAAATGACAAAAAATTAATATTCCTTTGAATGGGGAATATAATAATTTGTTAATGAGTAAGACATTTTGAGGGCGTTGTGGGTTTAAGCAAACCATTTCTTAATTTTTATGAAATTTCTAAAGTACTCAGACATTCCAACAAAATTTTTCTTTATGCCCCCTAGAAACTGGGAATACATTTTATTTAAATATTTATAATATCTAGCATATTAAAGTGTTAATCTAGAAATGTTTAAATTCTTAATTAAACTCTAAAAAATTGTTATAGATTTAATTTTATTGGCTGTAGAGCCATTTCTGTGATAGCGCATCTGTGGTAGGAAAGCGCTCTGGAAAGTAAACAATTCTAGAAGTAAACGGTTTTGTAAACTTTCTAAGCTTTTCATTAAGACTTCATTGTATTCTTAACTTCCCTCTAAAAAAACTTAATGCGTATGTCTTTCCGTTAAAATTTTTTTTCCGGAAAATTCCTTGCCCTGAATTTTTAAAGTATGCATTTACTTTGTAACGTTCTACTCTTTATAAATTTCATTTCTTGCAACTCGGGAAAGCTTATTTGCTTGAACTCAATGAGTTAGTTTTACATCGATACACATATGAATCGAAATATTTTCGTAAATTTATCTCAAGGCCTTGTATGGAATAATAAATTTAGACGCTATTTCGCATAAGCATAATCAAAAATGTGCTTTGGTATATAAAAAGCATGCGAAAGTCGTTTCGTGTGAGCCATAATGAACCTTAATTCGTAAAAAGAATTCAAATGGTGTTTCGTGTGATCCGAAACAAGTTTATCTTCATTTTGTATGGCACTTTTGAGTGACGGATATTTAACAATATAACTTGAGCCCTATAAAAAAAAAATTTTTTTTTTAATGATTTTATTTTTATACATTAAATTTTAGATTTTTATTTTTAAATTTTAAAAGTTCTAATTAAAATTTAATTATCAGGAATTGAAACGAAATATTTCTTTCTCCTATTTTCTTATGCCATTTATACTAAAATGTGATATTTGATTTTACACTTAAGTAGAGTCAAATCATAAGCACCCACCATCCAGAACATAGAAAGTTCACAGTCAGTGTCAAAAAGTTTTGTTTTTTTTTTCAAATTTTAACAAAAAAAAAAAAAAACCAAACAATCACATATTTATTTCTATATTTATGTGAAATTAAGAGAAATATCAGAAAATTAAATTCGAGTGGCCAAAAATTACAGCTGATCAAACGATTTGAAATTTTGACATAAAATTTTTTTCAGTCAAGACTTTTCTTTGCATTCACATTGTAATTGAAAGATAATACATTAATCTGTCTGATCAAATGAAATAATGGACAGACAGACGGACAAAGATATATGTTAATTAATTCAATATTGATCAGAAATCTAGGCACTTCATGAAATTTCAAAGATTTTCCTTTGTTATATTACGAAGTCCCAATGTCTATTTTAATGATAAGTGGATTTGTAATTTTATTAAGTAAGTGGTAAGTACTAAAAATACACTACAAACTTGTTATGTCTTATGCAATGAAAACTTTTCTATAATCACTCTAAAGTTTTCAATATCTCTCTCAATTAATAAAACAAATAATTTTCATCTCGGTCTCTTGTGATGCCATATTCATGCAAAGTAAAGTTTTGCACGTGCTATTTAATTTGATAGCATGGATCTAAACATAATAAAGGATAAATAAGCGTAAAATAAAGTTTTTATATAATAGAAAAAAAATAAAAATTTTACAACAGAATAAAAAAAAAAAACAAAGTTAAATGAAAATAAAAATTAATAACAACCAGATAAGACATAAAGATTTTCTTTAAAGATATGCCTTAGGCCAATCATTGTGCTTCTACTAAAACTTTCATCTCTTGCACACTCCAATGTATCTACATATTGTGATCGAGATTTCTTTTATAAGTTATTTACATAAATATTTTGAGATCCTGTGAAATTAAACTTTCAATTATTTATTAATTGAAATTGAAAGAAAAAATGATATTTTCATTAGACGATTTGAGTGTGGGCGTGTCCTTACAATAATTATGGACACTTGTGTTTTGCAGCACTCAAACTGCTTGGTAAAATTAGCATTTTTATGTAAATGTATTGTACGGAGGACTCAATTTTGTGGCTCATTTTTATATATACATTTTCTGTCTAATACGGAACAACTGAAACAGAATCTAAATTGCAATATTATAGTCCATTGATGATGGGGTATTCAGGATTTGGTTCTAACCAAATATAATTTTTTCTATTTGCTTAATTTTGTTTTTTTTTTTTTTTTGATTGTTGAAATTTCACATTTTAACAACATTTTGATATGAAAATTATATGCACCATAATTTATCCAGATTCATCAAGTTTTACGATACTTTCTCATAAAAAATCTTACTTAGACATAACAAAATTTTTATATGGACAAAAAGTTACAGATTAAAATTATTGGTAATATCTTTTATTTTGTCATGAAAAATACGTGTGATACATTTAATTTAGATCAGTCCATTTTTTAAACCTTCTCTCACATGATGAATAATTACACCCTACACCATTTATAGTACAAGAGTGTCATAAGTTTACCTATATGTTTGTAATAATCATAAGAAGTTGAGATAAATTTAAATTTTATTATGCCGATTGATACAGAATTACTTCCTAATTCCATTTAAATCCGTCTGCGCGTCTGTCTATACGTCCAAGTTACAGGCCGCAATTTTAGATATATTTTAATGAAATGGGTTTCAATTTTTCTATTTAACTTTTTAATCATTTTAGGCAAAGTGATGTGGAACATTTAAGAGTTATCTTCGAAACACCAAAATCTTCTTAATTCTTTATAAAAAATAAATTAATATCTCCATATGACTATGGGTATGAAATTTCCGACAACATTTTTAGTTAAGAGATGTTTTCACTTTACCTTTAACCGATTTGGCCCAATTGCAATTATAAGGCGATTGTAAGAAATTTCAATGTTTCTGCCCAATTTTAGGTTGATATCACGTTTTTTTTACGACCACATACAGACAGACGTACGGACGTCGAATGAAAATCTGTAACAATATATCGTGGCGTCTTCGACATTTCCTTTTAGACGTTACAAATATAATGACAAAATGAGTGTACTCCCCCAACTTATGGGTGTTATATATATAAAAATCAATCAAAAGTAATCAAAAAGTTGACTAAACTAAAAAAAAAAGAGAGCACAATATGCAAGCAAATAAAAAAATATCTCATATAAATTACCACCAATTTTTTCATTATTATTTTCGATAATTTATGAAAACTTATTTTCCATAAAATAAATAACAATATTTTCTAAAGTTTCATTTTGAATTTTCTTTTTCTCGTTTACTAGAGAAAATGAAAAATGAAATAATAATAGAAAAAAAAAATTAATAAAATAAATCGACGAGATTAAATGAAAATATATGCTTCGATAAAGTTCTGCCAAAATTACACAAGAAAAAAAAATATTATAAGCCCTCAAAGCCTGACTCCAAACTGCTCTACAAACATTTTGTCTTAACCAATTAAGAAAACAAAGGAAAACGTAGTCATCGAGGGCATAGAAAATAAGTAAAGAAAATGAAGAATTGTACTTTGGGAAGAATTTGAAAAGTTCTTGAAGTGGTAGAAAGTTCAAAAAATTGTTTAATATGAAACCAAACATCTATAAAAATAGCTATCGAATAACGAGTTTTAGGAAGAAATGTTTTCAAAGTGATAGATATTAATTTACATAAAGCGATTTTTCTTAGACTTAGGCCTTAGATAGGGAATGTACATAAAAAATTTCCCAATATCGAATCACTTTTAATTAACTGCTTCTTTGGGTAAAAATTTTGTTAACAAATTGACATGGAACGATCTCGAACGAACAAAATTAGAATATGATTCTGAATCGTTCGATATAATAATTCATACTCACAAAACTTTTTAAATCTTAGAAACTCATAATTACACACTCATAAAATTTCATAAATTTTAACATAAAAGTTTGTACGTTTATGAAATTAATTTATGCAAAATGTTACATGACCTCACGTAATTTTTGCCTTAAAAATTATTTATTAATCATAAAAAATAATCCTAAAAGCATAATAAAAAAACAAATTGAATGGAAAAGACAAATAAAATAATTTACTTATTTATTATCTATCTCACGAATCTAAATAAAAGTTTTTGAGAAGCACAAAGAATTTTATATAAATATTTTTTTAATCTGCCTTTCTAAATTATCTGCCAACAAATAAATTCTATTGAGTAGAAATTATACAAATTGAAAAATAATAAAATAAAGTAACATAAAATAAGATAAAATTGAACAACAAGAAAAAAACAAAAAAAAACAAACAAATAATAAAATAATACAAATATTTTCATGTTCATTTTCAAAGTGATTTCATACAAATTGTTTATATCAACTGAACGAGTTATTCATTTGTTCATTCTGATGCATTAATCATATTATTTTAGCCTTATTTAGCTATTACAATTAACCAAATAAAATTTGAATGGAGAAATGTGAGAGGAAGATAAAAAAAAAGAGCAGAAAAATCATCTAAAATCATTTTACATGGAAATGACTATTGAATTCTGCTGCTCCATTCAATACCATTTCACTCAATTCTGTTCAATGGTAAATTTTTATGATTTTCTTTATTTCTCGATTTTCGTTTGGTTTCCTTGTTATTTGTTGTGCCATGTTAAATTTTTTTTTTTTTAAAAACATGTATTATATTCGATTGATTCGATTTTTATATGAGAATTATATTCGAAAAAAAATCTAAGCGGATCATATCTAATATAAGCGATATCGATTTATTATTGTACTCGTTCATTAACTAATGCTGTATTTAAATGTAATGTAATGGAATGGAATGGAATGTATTTTAAGGAAATGGAATAGTGTACAAGATAAAGTAACGGAATGGAATGTATTGGAAAATTCTGTAATGCAAAGTAATCTAATAAAATTGCAATGGAATGCAATGTAATGATATGTAATTATTATACCGTAATGTAATCCAGTGTAACAGAATGTAATGCAATGTAATGCAACGGAATTTAAAATCTTAGAAAGTACTATAATGTAAAGTAATGTAATAAAATTTCAATGTAATGTAATGTAATGTAATGTAATAATTCATTCTATACAGTGTACAAGATAAAGTAACAGAATGGAATGTATTGGAAAATGCTGTAATGTGAAGTAATCTAATAAAATTGCAATGTAATGAAATTGCCAAAAATGTAATGGAATGTAATGTAATGTAATGCAATATAATGATATGTAATTTAATATAACGTAATGTAATCCAGTGTAATAGAATGTAATGCAATGTAATACAACGGAATTTAAAATCTTAGAAAGTACTGTAATGCAAAGTAATCTAGTGAAAATTGCAATGTAATGAGCATATATTAATGATATGTAATTTAATATAACGTAATGTAATCCAGTGTAATAGAATGTAATGCAATGTAATACAACGGAATTTAAAATCTTAGAAAGTACTGTAATGCAAAGTAATCTAGTAAAATTGCAATGGAATGCATTGTAATGTAATGTAATGTAATAATTCATTCTATATAAATTTGATGCATAAATGATGTTACAGTATAAATGGTCAAATGCATTCATTACTTTATATATATATACATACATACGTATATATATATATATATATATATATATAATGTATGGAATTATATCAATTATTTTGTTGTTGCTTGTTGTTCATCCTGCTGAGTTCTTTGATAACGTACTACGTACATTGTTGAACTGGTCTTATTGAGTAACTTGAATAAATTTTATTGTTGGTAGTGCAACTATATTTTTGTTATTGTTGTGCGTTGTTTTTTTTTTTGTTTTATTTTTATATATATTCCCATTGTGTTGGCATTTCTTAAGTGTATCAATTGATTTTTATCTTTACTTTTACGCTTTCTTATTGTATGACATTGTTATTGCTATCACTGTTCTTGTTGCTGGTAATTTTGTTGCTATTATTTCTTAAGATTATTGTATTTTCAGTAGTATAGCTATAATAATGGCATATATAAAATAGAGGCAACAGAATGTTGCCTTTAATATATCAATGTACTTGTAATCGAACAAATCAATCAAAGTTGTGTTAGGAGAAAATTCTTCGAAAGAGATTAAACATTAAACATTATTCAAAAGTGAGTTCACATTTTGAAGATTTTTTTCTATTTTTCTTTTTCTTTTCCTTTCATTTTTTGTGCACCTTTTTTTATATGGCGGCAATTTTATCATTATACTTGTTTCTACCTCTCTATCTCTCTGTGTGTGCGTGTGTGTGTGTTTGTGTGTGTGTTGGTTTGTGTGTGTGTTGGTTTGTGTGTGTGTTGCTATGCCAGCCATCTCATACTCATTATAAATGTATTGTGTAGTAGCTGAAAGGACATGGCCTTTGGCATAATAAAATATAAAAATATAAAATAGCAGTAATAGCAATAATAATAAATTATCACGTTTCATTCAGTGTCTGCCTGTTTGAATAAATCTCTCTCTCTCTCTCTCTCTCTCTCTCTCTCTCTCTCTCTCTCTTCATCTCTACCACTATGTGCATTTGTGTATGTTCGATAAGATATTGTACTATATATTGTTCAGTTAATTGACAGGAAAAATACCTTCGTTTTCAGTAAGTTGAAGGTTTTAGCCTTTCAGTTGAAATTATCATTCATTTAACTAACCAGCCAACCAACCAGCCAACCAACCGGCCAACCAACCAATCAACGGGCAAACAATTCTAATTAGTTTCACTTAAACTTGTATACTTAAGTGTTGACCCATCAGAGATATCGAAAGAAAATTGTCAGTATACTTGATTTATAATAACTTTTGAAAATTTTATAAATTCATGCTAAACATCAAATATGACATCGATATTTTTCATATCAGTTACTTTTTAAAAATATTCTAACCTCAAGTTTTTCAAGTAAAAATTTAATTTGAATAAGTACTAAAAATTTAATGAACTGACCCAGACACTTTTTAGTATTTTGCAATTAGATAATTTGAAGTTTGTAAAATTTTGAATAGGCGTGGCCGTTCTTGTTAATATTTGCAAAAGATTTTAGCTTTCTATTCTGTTTCATTTTTCATGTTATTAGCGAAAACTTATAAATTTTTGATTTACGTTATAATGTGGGCGTGCCCTCTGACCGATTCGATACATTTTCCATTCCAACTAATGTACAATAAACTTGCAATGCTTCTACCAAATTTTAGAGCGACACTCAAACAGACAGATATATTCAGAATTTCATACTGAATTTTTCTGGAATATATATCTTTTGTAGGATCCCTCTCGCTTCCTTTTAGACGTTACAAACATAATAACAAAGTGAGTATCCCAGAACATTTGGATGGTGGATGTAAAAATCAAAAAAAATATATGACAAATCGAGAAAGTAAAAAATTTTTGAATGCATTGAAAAGTTCTTTATACAGAAAGGGTTCCACAATTATGAGTCGATCTGGACCAAATTTGTCATATCTATTAAGTAAAACAATTAAAAAGCCATTAACCTATTTTCCTTGAAAACAATTGAAAAGTAGATATTGTTTTTACATATTGATCATACTTCAGAAACAAGAAATCCCTTGGTATAATAAAAGTTGGCTCTAGCACGTCCATTAATGTCCAATTATTGTAAATGCAGCGCGTCAAAGTTTCTTCTTCTACATTAATGTAATTACACGTGAACTAGCCAACTCTTATCTCTATAAAATTATTTCTTAAGTGATATTTTGTGACTCTTACCTTTCCATTTAATTGGCCTCACTCATTTTTGATAGTATTACAACAATTTTTTGAACAGAGTTGGAAATTTTGTTTGGGAAGGCGGGATATGGGAATTTCGAGAATTTCCCTTTCGGAAATGCCATTCGACACTGTGTCACAATCACAATTTTATGCCCTATCGCTACCAACCAACAAATTAAAAAAAAAAAACCAAAAATTTTATATAAAACAAAAAGTTGAATTTCAAAAACAAAAAGATTACTAAGCAATTAATTTTTTATCTGTGTATACATTGAAAGAGAAACACGTAATAATAGTAAGTCGGGCCTGATTCTTAAATACCCTACAGCACTTTGTTTCATATGATTAAAAAGTCAAATAAAATGAAAAAATTGAGTTAAATAAGGATAAAAATTTTGCCAATTTTTTAACAGTTATTTAACAAGTTCATTAAATGGGTAAAAGGTCCAAGAAAAATTTTAACTAATCTAGATCAAAATTTGTTAGACATATTTTTTTATATTAATTTCTAAGCTATTGCTAATTTTCATTAAAATATATTCACAATTGTAAATTTTGATACGTAAAAAGCGATGTCGTAAAAATGCATCGATCTGAACCAAAGTTGAAGCATGTGTCTTTTTAAGTAAATTTTCGATGAAATGTATTTAAAATTGTAATTCTTTTCCATATAATAATTTAATTTTAGGAAAAGCATTATATTGGGCTTTGATCGAAATAATATCAAATTTCATTACAAGATTCCATAAATTGCGTTTTGAAACTTGATAGCATTAATATGAAGATACCTGATGGACAGATGGACAGGCAGGGTAAGATCGAACCAGTAAGTAACTATAAGTCTATCGGTTCCATGGACCTGTCTCAACTCCTTCTAGGTGTTACAGGTTTATACAGGGTACTGTATCATTAAGAAGAATCACTCAGAATCACTTTGTGAATCAATTGAAGCTTATCTGTCCGTCTATCTGTATTTCTCTATGGGCGGTGGATAGCCAAGTTATAGTCCCAGCCAAACATACTTTTTTTACTTGTTTTATTTGCGACCTTATTTAGTTTAAAAAAAATTTTTGGCCAAAGCAAATAAAAATCAAAATAAAGTAAAGTAAAATGAAATGAAATGAAATGAAATGGAAAATGAAGGATATTTTGGCATAATACTTCCATTTAAAGTAGCATAGGGATATATTTAAAATTAGAAAAAATAAAAAGTATTTCATATATTTTTAATAAGTATTTAGTTAGAAGGCCAACGAAATGTTTCTGCTTTTTCTATTCAATGCCATTAAAAATAACATTTAACTGAAACTCAATGAATCTGAAAAAAAAAAAAACAAAAAAAAACTAATTTAAATTACTAAACCTATGAATTGAATATAATTTCAAAATTGCAAAGTCTAAATTATATAAAATGTAGGAGAGTTTAATTTTTTTGTAAAAAAAAAAAACCTAAAAGCATTACAAGACAAATCTATCTCAATTGATAAGGCAAAGTGTTATGGTTTATGTTTGAGTAGGAAGTAACTTCTGTTCGTTTAAATCAAGTAAAATGTAAGTAAAATCAAAAAGGCAAATATGGATTTAATGATTTATCGAAACAACTTATTTAACAAAATTCTTTAAGAAATCATCACATGAAAGTAATAGCATGAATTTTTTTAACTAATAAATTCGATTAGAATTTAAAATTAAACTTATCAGTTTCAAAAAAAAAGCTTGATCAAAACCAAAAACAAACATTCTATTCCATTTACAACTGCCATTAACACTCCCTTCACTTAAACTTTTCAATAGAAAAATCTTTTAAAATTTTATTAATTAAATTGGCCATTTGAAACATCTCACTGATAAAGACCACTGAAATGAGAACTTATTATTTACTTTTAAAATTGAATATTTAATAATAAATGTTTGCTGTCTGTCCATGTTAAAATTTATTATCAAATTATAGATTGCAAATTTTGATATACTTTTAGGAGATTTAGTAGATAAAATTGCTTGCAATTCAGAAAAAAAAAAGTACTTAAAATTGGATCACTTTTAACTTTAGACCACAAACGCTGTTGCAATGCTTTGTTCTTAAAACAAAAAAAAAAAAAAACCGTTACAATTTCGACTAAAATCGTTAATGGAAAATATTTCCACCAAATTTGTTTCAGATCAATCGAATTTTCGCATTCTCTTCCCTTGCTTTTAATGAACTTTTCAAATCATTTAAAAATCGCGCTATTTTTCATAGACGCGACTTGTAATTTTAATGTTGATTGATTTTTTTTAAATATTCAATAAATTAGTGTAGTATATTTGGGAGTCGTTTCTAATCGACAATAACATTTTTTTTGTTGTTGTTGTTGTTTCATAACATTAAAGGCACTTAACATGAATAGCCGATTATTACTGAAGGAAAAAGTTGTTGATATTAAATGGGAAATTCTTAAATGCCGAAAAAAGAAATAAAATGTGTGTTGAGGAGAGAGAGAAAAAAAGCCATTACGGTAAACTTGAAATGCTATTTAGATAAAACAAAATTATAAAAAAAAAAAACATGAGAAAATAAAAATGATAATAAATTTTGGAAATTTTTGTAATTTCCATCAAATAAAAAGTTACATAACATTTCATTAATTAGACGTTCTATTGTTAATTAGATACGATTAATTTTATATAAAAAATTTAGATATAATTTTAACAAAATTATCATAATTTAATTATTAAAATTGTCTAGAATTTTCCAAAATATTATTGAACAATATAAAAAAAAATCCATTTGAAATATTTTTTTTGTAGAATTTTTTGTTATAAAAAATAATTGAACTTTTTGAAATTAACTTTATGCGAAAGGGTCTTAGAATCTTTCCAAATTACATGGAATTTTATTAATTTGGGCATTTGATGTTTAATTTTATGTACCATAAATATTTTAAAAATTTTAATGTTCCATAAACAGATATTTTTTAATTATTGAATCCAAAATGTCTATGAAATATTTTCTTGCTGCTTGTTGTTGTAATTATTTCATTTCATTCACTTCATTCTCTATCTTTCTTTTCTCTCTCTCTCGCTCTCTCTCTCTCTCGCTCACACACATACACACACACACACACACACACACACACCTTTATATGACGGTGAATAAATTATATGCGAACATTTGGTGGCGACTTTTTCATGTGAAGTGTTTACGTTGATTTTTTACTATTGGACACATATTTCAACATACATACATATAAATTCACACACACACACATATATATGCATATCCATAAACCCTACAAACACACAAGCATTATATGTTAAATGAAGCGTTAAGAAAGCCAATAATATAAAATGTTGTAGTTGCTATTGCTATTATTTACGTACGTATTTGTGTGTGTGTGTGTGTCTGTGTGTGTGTGAGCGTCTTTACTTCAATAAATATCATTCCAATGCATTGCTTGAAAATAGATTCAGACACGCTGCTAGAGAAGACTAAATACAAAAAAAAAACAAAAAAAAAAAAATGGAAATATAAATAAAAAATTAATTGAGAAAGAAATTGAAGTAAAAATTAAATGGAAAAATTTGTGAAGAAAAAATATAGAAAAAAAAAAAAAATTAAATATTTATCATATTAATTCGCAGATCCTGTTAATGCCTCATTCTCCATTCCTTATATTTCGCTCGAAAATTGGCCAAACCCTTTTTTAAATCTATATAAATAATGAAATCTCATTTGAAATTTATTAAAATATTTAAATGTTTATATCTTAACTGAATTGTAAAATAAAACGTGTAATATGGCAAGAGGAATAATCGCACACTCCTCGTTTTCCTTGTATAAATCGCTAAAGCGATATATCATGACATTTAAGTAGCATGAAATCATCGAATTTTCAGTTAAACATGATTTAACAATTATGATGAATTTAATTATATTAACTTGATAAACCTTCTAAATTTAATAATTTATATAAAGAATTTCATTTCATATGAAGCAAAAGTTTATAAAAAATGAAGATTTATTTGATAAAGTGTGTATTAATGGACAAAAGTCTCTGCGGAGAAAGTTCTCGAAATGTTTTAAATCCAAATTTAAATGTATGATCAACTCATTTACAACTTGGAACAACAGAAGAAGAAGAAATGAAATATATGGATTTTTTCGACTGAAGAATGTCAATCCAAATTTCAGACAATCACTTAGTATAGTAAAATCATTCCTTAGTATCGGTTTTAATTCAAAAAAATTCTCAAAATAGTGCAAATTTTCTATTATACAATAAATTAAGTATAATATTAAAATGTGTGTGGGAAACTCAAAATGATACGCATAGGAAGTTTCATCCAACGCTAACTAAACTTAAATCAAAAGCTGATCCGTGTAGGAAGTTTCTTCCAACATGAACTATACTTAAATAAAAATTTGAACCGTGTAGCAAGTTTTATCCAACACTAACTAAACTGAAATCAAAAACTGCTCTGTTTAGCAAGTTTCATATATACTTGAATCAAACCCTGATCTGTGTAGCAAGTTTCATCTAACAAGTCAAAAATTTTACCAAATTTCAATTATCTAACTCAAACTCTTATATTAAATGTTTTCACTAAAAACTATCTTAATTTCTCATATCACACTAAGAGTTTGGTGAAGTGTAAGATATAAAGATGAACCAAAAAAAAAGTACATAATTAATGTGCTATGAAAAGAGATAAGCAAGAAATATTTTGGAATGGACTTCAAGTAAAAATATTTACAACATCTTCTTCTCTTTTTTCGATATGCATCAAATTTAACTCAATCTATTTAAATGTATCTCTACGCTTGTCTTTTCCAAATAGCTCTCTAAATGTTTGATAAAATTTCATTTTAAACAGTTTAAGACTTATACGGCCAATTCAAATCAATATTCATCTCTATCTTTCCATTCTTTATTCGTATCAATAGTTGTCAATTTATATATCGGCCTGTCCATTCCATTATGCATATTACGATCTTTTTCTATCATTAATTCACCATTTAAATGTTTCACCATTTTTTTTTTAACTTTAATTTGTTTTTTAATTTTTTTTTTTTTTTGCGTTCTTAGTCACATTGTACTCATCTTAATGTCTGCTATGCCTGATATCTGTCTCCTTTGGCAAATGTCTAAGGTTTTTTTTCACATTTTTATAATACAAAATATACACACATACACAAAAATACACAAACATCCATACAAATGCAAGCCAGCCATCCCTTTGGCGTACATTTGTTTTTTATTGCTTCATGTCATCTATTTCTAGTTACTTCACATTTTTCTATCTAGTTTTTAGTTTTCTCCATATTTCTTGTCTTAACTGATCCCCTTAACCAGTCATGTATGTATTAAATATTATCAAGCTGTTGTTGCTGTCATTGTTGATTTACTTTGAACTATTTCGCTATAAATTTAAATTTACATTGAAATTCTTATTATTTCTATGTTAAATCATTTAATTGAAGGAACATACATTTTAAATATGTAAAATGCATCACATTACACACATTTATTTCATTCATAATCGCAATCTCAATCACAATCTCATTTATTAACTTCACACAAATGAAAGCTACTTGACTTGAATGTCATCTTTCAAACGAATATTGGAGAAATATTATGCATGGAGATTGCTCATGAAATTACATTAAAGTATCTTCAAAATTGCGACTCGCTTATTTTTACTAGCAAATTTACATGGAAAATTCAAAATTAGAAGTGTCTTTCCAAATGAAAAGTAGAGATAATTTGATCTGTCTATCATGCCACAAAAAAGGTACAGTACAGTTAGTGTTTTACATGCATACCTGCCTGGAAGGCTCAAATGCATGGTATAAACATACTTATGATCGCTAGCGTTGGTAGACACGTCACAAAGTGCATGCCACCGTCCCGACTAGCTTCCAATTTAAAGCCACTATTGCACCTCATCTAGTTAGCTTAATCCTTGGTGTAAGGATTCGGAACCTTCTTAAAACCCCTTGGCTTAGATTAGATTAGCCCGATAAGCCTACCCAGCTAGCCATTTTATTCGGGAAATGGCACCCTGCTCGACGAACCATAATAGTGGAACACAAAATAAACATAATTAGGTCAAGCTACGCCCGCGACATGTGCACCACAGCCCCCACGAAGCCAACTCCAACATCACCACTTGGGCAAATATGAAACTGGTGATCCCGTGGTACCAAATTAAATCTTTGGATCTGATCTCGTGAAACTCATAATGCCCCCTGATGGCCATGGATCAGAAACCATCTCATGAACCACTCCCAATTGAGCAGGTGCTTCTCGGGATTGGTCGCCCCCAACCATAAAAAAGGTACAGAGAGCGAAAGGGAAAGGGAAATGGAGAGAGAGAGGGAGAGGGAGAGCGATAGAGAGAGAGGGAGAAAGAAAGAGACAAAGAGAGGCAGTTGATCAGCACGTTAAGAAAAATACATTTTAAAATTGAACCCAAAAAGTAATTCGAAAGGGTTTGTATCAAGTCCTTAACAGCGCCAAAAATTTATTATGCTTTATGCCAAAAAAAAACATGTTAGACAAAGTTAGAGAGTGTTAGGCAAAAATTATAAAGAGTAATACAAAGGAAAATAAGAAAAAGAGCAGGAATAGAAAGAAGGAGAATGATAGTGCGAAAAGAAAAAAACCGAAACCAAAGTAGAGGCAGAAGCAATTGTAGTGGAGAAATGGGAATAAGAAATAAATTGACTGGTAAATAACAATGACACAATGAAGAATATTGGACAGGAAAGTAATGCTTATGCATAATGCAGAAGATGACAAAATAGAAAGCAATAATGAAGGAGAACAATTCATATACAACATTTTTATCAACAACAACAAAAACACCAACAATTGGCCCATCAAAATTTTCATCCAAATTTCTGTATGTAAAATTAAATGTTTTGACTTATCATTTTTTTTATATCCCCATCAAAACTGTGATAGACACTTTCGTAAGTGGTTAACGAGTGCTGAGAAGCACCAGCTTAACTGGCAGTGGCTTATGAGATGGTCGTTAGCAGCGCCGACAATCAGGGGCATTCATAAATCACGAGATCGGACCAAAGATTTTAATTTAGCACCACGGGATCACCAGTTTTGATTAAGCCCATTGACGTAAAATTGGAGTTGATTTTGTGGGGCGTTGTGGTGCCCATATCGCATGCCATGCTCGTTCAAACACACTGTATTCTGTATTCACGCAGGGTCCCATATCCCTAATAAAAAGGGTAATTAGGTCAGGCCTTTTGAACTGAGCAAACTAGCCAAGGAGTTTATATGAAAGTTTCCAAACAAAAGGTTAACCTTTGTATATAAAGTACAAGGCGGGCTTTAAATTGGAAGTTAGGATGACGGTACCATGTACGCTAGGCTAGCACCAACGCTAGCACTTAAGTTGTATGTTTATATACCTTGCAGTTAAGCCGTCATGGCCGGTATGCATGTAAAACACTTATTGAAGCACTTTCGTAAGATCGCTTGCAAAACATACTTTTAAACGCAGGGTTAAAGGGATGACTCTTGAACGCTTTGTTAAAGTATGCTGAAAATACAAATTACAAGTGATCCTTTCATACATTTCTTTATATTACATAAGGCCGGCCCCATTTCAAGGAAGCCTTCTAGCAATACACAGATAATTATTAAAAAATTATTATGCAAAATATATTTTCAACAAAAAACTGGAGAACATTTAAAATATGGGAATTTTATTGGGCCATATCTGAAAGTACTCTTCATTTAGAGTTTTTCAAATTTTAGATAATTTTCTCTAACATAATTGATGACTTAACTAACGTTGTTACTTAATGCTTTCGAATTTTATACAAAAGTACAAAAATGGTAAAATTATAGCTGCATGAAAACCCGTCAATTTCCGTATTTATTTTATGGCCAATTTCCTTAATGGATTTTACATTGTAAGACTGACTACAAATTAATCGTTCAAATATTTTCTTACTAATATTACAATACTTCTAATGTTTATTGTTGTGCTTGCTGTATTTAATAAAAAACTAAAAAAAAAGAATCCAATACGATTAATCAATGAAGTATAAGTAAAAGTACAAGTAAAAGAAAAAACCAACAAAAAAAGTAAACCGAAAAAAAAAACCGACAAAAAGCAGAAAATTTTTTTGTACTTTAATTTTGTGGGAGACACTAAATTTTTACATTTTGGTTGGTAATGGGTATATTCATTTTATCATTATATTTGTAACAATCAAAATAAAGCCTCCTAGACCTTTGATCAGCATTAATCTCTGAATCGATTTAGATATATCCATCTGTCTGTCCGTGTGGTTGTGTAAAATTAACATTCTCTTGGTTATAAAATTTGAGATATTGAGATAAAATTTATTAGTAATACTTAAAGATCTTACACGCAGATTGATGTGTTGGTGTGGTGGGTATTCAAGATGTCTCTGTAGAGCCAAATATAATTTTTTTAATTGTTATTTTTATGTTAATTTTTTTTTTTTGTTCTCGCTTTGTACTTCTCAAATAACTAAAACTTGTATGGACGAAATGTGTTTAGTGAAATGCTATAAAATATCAGAAGAAGAGGAAGAAGTAGAAATTAAATTACCATGAAAATTAAGATGAAAAGTAAATACAATTGGTCAATTGGTAAAATGTTATACAATATGCTGTTGTAAAGTCCGTTATAGAGATAATTAATTTAAATCACAAGCTCAATTTTTCTTTTTTTTTTTTTTGTAGTATTTTGTGTTGCATACTTTTCAGCTTATTTTGGCATATTTATTACATTTCATATTTTACATTTTACATTTTACATTTTACATTTTACGTTCTTTAAATGAAACTATTGTGCAAACTATAATGAAATTATTAAAAAAAAATGCCAAAATAAATTTTATTAATTTATTTGATAAAATTAAAAATTAAATAAATGTACTTAAAAATTTGGTTGTATTACAAAATTATCGACCACATTTAATAAATTTTATTGAAATTTAATGGATTTAAATAACTTAGAAATTCAAAAATATATAAAAAAAAAATTTTGTGGAATTCTTCGAATATTCCGTTTCTTTTTTTTTTTTGAAGCCTTCAAAAAAATTTCTTGTGTAGAAATCTGAAGAAGGATTTTCCATGATTTTTTCTTGCTTATGTCGAATTTTTTCTTTTTTGCGTATATTTGTTCAGCAAATTTTTTTTTTGCAATGACTTTTATTGCCATTTTTTATTTTTTTGTTCAAGATCGACGAAATCAACTAACTAGAGATCGATTTATTTATTCTTTTCTGCTTAGTTTGTTTTTTTTTATTTTTACTTTTTTACTTTTCTTTCTCTCTCTCTCTCTCTCTCTCTCTCTCTCTCTCTCTCTCTATCTCTCTCTCTCTCTCTATCTGCCTTTCTCGCTCTTATTTACCTCTTTCAAAGCTTTTTAAGTTTTCTTTGTTTTTTTAATATATTTATCCAATGATGGAATATTATTTCAAAGTATATTTACACTTGTCATATCACACGATATCTTTTTATGTTTCTCTTACTCTAAGTCACTCTCATACTCAGTTGGGCGTTTTGAATGTTATGTTTGTTATATGAAGCAGTGATGCAGAATTTAATATTTCATGAATGACATGAATGAATGCATTCATTTATATGTTTGTGGATTTTCATTATGTAAAAATAAACACAGTCAACTGGGCGTCATTGTCAGTTGAAGGTTAAAAGGGTAAAAGTTGAACTATAAGCCATACTGTCTAGTTGGCGAATATGTAAGTAAGCAAACAAGCAAGCAAATAAGCAAACAAGCGCACAACAAACAAACAAACTAAATGGCTGGTTGGCAGAATGGCAGGATGGAAGGCAAGCAAATAAATAAGAAGGCAATTAAACAAGCGTATCTGTAAATATATGTATATATAAACAAAACGGAAACGTTCCCACTTAGAATATCCATATATACATATACATACACATACATACACACACACAAAAGTACACACATCTCTTTATTCACCTTTATAATTATTTCATTTTTTACATATAACAGAAAATTCATAGTTGAGGCAGCCAAATGTATGATTTCTGATGCATTTTACATAACATAACACATAATACATAATACATAATACATTTACATTTACATATATAGATAAAAATTATATAACTGCTACTTATTTATTCATTTAGAATAAATTAAAATTTCAAGTTAAAATTTTTCATAAGCGTTTTGAGACGATTGTATAAATATCCTCGTTAAATCGTACACCATGTATACTACAGGATATTATAAGTTCATGTGTTTGTTTGTAACACTCAAAACGTATTGAGATCGATGCAAATTTTTATGAAGCGAAGCAGCACAGAATCACCATCTGAATCGATTTAAGCATGTCTGTCCATCAGATATCAAGGTGGAGATATTTTAAATAAATTTAATATATAGGTGATGTTTATTCTACTTGAAAGGAATACCTTATAAAAAATCAGTTAAAATGGAGTATATTTACGATTATTATCCCATTTAAAGTATTTTTTGAAAAAAATTTCGCTTAAGAAAAATAGTGACAATTTTAAATATATTTTATCAACAAATTAGCATTTTATTATATTTTAATACAAAAAAATATGTGCTTTAAAAATGCATCAGATTGATCCATTTTTTGTGTAAACTTCTTCCCATATAACCAACTTTTTAAATAATTTTCAAATAATTGCCAATTTAAATAATTTAAATGTAAAATTGAAATAATTTTATATTTTACTTTAATTGAATTAATTTAAAATATTAGGCAAATGGGTGTAAGCATTTTAGGTAACAGGCTCGACCATATATAAAATTCTTAGTTGTTAGTCCGATTTGTTTGAGTGTGAAAGAAATTGTGAAATGCTAAATTTGAAGGGATGTTGTAAAGAAAGAATCAGTTGTGTAAAAAGCGAGCCCAAAACTATACCCAATCAATTTAATCGAAATTTTTTACCAATGTGATTCTCTATAATATGATTTGATTGTCAGCAAATTGTCACCCCACAATTTTTTTTTGTTCTACTCATGATTTTTCCACGTTTAAACTTATACGTATTCGCTATCAGTCCATTGCTCGCAAATCTTGTACGTCTCGTCCCTAATTGTGGACCATATCAATAAACTCAATAACACAACAACAACAATAACAATAACAATAACAATAACAAAAAGTAAACCAAGAAAAAGAAGTTAAATAAAAAATAAAAACGCCTAAAACTATTTAAATGAGTGAATTGAAGGTCTAAGTAAGACCATCCAAAGTAAGTACTGATCAAATTAAAATTGTACATGGATCTTAATATGGAACTGTAATTTGGAAACTTGTGTACAAATTACATTAATAAAATATGACAAAAATCAATATTTTAAATTTAAATCTAAATTCACTTCAAATGACTTGAAGTAGTACAATAATAACGAAAGTTAGGCAAACGAATTTATTTCTAGTTTAAAAAAATTAACTTAATTAGTATGACTTGATGAAATGTAAGTGTAAGAAAAGATTTTTGTACGACTCTTTTTGAACTTTTTTTGCTTTTTTTTTTTTGCTTCGTCTGGAAATTGAAATTTCTTCTGTATTTTATGCCTTAATAAAAATGTATTTATATTTACAATTTATGTTGTAAAAGATATAAAATAAGTTACTTCTTGTTTTTCTGTTGCCACTTTGATTTTACCGTTTTTCCCCTTAACGCGTTTATTTATGTCTGTACCTACATTTTTATATATTTCGTTCTATGATTCAGAGTTGGTGCTTCTGTATTTCTACATCATTTTCTACCATTTTTCTCATTTCTATATAATTTGGCAAAAAAAAAAAAAAAAGACAACAGCAGCAGTTAAGCTAAATAAAGTAAAAGAATAATTTTTTAAGAAGAAAGTTTATATGCCTTTATAAATAAATGAAATGTTGGCAAAACAAAGAAGCAAAAATTTACAATACAACAAAAATATAAACGTTATAATTCTTTATATATCTAAAAAATATATAATATTTGTAACAATTTTTGTGATAGAGAATTCTTTCAAAAAAAAAAAAATAAGAAAAACGTGCATACTCACAGCATGATGGATTATTGTAACGTTTACGAAAGTCTCTTTTTTTTTGGGTAGGATTTTAATGAATTTTAATCTCTCATTAAATTGGACTCTGGTATAATAATATATATGATGATAGAAGGCCCATTAGATTTCATATCAAAATTAATTTTTGTTTAATAACAAATCTGTTCATTTCAAGCAAAGCAATTACTCTTTTTTTAAGGCCACCAAAACCATCAAAACTAAGGAAAGTATATCAAGTTCCCTTTTCGGCAGTTTAAACAATGTCAAGTTAAATGTGAAATTATCTCTAAAAATGATATTATTGAATATTTATTAAACATCGTTTTGAATGGGAGCATGCGTTATGTAACAACGTGTTTAAAAGAGATAGATTATGTAATAGAAAAGTTGAGATAGATGGAAACTTTTAATCTCTTACATTAAGTTATGTTCATTTTATTATAATTTAATAATGTTTATTATTGTTGTTGTTACCATTCAAATACATATACAATATATATTTTTACGAATCAATAAATATTAATATTGAAATATAATAAAATTCTAAAGGTTAGACATTTTATAGCCCACTTTCATGCGGAAGCAGTTTATGCAAATGCAGTTTTGGATTATTATTACGCGGATCGAATTAGAAGCATAATCTGATACAAATTTACATCACTCTACCTTTCTATTCGTTTATGTATCCGTCCATCCGTGCGCGCAGACAATCCCGAAAATATTCTAAACTCAACTCGAAATATTGCTTAAGATCATGAATTCTATGAGATGGATATAATATCCTTAGATTTAGTATAATGCGCTAAATGTTTTTTTTCATTTATATATTTATACAATTTAAGTGAATGAATTCGCTGAATGAAAAGAACAGCCGAAAGACCTTATACTGAAGTCTTTTAAAGAGTTTCAAGTGGGCTTCTCTTTCCCTGAATAAAACGAATAGTTGAAAGACCTTATGCTGAAATCTTTTAACGAGCTTCAAGTGGGCTTCTCTTTCCCTGAATAAAACGAGCAGCCGAACGACCTAACACTGAAGTCTTTTAACGAGTTTCAAGTGGGCTTCTCTTTCCCTGAATGAAACGGGCAACCGAAAGACCTTATAAAGAAATGTTTTAACAAAGGTTTCGCTGTTCATCAAGTGCTAAATTATATAAACAGTAGTAATGTAGGCTTTAAATTTTTAACTGACAGCAACATTACTATTCCCAAAAGAAATAATACGAAATATATCAGGCGATTAAGTCATTATTTCCTACCGTCTATCTCACCACCCAAAATCTGTCTATATATGAGATATTTCAATACAATTCGGCAAACAGAAATGTTTTAACCTAAAAATATGAATTCTATTAAAAATGTTCAAGAAATGGGCGACTTTTTTTCTAAAACAAAAACAAAATGCAATAAATGAAGGAAAATTTACAATTTGGATTATTTTCCAATGAACCCTGATTTTAATATTTGACGTAGTAAATCAGTTCAGATTTTTTTCATTTTTTCACTATCAATTTTATAAAATCATTCAAAACTCTAGTTTTTGCATCTGCCTGACATGTAAGTTTTTATTCTTAACTTTTCCATTAATCTAACAGAGTGATGTAGGGTATTCAAAAATCAATTTCAATCGACAATAAGGTTCTTACTTTACTTTTTTTATAATTATTATTATAACCATTATTATTATTATTATAAAGTATCTTTACATAAATTTGTAGCACTTTAGGGAGCGATTTAAATTGAATTTGTATAAAATATGTAAAATTTAAGCTGAAATATATAATATATATATATATACATATATAAAAGGTTATACAATGCGGTTTGACATATGAGATATTAATTAAATACACCCATCTCTATATGGCTGGATTTATCTTGTGTACTTAACCATGAAAGCATCAATTTCTCTATGCTTTACATGCGAATTGATGGCATCTGAGAGATGATGGTTTTTTTTTTGTGCCAAATGATTCAGTGATTAATTTAATGATCCATTATAATTATGATATTAATGGTTACGCTTATACTCTAATTGTTTTAATTTCATTTGCAACTTTTTGTAAATGTTCGACAATTCATCAAAATTACTGAAGATGGACGAGCATGAGTTCTAACATAGCGAGATGAAACTGTATATCATTCCGTAAATAACGGTCATATGATAACGGTCATGATAACGATAACGGTAATAATAACAGTAACGATAACGATAACAGCCAAATGAAAATGCTATGAAACATTTATGTGAACGCTATAATTTACAAACTTAATTGCATGATGAGTACGGTAAAGCACAAATTCGCTGGCAGAACGTTTTCAAATTGTCAACTAGCTCATAGTTTTCTAAACCACAAAAAAAAAAAAAAAGAAAACAAAAATTACCATCACTTAGAGCGATCTGATATCGATATACGATTTAGGTCTAATGACAAAAGTTCTACAAAATCTAAATATGTTACTAAAATTTTTCCCATAGAGAAGTGAATTACAAAAAACTTATCACAATAAATTTGAATTGAATTGAAAAGTTTAAGATATTTTTTGCTTTTTGATTCTCTTTACATTATTTTCACAGGCAGCGTTAAGCGTTATAAAAATAAAAACATTAAAAAAAAAATAAAACCGCATAAAAGTTGTTTTCAAATCATTACTAACCTTGATACCAGAAATGCAGGAAACTTATACAAATATTTTTGTAAAATAATCTTTTTCAATGCATTAATAATAGATTTAAACCAAAGATAATTTACGCATGTTACACATGCCTTTATATCATCCATTCTATTCCATTACATTACATTTTGTTACCTTATGTTACGTTATGCTATGCTATGTTACGTTATGCTATGCTATGTTACGTTATATTACGTTACATTTTTCAATCAATTTTCATAGAATATTAACATACATATTTACCTACCTACACACACCCACACACACACACACACCCACACACACACACACACACACCACGCAAATAACATAACATGTGGTAAATTGTTGAAGAATGTTTTAAACTTCTTTCCAATTTCTTTCATTTTCTGTTTCTCAATACTTTTGAACATAAGAAAAATTCAGAGGAAATTTTTCCTTAGGATTTGTTACCCTTTCTCTCTCATTCTCTCTCTCTCTCTCTACATATCAGCCTTTTCATTTATTTTCACAAGATATGCCATCTGAAAGAAAACGGGATAGTTTCAATCAGGCCAAAATCAAAAGCAAAACCCAAACGCAAACCGAAACCAAATCCAGTCACGTCAAGTCAAATCAGGCCAAGCCAAACCATATGTTTAATATTTAAAACTTTTGAATGTTCACTTAGGAAGACTTTGTCGATTTTACATGTAAATGGCAATACTGTGGATAGACCCCCATAGACTTTTGAATGTTCGCTTAGGAAGACTTTGTCGATTTTACATGTAAATGGCAATACTGTGGATAGACCCCCATAGACTTTTGAATGTTCGCTTAGGAAGACTTTGTCGATTTTACATGTAAATGGCAATACTGTGGATAGACCCCCATAGACTTTTGAATGTTCGCTTAGGAAGACTTTGTCGATTTTACATGTAAATGGCAATACTGTTGATAGACCCCCATAGACTTTTGAATGTTCGCTTAGGAAGACTTTGTCGATTTTACATGTAAATGGCAATACTGTTGATAGACCCCTTTTGACTTTTGAATGTTCGAAACGAATCCATAACAAACTTTCTCAAAAAATTTGCTTTAACAAACGTAAGAAAAGCAAAGTCACGTAAAAGGTAAAAGATCGCCGCTTGAAATTATCCGGATTAGATCAAATGGATTTCTTGCGACAATACATGGTTCCATTATGAAACTTTTGAAACACTTAAAATTTGAGATGAAGTAAAGTTCAGAAAATAAAAAATATTCCATTTATTTAGTGGGCAAAACTGTATTTAAAGTATTTAAACTTCGAAAAGTTGAGAAGTTATGTAAATGTGACAAAAGTTAACTAAACTTTCGATGAATTATTATTATTTTTCTAAGAATTTTTTTTACCATCAGTCATCGTTAAACAATTCATTTTCAAAAAAAAAAGTAAGCCAAAAAAAAATGATAAAAAAAGAACAAACTCGATTTTTTCAAATTTTTAAATCGACCTAGTTTTTTCGAAATAAAATAAATCTTTTGGGAAATTAACGTTTAAATGATATGAACGTGATGTAGACTATTTAAAAATCAATGGCCATTGATTATACTAACTTTTGTTATTGTTGTATTATTGTTGAAAAACTCTTATTAATTTAAGTGTATTGCACATAAATAACGGGAAAAACTTTATCTTCAATTTTATTGTCGGTCTGTTCTTGATGTCTTCACACATTTCATTTTAAGTATTTTCAACGTTTTCAGAGCTCCTCTGAGAGAGCGCTATAAAAGTCGCAAAAAAATAAAATAAAAAGAAACAAAAAAAAAAACAAAAATAAAAGCAAAATAAAATAAATAAAGTAGGAACAACAAGCGAAAAACAAGGGCAACAACAATGAAAGAAAGTATGTATCTATTAAATAAAATGCCTAAAATACAAGAACAATAATAAAACAAGTAAATAAAGTAAATTTAGCTGAGTCAAAATTCTAGATACCCATCAACAGGCTACAGGTTTACATTTCGTGCAGAACTATGTACAAATTTTCGCATTACATGGGCAATGGAGCAATGAGCAAAGAAAAGAGTAATGAGCAATGGAGCAATGAGAAATGGAGCAATGAGCACAGAAGCAATGAACCAATGAACAATGGAGCAATGAACCAATGACAATGGAGCAATGAGCAATGGAGCAATGAAGCAATGACCAAAGGAGCAATGGAGCAATGAACCAATTAGCAATGGAGCAATGAGCAATGGATCAATGAGCAAAGGAGCATTGGAATAATGGAGCAATGAAGCAACGAGCAATGGAGCAATGGGCAATGGATCAATGAGCAAAGGAGCATTGGAATAATGGAGCAATGAACAAATGAGTAATGGAACAATGGACAACGGAGCAATGAGCAAAGGAGCTATGAAGCAATGGAGCAAGGAAACAATGAGCAAAGGGGCATTGGAGCAATGAGAAATAGAGCAATGAGCAATGGAGTAATGAACCAATGGAGCATTGGAGCAATGACCTTTGAGAAAACGAACGAGCTTAATGGAAATATTAAAGTTTTATAATTACTGGTAGGCGTGGCCTAACAGTATTGAATCATTTTTGAACAGATATCTTAGAATGATGGCCCTAACATTTAATTATAATTAAAATTCTAACATCCCATTTATCATATTTGAGTTAATGAGCAAAAAAAGCTGTAAATATTTACCTAAAAAAAACCGGGACGTTCTCAGTTAACATTGTTAGTGGAACCATCTTTTGTCCAATGTCAACCATTTTCACTACCATCCTGCACGCAAGAGTTTCCAATGTATCTGGTAAACTTGAATTCCATATGTCTTCATATGCAACCAGGAGAATGTTCATCACAGACAGACAAGCAGATTTAAATCAATTCAGAATTTGCTAGCGACCCTAAATATAGATACTTTGTAGAAACGATTCCCGACATTTGTTTTCAATATTTACAATACAAATGATTATAACAGGATGCGTATACTCACGAACTATGTATGGTAGGCATAACGAAGAAGAAGAAGAAAAAATTTCTCAAATCAAAAGAAACTTTTTTGATACGAATTTAAGTTCTATATTATAAGAGTTTTTCTTAAACAAAAAAACAAAAAAAAATTTCAACTTCTTGTGTAACACACAAACAATGTGTATACATACATACATACATACATATATATATATATATAAACATATAAACATATAAACATTTTCAATATTTGAGTAGAAAGTTTTCATTTGTTTTATATATAGAACAGATGTTGATCTCATGGGTTTGACCCTCGTATTTCGTTTGTACACTATATGAGTTTCATATATTAAATATGAAAGTTTAAAGAAATTATGCTAAAAAAAAACATATAATAATAGAAATAATAATAATAATAAAAATAACACACAAAATATGAAAATTAAGTATTCATTCGATCGTTACACTTTAACCAAAAATTATTAGGCGTAACTCTTGCTTGATAATTTGAAAAGTTCCATGGTAGAGGGCTAAACACAACCACATGAAGCAATATACATTAAAGTTCTATTTTCATAGTTTCAAATATTTCACAGTTAACATTCATTTTAATTGGAAATTTGTAAGCATTTTTGTTTATTTGTTTGACTTCGTTACAGTTGAAGTACTTGAAATTGTTAGGATTACAGATTTATTTATACGATCATACACATAAGCACTTAGTATTATAACACAAAACCATACAAACGTTTATTAAGTTAAAAAAAAAAGTTGCGGCAACATCAAAACACAAAACAAATTTAGCTGAGCAGAATAGAGCTAAGCAGAAGAGAGCCGAGCAGAAGAGAGCAGAGCAGAACATATCGTTACGCTACAGAGTTATTTAACTATCTAACACACACACACACATGCATACAAATCCATACACATACATCTTTATTTATATACACGTACGAGTATAAAATTAATATAATTGTTTAGCAACATTTGTTTAGAAACATTCTCTGGCATTAAACTTTTTTGACATTGAATTTTAAGTGCTTTACATAAAAATCCGCAAATGTTACAATTGCAACTGAAGTCTATATAAAGAATTTTAAAAGGTACATATTATTCGCTGAAGAACCGTGAACCGTGCCGAGAATCGTGCCGGAAAACATACATTTATAATAGAAACATTTTTTTGTCTTTTTTTTGTTTTTTTTTCTTTTAATTTCATATGGAATTTCAATTGCTTTTCTAAAGGAAAGATGCACGTGTAAAATGTTTATTGATGATATTTAAAATAAATTCTAAAACTTATTTATAAAAAAAACTTATCATTTCATTCCGAGAATGAAACTTTTCATTATTAGAAAGTAGATGAAAATTTATGTACTTTATCGGGTATTCGATTCCATTATGCAGAATTTTACAAGCTACAAATATGCAGGTGTAGACAGGCACTTGGAAAAAAATAATGAAATAAAAACAAAAACTAAAAAAAAACAACAAAAAAACCACTAAAATCTAAACCAAAAAAAATAAAAAAGAAAAGGAGGAAAAGACAAAAGGATGGAAAAATATTGTTGAAAATGATGCTGTTGGGATTAAAAATAAGAATTTCTAATGAAACATGCAAAATATTCATACCATAGAAATGACGATTTTTTAAATAATTACAACAACAACAACAACATACAAAAAATATTATATTCATTAATGGATGGAACAAGAAGCAATAAAATCATTTTTTGCTGTGATTGCTCTTTGATGCTCTGCTGGGGCTGTTGTAGTAATCGATCTAAAAAAAAACAAGCACCGAATGACAAATCTAAACACACATTAACATATTGACATATATAAATTTATATAATTGTAAATAAAAGATCCCTGAATGCATGAGTACCTCTGCGTGTGGTGTGGTGTGTGTGTGTGTGTGTTGTGTGTGTGTGTGTGTGTGTGTGTGTGTGTGTGTGTGTGCCTACTTGTACGCTTGTACGCTGTTGTGTCTCTACCTAAGTGCACCACTTTCTCTATTTCTATCTTATGCGCTTTCTCTCTCTCTCTCTCTCTCTCTCTATCTCTCTCCCTCTCACCCTCTTTCTCTCTCGTTAACGGCCACACACAGTAGTTCTGTTGTGATTCCATCCCCTTGCCCAAATTACCATAATATCTCAATACAAAAAGAAACGGCATAATTATTTAAACAGTACAAATGCGTACAACAAATCCCTAGAATTAGGGTGCTTGAGGAAATGTATTTATGTATACATATATTTACATATAAAAAAATAGAGCAAGTCTAAGAAGATAAATAAAACTTATAGAGAGAGATTTATTCATGGAAAGGACGGACAGATGCCACATGGATGAATTATTGTTTGCGATTATTTTTCATGATTTTTGACGTCGTCACTTGTAATGTAGAAGGGGGTTTTAGATGGACTCAACTATTATTTTATGAAACGCATTAGATTAGAATCACTTTCTAAATTGATTTAGAGATGTCTGCACGTCTGTCTGTTGCCTGTCTGCAGGGCACAATTTTGGAGCTGTTTAATTGATATTTAATATGTGAGTGTGCTTAGTCCAAAAATGCCCGAAAATAGAATAAAATAGAATAAAATACGACCACGCTTCATACAACGACTTATTTTTTAAAGGTTTGTTTTGTGGCAGAACTTACAATTTTTGAACATTTCCTTATAAAAATATAATGTAGTGTATTTAAAAGTTGACCTCAAACACTTATAATCAATGTACTTACTTTTTTTTTTTTTTATCATTTTTATATTGTCATGCATATGCAATGAATCTTAATTCGTGGCCTCATCACAACGCATACAAAAATATATTGTTACGTGCATATGCATGTGTATAAATATGTATGTATGTATATGTATGTATATATATGTGTGTGTGTGTGCGCGTGTGTGTAATGTGTTCCCATTAACTGATAACTGTCATATGTAAATAATTATGAATTTGAAGTATCATCAGTATCACATTACTGTTATAACAAGCATTTTGTTATTGTTATTGTTATTATTATTGTTGTTGCTGTTGTTGTATTTTATTCGATTCTTTAGCTGTTGCTTCAACTTTGATTATATTTATCGCATTATAGCTTTATTCTTTTTTGATATCACCAGTATCCTTTCCAAAAATTACATGCTCTCCCTCCTCTCTTTCTCTCTCTGTCGCTATTTCTTTAGAGTTTTCTCTTTGCAACACTCATTCATTCTTTTTTCTATTTGTCTATTTGCGATGTAACTATCTCAGTAACTTTTTCTCATTTTCATTCTCTTTGTATTTTTCTATCGCTCTCTCTCTCCTCTCTCCTCTCTCCTCTCACCACTATATTTTTAAATCAATCTATTTTTTCTTTCACAATTACTCTCTTCGTGCAGCAACAACTTGGAATTCTCTGTCACCCACTCATTATTAGACGCTATTTATGTTCATTATAAATAACTTAACAAATGTGAAAAGAGTGGCTGGCTGTCTGCCTAGTTGATTCTGTTGATGGTGTCAGCTGAAATCTTACCTACGAAATTATAAATATATATAAAATTAGGCAAAAGAAAAATGACAACAAAAGCAAGCAGCAGCAGCAACAACAACAACAACAATAACAAAGAAAAAAAGAAACATTTAACAGCAAACACTTATTAACTCTAAACTCAACACATAAAATTCATAATTAACATAAATTCTTTAGTATTTTTAGTTGTTGTTGTAACTATTATTGGATGTTATTGCTGCTATTGTTCAGTATTGTTCTATACACAAGTGCCCTTATATAACAAAATAAACAAAAACAAATAACTCACAATAAGCACACTCATTCACATTTAACACTATTAACAATAATACTAACAATCAACTACACATCCACAAATTAGTGTTGTCATTAAATATGTTACATTCTACTATACATATTTACATATGTATATATTTGATTTGTTTTAACCATTCTTCAACAACTTCAACTGCAACTACTGCTTATTCTTGTTCTTATTACTATTTACTATTTGCTATTTACACGCTCTCATATAAAACATTTACAATAATAAAAATAACTAACTATGCAGCACAATGATATAGTTACATTTACTATAACATTTGCCGTTACTTTTATTACTCGTACAATTACTGTTAAATTTGTTGATAATAAACTGTTCTTGTCAGCATTGTTGCATGCCCTATGGCAACATTTTAACAAAAAATGATCAAATAAATCTTATACTTACTTATTACATAATTGAATCGAGCCATCAACTATGTTTATGAACAACAATATTAAACTCAACATTACAACTCTTCACATAATTATTATTATTATTATTATTATTAAATTAGATGGGTAGATTATACAAGTAAGAGAAGATTAAGAATAATTGAAAAGGAGAAAATAACAATTAACAAACAATTAGAGAAATATTTATAAAATTTGAATGCTTTCATTATTTTCTACTCTTTCATAATCTGCTGCTATTTTTTATCATATCATAATAATTCTTAGCAATTTCTTATTAAATGATTGAAGAAGTTGTTCATGATGAAGTAAACGAAAGAGAAGTAGCAGTAAAAATACTTCAAAGAGAATAAAAGTATAAGAAAATAGAGAAAGGCAAACATAAAGATTTCATGGAGAAAGAGATTTAAGTATTTATCTCAATTTTTTTTTCCCCTCCATTAACATTTCTTTTGCATTTTACAAAGTACTTATACAATTTTTTTTTTTCTTCTTAATACCCATATCTATTGCATAATGGTTTTGTATTACTCAATAATCAATGAAAAGAAGAGACCAAACAAAAAAAAATTCTATTCATAATATAAATCATCTAATTTGTTTTCTCTTGCATTTTTTTTTTATAATTTCTCTCTAACACTAAGTCCATTCTTTAAGACAATTTTCACCTCTTTTTATACTTTTAGCACTTGCATTATTCTTCTCTCTATCTCTTACACTACTTCTAACTTTATCTCTATCTCTATTACACACATTCCATTTCCCTCTCTCTTTCAAACATTGTATACATACATCAAGCAGCAAATATCGAAAGCGTAAAAAATGTTGCCTCACATTCGTTAAGGCCATTTTATTTATCTTTTTATCTAATAATAAGAAAAAAAAAGAAAGAAATGTAAAGGAGAGAAAATCATATAAATATTATTCCCTTTTCTTTCATACACAACAATTCATTCAGTGAGTATAATCATTTGCCTGAATTTTTACCCTACTTATCTCCTTTTCATTTTATACTTTTTAATATTATCATTCAATTTTCCATTGACTTTCATTGTTATGTTAACCATCTGTAGCCCAAAGGATCTTGCCTTCTTTACGATTTTTCGTTTTATTCGTTTTTTTCGTTTTTTTGTTGCTGTTTTACGTAAAGTCGTTTTTTTTTTTGTGTTTGCGCTATACAAGAATTCATAAATCTAAGAACACATTACAAAACAAAACAACTAAAAGAGGATTATACTGTTTGATACTTTTTGATAGAAGGAGTGTAATATCTTGTTTAGAATTATGCGATCCAACAAACTCCTTAAAAAAGCGTAACCAAAATTTAATTTACTTTATTTTACTTTACTATACTTTAATTTATTTTTAATTTAATTTAATTTAATTTCATGTAATTTAATTTAAGTTCTTTTAATTTAATTTAATTTGCATGGATTTAATTTAAATTTCATTTCATTTCATTTACTTTAATTTACTTTTAATTTAATTTAATTTAGTCTAATTTTAATTTAATTTAATTTTTTAATTTAATTTAATTTAAATTAAAAATAATTTAATTTAATTTAACTTAATTTAATTTTAGTTTAAATTTTAATTTAATTTTGGTATTAATTTTAATTTAATTATAAGTTAAATTTAAATTTGAATTTAAATTTAATTTAATTTTAATTGTAATTTTAATTTTATTTGATTTAAATTAAATTAAATTTAATTTAATTTAATTTAATTTTTTAATTTAATTTATTTTAATTTGATTTAATTTAGTTTAAATTTCATTTCATTTCATTTAATTTAACTTAATTTAATTTTACTTTAATTTTAGTTTTAATTTTAATTTAATTTTACTTTGAATTTTAATTTAATTTTAAGTTTAATTTAAATTTAAATGTAAATTTGAATTTAATTTAATTTTAATTGTAATTTTAATTTTATTTGGTTTAAGTTAAATTTAATTTAACTTAATTTAATTTTAATTTTATGTAATTTAATCTAATTTTAATTTGATTTAATTTTAATTTAATTCAATTTAATTTAATTTAACTTTAATTTAATTTAGTTTAATTTTAATTTAAATTTTAATTTAATTTAATATAATTTAATTTGAAAGCTTCTAAAAGTCGTGACCGATTCAAACCATTTTTAGTCAAGTGTTGCGCGACAAAGTTTTTTTAAATACGAGCAAAATTCCAATTGGCTTTCTCTTGTACTTTTTAAGTAATAAGTAGAAAACGTTATGGAGATGTAGGCGTGGCCAAATTGTACTATATATACTATATATTTATACTAATATTACAGAATAATATTCTTAATATTTTTACGAAATAACAGCTCCCGAACTGAGGCAATTTTTTAGATAGAAATATAAAAGTACAAATTTTTTATTTAAAAATCAGAGATGTTCTCAATTTTTGTGGCATTGTAGCTATGTCCGTACACCGATTTTATTCATATTCTATAATAATCTTCATGTAAGAACGTCTAATGTTTGTGCCAAATTTGAAGTCAATATTTTAAATTTTGCAAAGCAGGAGAATGCAAACAACACAGTTACACAAAAGGACAGATGGATAGACATTTCTAAATCAATTCAGAATTTAATGCGAATCAAGATTGCATATACTTTATAGGGTCTCTGAGGTTCCATTGCAAAATAATATGATAAAATGAGTCTACCCTCAACATTTGAATGATGATTTAATAAAAAAAAAGGGTAATAGAAAATTTCCATTCATTATGAAACCTTTATCTTTCAACTCTTGTAGATAATTCTCATGGAAACATATCTTTCTAAGTCTGTCGTGTCTGTCCGAACGTGCGTCTATGTATCCTTCACCCTTAACCATAATATATTTATATTAAAGATTTCTTGTTGTTGTCATTGTCATTGTTATTGTTTTTGTTGTTATGTTTCATTGTTGTTGTTTGTTGTTGTTTTGTTGTTGTTGCTGCTGCTAATTTTTAAATGTATTAAATGTTGGTGGTAGTTTTGCCTCTTTTTTCTTTGTTCTTTTTTTTTTGCTTTATCCTTCTTATTAATATTTTGTTGCTTTTGTTTCTTTAACAATACATATACATAATCCATAAAACATACTTGTAATACAATAGAATACAAAATGTATGCATATGTAAAATGAAATACAAATTGTTTTAACTGTTAGTTAAAATAAAAAAAAAACCAAAAAACAAAAAAAAAGAAACATAAAAAACGCAAAGCAAAATAAACAACTAAAAAAATTATATGTGGTTAAAGACGAATCTTGAATACCCATGTGCCACCCAGATATCAACAACTTTTTTAATATTTTGTGATGCAAAAAGTGCACAAAAATATTTATAATTATTCGCTAAAATTATAAATAAATCATTTAGAAAATGGAAATAAAATTTTATGTTATGCAACTTGTGGTGGGCTGGACCATCTTGATCAAATATTATATGACAATTTTTTTAGAGAGGAGCAATATTTCAATTGTTGCTCTATTTCTTGTGTAATCGATAGAAAATTTAGAAAAACAAAAAACGTGGTAATTGAATACTAGACAATTTGGGCTTAGGAGTTACCGATTTGTACAAAATTTGGAATAATCTTGTTCTTCTGGCCTTTTGTAGAAAATTTCTTCTGTATAACAGTTACAATTAATTTTTTTATAACTATAAAAGTTTTTATAAAACTATAAATTTTTATTAAAAAGCCGAGACATTATGAAGTTTTGTTGCATTGTGGGCGTGTCCCCTTCACACGATTTTTCTCATTTTTAATGCTTAGCCTAAATTTCAAGATGTTCTCTCAAATTTTGCACCAGAAAAACACCAACAACACTTAGTATATTTAAAAGGACAGACGTATAGATATGGCAAAATTAAATGCAGAAGTTTAGGCTGATCAAGAATATATATGTATATATATATATATAATGTAATTTATAAGATCTGCGGTGCTTCCTTTTAGACATTACAAACATTATAACAAAATGAGTATACCACCAATCTTTGGTTGGAGGGTATTAATATAACTTGTTGAAAAAAAACAAAACAAAACGAAAACCAAAAACCAAAAAAAAAAAAAAAAAAAAAAAAAACGGAGATAAGTAAAATGACATGAAATGATCTAAAATGAAACTAGGGAGAAGCAAAGCCATTAACAGTAAATATGAATTGTATTTGTGTGTGTTTAGTTTACTTGTATATTTATATGTGTGCCTGTCGCTTTCATTGTGTCTAATCATGTTGCTTCACTTCAATTTTTTTACTTTGCTTTGTTTCACCTTATTCGTTCTTTTTGTTGTTGTTGTTCTCGATGCTATTGTTCTTTTTTACTTTTTCTCTTGTTTTTTTTTTTGTTTCCAACAAATGTTGTTGCTTTTATTTTTTTATTTTTTTTCTAAAGATACATAAATTTTTGCAATTCGTTACGTGCCTGCTACGTTTTTTTTTAATCTTTTTTTTTTTTTGTAATTTTTTAATTTGGTGTTTCTGCTTCGTTTTTATTCAGTTATTTTTTTTTGTTTTTTGTTTTTTTGATTTTGGAGAATACAATAAAAAAATGGGATCATATTAGTTCCACTTTACATTACATTCATACACATATACATACACACACACATACACATAAACGTACTGAACATATTAGAGCATTATTATGAAAATAATAACGAGCATTGAAAAGAAGAAGAGCAGCAACAGAAAACACAATTAACCAGAACCAGAATCATAAAAGAAACTATAAAAAGCGAATAATAAAAAAAAAAAAAAGACAAAATAAGAAGAAATTTTCTTTTTCACAAAATCTCTCTAAGCAATAATTCAAGTTAGATTAAAAAAAGGTAAGAGCACAAGATAACATATAGATCAATAAGTTTCCGGTTTAATATATTTTTTTAACAATATTTTGTAGTAGGCGATCAAAATTAATTTCTCGCTTAACTTTTGTGAGTTGTTTTTCTTTTTGATGTTTTAAGGATAAAGCACAGATGATGTAATTAAGGCAAGGAAAATAGATTTTATGATTATGCCATGAATTTCTATGTAAAACTTTTAAACATTGCAAAACGATTTCTCGTACTTTTTTTGGTTCAAGATTTATTCTTCATTGAATTATTAACTTTAAATAAATTTGATTTGAAAGAAAAGAAAAAAAAATAGGTCTTCGAAAAGTTACCAGATCGTTACAATTTCAAGGAGAATAAAGATGAAGTAAGAGAAAAAAATAGAAAGCACACACTTATTGACCGCTGTGTTATATAACATATCGAAGTATATCAAATTTTTATATATAAAATTTTATAATTCTTTACAAGATAAATTTTAAACGATATTAATGATCTACTTTTTTTTGAATAGGACTTACTTTTAAAAAAAAAAGGAATTACAAATAAATTCAAAAAATACTTTTAACATTTAAAATTTTTAATGAAAAACAAATTTGTTTCCATTATTCGACCTTAGTCAGTTAGAAGAAGCTTTCTTCTAGATTTAGAATAAAATGTTATAAAAAAAAAATCTTAAAAATTTCACTCGATAAATTGATTCTGAAATTATAAGAATAATTTTTCAATTTTTAAATGGACAAGTTTGTCAAATGGGCTTAATTCGAGAACAGAGAATGTTTTTGTAGCGATAATAAAATTTGGATTCCATTTTTCATATTGAGAAAAATGGATTTTAAAGTACATTTCATGTTGGAAGTGCTTCACTTTCACTAAAAATTAATTAATAGGTAATTAAAAATTCTGGTCCATTGTCTCTTCCCCGCCATTTTTTTCTTTTTTTTGAAAATTTTAAAAGAACTTTTTTTTTTTTGCAATTTACCAAAACTCAAACTAATAATAAATAAAGAATCGAAAGATGACAGATAAAGTCCTTTAAACTTCCTACATTTATAATTAATTGCTGGAAGTTCTAAGAAGAACGTTGTCTATGAGATGAAAATCAGATTCCACTTAATTAAATTTTTTAATTAATTTAAAGGATTTTTGTATAATTCACATGTAATTCAATGCCTGAAATAATTGAAAAATATCTGATTAATTGAATGTTTCTTTTTTTTTAATAAATATATTGAAATACTTATTTTATTTCCCTGAGGAAAGTTTATGAGTATAATTCATGAAAAATTTTCAATTTTCATTTTATAAAATTCTTAATTGGAAATTAAACAGCTTGATTTTTCATCACATAAACCACCTAACATTTATTAGGGCTTTGGTCAAGTGTAAGGGCAGGCAAATTATTTTGGCAGATCAGAGATCAAATCTTAAGAAATTGTTTCGGCGCATAACCCTTTAAAGAAGTATGCTGCTAATAAGGATGATGATTATGTTTGTGATAATGAAGATGATAATGATGATATGAAAACCTTTCTTCTTTTTTATTTTTTTTCTTATTTCAAATTCACTGATTTCATTAGTTTCAGATAAAAATAAAATAAAATTAAAACTGGCATTGACATTAAGACTTTTCTTTTTTGTCTTCACTTTGATCCCACTTTTTTCCTTTAAATCTTTGGTTTTTATTTTTTTGATATAAAATCACAAGTAAAAACAAAACAGAAAAAAAAACAGTGAAAACTAAGAACTGAAAACTAAACAAATAAGTGAAGTAAAGGGATAAAAATAAAAAAAAACAATGAAGAAAAAAAATAAAACACAATAAAAACAATAAACACAATAAAGAAAAATTTAGTTAATAAAGAGTAGTGAAAAGCGTTAATGCTTTTTCAGAAAATATATATATAAAAAAAAAGAATGTAAAAAGATAGCAGCAGCAATAATAATAATAATAATAATAATAATAATAATAATAATAATAATAATAATAATAACAACAACAACAACAACAGCAATAACAAAGTTAATGGCCAGTTAATGTGAAATTACATTCACTATTTGAGCCTGCTTCTTCTTCTGCTATATTTAACTAATTTTATTCGTTTTTTCTAGCTTTTCTGCTACGTTTTCTTCGTCTTCTTCGTTTTCTTCGTTTTCTTCGTCTTCTTCAAATTGTTTTTGTTTATTTACTAAATTAAGCGTATACAACTCACTTTTCCTTTCATCGTTTCGTTTCGTTTTTGTTTCGTATCGTTTCGTTTCCTTGCATTATGAAACATTTTTTTTTCTATATTTGTTTGCATGTGTTTTTTGTTGTGTGTGTGTGTGTGTGTGATGTAAATCTTACTTTAATAAAATAAAATGTTGAAACCATTTTCAATGCCTGGCAAAAGAATGTCATTTCATCGTATCATTTAAATGATATTTTTTTTGTCGCGTCTCCAGCCATTTCTTTTTAGCACTTCTCTTCTCTTACATTATCTATCTATCCTTTTCACTCTCACTCATCATCATTCTTTATCATTTCATCTCCTTTTTTGTTTTTTTTTATATATATAAATTTTTTTTGAATTAGTTTTTATTGGGTTTTTTTTGTTTTTAATTTTTCCATAATTCTTCGCCTTTTTATTCTGAATGTTTTCTTTTTTTTCAAGACTTTTCTGGCGTCTTTTTTTTTCTATCATTTTCTCTTGCTATCTTTTGCATTTGTCTTCTCTTATGAGTGTTTGTATGTGTACGCGGAAATATATTTACGTTAATATGGCATCGAAGAAGGCAAAGAAAATGGAAAAGTTAAGCTCGCTCCTTTTTTTATACATATATATTTTTATCTCTCTCTCTTTCTCTCTCTCTTATGCATATATATAAAGTTGCTAATATAAATTTTATGTAAAAACATTTACACTAACGTGTAATCTAATCTAAACTTAATCTAAAACATGTACATATTTTTTTTTATATGTAAATGAAAAAAGTCAGTAAAAATTTTTATGTAGATATGATTGAGGCCAACTATAAAACACTCCACAATATTTTGATTTCAAAACCAACAAGAAATTAAACTGCAGAAGAGTTTTCAAAAAAAAAAAAAAAGAAATTAAAAATCCTAAAATCGATTATGGTAGATTTTTATATACCCTACAATACTTTACTCCTACTCTTTTTCAATAAAGAATTTTGGAATTTGAGATTAAATCAAACTATTGTTTCATCATTAATTTATACAAATTTAAGCCGCTTTTAAATGAATTATACTTTAAAATGTTTATTTGAAAAATTGTAATTTAATTTTTCAAAAAAAAAATTCTATTTGAAATGCTCATTTTCTAAAGGTGCCTTAATAAAAAATTTCCAATTTATTCAATTTAATGGTAAACTTTACTTTGAATACTTAATATTTTGATACGAGAACAAACTTGATGGACTTTCCAATTTTAGGCGAACAATGTTAACCAGATTGGAATCAAATTTTTTAAAACCCATAAAATGGGATTTGTATTGAACTTTCAGTATAGGTAAACAGACAGACAGACAGACAGATAGACAGATAAACAAGACAGACAGACAAACAAGACAGACAGACAGATAGACAAACAGGCAGACAGACAGGCGGTCATGACTAAGCTTATGGGGAATTTAATCCTGATTAAGAATTAAGAAATTTGCAGACAGACAGACAGATAAACAGACAGACAGACAAATAGATAGACAGATAGGCAGACAAATAGACAGACAAACGGACATAACTAAACTTATGGAGAATTTAATACTGATTAAGAATTAAGAAATTTACAGGGTCTTCGGCACCCTTTTTTGGATATTGCACTTGTTTTGACTATCTCAAAGGTAAAGCGCTTTTAGTGCGGTATCAGATTTAAAAAGTATCATGTTAAATATGGTAAACATTTTAGAAATAGTTCCAGACCTATTCAGAGTAACGGAATACTATTTTAAGGCTTACACTAATAGAAGGAGTAGACTATATGTACATGGAGAATAAATTCGGTTTTCAATTGTTAGTTTAGGTTTTCAATATTTGATGAAAGAACTAACTACTAAGTAACTAACTAATTTTATTCAGAGCCAGAACTGTATTTCCTATATCCCTCTGAGAATTTGTTATTTCATTTTGATGCAACGTCTTATGCGTTCTTGGACGCTAAATGGATACGGTAAGTGGAAAATTGGAATAAGCATTTAGAAGATTTCTATGCTCCATTGTAGGTTTATTTAATACTAAGAAGAACTTCAATTGAATTCAAATATTTAACCTTGAACACTTTAAAGGATTTTACGATTGGATGTTACAAACATATTCATATTGGGATTTATACCCCTCATACTTCTTAGCGGTAATTTCTAAATTGAAACGCATAATAAAAATGATGAGAATTTAAAATAAAAAATTTAATACATTGGACTAAACATTTCATAGAATTTCCATAACTTCCATTAATACTTGAAAAATTCAATTACCCCCGAAGCAGACAACATAAATCGAAAATGTAAATTTCTTAAAAGATTCGATTGATTTTAGCTGGAAATATTAAGCTGGAATTAAGCAAAAGAAACAAAAAAAAATAAACAATTTTGAAATATAAAAACTGAAATGATTGTTGTAATTGTTCTATTTGCCTGAAAGTAATTATAATTAAAATCAATTAATATCGATTGCTCGAAAAGTTAAATAAGTTTAATAATCAAGAAGAAAACTTTGTGATAAATTGTTTTGCGTTTAAAATGTTATGAGATATTGAAAGAAAAATAGATAAAAATGGAAATGAAGGAAAAGTAAAAGATAAAGAAGAAGATGAAGAAGAAGAAGATGATGAAGAAGAAGAAGCAGACATAATTCACAAACTGCATTTGACATTAAATACTCTCAAAGTAACAGAAAATGAAGCAGCGGCTGCCAACAATAAAAAAAAATTACAGCTATTTTTTCTTGTCTTTATTGCTTCGTATTTATGGCTCCTTAGTGCTGGCTGGCTGTTGATTGTTGGCTGTTGGCTGCTAGCTACTGGTTTCTGGGTTTTTTGGCTTCTTGGCTTCTGGGCACCCGGCCTTTTTCCAGCACAACCTTACTTTTCTCAAATATGTTTTTTTCTACCCTTCTGCTTCTTTTTTTCCTTTTCCTTCTCCTTCACAATCTTTTTCTTTTTCTTCTTCTTTTGCTGTTCAAAAAACTTTCTATATTTCTTTTTCCTTTAGCATTTATTATTATTATTATTATTGTTATTATTTAGGAAGGGACAAACAAAATGAGCTAATAAAAAAAATAGTAACGAAAGAAGAAATAAATTTTTCAAAATTTTGTTAAGGATTATTATTTGAATTGACATGATTTATTTAATGTTATTATTCCCATACAAATAAAATGTTTTGCGTTTCCCCTTCTTCTTTTTTTGGAATTTGATTTTTCGTTTAAATAATGAACGGCCAAAATTTATGAAAGAACATTTTTACAATCTTCCAGAAGGCTGGTAAATAATTAATAATAAATAAAAAAAGAAGGTGACTTTATAAAACTTTCCGTTTGGCCGTTTGGCCGTTTGGCCGTTTCAATACAATTTTGAGGCAAAACAAATAGTAAAATAAACGAAGAGCCCTGGTTGCCATGGACTCTCATTGGTTCCTCTTTGTCCACTGTGCCATTTCCCAATTTTATTATTTTAAAGTTGAATATAAACATTAACAAATTTTTATTTAAATTCTTTAATTTAATTTTAGTTTAAAAAAAAAGTGTGAATAAATTTTACAAATAATTCAAATAGTAAGAGCTTTTTACTGGCTACGATAGTTAAACATTTTCTGGCTTCTCTTTAATACAAACTTTTAGATATTTAGATAGATATTTTTGTCAATTTTATATAAACTAAAATCAAACAATTCGTATAATGGACAATTTTTCTTTGGGAAATATTTACTTTGTCTTTGCCTTCGATTATAAATAGAACTAAGAGATTTTTGATTTGTACATTTCTTGAAATATTCTAATTTTTTTTTTTTTTTGCTTTATTTAGAGAATAATTTTTAAATTATAAGATGAAAAGAATAATAATTGGCATAATGAGGAAGGGCCATATAATTTATACAAGTTTACTCAAATTTCAAGTAATATTTTCGTATAAGTTATGAGAATATGTCAAAAGCATTTCACTTTCATATACATGTACTCAATTCTTCATACACACACACACATCACTCAGGCTCACACTTTCCATTAAGTCCATCAATTTATTTCACTCAGACTTGCTTACAGACGCTTTTACGGAACACTCTTATTATGGTTACGATTTTTTTCTACTTTAGAAAAAAAAAAGAAAACTGCTGCTTACTTCTATGAAATTGTTTTTATGCTAAACACGAATGAAATATGAAACATGATGGAGTAAACCACAAAGAAATAAAACAAAAACAAATTGAGAAACAAGTAAAAAAATTATTTTTAGTTAGGGCTAAATCTTGAATACCCATCAATCAGATACGCATAATTATACGATAAATTTATATGCAAAAATTTTAAAAAAAGTTAAAGTAAAGTTTGATATGTTACAACTTCTGGTAGGCGTGACCAGTTCAAATAATTTTAGTGGATCTTTTGTAAGACGTTATTTTTTTGTTATATTCTTACCAACTTTTTGTTGGCAGTAGTTTTAAAAAAAAATTGATAAAAAAACTTGAAAACGTTGTTAAAAATTCAATTTTGTATAATTTCTGAATAGTTAGGAGTCCGATTAAAGTCAACATATCTATTTGCTGTACTTTATGAATAATCAATAAAATATGTAAAAAAAAAAAGAGTAAAAATTTGATGTTGTAAAATTCCGGGTGCACATGCTCGATACGCAAGACTTTCCCACTGTTTGGCAACTGTTGCAGTTTTTGACTTATAAAAAAAAACAGAGGTGCTTTCATTTTAGATTGGACTGTAGGCGTGACCTTCGACCAAAATCACACTAACCTTACGAGGCATATTCTTCAAAGCCCTACTCCCTGTAAAATTAAGTGATTTGTAGTTTTTCACAGCTAATTTTTAGGAAAATGTCCTTATAAATACCAGGTAAATTTTAAAGGGCCTTGTCCTTGCAATGGATAATTCAGGCCACTTCAAATACTTAAAATAACTTAAGTCCATTAGAAACACTAAATCAAAATTACAGTTGTTAAAAAGTTTTGAGCTTCAACTTAAGAGAGCTATATGAACCAGGCCTCAATTTTTAAACCAAAATAGAAATTTTACTTAAATGTAAAATTAAATCCATTATGATAGATGGGTATCAATTTTATTACATGGTAGACCTTCAATCGAATCGAATTTTTTTATAAATTATTTACAAAATTATGACAGAATAATTTGGTAAATGTCTATGTAAAAATTTTTTTTGAAATGTTACAAATCTTATGAACGACATGATTATACCTAAAATATATCTAAACTTTTTAAGAATAATGATGCTTCTAAGGTAAGAGAGTGAAACTTTATAAACAATTTATAACCAAGAAAATATATTTCATAGAAAAAGTGCCAGCAAGATAGAAAAACAACGACAAAAACAGGAAAAAAATAAAACATATTTTATATATTCAGGTGCATTGAAATAATAATTGAAGATAATTTGAAGAGCCCTTCAAGCAAGACCCAGACGTGAAAGACACATAAAAAAACAAGACACATCTGTTTGATGATGACGGAATTTCCTATCGATGTGGCCTATAAAAAACGAAGTTAGGTAAAACGTGCTAAAAATTTGGCAAGGTTCACGGCATATATTCAACCAAGGCAAGTGAACTTATAGCTTTATTAAAGATGTAGTAGCTTATGCAAAAAAGAATTATCAATTAATTCCTTGAGTCTCAAAAAAATATCTTTGAAAATATGGGTATAAAGATTGTCTGACACTTGAACTTTATAATTTGAAGGTAAGAAAATTTGGAGAGCTCTTAATAATCTCTACACTCTTAGAATTAAGGAGAATAAAACAAGCTACGTGAAACCCAGAACAATGGTCGATGATGACAATCATTACCGCGATTTTGTACCTAACGGAAATTCGGCGCGGCACATTATTTTAAGTCATGAATTAGTCTATCTCTATGAAAGGTACATGCCAAAACGAGGCTATTGGTGATACCTATGAAAATTACTCCACATCGGATCCTCATACCAAAAAAAAAAAAAAAAAAAACCTTCAAATGTACAAACATACAAATTTCAAATTTTTGCAATTATCTGTAAATGTAAATTTTGAATTTTGTATTTTGAAATCAAATTACATTTTGCTTTCATTTATTTTTTGTGAAGCAAAGTTCACAAAAATCTCTTTAAGAAATGTTAAAAAAAGAAAAAAGGAAAAAAAAGAAAATTACGAAAAAAAAATTGTATGAAAATTACTTCAAATTTTTGAAATATTAAAAAATATTGAAAATTTAGTTGTACAAATGAAATGAAAATGTTATAATTTTTAGTAACAACAATAAAAATAGCAAACTAACCAAGAAACAAATGTAACAACAACAAAGAAAAAAGAAAAGTAAACCTGTTAATTTAATTGTTTATCTCATTTTGGCAACAACAACAACAACAACAAAACAAACAACAACAACAAAAACAAACAAACAACAACAACAACAGCAAAAAGTAATAATAATAATAATAATAATAATAATAATAATAATAATAATAATAATAATTAATTAATAATAATAATATAATAAAAGAAAGAAAGAAAAAAGAAACAAAGACAAGAAATAGAACCCCCCCCCCAAAAAAAAACCAGCACATTTAACGAAATACACAATTACATTAAGGCTTATGGCAATAAACACACACGCACACGCACCACACACACACACACATACACACACAAGCATATACCAATATATGTATTTATGTATGTATGAACAAAGCATTTAATGTAGAAAAAGAAGAAGCATTTTGAAATAAATGTTTATAGATAAATTAATTGGTTAAATACAGCAATAACAACAACAACAGCAAGAAGAAGAAAAAGATTTCTATGCGAACAAATTTAGATAGATTTAGATCTAACTTGAACTAGGTAAAATGTTTCTTTTTTCTGTTCTTCTTCTTCTACTTATTCTTCTTCTTCATCCCTTTTACTATTAAATATTTGCGGTTAAAGTTTGTTATTTATTTGCCATAAAACGTTGCAAACAAATCGTTAACAGAGCAGAACGAAACATTTAAGGCTGCCAAAGTTATAGAGTACGAAGAAGAAGAAGAAGATATATACAAAAAAATCTATATGTAACAAGTGAAAAATACTAAAGTCAATCGGTCGAATTCTTCTTCATCAAATCACTTGGATCAATTCAATTAAAAAGTCGATAAAAAAAATTAATAAATAAATGACTTATTTTTTTTGTTTAATTTAAACAATTCTTCAATTATAATTGCATAGATTTGTAATAAAAATTAATCAAAATTAGATATTTTCCATTTCTCAGAAAATCGTTAGAGATCATAGAAGAAAAAGGGGTTAATTATCAAAAATTGTCGCCTGCATTTTGATAAGAAATTTAAAAAGGCCAAACAAACAGATGGACGGACAGACGGATGCATAGATAGTTATTGATTCACAAGATGATTCTAAATCCATTTGTATAATAAATAAATGCTGCAGATCCATATAAGACTCTCCTTCTGATTTCTACAGATAAAATAATTCATTCACAAAATTTATTAACCAGTGTTGGGCATAAAAATTTTTCAAATCACAAATACTTGATGGGTGTTATTTTAAAGGGTTTACCTGTAAAAAATGGAAATTTCTGATAAAAAAAGCTTCGTTGCCTAAAATGTCCCCAAAAAACCCTAGAAACTATAAATTTGTATGAACCAATTTTATAAATTTAATTCCTCAAATTTATAATATTTATACACAATTTCCGGAGCTTTCCAAAATATAATGGCATAATAATTTAATAGCGCCATGAGTACCATCAAATTTGTCGGAACGACAAGGTTTTATAAAATCAGAAAAAAATTGAACCTTCCACCAATTTAGGCATATTTTCCTACAAACCGCGAAAAAGACATTTTTTTTTTTGGTTTCTTTACTATTTGAATGTCACTTCTATGATTTGGGTAATAAAAATTATAATAATAATTATAATAATTAATTATAATAATAATAATAATTATAATAATTATAATAATTATTAATTATAATAATTATAATAATTATTATTGTATCGAATTCATTGCTAACTTCAACAAGCATTCTCATCAACCAAAAAAATATTTAAAAAATTATTCAAAAATTATTAGTAATTTATTAACATTTCAATTACGCAAAAAACATTTTACAAAAATATTATTGTGTTTATGGAAAAAAGTTTGTTCGGATTTGTTTCACTAAAAAAAAAAAGTAAAAATAAAAAAATTAAATATAAAAAATAAAAAATCTTTTAAAAGAAATCTTAACAAATTAACGTCGACAAATGATTTTAATTAAAAGAACAATTGATGCTAAACGTTTTCATATTTGTTGTAATAAAATGAATAAAATAACTACATACAAATATAATACAAATAAGAAAAAAAAAATGAAAAATTTATAGAAATCAAGTAAAATTTTGTCAAGATTTGAAGCGACATGAAATTAAACAAAATAAATCGTAAATCATAATAATGATAACAATAATAATTGACAAACATAATGATGATAATAATTATGTAAATGAGAAATGTATATAATATTATATATATATATATATATATATATAGCGTGAGTGAAAGAGATAGAGAAAGAAATATTCAGAGTGATGGAGTAAGCTTAAGAAAAAGTGCTTTAATGGAAATGGCGAAAGGAAGAGAAATATCTACACAATTTTTTCATTTATTAATCAAACTATTTAATTTAGTTGTTGTTGTTGTTATTGTTATTTCAATTGCTGTTGAATCATAATATGCTTGAATTAATTCCCACATAAGAGCAAAAAAAAAAATTTCAAAAAAAAGAAACAAGTAAGAGCTTTATGGTCGATCAGAGGCAACCCTTAAATACCCTACACTAATTTGTAGGGTATTTTGTAATAAGTAAATATTAACAAAAAAAAAAAAAGAGTAACAAGTCAATAAAATTAATTATAATTTGTTAATTATATGAAAATTATTTACAAAGTTCTTTATAAGGGGGAAGGATTTCCAAAAATGGATCGATTTAAAGCAAATTTGATATATATGTTTTTTATATGAAAATACAAAACAATTACAATTTTCATTAAAATTTAATCAAAATTGGCACCTTTTTCCATGGCCTTCTTTTTTTTTTTTTTTTTTTTGTTTTTTTTTTTTTTGAAAAAAGTGAAAGGATCTTAAAAACTGTCTCAACCAGATTTAAAAATTTTCTAAACGTTTTTTTATTTGATACAAAAAAAAATAGGCATACGTATAGCCTGTTAATAGGTCCGTTCCAAGCCATCCTAGCTCCTACATGCTTCATGCTATTTAAAACTTATTGTGTTTTCAATCATAAATTCCTAGATATTTAAAGGTAAAATCGCATGAATATTATTATTATTATTATTATTATTATTTTTTTAAGGTAATTATTTTAAATTATATAAATTTTGCGAACTTAATTTTAGTGTCATCTCATTTGATTATTATAACGCTATTATCGCTATCTAAAATTGTATAAAATCTATTTCTATCTCTTTATATGACAGTTAATGCGGCATCCATGTACGTATATCCCTGTGGGGAATTGGAAAAATATAGATATTATTTATTATATGTTTAATGTAAACTAATTAAAATTTGCCTGCCGGTTTGTCTAAGACCCAGATGGCAGTTTTTAATGTTTAACTTGTATGATGGGCATAAATAGGTCTTCAGTCAGTCTAAAACATTAAACTAAAACGAATCAAAGTTATATATTTTTGATTTCCGATGGGTTGCGTTCTTAAACGTCTTTAGTTCTTACCCATATTTAAACCCGTTTATCTTTAGCTAAGCCATGACGATTTATACAAATTTGAATAATCCATAACTAAAATTATGCTAAAGATTCAAAAAATTTTTTCTGAGACGTTCGATTATAATAAACTCTATATCGCAAAAGGGCCTTGAATGTAATTAATATAATCTAGAGATTATTCAATTCTCCATATAAAAATGGAAAGGTAAGTTCTTGGCCTATTTTTGCTTCTACTGTTCTTCAGCCTTTTCTTTTATAAATATACATCAAAATGTCATTTTTGATTACATTAATTTTTGATTATTCTAACAATCTATTTTTAATAATCTCTTATGATAATTAATTAACGATTTCGACATTTCAATATTGAAGCATTCGCAATTTTTTAGACGCTGCCATTGATACGGAAAATTTTTAAATTTATCATCATGTAAAAAAAAAAATATCGAATGTTAGTTGTCAAATATAATTAACATAATTAATATAATTAACAAAATTAACATCATTTATAGAATAATTAATTATAATTAATTAATTATTTAAGATAATTTAAGGCCATTTCTTATAATGATCTTCGAAATGTTCTACTTTTTCTACTTCTTCTTCTTCGTCGTTTTTTTTTCTTTTCTTTTTGTTATGCTACAAAACAATTAGCCAAAATCTATGACTTTCTGTATACTCTTGTCGAAATGATTCAAGTATAATTATTTAATTAAAATATAAATTTTTTTGTTACAAAAAAAATTTTTAAATTATCTTTAATTGTTTTTAATTTGTTGGCATCTTTGATTGACAATTTCATTATATTTTTATCATAACATTTAAATATAATTGAAAATTATTTACAGATTTTATTAGAGACCCAAAACAATTGTATCCAACCAAATTGTTGTTATTATTATTATAATTATTGCTATTGTTGTTGTTATGTTTATTGCCGCTTTTTCTTTTTTTTTTTTTTTATTAATATAACAACAACATATTTGAAGTCAAAAGAAAAAAAAAAGAAAAGTAAACTATTTTAAATTGATAGAAAAAATAGTTGAAATCGCTTTTATTTATGCATGATTGATGTCGTCCACTAAAAACAAAAAAAAAAAAAATAAAAGCAAATAAAATCATTTTAAAAATAGTAGAAAAACTAGACAAATAAACAATAAAAATATTTAAAAAAAAATTTTTTTTTTCGTTAATCTTGAGCGCTGCCCATGCATACAATTTTTACATTTTATATTCAAATCTATTTTAGAATTTTGTTAATTATCACTTAATTGCTAATATTAATTAATAATAATTAAAATAATTAATTAATTATTAATAATTAAAAGTTCCAAACAAAAATGTAGCAATTACCATCCTATGGCAAAAAATTTAAATAAGGTCACGAGATTTTAAGAGATTTTAGGTGACGTTTGCAAGAAACTAATTCCTGAGTTTCTTGTTAAATGGGCCGATGATTTAGTGATGAAATGTAAGCGCTCTTATAGCTTTGAAAATTACATTTACAGTAGTAAAAAATAAAATTCTATTCTAGATGATTTTAATTGAACTTCTAAGGCAGTATTTTATTTCTTATTTAGTCCCCAAAGGACTTGCATTTAATAAATGCCAATTTTATATTATTTTCAATACGCATCAAACGTGCAAGAATTTCCAATATATGCCAATATTATGGCAAAAGTTCAGAATGATTAAACGATATGCGCACAATATTTAAGCATAATAAGCTAAATCGTTTTGGAGTATATTTTGTAAAATCATTTCTGAAATTATCTTATGGTTCCTACAAATATGGGCATAATAATTTCTTGTATACAATAAATGGCAACTAAAATGAAGGGTCTAAGAACGTACAAAAAAATAGATAGACTCTTGATCGGCATCAAACTCTAAATTGATTTACAGAGGTGTCTGTCTGTCAATCTGTCTCCACAGACCGATTGTAAAAATTTTTCTGGTTGTAAAATTCGACAAATCAAACTTAAATATGGCAACAATATAGGAAATGTTTGGATTCAGGTTGCGATACATAGAACAGTTAGGTCCATAAATGAACAAACTTAGAGTCATATATTTAACAATTCAGAATTTAACGTTTAGGGTTTGGGTAATGAATCGAAAAATATTTTAAGACACTAGCTATGTAAAAATGTTATAAATTGAACAAGCCTACCAGATGTTCCTTGTGCTGTTACACTGCCTGTCTCACAAAGTATAAAATAAAATTTGATCTTAGCCCAATGTAATTCACTTATTTGGTTTTTTTTTTCTTTTTTTTTTTTTGAAAATTAAGTTCCATGATAAACATATTTTATGGGAAATTTATGTCTAACAATTTACTTAGAAATTGAAATTATATGTTACATAAAATTTTGACATATACAAGTTGAAATTCATGCCGAAAAAATTTTGGGAAATGGCATGTTCTTTTTAAGAAACTTTTTACCTTCCATCTTCTGTCTTCTGTCTTCTGTCTTGTGTCTTCTGTCTTCTGCTTCTGTCTTCATAAAAGTTTCTTTGTCAATGTAATTGATTTGAGTAATATGAGATTTTCACTGAAACTTTTTCATTTTTAATTTGAAGTCTAAAATTAGAAAGAAAAATTTTTCAATGGTTTTTGTAACATAGTTCGTGAAAGGAAAAAAATCATCATATAAGTAAAATGTGTTCATATTTAATTATATAGAAATATTCAGGCATGTGATATGGTAACAAATTTAAGAAGACGGCAAACAGAACAATAAAACTAAAAGCAAAACAAAATAAAACAAAAAAAATTTTTCTTCTTTAAAAGTTAGTTGCATAATTTTTTATTATGCCGATCTAAAAATATTATTAAAATTCAATTTATGCTACATTTTCAGATTTCAAAATTTATGGAATGAAAATGTGAAGAAAAAGTGGAAATGCATAGAAAAATATTGTTTTGTAAAAAATTGATTTTCAAAATATTTTAAAATTTTTTTTTGAGTCATATTATTAAGAAAGAAAAGATATCTCATAGAAATTTCAGTTGCATATAAACTACAATCAATATAAAATGTAATGAAAGTAATTTTTGTATAAATAAAATTCTCCTTTTTAAGGAGAAGCTCCCCTTTGAATCACTTTTGTGATTTCAACATTTTGTATTTCATTTAAAAAAAAAAATAAATATGTTATACATTTTGAATAATTTGCGCCAAATGAAATCTTAAATTTCAATTGAAGAAAAAAATTTTAAGATTTCATAATTTTGGACAAGCGATGGCATCATATGGCGTACATTCAAAAAATTTCAACTTAAGTACCACTTACCTTAAATAACTTTTAAATCATTTAATCGATATTTCTACTATGACAAAACTCACATTTATCGTGACCAAAATACAATAGAATCCCAGTGTTTCTATTATGATAACAATGGAATTCATATTTTCGTTAGGCATAGTAGAATTTTTTTTTTTTAGTATGATCCATATTTTTTCTAAGTATAACTGATTTCACTTACAATGAATTATCTCCTTTGGTAACGTAGCATCAAATTTACAATCTTTAAAAATTAATCTTTGATGAGAAACGGAAATTTCGTAAAACTCTTCGACGAACTTATTAATAGAAAATCTATCGATTGAATTTTAATTTTTGTGTTCTTGGGAACCTGGTAAAAATGCTGTTAAGAATCCGTTAGAATAAACATTCGTCCGCAAAAAAAAATATCGTGACAATTGAATCTATTATTAGACCTCACCAACATTTTTTCACTTTTGATAAAAGTTATTAAAATGCATATTTTTATAAAATATCTTAAAAATGCCAAATCGGTCGGTTTAGCTACGTTTATTCAAAACTGACTGCCCAAATCAAAATTGAATTATTTTTTTCATAAATTTTATTCATAAGTTCCATTCATGGTTCCATGGACGGCCGCCTCCTCTTTTTCTTCCTTTTTTTTTTTTTCAAAGAAACTTTGTGAGAATTTTACATCCATGTCAATTTTTAATATTTTCGATATATAAAAATGAAAATTAAATAAGTAAAATGCTAAGAAGCGAAATAAACTTCTTAAACGATCAAACTATAAATCGATTCTATCTACTTAATGATCTAATTAATCTAATTAGGTATTTTAGATAATTTTAAATAATTTTCATGGCAATTGAAACGAAAATTATTATAAATTATGTTAAAATAAATGAACGAAAAAGGCGGCTAATTAAGAAGAACCAAATAATACATGAAAAATTCAGATGGACCCTTAAAAATGGGAAAATGTGAACAATAGACAGACAGACAGACAGACAGACATATAATTGAACATTTTCTATTTCCTTTTTTTACTTTTTTTATTGTTAATAGAGCTGAAGAGAGCTTAATGTTGCATAACTGTAGAGGTCATCACATTCAATCAAATACGGGGCCAATGAATTGGTCAATCAACTGATTGAATTTAATTGTTATTTCTTATAATAATAATTTAAAAGAAAAAAAAAAAGGCAAAATTATATGTTGTTCCATTTTCATCCTCATCTAATTTTACATGGTTGTGTGTGTTTGTGTGTGTGTGTGTGTGATATTTATAATCTTTAATTATAATTTATAAACGTACTCACTCATGTTGCCGCTCTTGGTGCTCTTGATGTTTGTTCTTATTATTGTTGTTGTTACTATAACTATACTTTAAATTTATAGCGTCAATTCTGCCAACACGTAACATTTTAATCCTCTTCTTCTATTGTTGGTTGATATTATTCCGTTTGTTGTTCTTATTATTATTTCTTATTTTCTTGTTGTTTATTTTTTTTGCTATTATTTGGTTTTTCTTTGGATTATATGATCTATAAAAGCTTAGGAAATATATTTTTATTTACATATAAAAATTTCTCTTTATGAAAATTTTTTTTGTATTATTATTATTATTATTTTTTTTTTTTTTTATTATTTATTGCATTACTACACACAAACAAATACGTATGTTTTGATGGAATGAGCACTTACATATAAATACTTTCTATTTGTCCTCTATTTCTCTCTCTTTCTCTCACTCTCTTAATTTTTTTTGTATTTTACATTTTTTTTTTATTTTAAGGGTTGATCAATTGTGTTAAAAAAAATGCCAACAGCAACAATAACTTAAAACAATCAAAGAAACAAAAACAAACAGATAATAATGTAAAAGTAGAAAGGAAGTAGAATAAAAAAAGAAATTTAAATAATATGAAGCAACATGAAAGCATCGAATAACTTTTTAATAAGCATAAAAAACGTTGGTTGATATTTTTTCCATCTATTTCTATTCTATTTCTATTTTGTCTATCCGTCCATCTATCCATTTATCCATCCGTTTATACGCATTTGTCTTTTCATCTAATCCATAACACCATTTGTCTATGGCTGTTTGTCCATACTCTGTACGCGCTTAATTCACTTAGAACTTTGTAACGAGTGTAATAAGCCTTAGTTGAATAGATGTGTGTGTATGTTTGTACTTTTTATTTGATATTTCGCATACAAATTATTTAAAATCTTATAAAATTCTTTCGGTTTTTTTTTTATTTCATTTTTTTAATGTTGTTTTGTTTAGTCCTTTCTTTTTTTTTTTTTTTTTTTTTTTTTTGTTAAAAGTTTTTTACAATCACCGTAAATCTAAACTAAACACTAACACATGTATAGCATCGTTTTCTCTGCATTTACCGTTATATTTAATATATACAGTTATACTTGTAGTTACATTTACATTTACAGTTATATTTATTATTTATATACCGTTATTATTAATGTATGTGTGCATTCATAGATAAATATAAATTAAAAATTGATACGCAATTAACGTGATGGAATAGTTTGGCATTTTAAATGAACTTCCCATCAATTGTATTTTCACTTTCATTTTAATGGTTCACAATAAATAATAATAATAAAAAAGAAAGACAGAAACAGAAACAGAAACAGAAACAGCAACAGAAACAATGAGAACAACAATAATAAGAAAATAATTAGAATTTCACAATAAAAAAAAATTGTTACCAAATTTGAATGGAGGATGGAAATTTTCTGTCGCCTCCTTTTTTTTTATTATCTACTTCTCTTCTTATTTGTGTTATTCTTGATGTTTTCATTTTTTTTTTCTTTAATTAAAAATATTTTAATTAGGCATTAATTATTTAATGTAAACGAGAAAAGAGGCAATAAAACCAGCAAAAGAGGAAGCAGAGGAAAAAGTATAAAATTTTAAGAATTTTTTTTTTTGTTTTGATTTGGTTTTTCTCGTTCCGCATTAAAATTTATTGTTGTATTAAATTTTGTTGTTGTTATTGTTATTATTATTATTATTATTATTGTTTATGTTGTTGTTGTTATTGTTTTTAGTATAAATTTCAAAGCATGTTTTTCTGTGAAAAAACTCAAACCAAAAAAACGACAAAAACCAACAATTTTTTTTCATGTATTTTATTTATTATTTTTTTTAATTTACTTAAATTAACTGAATTGATTTTCTCTTTTGACTCTTTTTTCTACTTAATTATTCTTTTCTTTTGCTTTTTATTTCTTTTCTTTTTAATTGTTTTTTTTTTTAATTATAATAAACTGACGCGATGTTGATTGCGACAGCAGCAGTTGCTGCTGCTGCTGTTATTATTGCTTTGTGCTATTATTGTTGTGCATTGTTGTTGTAAACAACATTTATATTCAGCCATTAATTTTATGCATAATATTATTGCATTTCGTTATTTGCACGTTTCTTTTTTTCTCGTTTTTTTTTGCGTTGTTTTAACGCATGCAACAAAAACGGTAACAAGAAAACCAAAAAAAATAAATAAATAAAGAAAAGAAAAAAAGTAATAAACCAAAATTGCGCTTGTGATTTGTTTTACCTTTTTTTATAGAATTCTTTTTTATTTTAAATGATCATTTCGTTTTATATCTTTTATATTTTATTCAATTCACTTTTGCTCTTGACTTCTCTTTTTTTTGTGTATAATTTTACCATTTTATATCATCGTTTGTTAGTTTGTTCGTTTCTTTATGCATATTTACCGTTTTAAAGTACCGTACGATAAACAGATAGAGACTAGCGCAACCATTCCGATCATCTGTTTATAAACAACTGAAATGAAATGAAAAATATTCATTTTTACATGTGCCAGAAATGTTTTGCAGCAGCAGTAGCGGCAGATGTAGCAGCAACAAAAGGCTAGCAATAACAGTAGCAACAAAATGCAGCAACATAAAATTATCGTACGGGATGTTACCATCATACATCTTCCTTTTCGTCATCATTGATGTCGTCGGCTTTTAATGTTGCTTTATTTTTTTGCTTGTGTGCGTGTGTGGGTATATATATACATATATTTACGCTTGCCTCTCATTATACACACATTACAATGTGTTTTATTATTTTATCTGTTTATTTGTTTGATTGCATCAACCGGCCTCTTTGTTTGTCTGTCTGCCTGCCTGCTTGCCAGCCAACTTGAACGCTTGTTTGTGTGTTTGTGTGTGTGTTTGTTTACCTGCCTTAGTCAGTTGGCCTCTCATGCAGTTAATGTTTATAGTAAGTGGGGAATAACTTTATCCTTGATCTAAGACATCTCCACCACCAGTCAATTGCAACATGAAGAATGCAGCATGCAGCTTGCAGCATGGAGCAAACAAGCGCTCAGCAACAATTCTTCTATTCTTTTCACATAAATGTTTATATACATAATTACATGTTGCAAATAAATGTTTCATTGCTGTTGTTATTTTTTTTCATGTAGAACATGTTCATGTTTATTTTGTACATTCATACTGAAATTCCTCCCTACATTTCCGTTTATTTGTTTCTTATTTCCTTTATTCTACTCTCATTCCATTGTTCCTTTTCTTTTCTTTTTTTATTAATGAAGGACATTGCTGGCAAGGACACTCTTACAACTCTTAAAAATTGAAATTATTACAAATTCAAATTTGTTATATTTAAAGGAAGGAAGAATGTTAAACAACCAAAAAAGAAAAATGAATAATTCTTTAACTGATTGATTGTTGGACATTTCCACCATAAAAGAAAAACTCTCGAGATTTAATTTAATCAAAAGCAAAAAAACAAACGCTGAGAAAAATTGCCTGAGTAATTTTTTAAAAATAACACAATTCTATGGATTTTTGTTAAATTAAATAAAATTGCCATTTAAAAATTATCATTTGAAATTTTTCATCTATTAATTGAAATCTTTTTATAATAGAACAAGTACAGAAAAACATGAACTAATTAATTAATTATCAAATTTTCATTAATTTAAATTAATTTAAAAGTTTCACATTAAATTGTTAAAAAAAAAACTACAAACAATCTTAGAGCAAATTATAATCATTAAATTAAATTATAGTTGTCGGATAATTTAAAGTTTCCTAGGAACATGTTTACAAGAAATGTATAGCAACATTATTGTTTGTTTGCATTAAATTCACCACCAATATATTTTATGCAACATACTTGTTTGCGCAAACTCAACACAAATTTTCAATTCATTCATACATTCAAACATTGTTATATGCACACATATAAATAAACACATATATAAAATGTTATATACATATATATATATATATATTATTTTGATGATCAAATATAAACGAGAATTTGATTATTACAATAAAAGTAACTACATCCTGAGATTTTCAAAGTCTATTTGCTTCATTTTTAATTGATAGCTAATTTTATGTAAAGCACTTTTCAGAAAACTATTGCAATTTTTCAAAGCAGTTCATAAAATTCATTTATTTTACTTGCTTAGCCTTCTAAAATTCCTCAGTTTATTATCTGCTCAATTGGTTCAAGGCAATGAGCTGGACACCATTCGGACGAAGGCAATTCTATCGAAGAATCCATGAAACAAATTATTATGAAAAAGTGAGTACACCGCCAACAAAGAAAATATTAATAATTTTCATAAAAATTATGGACTTTTCTAAATAATTTTTTCACTTTTTTATTCTGTAACACTTATGATACAATTTGAATATAATGAGTCCGTGCTGTGGTATGTAAATCTCCAGAAGTATAATAAAATTAATCCATATATTATTTTAACAATCGATAAAGAATTAAAAAAATTTACGCATTCGATTTCATGCTTTTAGCCCCCTAGAAAAGCGGGCATAAATTGTATAACTAAGGTAATAAAAAGTCTTGTATTTCTTAAAAAAATATACGATATATGAAAATATTTTATTAATCTTTGAAAATAGTTTATCTTTGAAAAATTTATCTCTCCAATTGAGATCAAACATTTGAATATTTTGTCAAAAAAATTACAAAAACTTTTCTTGCATTTTCTTAATTTATAACTTGACTTGAGTACTTGAGATTTAAGAATCGCTTAAGCATCGATTGTAACTATTTTTATTGTTTATTAATGAAAAAGAATTTAAATTTCCCGTTTATATTTGATCATATTTATAAAATTTAACAAAAGCAAAGGATTTTTGTAAATATGTTTTGTAAAGTGAATTATTTTACAAAAACATGCTGCTGCTTATTTAGAGCATTTTACATTATGAAATGCACAATTGTTAAGATAATTTTTCTTCTTCTTCTTATTTTTTTTTATTTTTATTATTTATTTATTTTTTTTTTTTGGGTTATAATTTATAAACCACAATCAAATTAAGGAGGAAATAATAGCTTTATGGATTTAATGATGATGAACTTGCTGATGATGATGGCAGAGTACGTAAAGCAAAAAATAAAGAAAAACAACAAAAGAAAAACAAATTGAAGCCCAAGCAAAAGTGTCCCCACATTTAAAATGTTCAACATTTGTTTGTGCTTAAAAGAAAAATTAAATTAAAAACAATGAAATGAAAACAAAGGAGAAAAATGGAGATTAAAAAAAAATCATGTGCTCATCTTTCATAGACACAACAACAACAACAACAACAACAACAACAACAACACAACAACAACAACAACAACAAAACAATCGTTTAAAAGTTTTGAAGTATTGTTAAAAATGACCGCAAAATGCTTCATTCTCGACTTCAAAAAAATTCATTTAAAATTTTTATACCCATCAATCAGAAATTGAGAGTATGCTCATTTTATCATTATGTTTGTAACATTCCAAAACAAAAAACATAAAACAAAAAAAAAAATAAAAAACAATAAAACAAAACAACAAAAACATTTCACATCCTACAAAGTGTTTATTTATTTTTAATTAGCTTAAAATTTTATAATAATTTAGTTATGTCTGTCCATCCGATCGCATATCTCTGCTTGTTAAACATTTTCCGGAATGCAAGAAAAAAGACATAACGATTTCAAATTTGGCAAAAACTTTGGCAATTCATGTAAATTGAATTGACCTTGAAAATGGGAAAAATCCATTGAAGGACACGCCCACAGTGCTATGTAAATTGAGAGCACCTTTAATATTTTTTTATAAGCAAAAATTTATAGATTTACTTTCATAAAATTGAAAATTTTTAATTGAAATTTTGCCCAAAATATTAAGATCCATCCAAAATGGTTGGTGGGTATTCAAGATTTCGGTCTTAGCTAAATATAATTTTCCTACTCATTTGGTTTTCTTTTTATTTATTTATTTATTTTTATTTTTTCTTTTGGTTTTTACTCTTTTTGTTTTTCCTTTTTTTTTTTTTTTGCTAAAAAAAAAAGTTCTAAAGTTCTAACATTTTTGGCAACAAAGCACAGCGGTAAATGTACAAAAACATACACAAAGAAATTGTAATCAAATAATTGAAATGGTAACAACAAATCGGAACGTTTGTGCCGCCTTGGCTGCTTTGCACTGTAACCAAATGATTACAAAAATTTTTACCTATTACAAATATATTTATATTTATATTTATATATGTATGTGTATGTGTATATGTATGTGTATATAATGCATTAGAATTGTCAATGAAAAATATAGAATGAGAAAAACAAAAAAAAAAAAACGGAAAACTAAAACAAACAGTTACCGATTGACAACTTGTGGTCTAAATCCTATGTTCATAGGATTTAGACCACATATACATATATAACATTAACATACAATCGCATTTACACATACATAGACATCATACATAAATCCATGTATATATGTTTGTGTGTTTGTATGTAAGCCCAAAAATTTCAATTGAATGGTTGGTCATGTTTTCAATTTAAAAACCAATGATAAAATATTATACGGAGCCTTTCACGGCCGACTTCTAAATATCTTACACAAAAATATACTTCAAAAATTATCATCCGCCTAAAATTAGATAACAAATTTTACATATAGTAACATAAAACTGACAGTTGTTCAGTCCAGTTGAGTTTAGTTGAGCTCAGTTCAGTTCAATTCAGTTTAGACAGTTCTGTTCAGTTCAGTTAAGTTCACTTAAGTTTAGTTGAGTTTAGTTCAATTCAGTTCAATTTAGTTGAGCTCAGTTCAGTTCAGTTAAGTTCATTTCAGTTTGGTTGAGCTCAGTTCAGTTCACTTCAGTTTAGTTGAGTTTAGTTCAATTCAGTTCAATTTAGTTGAGCTCAGTTCAGTTCATTAAGTTTAGTTTATCATTAGTTCTAGTTGAGCTCAGTTCAGTTCACTTCAGTTTAGTTGAGTTTAGTTCAATTCAGTTCAATTTAGTTGAGCTCAGTTCAGTTCAGTTAAGTTCATTTCAGTTTGGTTGAGCTCAGTTCAGTTCACTTCAGTTTAGTTGAGTTTAGTTCAATTCAGTTCAATTTAGTTGAGCTCAGTTCAGTTCAGTTAAGTTCATTTCAGTTGGTTGAGCTCAGTTCAGTTTCAGTTTAGTTAGTTTAGTTGAGTTTAGTTTCAATTCAGTTCAATTTAGTTGAGCTCAGTTCAGTTCAGTTAAGTTCATTTCAGTTTGGTTGAGCTCAGTTCAGTTCACTTCAGTTCAGTTCAGTTCAGTTCAGTTCAATTTCGTTCACTTCAGTTTAGTTGAGTTCAGTTAAATTTGTTTCAGCTTAGTTGAGCTCAGTTCAGTTTAGTTCAATTTAGTTGAGCTCAGTTCAAGCAATGTTCTAGATGTTCATCTGACGGAACGAATTAATGATAAAATAACATTTTGATTTAAATACAATTACAATATTTCCATGCAGTGTTCATCACTGGCATTGCTGTATATCTTAAGCCCATAAATATGTAGCTCTCCTAAAAATCCTTCGACCAAATTTTCTACTACAATGCCCACCAGCTAACTCTTTTTCATCTAACATGTGGCGGAATATATCATACTTTCATATTTCTTTGCATTAAGGATACTGCGCTCCAGCACGCAACTAATTTTCCATTACCCAAATTTAAATCCATTAAACATTAAAATGGCCTTGGCTTCAACAGAAACTTTTGATGCGTTTTTGTAGTAGTCATGCCTTAAAACCTCAATTAAGCCAGATATAACCAAATGGTTTCAAAAATTGTATTTTGAAGTGATCTCTAAAATCTTGGAATTTTGAATCTGTGGCAAAAATCATTTGCACAAATTTTGTATTGCATTAGAGCTCATAAATAAATAATTCATTAAACATATAAACATAAACATATGGCTATTTATATATATATAGATATATATATATATATAGAGGGAGAGAGAAAGATATAGAGAGATATTTTCAAAATTACAATGTTGCTTTACAAACCAGAAACGCTGCTGTTATAAATATACCTTTAAAAACTCCAAAAAGCACAAAAAAAAAAAATAGTATGAAAACCGGTTGCCACATTTATATGAGTAACATAATAAAATGAAATAAAAAAAAAGTACAAAAAAAAAAAGAAAAACGGCAACAAATGCAAAATACAAAACCAAATGTATAAAGAATTTAAAGTATTTGTGCTCTATATAAACTACTCATTATTATTTTGTATATATGTATATGTATTAACGTGTAATATATATTTTTTTATTGTATATTTTATTTATAAATGTATATGTATATGTGATATGTTGTAGGCTTGTTAAACATATAACTCATTTTCTCTTTCTTGTCTCATTCTCTATTTATTACATTTACATTTATATGGACTTCATGTACACCAAATGCCTATCTACTCTTTCTACTATCTGTCTCACACACACACACACAAACACTTACCCATACATTCTTTATCACTTTAATATTCTAAACCACAACAAACTTTTTCCAGCTTTATTTGTTTTACAATTGATATTCCAAACATTATATAAATTGTATTTTTAGTTGTTTTGTTATTGTTATTGTTATTTTTATGTTATTGTTATTGTTATTGTTATTGTTATTGTTATTGTTATTGTTATTGTTATTGTTATTGTTACTGCTGTTGCCCATGATCTTTCACAGATATTAAGTGAGTGCTTAGTTAAGTGTTGCTTGTTCTTGCTGTTGATGCTTGATACAATTGACCATTCTATTTGTATGTAAAATGGTTGGTTACTTTTTGAGACGACAATTATTTCAGTTGAATGATGCCGACATTCAGTTCATTACATCATTTGTTGTTGCCTTCATTGTCATTGTTATTATTTCAAACGAAATGAATTATACAAAAAAAAAAAAAAAAAAAAAAAACAAAGAAAACATAACGAAAAAATAACAAGAAAATCTTTTCTCTGTCATGCGATTAAATTGTTAGATTTTGCGTTATCTGCTTTTCTGCTTTTTTGATTTTAATATTGCTTTCTTTATTTTCCAGGTGTTTTTTGTACACTTGTGATCATGTGATCTTGAAATTTATATTTTTCTTGCATTTTTCAACTTTTTCAATGCTTCTCGGTTCTTCAATTTTCTTCGATTTTGCCTTTTCGTTTTTGGAAATCTTTTTGCGCAATTCATTTTTGCATTAAAATAAATTCTTAAGAGTTTTTAAGAAGAGTTCATGCATTAAAAAGTCTAAAAAGTCTATACAAAAACTGTCCATCCATCCATCTGTCCATCCATCTGTCCATCCATCTGTCCATCCATCTGTCCATCCATCTGTCCATCCATCTGTCCATCCATCTGTCCATCCATCTGTCCATCCATCTGTCCATCCATCTGTCCATCCATCTGTCATCCATGCCATCTGTCCTCATCTGTCATCCATCTGTCCATCCATCTGTCCATCCATCTGTCCATCCATCTGTCCATCCATCTGTCATTCATCTGTCATCATCCATCATGTCCATCCATCTGTCATCATCTTCATCCATCGTCCAATCTGTCATCTGTCCATCCATCTGTCCATCCATCGCCATCCATCTGTCCATCCATCTGTCCATCCATCTGTCATCATCTGCCATCCATCGTCCATCCATCTGTCCATCATCTGTCCATCATCTGTCATCCATCTGTCCATCATCTGTTCCATCTGTCATCCATCTGTCCATCCATCTGTCCACCATCTGTCCATCCATCTGTCCTCCATCTGTCCATCCATCTGTCCTTCATTCTGTCATCCATCTGTCTTCATCCATTGTCATCATCTTCTATCGTCCATCCATCTGTCTCATCTGTCATCCATCTGTCCATCAGTCCATCTTTCCATCCATCTGTCCACATCTCATCATGTCACCTTATCATTGTCTCCATCTTCACCATCTGTTTATCGTCCATCTCATTTTCCATCTGCATCATTGTTCCATTTCATCATGTCCATCCAACTGATCCATCTGTCTGACATCATGTCATATCTGTCCATCATCTGTTCTCCATCTTCATCCATCTGTCCTCTATCCATCTGTCCATCCATCTGTCCATCCATCTGTCCATCCATCTGTCCATCCATCTGTCCATCCATCTGTCCATCCATCTGTCCATCTCCATCCATCTGTCCATCCATCTGTCCATCCATCTGTCCATCCATCTGTCCATTCCATCTGTCCATCCATCTGTCCATTCCATTCTTCCATATCCATCTGTCATCATTGTCCATCCATCTGTCCATCCATCCTGTCCATCCATCTGTCCATCCAATCTGTATATTTTACAATGTCCATAATCGTCATGTAATCAAGTCTCCATCTGTCCAATCCATCTGATATGTATGTAAATATGTAAATAAGATCTCTGAACTTTGAATTGTTTGAAACTATGAGCTTTTAGATGGCGGTAAAATTGATGGTTAATAATTACTTAAAATTATAGATTTCAAAACGATCTATGTAGAATTTTTGTATTTTGTATAATCAATATTAATATATTTAATATCAAAATGTAAGATCTTTTTTTTTGCAAAAATTTATATTAAATTGCATGGAATTTTTTGAATTGTCTTTGGAAGAAAATTGAAGTAAATTTGTATGCTAAAGCTGGTTACCATTAAAATTAAATTACATGTTGTTTTTTTTGTTGTTGTTAGTTTAATAATACTAATATCTTTTATTAGTATTATTATTATTGATATTATAACTATTTAAGTGTAATTGAACCATAAGCATTTTTATAACCCACTTAAGGAAAAATTACAACTTATCATTTTATTTACACTCAACGATTTCATAAGTTTTCCCTTTTTATATTCACCATCCAGAGGTTGGAGGTATACTCACTTTGTAATTATGTTTGTAACGCCTACAAGGAACCATTGGAGACCCCAGACCAAAGTATATATATTCTGATTCATTTTAGATATTACTGTCCGTTTGTCCATCTATCCGTCTGGATGTCGGTCTGTTGTAAACAAAACTAAAACTTGGCAGAATCATTGAAATTTTTTCCAAACATGTCAGAATTGAAGATGAACCAAATCGATTGAAGAATACGCCCACAGTTCAACATAAACTAAGAACATCATATTTTTTTTTTTAAATCAAAATTTTGCAGTTTTTTGCCCATTTTTTGTTTTTTGTTTTTAGTTTTCCTCTTTACTTTTGGTCTATTTGATTCTACCAATTATTGTTACACTTATCATCATCGTTGTTGTTTTCGCCTACACCAATGCCAATGCCAATGCCAATGCCAACGTCATCGTTTTAGCCATCACCATTAAAATGCCATTGGCTGTCTAATGTTCATGTGTTTTACATTTGTCCTTTCTAATGCATTTTAATGCATTTTAATGCATTTTACTTTTTCTTTCCGTTATCACATTGTCATTTATACTAACAATAAAATGAATAACAACAACAATTATTATACGATTATTTGCCATCATCAAACCAAGAAACCAAAACACCAAAAAAAAAAAAAAAAAAAGGAAAAGAATAAGCAAGAACAAATTAGGACGAACAAGTGAACAATTTTTTTTTTTGTTTTTGTGAACAAGGAAGTAAGCATCGTGACTGTTTTATTCAATTGATTTCATTATTTTTCTTATTTTTTGTATTTTCTACAACACTTAGAGTGCACAAAAAGGACATGAGACAGATCCAATTTGTATGACAATCATTTTCTGAATTGCTTTAAATCATTCAAGCGTACGCTTTGAAACTATCTGAAACGTTTGTAAATGAAAATTTTTATTCAAAATATTGAACAAAATTTTATTTTGACAGATATTTGTAAAAAAAAATCATTTGAAAATTATCATGGACATAAATTTGGCACAATTTTTATGATCGCTACCCATAAAAAAACCACACACTTTTTGAAAATTATCAAAAAAGAAAAAAAAATTTTTCAAGGCCCTTATTTGGCTCAGATTAAAGCATTAGATACAATTTAAGTTTTAAAATGAATCTTTCAAAGTAAATGGAAAATTTCGATCGACATTAAGAAAATTGTTGTAAAGTATTCCAATGCTAATCCCGATACCGATAACGATACCGATCCCGATCCCGATCGTTTATTTAAAAAACACTTCATATTTTCGTTGTTCGTTTTTCTTGGCATTTCGTATAATTATCGCATCAGCGATCGATTAATCGAATGATCCTATGATCGAATGAAGGGACAAATATCTAAACATTTGCATTTAGTTTTCATTAAGAATTGCCTCAATAAAAGCATTATGCATATTTTACATAAAAAACATTTCATTTTCACTTCATCTTTTTCTGGATTTTTTTTTTTTTTTTTTATTGTATTTCCTATGCGATACCACACCATTCGATTCAATGCCATTCGATACCAATTTAGTTTATTTTATAATAAATTTCTACATGAATATTTTCGTTTTTTATTTTATAACTCAATTTGCAAAAGCAAAAAAATATACCCACAATAATTTTTTTTAATAAAAAAATTTATTTTATTGTTTAATTTAATTGTTTCTCCTTTCTTTTGATATTTTTTTTTTTTTTTGATTTTATTTTAAATGATAATGACAATCGCTATTAGTTTATAATTTATATTTTATTTGTTTAATGATCCAAAAAAAAAATCTCTCGTGCATATAATTTTAACCTCACACTTTTTCGATCTGTTTACTTTAATAGACCATTTTATGTTTCTTGTAGATTTTTTCATTTTTCATTTTTTTTTTTTTTTTTGTTTGAGTGATTCGATAACACTTTTTCCCCTACTTCTCCTATGACATAATTTTATCTTTTATCTTCTAAACAAATCTTAGAAGAATTTAGCAAATTTTATCTAAATTTTTTATATTTTGATTAATTCTTCTTCTACTTTACCAAGCAGGATGACAACGACAGATGTCTCTCACGAAGGCTGGTCAAAAAAAAAAAAAAAACAAACACCATGTTTATGCTCTTAATGAAATTGGCTTAATGTTTATAATTTGGCACGATCTATAAGTTAAATTTTGTGATTCTTAGAGTCGCATTACAACTTTATAAAGATTTAGACCCAAGCTAAATGTAAATTCTCTTACATACACACAAACATAAATAGAATAATAATAAGGTAGTAAGAATTTTATAGGGGTTCGAGGAGGCCAGCTCCTGAAAACTATAAATCAACTTAAGCTGTTTCAATTAAATAAGAAAATTATTGAGAAAAAATTATTCTCTTTAAATTGCATAAAATTTCCTTTATAAGAGAGTAGATTCATAAGATCGATCTAGATGATCTAAATACACATATTTTTATATTTTTTATATATATTTATAAAATTCAGAGTAATGGCAATTTTCTCTAAAATATATTCAAAATTGAGCCTCTCATTTTTATAATAATTTTTTTTTTTTTTTGGGAAATAAACGTAAAAATGAACCGATATTAATCATTTTTATAAGGGGGGTCGTCTCTGTATGGGCGTAAGTCGCAACACGTACACATGTACCAAGTTTCATTTAAATATCTTCAAATAGACAGATAGACATATAGACAGATGGACCGACAGACAGACAAAGAAGAAAATTTTAGGCCATAGATTTTAATGGATTTACAAAAACAACAATTTATAAAATATCAATCGATATCATGAACGTGATTGTAACTTCAACTCCATGAATTGCTATAACTTTTTCGATTTTTGTATAAAAAAAAAAAAAAACGTTTTAAAATGGAAACTGCTTGAATTCCATCATCAACAATCTATTAAATATCTGATTAATTCGCTATTTTGACTAAATTTAAAAGTTATTTTCAAATATAAATTTTTAGAAATTTAAAATGCTAACTCCATTGAATTCTCTTTTTCTTTTTTCAAAGAGTTAACAATAAATTTTGATAAAAAGTGAAGGCTCACAAATTCAGATGATGAAGTTTAGCATGAGTGTGAGAAAAATCATAAAAAGAAAAAGTAGGGAATATTTCGAATTTTAGATATAAACACAATTGCGGCTGTAACTAAATATGAATGAACAAAAGTTGATTTAATATTGTACTGATTTTTTTCTATTCTAGATGCGACAACAGAAACAACAACAGAAACAACAACAAAAACAATGAAACATTTAATAATAAAAGAAGGCGAATGAAGAAATTGGAAGACAAATGTGAAAAGTTTCATCTTGTATCAAGAAGACATGAAATTACTAAAACTATCAACTAAAAAAACTAAAAAAACAATAACAACAAGTGTAGCAATATTAAGCAATAGCAACACAAGCAACAGCAACAGCAATAGGCAAGTTAGCAATTGAGAGACTGAAAGAAAAAATGCTTTTTACAGGGAAGAGAAACAAACGTGATGTGAAGTGAAATGAACTGAATTGAATTGAAGTGAAGTGAAGTGAAGTGAAGTGAAGTGAAGTGCAGTTTAATTTAAGAATGGAAAAATGAAATGTAAGGCATAAGAGAAGAAAAAAAAAAGAAAAGTATACATATACATTTTTAATTGCAAGTAAGTAAAATACTCAACTAAAGCATTGCATTGAATTGTAAAAATAATTCTGCAATGGACGTTACATGAGAGAAACATGAAAGAAACAGCATGAAGAGAAAAGAAGAAAAAAAAAAGAATGCCAAAGAAATAGAAAAAGAAAAAGAAAAAGAAAAAGAAAAAAAGAAGAAAACGTTAATAAAACAAGAGGAAAAGAAACAGAAAGAAGTATTGAAATAATAGCAACAACATAAAAAAAATATAAACAAGATAAATTACATTCATGTTGAAGCTTGAATGTAGCATCATTAATGAATGGACCGATCTATATTAGTCGGTGGAACATTCGTCCGTCCACTTCTCTCTGCTTACTTTTTTTTTTATTTCAATGAAATTCTTTTCATTTATAATTTTTTATGTGTATGTGTGTGCATGTGTATGTGTGTGTGTGCATGTGTATGTGTGTGTGTGTGTGTATGTGTGTTGTTATGTGTTTGTATATAAATTATAAATATGATTTTGTTTGATTGTTATGTTCAGGCAATTTTGTTAACAATATAATTTACCTTTTCATTTTTCTTCTCTTTACTTAACTTTTCTCTTAACTTTTTTTTTCTTTTTTTACTTTTCTTTACGTCTGTTTATTTGGTTTACCTTTGTTTTGCTTTTTAAAAAACATTTACTAAATCATTTTGTGGGTTGGCCAAAACTTGCCGGAACAAGGAAAACTAAAATCAAGAATAATAACAACAACAGCAACAACAACGATACACTTTTTAAAAAAAAACAAACAAACAAACAAACAAAAAATAAAAAACAAAAAGTTTATTTTGAAGTTGTGCCGTTAAATTGGTCCATTGTGTTTTTCTTTACTTAAAAATTTTTGTTCTCTTTTTGCGCTTTTAATTTATTTATTTTATTCCTTTTTTTATTTATTTGGCCTTTTATGGCCTCAAATGATGATTTTTTTGTAAAGTCTTAAAAATGGCAAAATAAAGAACAACAACAACAACAATATCAGCAGCAGCATCAACACGAACAACAAAAATTGTTAATTTTTTCCTTTTTCATTCTGTTTTTTCTCTTTTTTGTTTGTTTGTTTTTTGGGTGGTGGTGGAAGGAGGAGGAGGGTGGAGGGGGGTGGGGGGGGGGGGGGGTACTTGTGTCTTGATTTTCGTTATAAACGAAGCGTGCAAACAATTTAACTATTTAATTAATCAATAATTTCTCTTGCAGTTTGCAGTTTCCTGTGTCTGGTGGTTCACAGGTTAATAAATTTCGATTATTAATTTTTAAATGAAAAAAAAAAAAATTTTTTTTTATTTGATCACTTTTTTAAGATTTTGTGGGATTGTATTTATTTTGATTATAATGGCCAGCCAGAAATTTGAGGTATACTCATTTTCTTATAATGTTTGCAATGACCAAAAAAAAAAAATATCGGAGACCCTTGATCAGCATTCAATTCTTAATCAATTTGTGCACATTTGTGCCTGTGGCCGTCTGTTTGTCTGTTGTAAAAATTCTTCTGATCGCTAAATTTTAGATATCAAGTTCAAATTTAGCAGTAACCTTGAAAATTATTGCATTTAAGCTGCTATTGAAAATGAATACCTCGAAGTTTAGAAATCGCTACGTACAATAAAAATGTTTAAAAGTAGTGTAAGAAAAATTTTTTACAAAACTGTATGACTCGTTCTATTATCTAAAAATAGGGCTACAAATAATATTTGAAATTGATGTCAAACATTCCAAATGAATTAAACTTATTAAAAGACTTTGCTAAATTAACGAAAATAGAAAGTATTGAAAAATTCGATTAACCTTTCACATTAATTGAATCTAATGCACTATATTTTATGAAATAATGTCTAAAATAAGACTTTATATGGCGAATGTTTGGGTAAAATGGAAAGATCTCCTTAGAAATTTTAGTAACTTACGTTGCCTTCAAAAAACAACACACAAATTTTATTAATATAATTCTGTTAGTGTTGTATGTAGTTTAAGATGGATGAAAGGACATTTCAATAGATGTCACAATTTGAGGGTCACAATTAGGGTTGATAGTTACATGTATATGGTACTGTCGCGACTAGCTTCCAATTTAAAATCCATATTGCACCTTTTATACGAAGCTTAACTTTTCATATCGAAGTACGGAGCCTTCTCATTGTACCCTTGGCCTAATTTGATTAGCTCAATAGGTCTGACCCAGCTATCCATTTTGTGTTCGAAAATGGAACCTTGCGCGACAAGCGTATAAGCATTTGCTTGAATGAACATCGCCCGCATTGAGCGTACCACAATCCCCATGAAAGCAAATTCTAATATCACCTAACTGGGCATATCAAAACTGCTAATCCCATGATTCCATATTAAAACTTTGTTCCAATCTCACGATTCATGAGCCCCCTTAATAGTCGTTACTTCCAAACAACAATCTTTTGAGCCACTACTGGTTGAGCTAATGCTTTTCGGAACTGGCTGCCCCAAAGGACGGAAGGACATATAATATCTGAAGTGATTTTTACAATAATTCTGTTTAGATGCTACGCAAATACAAACAAACGTATGACGCTGCAGGTCTTTAATAATAAAAAAAAAAAAAAACAACCATTTATTTTCTGAAAAAAACGCAGACAATTGAATTTAATGAGAGTTTTAAGACTGATATTGATCGGAATTTGGCTTAAAATTGCTACATAATATTTATTGATATTTATTGAACTCATTGGGCGATAGAATAATATGTGTTGCATGACATTTTTCAGGAATGTTTCTCATGCACAGAAAAACTTACTATTAAAATTGTTACTTAATTTGAGATGTGAGAATAAAATTTTGAATTAATTTTTTAGAATTTAGAATTTTTAGAATTTTTTTACCAAACTGAGATTGCATTTAACATAAGTCTATGGAAAACTTTCATATAATTAAAAATTTATAAAACGGCCATCGTATTAAATTATATTCACTTTATCTAAATGGCATTACATTAATTTTATTAAATTTATGTTGCACATTTTTATTACCAAATGATAATTAAAATTAATATGATTCATTTTAAGATTTTGAGTTCAATTAATTTTTTGTACACTTTAAAAAATGTTCATTTTTTAAAAACAAAATATTAATAAAATGCATTTTTCCATGTTTATTTTTATTCATTTTAAAAATCAAATAAAATATTTCCGTTTTACAAAAAAAAAAAAATTTTTTTTTTTAAAGCATAAAGCATGCAATTGTTATAAATGGAAACTATTACAATAAAAATAATAATAATAATAATAAAAAAAAAAAAGCAAAACGATAAACGACGATAAAAATTTTCTAGTTAACTTTTAATTCTTTGGTCTGTTATTATCAATCTTTACAATTACAATACTAACAATTTCTTTCTATCTCTATCTCCATCTACCTATTTATTTATTTGTTTTCTGTTTTTTTTTCTTTGTCGTTTCGTAAAAAGTTAATTACTTGAAGAATAATTTTCGGTTTTTTCTTCTTGAGTTGTTATCCTTTTTTTTTTTTTTTTTTTTTCTTACTTAGCTTTTACTTTACAGCAGAGTTTGAAAATATGTACATTTTGTGATTATGTTTGTAACATACAAAATAAAGTATCGAAAGTATTCTATTCTTGATAAGTATCAAATTCTGAAACGATTTAGATATGTCTGTATGTCCGTCCATTTGTTTGGGTTGTTTTTAAGATGCTCCCAGACGCTAGAAAAGAGGTATCAAGCTGAAATTTAATATTAACATCGAAAGTTCTTGCAGTCAAATTCGTATTAAAAATGGATAAAATCGTTCAAAGGGCACGCCCATAGTGCAACAATAACTGAGAACATCTTTTTTCTTAAAGCAACATTTGATGGTTTTTTATTCATTATTTGCTAACTGCAAAGCTAACTGAAAGCTGAAATTTTGTATAAGTAATAACGTCATTGGTCTATAAGATGTAGCCAAAAATTATGTAAATCGGCCACGCCTACATGAAATTATGCAATATCAACTTGTCACTTTTTTATGTTTACATTTTTCAAAGTTTATTCAGAAATTGAAAAAAATTTCAGTCTCATAATGTCATCGATTTTGGCTGATGGTGTATCCAAGATTTGGCTTTAGCCAAATATAATTTTCTTACTTGTTTAACATTCTAAACATATTGAAAAGAATAAATAAATTTACTCAATCACATACAGAAGTAAATGGACTGACGACAAAGTGATAGCATGATGGAACAATGCATTTTAATAGAGGCGTGCCTCTAGCATCATTTACCTACAGCACTATTTACACTTCTCTTCCTTCCCTTTATTTCCCTTTCTTTTTTCATTTCTTTTTGTTTTTTTTTTTATAATTTTTTTTTTTTGGTCTTTTTGATTTTCTGCTTATCTATTCAATTCATTTTTATACAGAACATTTTCAGGTGCATGCATGTGTCCATTTTTCCATTCCATTCCATTCATTGTCAGGTTGCTTGCTTTTCTTGTATTTTTATACCCACCATCCAAAGTTTGATGGTATATTCATTTTGCCATTATATTTGTAACACTTAAAAAGGAAGCGTCGCAGATTCTACAAAGTATAAATATTTTTTATCAACATTTTTGATTAAATTCTGAACTAATTTGTCTGTCTGTCTGTCTGTCTGTCTGTCCGTTTGGGTGTTTATCTATTGTAAATATTCTCCTAGTCGTAAAATTAAAGATATCGAGTTCAAATTTTTCAGAAACATTGAAAATTGTTACAGATCGGTTGGTATTAAAAATGGGCATAATCGGTCAAAGGACACGCCCATAGTGCAACCTAACGTAAACTTAAACCATGTCAATTGTTTGACGATTTTTTTTACTCATCATTTACGAACGGCAAAAGATAGTGAGCTAAAACTTACTACAAGTATTAAGACTATCGATCTGAAATGGCTGAAGAAACATGATATAAATTGACCACGCCTATGTGAATTTATATCAAATATTCCCTTTTTATTTTTACGTTTTCTGTTTATTACTGAAAAACTGAAACAGGCTTTGAATCGTAATATCATGGTGAATAAATGGTAGGTGTCCAATGTTCGACTACAGCCAAAATTATTCCTTACTTGTATTATTCTCGCATACAAGCACATGAACAATTTCCTGTAATTACTTTGTGTGTTCGCTTTTGCTTTGACTTAGTCTGGATTTAACAAAATTCTATAATAAAATATAAAATTGTGTAAAAATGTATGTGCGGATATATATATATATATATATATATATAATATATATATATATGTGTGTGTGTGTGTGTGTGTGTGTGTGAAGAGTAAAAAGAAAAAAATTTTTCAAATGTAATGGTTATGTTTACACAAGAAGTCAGACAACAAATAGATGGTCCTGGTATGACCGTTTAAAATGATTGTCGGAAAGTTGATTAGAAGGCTGTTTGGTGGGACAATTGGAAGGTTAAAGCGGGTAAAAGAATAAAAGACAACCTAAACGGATAAAGTTGCAAAAGGATTGATGAAGAGACAGGTGGACGGATGGAGAGACCTAAGTACAAAAGTAAAGACTAAAGTGCAAATGGACTGATAAATGGATCAATAGACAAATAGAATGTTAGATGGACGGATGGGGAGACAAGTGGACGCATGGAGAGATAAATGTACGAATGGAGAGACAGATGAACGGATTGGGAAAGGGATGGAGAGACGCTCGGAGATATTGATGGACAGCCAAATGGATGGACGGATGGACAGGCAGATGGAGAGAAAATTGACGGATGGAGAGACAAATGTTCGGATGGAAAGACAAATTGACGGATGTAAATATAAATGGACTAAAGTCCATAAATTGAATCCGTAAATTGACTGATAAAGGGATCAATAAACAAATAGAAAGTTAGATGGATCGATGGAGAGACAATTAGGCGTGTGGAGTGATAAATGGACAGATGGAGAGTCGGATGAACGGTTAGAGAGAGGGATGGAGAGACGCGTGGAAAGTACAAATAAACTGATAAATGGACCAATAGACAAATAGATAGTTGATTGGATGGAGATGGTGAGACAAATGGAAATGTTTACATTAAATAAAATAAATGATTAATGTATCATTTATCCTTTGTACATTTTGTACACTTTGTACCCTTTGTAATTGTAATTTGTTTACAAACGATTTGTTACTCATGTTATTGTTATTATAAATTTCTTGTTATTGTTACTATAAATGTTGAGCAATTTTTTCATACACAGGTGCCAATCAGTAATTGTTATTATTGTTGCTACTTTATAACACAATAATACGTTTGGGCTATTTTGGTCATTGCTATTTAATTCTTATCGTTTGCCACCATCATTTGAAGTTTTAATTACGTTCTAGAAGCAGCAGAAGTTTATGTAAATTTTTTCTACTTTACATCAATTACAAATTACGCTGATATATACAAGCTTATAAAGTGATAGGTAACAAATGGAAAAAGTTCAATTCAATGCATAATTGATTGTAATTTTAAAATTACAAAAAAAAAAAAAAAAAAAAAAAATAGAAATAAAAATGAAAATGAAAATTTAATCAGGCCTTTTGGCTCATTTTACTTAAATATCTGCCAAATTTTTAAATATTCTACTTAAATTTGATACGCAGAACAAAAAAAAAATACATTCAATCTGATGATCATTTCTATATCAAAAATATTTTTTATTATACCAATTGTTTACTGAATCATTTTTTGAAAAGATTTTTGTTTGTTATTTTATAATTTTTTAAATTGCTTTTATCTTGAAATATTTTTCTTAAAAAAAAATTTCTAAAATTCTCAAATTTAACATTTTAAGATGAATTTTATTTGATTCGATTTATTTTATTTAGAAGAAACTTAAAATATAAAATAATTGAAAATATTTTTTACTGGATCTGTAATAATCAAATATTTTCAATACAAAATTTTCTATTGCTTTAAATTTAGATAAAATTCTTAACCTTTTAAATATCAACTAATATAATACAAAAATTCTAAACAATTGAAGGGACAAGTCAGGGCAAACTGATTTTTTGATATTTTTTTAAATGATACTTAATTAAAGGACACAAAAACAGTTAAGAGTTAACATTTAACAGCTCTTCATTTAAAATTGACATTAATTGACAATTGAACAAATTGAATTGTTTTTTCTTTAACCTTTTTAGGAAAAAGCTATTGCATTAAATTAATTGCTTTTTAAAGTATGTTTAATTTACTGTTAAATCATTTTAAATTGTTAACACTTTGATTAAAAAGAAAATAAATAGGAAAAATGTATAACTATTTTTTTTTTATTTTTCAAAAAAAAATTTCCTGCAAATTATTCTTTCTGTTTTTTTTTTTTTTCTTTTTAAAATTTTGTTATAAATTGAAATCCATACAAAAACAACGAAAGAGAAAGCTTAGCAATTCAGAATTTATGTCTAATCGATATTTCTTATTTTTTTTTAATGCCTCTGGCTTATATTTACTTTTAAGGTATTGCCAAAAAATTTTTAAATTCTTAAACCATTAGAGAAATTTTATAGCAAAATTCTATTCAATTAAATTTATTGCATAACAAACAAATAAGCAAATAAACAATTTAAAATAATTTTGATTATTGTACTTATTATGTTGAGCAGGTTTCGTGGGTTAATTGTAAAATGACAGAAAGTAGAAAGTAAGAAAAGAAGGGTGATAAGAAAAAGGAAAAAAAAAAGAGAGTGCTAATCAATGATGTTTAATGAAATTTATGTGGCATGCAAGAAAATCAGAACTTTTTCTTTTTCTTTTAGTTAGTTTAGCTCTCATTATCATTATGATTGTTGTTATTGTTATTGTTATTGTTACTGTTATTTGTATATTCATGTCAATATCATATATGATTATGCATGGAATGCATATCTAATTAGATGTACAAAAATTTATATTCTAACATATTATTCCGTCAGATTCATTAGCAATTTGTGAAGAAACATTATCTTTATTCATATATCTCTGCTGTTACGATTACGATTAAGAATACAGTTATAGTTACAGTTACAGTTACAACTACAGTTACAGTTATAGTTACAGTTACAGTTACAATTACATTATACAGTTACATTATACAGTTACACATACAGTTACAGTTACAGTTACTGTTACAATTAGAGTTACAGTTACAGTTACTGTTACAATTAGAGTTACAGTTACTGTTACAGTTACAGTTACAGTTACAGTTACAATTATTGTGCATAAAATTACATTGTACATGTTTGTATGTATGTTGCTTTATGTTTGTGTGAGTACATGTATATAAAATATACAACATTATATGTCTGGGTTATATTACAATAAAATAAACTCAAAATGAAAATAAATAAGTAAATTATATTTGGCTAAAGCCAAATCTTGTATACCCCATCAGCCAAAATCGATGAACATTATGAGACTGAAATTTTTTTCAATTTCTGAATAAACTTTGAAAAATGTAAACATAAAAAAGTGACAAGTTGATATTGCATAATTTCATGTAGGCGTGGCCGATTTACATAATTTTTGGCTACATCTTATAGACCAATGACGTTATTACTTATACAAAATTTCAGCTTTCAGTTAGCTTTGCAGTTAGCAAATAATGAATAAAAAACCATCAAATGTTGCTTTAAGAAAAAAGATGTTCTCAGTTATTGTTGCACTATGGGCGTGCCCTTTGAATGATTTTATCCATTTTTAATACGAATTTGACTGCAAGAACTTTCGATGTTAATATTAAATTTCAGCTTGATACCTCTTTTCTAGCGTCTGGGAGCATCTTAAAAACAACCCAAACAAATGGACGGACATACAGACATATCTAAATCGTTTCAGAATTTGATGCTTGTAAGGAATAGAACACTTTGTAGAGTCTTCAGTACTTTATTTTGTATGTTACAAACATAATGATAAAATGTATATATTTCCAACCTCTGGATGATGGATATAAAAATAATATGTTGCCACACTAATCATCATCATAATTTGTGTTAGTCTCAGTTTTTAATAGCTTAGTTACTTCAATTATGATATATATGTTGGATATAATCGATTTTACCACATAAATGTAACATCTAGAAAAAGTTGATATACGACCATTTTATATAAAACATTCATCTAAGCTAACTAATCGCTTTGTTTGTCTGTCTGTCTGTCGGTCTGCTTATCTCTCTATTTGCTGGCCTTTTTTGTGCATTTGTTAACAGCTACTTTGTCTGTCCAATATATTAGTTATAGACCTTGCAATTTAAATGATATTTTTTTTAAAGAAAATTTGATAGAATTCTTACGAAAATACACGCAAATCGAATAAATTTTTCAAATTATTTCCCCAAATTAAAAATCTTATAAGCCTTCTCTTTACAAATTTGTATATATTTTAATAAAGATCGATGCAATCAAATTCATTTTAAATTCGATCTTTTTCTATATAATGAAATTTTTAATAAATCTAAGATAAAAAATTGTTTGAAAAATCGTTTTATTTACAATCAAATTATTAGGAATAGTAGAATGTTCAGAAGAAACGGTCCCGATCGCTTGCCAACATTTCACTATTTTTTCCTGTTTTAGTAATGTTGTTGTTGTTGTTATTATTGTGGTTGTTATTAGTTCCTCTCTTTTCTTTAAAAATGAAAAAAAAAAACAACTAAACGGAAAAAAATTACAAAGAAATGCGTAAATAAATAGCTTGCAACATATTTTGTATATATGCATTTAAATTATTACTATACATATATATACATTTATGTATATGTGTATATGTGTATATATGTGTATATATGTATATGTGTATGTTCAGTGTTATAAAGAAGCATCATAGCTCATAGATATTAAGAAATGAACCGCGCAACAGACAAAGAAAATCCACTTATTCTGCACTATCTCGCTTACTCTGCCTGAACTCCCACTTGACTTGTTGCCAAGTCGCCATGTTGCCAAGTTGCCATGTTGCCAAGTTGCTATGTGGCCATGTTGCTATGTGGCCATGTTGCCAAGTTGCCATGTTGCCATGTTGCCAAGTTGCCATTTTGCCATGTTGCCATGTTGCCATGTTGCCATGTTGCCATGTTGCCATGTTGCCAAGTTGCCAAGTTGCCATGTTGCCATGTTGCCAAGATGCCATGTTGCCATGTTGCCCTTTTTCCCGCATTGCAACTTTATTGCAATTTAATTGTTGCGACTGTTGTTGTTATTGTTGTTGTTATTATTATTATTTTCCTTGGCTTTTATTTTATTGCGATTTTTACATATATTTTTAATATTATTACTTATTGTTATTTTTTGTATCTGTTTTTTTTTGTTTTGTTTTTTTTGTTGCTTTTCTACTGTGGTTTTTATTGTTGGTATGCATCGTTGCGGTTTCGTGTACGTCCCATAAAATACAAATTTTACACGGTTGTGCTGACAACCTTTGAGATGTTGATTGGTTATCATTATACATACCTCTACATAAAAACACACACATATACAAACACACGTATGCACATACACAAACTTATGCCATCAAAATATATTAATATCTTTTATTTATATTCATCTTTTTTCTCATGTATACAAACACATATACACACACATATACATACATTCATAAACACCTAGAGACAAATACATAGATATATATACACGCACACACATATATATATATATATATGGATATATATGTGCAGTTAACGAAGTAACCAATTTTACTTCATTCTTCATTTTAAGAGATTTGTCTTGATAACTTTCCCCTTGTTTTTCTTCTTCCTCTTATTCATAATCCATTTATTTTATTTTTATTTTAATTTTTTCTCTCTTTTTGCACAATGTTAATTTTATTTTGTCTTGTTTGTTTGTGGTTTCTTCTACTTCTTTTTATATTCTTCTTCTTCTTTCTCTTCTTCATCATCATCATCATGATAATCTTTATGTTCTTCTTCATTATGTTTTTGTTGTTTATTATTATTATTATTATTATTATTATTATTGCTGTTGTTATTGTTGTTGTTATTGTTGTTAATGCATTTTTTTTCTTTAATTTTCATATTTTCAATTGTCGAAATTTGATTCTATTTAATCGTTAAGGATTCCATGAAAATTTTACTTTTTATTTTTGTTTTCTTTACTTTATACGTTATACATCATCAATTAAGTAAAAATTCTAAACAATTGTGGCAGTATCATGAATCAATCGATCATTAAAAATTCCCCTAAAAAAAAAAGGACCATGAAATGCATGCATTTCATTAATCGCCAAACATTTTCTTTTCTTTTCCTTTTTTTCTTTTCTTTTCTTTTATTATACAAGTTTTAAGTAATTTTTGAAGAAAGAAACGAGACTTTGTAAAAATTGAAGAGACTGAAATTGTTTGTTGAAGCATCAATTAAGTAGAGTGCTGTTTGTTGAGCGCAAAATTTATAAAAATTTTAAAGCGTGATACAAATGAAAATATTTTATTGTTTAAAAATAAAATATTTACTTTAATTTTTGTTATTTGAATGAAGATGATCATCAACTGAAAGTATTGGCAAATTAACAAAGACTATGGCAACCGTATTTGCCAGATTTATATAAAAAGAAAAATAATTATTAAAATTGATTAGAGAGATATAGAAAATACAAAAAAAAACAAAAAAAATTAAAATCACTTTAAAAAGAAAATTTATTAAGTGGCCTTTAAAAAAACACAGCTTTAGATATTTTTATGAAATATTCCATAAAAAATTCATTGAATCATTGAAATATTGATCTACATATAAAAGAATTGTATTAAATTGTTTAAGTTAAACTTCATAGAGGAATATAAATATATCGAACTAATCGAATCGTTTGGAGCCATTTAATAAATTCTTTACACTAATGACTTTGATTCAGACAGAACGGTAAAATAAATGATTAAGCAATGGAAAATTTTAATTTTTTTTATTTTTTATTTTTTTTTTAATTTTTTTTTTTTTTTTTTTTTTTTGTGAATAAAATTCGTAAACCTCATTTTTTCCCACACCTATTAATCACCATTCTTCTGTTCTCGGCCTCTTAAGTCATCCCTCGTAAGAGTCCTGTTATCTGTAACTATCATTGCCTGAGAGAGCGAGTTTAGGAGAAACGTTAGAGAAGCAAAACAGAAGAGAGAGCTTTCATTGTAAGACAACGAAAGTGGCAGAGGAGTAAATAATCAAAAACGTGTAGTCGATTGCGAGAGGCAAAGAGATCATATATGAAAAATTGTTCAACAGTGGCCGATTCGATATGTGTCAGCAAAAGCGTTCGGAAGATTGTATGAAATATTTAAAATAATAATAAAAGGAAAAGTTTGAATTTTAGAAGAAAACGGAAAATTAGTGAATATTGTTAAAGTGAAGAAAATTGTGGGTTCAACAATAAACATCGATAAATCGTACAAGAGATCTGATAAAGACAAGAGTTGGAGTTTTATTTGCCATTCTACCTAACAAGGATACGGATCTCTTATATTTATTTGACTTGGTCTGTGAGGGAGACCATTGAGCCCTGGCGTCCCGGCTGAGTTCGATTTAGAGCGGGAGGAACTAGTGTAAAGAACTTCCTTACAAATGATTTAATCGAAAATTCTTAAAATTCTATAGCATTAATTCTTGGTAATAAAATTGAAATAATATTTTATATTAATTTTGCCATAGAAAATTTTTTTCTATATCAACATTTTTCTTTTTCAAAATGGACCATTTTCCGGAAAGAGTTCACCAAAAATTAAACGTTTTTAATATCGTAGTCTCTTGTTTTAAAGTCTGGCCTTCTGTTTATCAAACTTTATTTTGATAATAAACAAAATTCATAAAATTGATGGACAAATAGATTTAATGCGTTTCAGAAAATCTTTCTAAAATTTAGTGGACCCAATTGTTAGTTAAACTCTTGGTAAAAGATTTTCCTTATAAGAAACTTAAACGTATTTGCTTAGAACTTTAGATAAAAATTTCATATGATTCAAAATTTCAATAAATTTTTACAAATTTTCGACACATTTTCTATAGAAAACCTCTGTAAGACCTCCAAAACTTAATAAGTAACTTTAGAAATAGAAAGTATATTTTGCCAATATTTATTCCTTTAAATTCAGATCTATCTTCAGATTCCATCCATTTTTTTACATCGATTAATTTGAACAACACTTTTGGAATTGATTTAAGCTTGTCTGTTCATTTATCTGTACGTCCAACCTCCACATCAGACTATATATTGGACTATTGGTTTTTTTAATTGTTTTAACTTAAGAAAATTAAGTCCATCTGTCCATTTGAATATCTGACCATCGGCTCATCTGCCTATCTTTCTATTTAATGTCCATCCATGCTCACACTTTTACAAGTATTTTGATCAAAAGATATTTTGATATGTAAATGCCCGGATATAAATATAAGCGTCCACTCCCTATATAAAGTCCTTTCCCATTGGCTTTTTAAATACACTTTCATATGAAAAGCTTATCAAAAAGTTTTATCGCAAAATTTCACTTCCGTCACTTGCTTCACTTTTCTTGATTTGTTATTAATTTTTTCTAATTTCTTAATTAGATTAATCAAATTGATGTAGAGTACTTTAAAGTCGACTTCAATTTACTATACCATTTTGCACTTGTTTATGGTTTTCTTTTTGTTATTTTTCATTTAGTTGGTTTTCCACATCTCTACTTTTCTGTTTGACTTCCTTTTTACTTTTCACATTTTATTACATTTTTTTTTCTTTGTCTCGTTTAGTTGTCATTTAAATCGCATCATGTTTCATAAAAATGTATAATTTGCGCGATTTTTTTTTTCAGCATTGCTCAATGCTGAACAATTCAGTCAATAATGTCACACCATTTATGATTGTCATCAAACGGTGCATTTTACAATTCTCATTCATTTTATATTTCTATTTAACCAATAAAATGAATGAGTACGGTTTTTGTTGTTGCCTTTATTTCTACTGCTCTTTCTACTGCTGTCGCTCTTGCTTCGATTTTTGTTTCTCATTTCAATTTTTTTCTATTGAAATGTTTTAGTTGTTGTTGTTGTTGTTGTTATTATTATTATTATTATTATTATTATTATTATTATTATTATTATTATTATTATTATTATTATTATTGTTGTTGTTGTTGTTGTTGTTTGTTGCTGTTGTTGTTCTTGTTGTTTTTACTGCTACTGTTAATGCTAAAACTCTGTGACAATTGATGCTTGGCCGGCTGGCTAACAATCAGCCAAACGTGTTAATGTAACTTTAAAAAAATTATCCATTCACCAAATATTTATTGTGTGTGTGTGCGTGTGTGTGTGTGTGTGTGTGTGTGTGTGTGTACTTATAATACAAACATATGTGATTTAAGTGGAATATTGTGTTCAGTTTAAAGCAATCGCCCAAAAAAATATGAAGTGCATCAAATTGATTTGTTTTGTTTCTTTGCTTTGCTTTGCTTTGATTTGCTTTCTTTTGTACTACGAAAACTATAAATTTTGTATTCAATTTCTGGATTCATTCAATCAGTCTCTCTTACTCTCTCTCACACTCTGCCTATTTGTGTGAATTAAAGTTCAGTCACGTAGTAAGCATTTTGTGTGACCTTGTACAACATGAGAACATTAACTAACATAAAAGAAACCGATAAATGTACAGCATGAGAGTATAAGAAGAACAAGAACAAGAACAAGCACAAAAGTAGCAGCAAATAGAAATAGAATGAAAGACTATAATGAAATGTGACAAATGTAATTAATTTGAATGCAACAATTGCTCTAATAAATAACTTAAGTTAAAGAGAACATTTTAAGTTCAGCATTTTGAATTCATTACAATTGATGCTTATTTAACAATATGTTAACAATATAATATTTCATCATTAAGTTTAGTTTGCTTTCCTATGAAACTAAAATAACAAAAAAAAAAAAAAAAAACAAAAAGAAAAAAAATGGAAAAATTTTCTATCATCATTATTTATAAAAAATTTCTTTTATTTTTTGTTTGTTTTCTTTTTGAATTTTGCATTTCAGCTCTTTCTCTTTGATTTTTTATATCACTATATTTCTTTCCTTTTTATTTGTAACTGCGTACGTCTCTTTATCTAAGAGTGTTGTGCTTTAAATTGTGTTGCTGAGTGATGTTGTTATGCCATATAAATATTACGATACGTCAACATTTACATCAACATACAAATGTATAGAAACAAATTCATGTAGATTTAGATATATCACACTATATAAAGTTGGGTTAATCAAGTAAATATGAAGTGACAACAAAAAAAAAAAAAAAGACAAAAATTTAAACGAAAAACCAACAAACTTTTCACATCAACAGTAACAAACCATGTAAGAGAAAAAATAGCACAAAAAAGAACATGAATGAAATGAAATGTCAAGCAGCACAATGAAAGCAAAGCGCCATCATACCAACACATAGAATACTTTTGTTGCTTTATTCATACGGTAAACTCTGCACGATTTGTTAAATGGCTGTTTAAATATATCAACACATCATAACTGAACATAATGAACACAGTAGCAAATGTAACAGTAAATGTAAACATAACAGTAAGTGTAACAGTAAAAAGAATTGTAAATAATAAAAGAAATGCAATTGTAATGAATGGAGCAAAATGTGCTTTCAATTTATATTCTTACTCTTTCTTCTTTTACCTCATTATTATTTTTATTATTATATTTTGATGATGATGTTTTTATTGTCATATATGACACAATGTTGTACATAATTATTTTTATATGCACCACCCAAATGTTGAGTGCTGTATACGTATATATATATATATATATATATATATATGTCCGTTTGACCGTCTGTCCATCTGTCCATCTGTCCATCTATACGTGTGTTGTTAACATTTTCCTGAACGCAATAAGTGAAATATTATGCTCAAATTTGTAGGATTATTGGAAGTTTTTGCAGGCAATTTAATATATAAAATGGGCTAAATGGTCCCACAATGAAACATAAAATGAGAACTCTTCTTAAATCGATTTAAGCGTCTTTTGCTTCTTACTCGCAAAAGATAGAAAGCTGAAATTTTTGTAGAAATATTAAGACCATTCAAAAAATTAGGGAAATCGACCACGCCTACATAATATAACACCATACCAAATTTCCTTTTTCTTATGTTTACATTTCCTGATAGAAAATGTAAGCATAAGAAACTGAAGTAGTTTGTGAAACATCGCTTATGGGTGATGGTTATCCAAAAATTTGTTTCCAGCTAAATATAATTTTCTTATTTATTTAATTTTAAAATTATTGCTACTGTCCGTTTCTCCTTTGCATTCGCATTTGAGTTTAAGTACAAATTCACATAATCTTCTACTATGGCACAATAATCAAGGCCCCTTTTGCCTGTTATGGATTCTTAACATGTATAATCTTTGACGTTAATTGAGCACATATGTGTCACATGTGAAATATAAAAGTAACAGTTTATGTTTATCTAACGGCAATAGAATCCGATTAGAGCAGATTAACTGGCATCATGTTGAAAAAGTTGTAGCGAAAACAAAAATTCAAATAGAAATTAATTAGAAGATCATTGAAAGCTCAACTTTAGCGAAGGAAAAGCAAAAAAGAAGAAGAGAAGCAAGAAGAAGAAAAACGAAAAGAAGAATATGAAGCGAAAATATTTTAATATCCAGCATAAAATTTGCGGCCATTTTTTACGTTTTAATGAGATTTAATGGAATTTAAGATGAAGAAAATCGTGTTGTCTATCCAATTTTTTCATGAGAGAGAATTTAATTTTATTTGCATTAATTAGTAACAATAAATTGTAGATATATAAGTTTTTTTTTTTTAAATGTTTTTTTATAAAAATTTTATAACGTAAATTTTCATCAAAACATTTCTATCTACCTTCCATTAAGTTGGGATAAGTTAATGCATACAATTTTTAAAAATGTTCGTTGCCATATTTCGTCCCTATGATTTACTTGTATAATCTCTTTAACAAAAAAAAAAATACAGAATAAAATATCAACAACAATAAACAGTACCAAAAAAAAAAAAAAAAAAATAAATAACAAAAGCACGTCCGATGTGGAGTATTAAATAACTTAAACCATTAAGCCCAATAAATATATCTCAAATATTCGAGAAAGTCCATTAATCTTTGGCTGCCAAAGTCCTTCTTAATTCAGGGCCAAATCTTTGGGCTTAAATTTTACACATCAAATTGCTTAAAATAAGGCATTTCATTCGGCACTCATCAATCTCAACTCCAGTTATTATTTGTCCGTTAAATTCCATGAAAATATTTTAAGAATTTTTATAAATTGATAAAAAACAAAAAAGGAAACAAATCTGGTTATTCAGAGAAACTAATTAAGCCGTTTAGTGCAAATAGTTCAACATAACAAGTAAGAACTTTATAGTTGATAGGAGTCGTCCTTCAAATAGCTTACACCACTTTAGCTAAAGTAAATGAATAATTAAATAAATGATTGACAAGTCAATGGTTAAAAAAGATGCATAGAAGTGGGTTCAAAAAATGTACTTATCTGGACCAAATTCAATACACACTTGTAACTTTTCTCCATACAATAATTTTTTTTTTTTTTTTTTTTTTTTGAAAATGGTTCAATCTGGACCAAATTTGGTGTCAATATTTTTTATGTCCATATATAATTGTATGGCAATTTTCACAAAAATATATTCAAAATTGTAGATTTTTCTCCATACAACGACTTTTTCTAAGACAAAAGAAAAATCCTAAAAGTTATCCAATTTAAATCATTTTTAATAGAGTTTGCCTTTGGAATAAAACCAAAAGTAAAATTGTGACTTACGAGCTTGATAAAAAGTTTATATGGACAAACGAACCGACATACCTAAATCGAATCAAAAAGTGATTCTGTGTTGCTCAGTACAATTAAAAGATCCATCCATCTCAACTACTTTTAAATGTTACAAATAACTGCACTAATTGTATAAGATATCAAAATATAAGTAACTTAGTTGTCGTTGTACAATAAAGAAACACTTTGTTTCTATTTCTTTCTCTCTTGCTCTCTTTCACTATCTTACTGAATATTTATCACTGAATACTGCTTCAACTAAAAGTACATATCGTTTCGTTTTATTAAACCAATCAAGCGGAGGAGATATAATCATTTTGTCATTATGTTTGTAACGCTCAGAAAAAAGCATCCAAGATTTTATAAAGTGTCACTATCAATATTTTGAAATTTACATTTAAACATTTCTGTGCGTTTGTTTATATGTCCGTCCATTGTAAAAATTCTTCTGGATGTACAATTTGTATTATCGAACTTAAATTTTGTACGCAACTTGGAATAGAAATTGAGACAAATTGATCGAAAGATGATGATGGATATCTAAGATTTGGTGCCAGCTTAATATAATTTTCTGATTTATTCATTTTATTCGCATTCTTGCTTTACAGCTGACACAACAACAACAAGCATAATTAAAATTGTTCATGCACCATGGTGATTATGTATCGTTAATGTACATCTATCTATTCAGGTTCATATGTGTGTGTGTGTATGAGAAAGAGAAAGATTAAGAGAGAGAGTTAGAGACAAGAGAAAATGAAAGAGAGTTAAGGCAAGTTAACTTACGCCATTTACACGAATAAACTTTATAGTTAAATGCATGTATAGATATTTATATTTTACTTTATAGAGATGCTTTCCTATTCAACTGGATTGGTTCGTAGTTAATAACGACGATGATAAAGAATTTTTTGTTTTTGTTTATACGCACTACTCCAGGATTGATTATATAGTCATTTTGTTACAATGTTTGTAACATCTGGAAAGAATCATTAAAGATCCTACAAAATATATGTCCTTGAGCATTGTACAATTTTGAATCGTTTTAAGTGTATCTGCCTATTTGTGCGTGGGTCCTTACATTTACCCGGTCGTAAAAACTGAAATATTAAATTTATAATTTGCAAGTTGGATTGTAATTGGAAGTTCTTCACTTAAAGGATACGCCCGTAATGCAACGTAAATTGAGAAAATTTCCAACTTTATTAGTTCTTGTACAAGTCTCAAGGCCTTTGATCTACATATATATGCGTAATTGTACAAGACGAAATTTTTAGGCTTACATTTTCCATTGATTATTCCAAAAACTGAAACAGTCTATTATTTATAATATCAGAGGGTTTTATGATGCATATCTCGGATTTGGCCCCAGCTATATAAAATTTTCATATCTTCTTATTTGTTTTATTTGTTGAGCTTTCATTCTCTTTATTTATTTTTTATTTATTTATATTTACATTAAAAGGTACCTTTAACTATTTACGAGGATTTATTTTAAAGCGTCTATATGTATGTATGTATGTATATATGTATGTGTGTATGTGAATTCAATGAATCATCTCGTATGTATCTGGCATCGCCTGTATTTTGTTTAGCACTCAGATTAAAACGTCCACTGTATTCTCCTGTTCGCCACCGTACTCCTTTCCAAACCATCTAAATCGAGTATGAGATGAAACAATTTTTCACGTATATTTGAAAATTCATTCAAATGTACTTTACATTACAATTAAAGTAAAATAATTACAATTTGGCAAAGTCGACTTTTAAATACCCTACAAAAATACACTACAACTAATGTGATATAAAAAAAAATTCAATAATAAATTCCTCATGTACCTGATAGATATATTTAGGTCATGAAAATATAAAAACAAATTTATATTTGGTAAAAAAAAAACTCTATTATTTTTTCTACAAATAGAAAATAAGAGAATAAGGTCTTAAATGAAGAGCGGTCGTAAAATATCTTTAGAGTTCGTCTTTGAGCGAAAAACAAAACACCAGCTTAGCAAATTTTAGCAAAATGTCTCACAAATTGCATTATGGATCTTGATAAGAAATAAACATGAACTAAATTCAGAGAGATGAAAGGGCAGGCAGGATTAAATCGATTCTGATACTGATTCTAAGTCGATCGGTATAATAAATTGTAAAATCTATCTCAAACAGTTTTGTATGTTACAAGCATTATCAGCACAAGCTTACAAGTTCATGGTGTAGGGTATAAAAGTTATTCAAGGTTGACTATTAGATACACTACACCGAAAGATTTTAGAAATGTTTTAGAAATTAAAAAAAAAGATTTACTGCAAAATCGTAGTTTCTTTTATACTTCATTTTGTTGCTATTATCTCTCTATGCCCTACATACCCTTATGTTACAGGGTATCATGGGTTTGTGCACATGTATGTAACATCTAGAAGTAGTTAATATAGACGTACCTTTACTTAATACCGATCAATTTAGAACCACTTGCTGATTTAATTTAATTTAATTTAAGACTGCTTGTCGGTCCATGTAAAGTTGTTATCAAAGTATAGGGCGCAATTTTGAAGCGATTTGAATGAAATTTAACATCCCATTAACATGCGGGATTAAAATTAAATCATTATGTCTTCGTAATAATGGCTTAATCTTCATCTCGTATTTTGCAAAGAATTTTTTTATATGGAAAAATTTAGTAATTTTTTGTATTTCTTCATAAATATCTAATGTAGGGTAATTAATAGTCGGACCGGATTAACTATAATATATATATAATATATATTATATATATATATATATATATATATATATATATTATATGTTTTTCTTGTTTTTTTGAATAATTATCGATTATATTATGAGTATCAAACTAATGGAAAAATATAATTCATAATTTAATTTACCATAAACAACAAATCAAAAGTATTTAATATATAATTCAAAGCTGTGTCAAATATATTTTTATATATAGATATATTGAAACTAGATTTTATATTATTTAAATTATGTAAATTCAATAATTAATTATCAAAAAAAAAAATTACTAATACAACATGCTATAACTTATGAATAAATAATGCATAAATAAATTTATAGTTGGTCGGAACCGACTTTCAAAATTTACAAGATAATAAAATTTACAAAAAGTTCAAAATCAATAAAATTTTAAAAAAGTTCGTTATTTGAAAAAGTTATTTCAAAAAGTTGACCAATAGGGATACTTCCAATGTCAAAATAAAAGGCAGTGCCAATTTTTGCTAAACTTGATTCAAACGTGAACACTTTGTCCATAGAATCACTTTTTTTTTGTATAAGGTTTTATTAGGGAAGTGGTTGTAAAAATGGATCGATCTAGACCAAATTTAATACTCACACTAAAGCCTCCATTTATATCAAAATATATGTAAAAGTTGTATTAATTTAATAATGGAGAAATGGTCCAATGCTAAGGATTGTTCTGTGGGCCAAAACACACCAATATACAAAGCTTCACTAAAATATCTTGAAAATTGCAATCTGTAGTTTGATTAAAAAAAAATTACAAGGACAGGCGCCAGAAGCAGATTTAGACTCGAATTAGAAAGTGATTTTGAATTGATTAGTATTGTAAGAGATGGACCAATTTCAACTCCTTTTGGATGCTATATGTATCTGCACAAACTTATCATCCCCTGGAGCAGAAGTGATGTAAAGTATAATTATGTTAAATATACGATTGATGTAGTAAATTGTAAATATCTACATCATCTACATCATCTAATGTAAGTACTAAAAAACGAGTAAGAACTGCACACTCGGTCGGAGCCGACTTTTGAATACCCTACACTATTTTGTCTAATGTGATTAAAAAGTCAAAGAATTGAATTGAATAGTCTACAAATTTAACAGACTGTAGTTTTTATTTAAAAGTTCGTTATATGGGAAGAGGTTCAAAAATGGGCCTATCTGTATCAAGTTTGGCATAGAAATTTTTTGGGATATTATTTAAGGCAACGCCAATTTCGATAAAAACGGAAATAGCATTATAACTGTTTCTTTTCGAAAAAGACATCATATCTAAAGGAGTCGTGAAAATGGATCAACTTGTGCCAAATAATTTTCATGTTAAAATATAATAATTTGTCAAATTTGCTCTAAATTATAAAACTGTTTCTAATAATGAGTTTTCTTCGAAAAAGGCATTATATGGAGAGTGGTAGTAAAAATGGTCCGATTACAAGAATTTTCAGCAGGGTTCATCTTGGGGCCAAAACACACCTCTGTGCCAAAGTTTTTTAAAATATCTCAAAAATTGTGACCTGTAACTTCATAAAAGACGGTCAGATCAACAGACAGACGCACCGACATGCTTAAGTCGATTTAGCAAGTGATTTTGAGTCAATAGCGGTATTAGAAAATTTGGGCCTATCCCAATTCCTTGTAGGACCAGTTGTGTGCGATATAATAAATTTCAAGGAATTGCTTCAATAGAATAATGCAAACGTCCAAATTATATATAAGTTATATGATATATAAAATTATTACTCTAAATAGATTTCAAAGGTTATCTGAAACTTTTAGAAGGCGCATCTGCTATCTAAAGTGTTTCAGATATAAATGAACTTGTTTCTTTTTTTTTTTTTTGGATAGTAAAGTTCTTGATCTTCATATAACTTGCAATCATAATGGCTGACGCATGGACAGTCCAAAAACCTATATGGGACTGAACCAGATTCATTAAATAAAAATGCCTTAAATGTATTAATGAATGAAACATAAACCGATTATTGTAAATCTGAATCAAAAATCATTGTAGATCTGAATCATTAATTAAATGAATGACCATCAAAAATTCAAAAAACATTTGACAAAAATTTGATATACCTTATAAAGTTATTGCTTTACCCGGCTTGCCTGAGAACGGCCCCATTATCAAAATGATATTTTCGTTTTTCTATTATTTATAGTATTTCATTATTTTTGAATGGATTAGATGTTATGTAATAATTCGAAAAATCAGTATCTCTTAAATTGGACATTAATTGACTTATTACATTAATATATTTAGAGTTATGATTGATACTGATAATCATTTGAATTCGTTTAGCGTATAATGTTTAATGTTTAATGTAAAGGTATGTAAAGTTATTGTGTCAAAAGGATAAAATGAAATGGCAAAAAATACAAATAATTTTATATAAATTTATTTGTTTTATTATAATCGCTTTCATTCGATTAAATTATGTAAATTAACTTCCAACCAATAATTTCAATTTTATTTATTTATTTTTATTATTAGTTGGTTTTTCGTTTCTTTTTTTTTTTTTTTTTTTTTGAAGTCATTTCTATTGAATTAATTATTCACTTAAATGAACCAACAAAAATACTTTTGTTGATTTTTCATAAATATTTACATATACATATACATATACATTTAGGTGTACATGTGCATGTATATATATATGTGTGTGTGTATGTGTGTGTATATTACACATAGGAAAATACTAATTAACTTGTAATAAATAAAAGGGCCATAATAAATATTTGCTTGTACAAAACAAAAAAATTGGCGCGGTATGAGAAAGTTATTTAGCTAATTGTTAATCTTATTAAACATCAAAAATGATAATATTCGCATACTTTAATTGGAAAAGATTGTGATTGTGAAAATAGTTATTAATAATAAGTTAAAAAAAAAACATTTTCATAGAAATTTAAGCAAATTTTTGTGCTTCAAATTGTAATTTATGCTTAGATCTCTTTTTAGAATATAAAGAATTTATCTTTCTAGATTTCGTAGGTCGTTTGAAAGTTCATCAAATAATTTTCTATATCAACTTTATACATTTCATATAGAAAGTACGATTGGCCAACGAACTTTATGACGCTGCTGGATTGAATGGAGATAAGGCTAAAATGGAGGACATGAGCATGAAGGACAATTTGATCTTTCATTTTAGCATGGAGCAATTTAATCCTCCATTTTATCATGGAGGAAAATTTAGTCCTCCATCTTAGTATGGATGACAATTTGGTCCTTTATTTTAGCATAGAGGATAATTTAGACCTCCGTCTTAGTATGGAGGACAATTTGATCCACTACTTAGCATGGAGGTACACTTGGTCGTATATAATATAAGGAGAAGTAAAAAAATGCTAGAAAGTCATATTCTTCAATATATTTCAATAAATTTAATGGAAAAAGAAAAAAGGAAACAAAAGTACGAAACAAAGCAAAATATTAGAATCGCTTCAAGTCGATTTTATGCAAAGTTCCCAGGTAAAAAGAAATTTACCATTGAATCTATAAAAACTTCTAATTCAAACAGCGATTTAATAATCTAGATCTACTTTCAAATATTTTCTGGTCATCTAAAGTTCAAATGTTTTCATAAAGAAACACAAAACTTATTTATATCAAATTTATCACATAGATTTACTAAACTTTAAATAGATCGACTTTATATTTATAGCAGAAGTATTCTATTTTCCAAAATCGAAGAATCATAATCGATAGTACACCACTTTGCCTAATGTCAAATAAATGTATGGCAAATCAACGTAATAAAAAGTTGATTAATTGAAAAAGTATTTCAATTAATCGATCGATCTGAATCAACAAAATTTGGTTCATATATTTTTTTAGACAAAAACAATTTTCTTTAAAATATATTTAAAATTGTAACATTTCTTCTTCTTTTTTAAAAAATTTACTTTAAAAATTTGGTAAATATATTTTTTATGACAAAACAAATTTTCTTTAAAATATATTTAAAATTGTAAAATTTCTTCATATAAAAACTTTTCTTTTTCAAAAATCTTACTTTATAGAATATATCGCAAAAATGATTTGATCTAAACCAAACTGGTCGATCTGGTATATAACTTGTCAATTTTTCTTAAAATATATTTAAAATTTAGAAATATTTTATTTATTTTGTTTTTTGATAAGCCGTTATATGAAAAGTGTTCGCAAAAAATTATACAATTTTTAAGATTTTTAATAAAAATCCGTTTTTATATCAAACCTGGGTAACAAATTTCATTGAAATGTGTCAAAAATGCCGATTTGTAGCTAAATGACAGTTGGACAGACGTATAGACATATTGAAATTCTTTATATCAATTTTACAACTTATCAACTTTTTAATGTTACAAACGTTCGCACAAATTTATAATATCTGTGTAGGACAAATGTTATAGCTCAAAATAAAAACTTTGATATTTAAACTTTATGGCCAGATATTTGGTTGTAATGTTCTAAATCAATATGGCCAAATGAAGTGTAGATCAATAAAAATAAATTTTCAATTAATTTCCAATAAATAAATGAACTGTGATGTTTCATTCTTGACTTGAAATTCTTTCATAATGGTTTAATGAAATATAAACATAAATAACTATTTTGACAGCATCAGATAACAATATACAAAATAATTGTACATACATATTTTACATCTCTTTCGAACTTCATCATTACATTTCTATCTCTCTTTTATACCATTTTATGCCATTAACTCTATGAATATTATTATAATTGGTTCAGAGCATATATAGATTTTATTTGGCATAATCCCTAAATATTCTTCAATCAATTCAGCTTAATAATGTTAATTTATGAGGAATAAGCGAAAAATGGCAAAAGAAACAAAAATCTATAAAAATTTTTCTCTCAATAGCAGATTTCTGCTATTTCAAAAATATATTGTATTGTATTGTAGCAACACTGTTGTGGGCGTGACGCGTAAACAGAGTATAAGGGAAAAATTATAATATCTCTGAAAATCAGAAAAATGCTTACCATAGTTGGACAAGTGAAGGGCTAGGCATGACCGCACCATTTTCCGATGATGTGAAAAATATGCATACTTTATGCGATTCTATTGCTGAATAAGAGATATTGAAAGGGAAAACAAGCTGCCGATTGTTATGAAATATTTTTGTAAAAGTTCTGATACAAAAGTCCATTTTGATAGAAAATGATTCCATAGAAAGAAAAAAAAACTTTTCAAAAGGTTTTTCTGAGTTTTGTGGATAAAGCTCTTTCATCAAGATCATTCAAAATTTTTAACATATTTTTTCAGTTAATTGTGTAGAAATTGTAAGAAACAACAACAACAATAAATATCACTAAAAACGTGAGAATTTAATAGTGTTTCCTTTGAAGAAAATCGTGATAATCGTGGCTAAATAAAATAGTGAAAAAAAATGCCACAATAATAAAAAAATAAACTCACTGATTTGTGATGTGGGCGTATTTAAGTTGATTAAAATGAAACCAAATTGAAAATGTAAATATAAAAAAAAAAAAAATCTTATCAGTAGCTGCAATTGATTTTTAAATACCCTACACCAATTGAAGGATTATATAATAAAAAATGTCCAGAAAATTTGTAATAAATTTGTAAAAAAAAAAGTGAATATTTGAGAAAATATTTCATATGAAAGAAACTGGTCTCAGTTCTAAAATTTTGGAACTGGTCCCAGTTCCAAAATATGATCTCGCCCATATTTAATACATATATTTCACATGTCAAATGACCTATTTTTAACGATGTTTCTTTGAAAACCATAAAAAATTAAAAAATTTTTCTTTTCATTTTTTCCAAAATGAAACTTTATGTGTATAGAAATCTTGAGAAGATCATCATATTCAAGGCCCATCTGTATTTTAACAATAACAAGGCAAAGTAACATTTCAGATATTATATTTTAAGTTGATCGATTAAAATGAAAGCTAAGTCTAACACAAATCATTCTGGATATTCCAGGTATTCATCATAACCTTAAAAAAAAAAAATTATGTAACTGTAACTGCTAACTTACTCAAACGTCAAATACTAAACTTCAAATGTCAAATGTGAAATGTGAAATGTAAAATGTCAACGTAAAGATGTTACAAACAAAGAACAATAAATTATAATGTTGCACCGCTGTTTATGATCGAAAATAAATTAACTCAGAATTGCTTTTTTTTTCTTCTAATTTTATTATTTACTTCTCCCTTTTATTTCATTTAATTTCATTTTATTTCACTTTTTTTTTTTTTTTATAAAATTTATGAAAATGACATTTTATTTAAGCCGTTATATGAACAATCACTAAACCATTCAATTATTTGATGTACTTTCCATTTAAGACTAATATTTATTAGAATATTTAAATAAATTTTTCTCATTATTTTTTAATTTTTTAAGCAAATTGATTAAAACTTAATAAATATCATCATGAAAATTGAAGTAAATTTATGAATATAAAAAGTTTTAAATAAACAGTAGCAGTTTTTCAATTTAAAAATCTCATAAACAATTTTCTTACACAATCTAATTGAATTCAAAATTATAAAAAAAAATTCCACTAAAAGTTTGAATCCTCTTTTCACTGAGATGACCATTATCAATTCATATTACATTTTAAAATCAAGCGAAAAATTTCAATTCTCATTTCCAGTTGAAATGAGATCCCTTTATCATTATCAAAAGGTATAAGCAGATATTCAATTCAATTCATTCCATTCCATTAATAAATCATTCTGAAAATGTTACAGCACAAATACCTTGACAAATTCTGTAATGTCATTCAAACTTCTGGTCCATGACTATAAAAAAAAAAATGTCATTTCGCATGTCACATGCAATGCCACACACATATGATACACACATTATCTGAATGGCTCAATTTACATACATATGTACATATATATATATATATATATATATATATATATATATAATATAAAAAGATGTGTGTGTTATAATTACATTTTGTATGAATTTGATTTAAAGTGTTAAAATGTTATAATTCATAAATTAAATTTAAATGCATGCATTTGCATGCATTTGAAACGATTAACACTTTCCTTTATCTTTATTTGTTTATCTGTTTATCTATCTATTCATAGATATGGAATGATTTTCCTCAAAGTCTCTATATGCCTCTCTTCCTCTTCCTCTTTCTCTATCTCTATCTCTTATTCCCCTTCTCAACAACAATATTTTGATGTTTTAATTGTCCGTATAAAATTTTTTCTAATTCTTCTTTAATTATTTGTAATAACACATAGAATTATGGGCGTGTCCCTCCAACGATTTATCCAAATTTCCATAGCCACTTACATGGAAAATTTTTTCAATTTTACTGCTTTATGTAAATTTGACATCTTAACTTTTACCAAAAAAAAGAATTTTTACAGCAGACAGACAGACAGTCAGACAGACGGACAAATATCTGATCAAAAATATATTTGTACTTTATGTAGTCTTCAATGTTACATACATAATGAAAAAATTAGTATACCTTCAACTTTTGAGTGGTGATTATAAAAAAGGAAAACAACATGCAAATCTAAATATTTGTATTTTTTTACATCATTTTCATAAGTTTTTTTTTTTTTTGTAATTGGCATGTTGAGCATTTTTATTCTGTTAATTCTTCTCAGTATTTTATGGAGTTTTTCTTTTAAGTTTCACATAAATTGAGCATAATTTTGTGAAGCATATTCGTTTCTTACAATAATAATTAAAAGTAGTTTAAGAGAAAATTACTATCGTAAAAAAAAATCGCTGAACTTTTTAAAAGAAAATTTATGTAGAAAAAAAACTTATTATTTGTGTATTTCTACATATTTTTTTTTGTTTTTGTAAATCCTTTCAAAAGCTTATTAAATTAATGTGAGTTGTAAATAGTTTTATAAAATACTCATTTAAAAAGTATTTCGCAAGTATTTTAAGCACTTTGAAATTGATTTTTTACATTTGTTGTGTAAAGTAAAATGTAAACATTTTAATTACAATTGCATCATACATCACTCATTACTGATGCATGGTTGAAGTAACCAGCAAGTTTTAAGTATGTTTGTACGTTCATATTAAATTGTTATGAACGTATACGCCTTAATTTTGAAAATAGTTTAATAGAATTTGATACACAAACCTATTTTGATCCAAAGAAGAAAGCAAACTCTTATTCACCTTCTCAAGTTTAGCAAACTACTTAAGAAAATCATTTCACAGTTAATTATTATTTGAAATATAAACGAAATATTGAAAATTTAATTCAAATGAGTTTTATTTTGAAACTTCTCCTTCAATACAAATTTAGTACAAATTTTTTTATAACATTTCGAATATTATGTAAATTTTTTTTTTGTTTTATGTTCTAACAATTTTTTACTTTTTTAATTACATGCTTTTTAATTACATTCAACAAACTAATGTAAAGAATTAAAGAGTCGACCAAAATATTTCTTCTTGTTTTGCTTTGCATATGTCAATGGTAAATAATTAGCCTCATTCATTTAAATAATGATATTAAAATATGTCTCGTTCCATATAAAATATATTTTTTGTTATAATTTTACCAAAAGTTAGTGATGTATTATTTTTTTTTTTAAAAGTCTTTAGCAAATGACATAGACAATAAATTTTGAGTTGATCTAAACAAATTTGTCCATCCATCTGTCTATTTATGGCATAAGCACTCTTTTGAGGGCGCATATTTCAATAATAAGTTTCAGTTTAGCCAAAAAACTGAAAGACCTTGAAGAATGGTCTTCGTTTTCGTATTTTTTTTCGAAACTGAAACTGGAGAAAATTTTTGTTCGAAGTCGAATTTACAATCATTTCATTTAGTGGGTTCAAAATGTATAAATAAAATAAAATCAAAAGAAGAATAGCATTTTTGAAGTAGTTTCCAAAAAATAAGCCAAATTTGAAGTGATCTATTTTAAATTTAATATTTTCAGACTATATGGACAGTGGAAAGTAAATGTTGTACAATCTCAAACAACTTCATAGTTATAGTTCCCAAACATATCGTGTGCCAATAAAATAGGTTCTAAATATGCGGCCAACAATGACATCGTAACATAAAAAGAAGAACAAAATTACACATAAACATCAGATGGAGGAATAAAAAGTTAAGGAAGCAGATAAACACAAAGAATCTATAAATAATAATAAAGTTACGAGTTGTTTAGAGAGTTTTTGATAAATAGAAATGACAAACGAACAGTGCTTCGGATTCGATCGTTATGCAAACATACTACTTCAATGTTACTTAAAATTTTAAGTAAATTTATTAAGCATTTGTAGCGTAAGTCATGTAGAGCATATAATATAAAAATGAGTAAGAGTATTTTTAGAAGAGTAAGGTAAAGCTTTCTTTAATGAAGAGAATATTAAGTGAAATGATTTATTAATACTTGAACATACATTTATAATAATAAAATGTCTATCGAGAAGAATGTTTATGATGTGATATGTAGATGATGATAAATAAGGGAGGATATAAAATGCAAAACAAATAAATTAAAGTAAAACAAACTAAATTAAAGTGAAGCGAGAAATATGAGAAGTAGGATGATAATGATAATGATACGTGCAATGCAGACGCATCACGTAACCCAAAAGAAAAAAAGGCCCAATTCTACTTTCTTCTCGTTCTTCGTTTTCTGCATTTTCTGCTTTAATTTCATCTAGTTGCATAAGATAGACAGTTAGACAGAAAGAGGAAAAGACAGACAGATGGGCATAAAAACAGACAGACAGACAGACAGACGGAAAGGTAGGCAGGCAGATATATCTTATCAAACAAATATAAATGCTTTGTAGAGTTCTCCGATATGATCGTCTTTTTGAATGTTACAAACATAATAACAAAATGTATATATCGCCAATCTCGGTATGATCGATATAGAAACGTACCGAGAAGAAAAATAAGCAGAAAGTGATATAAATAAACAGTAAACACAATTGACAAATGTATGGTGTCGCTTATGATCAAATACATTCCATTAAATAAGCAGTAAGCAATTGAAATGAAAAGAAGGAAACCAAGTAAGTAAATATATGAAAGGCAGCCAGAGTCAATTCTTAAATGCCCTCCACAACTTTTGCTTACCTAGGCCTGGCTGTGCGTGTGTCTTTACGGACAGTCATAAACACAAATCGGCTTAGAAGATATACATAAATTTATTGACAATAAAAAATTGGCTTTATATCAAATCCTTCTTAAAAAGAAAAAGGGAAAAAGAAGAAAGTTGGGGCCAAATCTTTGATACCTACTTTGATACTTTATCGGATAAAGTTACATATCAAAACCCAAAAAAAAAAACCAAAGTAAAATTGGTATTGTATAGTGAAGCGTGGGCGTAGTTGTGGGCGTGGTCGATTTACATGAATTTCGGATAGAACTTTCAGAATGATTGCTTGAAAATTTATGGAACATTTTAACTCTCTAATTGTTCTAGGTTTTGAGTACTTTACTCTATTAAGTAGAGTATGGGCGTGCCCTTATACCCATTTGGCCTAATTTCAAACCTAATTTGCATGTAAAAAATTTCAATGCATCTGCCAAATTTTACGACCAGCAGAATATTTAGAACAGATAGACCCACAGATAAACAGATCTCTCTAAGTCGTTTGGGAATTTTGTGCTAATCAAAAATCTCTAGGCTTTCTAGGGTCTTGAATATGTTCTACTAAATGTTACATATAAAATAAAAAAATGAATATATCTTCAACTTTTGAATGGTGGTTATAAAAGAAAGCAGAGAAAACCAAATACAAAGTAAAAGAAAAACAAGTAAAAAAAATATACTTGGTTAATAACAAATTTTGGTTACTCACCATTCAGATATTATTTAATAATTTATAGTATAAATAGATAATTGGAAATTATATAATTTTGGATTAACGAAATCGATTTACATGATTTTTATATAGAACATCTGCCAGCTTTTTAAATGTTTCAGTTTTCAAGTGATGAACCAAACACTATAAATTTTTCTTTAAAAAAAGCAAGAGATGTTCTCAATTTATGTTGTATAGTGGGCGTGCCCTATAACTAATTTTATCTATTTTCAATTTGAATTAACGTACATGAACTTGGAAAGATTGTTACAAATTTGAGCATGGTATCTCTGTTTTTTTTTGCCATTAGAATACGAACACATGGACATATGGACAGACGGACAGACGTATCAAAAACGATTCAGAATTTGATGCTAATCAAGTACGTATATATATATATATATATATTTTGTAGGATTTTCTAAGGAGTTACAAATTTAATAACATAAGGAACATATCACCAAACTGTGGGTGATGGATGTATAAAAATAAAAATAGTAAATATTTCAATAGTTAAAATAAAATTAAAAAAAAACAAATCAAGTTGCTCATTATTATTATTATTATCATTGTTGTTGTTATTATTGATGTTATTATTATTATAATACTTTGCAATGTAAGTGAAGCATCTACAAAGTATAAAGTTTGAAAAATTATTATCTTGTGGATTTGATTTGGTTTCTTTACATTCATAACAATAATGCAGATAAATAATGTTTAACAATAATTTTAATTTTTTATTCCTTATGCATGCACAATATATTTCATATAGAAATGTACATATAAAATAATCCAATGACATTTAATATTTTTTTATAATTTTATTATTATTATTACTTTTTTTTTTGGAAATTTTCCTCATCAAAAATTTCATTATAGAATTATGCTGTAATTAATTATATTAGTTGCTTTTAGATTGGTGTTAAATTTTAAACAAATTCTTTATGTTAGCAGAATATTAAATTTTCATTAAATTGAGCAAAATGAAAGGCAATAATTTGTGTACTTTTCTATCGAGAGTGAAAGAAACGGCAACGTTTAAAATGATATTGTGGAGATTATGGCAGTTAATTTCCTCTAGAAAACCCAAAGAAATAAAGTTTGATAACAAGTGAAGGAAAGTGAAAGCGTCAAAGGATTATAACTATATTTTCTGAAGTAATTTAAGCGTACTGCATAAGTATTATAAAAAAATTTTAAAAAAAATAACATCATCTTTGTAAAATAACAAATTCAAATTGTATAATGAAAATTAGTCCTTTGTTTTTTAGTGTCAATATAAAATTATATTAACTTATATCAGCATGTTTCTTTTCAGCTTAAATGCTTATAAACATGTTGCATTTGAACAACAACATTAAAGCACTTTCAGTTATGAGCATTTTGTAAAATTCCCATTACAATTTTTAATAGTTATCTGGCATCTGTTAAAAACATAATGTAAATTTAATAATTTAACATTTTACTCATATAATATTAATTAAAAAGCTTAGTGCGGTCATGAACATGGAAAAAAGCACCAAAAGAAAACCATTCGAATTGTAATTTTATATGTTCAAAAATAGATGTCACTTGAAATAGATGTGCTTTTACAATAATATGAATTAAATTTTACCGCACATGTAGATGGCGCTGAATTATGATATGTAAATTTTTTAAAGAAGTTTGTTACATTTCTAAAAAGGCCAAAAAGAGGTGAAGAATATGGAACACAAGATAATTTTTAATAATTCTTACGCATAACTTATTTTATTTATTTAATTATTAGTTTTTCATAATTTCTAATCAATTAAATTTAATGTAAAAAAGGTCATTTATTAAAAAACGGAAAAGAAGCATGTTAAAATGCGCTTCAAATTGAGAGGTTTCAATTGTATCATGATCTTTCTTTCACTTTGAATTTTTATGCATAAAACAAAATAGAAGGAAAAAACTTAAAGAACCGAAGCAGGGCATAACTATAGAATTTTGTTTAAGCTAATGGTTAAGGGATTAAGGGATTATTAAGCCAAAAAAAAATATATATGAAGAAAAAAAGAACAAAATTAAAAAATTGTCCAAATTCAATATGAGCAAATTACTTTCGATTGTTATATAATTATGCCCTTATACTGTTATACCATTATGCCGTTATGTTGTAGTTGTAGTTGTGATTATTATTACTTAATATTTTTCTTCCTCTAAACCATGTTTAAAGAACATGGGTACAGGCGTATTAACACCATCGATATTTCGATACTCACGCATGGCGACCATTCAATCACAATCCATAGATACTCCGGTAAAGAATTGTAAATCATTGAAGACATTTAAATTGCTCTTCATCACTTTACTTATATTCGTTTTGAATAGTTCAATTTGTTGCGGTGCATTCTCTTCCAATTTTTTTAAAACTCTCTTCATATAATTCAATAAATATAAAGTGAAAGATTTCTTATCACCGTACGATAAACATTCTATTAAGCGATGATTTAAAATAATATCAATACAATATTCTGATATTGTGTCTGTAACATCAAGCGTTTCTTCAGCGGATGGATTATAACCATCAATATTTATGTCACTTTCTGTGCGCATTATCAATTTACCATAAACTTCATATAAAACACCATCGACTAAATTCATTTTATACATATCGGAAAACATTTCATCATCCGTCATTATATCTTTATAAACTTTCATTTTCATAGGTTTTCTTCGAGATTTTCTCTCTTTTCTCGTAACAAAAAAAGATATTAAAAAAATTACAAAATATAATATTGGAACTAAAATATAAAATTGGAACTAAATTGAGTCGAAAAAAATTTATGTGACCAATTATATGTAAAAAAAAAAATAATATGAACGAAATATCACGGATAATTTTTATTTCAATATAATTATGAAAATTCAATTCACTTAAGCCAATTTTATTGTCTTCCAAGGGTCTCTAGATTATTTTAATGAAACTTTTTAATTTTTAAATTATATTTCTTATGTAATTAATAATTTTTCTGATACTCGTACTGTTCTTGATTGCTTCTTATGAAATGGGAAATTTGAATACCAAAATAATTGAAAACTAGGATAGAGAAATATTAATAATATTTTAATTATTGAAATAATTAATTACAAAAAATTATAATAATGAAATTAATTAACTATTTAAGGCTCCAAAACAAATTTCAATTTTGCCCTCACATTTCAAATCAAATTGTAAGCAACGTAAATAATTGATTATTAAAAAAAATAAAGAGAAATTAATTTTAAATAGCATTTTTTTTCATTTTATTTGTAATAAATTGGTTACATTACAAAAAAAAACATTTTACATAGTTTTTTTTTTGTGCGATTTATTCTGCACATCTTAACCTTCAGAAATGTTTTTGAAATAATGAACGTTTTAACAAAGAGATTTTTTGTTGTATTACGTAGAAATTTAAAATAGTATCAACCAATTAAAAATGATGTTAGAACTTAATGTATATTAATTGTATTACTCTTGAAATGTACTTTGAATTTTTTGTTTTAATTAAATTAGATTGACATAGATATGTCAAAATACTTTACTCGTCCAATTTTTCTTCAAATTATCCACCTTCAATGCAATTGTATTTTACAATATTTAATTGTTAAGACTTTAATCTATTTGGCATATATTTTCTATTAGATATTCATTCAATCAATTAACGTTTAAGGCGGCAATTTAAACTATTAAGCGATGTACATGATTTGGATTTATCTGTGATGGATACGGCGTCCCCATTAGACGTCTTTCTTCAGTTACTAGCCTTACTGTATTTGCATTTTTATTAACATTCATTTTATTATTATTATTATTATTATTATTATTACTGTTAACGTTAATGTTATCGCCATTCGTATTCTTTGCATTATTGTTGCCCACATGTAATAATGATGTACTACCCTTCAAACGGCGATGAACGCCTCGTTTATCCTATAATTTTTTTTAAAGAAACATATAAACATTATTTCGCAATATTCTGTATAACTACAAATTATTTATTTGTAAAATATATATTTATAGTTTATAATTTATATTTGTTTTAGTTAACCAATCCAATAACAAGGATGTTTGTTCAATACGTACCGCTTTTACTTTATTGGTGCAACGTGTTTCTTCAATTAAATTATTAGGCACCTGAAATAATAATTCGCACTTCAATATGAGGATACTTGTTAAATGACAACATTGTGCTGCCATTTTCACTTGCTCCTCTATACTATTCTTATTTATTGGATGAATGAAGCGTGGCGGAAAGAAGGATGGGGCTATTATTGTTGCTACGTTATGTAAATTCATTTTATTGAATTCCTTTTGTTCGATAATATTGTTTAAAAAACGCAACAATGATCGTAATGTATTACGATTCTCATGTGGTAACATTTGACATATTATGGCTAAAGCTTTGGCCTGATCGCATGGCGGGAGTGTTTGACATTGATAAAATAATTTTATTAATTCATTCGTAAATAATGGCTGTGGTAATTCACGAAGCCAACGTTTTAATAATGCACTTAAATCATGTACACTGGCTGCATTTAATAATTGATAAAACTTGTTTGGCTTCTGATAAAAACTTCCTTCAAGTTCATGGTACAACACCTCAGTCTTTTGTTTGTGCCCGGCTACACGTAAAATTCCCTCTTCACGTGTACCTCGCTTGGTAAGTTCTATTAATAGACCTTCCAAAAATAACGGCACTAAGGTGGAATCTTTTCCTGTAATTTGTTGATCACGGCGTACTAATGCATTAATGGAAACACCAAAGAGGTGGCCTTCTTCCTTACGACGCCTTTTAACCGGTTTCCGTTTATCCAACTGAACTTGATTGCGATCAAATATAGAAGCCAATTCTAGCCAAAATACGGGCTGCAAACGCTTAAGTTCAATTTCACTAATGGTATCAATATCGGAATAAAATTCCGAAGAGATTTCGCATTTGTCTACTGTATCCTATAAAAATATAACATTTTTTAAAAAGGCAATTTAATATTTGCTCAAATCGCTCATTTAATAGTTCATATTCATATTTTTACTAACCACACCACTTTGACTAGAATTCTCGCGACACATACTTTCAAAACTGATACCATCCCGGGAGGATGGTGAGTTTTGTACACTTTGTGGCGGTGTAATTAATTCAATTTTCTTCAAAATTTTCTGCGGGGTTGAATGGCCATCACCGACCGATGTTATATTCATTAAACGGTTATGATTTGTTGTTAAACATTCATCACTTGAATCACCCGATGATGTGTTATTGTCACTTTGAGAGTCCGCAGGATTTGCTAATAATTGGCCACGGGCTCGTCCTAGTGAACAGGAAGGATCTGAACCGGAACGATTTCTTGATATATGTATGGTGCCAATCCGTGAGAAACCCAATAATTCAATACCATCAGCCGAATACATTGGTATATCACAACGTACATGTGAACCCCGAAATATATCCGTTGAACCTTTTAATGGTGCACTCGGAGTCCGACGTAATTTTTGCTTTAAGTTTTTGCTCGAAAAAAGTGGCGAATGCTCTTGCTGACGATGACAACCAGTAACATTATTACTGTTATTCGTTTCATTGCCTCGATGATTAAATACACTAACAAAGGTGGGTCTAAAATAATATTTATATAACGACAGCATTACACACGAAATAACCCGAATAAAATATTACGAAAAAGAAATATTTTTTTAACATAAAAATATATTATTACAAAGATTTCGAAATTTTCATAACACTCAAAGAATTTCAATAATCTTTTAATAAATTTAAAGATTTGACAAAATGACACGAATACAAATTCTTTACTCTATCAAAGTCTACTATTCTAAAATAATATAATTTAGAAATAGTACAGTTAAGAAATTGATGTATAAAAGATTATTTTATATTTTGAGACTTAATATCATAATGAAATTCGATAACAGCAATATTATTTTACATCTTTGGAATGATATTGTTAATAGAGATTTTAAAGGATTTAAAAAATGGATTTATATAGCTCAAGATGAGATCTTGTTATTACTTGTAAAAATTAAGATATCGTTAAATCGCTCATATGGAAAATGCTTAAAAAGAAAGAACCATTCACTTCGAATGTTTGTCGATTGTTTGATAAAATATAATGAAATAAGAGGAGAAGCGTTTAAAGGTAAAACAAACATCTTTTAGAAAGTGTAGCTTTATGATATTTTGAAAAAATTATCCAATCAAACTTATTTCTTATAGTCTTTGTTCGAACATATCTCAAAAAAATTTTCAACCCATTTGATGCGTAAGTTAACAAATAATATGGTCCATTTATTCGGATATTCATTCAAATATGCAAATTGAGAAAACTATGGACGTTTAACGCTTGGCGTAATACTTGTGCAAAACGGATATGAAATTATGAATTTAAAATTTTAAAAATGTAATAATTTTTTCTTCCTTTTGCCAACTTACGTCGTTGCATTACCCCATACTTCATCACCCGGTATAGAATCCAATGAATCTGGTGTAGCACTACGAGATCGTGTACCTGTACTCGATTCCTGTACAAATTAAATTTACAGATATTTGAAAAAAAAATTTATTAAAGCATTAAATCACTGAAAGACTTACATCGAAATCTCGAAACACATCACGAATGTCGGGTTTACGTTTTTGACGATTTTTACTACGGCCACGAACTGTCTGATTTAATGTTCGTACTCTTTGCTTAATGGCTTCGGCATGTGGTTTAGATAATGTAGCCAATATCGGTTCCAAATCGGCCGCACGTAACTCCAAACCCTAATTTTATAAAAAGCCAAAAAAAAAAAAATCACTTTACATTTTATATGATTTAAAAAAAAATTTTTTTTTTCTAAATTCTTTTTCAAATTTCCTCTATGAAATTTTATTCAATTTTTTTTTTGTTTAAATTATTTTAACTTTAAACAAATCTTTTTAATTTTCTTATTTTTTCGAAATGGAGCAACTCATTTTATACCGTTATGCTGCAGCAGTTTAAATAATTTTTAAAAAATTTTAATATTTTTTGATAATGGATTTTCTCTTGAACCATGCTTCGGCTAAGGCGATAACTTTATAAATAATATTAAAACTATATACACACAATTTTCTGTCGTACAAATTTCATTGAAATTTAATGCAAATGGAAAATTTGTTTATATTAAAAAAAATCAAAAAAAAAAATAAATAAATAAAAATAAAAAATAACAAAATAAAACTGGCAAAAAAATTTTTAACGTACAATATTGTTTGAATATGCTTTAAAAAATACCAAAAAAAAAAAAAAAGCAAAACAAAAACCTAAAATAACGATCTATATAAATAAACAATAAAAATCTTTAAGAAATTTAAGAAGTTTATTGTCAGTGTACACACAAACGCTTTAACCATGCGAATGATATAGTTTTGGTATACTCTGAATAAACTCAAACTCATTGACTCATTGACTTATTGACTACAAAATGGAAGCATATAAGAAGAAAATAAATAAATTATTATATATTAAAATGATATTCTAATCACAATACGTTATTGATGTAGCATAAATCGGGTTTACATTTGTTTTCATCATTATTTTTCACATTAATTTTAAATAACAGTTTTAAATCATTACACAATTATCTTTATATAATCGTACAAGAAAAAAAAATATTAAAAAAAAAATCAACAAGTAAGAAAGTTATATTTAGCTGGGGCCAAATCTTGATTACCCCAACACTCCAAACATACCAAGATAATTTTATTTAAAGTCTGTTTCAGTTTTTTTTTTTTTTTTTTGGTAGTACATAAAAAAAGAAAATTTGATATTATATAATTTCGCTTAGGCGTACCCCATTTTTATAATTTTTGTATAGACCATGTAGAGTAAGAGCCTGTTTATTTTGGCAAAATTTTAGCTTTCTATTTTTTGCAATTTGCAAATGATGACCAAATGAATAGTTTTTTGCTTAAAAGATGACATGTTCTCAGTTTATGTTGCACTGTGAACGTGTCCTTTCATCGATTTGGCCCCTTAAGAATATCAACCTCTGTGCCAGAACGTCCAATGATTCTGCCAAATTTCAGCTCAATAACTCTAATTTTACCAGCATTAGGAGAATATTTAGAATAGGCAAGCATTTAATGGACAGATGGACAGACATGCAGAATTTAATGCTGATCAAGATATATATATATATATATATATATTAATATATATATATATATATATATAGTTTATAGGGGTCTCCGACGCTTCCTTCTAGGCCTTATAAAAATAATGGCAAAATGAATATACCATCTAACTCTGGATGGTGGGTATAACAAAAAAAAAAAAAAAAAAGATTATGCTTTGAATGATTTACAAATGCATGGTATAATATGGCTTAAATGAAAATGAATAATATACGAACGTTTGGCATACTCAATTACTCATATTTCATAATACTCCAATTTCCAATTTTCATATGGTTGCAAATTCAACAAATTCAAAAACAAAAAAAAAAAAAAAGCCAAACCAACAAATTAAAAACGACGCTTCTTTCATGAGTGATTGTAATAAAATGGAATACGAAAGAGCTGCTTTGAAAATTTTCCAGTTAGATAGATTTTCTATTAGACTATTGCTCTATATAATGATATTTAGTTCAAAATTAAATAAGGCGAAACTATATCAATTATCTTTGATTAAGCATTTTCAATATCTTTCATTGTTCAGCCTTTTTTTTATGCCCTGGTTAAGTTGACATATTAAATTTTATTAAAGCATTTTTAAAAATAAAACAAAATCATGTGGTTAATGGGTAAATGGGCCCCTTAAAACACTGGATAATGTTACATATATCTACATTAATGTATTATACTTGGCATCTTAATATTAAAATGCCGATGCAGTCTATAAAAAGCTGGTCATTTTTATTTCTATTATTTCTATTTTCATGAGAACACATTTTACATGATAAAATAATGTCTCTGAATTTATATTTCAATAAAACACAAATGTTACCAATATCTTCTATATAAATCAAATGATAATAGAATTGAACATTTATCGAGTGATAAATGTTTCTTTCAACTCCATCTAATTAATCTAATCATTCTTGCCATTACAATTGTTTAAACAATGGCTCTCATTTTGTTTATTTATTTATTTCTTTATAAATCTATTTCATTTTATTGCAAGAATACATTACAATCGATTAGTGTCATCTTTTAAATACCCGCTACCATTTCATATAATTTATAAAGCATAACTTAAAATCTCAGATAGGGAAAATTGTTGCGCTTTCTTTTTTATACCAATTTTTCATAAGAAAATCTAAGAAATGCGTAAAGTTTCTTAATTTGGTGGAAATTTTCGAATATAGATTTGGTGTAGTGTGGCTCTAAAGAATTTTTACATAAATTTTTTCACATTAGAATCTTTTGCAAAATAAGTCGCTTTATAATTTCATTCTTGGCAGTTTTTGGGTCAAAGCATTTTTAAATAGGAAATTTTATTGCTGTAATTTCATTACAAAATCTACATGGATGGAAAACTGATCACCAGATGAAAAAGTTTTGCCTTAAATTGTATCAGAAAATAATTTTGAATCGATTGGTATAATTAAAAGGTTAAAATTATTTCAACTCCTTTTGGATATAAAAATAGAATACGAATCATCTTTTCTTTTATGAATTTATCAAATACTTAAGAAATATTTAGCCATTTAGCCATTTAGCCATTTAGCCATTTAGCCATAAATTATTTTAATGTCCATAAAATTTTTGATTGTAGTAAATATCAATTTGTAATATGAAGCTGACAAACTCAATGAAAATAAATATAATTTTAATGATAATAATTTTTATGGCCATCGACAAATTTAAAATATTAATAACCACCTAAATAAACAAAATTTTATTTATTTTCATTTAGCTTTCCGTGTTGCTTTTGGTTGGTTTTATTTTTCTCGTAAAGTGATTATCAAGAATTTATTAAGAATATATAAGAATTCTTAATAAATTTAAGTATTTCTGGACTAAATATATAAATATAAAGAATTTTAATATTATTGTTAATAATAATTAATATAAATGGTGACTGGTTTATTTTAGGCTTCTTGATTTACAATAAAAGACATTTTGTGATTTCATTTTTTGCTTCGTACCGAACAATCTGTTGTCTTACCTTTTGTAGTCTTTTCATTTTCATACTTTTCAATTGTATTTGATTAAATTCTATAACACTTGTGGTGTGATATAGAGATATTATAAGTTAAGACAGATATTTGTAACACCCATAATGAAATTAAGATAGATCTAAGCTTTTGCTAAAACGATCACTTCAGTATCACTTCTCAATTTGATTTTTAATCATATATGTCCGTCTGTCTGTCTATTGTTTTCATATGGAGGCAAGATTGCTTTAGTTGTTACAAACATTATGATAAAATGAATATACTCTCAAATTTTATATGGCGTAATCTTTGAATGATATTTATAATAATAATGAAAAAACTTTGATTGTTTGTTGTTGGTTTAATCTAATGTAGCCAAATCAAAAAAGGGTAATTAAAGAAATGCCTGGAGTAAATAGAACTAATTGTCTCTTTTTATAATTAACTTGTTTAGAGAAGAAGAAGAAGAAGAAGAAGAAGAAAAAGAAGAATAAGATCATGCATAGTATAATTGTAAAATAAATTTTTCAATAATTTTGAACAATAAATGACAATAATAATAACATTTCTTTTACCTGTTTAAATGGTGTGGTCAATTGTGAGAAGCCAGCAGCAACTAACCATTCAGCTTCCAATTCACCTTCTAATCATTTCAAGGATACATAATATATATATATATATAAAAGAAGAAGATAAGCAAGAAGAAGATAAAAGATATAATTGAGAGACAGAGAGAGAGAGAGAGAAAATAATGTGATGACGTACCTTCATAATGAGTCTCTGGCTCATTATTAGGTGAATGTGTTTGTAAGAGATATTCATTAAGAAATTCACTAAAATCCTGATCGGAACCATTATCTAATGATGTATGACTCATTTTATCCGATGCTTGACGTAAATTATTATACATTGAATATGGCATTTGTTCAAATTGCTCGTTTAAAATTTATTTTATTGTTCTTGATGGACTTTTGGATACATTTATTTTTATCTATAAATTTTTTTCAATCTCTTTATACTTTTTGTCATTTATATAAATGAAAAATGATATGATGGCGCATTATGTGCCATTAATTTCCAAAAATTATCAACAATTTTTCTTTATTTATTTTTAAATTTTATTTTTTGTTTTTTATTCTTCTTTTTTTTAACTTTATGTTGGCACTTTCAATTTTCAATTTCAAATTTGATTATACACTGCTGGATACAATGAACCACTTTCTTTTTTTTTCCTTTTTTTTTTTATTTCTTTTAATAAAATTATGAAGAGAACTCTGACTAGAGAGTTAATTAAATGAATTGCGAAGTTTTTTCTTCTTTTTTTTTGTTTTTTTTTGTTTTTGTTTTTGTTTTTTCTTTGCAAATTACTTAAAAGATTTATTTATATACAGTTCCATAAAATATTTTAGTCTTCTTTTTTCCCGGTCTTGCTTCCATAAAATTCTTATGGTAATGAAAAATCTATAAAGAAAAAGGCTGAAAAGAAAAAATTATTAATAAATTATATAAATAAATGAATAATTGAAATAAAAATTGTCATATGCCAAATAATTGGACTAAATTTAGTTCAGCTGGGTCCAATTTTCTTTTATTTGTTTGATTGAACAAACTTTTCAAATGATTTGAACATTATAATTTTTATACTGATCACCCACAGTTTGGGGGAATATTCAGTTTGTCATTATGTTTGTAATATCTAGATGGAAACTTGGGAGACCTTGCACTCGAGGCCTCTAAAAATTATATATATAATCTTGATCAATAACAAATTTTTAATCAATCTCAAATTTAGGCATGTCTGTCTGTCTCTCTGTCTCTCTGTCTCTTTGTCTATCTGTCTGTCTAAGACATGGAGCTTACATTTTGGCAGCGCCAATAAAAATTTCTTGCCCATCTTACCAAGTAAAATTCAGTACGTCTTCCACTTTTCTAGCCAATATTTTATAATTAATTTCTTCTCATAATTGAAAAATGAATGGAAAAACTAGAAGCAATAAAAAGCTGAAGAAAGATTTGTTATCAATAATTCAGATTTAAATATATTTAATAATGTCCTTTTTAAAATCCAAATAGATCAAGAGCATACATTCTTCATCGAATGGCTTTTTTCTCAATACATAATCTGAATGATAAGTAAATATTTATAGGAAATTAGAAAATAATAATGTAAGAATTTTCACAGAAATTTATGGAACATTTTTGAAAACCAATGAAGATCGATCAAAGATATATAGTAAAAGAAAAAGAAAACCTTTCCTTCTAAAAAAAAGAACCTTTAAAAACAACTTTCTCGTAAAGCCATATAAATCGTTAAATATCATTCTAGAAGAATTTTTCCATTACAAATTTAACAAGATAAATATAGCAAAAGAAAAATAGTACAGAAACTTAGTAATTTTGTGGGAAGGCATAACTTTCTAAATTGAAATTAAAAAAAATAAAACAAAGTAAAGATTTCACTAAAAAAAAAATATTACTCATATATTCATTTCATTTCTTTTCAATTTTAAATTTTAATTACTTTCTACATAATTAATTGTTTTTAATTTGTACGTATTCATTTATGCATCAAATTGAATGATGATTTTTCATATAAAGTTAAGAAATTTTCTTAAATTTAATGAGGACACACCTCTTTTTAGAGAATATTAATTATTATTAATTTATATTAAACTAAAACACTTAACGATTAAATTTAAGTAATTGTATTTTACAATAACTTTTAAAAAAAAAAAGAGCAAAAAGAAAGTTGGAAAAATGTGGGTATGCGTGTAAATTAAAAATGTAAAATGATTTAAGGCAGATATTCATTTCTAATTTTGTAAGGCTACTTAAATTTAAACGGGCGTTCTCTACTTAATGTTTTAATGCTCTATAATGTTTTCAAATTTTGCTCTTCGGGTCTTTAAAAATTTTAATTAAATATCTAAAGCAAATGTACTTTGCTCCAAGAGAACAATGCAATTACAAATGATTCAAATAACTGTCACTTTTAAAGGAGAATTTCATCTAACTGAAAAGTGGGGTCATTTATTTTGCATTGAAAATCAGATCCCATTAGTATTTTAGGGTAAATAAATTTTCAAGAAAACACTTTTTAACCAGATCACTTCAAATATTCGACCCTCTCCCTTTTGTATAATGGAAAATTCATAAATTTTTTTTCTACTTTACATTTTTCTTGAGTTTGGCTTCACTTAGGCTTTACTTAAGCTTAACTTAGACTTTACTTACTCATCACTTAAGCTTAACTTGGACATCACTGAGGCTTCACTTAGACTTAACTTAAACTTGATTTGACTTAAACTTAGCTTAGGCTTGACTTAAACTTAACTTAGACTTCACTTAGGCTTGGCATAGGCTTGAGTTAGACTTCATTTAGGTTTGAGTTAGGCTTAACTTAGACTTTACTTAAGCTTAATTTAGGCTTCACTTAAGCTTAACTTAGGCTTGACTTAAATTTAATTTAGACTTCACTTAGGCTTAACTTTGGCTTCATTTGTAGGGCATTTAGCAGTCAGCTCTGACTAATTGCAGCAATTTTATGTATTTTACCAGTGGTTTTCTTATTTATTCATATCATGATAATACGGAAACTTTTTATATTTTATTTGATTAACAAGAAATTGGTTTAACAAAAATAAAATTCAAACGTCCTTTACACTTTTTACATACATTCATACAAAATTGAATTTCAAGTGCTTAAAATGAAGATAGAAAAAAATTTTTTCTTATTTTTTTTCTCTTGTTTTTTTTTTTAACTATAAAAAAGGAATAAAATTTATAAAAAAATTTTTAGAAAAAAAATTTTACGAACACATAAAATTGCAAATTTTATTTAATTTCTTTCTTTTTCGTTTATTGATTGCAATTATTTTTTTGTTTATTGTTTTTTATTTCTTGTTTTTCCTTTTTATTTTAATTCAGTAGTTTACACATTTATTATCCATTTATATTACATTATCAATTTCAAATTCCTTGTAATAACAATTGTCATCACATTGACTCATAACTATTGTGACTGTTTATTTATTTATTTTTTGTTTTGTTTTGTTATTATATTTAAATGTGATTTCCTTTAAGCTGGTTCAAACAGATTTATTATTAATATTATTGTTATTGTTGTTGTTGTTGCTATTGATGCTACTCTTCATATTGGAACCGACTCTTAAATATCCTGCACCACTTTCCTCAAATAAGAGAATTTTAAATTAAGAAAATTGTAAAAATTGTAATTTTTAAATTATTTAAAAAGTTCGTTACATGAGAGAAGGTACAAAAAATGGACCCATCTAGACCAAATTTTGGTACACATATTTCATATGTCAAAATGCAACGTAGTGCTAATATATAATCAAACATGGAACTTTTGTCCATAGCACGACTTTTTTCGAAAAGAGCGATTTGGACCGATTTGAACCAAATTAGTTCCACGTACCTTTTATATTATAAAAGAACTAAGCTTCAATTTACATTAAAATATATTAAAAATTGTAATTATTTTTTTCCATATAACGGCCTTTGTTTGCGAAAGAGGCGCTCTAAGGAAAGAGGTCGTAAAAATGAATTGATTTTAATCATTTTCAATAGGCCAAAATTGTGTCATGTAGCTTGATAAAAAATTTGTACATTCAGCCATAAAGCGCACAAACAGGCAGAATGACAGACAGACAGACAGGCAGGCTTAAATAAAATCAGGAAATGATTCTAAATCGATCAGTCTAGTAATAGCTAGGATCTATTTCAATTTCGTTATGAATATTACAAATATCTGTACCGCAAGTGATGTAGGGTATAAATATAGAGGCAACTGAACTAACTTAAATAGATACAAAAAATAATGATTCACAAAAATGAGTCCCTTTTAAATCCTACTAAGTTTTACACAGTTCATGTGTAACTTTTATTAAAACGCTTCGCAATAGCGAATTGTAAGCTAAAACTGAGCTGAGTCCAATTTTAGATAATTCGCGACGAAAAGTATGACTATTCTCACCAAATCATTTACAACAAAATCATAACAAACAACAAAGTCATACAAATAGGGAAAATTCAAAAAACATTTATCTACAAATGTTGTGAAAAATAAGCAGCCATTACACATTAATATTACAATGAATTATTTCATAGAGATTTAATTTCATTTATTATTAACCATTAAAAATTAAAAAAAAAGATGTCCACCCAAAATTTCCTGGTTTTTTGTTTTCTTTTCTTTTTTAAAACGATTTTTCAACTTGTTTTTTATGCTCTTCCGAAAGCGATAGTTTTTTTTCGATTGATGGTTTCTTTTCTTTTCTTTTTTTTTTTTTTTTTTTTGATTTCTCTTTCAACATTTTAATTACTACAGTAATCAAAATGTAGAAAGCATTTCCAAAGTAATATATTTCTATAATGATATGATTAATTAATGAGAAATTGAGAAAAGCTTATTATAATTTTTTTAACTGGACATTGTTTGCCTTATGCAATCTCATCAACATTATCTTACTTCCGGTTTATGCATATAAACAAATCGCGTTTAAAATTTATAAACTAATTTATGAACTAATTAAAAAAATTCATATAAGCAACATAAGCAATGAATAACAATAATTATCAGAACATTTCTATGAGCAATCATAACAATGTGACGTAATAGAATAAAATGTAAAAAAACATTGATCAGATGAATCTTTATTTTATGGCTATTTAATTTATTGATATACATCGAGTATATAATTTTCAAAAAGATCATTTTTTAATTTTTTAATATTTAATTAAACGATTTTGAATGAATGATCCATAAAATGATCTGAATTTAATTTCTCTAGAGATCCAAAATTCTTAGCTTTAACTTCAAAGTATACGAAATATGTAAAATGTAAAAGAAGTTATATTTTATTGGATTCATTGGTTTACCGTAAATCAGTTCAAAAAGACAAATTATAACAAATTTGATCCAAATGGGATTTCATTTTAGAATGAATTTTCCTTTTGTAGAATAAAATCTTCAAAAAAAATCTTCGAAAAATTCCAATTATGCATTTCTATAAATTGCAGTTGAAATTTTGTAAATTTTTAAACACATTTCAGGACATTAAATTATGTAGTTGTGTAGGGTATTAACAAATCGATCTCAACCAGTGTTATTTTTATTTTTATTGAATTAAATAAAAATTTAGAATTCTTCTTCATTTAAACACTGATTCATGGATTTTACATCAATTTTCTGTCTATTGATACCCTACAACACTATTTGTTATATAGGGTATTATAAGTTTGTGCTAATGTATGTAACACATTGAAGTAAAATTGAGATAGATCTAAGCTCTTATTAAACCCTTTAACTTAGAATCACGTCATGATTCAATTTCAATAAGTCTCTCCGACCATCTGTCTCTCCATATAAATCAGGTGTTATCAAAATTTAAGGCTCAATTTTTCAATAAATTTGAATAAAATTTATTAAGTGGGTGTGATTTTTGCCCCAAGGTTCCTCGAAAATAGTTTTGTCTAAGATAAGACAATTATTGCGACCATAAAAATGTGTTGGTGTAGAGTATTTAATAGTCAGCCCCGATAGGCAGCTTTTGGGTAAGCCAGATTTTGCATACAAATTACTAAAATACTATTCCATATAGCATTTGATACCATTCAAATGTGTCAGAAAAGTTACACTAAATTATTTTGCTAATTAATTTGTATAATTTTCAGTTTTACATGTTAATTTAAAATTCTATATAAATAAATTTTGTTAACCATCATTGCACAAAATACATAAATAACAAAAATTTTCATTGTATTTTAGATTATTTTATATGTATTTTGTTATTGTTTTTCTATTAATTTATAGTCGTCATTTAAAGGAAAAAAAAAATCATTATATTTCGATTTCCCTTTCGTACAAATATGCTTATTTATGATCATCAACTGATATTATTCATTAACAGCATTTTATAGTGTATGTGTGTGTATGTGTATGTATGTGTGTTTCATGCATAGGGAAAGAGATTTAATGATATAATAATTATGCATAAAACAATAAAGGTTTTCGTGTTTGAATTTCAACAGCATAAATATCCGTGTTGATTTTTATTATTACAGAATTATACTAAAACTGAGTATGTAACTTGCCCAATTCCATTTATTGCAATTAGATAATAACATTCCAAAAGAAGAATTATAAAAGTTGGATCGAGAATAAGAAGGACTTTTAAATATCCTAAATTGTTTGAAATAGTTCGAAATTGAAAAGGAAATTCTAACTTCAATGGAAACATTGAAATATCCTTTACATCCTTTTAAGATAAATTTGAAATACACTTTATACTTTTGAAATAAATTTGGAATGCCTTTGTAGCTAAAATAAATTTGAAATTTCCTTTGTAGCCTTTTGAAATAAATTTCAAATATACTTTACATTTTTTTGAAATAAATTTGAAATGTTCTTTATTACCCCTTTGAATAAATTTGAATCTAACCGTCTGTCTATAGTCTGGCTTCGCAAATATATTATCAAAGTGCAGGACATAATTTTTTAGCAAATTGGACGATATTTGGTATGTAGTTGTGGTTTAGCCCAAAGACTTATAACGATTTATTTCGCAAAGTAATAACTTGTAATTCTGATTATTCTTTCATAAAAATATGATTGTAAGGTATTTAAAAGTTCATTTGGGTTTAATACGTTTTGTTTTATCTTTTAGAAAATTTTTCACTTGCTTACACTTTTCTTACATGCCACATATTTTCACTTTTCAATTTATACCAAAAAAAAAAAAAGACAAAAAAAATAAAAACAAAAGGAAAGTTTAAAAAAAGTCAAACAAATGAAAAGAGAAGAAGCTCTTAAAAGAAGTAAAAAAAAAACTGCTTGAATTATGCGCATAAAAATTAACTAATTTTCTCATACTCTGTTTGTACTGAAACAATAGAAGTAATAGGAACAACAACAACAAAAACAAAAACAAAAACAAAAACAATAACAATAACAAAACAAAGCAAAACCTTCATAATTAAACTCATCATAAAATTTATAAACTTAACGAATTTCAGTCATTATGATTACTATTATTATTATTGTCGGTGTTGTTGTTGTAGTTAAAAATTTCATGAAGTTTTAGTTGTAAGATGCAAAAGAAAACTTTAAACAGAACACTATAACACAATAACAAAAAAAAACAAAACAGTAACAACAGCAAGAACATTTAAAAAAAATTTTTCTTCAAATTTTATTTAAATGTTTGGAAAACAAATGGAAAATAAATGGAAGCTAGTAAAATCCAACGTAATGAAAATTTTTATAAATTCGTGCTTATTTTGAAAAATATTTCTTAATGAATAAGCAGCAAGCAGTTCATACAAAAATAATGAAATAAATAAAAACATTCCAAGCGATCCAAGTCCGTCTATCTATCTATCAAGACCTCAATATTTTAGGGCATTTAAAAAATTAAGAAAATTAATTATTAGTAAAAAATAAGTAAAACAATTAAGTAAAAAAATTAAGTAAAAAAAAAATTAAGTAAAAAAAAAATTAAGTAAAAAAATTGATATTCTTTAAAAACAAAAATATGCAAAATTGTAAAGTTTTGTTAAATATCGACTTTTTATGAAGTGCGATTGCGAGAATTTTTTCTGACAAAAATATGCCAATTTAACGAATTTCATTGAAAAAACATTTTATATTTGCACAAATAAAATCGAATCGAATAAGAAATGAATTTTAAATCGATGGAGATAAAATCTATTTTAAGATATTCTAAGTGTAACAAACTATGGCACAAATCAAATATACATTTTAAAAAGGTTTCAGGTATAAAAAGACAGAAAAATATATTACAAGATAAAAATTTTGCAAAATTTTTACAAAAACTAGCAGCAGCATCATTCAATGCATCAAACAACAATATAGAAAATATTAATTATTATACCAAAAAGAAGAAGAAGAAACCGAAAAAATTGAAAGAATTTTTTTTTGATCCTCACTCATTTGAATATCGAGTAATTTAATAAAATTTAATAAAAATTAAAAAAGAGAAGAGAGCAGAATTATTGTCCATAGAGAAAGAGAAAACGGGAAGAAGAAAAAAAAATGTGTAAAAAATTCAAAAATTCTACTTTAATTTTTACTTTTAGCTTTTTCTGCATTTTACAAAATGTAAGCAAAAAAAAAAAAAAAAAAAAAGAAAAAAGCAAAAATTCATGCCATTTTTAATTTGTTTCTTCTTTCTTTTTTGTTTGTTTAAAAAAACATATAGAAAAAATTTTGCTTAATGAAATCAAAAAAGCAAAAGGAAACAGAGAAACAAGAAAAAGAAAACATTATTATTTTTTGTTTTTTATTATTATTGTTATTAGTGAAACTTGAAACGTTTCTGCAATAATAATAATAATAGTAATAACAACAACAACAAAAATAACAACAATAGCAAAAGCAATAAAATTAAATAAATAAATTTTAAGCTGATCGTTTATAAATCAGCAAATAAATCTCTTTTTCTCTCTCTCTCTCTCTCTTTGATTCTTTACTCACAATTTCTGTTGTGTGTAAAATATATGTAAAATTTATGTAAAATATATGTCAAATGTAAATATGTAAATATGTAAATGTAAATGTAAATGTAATTTATGGGATATATTTTCAATAAGAATTAGCTGATCTTCATTTTTCACCAGAAATTTTTTACGCAAAATGTCACTTTTCTAGGAAATTTTTTTTCGTTTGCTTTCTGGAAAGAAAACAAAAAAAAACGGAAAATCAATAAGAAATATCTATGGAGAAATTTTTAATTTAGTCTTTCAATGATGGAATATTGTCTTGGCGTCATTTGACGCGAATTTTGAATCAAAAATGTTTAGATATAAAGGTGGGCAAAATCGTAGACAATTTTTACAATCAGTACTTACACGAATAATACTTTATTTTGGGTAAAGTTATTATGTAAAGTCAAGTAAAAACTTTATAGTCGATTGGGGGGCAAACTTTAAAAAATCTTACAAGATTTTGCATTCTCATTTAATTCTTAATAAATTGCGATATACACTTAGGTTTATTAAGCGGCAGATGATGAAATTTTCTGATCGTTACGAAACATAATGGGCAGTTAAAGCATCTCCCATTAACTGGTCTCCCATTAACTGCCTGAAGTTAATGCAAAAGCAATTACTTTAATTTCCTTTACATGGTATTAATTGGAATTGTATACTCCCAACTTACGACATAGATTACATTTTGACTGATTTATTAAAACTTGAAAAAGAAAGAGATTCGATTTGGTCATTACATTTATAATAAAAAAAAATTATTAAACCAATGTGCTTACTGCACCATCAAATTAACTATGAATGAAACTGTTTCTTCGCTTCGTTCGTTATGCAAACTATTTAACGATTAAATATCAGCTATTTACGACCACGGACAATTTGCCAATTTTACTGTTGCGCTGTTTCTACTCAAAATTGCTACAATTTCATATATAAAATTTATTTATAATTATTTATTTGTATTGTTCATTTTATTTTTTTACTTATTTTATTCATTTATAATCATTTTATTTCTCTTTTCCTTATACTTATATTGTACTGCTCTATTTATTTATTCTCCCGAAATTAACGTACAACAAACATAAACTAAGATGAAATGATTATTAGTTAATACAAATACAAATAAATAAATAATTAACTGTTAACTAAATAAAAACCATTTATGTTACCATGTCCCATTTGGAACAGATTTGATGCTTGAAAACTAAGAAAACATTAAGAATTTCTCAGTTTTTAGTGGGATCGATTTATGACGTTTTCAATATCAATTTGCGTACAAGAACTTTTAAAGGTTTTCGGCGAAATTTGAATTCAATATCTCAACTTTTATTACCAGGAACTCGAATGGACGGACATATTAAAATCGTTTCAAAATTTAATGCTGATCAAGAATATAAATTTAAATTTGTATAAATTTGATGCAAACTGCTGGGAGACAATTTGATTCAAATTCGTTGCAAGTTTAATGGAACTGTACCAACCATCCTGGAAGAACTTACAATATTTTCGGCTAAATTTAAGTTTAATATCTCAAATTTTCTGATAAGACATGCAAAACCTTAGCTAAACGGACAGACATATTTAAATCGATTCAGAATTTGTTGCTAATCAGGCAAGTATACACTTTGTAGAGCCTTCTTTTAGACATTAGAAATATCATGACATCATTGTGATAAGTATATCACCAATTTTTAGAGCGGTGATTATAAAAATAGCATGTCATTAAAATTCTGTTATCGAAAAAGAAAGACTCTAGATGCATTAAAGAAAGAAATGAAGAAAAGGCAGCAAGAAATAATGAAAGACAAAATGAATTGACATAATGAATAAAAAAAAAAAAAAAAAAAACTGTAAGAAAAAGTATCAGCTATACCTTTAAACGCGTACGATACACGCACCAAATATTTAGGTAAGTGGCTAAAAGCCAACAACTTTAATAATACTTTCTAAAAATAAAAGCGATGAAACTTTTAAATAAAAAAATGTGTTCCGAATAAAAATTAAAAGAATCAGAAATATTATTGCTGTTAATATTCGGAAAAAAATTAAATTAATTAATTGTAAGAAATGAATTCGTGTAACAAATTTTTGAAACTCATTAAGAAAAGTTTATAGATTTTTTTCTATCTTTTTGTATTTGAGAATTGTTACGGCATAATAATTTATATATATATATATATATATATATATATATTCACATATTTTATTGCTCTTATTATTATTGTTCTTATAATTATTAATCTGATCGTTTTATTGCAAATTTGCAATTTTACAATTTGCATGGCGCAAAATGTTATTACATGAGAAAAATTTACAATTTTGAATAATTTTTCAAACGCAAATTGACACATCCAAATTTTTTAATGTACCATAAAAGTGTATGCCAAATTTAATTTAGATTGATCTCTCATATAAAAATCAATTTAAAATAACAATTTTTTGGCATAGAAATTGTGCTTAGATTAAATAATATGATTCAATTTATTTAATAGGCCGAATTCGATTGATTATACCAATTCAATTTTTTTCAAATTATACCATTTTCTATCAATCTCAACTTAAGTTTCGCCTCTGATTTTTTGTTTTATTTTTTTTTTTTTGTTTTTTTGCCTTCACGTCGTCTCTGTACCCTTAAAGTTGAATGATGGACGCACCCTACTTCTGATTAAACAGTTAACATTTCAAAATACTCATTAATTTGTATTTTTAAATTATTGATTTGGTTTTTCTCTGTTTTTGTTTGTCTTTTTTTTTTTGTGATTTTTTTTTTACTATTATGGTTTCTTTTCATTTATTCAATTGCAACTTTCTTTTCTTCATGGTTTAATGCACTCCGCGTGTATTATTCATCAAGAGAGATGCATGTATTTGTATACAATTTAGAGAATAAATATTTATTATTATTAAGGCAACAACGTTTAGAGAAACAAAAAAAAAAAAAATAAAAATAAAACAAAAGAAAACAAAAAAAAAAAGGGAGCATTACAAAAAAATTTCTCGTGCAATTAAATGCAATGAATTCGTTAAAAACAAAAACAAAAAAAATTAGAAAAAAAAAGATTTTTGCAATAATAGTTTTTTTTTTAATAAGCTACTCCCAAGAAAAATTTTCACTTCCATTTAAATTGATAAGAAAATTGTACAATTTTCACTTTTCCTTTCTTTTCAACTTATTATTTTTTTTTTTTGATATTTCCTTCCGTTTTACATTCAACTCACAGTATTTAAATTCTTTCAAAGATGTCTATTTTTCTTAAACGATTTGAATCGAAATCTAAAATCCATGCAAATGGCTTAGATGATCGCTTGCGAAACACTTCATCTGCCAACTCATTTATCTAGCTCTCCCTGCGTGATATTTCCCCATGAATTTTGCTTTTTGGTTTATACAAAATTTATGCAGAAAACTTGAACCAAATAAAAATATGAATAAATCAATGGACCAAAGAGAAACTATTTCTGAATTTTCGAATTTAAATATCCAATAATTGTCCAAGTCAAACGGTTGTTATTGCAATTGATTCTTTAATCCTAATTATTCTAATAAAGGGCCACTCGCGATGAGGCTTTTTAAATGGCTTTTCAAGTTCCGGTTTTTCTTTTGCAAAAATTATAATTGGATATAACGGAGTAATGGATGAAGGCAGCCATAAGCCAAAAAAAAAGCGAAAATTAAAAACCACTTTATGAGGATGGCAGAGTTTAGTAACATTACAGAAGGAACCTCTAAGGGAAATGTTTTTATTAAAGTAATATTCACGAGATATTTTACCAAGCGTAAACGACTTAATTTTGATGAACTATAAGGCTGGATTTTATTGCTCTTTGCTCTTTGCTCTTTGCTCTTTGATAGTTCATTACTTTGTAATTTAAAAAAAAGCTTTTTGAAATTTGTCAGAAAGTTTTTTGAAAAATGTTATACAGTTAATTTTAGAATAAAATATTGTTAGAGTTAAAGCGTTCTAAATAGAGATCATTTCTATAGGAAAATAAGGAAGACTAGTTAAAGAGATGGAACATTATTAAAGTTTGATCAACGATTGTTATGATGGATTTTCTGGAGCCATCAATGAAGTAACATCAAATGCTTTAGCTGAAAGATTACAAGAAAACATAATTTATAGTAAAATTATTTAAATTAAATTTAAAATAAATTTAGAGAGCCTTCACTAGTGGAAAAATGATACCTCTTTCTGTGTGTGCTGGAACCAACAATTGAATTGCTTGAAGTTGCTTACAACATTACAGCGACAATATATTTTGAATAATTTGAAACAAAGTTTGAAACAGGAACTTACAAAAAAAGACCAAACCGAAGTATTTTGATAAATTCTAAACGGGCACAGCTATGAAATTTTGATATGCCATATATAAATATGTTTATATATAATCTCATGTTATTTTCTATAAAGTATAAGATAACTATAAGACAAGTAAGGCAAGGTCGTGTAAAGCTACAACATGAATTTTTATGATGATGGCAAAGGTGATTGTGGCGGCAGCAACAGCAGCATTACTGGGCATGTTTACTTCATTTTTTTTCTTTTTCTTCTTATATATATATATATATATATATATATATATATATATATAAGTTGTTACGTTATAATAATTGCTATTAACTAACTTGTTTAATGTTACTTGTTACTGTTTATTATTTGCTACTTTAATATTTAATATTTACTGTAAAAATGGTTAACACTGCATTGTTAGACAATCACGTGTTTATATAAAAAATTTTCATACCACATAACTAATGATAATTTTATATATTTATAAAAATTTATATTTACTTGAGAATCCCAAATATTATCATTCGATTTTATTATTTCAACTTCAAACAACTTTAAAACTTTTTATATGATCTTATAAAGTCAGAGAATTCAATTTTAAATAAATCATGTTTTAAGCTCAATTTGAAATATATAAAAATTGGAAGAAATAATCCGTTTATATATTTTTTTTTTAACAATAATAATAAAATTCGAATAAATTGAGCACGAATTAACATAAAATAAATACTAATTATAATTAGTTTTGTATATTCAAAATTAATACAAAATCAATAATACCAAATGACAATTTACACTAAAGTATACGACATTATCATAAACTGATAAGTAAAAAGTTAAAACAAAAACGATAGAAAAAAAAATATTTATAAGCATGTTAAAAGGAAAAATTATAATATTTTTAGATCAGACAATCAAAAAAAAAAAAAACCATTTAACAAATTACATTAGGCGATCTTTCAAATTGCGATCTATAGCTTAATAATAAGTTTAAATAGATGGGCAGACAAATGGACAGACAGCAAAAAGTAAACGAACAAAGAGACCTCTCTAGATTTTACCAACGTAATCAAACGGATCAAAAATAATGCCATATAAAACCATAAATAAAACCATAAATATAATTTTCTATTTTATATTATAATACAAATGGCAATAAAAACAACAACAACAACAACAACAACAACAACAACAACAACAACATGAAAAAAGTAAAAAAAAACCAAAAAAAAATGTTCAAGTTAATAATTTCCATTTATAATGAATAAGAAAAAAACAACAACAACAAATGAAATGAATCTACGCATAATTTTATGTTGCCGCTTTAACGGCATAAGGAAAAGGTTTTCATAAAAATTAACAAATTATTATAATTTTCAAAAAAAAAAAAAACAAAAAAAATTTATATGGTTTTTTCTTTTCTTTTCTTTTTTTTTTTTTTTGTTTTCTTTTCTACATATATTTCTATGCATATTTATGTATTGTATAAATATTTTCTTATTTATTTTATTATAAGTTTTTTAGATTATTTACATATTTACAATTTTTCAAATATACATAATTTGAATATTGCGTCAGATATATGTCATTGACCAAATTGGAGGACGCTATTAATTTTTAGTTATATATTTTATATATAATTTAGAAATAGTTAAGCATGAAACAAAAAAAATCAAAAAATATATATATATATAAATGTTAAATAAGATGCTTAATTATTACGTTATTTATACATTTTATATTCTGACAAACTTGAATTATAATTTTAAAATTAATTTACATAAAATTAATATAAAAATTTGAGAGTTTCAATTTAATATCGAAAATGGGACTGTTTCAAAATGTTACAAAAATAATTCAATCTTGAGTTTTACATAAGAATTCTAAAAGTAATGACCAAAGAGGAATAATAAGCCCTAAATATATATATATATATATATATATATTTAAAAAAAAATCATTTAATATTCAATAATCAATAAAATGACTTTAAAATCAATTTATAACAATAAAAAGTAGAAGATGGAAACTTTTTATTAAAAGAAATGAAGGGAATATTAGCCATAAATTTAACCCATTTAAAGTATAAAATTATGAAGAAGATCGTTATTTTGTTAACTTCGGGCACTTTCTAAATTATGCAACTTTATACCAAAAATGAACAAACTTGATATATTTTGTTAAATATTTTAACAGCTTATATTTTTATTACAAATTTGAAGAAGTTTGTGAAAGAGTCCCTAGCAAAGTTTTCTCGCTTGAGAAAGCATTCTTGGGCATATTTTGGTCTTAAGCATTTTTTCGCCATTCAAAAATGGTAAATAAAAAAATTAAGTCGCAAGTATGTCATGACTTTGCCACAATTGGCTTACAAATATTTTGATCCTATAATTTCTCTATTGTAAATATTTACTAGATTTTTTATCTTAATTATTTTTACAAAATTTTTATACATAAATAACTTTTGGAATTCAGAAATTGAAATTATTTAGAAGAACCATTTTTGGAAGAACCATTAGCTTAGTTTGGGGTATGGTAATGGTCCAATAAATTTGACTTGAAATTTTTATAATAATATTCTATGATTATGGTTATAGCTCAATATGAACTAATCTCAAACTAATAATACGTGAAAAAGATTAAAATTTTTTTTGAGTATTTCGAAAAATATGTTATATTATCTGAATGAGGAGCAAATTCTTAGATCAAAATATAAGGCGAAGCTAAATTTCTTCTAAATAAATTCAAAATTATAATATTTATCCATATAAGGATTTTTTTTTTAAAAAAAATTTTTATATTGAGAGGAGTTTTAAAAATTCTTCAAATTTAAGCATTTTCAGGAGGGTTCGTGTCTGGGCCAAAACAAAGCCATGGACGAAAATTTTATTTAAATATCTCTAAAAATGTAACCTGTAGCTTGTATTGATAGATGAACAGATGGACAGATAGACAGATGGACATATGGACCGACATGCTTAAATGGATTCAGAGTATGATTTTGTTTTGATTGATATAATAAAAAGTGGCTATTTTTTAACAAACAAAATCTTTTAAGGAAACTTTAGAATTTATTTTATTTACATTGCATACGTTGAGTATTTTATTTTTCTTAGCAAAAAATTGAGAAACTTTGAAATTTCGTTACCACCACACTCAGAAAAATATCCAATAAAATAATAAAGCCAATGCTATTCTTCTTCTTTTTTTTTATTATTAATTTTATGTATATTTATATATATTTATAAATATTTATAGCATAAGCAAGCATGTATAAATTTTCGTAACCAATTGAAATTGTAGGTTAATGAAGTTGCTGGTCATGCAAACCGTAATCTAAGATACTTATGGCAAAACGAAAAAAAAATAAATAATAACAAAAAAGCATAGAAACAAGCAAGCAATGCAGAGTAGTATAAAGCAACTAAATATATAAATATCAATAAAAATAAATTTCTTTTACAAATACAAAGAAAAATTCCAATAAAACATTATTTGCTAAGCGAACACTTGGTGGCGGCATTTTGAGATATTACAACAAACGATGACCAAAAAAAAAAAAAAAAAGAAAAAAAAAACAAAAGATTATTAAAGCAAACAATCGACCAACAAGCTGGCCAACCAACCAATCAGTCAACCATTCGACAAATCAACCAAACAAATCAACTAAAGAATAAAAACAATAACAATTGCAATTGTTGGCAAAATATTACATGCAATAGAATAAAAGATAAAAGTATTAACAGCAAATTAACTAAATTGTACACAATATTTTCTTTCTGTATGGATGAGTCTGAGAAGTTTCTAATTTTTTTTATTATCTAAATATAAGCATTTACAAATTATTGGGTTGAAGTGAAAATACCATTTCGCCAATTTTAGATATTCATTTCTTAAACAATTTCAAATAAAAAACGGCATAATCGATATAAATTTAAAGAATTGCTAAAGCCATTTGAACCATATGAGAAAGTTCGTTGGATTCTAAGCAATAATTTGATGACGCTTTCTGTCAACTTTCTGTCAAGAAGTTCACAGTGTTTGACAATGCCTACCTAAATTGTAATGACTTAAATGTTTGGCATATTAAGTCCAATTTTATTTTAGAGTTTATATTCGATAATCCAGTCACCATCCATATCTATCAACTTAGAGGCCAATTTGGAACTTTGGTGTACAGCGTAGCTCCCTACCAAGAAGAAATATTTACCTAATGCATTATCACAAAATTTGAAATGATTTTTCGATTCACCCAATATACTTAGAAACTTACGCTGTGGTATATTAATATTGATAAAGGCAGGGAGGAAGAGGAACGTAAATTATTGAAAAGCAAACAAGAAGCCACAAAAAAAAACCAAAAAAATGGCAAAAACAGCACAAAAACAATAATTAAAATAAGTAAGAATGTTATAATCGGTCAAAGCCTACTTTGAAATGCCATACACCACTTTGTCTAATCTAATTAAAAAGTCAATTCAATTAAATAAAAAATTGTCATTTTTTAATTATTGGAAACTATTTCGAAAATTTATATGGGAGAGGTTTCAAAAAATGGTCCAAATCTAGACCAAATTTAGTATGCAAAATTCTTATATCAAAATACAGGACTGAGTCAAATTTCTTTAAAATATATTCAAAATTGTAACGTTTGTCTATATAAAAACTTTTTTTCGAAAAAGTTATTTTATATGGGGAGGGGTTGCAAAAATAAGGTCAATCTGGGTCAAATTTGGTGCGCATAATTTTCATGTTAAAATGCGGAAATATGCCAATTTTTATTAAAATATATTTAAAACTGCCGCTTCTTTCCATTTACTGACCCTTTTCTTGAACTAGGCGTTATATGCGGAGTAGTCGTTCTATTCTAAACATTTTCAGTGGAACTTCTCTCTGGATCAAAGCACATCTATTTACGAAATTTCAGTGAAATATCTCCAGAATTGCGACTTCTAGCTTGATTACAGACGGACGGACATAGTTAAATCGATTTAGAGAGTAAGTCGAATTCGATCGGTATAATAAAAGGGTGGGGTTATTTTAACTACAGCCGCATAAATTTATAATACCGTTGTGCTATAAGTGGTGTAGAGTATGAAAAGAATTATTTTTAGTTAAATAATAGATAGAAAAATTTACAACACATAAACTTTAAGTTAAGTTAAGTTAAGTTAAGTTAAGTTTAAGATTAAGTTTTAAGTCACATAAGTATAAAATTTATATATATATATATGTGTGTGTGTGTGTATTTGTGTGTGTGTATGTGCATATGTATGGTTTATATGTATTAACACATATATTTAGCATCCCAATCAGTCATCACACCTCAAATTTTTACATCGTCCCTGCGATAAATGTATAAAACTAAATTGTGTAAAATCTATTTATGTTAATTTTTTGTTTTGTTTGTTTATTTTTATAATAATTACAATAAGCAAAAAGAATCAGCATGACCTTTTTGCAGAGGAAGTTCAGGCTATTAACGCATGCTTTTTATTTGAAACCTTTTTTTTTGTTTTTCATCTTTTTCATTCAGTTACTTCCGGCGCAATTTGCTATAAACTCATTATAGAAATTAATTTAAAAAATTTTGTGGAATCTTTGATAAGTAACTTCGATTAAATATTTCTATAAAGATATTCAAGTTATACTCATTTTAGGATATAAAATGCCACAATCAAAAGGAAATGTAGATCTTAAATCCATCCATATATTTGTTGGCCAAAAATAATGAGATGGACAGACTTTCAAATTTGATAAAAATGTTGAAAAAGTCTTAGATCCAGTGTCTTTATAGAAAATGAATCATGGACGAGGCAACCTATACAATGCATCCTAAACTAAATACACCCTAAATTATCAAGGGCAAAAATTCATGGCCTGAAATGCATCGATCACTTACGCTGATAGTTAAAAGATAATATTTTGAAATATTTTTGCATTTTTTTTGCCTAAGAAAAACAATCTCAATAAATGGACTCCATGATCCATATGACAAACACAAACACATCATTTCATCCATTCATCTTTATCTAAATTATCCATAAAATTATCAAAATTTTATATCACTCTGATATCAAATTCGGCTAATTGACCAACAACTCAATTTGATTCTGAATAATAAATTGTAATAATTTCTGGAATAATCATTTCAGTTGTAGCAACTTAAGATACATAAAATTAAATCCAAATTTTTGTATTTTACAATGAGCAAACACAAAAAAGAAAAAAAAATGTTAGCATTTGCAATTTTGCTTATAACAAATATGACAACAATATAAACAAACTGTTAACTCAAAATTAACCAAACTAAATGATAACAAATAGTGAAGCATTTCAAAAGTTTGCGTTTTAATATTTTCAAAGATTTGTACAGTTGATGAAAAAAAAAAGAAAAGAAAAACAAAAACAAAAAGAAGCAAAGAAATTGAAATGAGCGTAACTTTCTATAGAAAAAATGTGGAACATAATAATTTTAATTTTAATAATAATAATCTAAAAATGTTTTGCTTAAATATGTATGTAGATATCTGTAAATATCTGGACATAGAGACATAGAGACATAAAGACAGATGGACAGATAAATAGCCAGTCAAACATGTGGACGTTTAAAATAATCAAGAAATTAATTTCGGCTTTTTAGAGTTCAATAGTTTTTTTTTTTAACAAATATTAAATTATTTACTTTTGTCTATCTAACTCTCTAACTAAGTGTTTGTTGCTTCATCTGTCTATTTATTTATTTATTTATTTATCTTTATAGTTAGAGTAAATAGATTTTCTACTAGCAACGCGTTCGTTTGTTCGTTCGTTCGTTCGTTCTTTCGTTCGTTTTGTAATTATTTAGTATTGGCTGAATATAAACAGAAATCTACAATTATTTCTTTTTTAGATTTATTTCTCTTTCTCTCTCTCTCTCTCTCTCTCTCTCTCTCCTCTCACACGCACACACACACTCTCTTTTGCATAACAGAAAAAAAAATTATTCTGCAAGGAAAAAAATCTTAATAAAAATTATAACAACATTACGAGTAATTTGTATTTGACTGGGGCCAAATTTTCAATACCCACCACTCAGATAGTGTTTGATACTTTGTAATATTTGTATAATTTAAAGTAGGCGTAGCTGTTTCATACGATTTCCTTACAGACATTATAAAATAACGATCGTAAATAATATTTATACAAAATTGCAGCTAACTGGCTTAAATTTCATGTTATAAAGCGAAAAACTATAAATTTTTACTTCCAAAAATTTTCAGAGGACATGTCCTTTGACCGCTTTAGCTCATTCTTAATACCTACTAGCGTACATTTCTACTAAATTTGAATTTGAAGTCTCTTTTTACGACCAGGCGAACGTTTACCACACACGGACAAATGGACAGACGTACAGACAAATTTAAATCGTTTCATGATTTTATGCTAATTCCTTAAACGTTTGGTGTTACAGTTATAATGACAAACTAAATACACCCCCAACATTTGGGTGGTAGACATAAATAGAATAATAATCATTATGTTGCTTAGCGTTGTTTATATTTTGTATCAAGAAGAAACAGAAAAAAACAAAAGACAACAATCATAAAAATATGTGGAATATAAATTAAATAACCGATTGAAGCCGACTCTGAAAATGCCATACACCACTTTGCCTAATCTAATTAAAAAGACAAGTCAATTAAATAAAAAATTGTCATTTTTTAATTATTGGAAACTATTTCGAAAGTTTATATGGGAGAGGTATCAAAAAATGGTCCAAATCTAGACCAAATTTAGTATGCAAAATTCTTATGTCAAAATACAGGACTGAGTCAAATTTCTTTAAAATATATTCAAAATTGTAACGTTTGTCTATATAAAAATTTTTTTTCGAAAAAGTTATTTTATATGGGGAGGGGTTGCAAAAATAGGTCAATCTGGGTCAATTTTGGTGCGCATAATTTTCATGTTAAAATGCGGAAATATGCCAATTTTTATTAAAATATATTTAAAACTGCCGCTTCTTTCCATTTACTGACCCTTTTCTTGAACTAGGCGTTATATGCGGAGTACTCGTTCTATTCTAAACATTTTCAGTGGAACTTCTCTCTGGATCAAAGCACATCTACTTACGAAATTTCAGTGAAATATCTCCAGAATTGTGACTTCTAGCTTGATTACAGACGGACGGACATAGTTAAATGGATTTAGAGAGTAAGTCGAATTCGATCGGTGTAATATCCTGTAGTGAAAAGTGTTGTAGGCAATAGAAAGGATAAATTATTATCCAACAAAAATGTAAAATAAGAAAATTTCTTTATGATTACACGTAACATTCATACACATAAATCATTCCATTCTAATTGAGTTAGAACGCATGAACAACAGCTGCTGCAGCAGACAACGTTTCTAATAACAAAACTACAAGGTAAAGAGAGATGAAAAAACCAAAAACAAAAAGTAATAAGCTATTTTACCGTTATAATTAAAACATATTTTTATATGGAACATAAAGAAAAAGAAAATCAGAAACAAAAAATGTAAAATTAAAAAGAAAATGTGGTTACATAATTAATTTAAAGAAAAACAAGTTTATAAATCACCAAACAAAAAAAAAAATTTTTTTTAGTTAAATACAACAAAAAAGCCACAAAAAACAAATAAATATCAAAAGAAAAAAAGCTTTAGAAAAATAACAACAAACAATAATAATTATAAAGTTCAAATTTTTTTAAATACAAAACAAGTAAAAGCCTTATAGTGAGCGCAAGTCGACTCTTTAATACCCTACACCATCTTGATTAATGTAATTAAAGTGGAAATAAGAGAATTTCAAGAAAATTATATCGAGATTATTTCTCAATTATTTTAAAAAGTTGCCTATATGAAAGGAGGTTCAAAAAATGGACCTATCTGAACTAAATTTGGTACACACGTTTTTTTTACATCAAATTACATGACAGTGCCAATTTTCACTAAAATATATATAAAATTGTAGCTTTAGGCCACATATAATAATTTTCTTTGGATAAAGACAGTATATAGGAAGTGGTGCTACAAATAGATTTCTCTGGACCAAATTTGTTATATATGTTTTCCATAATAAAATACAACTTAGCATCAATTTAAGTTACAATATACTTAAAGTTGTTAGTTTTTATCATAAAACGATTTATTTTTAAGAAAGACGTTATACGGCAAATGATCGATATAATGGTCCAATTTTAAGCATTTTCAATAGAGTTCGTGTTTAGGCCAAAATACGTCCATGTACCAAATTTTTTTGCAATATCTCAAAAATTGCTATCTATAGCTTGATAACGGACACACAAAAGTTTTAATTGAATCAGCAAGTGATGCTAGATAGATTGAACTATATTGGGTTCACATTTTTCTTATGGTTACAAAGATCTTTATCATACTGAATATGGGCCAATATTGTCTTCTACAAAATGAAGCCTTAAAATGTCACCTTTTTTAAGTAATTATAGATTTATCTGGCCTAGGTAATATTACCTGAGATATTACATTTCAGAGTCATTCTAGAGAATTTTTTACGATATATATACTAATAATCAAGGAATATCAGCAAAATCAGATGAACTAATCTTATCTTAAACCACTTATAATGCAGAGTATTATAAGTTTCTAGGGTTCCTTTATAGCATTTTGAAGAATTTGAGTTAGATTCATTAGTTTATTATACATATCGATTCAGAATTCTTTTCTAAGTTAATTTAAGTCTAGATATCTATCCTATATCTGAAGTTTTACATTTGCCTAAGAATACACTTTTACAAAATACTTGTATAAAAATTACCGAAATCGGCCATGCTTTTCAAAAGTTAACTTTCTTACTTATTACTTAAGTGTTTTTTTTTTTTACTGATTTTTCATAAAATCTATAATATACAAAAAAGTTGAATTTATATGCGAATATAGAAAATATTCTTCTACAATATTTATACAAAATAATTTGAATTAGGCACGCCTACCACACTTACGTATACACTTTTAAATTTTTACTTTGCATTTTTTTAATTTAGTTTTCTTTGCAAATTTTATTCATGTAACTTTATCTAATAAATAAAAAAATAATATTGTAAAATTCAGTTGTGAATCGTAATATTAAATAGTGTTTTGAGTGGTGGGTATTCATAAAGTGTCTATAGCCAGATGTAATTTTATTATTTGTTTTTCTAAGTTGTTTTACAAATCAAATTATATCGAAACAATAATCATCTCTAACAATTGAAAATGTATAATAATTAAATGTAATTGTAAATTATAATTAATTGTATCACTTAAAATAATTAATTTTACCTATTTGGGATAATAATTATCTTCATTTAGTTTTTTCCATATTGCAAAACAATTGAAAAAAAAAATAAAAACAATTTCCATTTATTTTGCTTTTTCTTTTTTTTTTTCTTGTCTTTTTTTTATTTTTGTTTACATCGTCATTTAAATGTATATTTGATTGAATGGATATTTTTAAAGACACAAATCAAAAAAAAAATAAAAATAAAAATAAAACAAAAATAAAGAAGCTTAAAGCAAAAGGAAAAAAATTTCAAAAAAAAAAAACGTAATAATAATAAATAAATAAAAGAAGAAAAAGAAGAAAGAAAAACTTGGAAAATTCAGTTTTTTGAACAATGATAATCATGTAAGAAATAGATAATGAAAAATCAGCAAACAGAAATGTAAATGTAAGACAGTAAATAATTGCTAAAATGTTGTTCTTATTGTTATTGTTATTATTATAATAAAATAGCTTGAAAAAAAGAAAAAAAAATTGAAAATTGATTATTAATCAAGAAGGTATTATTTTTTCGCTCTCTCTCTCTCTCTCTCTCTCTCTATATAATATATATATATATATATATATATATATATATATCTTTCTCTCTCAAACTCTACTTTGTACTTGTTTTGCCATAACTTATAATGGTTTTTTGTTGTTATTGTTATTTTTTCTTTTTTTTTTTTTTTTGGAGATCATTTCAGAAGATGCGCTAATTCTTGGTCATATTTGTGAAAAATGCTCTTCTTTTTTTATTTAAAGAAATTATCATTAGATATGTGTTTATAACAAAAATAAATAAAGGCAAACATACATATACACGTACATGTAAATCTGATTATACTAATAAATAGATAAATATATAAAAAGCATACTTTTTCCAACAATCGAAATGAATTTTTCTTTTTTTTTTTTTCCTATTAACAATTTACAGAATAAGTGAACGGTAAAAGGTGGAGTTTGATTTTTATTTTATTTTTATTATTATTATTTTAGCTTTCCTTTAATTTAACAAAGAAACAACTTTTTTCTTATATTTTTATTATACATGTTTCTTTTGTGATTTCTTATTTATATCTACATTTGAAATAAAGAAGAAGAAAAATTAAGTAAATAAAAATAAGTGAGAAAATTATATTTTTAGCTTTAGGGGAAATCATGGTTACTCACCACTCAAACATCATGTTGAAACCTGTTTCGGTTTTTTTAGTTTTTTGTTTTTTTTTCAGTAGAAAATAGAAATAAAAAATGTGAACATGAAAAAGTTAAAATTTTGATATAACATAACTTGGCATAGGCATGGTCAATTTATATAATTTTACAATGACCAAGGGCCTTAATATTTATGCAAAATTTCAGCTTTCCATCTTTAGCAGTTTGCAAACCACAAATGTTTCTAACAAATTTGAGCTGAATATTTCAATTTTTATAGCCAAGAGATTGTTAACACCACATGGATAAGGGGACAGACAGACAGACATATATAAATCGTTTCAGAATTTAATACTAAATAAGAATATTTATAGTTTGTAGGGTCTACGATGTTTCCCTTTGTATATGACAAAATGAATATACCACCAAACTCTGGGTGGTAGGTATAAAAATAAACAAAAACAAAAATTGTAATAATCAATCAAAAAAAAAAGAGAAAAAGGAACCACAATAATAATAATAATAATAATAATAATAACAACAACACTAACAACAAACCATATTATATTTCTCAGTATTTGCAGATTTCTTTTACTTGTTTTTTTACTTGAAATTATTACACCCTACATCACTTGTTGTACAAGGCATTATAAACTTAAGGAGATCTTTGTAATAATCAAAAGTAGTTGCCATTTTTTTATTATACCAATAAATTTAGAATTAAATTCTGCATCCATCAAAAAATCTTACAAATTGGCCACGGCCAACCCAAATTATATAATTTACAAATTTTTTTAATATTTTTTTACATTTGAAGCAGACTTTAAATGAAGTGAAGTTTTGTTGATGGGTAATCAAGATTTGACTTCAGCCAAGTGTAATTTTCTTATTAATTTATTTCTATTTTTTTTTTTTTTGCATATATGCATAAATAATTTAAATTGTAATGATTTTGCTTGATTGCATCATAAAATGTGGCTACAACTGTAAGTTCGTAATAGTGTTAATCGTAAGCCTCCCAATCTGCTGTTATGCTCTGTCAGCCTTTACTATAAAATATTATTATAATTAACCAGTTTTTCTACATATTTTTTTTTTCTAATATTTCTATACATTAACAAATATATATCTATAAAAATGTTTTATGGCATATTGGTCAATAAGCTTTTGGCCTATAGCAATATTTGTCATTAGACTCGGAAAAGTTCTAAATTGTTTTAAAAGTTATATCAAATTTAATATTTTGAACCCCTATAAAAAATATTTCTGATATGGATATATCAGATATACAATGGATACAACTTGAGTACATTCTTACTATCTAAAATGAAGATAAGAATCAATTAAAGTGTTCCAAATTTTCAAAACATAATTCCCCTGGTTTGGCAAAAGTAATTTCCATTTGAAGTTGTACTCAAGAAATTTTAACAATATTTCTTGTAAAATTATGAAAGAATTTTATAAAAATTCGTATGTTTAATATTATTGGATTGTTTCTATTGTAAGTCGGAGAAAATGGAAATAATGAAGTATACTGTAGAGCCATTTATATCGAAAAATTTATTGACACGTTTGTTTGATACATTTGCTAAATTTATTTGTATTAATTAAATTATATCGATTAGAAAAATTATAGCTATCGATTAGATAAAAGCAACATTTGAAATTCCTCATTTTGTATATCAATTTTATATAAAAATTTGCAAAAACTTTGAAAATAATTAATTGAAAAATACATCCCCACAAAAATTTTCAAGAAACTTGAAACATTCTTTAAAATAACTTAGTTTAAGAAAGCAATTTTACAATTCACTTAAAATTACAAATGATATAATATTTTTTTTGATTTCTTTTTACACACTTTCCAAAAAAAAAAAAATGCCTCATTATTTGAACTAATTATTAAATATTGATAGATTAGAGTTATCATATCAAATTAATATGAATGATTGGCAAGTAGTTAAGATTCTATTTGATCCAATTAAAAAATTTGTACACTCTTATATTCTAAATATATTAATTATACTCTACATCATGTATAACGCGGTATTCTAAATTTGTATAGATTATCGCAAAGCGTTTCACATGGAATCATCTTTTTTTTAGTATTAATTAACTCAAAATTACTATCTAAATTGGTTAAGTCTAAGTGTCCGTACGCCTGTACATTACATATGGAGGAAACCGGTCCCGAGAAGCATCTGCTCAACTGGGAGTGGCTCATGAGGTGGTCGTTGATATTCAGTGGCCATCAGGGTGAATTATGAGTTCACGAGATCGGATCCAAAGATTTAATTTGGTACCACGGGATCATCAGATTTAATATATGCTCATTGTGGTGATATTGAGGTTGGCTTTGTGGGGGCTGTGGTGCCCATGTCGCGGGCGTTGCTCGTTCAAACATATTTATATGCTTGTCGTGTACGGTGCCGTTTCCCGAATAAAATGGCTAGCTGGTAGGCTTATTGGGCTAAGCTAATCTAAGCCGAGGAGTAATTAGAAGGCTCCGAATCTTTACACCAAAGATTAAGCCATGTATATAAGGTGCAATACAGGCTTTAAATTGTAAGTTAGTCGTGACGGTAGCTTGCATCCTGTGTGACGTGTCTACCAACGCTAGCGATGAAATGTACAATTTGTGTACCATGCGATTAAGGCGTCAAGGTAGGTGTGCCTTGTACATTAATACTAACTGTATTAATGTACATTACATATACGAGGGCAACCAAACCTGACAATGGTTCATGAGAAGATGGTTGGTAGTGTCAGCCTTCAGGGGTGGTCATCGAACGATTACGATATTGGATTAAAGATTTAATTTAGCTCTGCGGGATCAAAAGTTTTGATATGACTATTGAGGTGATATTGGAGTTGGCTTCGTGGGGTTTGGGGTACCCATATCGCGGGCCATGCTTCTTCAAACATATTTATATGCTGCGTGCAGAGTCCAATTGCCCTAATAAAAAGGGTAACTTGGTCAGGCCTATTGAGCTAGCCAAACTATGCCATGGAATTTATGAGAAGACTTTTAAAGCCTTTAAATTGAAAAATAGATTAATTAAAACGGTTTCATAACACTGGAAGTAAGTTCCAAATCATAATTACATACTTTCTCTGAAACTATGAATGTTCAAAATTAAGAGAAAATTAGTCATGATTTCTATGGAATTATCAAAATTTAAAGTAAAAAAAAAATCTTCGAAAGCTGCGTAAACAAAAAATATTTTGCATTCAAACCGAATAAAATTTTTATCAAATAAGCTTTCATAAATCTTTTTTAATACAATATAAACTCTTAAGAATATATAAATTAATGTTCACAATACATTGATGAACGGTTGAGAGGTAAGTTGACAGATAAACGGATAAACGTATAAACGGAAATTTATAAAGAAAATTTTATTCCATTTCTTTTATTATATTTTTGCTTTTATTTTAGTTTTTCTTTTCTTTCTGTTTTTACAAAAATTTTAACAATATTTTAAGATTTTATATAATTTTACTTTTTTAATATTCAAATAATAACAAAAATGTGTCACAATATTTTAACAATTTATTATAATTAAGCAGGCGATAAACCAGCAAAAAGAAATCAAAAATCTCTTATGCTACTTTCGTCTCTTTTCATTTGTTGAACTTTTTTGGGTTGTTTGGTTTTTTGATTTTCATATGGAAAAGCAACATAAAATGAATTTATTCAAATTTAGTGTTGTAATAAATTTTTCGAAAATGCAACAGAAAATAATTATAAGAATAATCCACAACAAAAAAAAAACTAAAAAAAATATAATTCGAGGTAAAAAATCTTATCAATACCAACGCTGCATTAATAAATAATAAGACTGAGTCATCGTGTATCCAATAGGAATGAATAGTACATTATTTACAAGAAAAAAATTTCAAAAAAAAAAGTTCAAAAGTTTCATATTACACGATAAAAAATTTTGACAAACTGTTCTAACTTATCAAAAATTTCGTAATTTCTTCATTTTTTCTCTCTCCTCTTTTTTTTTTTTTATTTTTTTGTATTGATTAATAACGAAAAAAACATTTGAAGAAAGATAAAGTAAAAATATTATGCTGGAGTGATGTCGACTTCTAAATAGCCTACATCACTTTTCTAAATAGAATTTCAAACATCATTAAACTGATTTACAACTTGAGAGATTAAAAAACTTGAAATTTTTACATGATTGGAAAATTTTATTAAGGCATATGGGCTGAAGGTTCTAAATATGAATCAATCTAGATTAAAGATAATTCTCTATATAATAAAACAAATAGAAATTTTATGGTGGAATGATGCCGAATTCTAAATACCCTACATTACTTTTCTAAATAGAATTTAAAAATGATTTACGACTTAAGAGATTTAAAATCCAGCAATTTTTGCATTATTTGAATATTTCATTATGCTATAAGGGCTGTAGGTTCTACAGATGGACCAATTTAGACTTAACTTGGTACTCATAATATTTAGTTATGTTGGTAATGTTAAGTAACCCAAAGTCCAATAACCCAGTCCAGTAATAAACTATCAAAAAAAATTTTAGGAACTTCTCTTATATTATTTGTTAAAGAAAATTTTTGAAATGTAGGGGAAGTGATCCTAAATCTTACCCACATTATTCTTTTATGATATTCAGCGTATGGTAAATCATTTTTTTGGCTACCCTTTTATAAAAAAGCTTTTTAAATCATTCAATAAATAACAGTGTTTTGATTTCCTTGACTTTTAAGGCATGTATTTTTTTTTTCTTTTTTGGCTTTTTAATCAAATTATATAAAGTGATATTAGGTATTTAGAAATTTTTTTTGCTTTTAAGAATTTTTTTTTTTTTTTTTTTTTTTTTGCTTTTAAGAATTTAAACCGTTTCTTTGATTACGATTATTATACCTTTTTCAAAATGTTATGAAAAAAGAAAATGTACAAAATTTATGTTTGAACGATAGTTTACACTCCTTCATGCCATATCATAAACTTAAAAAAGAAACATGTAAGATAATTATATTTGGCTGGAGTTAAATTTTGGTTACCCACCTTACAAACATCATGATAATTTCAATCAAAGCCTATTTAAAAATTTTCCGTAGCAGTAAATTGAACCGTAAACATGAAAAAGTTAAAATTTTGTATTTTACAAAAGTTGCGTAGGCGTGGCCAACCAATGGCCTTACTTTTTGTATAAAATTTCAGCAAAGAGCAAAAAACTATGAAATTTTGTTTAAAAAAAAAACAGACGTGCTTTTACTTTTCATTCTCCTGTAGGCGTGTCCTTTAAACGACTTTATTCATTTTCAATAACAAACTGCCTGCAAGAACTTCTAATCTAATCTAATCTAATCTAACAAATTTGAACTGGATATTTCAACATTTATAGCCAGAAGATTGTCAATATCACATGGACAAGCGTTCAAATAGACAGACAGGCAGACAGACATACAGTTAGTGTTTTACATGCATACCTGCCTGGAAGGCTCAAATGCATGGTATAAACATACTTATGATCGCTAGCGTTGGTAGACACGACACAAAGTGCATGCCACCGTCACGACTAGCTTCCAATTTAAAGCCACTATTGCACCTCATCTAGTTAGCTTAATCCTTGGTGTAAGGATTCGGGGCCTTCTTAATACCCCTTGGCTTAGATTAGATTAGCCCGATAAGCCTACCCAGCTAGCCATTTTATTCGGGAAATGGCACCCTGCTCGACAAAAATATAATAGTGGTATAAACATAATAGGTCGAGCTACGCCCGCGACATGGGCACCACAGCCCCCACGAAGCCAACTCCAACATCACCACATGGGCAAATATGAAACTGGTGATCCCGTGGTACCAAATTAAATCTTTGGATCTGATCTCGTGAAACTCATGATGCCCCCTGATGGATATGGATCAGAAACCATCTCATGAGCCACTCCCAATTGAGCAGGTGCTTCTCGGGATTGGTCGCCCCCCCCCCCCCCCCCCAGGCAGATAGACAGACAGACATATCTAAATCGATTAAAAATTTTATGTTGAACAAGCATATATATTTTCTTTAGAGTCTCCGAAGCTTTCCTTTGTAAGCCACAATTTTACAAACATTGTGATAAAATTAATATATCCTCAATCTCTGAGTGTTGCTGTGCAACACTGTTAAGTTAAATTCTTCATATTTTTATTTATATTTATGATACTCATATACAAATATTTATATGTGGTGGGCATAAAAAGAGAAATACAAAAACAAAAAAAAAAAACAATAAAAGAAACAGAATATGCGTGTGGGTATTTATTACTAAAAGAATTTATGTTAAAAAAAGAAATTACAATAAATAAAAAACAAAAGAAAGAAAAAATTGCGCAAAATTGACAAAAAAAATAAAAAATAAATTAATAAATAAATAAGTAAAAATAACCGAGTGAACAAAAAGCCTTATGGTGAGAGAGAAACAGAGAAAGAGTATAAGAGCATTAAGAATAACAATAATAAATAAAATTAATCGCCAACACTATTTACGAATAAAGTAATAAAAATTTACACACATAACATAAGAAGAACACACCTTAAATCGGTATTCGTTTCTTTTCTTTTCTTTTTATTTTCTTTTTATTTTGTGTTTTTTATTTTAATACATTTTGTTATGCAGCATAATAGTTTGTATGTTTGTTTGCATATCGCCTTAAATATTTATTTGTAGGCATAACATTTTTTAGATATTAACATAATTTGTTCTTCCAATTCTTTCCAATTTTCCTTCATTGAAAACATCGCATGCTGCTTTTAAAAGTACCCAAATTTCCTTTAATTGAAATTAATTTCAAACGAAATAATATCGACTCAAATTCCAAGTGTTCATTAAAAACTTTATGCAACATTATGATTTTATAAATTTTCGTAAAACTTATAAGATTGATGCCAATTTTTTTTTTAAAATGAATATCATTAAAAGATCCATCAAAATTTTTCGATGACCTAGAAAAAACTATAAAATCTAGGACCGTGTTCTTGAATAGATTTCGTTCAATTTTAATGTCAAACCTTTAACAAAGATTGCTTTTAATTACAATATTATAGACAATAGACAGACAGATGGACAGATAGACAGTACAGTTAGTGTTTTACATGCATACCTGCCTGGAAGGCTCAAATGCATGGTATAAACATACTTATGATCGCTAGCGTTGGTAGACACGTCACAAAGTGCATGCCACCGTCCCGACTAGCTTCCAATTTAAAGCCACTATTGCACCTCATCTAGTAAGCTTAATCCTTGGTGTAAGGATTCAGGGCCTTCTTAAAACCCCTAAGCTTAGATTAAATTAGCCCGATAAGCCCACCCAGCTAGCCATTTTATTCGGGAAATGGCACCCTGCTCGACAAAACTATAATAGTGGGTATAAATATAATAGGTCGAGCTACGTCCGCGACATGGACACCACAGCCCCCACGAAGCCAACTCCAACATCACCACATGGGCAAAATATGAATTTGGTGATCCCGTGGTACCAAATTAAATCTTTGGATCTGATCTCGTGAACTCATGATGCCCCCTGATGGATATGGATCAGAAACCATCTCATGAGCCACTCCCAATTGAGCAGGTGCTTCTCGGGATTGGTCGCCCCCATGGACAGATAGAAAGATGAATAGATAGATAGACAGTCAGACGGTCAGATGGATAAAGGGATTAATCTGAGTGGAACGTTTCACTAAGCACAATTATAGAAGCTGCCGTTTGGGAAGCGTGTAAAGGAAGGAGCATGTTTGAAGGAGCATTAATCTGCGGTAACAACGAAGCCAATTTTAATAGCAGACACGGTGACTGATGATCTTGTAGCAATCAAGTTACACCTTTGAACCGATCTCATAAAACTTCTATGCTTAATAAAGATTAGGCGCATGAGGCTCTGTCCAATTGATTAGGGTCTTCTTGGAAATGGTAGTTGCTTGCGATATGTTACAGTGACAGTAAATGATCGTATTAATGATTTGCCTTTTAAATAAATTTAATAGAAATTTAATAGAAGAAAAAATTATGATTGAGACGATATTTGTATGATTTCGATTTACATGTAAAAACACATAAATAAAATTGAGGTAGACACTAACAACAAATCAAGAATTAAAGTATGTTGCACTTTGTTGCATTGCTATTTAGTTAGTTGTCTATCAGTCAGTCAGTCGATCTAATAAATAGGCAACTTCTATTGTACGCAAACATTTGCCCAATAATAAAAAAAAAATGCAAGGCTAAATAAACTTAATTGTGGCATACAAAAGAGATTTTAATTTTATTGCATGCACCATCAAAATTTTTCAAGTATATTCATTTTGTTATTACGTTGGTCATGCCCAAAAGCGAAACAACAGAAATCTTAATTTTGAAACGATTTAGATATGTCTGGCTAAGTGTCTGTCTGTCTGTCTGTCTGTCATGCTGTGTATCCATCTGTCTGTGTGTTGTTAACATTCTCCCTAAAGGAAAATTTGAGATAACGAGCTGACACTTTTTAAAAACATTGGCAGCTCTTGCAGGCAAAATCATTCAAGGACACGCCCACAAGGCCATGTAAACAGAGAATACAGTGTTTTTTTTTTTTTTTTAAGTAAAATTTCTCTTTACACTCAAACTGCAAAAGCTAGAAAGCTGAAATTTTCCATAAATAATAAGGCCCTTGCCTTGTAGTCTCTGAATCGTAATATGATGATGTATGTTTGGTGCATTAGCAATATTTGATTGCAGCCAAATATAATTTTCTTACTTATTGTTGCTTTTTTTTTTTTTTGGAGGATTTTCTTATGTCAACAGCTACTGATTTGGTACATTTTCAACTGACAGTTCAAAAAACTTTTTTATATATTTATTTATTTTATCTATTGTGCATAATGCATACACAAATACACACACACACACACACACTCACATACACATACATATATATGTAACTATTTCTTATTTAGCTACGTTTCTTTATGTTGAATTTTATTTTATTTTATTTTTTTTTTTTAGTGTCTGTTGTAATTAGAGTCGTAATAAAATTTGTTGTAGTTTTTTATGTTATTTTTGTCTTAAACAAAATTTTGCATTATATCGCAAATTACCCATCCGAAAATAATTTAAATCGATCGCGCTACTCAAAAATTATACAAAATCAAATATTTACTTGCGATTTTTATTCTTTAAAAACTACAGTTTTTTTTTGTTCTATAAAATAAGGCTATGAAAAAAAAATAAATCCATCTGAAACAAAGTTGGGAGGCAGAAAGGGTCAAAGAAACTTATTCGACTCTAACCAATTTCAACAGACTTCACTTTTTTTACAACAAGATATTTGTGTAATAAATTTCAGGGATCTATCTCAAAAATTGTGAAGTAGACAAGTGAAAAATGTCACCGCGCTTCAGAAAATGAGAAGTGAAACATTACTTTTCGGCGTTAAGTGAAAGTGTTAAAGTTCCCCTTAGAAAACATTGAAGATTCCATGATTCTTCTCTGCACTTATTCTCTATCTAATTTAACGTCCTTAAAGTCTACGTATTTAGAGAAGAGAAATATTACTTTTCGGTTTTAAGTGAAAGTGTTAAAGTTCCTCTTCGAAAACGTTAGTGTTAATGTTTTAGGGCAAGTCTTATAAATAATCTAATTATCTAACTGGTTGGCCTTCAAGAAACTTTTTCTGCTATTTTTTTTTTTTTTTGGTTTTTACTCAATTTTTCAATATACAAATTTTTAAATTATCAGTTTTAGGGCGTTTTTAAAAAATAGCTGCAACAATTAAGTAATGAACTTACGGCCGTTAATTATAAATTATGCCTAAAAAAAGTAAAAGGAAAAATTTCTACACTTTCATTTTTAATTATACAATTTTAATAATCTCTTTCAATTGATTTACATATATTTACATAAAATATGGCCTTAAATTTATACTTTAGCTTTTTTTATACTAATTTTAAATTATTATAAATTGAAATGAATTTTTAGTTGGTTTCAAAATGAAATTGAAACTTTATTTTTGTTCATTTACATTTAAATTTAATTTACTTAAATTTCTTAAAAACTCTTTGGATATTTCCCTGGATTATAAGTCGATTAACATTGAAATATTTTGTATAATAAATTGGAAATTTTCTAATACTCTACATAGATCGGGTAATGTATTTTCTTTTTTTGAATCAAAATATTTTTATTAAAGTGAACACAGCAAATTTAATTTCTAAATTTACATTTAAGGCAAACTCTGGCTAAAAGTCTGTCAGTCCATTCATACATAAAAAGAATTATTTTTTGTTAAAATTTTTATTATTTACATATCGAAAGCCAGAGAAATTGTTTAGAAGACAAAGTCTTATCCTTAAAATCGTTATTTTAAAAAAAGAAGATATGCAAAATTTTCACAAAAAATTTCTTTTAAATTGATTCAATTTAAAGAGCATTTCATATAAAATGAATTTTTGCAAAAAAAAAGAAAATTTGCATTATTTATAAATTTATTTACAATTTTTTAATTTTTGTAAAGCTTTGTCTTTACTTTACTTAAAAATTTTATTACATTTTATTGAATTTATTTAAACGGCCAAATTTTAAAAGCTTACAAATTCAAATAAAAACTAAACGTTAAATAAAATCATTGCTAAACTCTAAATATATAAATAGAAACCCCCCGCCCACCCCACCCCTACCAAAAAAAAAACAAAGAAATATTGAAACAAGAAAAATGTAAAGAGTTAAAAATAATATAAAAAACGTACAATACAATAAAATGAGGCACAAAAAATGTGGCCATAAAAATGGTACATACCATTGATTGGTTTAATACATTAACACCAACTGTGGAAGAAATGACTGGGCTTTGATAATGCGTTAACACAATCAACTCAATATTTGTTATTGTTGTTATTATTGTTTTTGTGGTAGTGTGGTGATTGTAATGGTGTGATGGCAGCGGTGACAGTGATGGTAAAAGTGACAGAGATGGTGACAGTGACGGCAATCAAAAAATATTGTTGGCGAAAGCATTTTATATTTTTATACCCGTCACCCAGAAGTCGAGTTTATATTCAATTTGTCATTATGTTTGTAATGTCTAGAAGGAAGCATCGGAGACCCTATAAGGTACATACATTATTGATCAGCACTAAATTCTAAAATGATTTAGACATGTCTGTCCGTCTGTCCATCTACCCGTCTGTGTGTGTCTATTCTGTTGTAAACTGTCTCCTGGTCGTAAAATTTAAGGTATCGAGCTCAAATTTGGCAGAATCATTAGAAGTTCTTGTATGCAGGTTGGCAATGAAAATGGGCCAAATCAATCAAAAGAGGCGCCCAGAATGCAATAAAAACTGAGAACACCTTACTTTTTTTTATAGCAAAATTTGGCAGTTTTTTGCTCATCTGGAAATTGCAAAAGATAAAAAGTTAAAATTTTGCATAAGTAAGGAAGCTATTGGTTTACAACATCTGTCCAAAAAGTCATGAAAATCGAATAAGCCCACGCAAAATTACACGATAGCAGACTTTCAATTCTTTATGTTGACATTTTCAATTTTTACAAAATACTGAATAAGTTTTTGAGTCGTAATATCGTCATATGTTTGGGGTAATGGGTATCCAATATTTGGCCACAGCCAAATATAAATTTTTTTCTTGTTATATATGCAATGACTTTACGTATTTAATTATTTATCATTGGGGCACATGTATGTTTCACTGGTGGTGAACGACATCATAATAATGATGTGATGATGTAGATAATTATAATTACCTTCATCATATATTTTACGCATGTATCTATAAAAAAAAATTATATAGACATATATAAAAATAATGTACAAAATTTTTACCATCGATAATAAATTTTTCTTCTTTTTTCTTTTTGAGGCACACTTATAAAAGATTACACTTCAATTGAAAGTCGCCTCATTAAAATTAAAATGTTTGAAACTCTTCATTTTTATTTTGAACATATTTCTCTATTATTTTGTATTTGTTATTTGTTATTGGATCACATACAGAGTTGCTTTCAATGTTAAATGGGCGTTAGTCAAGTATTAAAAATACTCTCGTTTGGCTTTCACGATATGTCACAATGTTTATATTGCATTTCATTTGAGTAGATCTCTTTCTAAGGTCTATTCATATATTTTATTATTTATGGAACTTCGGGCCCTACTTACCAAGCATATATGAGGCTATGTAGTAAAAGCATCGTTGATCAGTTTGAGCAAAATCTTATTCACCAATATTACAAGAAGGTATTCTTAAAAATTGAATAGCGGAGCTTGAATAAGACGGCCGCCATTTTAAATTGCGCTATCAATTTAAAATGGCGGCCCCATGGAACTTGAAGCTTTAAATGGAATTTAATGTCTAAAGTCACATTGCCCCAAGTGGCGCTAAACTCACTTAACACTAGATTAGACTTATATGGATGGTGTATGGTACGCATATAAACTAAGGGATCGGGATTAAAGGTCTAATTTGATACCATGAAAGGCATTGCTTTGAGAATCTAATTGAGATTTACTTCTTGCGCAGACTGCACTATTTACACTGTTTTGGGCACTTTTATTTAATCAAAACATTGCACGATTGTCACGAAGAAATGTTATTATGAAGAAATGTTCTACATCATTTAACAAAAATCGATGGAGTTATGAATGAAACCCGACTTCTTACCAAAAGTAAAAGCTTTCTATGAATTTGCAATGTAAGCTTTCAATTTGTACCTGAAAGAAATAAATCGATCATATTAATTTGATAAATATACAAAAAATTCGTACCCGATTTGTCCATTTTTTTGGACCTAAAGTTATACGAATTGTACTCATATTAATCGCACAATAAAAACTACATTTAAAATCTCCAAATTAGTTACTATTAATATATGTTTATCCAAAATCAATATTTGACCAACATAAACCCCATATTATAAATTTAGTCCTATGGGTCCATACAACGAATTATTTTCTATGTACAATGTAATTTTTTTTAAATTACAATAAGAAACTTTGTACAAAATATCAATTCACAAATTGTGTCAAATTCGTACCAGATCAACTTTTGAGTATAAATTGTGTATAAATGAACATTTTTGGACTTAACCATTTGTATGAGGCACATGATTTGGGGCACTGAACCATTCACTTCAATCAACTTTAATGTTTTGTCATTTGAATTAAGTGTTATATTTTTGAATTGTCTACAATATTTGCATCGTATTGTATTCGAAGACTCTAATTTTTCTTTCTATTAGAATTCACTTTGAAAGTTCGGAAAGTTATGTTCCGTATATTAGTATAATCGCGGTTTCTTACAGATAGAAAAAAAAGGAAAAGTGTTACAAATTTCTTTTGCAGAACTTAACGTTTTATAAGATATTTTAATCCCATTCTAGAGAGAGGAGATTCAATAATTAGCCCCCTGATCGATCATAACGCTTTGAGCCATACTGCTATTGTTTTAGCCATGTAAATGATTTTCTTTATATAATTTTTCATTTCTGGTTATTTATTTCATTTCTGTATTATTTATAGGAAATCAATTAAAAAAGACACAAACCAAAATAAATAACAGATCTCTATTAAAAACAATCCTGTTAAGATTTCAACGAAGATGGACACAAAAAACCTCTTTTTTTTCTTTCAATTTTCATTGTATAATAACAAAAAATTTTCGATTATTATTAACTTGCTGAACTCTTTAAAAAATCATTACATTTCTCTAAGTAAAAGATAAGATCAAATATGATAAAGTTTAGTTAATAATCTTGGTTAAAATCAGCATGGCGTCAAAAGAAAAAAACCATCATTTCAGTCCTTGAAAAATATGTTAGGATGGTGGTATTGCGCTAACATAAATTTTATATTGGAATTTTAAAGAAGTGTCAACTCGTAAATGAAAATACGATAAAATTTTATGAGGAAGTATAACCCAACAAAATAATAAATACAAATAAAATTCACGCCATTGAATCTGCTTAAATATACAAACTTTCAAGCATACATTTAATTTATCAAATTAATGTAAAAAAGTTTTTTCAAAAAGGCTTTCAAGAAAAATATCTTATTTCAACAAATATTTATGTAAATTTTGAAAGAGAAATTTTAATGTTGGCTTTATAAGAATTCTTAGATGACCATCTAGAAATTATGCTTAAGAAGTTTCCTAAATTTTATTAATCGAAAGAAAAATTAGTTGTTTTTTTAAAGGAATTACCACAAACTGAACTTCAAAATGACATTTGTTTGCTCAAGCAGCATTTGAATCGAAATACAACCTTGATGTAATAAAAATAAAAATTATCCAAATGTCATTTATTTTAAAGGAAATTCTTGAGGAAATCTACAAAAAAAAAGTGAACGAAGAAACGGCTTAAACAATTCAGAGAATGATACTTAATTCCCAAAGTTAAAAATCTACTATTTATATATATATATACATATATATATATATGTATGTATTATGTATGTATGTAGTATGTATGTATGTATGTATGTATGTATGTGTATGTAGTATAAATGGAATGAATTTTCAATTAATGAAAATGAAACGATGAGAAAGCAAAAACTGGTTGATATTTGTTTGAAATTCAGCCCATCACAAAATTTTTATGCCTTTTTCCATTTTGTTTTTCTTTTTGCTTTATCTTTTTTATTTTATTTTTTCCCATTAAAGACGTGACATTGTATTGTGAGTAAGACATTTAAGTCAAATGGAGAAGTGAATTTTATTAAAATAAAATAATGAATTGAAAAAGTGAACTGAAACGAATTGAGTATTAAATTGAGTTAATTTGGCTTATAATTATTTGGTTTGAGTTAAATTATATTATTTTGAGTTATAATTGTTCAACTTGTTTTAACATATTTACTTTTATAAAACTCTATAAACAACTAACGACAAGAAGGTGAAATGGAAACGAAAAGAGAGAGATGTAAAAAAAAAAAAGAGTCCCTACTCAAAATTGACAATGTAACCACTTTTCACAATCACCAACCATCACCAACCATCACCAATCAACAATCAACAATCAACATAGCTTAAACAAAAGCCTGTTATAATTACACAGGCTTGCTGTAAAACTTTTGCGAGTGCGAGCAATAAAGCATGTAAAAATAACACACAAACATAAACATAAACATAAACATAAACATAAACCTAAACTTAATAATAAAAACTAAGCAAAACAAAACGGAGAAAAAAATATATCAGCGAAAAAGGAGATCAAAGAAGAAATGAAACAAGTCAGAAATCTATATTTGACTGAAGGCAAATCTTGAATACCCACCACCCTAAACATCGTCATGATATTACGAATCAGAGCCCGCGGACTATTTGTGCAAATTTTCAACTTTCCATTTTTTGCTTTGTTTACGAGTAATGAGCTTAAATTTTCCTTTAAAACGAACAAAAAAAAAAAAAAAACTGTTCTTAATTTATGTTGCATTGTGGGCGTGTCTTTTAACGTATTTTGCTCATTTTGGATATCAACCTGCATATAAAGTCTGCCAAAATTCCTGCTAAATTTGAGTTTAATTTAATATCGTAGTGTTTACGGCCAGTAAATGGACTGACATACAGACGGACAAACAGATTAAAATTGTGTCAAATTTTAATGTTGTTTACAAATTTGATGCAAACTGAGGATCTATTTGATTCATATTGGATAAAAGTGTGGTAGAAGTGTGGGTATGCTCTTTAATCGGTTTTGGCCCTTTTTGAATACAAACCTGCCTGCAAGAACTTATTAGCTCAAATTATACGATCAGACATGTAGACGTTTGAACGAACTGGTATATTAAACTTGGAAAGGAAGCAAATTACTTCTCGTATTGCAAAGAGTTTACCAAACGCTTGACATTTGTTTCTCTTAGTTCCTGAATAAGTCATCGATTTCAATGGGCATTTAAAAGCAATTTTGTGTATTTGGATTAAGTTGTGTTACCTCAAAAACCTAAGAAAAAGTTTCCATTTATTAATGTTTAGTTCCAAACTTTTGGAATGCACTTTTGGAAAATTTTATAAAACATTTTAGCAGCTCTTCCCATTTTCAGTGTTTCCATTCAATAAATGGTCGCCTCAACTTTCCAACTAGCTTATCGTTCCAACTAACTTTTTCAATGGATTTTTTACTTTTTGTTCAGAGCATCTAATAAATCTAAGATAAAATATATTTAAGGCGCATTATTATGGAGAGAGATAGATTTTATTAATTACACCAAAGGAGTATTGCGCTGCTATTTTAAATTCACAATTAAAACTTTTTTTCTTTTCGTTTTTTTTTTTCCTTTTAATTTAAACAAAACAAACAAGTTTTTTCTCTTTACTTATTTCCTTCTTCCTACTTATATGCATATGCCCACATAGAGACAGACAGACAGACAGACAGACAGACAGACAGGCAGGCAGGCAGGTAGGCAGGTAGGCAGGTAGGCATATAAGCAGATAGATAAACAGATATGAAGCCAATTTATATATATGGTTGAGGTGTATCAATTCAAAATAACTGAACTAAATGATAAATAGAGAAGCTCCTTCTTATGCTCCATTATTTAGTCATTCTTAACTAGATAATGCATACGTTTATATATTTGTCCGTGTATCCATCTGTCCATCTGTCCATCTCTCCATCTCTCCGTCTATACATTTCTGCTTTCTTATCTCTATGCCCATTTACAATTTATTATAAAAGTGATACAATACATAGATTTGCCCACACATGCAAACATACCCATACAAATACATATATAAATATATTATACCTTATATTTATACCTTGTAACTTTTATTGTGTAATCATATTTTATGTATTTGAAACGATTGCTTCTAACACCAACATATTGAGTAGCTAAAATTATAAAACTAAAACTAAAACTTAAACCAATCATTCGATTCCTCTTGCTAATATCTCTTTAGTTCTACCTCAACATATTCCTGTGCCACTAAATTATAAGGCATGTATTGTAATTGTAGCCTAAGCCATTTGTAATACCTGATATTATAAGTTCATGCACTTGTTTGTAACATGCAAATGGTTTTAAGAGAGAGCCATCTCTTATTTGACTAATTAACTTTTACAATAATTTTTTGAAGTGATTTAAGCATGTACGGTCCTTTGAATTTATTATCAAACTGCAGAGCAAAATTTTCGAGATATTTGAATGAAATTTTCGTCTGAGCTTATATTTTGTTTCGGAAATTCTCGCATATACAAATCACTTCCCCAAAATAAGTTTATTATATTAAAAAAATTTAGTATAAGTAAAATAGTTTTTAATAAAAGTTGGTCCATCGTAGTTACTTGATAGTCTAAAAAAAATTTTTCAAAATTAATCCAAATTGCTTCGTATTTTGTTCAGTTACATTTTCTATCAAATTCCAGATGGCAAAATTTTTAACATATTTTTTGCAAAAATCATCTTTATATGCCAAATATTTCAGATCAATAAAGTTTTTTCTTTTGGTTTTGTTTTTGTTTTGGGATCTTTCACAGCTTCATTTTGGATGTTACGTATATAATAACAAAATGAATATACCATCAATTTCTAGATGGTAGATATACTAAATAAATATGATAATAATAACATTTAAGAGTTAGAATTCCACTTAAGTCTATTTAGCTTATGCTCAAAAAATTTTTTCGGCAAATACCATAAAGATAGCGAGTCCTTGAATGATATTTTAATCATCCAATGTATGTAGTAAATTTTGGGCTTTATTTTAAGTATATTTTGAGATTCTTTATATGGATTCTTTATATGGAGTAACAATTTTAGCGATTCGAGTTTACAAAAGTTAAGGGCATTTTGAATACTTAGACAACCCCCTAAACTCTTCATTTTCTTTTTGTAATAGAACGTTCCATAGAAGGAACCTTTTCTTTCTTGAAGGAATGTTTTTTCTCTCTTGATTTATAGTTTATTCTTCTCGACTTTTTATATGGATTTTAATAAAATGGATCTACGCGACCGTTTAGAATATCTCTATTTGCTTTACGATAAGAAATTAGTGACTTACTTGAAATCGTGTTATGATTTTATCATTCTAGACCCAGCCAGCATAAATGAAAATATTTAAAAAAAAAACCATCTCCTTCACAACTTTATGTAATTTACTTCGTACTTTATAAAGTGTTAAAAAGAAATAGAAAATGAAATGAAAGAGAGGGAGATAAATGTGCTAAGAATCTTATTCTGATATATGTTGGGAAATAATTTGACTTTAATAATTATTATAATTAGCTTTTAGTGGTGGTGGGTGTTGCTAATATGTTTGTTACTTATAAATTTATAAACTATTTATTACAATTTATTATATAGAACATAAATTATAAAATTTACGACTCTTAAAGTCAAAGTGCCAATATATTCTCTATAATATTTGTATACATCTAGAGATCCATAGAGATAGTGAGATTAAATATGGAAAAAAAAGGAGAAGGAGAAGGAGAAGGAGAAGAAGACAAAAATGGAAGAAGAAGGGGAAGAGGAAGAGGAAGAAGAAGAGAAGTAAGGCAAAACAACTTTTCTTTTATATTAGTTGTTTACACAGGAACACACCTCATAATATATTTATATCATCCACAAATTACTTACGGTATAGGCCATAAAAAATTTGTGCTATAATAAATTTTTTGGCAAACTAGATGGAGTTGAAGTAGATCAATATTTTTTATTATATCAATCAAGATGGAGTCATTTTTTGAATCAATTTAAGTCTATATGTCAAGCTGCAGGTTGCAATTTTTATACTGGCCCAGTAATGAATCTTATTGAAAATGACTAAAATCGCACAAAATTATGCGACCCCGACATTTTTGAACCTCGACTATAGCGGTTTATGAAATAACAGGTCATATTTTAAATATATTTTAACAAAAATTTGCAAATTTCTGTATTTAATATATAAAACAAAAATTTATATATATTAAGTTTGGCTCATATCCTGCCATTTGGATGGTCCCTCCTCATATAAAACAACTTCTTAAGGAAAAAAACTCATTATATGGTCAAATATTATAAAATTAAATAAATTTTAAAGTAATCTGACTCTGCCCTGTATTTTAATATAAATAGTGTGCATGACAAATTTGATTTAGGTTGGACCACTTTTTTGAATCCCTCCTATATAATTTTTTGAAATATTTTCAAGTAATTGAAAAATTATAATTTTTTAATTTCATTGACTTGACTTTTTAATCACATTAGGTAAAGCGATGTAGGATACTTAAGAGTACGGCCTGGACCAATTATAGGTTTCATACTTTTTTTTGTGTATATATTTACGCACCCATATATACATATATGGACCAAGTTTATTCAAACTTTGCATACAAATATGCTTTTGCATAGATCGTTATCAAAAAATTTTTAATCAAAATAAAGCGTGGCAAAAACGGAGTGGTCACATCAAATTATTGGAGTTACGCCGTTATTCCAGAGCAAGAATGCATTTTTTTTAAATCAAATTTTCAACGAAACATTTCGAAAAATTTCCTTCCAAAAGTTTTTGCTCAAAGATCTTTTTACAAAAATACATGGCCAGCCAAAATCGTTAACAGTAATAGGCAAATCAACGAAAACTACTACATTCTATTCGGCAAATCATCCCAAATTATCTCCCCTCCCCCTATCGGAACTTTATCGGGTATATTTATTAAACATGTCATATAGAAATCAAGCACGGATTTCTATTAAAAACTACTTAAAATTATGATTATATTTTTATATAGAACATTCTATTACTGCAGGACTTTAAAAACTATCCTATCTGACCTAAATTTATTCTCCAGGACTTTGATTCGAATGCCAAATTTCCTTAAAGCATGTGGAAAAAATGCAGCCGTTACTTTAATGGGAAATTTACATAGATAAACAGGCAGACGGACGGACTAATGGACTGACAGACTGATGGACTGACAAACTGATGGATTGGCAAACCGTCTAACATCAATTAAATCGTTTCAAAAAGTAATTTTGAGTTGATCAATGTAATAAATGTTGTCAAGTCTTCTAGAAAATGTCAAGGCCCCTCTAGAAAATTACAAATATCTGCATAAAATTAAAATATCTTTTATCATAGTCTCTCATATAAAATGAAGTATAAGGCATTCAATTAACAAAATATAAAGGACCCAAAAGGTAAACCGATCGTTATAAAATTTAACCATTTTATTAATATAACGAAAGATCACTTGAAGATCATGCCACAGTCTGAACTTTAAGCTTTAAGCGTTCATTCAAAATTATCATTCAAAATTATCATACGTCAATTCATATAGTTTATTTATTTATTTGTATATATGTATATTTCTCTATTTGTTTCCTTGTAATGCTGCCATTTTTTGTACACTTTATTTATTTAGAAAATATAAAGTAGTTAAAAGGAAAAAGTTCAGCTGAAGATAAAAAAATCAATATGCAATCAATTTAATATGAAATTCATGGTACACCATATCAGCCAGCACTTATCATTAATATCATCAACACGATCATTATATATATTATGATCATCATCATTATCATTAACATGAACATCATTATCATCATTTTGATGATGAACATGTCTTAAAGGTTCATGAAACGAAATGCCTTGACATGCATAACGAATAATATGCAAAAGTAAAGTTGTTAAATAAACAACACTTTATATTACATTATGCATTGTTATGCTATGTTATGCTATGTTATGCTACGTTAACGCACTAACATAATAGCATAGACAAAAAAAACTATGAGCAGCCAAGAGATGGAATATGAGAAAAAGGTTCATCATTATATAAATAGTAGTAATTGTTGTTGTTATTATTATTATTGTTATTGTTGCTCTTCTTCTTATTGTTATTGCATAGACTCATTAAAACATATATATATATATATATACGCAATATTTACATTTGGACGTCTTTTGTGGCATTTTTTTTTGTTTTGCCAAATTGAAAGCACGTTTTTTTCTTCGTAAAAGAAATGCATGGATATGAACTTGCACAAATCACGCTTCATGATGATTATGATTAAATAAAAATACAAAAATAAAAACAGAAACAGAAACAGAAACAGAAACAAGCATGAAGAGAGTTAGTTGAAAAGCTGAATAGCCAGCCTTTTCCATGAAGTGTAAATGCAACAATAAAAAAAAAAATAAGGCAGAAAATTAAAAAAAAATTTTCAAAGAAATATAAAAAAAAATGCCTTAACTTAAAGCAAATGAATAATAGAGCGACAGGGAGACAAAGCGACAAGACAACAAAGCGACAGGACGACAACGAGTATAAGTAAAAAAAAAAAATTATAATAATATCACATAATGAAGAAGACGTAACAGAAGAAAGAAGAAGAAGATGAAGTTCATCAAAAATATTTCTTATCACGATATTTATTGAGAAAAAAAAAAAAAGAGGAAGAAGAAGAAAAAAAAACAAAAAAATCGCATTTAAAAATTCTGCAATCTTCCCATCCATTATTTCTCTCAAGTTGAGGCCGTTCACCATAAATAACAGTTTTCATTATGCTTATTATTTACTTATATCAGTGCAATATAAAATGTAATCACTCAAATAACTTAAATTTTAAAATCTATCTCATAATATTTTTAAATTCAACTTACATCAAAAATGCATCAGAATATTTTTGCCAAAGTCAAGATCAAATAATATTTTAAGTTTTCTTTTTTTTTAATGTTAAAAAGTATTTAAAAAATAATGATTTATCTTCATCAAAATTAAAATCCAAATTAAAATAATATCAATTTTATAATTGTTGGCCTTTTTATTAAAATTGCAATTAAAAAGAAGAAAAATAGAAAAAAAAAAAAAAAAATAAAGGGCAAATACAGGATAAAGGATGTCTTGAAGGTAGAGAAAAAATGTATAAGAAACTATCATCTAAAATAAATTATAAGCTCTTCAGAAATCACGTAGGAGATTATGAGTGGATTCATTGATTCATGAAGACTCTATGCAAATATGTCCCGTTATACGTCCCGTTATACGTCCCGTTATACGTCTCTTTATACGACTCGTTATACGTCCCGTTATGCTTTCCGTTATAAGTCCCGTTATACGACTCATTATACGTCTCGTTATACATCCCGTTATACGTCTCGTTATGCTTGCCGTTATACGTCCCGTTATAAGTCTCTTTATACGTTCCGTTATACGTCTTATTATACGTCCCGTTATACGTACCGTTGTATGTCTCGCTATACATTCCATTATACATCTCGTTATACGTTCCGTTGTGCATTCCATTATGGAACTCGTCATACGTCCCGTTATACATCTCGTTGCATATTAAAATATACAATTATGTATTAGATTAGCAGGGATCTCTCCCCGCTGATCCATTCCGGCTGATACATTTTGCTTTAAGATTTTTAGAAAGGCTTTGCTCTTCTTCAAAGATTCAAAGCTAAATGCAACTTCAGTATGTAAAGTTCATTAAAAGCTTTTAGCTTGGTACTATGAGCAAATCTTTGGATACCAAATTTAACGAAATGGCATAAAGCCATCATGCCAGGTATAATACTAACTGATTTATCAAATTTTCTAGATCGACATATTTCAACGTTAAGAGAAAATTTTTTTAATGTAATTTCATATTTACGATGATTCTACTTATTGGCCTTATTCGATTATTATTATTGGGAAAAGTTGCATGATTTAAAAACAAAAAAAAAAAAAGTACAAAATTTCTTTTTATGAACTAAATCATTTTACTTGTTAAATATATTTTTCTTATAATGAACTTTTATCGACAATTGATAATTTTTTGCACTTTCATTTTAACCAAAATATTTTCACATCTTTTCATAATATTTCACCAGAAACTATCAGCATTTTGTTATAATAAATAAAATTTTATGTACAATTCACTGTTAATAGTTTCAATTGTTTAGAAAAGTTACCCAAGCAAAGTTTCGAAGGCTCATTCCAAAAAAAAAAAAAAAAAAAAAACATATCTAAGTTTTTAGATGTTAGTTGTCCCCACACATTGCCTTATAAGTTAAGTTTATTCAAGCCTCTACTAATATTTGTTGTAAACTGAGTGTGAATCCGAGGTACTCAATAGCAATTTAGGTTCGAAATTTTAATTATCATGTATAAGTTAAAATTTGAGTTGCCACCTAATGGTGACATTTAGGTTGAATGGAAATATAGATATTATAGTCAAAATAAAAAATTTTACTTAATTGTATTTGGGCCATTAAGACCAAAATATCGGGCAACATTTATATAATTAACCCTAAATAATATATCAAATTTTTGTTTCTATTACTTAGATTGGATTAAATTGGATTAAAGAATTTTTAATACTACCATGAAAACATGATCTCCTAACACCTTTTGTTATTTATTAGAGTTGACTTTAAGAATGGCAATTTTATAGATCAGTACCCAAAGCAGATCTCTAGAGTTTCGTAGTAGTCCTGACTTAATGATAAAGATCCAATAGAAGCTTTGTTTTGATACCTAAATACTGAAACTCTCATTTACATGTCTTGAGCAATTAAGTGTTTCTTATTAAGTTCATATCACGCTTAAATGTATCACGCGATAAAGTCCATCGTATTATTTATTTACTTATTAATTAATCACTTAAGTATTAACCTTTTTCTAGACAACTTTACATAGATTTCATTCTAGTGAAAGTAAAACAAAAAAAATGCCAAATTATTTTCCATTTCAAATGCTTAAGCAAATCTTACATAATGACAATTAAGCCAATCAAAATAGCATAAGCCTTACATATTCTCCTCTTAATTTTGAAATGTAATATTTAAATGAATGAATGGATCAATCAAAGGAGATGGTAAAGAAAAAACCATAAAGCGAAAACTTCTTGAGTGACGTAATGTTATACTAAATGGTATTAAAAATTTACAGATGGTTTACCTATCATTACATCATCATCATCATCATCATCATCATAATTATCATTATCATTATTATTATCATCATGATCATTATTATCATGATCACGAATCCATATTATTATATAAATATAATTTAAAGGAAAAATTTCAATGTATAACATTTTGTGTTGTGTGCTTGCTCAGTTTATTTAGTTTGGTCAATTTTATTGAACAAATTGCAAAAATAGTTGCTTACCTATTTCATAAATCAAATTACATGATGGTCATTAATGTAGAAGAGATGAGATGAAAGTGTTATAACAACAATAAACAAATAACAAATAAATAACAAATAATGATAATAATAAACGATTAGAAGAGTGAACATAAAATGCGATTGACATGACTGACATAGACTGACATGACTGACATGACGCAAAATTCTATAAAACATCAAAGTGCATTATTTTATTATTATTACTAAAAATTACTAAAAATGTATATGAACTCCAATCGGAGTTTGTTATATTTTTGATCAGGATCAAATTTGGAATCGATTTAAACATATTTATCCATCTATCTATCTATCTGTCTGTCTGCCCGGCATTTGCCTCTATATCATTTAGCAGAAATATTGAAAATTCTTAGATAGCAGATTATTAATGAAAATGGCTAAAATCGGTTAAAGGACACGGAGCCTACACAAAGCATACTGAACATTTTTATATTTTTTAAAACAAAATTTTCTGATTATCTAATTTTCTTACTTTATAAACGCAAATGCCAAAATATAGAAATATACAATTTTATATAAATATTAAGGCCATGCCACGCCTACATATTAAAATTTACACATTTTTTTTATTATTTCCTATTATTTTTACTATTTTTTATCATTTCTCTATGTTACTTAAAAACTGTAGCTATCTCTGTATCGTAATATCGTAGCGATACGGCTACGGATACGGTCTTCGTTTGGTTTTACAAGATTTAACCCTTAGCCGAATATAATTTTTTGACTTGTTCTTTCTGGACTCTATTTATTATTATACATATTTAATTATTGTCATTATTATTGTTATTATTTTTATTATTATTCATTATTTATGCATTAGCTTTCATTTGATAACAAACGACATAACAAATACAATAAATTTTATAACAATATAAATTATGGCTGGATCATTGTTTCCCATATGCTATTATATATATAATAATAATAATAATAATAATAATAATAATAATAAAATATAACAAAAATAATTCAACGTATTATATGCGATCTAAATCGATTTTAAATATTATGCAATAATTTGTTTGGTATAATAAAAATATCAAGAGAAATAAATGATAAATTAAGAGAATGAAAATGTTATAATTTTGAAATTTTTATTTGGAAAAATTTATTTATTACAAAGGAGGGATACGAATTTATGGACCAAACGTTATATATTTATTATGTATATCGAATAATATAATTCGGAATTTTCGATTTTCATTACAATATATTACAATTTGTAAAAAATTTTTCATAGATAAATTTTGTTAAATTTTTTTTTATTCGTTAAAGAAAAATGCATTAAATGAGGATGGATCGTAAAAATCAATCAATTCCAACCGTTTTCACAAGACTTTGTCTTTGGACGAAAATATGTATTTGTACCAAATTTCAGCAAAATATCTTAAAAAATCTCATCTGTAGCTTAGTAACAAATATACATGGACAAACATCAGGCGGTTGGATAGACGGATGATTGGAGGGATGGATGGATGGATGGATGGACGAATGAATGGACGGTCGGATGGATGGGCGGATGGATGGACAGATGGACGGATGGACGAACGTATGGATGGATGGATGGATGGATGAATTAATGGATGAATAGAGAAATGAATGGATGAGTAGATGAATGGATGGATAGTCGAATGGATGGTCGGATGGATGGACGGTTGGATGGATGACAAATGAATGGAGGGATGAATGGATGGTCGAACGGATGGGCTGTCGGATGGATGGATGAACAGATGAATGGAGGGATGAGTGGATGGATTGACGGATGGATCGTCGGATGGATGGACGGATGAATGAATGGATGGATGAATGCTCGGATGGATGGACGGATGGATGGATGAAGAAATGAATGGATGAATAGAATAATAGGTGAATGGACTGATGAATGGATGAATGACGGATCCTCCGCATGGATGAATAGATGAATGGATGGATGGTCAGATGGATGGTCGTATGGAAGGGCGGACGGATGGACGGATAGATGGACGGATGGATGGAATGAATGGATGGTCGAATGGATGGACAGATGAATGGAGGGATGAATGGATGGATTGACGGATGGATCGTCGGATGGATGGACGGATGGATGGAATGAATGGATATATGTTGTTTTTCATTAAGTATGATTCTAAATAATATAGTCGATTCAAAAAATGATTTTATTATGAAGGAATATACAGAATGAATTATAAGGCGCAAGACAATAGAAAATTTCATTCCGCCATAGAATGGAATGAAATAAAATTATATAAATTACTAAGCAGAAGGATCAATATATTTTTTCTTCTTCCATTTTATTATTGTTATTGTTTTTACACTAGTTAGTTAGTTATTTAGTTAGATGGTTGATATTGTTATTTATTTTCATCATTTGATACTTTAATTTTCCATTATTCCCCTTGTTCCCAGTTTTTTTGCATCTTTTTTTTTCTTACAAACGCTTTTTCTTTTGTATGCAAATACTGCAACACTCAACAAAATACCATACAATTATATATGTGTAAGTATGTATGCTTCTATGTATGTTTGTGTGTGTGTGTGTGTGTGTGTGTGTGTCTGTGTGTGTGTGTCTGTGTGTTTATATTATTATTTTTCTATTATAAATGTGATTTATCATTGATTACAGCAAGAAGCTAACATTAACAATCTCAATCCCCCAATCACAATAATAATAATAATAATAATAATAATAATAATAATAATAATAATAATAATACCAACAAGCACAATAACAGCAACAATAACAAAAAATGAACATTGCCAACAATATGAACAACAATGATAATGGCAGTTTTTTTTCTCTTGTTTTCCCTTTTCGAAATATCTTTTCAATGGACAACAAATGTTCATCACCTAATAGGAATTTTTTTTATTGTTGTTGTTGTTATTGTTGTTATTGTTGTTTGCCACTATAAGCAAATAATATCGTATGATATTAAAATTATTTTCTTATTTATTTATGCATTTCTCATATTTTGCTTTTTATTTTTCTGCTTAACTCGTTGTTCATTGTTTATTGTCTCTTGCATTTTTTTTTAGTGTTATGCTTTTTATTGCTGTTGGTTGTTTGTTACAGTTCTCCTCCAATTGGTTAAGACCTCTCGCTAATCATGGATTATTACATTTTGCTGTGCCAGCGTTAAATTCTATTCTCAATAGTCTTCTTCTTCCATCACATCTTCTTTAACTTTTATTTGATTGTCCTTTTCTTCCTTATTGAACTTTATTTTAGAAATTCTTTCAAAGACTTGAGCGAATTTTTCATCTTAGTATTTTTTAATGCTATTATTATTATTATTATTGTTGTTTTTGTTGTTTTTTTTTTGTATTCTATATTATTCATTCTCCGACAAACGGTACAACAAATGATCGATGATCTATGAAATTATTTATTTATATTAAAAATGAAAAATGAAAAAAAAAAAATAAAACTATTGAAGCAGAGTAAAGCCCTCTTACAAATACCTTGCATATCAAATATCTATAAACTTTTAATATGATTTAAAAAAAATCGGGAATTTATAAAAGATTTTTTTTCAAAAATGGAAAAATTTTACCAAAAAAAAAAAATATAAGAAAAAATGAAAAGAGAAAAAACTTAACAATTTCTTTTTTTATCGATTTGTACAAATTTTGTAAAAAAAATTAATTATTCGATTGTCTATTTGAGAATTCATTAAAAAATTATAACATTTAAGATTTTATTGTACAGAGTTATCAGACGAGTTTTTCTATATTTCAATATCGATTCTTGATACCAACGAAAATGTTTTTAAAAATTTTTAACCAAGTATCTAATTTCATTGATAATTCGTGAATTTTAGAAATAACAATATTTTTAAACGAAAATTTTACTAAAGTATCGATTTTTTTTTAATATCGTGCAATGTAAATTAAGAAGATTTTAGTGCCCATTTTCAATATCATGCCAAATTTGAGATTAAAGAAAAAGAATGATATGACAGATAGACAGGCAGAAGGACAAATGGACAGACAGATAGACATTAAATAGATATTTAAGTTGTTTCAGTATTTGATGCTAATCAAAAATATATCTACACTTTCTAAAATTTTACGATGCTTCTTCTTATTCTTCTTTTTGATGTATTACAAACCTAATGACAAAATGAATAAACTATCAAAACCTCTGGACGATGGCTATAAAATGTATAAAAAATGATATTACATGTTTTTTTTTTTTTTACTTTGTTTATTTATTTTGTATTTTTTGCAATTATTGAGATATGTATGCTATACAAACACAGATACAGCAACACACACACACACACACACACACAGAGAGAGAGACAAACACACTAAAATATGTTAAAAATAACATAAAACAAACATATAAAATAAAAATGTTAAAAAAAGGAGCAACAAAAATGTGAAAGAAATGACTGAAGTAAACGCATTCAATAAAACGCATTGCTTTGTACGATATTACAATAAATTGCACTAAATATATATATATATATATATATATTGTTCCATGTTATTATACAATTGCATTGCAATTATAACGTGTACGTAGCAATGCGGCATACAATGAATAGCGGTTATTTATTGCACTTAACAAGTAAAAACTAAACACTAAAAACTAAAAATTCCGAAGAAAAAAACACACACAAAAAAAAAAAAAATTGTTATTATTATTATTGTTGTTACTGTTGTTTTTGAAATTTTTATTATTAAGTGTAGGCTTTGAATTTTTTTCATCTTAAATTTTTTTTTTCTTTTTTCTTTTTTTTAAAATTTTTGGTTGATTTTCTGGGCCAACTTCGATTTTGCTTAACTAATCATTTGCACAATTTTTTTTTTAAGTTAAAAATTTTTTCATTTGTTTTCTTTTTGTTTCTAGCGTTTCATAGCACGTGAGTGCTATGAAATAAGTGAATAAAAACCAAAAAAAAAAAAAAAAAAAAAAAAACAAAAAGCAATTATGGTTGACTTTATAAGCACACTCCACTTACGAAAGCCTCAATTAAGAAATTAAAATTAAGAAAAAAAAAAAGAAAATCTTTAAAATCATCAAATGGAAATAAATGAGTTAATAATTTTGTAAATAATTTAAAAACTTTCCAAGCTAATGAAAGAGGATGGATAAATTTTTCAGAATAGTAAATTAATGGGGATCAATTGGATACGTTTTGATGCAAATTTTTTTCACACATAGAAAATATTTCGAAACAATTAAAGGGCCTTTTATGAGAATTGTCATCATTCATACGATTGTGCAAAACCGTTCTGCATTGTTTAGGGGTGTAGAGTCTAAAAAATTATATATGTCTATTAAATTTTATGCCCATATTTCTTAATCAATTTAATATGCTACTTAAATGAGGAAAAAACTACAGATTTTATTCATTGGAGGAGGAGGGGGGGGGGGGGGGTGGGACACTCTAGAATATACTTCTTATGCGATTACATTTTATAAAAAGTGATTCCATTAATAATCGCTATTTTTTTTTTCATATCGCACTTGCCTGCGTTTTCTTTTCAAGCGTCTAGGAATTCGCATGATTTTTATTACAAGATAAGATAAAGATATTTCAATTCTTCTATAATTCGTTATTTATATAAGATTTGACATTTTCCATTATATTTGCACTTATTTTTTTTTTGGGACCACATTTTTGCGGACCTTTATAATCAAAATATCGGCAAATTAATTTTAAACTTTTTCAAACTGTACCTGCTTTATATTTGGAGTGTTTTGATTATTTTTGATTAGCAGTTAAATGGAAGGAATAAAAATAATTATAAGGGCTGCATGAGTCACATATTCTAGATAAGGCCTTTTAAAATTATTATAACTGTAATAAACACTGCGTAGCTTAACTTCCCCCAAATACCTTTGAAATATGGATTTTTTTTTTTTAAGTGCAATTATTGGAACTAAAAAATTTAAGAGTTTTTCCTATAAATAGAAAGATCAATGATTAATAAACTTTTTTTATATACTGAACTGATCTATTTATATTGAAGAAAATCAATATCATTTCTTGACTAAAGCAATTCATAAAACTCTATCAAATCTAATCTTTGTGAAAATTTTACAATATCATCCGAATTTAATACATACAAAACATTTTACAGAATAGTTCAATGGAAATAATTTCCACGCACACCATTTTTTTTGTTTTTTTTTTTTACAAATTTATCTGGAATAAATTGACAATATTAAGAATAGTTGCAATTTATTTAGAGGAAAAATTTTCAAGAATATTTTCTTGGGTATATATTTCACATTCAAAATTTCAATTTCTTTAAAATTGAATTCAAATGTGAGATGAAATGACTTTCTTATAAACTCTCTACTAAAAAGAAGCAAAGAAACAATTTAAAATGCATATAAAAATAATAACGCATGCCATTTTTTTTAATATCGAATGATCGAATAACTTTAGTTGATCAATGGTCACTTTAAATTCACAATCTTTAGATATGCGATTTATAATGAAATTTTTAAATTTAGTTATAAACAAGTAAAAAAAATTATATTTGGCTGTAGTCAAATCTTGAGTACCCACCACCCGGATATTATTTTAATATTTGATGATAAAGTGTAACAAAATATTTATAATTATCCGTTAAAGTTTCGTAGAAACCCCTTAGGAAACTGCAGTCTAATTTGATGTTGTGTAATCTCTAGTGGGCGTAACCGATTTCAATCATTTTCATTTTTGGACAATTATTGTGTGACAAAGATTTCTAAATACATGTAAAATTTAAATATCTAAATATTTGTTGTACTTTTTGGAGTAATAAGTAAAAAACTTGATACTTTAATTTAAAACGTATTACTATAATTTAATATATATAGTTTAGTGTAGGCGTAACCGATTTGTATGATATTTGGATAAGCATAGTAGAACAATGGCCTTAATATTTTTGTAAAATTTCAGCTCTCAAACTGTTGTAATTTTTGAGTTACAAACCTAAAACTATAAATTTTTGTTTAAAAAACTTAGATGCTCTCAACATTTCTTGCATTATGGGTAGATCTTTTAAATGATATTACCTATTTTCAATAGCAATCTGCCTGTAAGAACTTTCAATATTTTTGCCCAAGTTAAAGTTGATATCTCTAATTTTACAATCAGAAAAATACCAATAACACAGAGAATGACAAACAATCAAACGGACAGATAGGAAGACAGACAGACAGGCAGACAGACAGACAGACAGATATGTTTAAATCTATTCAGAATTTGATGCAGTTCAAGAATACGTACATATTTTTTAGGATCTTCAATAATTCATTTTGGGCATTGCAAATATTATGACAAAATAAATATATCCCTTAATTTCTGTATAATGGAAAGCAATCGGGCATTGTCTTATTATTAAACATTTTCATTTTATCAGTTAGTCATGTTAAATAATAAATATAAAACATATCTTTTGTAAAATTATCAGCCTAAAATGTAGGGGGATATATATATAAATAAATAAAAGCAAAGCAAAGTAAAGCAAAGTAAAACAAATGGCATGAACAATGGCATATTGTTTAAGTTAAGGAAAGATTTGTTTATTTTCCACTTTTTAATATTTGCCATCCACAAGCAAAATGTCCCCTCAACATATCCCTTAACACGTATTGTAATGAAAAAGATTATATAATTGAAATTGGAATAAATTTTATAATTGAATTTCATTCTTTATGTAATTCAATGGCATTAGATCACATAAGATTCACATGGAACGAGGCATATTATATATAAGTAATGATTCAATTGTAGAGTTTAGAATTTAAGATCAGCTATTATCATATTTCAGCATAAAGTTTCGAATTCTGAAGTTAAATAAAGTACAGTCATGGCATACGTGCCATTTCTGACATGCCACACAACTGATATTTTTTTTTCAATATTATTAGAAATTATAATTAAAAACTTTAACTTATATAATCGTTCAAGCATATTTATGCAAAATATTAATGGAAAACACGAAACAAGTAAGAATGTTATAGACGGATAAATGCAAACTTTTCAACGTCTTAAAACATTTGGCTTAAATGAATAAGCGAGTAGACATAAACATAGGCGAGTAGATAAACAGGCGAGTAAACGAACAGGCGAGTAGATAAACAAGCGTGTAAATGGACATGCAAATTGACGAATAGGCGAGTAAACGAATAGGTGAACAGTAGAGGAGATGAGCTGGCGAGTAGATGAACAAGCGAGTATACGAACAGGCGAGTAAACGAATAGACGAACATCCGAGTAGACTAACAGGCGAGTAGATGTAATAGCGAGTAGATGAACAGGCGTGTAAATGAACGAGCGATTAGACGGACGGGCGAATAAACGAATAGGCGCATAAAAGAATAGGCAACTAGATGAATAGGCGAGTAAATGAACAGGCGACTCGACGAATAGGCGTGTAGATAAACAGGCGCATAGACAAATAGGCGAGTAGATAAACAAGCAAGTAAATTAGCATGCAAATTGACGAGTAGGCGAGTAAACGAACAGTCGAACAGTCGAACAGTCGAGTAGATGAGCAGGCGAGTAAACGAATAGACGAAAAGGCGAGTAAATGAACAACCGAGTAGACGAATAGACGAGTAGATGAACAAGCGATTAGACGAACGAGCGAATAGACGAGTAAATAAGCAGACGTGTAGACAAATAGGCGAGTAAAGGAGCAAACACAAACAATTCAAATTAAATCGATTAAATAAGTAATTCTAAATCGATTGAAATAAAAAAAAAGCAGGTATCTATATCCAAATACTTCTGTACCTTACAAACATTCATCATACCTTAACAAACCGCAAGTAGTGTAGAGTATAAAAAATGAAAATCGTAATAATACTAGAAATATATGTATATCTATAAATTCCATTAAAATCAATCACTTTCCACATACATACAAACAAATTGTGTGCCTATTCTTCAACATAATAAACTTATTTTTCAAATAATTTTATTCTAGGTACGTAAATAGTAGAATATGCTTAAATGCATGTTTAGAATAAATTATTAACCATGATGGATAATAAAATTCGAATTATTTAAGTACACCGTTTCATTAATTATGTTAAATTTCATTTTTCGATTTCTTCATTACATTTCTCAATTATCATTTTAAATAAATATTATTATTATTATTCTTATTAGTATTCTAAAGATTGTTTAAATCAATGCGAATAGAAATAAATTTTTCTTTGCCATTCTCATTATTTAGAGATGATGATAGCACTTATAGTTATGCAAAATTATACAATTGATATATTTATATATATATTTTATATAACATACATACATTGAAACTTTAAATTTCAGTTAAAGAAATTGATTTAACGGCGAATTGTTTTACATTTTTATACCTATCACCCAAAATATGGTGAATATACTTATTTTATCATTATGTTTGTAGAGCCTAAAAGGAAGTATTGAAGATCTTCCAAATTATATATATTTTTAATCAGCATGCAATTCTAAATTGATTTAGATATGTCTGTCCATCTGTCCGGGTGTTCATTGGTCCGTATGTCCATTTGTCCGTGTGTCCATCTGTTTATTTGCCTGTGTGTCCATATGTCCTGTGTGCCAATCTGTCCGGATGTCCATCTGTCCTTGTGTCCACCTGTGTAGGTCTCCATCTGTCCGCGTCTCCAACTGTTTGAGTGTCCATCTGTCCGGGTGTTCATTGATCCGCATATCCATCTGTCCGTATATCCATCTGTCGATTTGTCCGTGTGTCAATCTGTTTATTTGCCCGTGTGTCCATCTATCTGTGTGCCAATCTGTCCGTGGATCCATCTATCCATGTGTCCATCTAAACGGCTGTCCATCTGTCCGTGAGTCCATCTGTCCGAGTGTCCATTTGTCTGTATGTCCATCTGTCCGGGGGTCTATGTATCCATTTGTTCGCGTTTCCATCTGTCCGGGTGTCCAGATGTCCGTGTGTCCATTTGTCCGTGTGTCCACGTGTCCGGGTATCCATCTATCCGCGTTTAATAAACACTCCACTAGTCGCAAGAACCGACATATCGACTTTAAATTTGGCAAAAACATTGAAAATTCATGCATATTTAATTTGTGTGGAAAATGTGTCAATCGGCCAAAGGACAGGTCGCGCAGTGCAATCTAAACTACGAACATCTCTGTTTTTTTAAATAGAAAATTTTTAATAATTTTTATCAACATTTATCTAGTAAATTTTATTAAATTATGTGCATCAAACAGAAATGGACGCTTAAATGTGCCCTGCATACAAAATACCATAGAAAAAAAAATGAATTTTTAAGTACATAAATCTCTGCAATAGCTCTTTCAATTATGTGAACCAAAACAAAACAAAAAAAGCAAAATATTGATTTTTTTTCCTTTTTCATTAAAAACTCTATAATTAATATTACTGAGATTTGTTTTTCTTCTTCTTTTTCTTCTACCTCCCTATCTATTCGTGTTGACGCAAAATTCTTAATATCTAACATTTTGCTACATCGGTTTTTCTAAGTGTTTACACAACACAGTTATTTATTTATATATATGTGTATGTTTGTGTAATATATATATATATATATATATATATATATATATATATATATATATATGTGTGTGTGTGTGTGTGTATAATGTGTGTACATTATTATCGTATAAATAATTACGTTTATGTGAAAATTAATGCAAGCCCTTAATTATTATGAATTATTTGTTGTTAGTTATTCATTCTTTTGTTTAGCTTAGAAAATGAAAGAATTGTAAAGAAAAGACAAGAAAAAATATACAACAAAAGTTCAAATTTTATATCCAACATCCAGTGATTCGTGGTACATTCATTTAGTCAAACTGTTTGTTACACTGAAAAGTGAAACATCAGAGACTCTTGACCAGCATTAAATTCTGAATCAACTTAGATCTGTATCTGTCCGTTTGTCTGTCCTTCTGTCTTATCTGTATTATTAATATTCTCTTGATACCAAAAAAAAAAAAAAATTGATATCAGTTGGTTATATTTGGAAGTAACAACGCAACTTCTAGCAGTTAGTTTAATATTCAAAATGGGCAAAAAACGATTAGAGGACGCGCCCACAATTCAACAAAAACTGATGATAATGATAAATATTGATACATAATTTGCAAACTACAAAATCTAGAAAGCTGAAATTTTGTACAAGTAGTAAGGCCATTAATGTACAATATCTATTCAAAAATCATGCAAATCGGCCAAAGCCTACGTAAAATTCTTTAATAAAAAATTTTTCATTTTTTTATTTCTATTGACTTTTTCGGTTTGGGAATGAAAAGACTAACTGAAGTTATCTCTGAGTCGTAAACTTATAGTGTTTACATGGTGGGTATTGAAGATTTATTTTCAACCAAATACAGATTCATTTGAATTGTTATTATTGTTATTGTTTATTCACTTTTAATGAAAATGTAAATTTCGCCTTTATTTCATATTATTTTAGTTGTTTGTTTTAGATTTTGATCACACATACATACATATATAAAAAATTATACATGCATGCGCGTGTGTGTGTGTGTGTGTGTGTGTGTGTGTGTTTGTAATAAAAAGAATAATAATAATAATATTAATTATTATTGTTATTGTTGTTGTTGTTGTTTACATTACAAGTACAACTATTTATATATGCACTACAATTTACTTCAATTCATTTTATTTCACTTCATTCCATTTGCGTTGCGTTGAGTTCAATTCAGTTCAGTTCAGTTTAAGTTAATTTTTGATAAAAATTAAAAAAAAAAAAACTAATAAAAGAAAAGCCAAGCAAACAAAATTTAAAAGTGAAAATTGTGTCTTTTCTTTCATAATAATTTTATTTTATTTTAAACTTATAAAGACTCAAAAAAAAAATACACATGCCTTGAAGATTTCATTTCAATCATGACTTTCATATCTCGTGATGATATTATTTCATTACAAAACAAGAACCATACAAGAATTCGTTGTAATTCTTAGAATTTTACACAAAAAAACAAAAACAAAAAGAGAAAATTATTTACAGGCCAAAAGGCAAACAAAAGAGAACACATTGCTAGTTTGATAGAATTTAGTTGTTACAAAATCAATAAAACTAAACATATGTGGCACACCTCAGCACTTTAAATGTTATTAAATTAGATATCATCATTATCATAATCATTATGATTAATATCATTAAAAAGAAATATCGAAAAAAAAAAGAAGTCAACGAATAAGAAAAGGAAACAAGGAAAAATGAGCGTAGAGTATGAATAAATCTTCCATAAACAATAATACAAATTGCGTTATTTTTGTTAATTAACGTAAAGCGAAATCAAGGACTTTCAAAAGTACAAGACCCACAATCACACAACAGGTAACAAATGTAACAATTTAAATACTAGATTTAAAATTCTTTATGTTTATATACAAATTTCATGTATATTTAACTATTTAAACATGTATATGCAACTTAGTATCAACAATCGATTATTACTAAACAGTTATGCAACATATGAATACATGAAAATGTTCAACATTATAAATTAGAAGAAACATTTATGTTGCTTTTTTATAAAGTAACTAAATTGCCCAACTCGTTTATAAACATGAAATTTTGTTTATAAAGAAATTTTGTTTATAAACAAAATATTTCTTTATAAATATGATAAATAATAAATTGTAGTAATTGCGAGCAGCAATTTAAGTCTAAGAAGCAACCCTGACTCAGTTGCTATTACATTCGCTATCTTAACTTATTATGGGTCTTATAGTTTTGAAAGTGTTTGTAATAAAAGCTATAAAAACAAAAAATACAAGTAACTACAAAATCAAATCAAATCCAATCAAATCAAATGCATATAAAAATGAAAGTTTATATAAAAACTTTTTTGATCAAAGAACCGAAATAAAAAAAAGAAATATAATAATCAAAACAACTGAGTTGAGTTTGTCTGTGCTATGGTTTTTTTTGCTTCAATTTAATTTACTTAGCTCTACACATCGGATATTGAGGTATACGACACACCCAAAACAATTTGAATGGGCTTTTAAAAAAATCAACTAAATTTTTACATTATTTGGTGTTGGTGTTGTTGTTGCTGTTACCTTTTGGTTTTCGTCTTTTTCTTCTATTTATCCAGTTAGTTAAGTATAATGAAATAGCAGCAGCAGCAGCAACAATAACAATAATAACAACAAAAAGAACGTAGAAAATACAAAGAATAAAAATACTAAAATGAACTTAGATTGAGTGATTAATAAGTGATGGTGAGAATGGATGGGATGGATTGGATGGTGAAGTTGGGGCGAGAGGCAGACAAAAAAAAGTATCTTAAATAAAAAAATAAAAATAATTGTTACAAATAAGTTTATTGCTTTTAATGTCGCTGTCACTGCCACTGCCACTGCCGCTGTCGCTGTCACTGTCACTGTCGCTGTCACTGCCACTGTCACTGCTGCTCTGTAATAATGGCGATTTTAATTGTTGTTATTATTATTATTATTGTTGTTGTTATTAATATTATTAACTGAATCGTTTTATTTTCTTGTTTATTTCTGTATTTTTTCACGTTTTTCTATCAATTTTTTTTTCAATATTTTTTTTCTGGTTACATTTTTATTTTGCTTTTTAGTTTAATGCCTTCTTACTATTATGTTTCGTTTCGTTTTCTTTAGTATAGTTATGTGAGTCTGTGTGTTTTTTTATTTGTTTTTGGTTTACCGCTTTTTTTTGTTTTTCTATAAATATGCAAAAAAAAAGGGTAAAAACAAAACAAATTAATATAACGTGTTTTTCTTTTATCGTTATTGTTGTTATTGTTTTTGTCTATTTTTTTGTTTTGTGTTTTTGTTGCTTTGTTGTGTTGTTTTTGCTTTGGTCGTTTTATTTGTGCTGATTATTATTTTTGTTGTCTTTTTTTTTGAAGTTAAGTTTAGTTTTATTAAAAAGGTTTCTTTTATGGCCACAACAACAACAATAACAATAATATTATTATTATTATTATTATTATTATTATTATTATTATTATTATTATTATGATTGATTGTTGTTATTGTTGTTGTTATTATTATTTATATTATTATTAGGAATATAATTTTCTTTTAAGCATCAATTAAAATAACAATTTTCTTTATCATTTTTCATGTTTTATATTTTGGCTTTTTTTCTTTGTTTTTTTTTTTTAATCTTTTAATTTTTTTCTATTTTAATTCAATTATTTCTATTTTCATTTATTTATCTTTATCTTTTTTCTTTCTGTTTATTATGCTTTTCACTACATTTCATTTTATACTTTTTTCACTTTGTACTCAAAATTTTCGTTTTTCGCGTTTTTCACTTTTTTTTTGGATAAATCCTTTTTTGTCCAAAGAAAAATAAAGCAAAAATTTCTACTAAGTATTTTTCTGCAACTTAATATACAAATTTTTTTGCCAATATTTATCTGTTGAATCAAATGACAGTAAAAAAAATTTACAACAAAAACGGCAAATGATGGAAAAAAAATTAAACAAATAAATGAAGAAACACACAAATCATGTTAAATACAAAAATAATAAAGGAAAAATAACAATTTTATGATTAATACATGAAAATTTTGTTACGATGGCCAAACAGCTTTCAATAAAAACAAAAAACGAAAAAAAAAAAGAAAAAAAGAAACCTGGAATAAAACACGAAACGAAACACAACTAAAATGTTTCACTCACAATTTGCAACTACTAACGGAATGTCTAAATACCGATCATTTCATTGCATTGCGTTTCTTCTTTTTTTTCCTCCTTTTTTTGTCTTCTTTAACATTATATTACACAAAACATCGTATCAAAGAAGAGTAAAGCAGAGCAAAGTGAAGCGAAGCAGAGAATTTTCAATTCATCTGATTGCTATTAGAGAATTTTCTTAACAGAAAAGACTCTCTAAAAAATATTTTATTAGCAACTCTGCTTTCCTAATCTCTTCTCTCTCTGTTTCTTTCTAAGAGTTCTACAAAAATGAAACATATGAAAATTTTTTTTTGAGAGCAATTATGAAATAGTGAGATAATTTTTAAGTTGACGAGCAAGAAAAATCTTATTTAGCAGGTTGACTTGTATCTCTTTGTGACAATGTCTCTGCCTCTGTTGACGCCATTTATTCAGTGAGTCTGTGATTTAAATATCGTACATTTACGATGTAGAAATTTGATATGAATTATAAAACAATTGCATAGGGTTCGAAAGAGAGGGAGAGAGTGAGAATGAGAAATAGAAAGAGAAGGAGAAACTGAAAATTTATGAATAAAGAAATTTTAAATCAGAGAGTCTCTAACATAACAAAATGTTTACATTTTATTTCATAATTTACTTTTCTTAAGAATGATTTTTACAGCAAAAATATTTTATTGTGTTTAAAATTTCTTGCAGTATTATATGTAAATATATGTAGAAAATTATTGTACAATATTCAAAAGTGAATATAATGAAAACAATGTAAATGAAAATATTTTATTTTAACAATTTCCTTTTTCCATTGGAAACCTTACGGCGTCTCTTGAAACATTAAAGAAAGAAAACCAAGAAAAAAATGAGCGAAGCTAAAAAATTTGCAAAAATTTTTATTTTCATTAGATTTTTTTTTGTTTTTTTTGTTTTATATACAAAAAAAATTAATAATAAATTAATAATTAGTGTGCGATTCCTTTGTGATTTTTAAATTTGTATCAATTGAAAATAAAATGTGCAATATTTTCTTATTATTACATAAGTTTTTACAAATGTAAGTTGAACTTCTAATCTTCTAAAATTAATTCTTTTAATTTTAATACTTATGAAATTTTACTTCCATTAATTATGAAATAAGCATTTTTATGTATTACAATAAAAGTGTAACATGAATCCAGTATAAAAAATCTGAACCCTAAAAGGATAACAACAGCATCGAAAATATTTTCTGAGTATTTGCTTTTGTAATACATCTAAATATCGATTATGTCAAAATAATATAAACCTTTTAGTATCAATTGCCTATATTACTGTAATTATAATTATAATTATTGTAACATTTTTAGTCTGATCTTTGGTTAACTGATTGTTTCTGATATTAATCCACTTTTAAAATAAAAGATTTATTTTTATCTAATTGTGAAAAAGCTTCATCTATATTAGATATCAGATATTGGATAACCCTTAAAAATGTTTACCTTCTATAATTAATTAGTAATTTATTTCTTTTCACTTAAACTTCAAAAAATATTTTTTCGTACAATCCGAACATTCTTTTCTTTTTTTTCTTTCAATTATGCCATTCAAATCTAAAATTTTACAAATAATACCTAGAAATCTTTCATTTGTTTCGATATTCAAAAAATCTTGAGTGATTTTTCTTTATATTTTAATAAACGAAATTTTCGGAATAATCTCTGAGAAATCTAGACGGGAATTATAATCGTTATTATGGAGTTTAGTGCTTAAGTTTAGGTCTAATTATTTTCTTAATTTTTTTAATTTTTGATGCAAAATATAATAAATTTGCTCAAATATATGTAAGATCCAAAAGAATTTTAGAATAGGCTTAACATTTTCAATTGTTCGGCTCTTTTTCTATTATCCCTAGAAGTATTTTTCTTTGATTCGCAACATTGTTATCAATTTTTGCCGGCATTTTCATGAAATTTGTGCAACAATATTTTATTAAAAAATCTGGCATATAACATCTATAGCAGAAATTTAGATCCTTACGAATCATATTTTAGATGTCTCTCTTTAAATATTTTCTAAATGAAATCAATACAAAGCAAATTTTAATGTATAAAATATTTAATGAAAGTTTAAATTAAATCAATTTATAATTTTTAAGTTTGCTTTGGCCTTTCAAGGAATTTCTGCTTTGTGATTTTAAGTTTTCATTGTCTTGACATGTTAATCAACTTTTTAAATATTAAATGTTACCTTCAAGAGTCCATAACTGAACGATTTTAGTTATTTTTCCATGAAACTTTTACTTTGTTTATTTGAAATACTTTTTTTTATTTTTTTTATTTTTATGATTTTATTTTATTTTATTTATTATTTATATTTTTATTTTATTTTCTGTTTAAGTAGTTTTGACTACTGTCTTTTCTTTTTCTGCCACCATATAAGTGATGAAAAAAATGTAAAATGTAAAAATGTAAAAATGTGAAAATGTGAAAAGAAGAAACCATGAATATAAAAGATTGAAGTAATTCCAAGAATTGAAACTAGTTTGCTATTGATTGTACTCTTTTGGTTTTTTGTTGGCGTTCACCAAAAGCTTACGCTTCTATTAATATCATTTAATATTATTGAAGTGGTTAGGGGGCAATAACAGACAATACCAACAATTCGTCTAGTGATAATGATGTGGAAGTGTGGAAGAACATTCATTCAATTTTTATTATCGAATATAAGAAATCGTTGAAGGCAAAACTTCAATCATTTCAATATCTGTCAATACTAAAATTCGTTTTAATATGAATTGTAGCCAATAGATAATCTAAATATCTAAATAATATGAATTATGCAAATGGATTTATATTGAAAAATATTTGCAAGCTTGCCACAAATTTTGACTATAAACTATACAAAATTTCTTATTTTATGGCAAACTTAAGATGCTACATTTTAGGTTTTATTTTACTTGAAGACATTAAGGCATTTTTATGTAAATTTTTGCTAAGGTAAAATGTTAATATTAATTTGAAAATGAATGAATGAATGAATGAATGAAATATTTAAAGAAATATGTAAAGAAATCTTATCTAAAAGCTATAACATTGTAAGATGTTTCCCTGAACACTTTACGGCGTTACTTTATTTGATAGAGAATTCATTTTTTATCATTAAAATTGTAGGTTTCCTTAGAAGTTGATCTTTCCATATACAAAGTATGGCCTGCAATTTTTAGAGTCATCGTGTCACATCTTTATTATTTAAAAATAATTCAACTGCGTTTTTTATTTTAATAAAAAACGAAAAAATCCTCCCGATGGATTCCATTCATTACATTTCATATGATTCTTGTACTTTTCAATAAGCACTATCTAATTTAATAAGAATATAAAGCTGTAGATGTAAAATTTTCAGATCGATCCTCGTTTACACGAAAGTTTACTCCTAAGAGTTAACCTGCACTTACCATTATCAAGGCTTAATGATCCTTTACCATACATTAAATATAATTTATGCGTAGATCCCCGAAATTACAATACTTTCAACGTTTAGCCTAAATTTTCTATAGATCTACAACTTTAATATTTATATGAAACTTCAGCTTTTTATTTTCTGCAATTTGTGAGTAATAAACAAAAATTCACCAGGCTCTGCTCTAAACAATCGGGGCGTTTTCAATTTCCGTAGGACTGTGAGCGTGTCTTTTCTTCAATTGCACCCATTTTTAATATCAAACTGAATGCAAAAACTTTCAATGCTCCTGCCAAATTTGAGTGGATTATTTTTGATTTTTACGACCAAAACGATGTCACCGCTCTTGTTACTGTTGTGACATGTCGTATCGCTATTCGTTTGCCGACATTAGATTAAATACTAATAATGCTCAATTGTTAACTAAGTTCAGTTTAATTTAGTTTAGTTTAATTTCCGTTGAATTAAGTATTTCCGTTTTATATCCACCACTCGCTGCTTGAAGGTATAATCAATTTACCATTATGTTTGCAACACCTAAAAGGAAGTGTCGCAGACTCTTCAAAAGTCTATAAATATTCTTGATCAGCATCAAATTTAGAATAGATTTAGGTATGTCTGTCCATCTGTCTGTCTCTTCGTGTAGGGTAATGATTCTTCGGCTCGCAAAGAAATAGATATTGAGCTTAAATTTGGCAAGAACATTTAAAGTTCTTGCAGGCAGGTTAATATTAAAAATGGATGAAATTGGTCCAAGAACACGTCCACAGTGTAAGGTGAACTGAGAACACTCATTACTCATTTAGGTTTTTTACTTTACTTTATAACACATTTACTCGCAAACAGCAGTATCTATTCAAAAATCATGCAAATGGGCTATGCCTACGTGAAATTATGTAATATCAAATTTTTCACTTTTTTTTTTCCTATTTCCGTTTTCAATTTTACTTTGTACTCCTAAAACAACTGAAACAGGTTCTGAATCGTCCGTCATATCTTGTTAACTAGACGGTGGGTATCTAATATTTGGCCCTAGCCAAATATAATTTTCTTACTTTATTTTCATTTTTCTTCTTTTTTTTGTTCTCTTTTTTATTTTATTTTATTATTTCCTTTTGTTGATTTTGCATTTACCCGTTTATTTGTAATATGTTTTTGTTTTTGCTTTTGTTTTTTTTTTTTTGTATTTGTTTGTTTGTTAGTATTCACCAGATTAGTTTGAGTTGGTCGATAATGGCTTGGACTTGAATTGACTTAACTTCCTTCCACTTGACTGGTTAAGCAACAATTTTATTTCATTCAATGTCAACATATTGGATGCTGCATGTTTGTATTTGTTATTATTATATGGAACAAAAAAAAGGGCCAATGTACACACATACACACACACACACACACACAAAATAATAATGATAATAATAATGGCAACAACAACAACGATTTTAATATATTTTTTGTTGATTCTACCTAAACTCCAAGTCCGACTCCGTCAGCCATCAGCCGTCAGCCATCATCTTTTTGTGGTTGTTCTTATTGTATTCCCTTTAATTTAACTTAAACTTAAATACAAATACAAAATAAACAAAAAAACAGCTTGAGCTTGATAGGTTTTCATATTTTATTATAACTAATCGAATTGCGGCATATTTTTTTTTTTTGATTACTTTTAATTGAGCCTCTTTCTTTTCTTGTACATTTCCTTCTCCATAATTCTAAATATAAAAAAATATTATTATTAGTTTATATCTTAATATCTCTTCATTTTCCTTTTTTTTACGTTTAAATTTTTTTATTTTTATTTTTAGGCTTTTAACGTTTTTTTCTTTTCTGGTTTCTCTTTTTTTTTTTTAATTATTTTTATATAAAATTTTTAAAAATTCTCATAGTCCATATGTAAGTTATACAAAGTATTTAAAGCCTAGAAAAGCAACTTAAAACTTAATAGTTGTTGGGAGAGGACTTGTAAATACCCTACATCATTTGGTTTGAGATTATTAAAGTCGCATAAGAGAATTACAAAACAATAAAGTTGAAAAAAATAAGATGAATAAAGTTTGAAAACAAATGCTAATTTTCCAAATTATATAAAAAGAGGGTTCAAAAAATGGACCCATCTAGATCAAATTTGTTATTTTTCATGCTAAAATAAAAGGCAAGGCCTACTTCATTCGAAGAGCTTTTGATAACAAATTTTTAAGAATAAGTACCATTCCAAATGCCGAACGGACATACGGAGAGACGGCCAGACATCCGGACAAGCTTAAATCAAATCAGAAACTTGTTCGAAAGCGATTGGCATAATTAAAAATGGATCTATTGTAACTTCTTTTGGATGTTACACATCTTCGCACACACTTTTAATATCTTGTACCTTATAAAGTTTAGGTTATAAAAAATTATGTGAATGAAGTGAAAAATTAAAAATTATAATAAATGAAATATTAAAAAAATATTTAATGATTATACATTTTATATTGTAAAGATTGCCTAGAAAACAATAATCATCAAAGGAAGGAAACAAATAATAATAATAAAATCAAAACTTATATATATATATATATATATATATAATATAAGAATAAGAAAATTAGAATTGAAAACTGAATGCACCTTGATAGTTAAAAAACTTTGATGAGTCACTAATGAAACTATTAGCAGGAAAAATGACCTTGTAAGTTCATCGGAACGTACCTCAAGTACGTGAATCACACAATTTTTGCTTTTTTTGGTTTCTTTTTTTTTTGTTTTTGTTTTTGTTTTGTTTTTTTATGTATATTACAATCGCATCGAAAAATTATAGACTTACACTTGTCAATAAATACTGAAATATTTATGGTTAAAAAAAAATGTAAGAAAAAATCATGGAATCCATTTAAAGAGTAATTGCTAATATCGAATTGTAAATATTTATCCAAATATTTTGTTAGATTTACTAAATATTGAATCTTGAAACTTCAGATGATTAGTCTACGTCTTGACAATTTTGGTATTAAAGCATTTCAAATATCTCAAGTATCGATGTTATCAGGCATCAAACTAAACTATGCATTGCATTTTATTAAATAGGCTACGCTTAATTAAATGTAAATATTTGTTCCTCTTAATTTAGGAAAGTCTTTATCCAGCTACTCTGGGGAAATCACAGTCCGCTTATCAAATGTATTCAATTTGAATTATCTTTTTATAGATCAAATAAAATTGTCAGTAAATTTTGATGTAAACCATATATTTCATTGTGTTTTGATATTAAAAAAGAATGTGGTATCATTTATAGGTCCCCGCCCGTATAACGAACTTTTCAAAATCGAAAATCTAAAAATTACAAGTTTTTTACTTTCTTGACTGATTTATTTAGCAAAGTTGTGTAGGGTATTCACGGGTCGGCCCCAAACGTTAATAACATTGTTAGTTCTTTTATTCTTATTTTTATCCTTATCCTTATCTTTATCCTTATCGTTATTATTATCCTTATTGTTACCGTTATCGTTATCTTTACCCTTATCTTTATACTTATCCTTATCTTTAACCTTATCTGTATCCTTATCCTTATCTGTATCACTATCCTTATTCTTATTTTTATCCTTATCTTTAATTTTATCCGTATCCTTATCTTTATCCTTATCTGTATCCTTATCTTTATCCGTATCATTATACTTAATCTTAGTCATCCTTATTCTCATTCTTATTCCTATCCTTAGTTTTATTATTTATTATTTGTTAAGTAAAATATTGCTGGAACAATATTTTGCTTAACAAAATAAGAAAAACTCAAAAAAAAATATAAATGAATGACGGCAAAACAAAACATATGATAAAATAAATTTTCAGTTAATTATGATTAGCAATAAATTAAATGGTTAATGTTTGAGTTGAGCAATCATCTGTGAAGGTTTTGGATGTTTTGATTTGACCGCAGACTTTGTAAATACTAAATAAAGTTACAATAATCGATGGTTAAATAAAAAATTAAACAGACATAAAAGGGAGGAGTATTGTAAAAGATCAAAGTGCCAAATTTTCACATTCGCTTTTCATTTTTTTGGCTTTGTTTTTTTTTTTTTTGGGATAAGAATCAAAATGATTATGAAATGCCGCCCATTCAATGGCATTACACTTTTAGATAAATAAATAAAGTAATATAAGTAAGTGTGATAAATAAAAAGTACATTTTATAGATATAATTTTCTTTGTTTCTTGTATTTAAGGCCCTAAAAACCTACAACCAAAGTCTGAATCAGATTAATAAAACTCTTGATCAAATGAAAGCATTATCAATCTCTGAATGGTGCATAGGATAAGATTGGTAACCATTTTTCAGAGATTGTGGAATAATAATCAATCGAAGTTGTTAGAAAGAAAACAGGCTTACCAAAGTAAAGTTGGCCCATGATAATTTGATTTATGTTTTTGTTAAGCGAAATTTTTATGCCTCAGCTAAATTATTTCCAAAGTGTTTTTGAAGAAAATATTTAATTAAATTAGGGATATTAGTTAATATGCAAAATATAAAAGCAAATGAAAATGTGAAGTTAGACCATAAGTTGTGAAATTAACCCTTGATGGAGAAGATATTAAGGGCCAAAGCATCATGAAACAATTTCACTATTCAAAACAAAGTTACCATAAAATAATTAATAATATTTTCTTTTTGTAATTAAAATTTTCAGGACCCATTTTCCCCAACACATGCACACGCATATATCGCTCCGATATTCTGCTTATTAGAGGCCTAATAAAACATTTCCGCTATTAGATAATTGCTATCAATAAAATAAGATAACTTAAATAATAATAAGATAATAAGATAACTTAAATATTGGAATTAATTTAAGAAAATACTAAATAAAAATATAAAACAGTTGGAAATCTTCAAGCCGATCGAAACAATTCATAGCATCTCATTAAATATAATAAGAAAAATTGAAAGTATCAACTTTGGTGAAACTAAAAAAATTTTTTTTGCGTCAAGGACCTTTCAAAAAGTAGAGTGGTCTGATCCAAATTATCAAAATATTGCACCAATATTTTTTTTTGTGTTTTCTTTTTTTTTTTTTTTTGGTTTGACAAGGCGTATTTCGTAACTGAAATGTCAGGCAATACGGTGTGTAAAATCCACATATTTGAAGCAATTTTTTCAATTAAATTAAAACAATTAACTGAATTGAAATTAAATTTTTTTTTTGAAAATCTTTGAGAGATCACTTAATTGAATAAGATTGCTCGATAATATGAGGTAGTGAAAATTTATGGACCTGTGTGTTTTATATAGAAAACCAAAAAAAAAAAAAATCACACAAATAACATACAAAAAAAAAAATTATTAAAAATTAGTACAAAATTTCTTTTGAATGCTTGTTTAAAAGCATTTCATTGAAAATTGTTGTCGCAGTTTTTTTTTTCTTTTCAGTTTTTTACCATTAATTTTTCACGGTATTTCATTCTTTGTGGTGTTTTATGCTTTTTGAGGGCTTTTTTGTTGTTGTTTTTCTTTTTGATTTTTATCAGTAAAAAGCCTTTAATAATTGATAAGTGGTAATAATGTATTAAATTGTCTTTATTGTTTGTCGAATTATTCATTAAAAAGCAAGCAAATAGAAAAATTTTCTTGGCAATCGGAAGCCAATTGTTAAATACTACACCGACTATAAATGTGCTTATCAAAAATCAAGTCAAGAAATTAAAAAATTGAAATTTTTGTAATGAATCGAAAAATTTGTTGCATGAGAAGTTTTCCAAATAAACAGAGCAATATTTGAAACTGGAAACTTCTGCCATACAACAAATTGCTTGATAACTAATTTGTATTAAAAAAAAATTTTGGGCAAGACAGACGAGCCGACTTGTTCTTATATGAAAAAATGATTTAAATTGATTTATGGTAAATTGATTAGTAGTCGTTCTTGATTAAAAAAGAAAACTAAAACACCAAGAAAAAAAAAACAATCTAATTAAAGAATTGTGTTTGATGTTTGATGGGAAAAATATAAAAATATAAATAAAGTGAATAAGAGTAAAAAAAAATGGAAAAAAAAGACCAACAATATTTTTTCTTTTCATAAGTAATTACTTAAGATGGCTTTGGGCATAAATAAATAATTCTTCTTCTTCTTACTTAACATCCCGCCACATATTAAATATCGCTTAAAATTAAGAATAATTTCCAACGTTTGTAGCATAATAAATTTGTACAATTTATTTCATATGAACAAGGTTTTATTTTGCCTGCTTAGTTTGTTTGCTTGTTGTCAATTTTAGAATTTTACAAATTTACAAAATTTACCAAGCAAAAATTAAGCAGAATAAGTAAAGTGTATATATGAATGAAAGGAATCAAATTCAATGAGATATATATTACATATTTTATACGATATAAACATCAATCTTAATAATCACGAATAATTTTTTACATAAACATATACCAAAGGAATATCATTTCATTCGTAATGTGTACAATTATTATGTCAAAATTAATACTAATTAATCTGGCAGGATAGATTAAAATATATACAAAATATGTGTATGTAAAATATATGTATAGAAAATGTATGTATGTAAAATACATGTATGTAAAAGATATGTATGTAAAATATATGTATGTACTATATTTGTATGTAAAATATACGTATATAAAATATATGTATGTAAAATATATGTATGTAAAAGGTGTGTATGTAAAATATACGTATGTAAAATATATGTATGTACAAGGTATGTATATAAAATATATGTATGTAAAAGATATGTATGTAAAATATATGTATGTAAAAGGTATGTATGTAAAATATATGTGTTTAAAATATATGTATAGAAAATATATGTATATAAAATATACATATGTAAAATATATGTATGTAAAAGGTATATATATAAAATATACGTATGTAAAATATATGTATGTAAAATATATGTATGTAAAAGGTATGTATGTAAAAGGTATGTATGTAAAATATATGTATAGAAAAGATATGTATGTAAAATATATGTATGCAAAATATACGTATAGAAAAGTTATGTATGCGAAATATATGTATGTAAAATATATGTATAGAAAAATATATATACAAAACATGCACCAAATGATATAAAGCAGGCTTCCATCAAATAATAATCAAGGCGTTAAATTAATTTAAATATGCGAAATGTCAAAATTTGCAAAATGATGTGTAATCGCCAATCTGTTCCTGATTATCTACATAATTTAACTCAGTCTTAATTGGTTTAGCAATCAGGATAATCCTGATAATATTGATTATCTTCATCTCCTATTTCATATGGATCGTATTGCTCTTGTTGCTCATTGTCATCATCATCTTCTTCATAAATGGCCACTTCATCTTCATCATCCTCATCATTATTGTCATCTTCATCATTATATTCATCATAATATTCATCATTATATTCATCATTATATTCATCATTATATTCATCATTAGACTCATCATTATATTCATCATTACATTCATCATTATATTCATCATTATATTCATGATTATTATCATCTTCGTAAATGGCCTCATTATCTTCATCATTATCACTTTCATTATCTTCTTCATTATCATCTTCATTATTATATTCATTATCAAACTCAATATCATCTTCATCTTCATCCTCATTGTGTTCATCATGGTCACCTTCATTATCATCATCAGGGTCTACTTCATTCTCATCAGAATTCTCATTAGAATTCTCACCAGAATTCTCATCCTCATTATAATTATTTTCTTCATCATCATTTATATCATATTCATCATTACCATCGTCACATACTTCTTGGGAGCGCGGTGTATCAGTATTTGTTGTAGTTTGCGCCTCAATATATTCATAGTATTCCTCAGCACATTGATTCCAATATTTATGCGCATTGCATTCAAAAATTTCTTTATTTGTTGAACGGATTTCCGACCTTCGCATATTCTTAGAACAAGTTGGCATCTTTCAAAAAATTCAATAAATAAATACATCAATCAATAATTATACAAAACAATCAGGTGGACGTTATTATTAAGAAACAACGTACACCAACCATTTCAACCATAATGATTCAAATGTCTTAAACATTAAGGACAAATCAACAAACAAGAAAATGCATCTTCCAAAAAAAAAAAAAAAAACAAGAAAAATATGAACAAATTTTTTATATAAAAAGCCGATAGAATTAAAAAATTTACCGAATCAAATTTATTATGTCAAAATATTACTTCGTATTCAATTTAAGTAACCGAGTAATCTAAATTTAGAATTGTCTAAATTTTCATATATGTCATCTTTTTCAAAATGAGACATTTTCATGGAAAATTTCATGATTTCACACACTTTCATTTTCATTCGCTATTGGTTTAGAGTACAGTTACATTATTACGGCCTTCAATGCATGCCCAAACATTGAGCAGATAGATAAATGTATAAGTTTAAAAATCGTTACAGATTCTGATTCTATTTGATCTTAAGCCGTCTTCGGGTCTTATACACAATCACATAAATTTAATATAACCACCGTTCATGTACAAGTGTGGGTGAACAATATACTTAAGATTTAAAAAAAGTACATTACTTACATCATCATATGCAGATTCATCATCTTGTTCAAACATGGAATTAAGTACCCCCTTTCGCGCCATTCGGGTAGCCGATCCGCCGCAATGCCACATTTGGTGTCCAATGCTGACACATTCACCGTTATCCATTTTCGGGTATACATTACCTGATTTATTGGTCTCCCGTACATTTGTTATTGACTCCAACGTTTTAACAGAACACAGATCATTATCGTTTTCTTGCGTATCATGCAAGTCGTTTGTCTGCGTTGTCGAATCGGAGGAAGGCATTTTGATTTTGTAGTCCATTTCCACATTACCTGGTAGATACACGGTGAATTTGTAACCATTTTTCTTTAGAAAATCAATTGGAGGAATTGGTATTTGACGGCCATCTGGATCTATACCCAACATAGGATTTACACCATAGAATACTTGCATAAACGTAAGCGTTTTACTACAAAAGCCACATTTGCCTTCTTTCTCAACTTTGCAGCTCTCGCAATGAAGGTGACCATCATCACAAATAAATCCGCCAAATGGTGAATAAGTGGGACTAATTTGTCCGACGTGGCATATAAAGCAACGCATTTTTCAATTATTGTAGATTGACAATCACAGATATTATTTATACGCCTTAAATCGTTAATTCGCTTATTAAAATTTAAAAAAATGTTTATTTAAAAATTTTATTCATTAAATTTATGAAAAAAATTGTATTTACGTACAAAAAATTTCAGCAATGAATGAAATTTCAGTAATGAAAGGAATTTCCAGCAAAGTTTTTCGGCACAAACAGAATTCAGCAAATAATAGTATTTGAATCTTGGAAGCTATAAGAACGAGTGAAGCTTAAATATATTTACGATATATTTTTGTTTTATTATTTTTTACACTTTAATAATCTTTGACAATTAAAGCATCAGCAACTCTTTTACAAATTTACAAAGTAGTTGAACTAAAGTAAAAAAAGTTTCTATATATGAAAGGAACGAAAAGAATAAACTGTATGAGGTTTATTACCAATATTAATAAATAAAGGCATTACAGCCCTTTAGGGGATTCAAAATCTATCTCAATTCTTATTCTGAATGATATATTCATGCATAATAACGTTTAATAAAACCGTGCCAGGTGTGTGGTTACGTTCAGCATCACTGCATTGATATGGGTTACATCTGAAATGATTGAGAAGGAAAGTTCTAAGAAAGATCCATTTTCTGCACAATTTTACCCATAGAATTAAGTTGATTTACATATCACTTGATTAATATATACTACAACCGAATTTGTCAAGCAGGAAAGCCCTAAGCGAGACCCGCTTTAGATTTAAGATAGTTTACATATCACTTCATGAATATACATTATATTTGAAATTGTAAAGGAAAAAATCTCTAAGGAAGATCCATTTTGTCAAATCATAATTACATTGAACTATATAGATATTCATTGATAGATGTTGTATCCGAAATTGTGAAGAAAGAAGTTTTAATGGGAGGTATATTTTGTAATTACATCTAAAATTAGGGAGAAGCAAGAGTCTAAGGGAAATCATTATACGTAAGTTGCATAATATAAAACGTTGATGAACTCATTCGTATTGGAGCCAAATAAAGCCCAGGACAAAATTAGAAATTTTCCTAAAGAATTAGATTATAAAAATAGAGAATGCGCAAAAAATAAGTTGTCAATTAATTATTCATTTATTTGCACATGCTGTCCCAGAAAATATATACATCTTATAATTGCCAGATGTTGGTCAAGCGAAATAACAAACAAACAATTAAAGGATACTAAGATTTTACAAAATTTTAATTTGTAAAACGCAAAAAAAAACTTTAACTAAAACTATTCTTAGGAGTAGTTACACTATTTACGTGCAATTCGGAGGATGTTGTCACAGTCTCCTTCATTTTACTAAATAGCATAGAGTTGTGAACATTCAAAATACCATTAAGCAATACACCATCGCTGTTAGTATTGAATTTCATTAAAGGTTTACGTTTAATATTGGCATTTATGGGCTGTGCTGGCAATGATTGTGATACCATGGTATTATTGCGATGTGTATCCATCACAAATTGATTGCGTCGTAAAAGTGTTGAATTGGATGTTTCATATGTATTCTTAATATTAGCTTTAGTATTATTATTTCTATCAGCGCTACCAACTCCAGCACTTCCTCCTTTGCCATTCATCATTGATTGATTACTTTTAATATCTTTATCATAATTATCATAACGTTGCTGTTGACGTCTCATCTTTTCCGGTATCATATCGGATTTTAATTCCAATTCAGTTGTATTCATTACTTCACAATCGATTTGCATTAAAACAACATCCCCATTTAATGAGGGGTCACCAGCTGGCAGCATTAAAGACATTTTTGGACGTGCACTTTTATTATAAGCCGATGCTGGCAAAAGTATATGATCCATATTAAAGGACAATACGTAAAATGTATCATCTTGTCGTTTTATGCCTTTAAATAAACGTAAATATTCTTCGCTTATCCGTGGCTTAAATAAATCTAATGAACGTGGTGCCTCATGCATATTCAACTTTGATTTTTTTTTACGATTTGCCTCATTATCCACAAATAATTTTCGTTTGCCATTTTGACCCCTCTCAATAGTACCTTGAAGTGGCAAATGTGTATTGGTATAATCGAAGTCGAATTGCATGTCATTCATTTGATCCATACTTTGATTAATGCTTAAATTCAAATAATCGTTACCATCAATCCATTTATGTAAATCACGCACCAAACGCATATTCTCCTGCATATATTTGGTAACATTACTTAAAGATCGAGCCTCATAATTTGATGCAATCTTTACAGGTGGCTTTTCTTTAAAATTGTTATCATTTATTTTCTTATTACTTGTACGATTTGGTGGCCTCAAGAAATGCAATGGCGGTGGTGATTTCATATGAGTTACTTCAATACTACGTTTACTGCGATTATTATTCTCATGAAATTCTTTTTCTGTTGGTACCCATAATAGATGGCGTCTGGTAGATGATGATGATACTTTTGCTGTATCTTCTCTAGCCAATGCCACTTCTAATATATCATTATTTTCTACAGTATTTTTACGCAAATAATTTTGAAAATTGCCAACATTTAAAGTAACCATAAATGCCATTGCAAATAATACGGCAACATTCTTTTTAACCGTAGAGGCTGATAAACGTGTTCGAAAATTCTTATTTATATTTGCTGGAGCATTCGGTGGTTTTGGTGCTATCTTTACATGACGATCTACTGGCATAATTTCGGGAGTCACATAATTCATTTTATTATTTGTACCCAGTAGAAATGTTGTCGCATCAATTGCATTCAATACCGTGCAATTCCCTTTGCCACTAATATCTAATGTATTTAATATGAATTCACTTACATTACTATTTTTACATTGGCATGTCTGAGCGAATGCAAGCAATTGAGAACGCAACGATAAATTTTCCTAAAAAATAAAATTAAATAAATAAATAAATTAGTCAAATATATAATTTGGAGATAATTGCAAATTTCAGTTAATTTTGTGATAATTTTTTGCACTATAGTACAATTAACATTTTGAAATTTGTAATGAACAATTGATTGACCAGTCAGAAGTTGATGATACACTTATTTTTTCAAAATATCTATAATACTCAAATTTGTAAAACATTTTTTATCATTAATTTCTTAATCAGTCTAGTCTATCTATCTGTAGCGTTCGATAAAAATACAGAAGAATTTTTAAATTCACGAACTTACTCCTTTCAAAGTATAATTTTCCTTTTCTAAGACACTGATACGCTTTTCTAAGCTCTCAATATATTCTTTTTTCTTGCGCCGTGACAAAGATGCCGATTCACGATTTTTCAACATCCGCTGTTGTTTTTTCAACAATTTTTCATCGACATCGCTTAATTTATCCATTTGTTTACTTTGTATAATTGTTGGCCGGCCATTATTAACTGACAATTTGTCGGTTTGTACAGGTGCTGGTGGTTTGAATACTACATTTGGCTTGAGTTGTACAGGTGAGGAATTTATTGCTTTTGTTGTTATGTGATTTAGATTTTTTGCCGATATCAATTTTCCATTAGCCGTCTTCATAACCACTTTACCCATTTGTACTGGTGCAGTACATGAATTTATTAACTTTTCTTGACCACTACTATTATTATTCATTTTTTGCATTAAAACACGAAAATCATTAGGTGATAAGTAGACTGTTTTCGGTTTATTGCTGTCAACAATTGGTAACGACAGTGATGGTGACAATGTTGTCTTATGAATTACAGTGTCTGAAGTTTTCACAATCGGTTTTATATTACATATAATTTTTAACGGCTTCACATTAGTTTTAATGCCAATTGAAGAATTTTGTGATATGGTACCGTCGTATTAGAGCATGATGCCGATGTCAGTGTCGTAGCCAATGGATTATTTACCAAATTATCTCGGGGGAAAACAATATTTTTATTATTATTATTATTTATAATAATCCCAGTTTTATTATCATTCACATCTTTCTGGCTGCAATCCGTAACAATACGTGTCTTAACTTGCCCATTATGTTTGTGTGGAGGTAGAGTTTCAATCTTTTCAACTTTATCAAATTTCATTGTAGTAGACATTGGTTCGCCTGATACAGATACCATAGAAGATGCATCACTTTGTACTCCGCTTGTTGAACTGCCACTAGAACTTGTACAACTATCTGTTGGTGATGGTGTATTACGATGCAATGGAATATCTTCCATTTTTATATCATCATCATTTAAAAAATTTAAGAAATCATTAGGATTAAAGAGATCACCATCTAACGAAGAAATAGACTCAGTACGCATTGACGCATTATATGGGGGCGTGCTATGTATTGTGGGGGTCGGTGATGAAAAAGTGCTAAAATCAAATTGAGATTCATTTTGTCTCATTGATTCCAATTCATAATCACTATTCCAAGTGTTAATTCCAGAAACAGTTAAGGCTTCTGTTAACGTATCCGGTAGAATTTCACAAAAATTATTTAATGGCGTAAGATTCAATGCATCACCAAATTTTGAATCAGTAGAACGCATAATTTCATCCAAATCATCTAGTTTGTAAGCTTCACATTCATCCGGTGAAAACAGCGATGATATATCATCTACAAGACATTTTTTAAAACACATCAAACCATGATGATAAATTATGAATCATTGATTACTTTTTAAGTGAATAATAGCATTAAAATATTTAAACTATAATGTGAGTTTATTTCTTATTTCAGAAAAAAAACAAACAAATAAATTAGCATTGGTTTACAGATGCGCCTTTCATCTTTTTTTATTTTTTGTAATTTTATCCAAAGCAAAAGCAACTATAATACTTAAGCCCAACTAAAATTGTTTAAACCCCTTGCAGCATCTTTCACAAGTTACCAAAGACTTTTTTTCACCTCCTCTTAAACAAATTATAGTTTTTTCGTCATACTGCAAGTGATTTATATTATAAACCAGAAAAAAAAGAGCAGCAGATTATACGTTTTGTTTTTTTTTTTAAAGAAAACGAGTGTAGGGAGTATTCACATGCAACTCATTAATGAAATTAATTGTATATTAGATTTAATGTACACACTTACCACAAAAATTTTCTCGATCTAATTCCATTTTATATTAATTGTAATTCTTTTAAACATTCTCTTTCACTTGTTTAAGTACATTTATTTAAACTATTCTATTAAATATGAAAATGTTAGTAAATTTTTATAAACCATGTAACCGGTACGTTCTTTTTGTTTTTCGTATATTTTTCTTAATTTATTTTTTACACGGAAATCAATTGTACAACTTTCCATAAATTTGTCCACGAAAGCATAATGAGAATATAAAGTATGAATAAAACAGGTAAGTTCATTGTTTTTTAAACGTACTGAGCAAAATTAGTTTCCATTGGAATGTTTAATCACTTGAACGATAACTACTACTTTAAAAAATTTTGTTTAATTTGTTTAAATTATTTATAAATTTATTAATAAAATAAATGGCTAGATAAAATAAGATTATTTGATCAAAGTATATTAAAAAATAAGTTTTAAATTCTGATTCCTGATTCTGCAATTAAAAATAAAATTCATAAAATTTTTTCATAAATGATTGCACTAATGGAAACTACTCTGGCCATCGAAAACTTTCTAGTATTTATATATAAATTAAATTATTCTTTAATTACTTTGAATATACTTTTTTTCTAAAACAAATATATTAAGCGAAATAATAGGCTAAAAAAATGATCTAAAAAAAATTCCTAATTTAAAATTTGCTATTTTAAAGTCCTCCATATCTCAGTTAAAATTCAAATTTAGCTTAAATAACAAGCATAGGAAGTAAATTATCATAAAATATTTAAAATTAATGCAAAAAGTAATTATGACAATTCTCATAACAATAATAGAATTATAATAAAAATTATAATAAATAATTAATATAGTAACTATAATAATAATAATAATAACAATTTATGGAATACCCTGCAAACTCTTACATTCCATACATTCAATATTAATATAATTTGGTATACCCTGTGTTAGTGTTGTTGATCAATAACATTGTTGTTTTCATTAATTTTATAATGGCTGCCATTATAAAACTAATAATTTGCTTAATAATTTTACATATAAATATATTAAAAGGTATATAATTATGCAAAGTATTAATTTAATTCAAATACTTTATATAATCAAAAGAAAATTTCTAAATACTTTTACATAACTATTAATTATTGTATATTAAAGGTGCTCATATAGAATTACAATAAATACAAAGGCAAAAAACCAAAAAGGAAAGAAAAAACATCACAATTATTGTGTGTTAAATTGAATGTATAAGTATATGTGTATGGGAAATGTTTGTGTTCCTTTAAAAGGCTACCAAAAAAAGAAAAAACAACAAAAAGCCAAAGTTTCTGTTTCGTAAATTATAATAATAAAATTCATTAAATTTACTATATTTCTATATTTACTATATATTATATTGTCAGTAATTGTATATATAAAAATTTTATTTGTTTATATTTAAAGGTGAAATTAATAGCCGCTTATTGGATGAAAATCAAGAAAATATTGATGTTGAAGTTACACATATAAATGGCAAAGAATTTCCTATTGTGCCAGCACAAAATTCTATACAGACACATCCCAGGCAAGTATCTACTGCCATCGTTTTCTTTTTGTTTCATTTTTTCTTTCTCCCTTTTCGTCTCTTAATTTTATGATTTCAATTTAATAAGATAAAACTTCATTAGTAATCTATCTCCATTTTAGTAAAACTTGTTATACATATATAAATTTATTATTATGATAATTATTATTATTGTAATATATTCCATTTGTACCCCTTAACACATTTCCTTTAAATATTAATACATAATATACTCATACATGCTCACATACATAAAAAATTAAAGGAGGCATTCCAAATCTAAAAGACGCATGAGAAAAAGGTAATTGAATACCAACGCATAATATAATTAGTATTCTTTCGATGTTATTAGTTAATCTAATATTTTATTATTTAAAATTTTTATATTTTGCATGTGCTTACACACCGTCATATACATATATGTAAATTATTTAATGTACTTACATTGCAATTTTATTTTCTTAGATATAAATGTTACTCATGTGAAACGCCTTGCCGTAATGCATCTCAACATGCTCATATGTGCCAGAATTCTATACAAGTAAGTCAGAGTTTCAAATTTCATTTTAATTTAATACTAAAATTGTTTAAATTGTTGATATACTAAATTGATTATATTATGACATTCATAATAGTATGGTGCGATTGTATTTTTAGATAAAATTTATATCATTTAAGCAAATATCGTTCAGTTTCATAATTTATCTATTTCTTACATTCATTTATAGTGTTACAAGTCTCGTATACGGAATTCATTTGGTGAAGAACAAGTATCACGTGGTTGTACCACATCGATAGACACTACACAAATGATTTGTAATCAAAATAGTGGTAATAATATTGGACCACGTAAACGTCACACTGTTTCGCAAATTAATGTCGCCTGCTGTTTCGGTGATTATTGTAATGATGGTGAATTTCCTGAATTGCCACCAATTACAAATAGTAAGAATTTATGTATTTATTCAGTTTTATTTTATTTTTTTAAGAAATATATTTCTTTCGAACATACGAAAAATGGAATTCATTTTTGGTTGCGTTTTTTTTTTTTTTTAAGCTAAAGTGACACGTTTAAATGATGACAGTAATCTATTGGAAATGGTTTTTGCCATTGCGGGCTTTATTATAATATCCATCGTCTTATATATTGCTATATTGTATATAAGGCGAAATTATTGTAAACGGTTAACGTCAAGTCATAATAAACAAGATCCAGAGTCTTATTTTGTAAATGATGAATTGCTGAGAGTGACCAGGGCTGGCGATAGCACTTTAAAGGTACAAAAACAGAAGCAATATAAAAAAAATTAGATTAGAAAAAGGTTAAATGCTTTATTGTATATTTTTTTTGGTGATAATTTTTTAGGAATATCTACAACATTCAGTTACAAGTGGATCCGGATCGGGTCTCTCGTATTTAATACAAAGTACCCAAGCCAAACAAGTTACATTAATTGAATGTATTGGCCGTGGTAAATATGGTGAAGTATGGCGTGGTCATTGGTATGGGGAAAATGTTGCTGTAAAAGTATTTTCGACACGAGATGAAGAATCTTGGACACGGGAAGTGAACATTTATAAGACCGTGCTATTGCGCCATGAAAATATTTTAGGTTTTATTGGTTCAGATATGATTTCACGCAATTCGACAACACAGTTATGGTTGTTAACGCCATACTTTTCTAATGGCTCCTTATTTGATCATTTAAATCGTAATGCTTTAAATCATCGTGATATGATATTAATTTGTTCGTCAATAGCCAACGGTCTAGTACATTTACATACAGAAATTGAGAATTGTGAAGGACGCCAGGTAAGTTTTTATTGAATTCTTAATTGTGACTGCAGTTTTTAATACCGTGCCACAATTGTGGTACAGGATGTAAGAAGGGGATGAGATAGATAAAGCTTATATTCATGGACTTTGAATAACATTTTTAATCGATTTAAGCCTGAGGGCCTGCTCTCAAGCTAAGGGTCTTAATTTTTGAAATATCATAATGAAATTTGGCACATAGCTGTGTTTTGGCGCAGATATGACTCTTTTTAAAAATGGTTAAAATGGGTTAATGTTTATGATCATTCTCGATATAACGCCTTTTTCGAAAAAAAATTGTTATATAGACATAAATTAAATTTTTGAAAATATTTTGGCGAAAATTGGCATTGTCCTGAATTTGGTATAAAAAATGTATCTCCCAACTTTTGTCCAAATTGGTACATCTCATGTAATGAACCTTTTAAATAATTTAAAAATTACAATTTTTTCAAATCTATTGCCTTGTAACTTGTTTATTGGACTTTTGTAATGTAGGGTATTTATATTGTGTAAGGTATTTATATTGACCGTCTTGTGTTTATAATGTCTTGTATTTGGTACTTTTGTTAATTTTAAGGGCAAACCAGCAATAGCTCATCGAGATTTAAAATCGAAAAATATTTTGGTTAAATCGAATGGAACATGCGTTATAGCTGATTTCGGTTTAGCTGTTATGCATTTAAATGGAACAGGTGAATTAGATTTTGGTAATAAAAAGCAAGAAACAAATCCAAAGGTGGGAACAAAACGTTATATGGCACCTGAAGTGTTAGATGAAAGGTAAATTACTTTAATAGCTGAACTTTCTATTTACCTTCATTTTATTTTTCAATGGTAACCTTTCATTTGTTTTTGTTGAATATTTTTTCAGCATCGATATGCATAATTTTGAGGCTTTAAAACGTAGCGATATATATGCCTTAGGTTTAATATTATGGGAAGTATGCCGGCGTACAATATGCGGAGGTATAGCTGAAGAATATAAAGTGCCCTTTTATGATGTAGTACCATCAGATCCCAGTTTTGAGGATATGCGTAAAGTTGTTTGTGTAGATAATTATAGACCACCGATACCAAACCGTTGGAGTTCAGATCCGGTAAATTGGACATTTGGATTCATTCATATGCCCTTGTTGTGCATACATAAATATGGATATAAATTTTTATATATTTTTTCATCACTTTTTATTTGTAGCTTTTAGCTGGCATATCTAAATTAATGAAAGAATGCTGGCATCAAAATCCTAATGTCCGTTTGTCAGCGTTACGTATAAGGAAGACTATGCAAAAGTTAGCTTCCGCAGATGAAAAACTACGTCTAAATGATGAGATTTGTGTGTAAAATAAAAGGGTTGTGATACCACATCCACATCTCAAATGAACCATTGTACCCGCACTACCATTTAATATTACAATACTTAGGCTATAATTTAAAAGTAAATAACAAAAACCAAAAAAAAGGGAAATCTTTCTTTTATAAGGTTAATTTTAAGTTTAAATATAACTATACTTTCAGCCTTAATGTGAAAAGCAAAATGAAATACAATACGGCGACAACTTGAACTTAAGTGAACAGTATGTTAATATTTTGTTAAAGCAATATAAAATATTCAGTGAAGTAAAATTTTCCAAAATGTCATATGTGCCGGTCATATTATCAGCACTAGCATTTCAGATTTGAATTCTTTAAAATTTAAATCCACTTCAGTCTAAGTAAAAATTAAAATAGAAGAGTATAAAACCAAGAGAAATAAAAATGAAAAAGAAAACTTCTGAACATAGATTAACAGTAATCCTTTGTGAAAAACATAAGTATTTAAGGACCAAACAATTAATTGAGAAGAAAATTATGTCTTCTTCTAATATAGCTTAGATTACGTTTGGGCTACAACTAAAATTTTGAAAGATGAAATTTGTGAAATTCTTTAAATGATACAAAATGAGAATTTTAAATAAAAACTATAAATTTGTTTTAGGAAATGAAACCTGATCTAATAGTATTTTGTATGTTACCAAAGGTTAAGCAATGTTTGTTCATTGCAAGCAGCATCACTATTAATTCTTAAATACAATCGAAAATTACTCAATTCTAACGACCATTTTAAAAAAAAAAAGGTTCCATATTCGAAGAATTCGCAAAAGCAAAATTTGTACAAAAACAAAATATAAATAGAATAAAAACAATTTATTGAAACTAAGACTATATAATTTAAACGTTTAACTAAGAGATAAAGAATTGAAAAGAAGTAAAGAATAATTAAATTCTTCAAAAATTTTTTCTTAAATCATTTATTTAATGAGAAAATTTCATTTAAATATTTCACATAGAATTTTAAGTATTATAGCTATATAAATTTAAATAATAAAATATGATAAGTTTGTATTTGTAAGTTTTTTGTTTTACTCTAGTTATAACAAAGTTTTTTTTTCTTTTCTACCATTATATTTCTATACATATATATAAGAAACGCACAAGTGTCAACTAAAAAAAATTTGTAAAATCATTTAATACTTAAGTTTAATTAAAGTTCAGTTAATCTATTTTACATTACATTATATTACGTTACATTTAATGAAATCTGATATAAGTTAAGTTTTGTGCCTTACGCTTAAATGAAAAATGCAAATATTCTGCCTTACATTTCTTTTTCTTTTTTCTCTTGTTTTCTTATACTTCTGAAATATAAATACACTTTATAATATATATATATATATATATATATATATATATATATATATATATATATATATATATATATATATAATATATATATAGAGATTTTTGCAATGAAATATGGAAAACACCAAAAAGCAAAAACCTTTACTATACTAATCCACCATTATGTGCCATTTCAATTAATTAATTAACTAAATTAATCCTTTTTTTTGGTTTACCTAGAATTTATCTACTTAAGAGGAAATGCCTGCAAGTTATATTGTATAATAAATTAAGGTACTTCCTATTTCATAATATAAAGGTTTAAAAGTCTTTTAAATTTTATGGGAGAAATCTAAATTAGTTGAAATCATTTACAGGAAAATTGGGTCACTTCAAATGTAAAATATAAAAATATAAAAGTTTTTATATGGCGTTTGCTCTTTCTCTCCTAAACCTGTTAAACATTAAAGTCATTTACATTTAAAAATCATTTGTGTGAAGCGGATGTTTGCAAATCAATGATTCTAAAATTCATTTAAGACCAAGAATTCTTTGATAGCATAAAGAATTAGAGGCAGCAGCTGAAACATTTAGCAATCAATAAGCTAAAAGACGTGGTATCTATATACATTCGTGGTATCTTTATACATTCATCGACTAAACTCCTCAAATGTAAACATTTCAAGCGCATTTATGCCCATTCATCATCCAGTGAAATTATACCAACAACCAATCAGCGTTTCGTAAAATGTTCTATATATATAAATGTAAGAGCCCTTTTACCGCTAAGGCCTCAGCGCACTTGTTTACCTCAATTCTTCTCAAAAGAAATTCTAATTTGTGTTCTCTTATGATACCATTAATATTTAATACAACTTTCAAAATGAATTGTAAAATATTTCAACTAACCATAAGTTAAGAGTGTATTAAATTTCTTAAATGGACGCAATCAATTTCATTTGAAAATATTTTAAAGTGCTCTTTAAAATCGTACTTGTTAAAACGTCAATTGCAAACTCAATTCCAAACATAAAAACTACAATGTATGATTGTTAAAATGTCTACTAATTAATCCTACATAAAAATTTATGGAAACTCATTATCCAAGTGAATGGGAATTGAATTTATTCCAGCAATTATGCCTTACTTGTTGAAAATTTACAAGATTTTACTTTAATTATACATGTTTTATTTTAAATGATAACTGAAGAAATTTTATTTAAGGAATACTATATAATTTTGGATACGTGAGGAACATCTTATGTGAATGACTTAGATTTAATCTTTTTCCTCTTTTGTTTTTTATTTTCTTTTTTGCGGTTAACACCTCATTCATTTTTCTCTTGCTTACCACTTAATTGTTCGTATATTTTTGGTACGTGATCATCGTATTCTGCAATATAAAAATTACCAGCCACAGGATCACCCAAATCATATTTTTTTGCGAATGCAGCTATTTTAAAATGAGCGCGACCTTCGGCACTATTATTCGGCAAACATGGCTCATCGAAAGTCAATTTACATTTCTGTTTAAAAATTAAGAAAACATAACGATGCATAGCAGTGCCTTTTGGTGGTGCAGATCCAACATAGGCTGTTAACACTTCTCCGCAATTTATTTTACATCCGGGTATATTAACCACTAACCAATGTTGCCATTCTCGCAATTTTGGATCCTTATGACTAGGTGCATCAGGATCAACCATACAAGCCACATAAAATGAATTTGTATCCGCATACCAGCTAAGTTGAGGCTGATTCTTAACCTGAGTTGGCGTTAAGATGTTACCTTCTTTAGCTTGTACCTCGCCAAAGCAAACATTTAAAAGTTCCGTTGGTGCATTAGGAATTACATCAGGTACAATGTAAAATGATTGAAAACTTTCCATTTTAGTAAAATGTCGCGTGTCACTTTCAATTTTGGGTGTTAATATATTTATTTTTCATAAAAATTATTTTTTTACGGAAAATTTTATGAAGTGTTTGCTCAACAGTTAACAATTGAAAATTTTAACAAAAATTCTTGCCGACTTCAATATTGACATTAAAATCATGTAAAACTACGTTATAGTTCTAAATATTGAAAAACTTTCTTAATGTTCATTAAATTTTTACTTTATTTTCTTTTTTTATTTAATGTACGTAATGAATTGAAATCAACGATTGCTATTACATATAAGAATTATTTTTCGATAAATATTAAATATTTACTCCAGCTAAATAAGCTAAGGATTTTGTCACTTGTTTTTATTACAAATTAAAGCCAACAAGTCAATAAATTACGCAAAGTCAGTAAATTATGTATGGCCGGGTACAAATTTTGAACAAACAGCATTCAATTAATCCAATTTGATGGATGTGATTAATTTTGACCAATAAATTCATAGGCAATATAACAACAAACGTATAAATTATATATAAACAAGTTTGCAGTTGCAAATTTGTAAAAATTGGTACTTTTATATTTTCCATTTCTCAATGGAAAAATGTAGAGTCCATTGAGGGTCATTTGTCCATCTTGTTTTACGGTGTTGTTAGTTTAGGCCTTATAATGTGGAAGTCCTTTCCTTTCAAGCGGACAGATATGACTAAATCCATTCAGTATCTGGTGCTAAAAAATGCTTGTACTTTTTAAAATCTGTATAATTTATTCAATATATTGAAAACGTTCACCCTAGTTGAATAATTGCCCAATCTCTTAGTGATTGAATATAGCGGCCGCTGTTAGATATTTAAGAGATTTCTATGAGTTTTTGAAATTTTGCACAGACAGTAGAGGATACTAATAACATAAAATTTCTTGTTGTATAGTTTTGCCAAAGCAAATTACTTAGAAAAGTTAATTGGGAAAAAAAAGTGCGTAATTATTTAAAAATAGTTTCTGTTTTATTTTAGAATTTTTCGAAAAAAATAAAATATGGGTAACCCAAAATATATATTTTTAAATTATCGTAAATCATTAAAAATACTCTAGTTACATACAATCGTAATGATAGACTGCAAATTATGAATATTGTCACAATTTATAATAATAAAAAGTAAATATTTTCAATTTTTTATGCATAAACATCCTCATGATCGGCACCTGAGACGTCGCCACTATCTTCCAAATTGGCAAACAAAAGAAAATGTGATGGCCGATGGATTTCATGATAAAATTCTTTAGGGTTAGCCAATTGTAAATCATATTTCATATTTTGATCATGACGTACACCCATAAAATTATAATTCCAACTACCCTGAGCTGGTACCATAAAGAAGCCCAAAAATTTATTGGACAACAACATTTGGACGCGCTCATAATGGGAAGGTAAATAACCTTTAGGATTGTTACCTTTATCAGTATTCTTGGAACCCCATTCAAAACCCGAAGGTGTTAACTTATAAGCAGTTAGAGAGCAAGATCCTGGTGTGAAAGAGCATGTAATAACAATGGTCTTTTCACCATCCCAAGATGAATTGTCTTGCATAATTTTTGCATGCGTGGTTATATCTTGTGGTGATAATTGTGGTAATTCATTGGGTTGTGTATGTATCCAACCTAACGGTTCCATACCTTTAAGGTATTGATGTGTAGGCAAAGTATTTGGCAAATTGATAGTTTGATGTGTGCCCCATTGTGGTGGCATAACAATACAGCGTATCTCTTTCACTTGAGGATTATCTGCCGGACTTACGCCATATAAATACCCAGCAATTTGTGCTCTCAAATCAGATATAGTTACAAATTTTTTCAAAATATTTTTCGGCAATATATACGTATATCCAGTCTCTTTGATATCATCTGAACTTACATATATATGATTGGTACGTAAATGTAAATTGGTAGCTGATATGGCACGTACACGCCATTCCGTTTTTGAACTAAACGTTTGTGTCTCATAATTAGATGTTGTAGATGTAATTATTTCATCACCATGTTTATTAACGGTGCGCGTTGTGGTAGCCGTTAATTGATTTTGTTCTTTAGTTTTTTTGTTATTATATCCCACGATATTTTCATTATTAGGGTCGGGATGTTCTGTTAAATAACGTTGAATTAAATCACGTGCTTCTTCAGCAGTAAATCTGAAAAATAAATGTATACGATCGACGTAGCGACAATACAAACGTATAGGATGTGCCGTTTCCGTGGCTATATCTTGAAATGTCAAAAAGTCATTTGGCATTTGCGGCGGTCCAACCATTTCACTGGCACGATGCAAACCCAATACCAACAAATCCAATACCAAGCCATAATATTGGACAATAAAAGAAGAGAATTGTAGGCCACGTATTATACCATAACTGTTCGTGTGATTCATATCTTTATAATTGATGACAACATTATTTTTTGCTGTCATGTAGTCGGCGATGTTATGATCGACAATTAAACGCAATAAACGATTTAATAAGGTTAAGTCGATTTTTTCATACAATTTTTCAAAGCGCGATTCCAGTAATACATTGCATTCAGCTTCACCTACGTCCCACACATCTTGTAAATTATTAATGCCTAGAAAAATATATAGTAAATATTATTCACGTACGCACTATAACATTATATTGTAAGAACACACTATCGAAGAAAATTCTTTCGTAATCTACTTTTCAACTAAGTTAGAGTACTACGTGTGCATCTGCCAAGAGGCTTATATATTTGACGTAGTAGTCCAGCAAATGAAGACTACTACGGCAGAATATTCTTTTGTCAGTTTTTGTTAATTTCTTAAGTACTAGCAAAATCATATTTGTAATAGTAGAGAATAATTGTAGCCACCATAACTCTAGCGCAAGATGAGCTACCCCAAATGTTAACTGGAAGGAGTTATCCGTAAGTACAAAACTCCATCTTATCAGATATCGATCCGTGTGGGTCAAATAATTGTGTACAATTTGATAATGCCAAATTAATCATTTTTTAACTCTCTTTCTAAAACAATCTTACAAATTTTACGCAAAACGGTTTCGTGAAATGTGTACTTTGAAATAGGCAGTAAGCCGTATTTAACAGCCAGTCAGCATCAACCATGTTCTTACTTATTTTTATTTATTTTCTAAAAAGTTATTCATTTCTAGAGTTGATGAAGGCCAAGTGATCAGCGTGAGGTTTGCAACAAGGGGATTTCAAGTAATAAATCACCTTGCTTCAAATCACACGAAAATCGCAGCCAATATTATTATTGATAACTTTAATTCATTTGAATCACTTTTTGATATAACAATATTATTGCATTAGGAGAGTTTACCTTGACACCATTTGTATGCTAATAGTGGTGGTGGTTCAGTATCACTGGGCTTTATCCATTGGGGAAATAACCGTCTTTTATCTGCTTCGTACCATAAATATTGATCTAAATATGCATCTGTGATTTTCTCTAATGGTTCAACATCATAAACAGGTATCAAGTGGCTATAGAGATCCATAAATTCAATCCCAACCTCTTTGAACGCTCTTTGTGTTAATAAATGTCTTTTAATGCGCGACAAAGCTTCATGAGGGTTATCATAAGCCTGTTCAATTAAGCCCAACTCTTCACGTTGTGATTGATTTAATCGAGATTTGACACTATATGCTTCCTTTAAGCGTTCCAATGCTAATATCAACAATTTCGTATCGTGCTTGTATGATAACGGTGGAAATGGTATAGGACCGAAACGTCTTGATTCTAACCAATGTACCGTTGTTGTGTATATGGCTACGGCTTCTTCAGGAGAAATATAAGGGCCATCTTTTAAATAATTATGCTCACGTTCCTGTTCGGCTTTCAAATATAAGCGCGTCAAGCGGCCTAAATTCTTTTTACACACAGTTTTATCGACAGTGGCACCACGACGTATCCGCTCCCGATTATAATGAGCTGTGTTTGTCCACCAATCCGCTTTCATTTTCACATAACGCAAGATCATGTTTTCAATGGGTATAGGTAAACCAGGTACTTTCCATGGTATATTCGCCTTCCAACAACGCCAAGCCTCTGATAAATGTTGTAAAATGGTACGTGCTTTATTCTGTTTAATACCTTCAGGCATCATATCGACAATATCGTGCATAACGGATGCACGCAATTCTAAATCGAAATGAGATTCCACGCGCTGTTTGGTAACAGTTTTAGCTACACCTTTTGAATGCCTTCCCTCGAATTGGCGTGATAACAAATTGCCTAACCAACGTTCCAATAATGGTGTTATACCGCGCATAAAAAATAACCATACACGCCACCCAGGAGCCCAAAAACCGCAACCAGGTCCTTTACCAACAGGACCCTAAAAAGAAGAAAAGCAGACAACCCAAAAGTTAGCACTAATACAGAGAGGCAAACGAAAAATTATATTTGTGCAAATAAACACCGTACCGTGTTGAAGCGATAATATATTAAATGCTTTAAATCCTTGCACATGCGTATTTGCCGCATTAATTTATACTTGTAACGATACATGCCAGTTAATTGACCAACATGAGCAAATATATATTGTAAACCATCAGCCAATTGAAATGCATCCACATTATTTAAACGATATTGAACATGAGAATCAATAATTAATTTTGTTAAACGTAAGATTTCACGGCACAAATGGAAAGCTGTTGAAAAAATTATAAAGAAAATTAATCTAAGCTATTTAGATTACTCTACAATACCATTTGCCTTAAGCATAATTAAAAAGTCAATCTAGAGAATAAGAAATTCCAAAAACATTTGCAAATATTTTAAGTCATTTTATAAAAAGTAGCCTAAAATGAGCCGTTACCGTCCAAGATTTGCAAAATCTACTTTGTACATATTTGCGCCGAAAAATTTTCCAAACTGTCAATTTTTTCCATGTATATACTGCTTTCAAACAAAGACATTTCATGCACAATAACTGAAAAACTAACTGTATTTTGCCCAATATCTTAATAATTATGACCTTCAGCGTGAACAAACAAAAAAATCTAACTGACTGACTTAAGTGGTGCAGACCTAACATGAAAACTACCTCATATGTATATATAATTATCTAGTGTAACTTACCGTTACCGAATCGAGATTTTTTACGTTCCTTTGTTGTTAAGGTTTTAACTGGCTTCAAATTAAAATTATAATCTAAATGTAGATAATTAAGATTCTTGCGATGTATCAATAAATTTAACATATTGTAACCTTGACGACACACTTGTAAGCCAGCCTCTACCCAATCTAAGGTAGTCGTTTGGAAAAATTTAGTAGCTTTAAAAGAACGGAATAAATATCTTTTCTTTTGCGGTTTTGGGCGGCGGTGCTTTAATGCGTTCAACACGTAGTATTTCAATAATTTTTGATAGCTAACGCGGACTTTGACTGGATGACCTGGAGGACAATGTTCTTTATACCAACTTTTCACCAATGGTACATCAATAGCGCGTCTGCAACGACCCGAACGTAGATTAAAGGGTCTGGGTGCCCATAATAAGGCAATACCATTTGCCGTATTATCAGTGTAAAGTGGTGTATCCTGCAAAAAGGGCTGAACATCATCCGGTAGAGAAAAACTGCCATCATCATCATCCATTAGTAGCTCTTGCACACGTGAATTGACATGGCGATGTGATATGGGATTAATTAATGGATCATAATAAAAAGCTGGCAAATCTGGATCTTCCGTCTTAATGTATACGACATTTGGCGTATGATACCTAAACCGAAAAGAACAGACGATTATAGAAAAAAAAATTAAAAAGAAAAATAAATAACGGATTAGTGTAAATATATATACCATTAAGATAGACTTAAAATAGATCCCCACTTATTTTTACTACAGTGTTTAATTCAAAATAATGTTTTGACTTAATTTAAGGTCATCTTCTTCTTGTATTTTTTACAAACAGATTACCGTTAAGATATTCGCATGAGATATGACCTTCAGAGTCAAAGATGAATACGTTGGAAAATGGTGTTGTTTGCTTTCAAAAATTTACAGTGTTATTGTTTAGAGAAAGTTAGTACAAAGCAATACGGCAATATACTTAATTGAAAATGTATCAGTCCATTATTTTGGTTTATATCATCTTAATAAACTTTTTAAACCCTTATAACTTTACAATTTTTACTCTCATTCATATTCAATGGTATTAGATGGCAATTTGTATAATTTGTAAATTTAACTTAGTTAACTTAGTTAGTTAATTTGTAAATTTAACTTTGTTCGATCCATCCAGCAGTATTTAATGTGAACCTTCCATTTTAAACACTTGCTTAAACAGATTCCCTTAAAAATGATTTTGATTTTTTTGAAGTTTTCTACGGTAGTAATACTCTTATTTTAGGGTTTTTTTACTCTATCACTGCATTTTTGAAGTATAATCGAAATTCATATGAATTTTGCAAAAATTTCGATTAATAATATTTCATAAGTGAAGAAAATACATTATTGCCGGGCTTCAAACAAAAACAAAATAAAAAATACACGATTTAACTTACCAAGAGAGATGCACAAAATGTGGCATATTATTGTAAAGATATGGAAAAGCAATTCGATATTCCGTACGTATAGGTTGACGGATAATTACTTTATTGATATCATTAAATTCATTCCAATCTTCATCGCCGACATTGTGATCTTTAATAAGTGGCTCGAATTTGGGACCACCTGGTATTGCCATATTAAGAGCTTTAGCCGTAAAAAAACTTTTCGGATCAAACAGATAGAAAAAATTATCATCCACTAAATCAGTCAGTAATTGATTAGCTAAACGATATAACGTTGCTAATTGCGGTAATGTTAAATTCCATTTTCTATATGTTGAGCCATTGACGTACGGCGTGCCGACTAATGGTCGATGGTCGTAAAACCATTTATATACAGAACTATCTTCTTCGGGATCTAATTCAATTTGTATTGCTTCCAATGGCTCTACATCCAAAACGTTGTCAGCATAATCTAATGGTGGCTCTTCATCATCGAATGGTGGAAAACGCATACGTTTGAAATGGCGACGATCACGTTTCTCACGACGCATCATTATCCACATTGTACCCCACTGAGCGATGTAAACTGGTTCAATAACCCATGGTATTTCATTGACAAATGTTATAGCACCAGTTATATGATAAAGAACATGTACGTCTCGAATTTGTTCCCACGGCATTGGCATGTTCTCCAATAATTTTAATACAGCATGCGGCATGTATTTCAAAGCACCCAAGTAAACGCGCTTATCATGACGATATTTACGCGATGTCATATCACCATGGTCACGAATAATTTTACGTATATGTTCCGGTGGCATATCCTCTTTTTGGGCATCAACGAAACCAAATTTACGTTTCTCGGCGAAACGTTTCGTTTGCAGTTGTTGCCACTTAAGAACTTTTTCTTGTAATTTCTCTTCTGTTAAATCTGGTTTCGGTGTTGGTATTTGACCCAATTGATTTTGTCCCATACCTAAATTGCTTGCCATATTACCGACAACTGATATTTGCGGTGCCGGTGGCATAGGTGGTAACGGTGCACCAGGCGGTGGTATTTGTTGTATTTGATTTGCTATTTGATGTGCTTGCATTTGAGCTTGCTGAGCCTGTGCTGCAGCTGCATAAGCCTGAGCTTGTTGTTGTGCCATTAATTGAGCAGCCCATGCATTGGGCGGTATCATATAAGGCGGCATGGACATTTTTACTGAATCCTGTAACTACAAGTATATTATTGAATTAACTGCAAAGGAGCGATTTTTACAAAAAAAAAAAAGAAAGAGAAAGAAAAAATCAATAAAACATAGGAAAAAACTCTCTGTTGAGAGTAAGTGTCTCTTTTACCTTTTTTATTCTTTTTTTCAAAGACAATAAAAATTTTTTTTAGTCTGGATTTATTTACGGCATTTTCTGTTTTAAGCTTTTGCATAAAATTACTCACACAATTCCTAGACTCACTTCAGATTTATTGATTTTCTTTCAAGTTTTATTAATTTTGTCTACTTTATATATACTACTTTATGTCTCAATTTTTCACATTAATTAGCAATTTCTTCAGAAAACGTTTTCTAACTGTAAAACATAGTAGACATTTTTTAGCATTGCTAGCATTGCCAGTAATTGCAAAAACCGAATACCTTAACTTGTGATTGGGTTGCGATTTTTCTATACATATTATGTACATATATATATATATATATATATATATATATATATATATATATATATATATATATATATATATATATATATATAAAATAAATATTCACATAATTTTTTTTGTACAGTACCAGCGAGGACCTCACGTATAAAGATAAATTGACGCCTTCTTACAATATATATATATAGAATATTACTAAATACTAAATTACTAAATTCAGGTTAGATGATGGTATTAAATTTATAAATAAAAATATATAATATATCTTTTGCTTACGTCATGAAAATTCTTATAAATCTTTAACTATTATAACATAGAAATTAAATTTTTAATATATTTATTAGATAAACAATGGTTCTTCCTTTTAGCAATTCATTCTATATTGATATTCATAACGCGAAGTTATGCGCATGTTTTCGCATACTATTTACTAACCCAAACAAATTCAATTGACGAATCTATGTATTATCTGTGAAGAGCTATACTACATATTTGTCTAACATTAAAATAATGTAAATTCCCCGTATGCATGAAGTTATCAACTTGTTTTTTCAAGAGAGAGAGAGAATGAAATGTAAGCAAACTTGTTTGTGCTATATTTTGGTACAATTTAAAGCAATGTGCTTATAGGTACAAAGACCTAATTATTCCCTTTGCCTCAAACAAAGCAATCAAAATAAGCAAATGTTCAGGTGCCAGGTTCGATTGCAACTTATTCATATGGCTTTAAATGATTATTCGAGTTGACAAGAATAAGTTGTACTTACGTTCGAAAGTAAATAATAAATGTATGATTAATTTTACGATATATGTGCACGCCCTATTTATACGGGCAAGCAATAAAATAAAGTGATCTACTGTACTCTGTATGATCTGCGGTGTACATTCCATATATACCATATTTAAATTTGACAAATGAAAAAAATCTACAAAAATATATACGCGTCTGACAATATGGAGCAAATGATAAGACCTCTATTAATTGATCTTGTTTTTGGATATATTTACAAGTATGATCAGAAATAATATCAAAATATATATTCTTTCATAATAGAAAACATTATGCAAATTGTTCATGTTCATAATTCAGTGAGAGCGGTCATGAGAAAAATAAGAGATGATAAAACAGTAACGGAGAGAAGGTGTTAAGTACTACATATCAAAGGTATAGCAAATTTATAATAAGTAGTACTAATAAACTTTCATACAGCTCTTATGAATGATTGTGGTCTCTGCTATAACAGTATGAGTAAGTTGCAAGCGAACTGCTCCGTTTTTCTTTATATATTGTATGTGAACATTTGCTGATTTCGGTTACTTTGTTAGGGACAAAGTAACTACTTGACTCTCTCTCTCTGTATTATAAACTGTTATAACATCTATTAATTAAGAGCCGAAAAATTGTACAATATTATATGCATGCGTTTGTATGGGAGCATAGGTATGACTTTACTCTACAAATTAATCCAAAGTATTTTTTACACATACTGTAATTAATTATAATGAACAGAAGACATTATGTGTTTCATGTAAATTGTATATCTTAGAAGTTTTATAAATTCTTCTAATGTAATATTATATCTTAATACTAAATAGTTTTATAGAGCGCTATTATTAAATTATTTTATTTAAAATGTTTGCAAACTTAAAAAATAAATTAATTGAAGAAGTGAAGGCTTCTCCATCGAAATTTCAGCAACTTGCTAACGCAGCTCAGGTGAATTACACACAAATGAGTGATGATTAAAGAAAAAAAGCAAAGTGATATATAAATTTTCTTTAATAAATATTAACAATAAATTATCAAATATTAATTAAATTGGTGTAATGGTCATGTGTGCTTAAAATAAAAAAATGCAATTTATAAAATAATGCAATATATATATATATAAATAAAGTAATTTTTTTATAGGCAGCAGTGTCCTCATCTTCAAATACAACACCCAGTGGTTCGGAATCAGCAACATCAATGGTTACAGCAAATGAGAATTTCTTCAGTATAACAGAAGATGGTAAATAAATTTCTGGCTAGCTAGATGGACACGCATACACACACACACACACACACACACATATATATATATATATATATATATATATATATATATATATATATATATATATATACGTATATAATGTAAACGACATGTTTTTTAAATTAAAATTATAGATACTCCGGATAATACTCCCATGAAAACCATAAAAGTTATGCCGCCTGCCACAGTAAAACCCAGAAATACTGCACAACAAATGTTAAATAATAGTATGGGGGCTGTGCCACGTACAAGGAAACTATCAAATTCATCTGTGGCTAGTGATATGTCATTTCGTTTACCGCACTATGAAGCGGGATCAGTAGGTTCTATATATTTATTCATTTATAATCGTATATAAATGCGACTCCTCATTAAACAAAAAAAAAAAAAAAACAAAACACAAACACATAATATAATTTTGATGTTTGATGTTAGATATATCATCTTCACTCTGATGTGGATGAATCGGGTAGTGAGATGGGTGATACAGCATCGGCACCTGCGAAATTAGATGCTGTTACCAAAGAGCAATTGTTCGAGGCTTATCGTAAATCGTTAGATAGATATCACAAATATCGTTGTCGTTATACAGACTTAACAAAGAAGTATAAAGATTTGGAGCGCGATAGTACCAAAGCAAGAGTAATACTATTCAATGATTAGTTCACTTTTTTTTCATAACATTTTCTTTAAATCTAATATAGTCTTGATATATTTTTTCCAGTCGGTGTTGGTGGAGACACAAGAAAAGGCGATACGTCGTATAAATGAGTTAAGAGAACAATGTGCATTAGAGCAACAGGCTAAAGCTCATTTAGAGGAGGCTCTGCGTGTTGAATTAGATGATATGCAATGTAAAATGCAAGCTTATCAAACTAAATTAAAATTATTGGGTGAAAATCCAGAGGCGATTGCAGCTGCTCTAGAGGCTGTTTCAGAACGTATAGAGAACAATAATTGCTTAATTAACATTCATGACGATAATGATAATATTAAGAATAATAATACAACAACACATAATAATAATAGCAATAATCATATTATTGTTAATCATATTGAACATGGTGATCAATCTATAACTAAGGCTAAACATAAAGATGATATCAATGACGATGATGATTACAATGATGTAAATAAATTAAAAAGGGAATTATTAGAGAAAGAAGATCAAATTATGCAACTTAATCAAAAATTGGAAATAATGCATAAACAAGAAGAAGAGAATGTTTTACTGTTAGCCCAAACTAAAGCCGCTATACATTCAGAATTGGAGAATAAAGAAAGTGAAGTGAAAACGTTATCAGAAAATTTGAAAATAATTCAAAATGATTTACAAATGGCTACAAGAAAATTGGAGCAATATAAAACTCAAAATGACGAACTAAATGAACTGAGAGAAAAGTTCAAACAAAGCCAGCAGGCGAAGCAGGAAATTGAAGCAAGAATGATTGCTAGTGAACATTTATTAAATGAAAATAAAGAGAAACTATTAGCCAAGGAAAAGGTAATACAAAACTTACAAGATCAATTGAAAGATTTAGCGCAAAAAAATGAAGAAGCAGAGAATGAATCGAAACAGAAAAATGAAAAGTTGTGCTCGTTAAATGAAGTGACCAGACAATTGACAGAATGCAAACGTGAAATTGATAATTTACAAAATATGCTGCAAGATAAAGAAGTAGAAATACAACGAGGTAAAAATGTTCATGAGGAGATATTGCAATGTGAAAAGGAGAGACTATTAAATGAAAAAATTATAGAATTGGAGAAACAGTTATTAGAGTTACAGGAAACTAAAAAAAGTGAAACAAATAGATATGAACAAATTTTAAATGATATTTCAGAACAATTGGCAGTTAAGGAACGTGAATTGAAGAGTTTAACACGTAAGACACCAAAAAATGAGAAAGAATATGAAAGTCAATACACAACAATACAACAACAATTTGAAGAAATTGAAAAATTACAGAAGAATTTGCAAGAACAAGAAAATGTATTAGATCAAATGCGAGAGGAGACAACATACAAAGAAGAATTGGGTGAAAAGGAAAAGAACGATTTAAGAAAGCAAGTGAATAATATTCTAAAGGAGATTAGTCAAATGGAAGAACAAATGAGTTTGGTACAACAATCACATCAGCAGTTGGAGATGGAAAAGGCAGCTTTGGAAAAACGTATTGAAGAGCAAAATTATGATAATCATGCTGAGATTGTACGATGGCAGAAATTATTTAATGATATCGAAGAAAAATTACGCGACACTGAGGCGAAATTGCAAAATGTGGAAGGTGAACATCAACAATTAGCGGAAAAGAATTGCCTCTTAGAGGAAAGTTCAAGGTGCTTGGAGAAATTATTAGTTGAAAGAGAACGGCAACAGCAAAGAGTGCATGATGCTTTAATCAGTGGACTGCAATTAAAATTGGAAACAAGTGAGATTTCTGTGCAAAGGCTTACAGAAAAAATGTCCGCTATTTTAGATGAAAATTCACGATTACATAATAATCAAGAATTAAGTGACCATGACTATCGTACTCTACAAGATAAGTACAATGCATTGGAAAAAGAGAAAAATGGTTTAGACGATAGTAAAATTTGCTTGGAACAAGAATTATTAAGAATGAAAGAGGAAGGGCGTAATCAGATGCAAAAATTTACAGAATTACAACATAACCATGATGAAGCAAAAATCAAAATTGAGCAATATCTACAACAATTGAAAACAATGGAAGAGGAAAATGTAAGAGAAATCAAAAAGCTAAAAGAATTGTTACAGAAGAAAGAATTTTCAGTTAATGAAATGGAGCAAAAGTGTGAAGAATTAAAAAAGACGTATAGTAATAAAATTCAAGAATATGAAGCTAACAATGCCAAATTGACACAACAAATAGATAATTTAATTAAAGAGCAACAAGTATTAGAAGAATTTAAATATAATTATCAAAAATTAGAACAAGAAAAATTTCAATTAAATCAACAGTTAGAAGAGCAACAGAAACAGCAAGAACAGCAGCAAACGCGAATGAATGCAATTTTGCAAAAACAAGAAGACATGGCGAAAATGCAAAAAATTGAATTGAGTAAAAAAGAAGAACAAATCGCTTTATTAGAGAATCAACTAAAAATGGCTGAAGCGAAATATGAAACCAATATAAAAGATAATTCATCCAGTGAACAACTACAATTGGAATGTGCATATATGAAGAAACATGTTGAGCAATTGGAGATTCAATTAAGGGAGTGCAATAACAAAACAGAAGCTGAAGAACAAAATGCAGAAAAGTTAACAGAAAAAATCAAATCGTTGCAATGCGAAATGTATGTATTAAAAGGTCAAGTTAAAGAGTATGAACAAGTTCAACTCGCTAAAGAGAAATATTTATTAGACTCTCAAGCGGAAATTAAGCGAATCACGAAACAATTGGAAGAAACTGAAATGGAATTGCAAAGGCAAATTAATCATGTTAAATATATAACTGAACAAGATGACGTTGTAAAGAATGATTTGCTAAAATCACAATTAAAATTGAAAGAATATGAAACGAATTATAATCAAATAAAAAACGAATTCGAACATTTACAAGTAGATACAAATGTTCAAAGAGAACAGTATAAACAACAAATAGATGCCTTACAAAAAGAGGTGGATGACACTGTGACAGCAAGAGATAATCTATTACAACAATTAAATCATTTACACGATAAAACGGATGAAACGGATATCGTGGAAGAAGATATAAAAAAATTTAAGCAAGTATTTAATGAGTTCTCTAGAGATGTATCAATTACCAAGGCATCAACTGAATCGTGTTCACCCAATAATTGCAATATGTTGGTGTCACAAGAACAAGCTGAAAATTTGCGAAAAATTAATGCCACATTACAAAAAGAATTAGAAGATCTTAAATATAAATCCAATACTGAAATAATTAATCTACAACAGGAAATGGATGATTTGCAAAATGTGAATAAACAAATGGCTGAACGTATTATGGATTTGGAACGTTTAAGAGCTGGACTTCAAGCTCAAAAATTATTCGGATTAGATCATTCAGAAGGCAATAATGCAATAACAGTAACAACGCCAACGATATCAGCAATCACAGAAAGTGATAATTTACCCACTGATAAAGAATTAGAGGATAAATTGAAAGCTATTATGGTTGAAGTACAAGACGTCTCAAATCGAAATTTATTTTTAGAGCAGAAATGTGAAAATTATTTAATACTGGAACAATCCAATGAAAGATTAAAACTGCAGAATGCTAGACTATCACGGCAATTAGATGAAACGCTGGTAAGAAAATAATTTCTACTTTTTTATAAAATTCTTGTTGCTTTTTTTATATGCACTGTATTGTAACATATATTAATATATCATTAGGTGTCTTTACAACATTGTGATGGTGCATCTGCTAATACAGAATTTGAGTATTTGAGAAATATTATGTTTCAATATTTAACTGGTACAGCTAATGGTAATAATGAAACATTGGTTAAGGTTATATCAGCGGTATTAAAATTTTCACCTCAACAAACTCAAGTTGCATTAGAAAAGGAGCATCAAAGGAGATCATTGGTAAGCATACAACAATTTTGGAAATAATATTGTGAAGAATGGACTAGTGAAGGAGAGAGAGTGAGAAGGAGATATAGTTATCGAACTATATAAAACACTGTTTGTTTTTTGTTTCTCTAATTGTAGTTAAATAAAATTCTATAGCAAGAAATTGAGACTAACTATTCCATATGGTAACGTAGCTAAGTAATTTTATTAAGCTGAAACTTATTGCTCTAACTTCTATAATACAATTAACGAATGTAGATTTGGTCCAAATCAAAATTATATTAAATTGTTCATTATCTATTTATTCATTTACATTTACATATTTATCCAGAAGTTGGTGGTATACTCATTTTGTTATAATGTTTGTAACGCCTAAAAGGAAGAGTTAAATTGCAAAAAAATCAAATTCTGAATCGATTTAGGCATGTCTGGCCATTTATTCAAGCGTGATAAACATTCTTCTCTCATAAAAAAAAAGATATCGACTTCAAATGTAACAGAAACATTGGAAGTTCAAGGTAGGTATTAAAGATGGGCCATATCGAGGCACACCTTTATTTTTCGCTCATAACTTGAAAACTCAAACATTTAGAAAGCTGAAAACTTTGTATAAATATTATTTAAAGCTGTTATTTTACAATGTCTGTATAAAAATGGTGCAGAGTTACACAACTTTAAATTATCTGTCTGCATCATAAATAAAGTACCAAATAGTGCCTGGGTGAATGGTAGCCAAGATTTGGCCCCAGCTAAAATATAATTTTCTTTCTTTTTTTTTTGATTCATTAGATTAATTAAATGGGCTTTTCAAATTGTATTCATTTCCGTTGCTTTTAACTTCAAACATAAATTTAAACTTTTATCATTACTCTGAGAATAAAATGTCAGTATGTCTGGAAGGCATTTTTTGAACAAAATGATTTGTAAACTATGGATTTGTGATTATCCATATTTCCATATCGACTTACGTACAAGAATTTTTACAACAATACAACTTTGCTAGATCGATTTAAATATTTGATTTTGGTTTTAAGAATTTCATGGCGATCAAGTGATGCAACTTTTTTTATGGCCCTAGTGTCCCTATAAATTTTATGTGGCATATATAAAGTAAGAATAAAATTATTTTACATTCTTTATAAAATTAACTGAAAAATCACATTAACAATAATAATAGTAATAATAAAAATTATAATAACAATAATAAGGCAAAAATTAGAAATACATAAAGTACCTTCAAAACTAACAATTTTATACAATATTAAGAAACTATGAAAATTATAAAATTTAATTAGTATAAAGTATGTAATTAGTTAAGCATAAAAATATATATATATAAATTTTATTTTATTTTATAATTTTTGTTTTTATTATCGCTTTTAAAGCAATTTAAAATTATTGTTAAATTGCCAAAGAAGCGACATAAATCTTGTGCAATTTTATTTGAGACATTTTAATTTTTTTTGCCCTATAAATATTAATTGAAATTAATATTGTCACAAAAATCCCAAATTAGTCTCAAAAAGCATTTTTATAAATTTTTTCTAATTGTTTTCTTTTTCCTCTGTTTTATTTTTTTTATAATTTCTACAAATCAATAAAATTATAATGATCGATGTATATAAAATCAATATTTATATAGAATTGTAACTTTATTGTATCAAGTGAAAATTTAAACATTTTTATTATATAAGTTATTTAAATATAAGTATAAATATTTAATAAAATATAATTTTTTACGTTACAATTAATTCGTGCAAATTGAAATTTATAAATTTCACATTACTTAGTTATGCGAAGTTTTTTGTTTGTTTTGTATGTTTGTTTGTTTATACATATGACAATTTTAATGGAAAATTAAATTAAGAAAATAAATTAACAAGTAAAATAAAAACATCAACAGAAGTCTCTAAAATTGTAATGCATATTGGCAATTTAATTTCCAGTATAATATATAAGCAAAAAATAATGTTGAAAATAAACGAAAATGAAAATTATATTTAAATGGGATTAACTCTTTTTTAAATACACATCAATCAAGCAATGGAAAAGCAAAACAATAAGATATTTGAAAAATATTATTTTGTAAATATTTATATACGTATTCGATTTATCAAATTTATGGAACAATATTGTAGAATAATCACATGGAAAACTGCAGCCTTCTATATTTTTTTTTGTTAGCAGTAAATATCATATAGTTAATATCCAATTTGACCAAATCAACTAAGTTGTTGTTGTCCGTTTACATTGAACTTGCACAATGGTCATGCAGCTTGACCGATTTGATTTATTATTTTGAATGCTAATCTTCATATATTTTAAAATACTCTGGCCAAATTTAGAAGTGGATAATAATAATATTTTCATATTGATTTTCCATATTAGTAAAACTAGAGAGCGTATAAATATCGCAAAACAAATCTTATAAATGTAATGTGCTCTCGAACGTAAACACAACTTATTCTACTTGCATCATAATTTGAATATTTATAAATAACGGTTTGAGTAAGTTGCAATCGAACTGATTCATACTCTTTATACTTTGCACTTAATTATTTGGCATATCTAGTTACTTTATAACTAATTAGATCTCTCTATATTATTACCTCGCCATCGCTGGTCTCATATTATAAGCTCGCTGGCTTAAATTGAACGAACGAATAAGTAGAAAATTTTTCTTCAGAGAATCACATTTAGGGTAATTTATGCTCTTACTTTTCTCTTTATTAAATTGTTATTTCACAAATAATAATTTCTTTATGCTTAAACAAAATTATTTGTTCAGATATTGTTACATGTAAAAAAATTCAAGTGTTAAATATTTATATATAAAATAAATATTAAATAATTTTTAATTGAAAACAAGAATGGAATGTGAAATGGAAACTATTCAAAGAATTTCCAAATGTCTGAATGTACCGGTCCAAAAACTACAATTCAATGCGGAACAAATAGTGACGTGTTCATTTAATGATAAAATAGTTACGGGTTTCGCAACGATACTTAATCAAATGGCAAAACATTCATCGAACGTAATTGCTATAAATAGTTGCAAAAGTCGAGAAATTGAAGCTCAAGTATACCAATGGATTGAATATTCCATGCTATATGTAGTAGCCGGTATTAAAGATAAACAAACCAGTCAACAAATATTAAAAGATTTTAATAAATTATTTCTGAACAAATCATATTTGGTGGGCTATAATTTGACATTAGCCGATTTAGCTGTTTTCTACGCCATCTATGAATTAATGGTAAGTATAAAAAATTTTTTAAAATAAGTAAAGATACAAAACAGTCGGTCGGAACCGATTCTTATCCTACCCAACTTTGGTTAGTTCTTGTAAAAAATACAGATAATCATTTATAAGTTAAGTATGTAAAAGCGGTTACTTTTGAATGTTTTAAAAAAAATAAATCGACCTGTACTAAATTTGATACAAATATTTATTATGACAAAGTACAGGATTGAGCCATATTCAATAAAGTTCGTCTCTACATCAATCCAGAACTGCGTATTAAATTTAATCAACTATCTTGAAAATTCCGATTTGTGGCTTGATAACAAATTTACATGGACAGATAGCAGGCGAACGATCCGCTAAAACCGATTCAGAATGTGGTACTTAGTCGCTTAGTATAATGAAAGAAGAGCCCATGTTAATTGCTGAGTATTATAAATATCTACACAAACTTTTAACACCAAGAAGTACAAGTTGTGTAGGATATAAAAAAAATTTAGAACCATTTTGTTAAATTTATTGCACATACGAAAAACTTTTACATTTTAGAAATCTTTGACGGCATTAGATAAAGAAACTTATGTAAATCTGTCACGTTGGTTTGACCATTTACAACAACGTTCAGAAATTCGTCAGGATAAAGACTTATTATATTTTACAACAATATTTTTGTGAAATATCGCAATTCGTCGCCAATTTTATAATAATATATGTAAGATATTATTTTTATATCGATTAATCATCATGTGAAGTATAGCGCAAGTGCTGCATATACATAAAAGTAAAGATTTCCATCAGCAAAATTGTGCATCATAAATGGGTCTGTCGGCCTCTATTTTAGTCTTCAAATATAGATAATAAAAGTATAAAAAAATGCTACGGTAACGTTGTTTGTATGTTAACATCATTTTCAATATACGGCATATTGTTATATTTAGTTACAAAAAGTTTGGTCCAGGTCGGTCCATTTTTATAATCACTTCGAAGAAAGCCATTATGCGGGCAAAAGTTGAAATTTTAAATATATTTTGGAGAAAATTGATATTTTATTATATTTTGACATGGGAAAATATGTATGCAAAAATTTAGTCTAAATCAGTCCATTTTTTGGACTTTCATCTATAGAACAAACTTCGAAAATTTAATAATATTTTTTTAGCATATTTTTTGGTTACTTTAATTTAATTTATTTCAAATATAGAGCTCAATTAAAACAAAGGCAGAAAATATACTTTTCAATATTGTTCGAAAGTTTTGTCATTTTACTTATCATTACATTTTATTAAATTGTATAAACTTGTTTAGAAAATATATTAGTAAAAATATGCAAGCAAAATGTACTTATGCATATTCATATATACATACACATATATATATAATATAATTATATATAATGTAAAATATATAAAAACTGAGAGATAGAAAGCTTTGAGAGTTGAATAAGAGTTATTCAATTAGCATGAACTTCACGCGGCGAATTTAATGAGTTATTTAATTCACCCGGTTCAGTACACTTCCACAAGCCATACGTTTTACCAACAGTTGTTTGCCAAAGTCGTAAAGTACCGTCTTCGGAGCCACTAGCATATAATTCACCATCAGGACTAAATTTCACTGAATGCACCGGACCAAAATGTCCTTTAAAAGATTCTATTTCGTTGCCAGTAATATAATCAAATTTATACATTTTAAAATCTTCACCGCCACATACAAATACATGTTTATCAGGATGTAAGCTGCCTGAGGAGACATTTGTTGGTACTTTCACCTCTTTCAATTTCTTCATTGTGTCAATTTCCCAAAAACTAATACTTGAACCATGTGCTACAGTCAATATATGATTATCAGAAGAGATCTCCAAACTATTGGGGTTGTTGGGAAATGTTAAACGTTGTAATTCTTTACCATTTAAACGATCCCATAAGCGTATTGTTTTATCTTCGGCAGCAGATATAATACATTTATCATTACGACAGAATAATGCCTGTTTAATGGCACCACTATGGCCTACATATATTTCTGGTTCAGCTTGCGATTGTTCCAAATTAAAAACGCGCACCAATTTTTCATTACTACCAGTTACAATATTTTCCGAATTCATGTCAAAAGCAACCGATTTAACAATATGTTTATGCTGGAAACTATGAATTTCGGAGCCCGTAACAGCATTCCAAACTTTACCAGTAAAATCCGCTGCACCAGAAGCAGCCAATGTAGCATTTTTATTTAAGGCCACACCCCATACAGCACCCTTATGACCCTCAAATGTACCAATCCAATCACCAGTGTCACCTTGCCGCAGCATAGGACTGCCATCTAAAAGAGAAAAGAGAATAGAAAAATATCATTAAGGATTTTCTATTGTAACCCAAAAAAATATGGAACATAAAGACAGACAAATTGAAATTGAATCTGATAATGAAATGATCATCATAGATTTTGTGCAATATCAAATTCTATATCTGAACTAAAAAGAAAAAGCCAGTATTGGACTGAGATATAGAAATCTAAAGCAAATTCGGAACTTATTCACGGTATATAGTAAATGACTCATTAAGTAAAAAGGTTTTACTTCATAAATATTTTTCGTTGTAAAATTGTAAATTCATACGAATGAAAAAAAAAGTTGTTTTCTTTTTTAAATACGATGTCCATCCTTGATATCAGTACAGTACAACTCAGTTCAGTTCAGTATATGAAATTTCATAAAAATATCCATAGTTTAAATATAAACATTCACATGCCACACGAACAGACAGACAATTTAAATTCGATTTCATAAAAGTTGAGTTCATCTTAATTTCATCAGTACATTATAAAAATTGCCGTCTATAATTTGAATATAAACATACAACATAGACAATTGTCAAACAGGCAGAAAAATGATACTTTTCGACCAAGAAGATAATTTTATCTCGATCCATACAAGAATACGTGAATTCACATCACGATTTGATTTAAACTCTTTTAGATAGCGTAATAAAATGCAATTGTATTACGCATGCATCTATTATGATGAATTGAATCCCATAATATATTTTAATGAAATATTTTTGGTAGCTATATCTGTCTTTAGACCTAATAAGACCTAGTAAATCGTCTTCAGACCTAACAAGACCCAGTAAATTAATGACAAATCCGTAAGGCATATTTTTGGTTTGGTTTACTATTAGTATTAGATGCTATACAAAATTCCTATTGGCCTATTAAATTTTTTACTCTTTAAAGAGAAGAAACTTCATTTCACGAATGTATAAAATTTATGAACAAAATATTCATGATGTAAGTAAGCTCAAGAAGTCCCGCGAAGGCAATCTCTTTATCGTTAAAGGTCTTAAAAAATTTATAGAACTCACAGACGGCGGATGGCGGACGGCAGTTAAAGAAGATTTTGAAACTCTCGATGTAATCAACGATAAATCCATTTTAGAGTTTTTTGACTGTTACATAAAAAGAGGGGGTGGCAACCAGTCCCTAGAAGCACCTGCACAACTGGGAGTGGCTCATGAGATGGTCGTTGGTGATGCCGGCCATCAGGGGTATCATGAGTCGCGAGATCAGATCCAAAAATTTAATGTGGCACCACGGGAGCACAAGTTTTAATATGCCCATTATGGTGATATTGAGGTTGGCTTCGTGGGAGCTGTGGTGCCCATGTCGCAGTTGGTGCTCGTTTAAACATATATACACTTGTCTTGCAGGATCCCATTTCCCGAATAAAATGGGTAGCTGAGTAGGCTTATTGGGCTAATTTAAGCGAAGCCAAGGAGTAATAGGAAGGCTCCGAATCTAGATACCAAAGATTAAGCCTTGTATATAAGGTGCAATACAGGTTTTAAATTGAAAGCTAGACGTGAGGGTAGCTTGCACCCTGTGTAACATAACGACTAACGCTAGCGCTCATTGTGTACGTTTGTGCACCATGCATTTGAGCCTTCACGGCAGGTATACATGTAAAAGACTCACTGCACTGTTACGAAAAAAGCCAAATACACAATATCCTGCTTGACTGCAACGTACGTCCTAAATTATAATTCTTATAAGGTACTTTTCATTTGGACAAGCTTATATATATATATATATAGGCTGATTAAAAAACTCGAAATAATAATAGCACTCATCAATCGATGCGTTCTACACTGAGTCCAAAGGAGAAAGCAAAAATAAGTGAAAAAATTATATTTGACTGAGGTTAAATCTTAGATACCCAACCAACACCCAGATGTTAATTGCTTATTTTACAAATAGATAATTCAAAGTTACATAATTTTGTGTAGGCGTGGCCGTTTTGCACGAATTTAATGTGATAGGCTTTTCAAGTTATGGTTAAAGAAAAAAATTACGGAGCTGTTTTCAGTTTATGTTGCACTGTGGACGTGTCTCTTAATCGATTGATCCTATTTTCAATACCAACCAACGCATATAAACTATCAATGTTCTTGCCAAATTTGAAATCGATATCTCTTTTTTTTTACGACCACGAGCAGATGAACAGACGGACACCCAGACAGATATGGCTAATTGATGCAGATTTAGCCGCTACTCAAGAGTATATATATAACTTTATGGATTCTGTGATGCTTTCTTTTAGGCGTTACAAATATAATGACAATGTGAATATACCATCAACATCTGTGGTGTGCGGTGCGTATAAAAGTACATAATAAAAAAAAAATCAAATCAAAAATGCAATCAATATTCTAGCTAAACAAGAAAACTTAATAAAATCAAAATGTACATGATATGTATATACATTTATATATATGCATATGCATATACAGACAACACACGTACACATATATATAAATAAAAGTAAATAAGGGAGAAGAAAAGGAATCATTATTTTTGCTTTTGTATTGTTCAAAATGTGGATTTATTTTTATTCCTTTATTCCGTTTTTTTTTTTTTTTTTTTTTTTTTTTTTTTTTTGGTGAATGCAATATATAATCTATGCATATCACAAGCATACAAACTTTTAACATTGTATTTGATTTGATTTGATTTCATGTTTAGAGTGAAAACAATGAAATGTAAAAATCTTTCATTCAAGTAAATTTTCTGTTACTTTTTCATTATTTATTTATTATTAATTTGTTTTTATTTATGTTTTTTGTTATTGTTGTTATTGTTATTGCCATTATTCTTTAATTGTTGTTTTTTATTGTTGTTGTTAAGAGATTGTATTGTTACTTGTTAATGCCATTTTATTATTGGAATCGGAAGAACCTTGAAAAAAGATTTGTTTTTATAACACGACTACACATGAATATTTTACACAATAAATTTATACATACATACATACATATTTACATATATACATATATATGGCTTGTGTGCGTTTAATTGGCATATAAATTTCTTATAATAAATAATCTAGACAAAATATTTCGTGAAACATTTGAATCACTTTATCGTCTGTCCGGTTTTTGCACTTTTATTTGTTCCCCAATACTAAAGCAATTTTATCTTGCTCCGTTATATAAATATGATCGAGGTAATAAGATAATTCCGATGGCCACACCTTTTTTCTTTTTTCTTTTTGGTCAAAATATATATATATATATATATTATATATATATATATATATATATATATATATATATATTTCAAGGGTCTTAGGAACGCATCTGTCATGCCCTATTTTCAGGGTAAATTGCAAAACGTGAACTTTATAGTTGTTAGTTATGCCATGTTCACAATGCCTTCTTCATACTAAGATCCAATTCGAAGCGTAAGTTATATTTTATTAAGGCAACTTCAACTTGGGCACGTTAGCTTTTTCTAAAACCCCTATTCAAAGAGGCGAAGCAAGAGGCAAATGACACATCCATAATAAGAGTGGAAACTTCAGAGCCATCGTAAATACCAAATTAAATTTTCTATTCAATATCAAAGCTAATTTAGAATGTTCTATACAAAATCTTTAAAATAGTGCATACCTTTTTGGAGTTTAGCGTGTGGTGCATTAAGGTGGGGAAGGGTCTATAATGCACAACTGTGAAAGAAAAATGGCGAAGGGCAAAAAAACAAACTTTTTATCCGATTTATTGGAATATCTATTATCGGCCAGCCAGCCTATTATCTAAATGAGAGAAGCCTTCTTTCAATTGACAACAGTGAAACGACAAATTATTATAAATTTTTTATCGAGCAGTTGCGTTTGAGAGTCATGTTACTGTAATATTACAAAATTTATGTGCCAGATGAATCCATATTTTGAACTCTTCTCTGCTACGCTCGATAAAATCGACCCACTTCTAACTTTCTAAACTTTATACGTATAAGAAGATTTAAAAATTTCTCCGTAAATCTCCAAAATTTTTATATCATTGACATTTAGATAAAATGATGAATAAAGACTTATTAACATTTTTTTTTTTTTGGTATGCGAGCAGGTAGTGGGAAACTTCCATTGGCAGCAACAGCCAATGGAAGTGATATGCACGATTCATAGACAGGACTGGAACCGGCTTTATATCCGGCCCTACACCTTCATTCTAAAACGTCTATCTTCCCATCCAGAACATTCACCCATGTGTGTGTTTGTGTGTGTATATAAAAATTATTGATCAGATGTATATTTTTCTTTTTTGGTTTTTATTTTAATGTTTTGCTGCTGCTGTTGTTGTTGTTGTTTTGTTGTTGTATAATTCTTTATTATAAATAATATAAAATAATTCACTTTGTCTTTGTGCAAAAAAAAAAAACAAAAAAACCGAACAAAGCTACGTTTCCTGAGAACATTCTCTTACATGCATACTTGTCGTTTACCTTGATTTGAAAGAATATGATTTTTTTTGTTTTCTGTTGTTTTTTTGTAATAGAATAGAAAATAACATACATATGTTTGCTACATGCGTATTTCATGTACAAATTTATTTTTTATTTTTGTCATATTTTTAAACTTTTACAAATAAAGATGAACAGGTAAATATGTTTAACTCAATTATAATTAATTCATCTACAAACTAATGGCACAATTAAATGTAATCGTATTATTATGCAGTATGAGCGAGTTATTTAAAAAAAAATATGTATATATATAATATATATATATATATATATATATATATAATATAAAATGATTCATTTCACATCACAAGAGTGATTCGATATTCCATAATTTCGTATTTTATTTTTTATTTGATGCTTACCTTTACATGCCGATATTAAAAAATAGCCACTCTCGCATATATCACTAAAATCTAAATGTACCACCGGCCTAGTGTGACCGCTACATGTTAATGGTATTTGCCGTACATTTGATGTCATTATGTATAATATATATATATATATATATGTATAGGTATGTGTGTGTACGCCACCAATGTAAATATTGAAATGAACTTAACTGTTTTGTTCGACCGTTCTAATTACTGTTACTTTTTTCTCTCTTGTGTTTTTTTCTTTGTATTAACAGTTAATTAAATATTTAGTCGTCAATTAAAGTGTATTAAATCTTTCAACTTAGAATTATGTCTATTAATTAGTAAATTCACTTTTAAAATTGTGCTCTACAAATTTACGTTTATCAAATTGCTATTTGCTATGTCATATAACTTAAATGATGATAGTAATGATAATAGTAAAAGTTAGGGAGCGTTCTTTTTGTGATGCTCAGCTTTTTATAGTTGTTGTTATTATTGTTGTGTGCATCAGTGTTTATATATATATATATATATATATATATTGTGTACTGTTATTGTTTTGTCTTGTCAACCTATCGTTTAATTAGCTTCTTCTACAAAAATATATGCCGTTTGTGTATTTGTTGCTATTGCTACTGCTGCTGATATCTCTCATTATTTTACGCCAGCCAATATATGTATACATATATATAAGATGACATTTGTTGTTACTTGCTATTCTTCACGTTACGTTACAATTTTTAATTTTATTTCTTAATTTATTTATATATATATATATAAATATTCACAAATTAATTTCGAATTTCATTTAAAGCCGTCATTTACTGATCTCATTTATGATTGACTGATTAATTAAATTTATATCACGAGAATTTTTTTGTTTTTGCGCTTGTTTCTTCTTCGTTTTATTTCCAAAAAAAATAAATAAATAATAACAATAATAATAATAACAATAATAAAAATTTGTTACTAAATAAATTATACGAGACGAAAAAATGAACTTTTTTAATTTTTATTTATTTGTTATCTCCGAATTGTTTCTGACTCGACTAAAATTGTCAAAACGATTGAAGTGAAAAATACTCATTATCAATCCATTTATATACATGTATTTATATATTTGATATATATATATATATACATAACAAACATATACATGTTTAACTGTATGCATATTTATATGCTTATAAGCATAGTCACAAGCAAAGTCACAGTCACAGTCTGCAAAATCATTTCATTTCGATTATTTTCCACTCTTTCTCTGTGACGGAAGTAATTTATGATGCTTTTATAAGTCTACATATATAAACTGCATATGCTTATAGTTTTTTTTTGTGTAGTTTATATAGGCCAGACTGCGCAAGAAATATGTGAAAGCAGTTGTGCTTGTTTTATCAATTGTAACTATTATTTCTATTAGTTCTGTTCTCGAGGAAGACAAGTATAGTTTCTAGTGTTATTTCTATAAAGAACTTCGACCAATGACAGTCAAATATATGAAGGTATTGAGATTTTTTTTTGTATAGTAGTATGCGTGAATTTTAGTTGTGTAGACCATGATGTACACCAGGAGAATGACATTCTAAAGACAGAGATGTTTCTTTCATACAATTATTTATTCAAAAATGTACGCAATTTGCTTTACAATTTTTTAATTTGTCTTAATGTAAATTGGTATGTGTGTAATATATCTTCTTGTAACAATAATTGCATAGTCTCGACAAAACTGAATTAGATGATACCGACGATCAATTGATTTTATTGGAATGCATACTATTTCAAAATATTCTAAAATTTGAAGAGATGTAAAATAAAAGTATTTTTATTACTGAAGAATTGCATCTATGAAAATTTTGTTTTTTTGTTTTTTTTTTGTTAGTTTTTTTTCGAGAGTGATAGTGCATGCCTATTGCCGGCATTGTGCCTGCTTATATTGTAATTGTTTTTGTTGGAGGGGGAAATGTTTTTATTCTACATAGATTGCTTGCACGTTTATTCTAAGGTAAATAAATATATGTATATAAGATTAAACTATTTAATGTAATAGTTAAAGATATGTAGTTGCCAAGTTTTATATATACATTTATATGATTACATTAGTAGCCCCCATATTATTTTTCTCTGTTCAACAAATAGATTGCAACACGTGAATTAGACACTTGTGAATAAGAGAGTTAAGTTACGAGTGGGATAACAAAGCAGGCTAACCCAACTAATATGACTGATGAATTGAATTTTGATTTCAATGATATCAATTTGGATTTGTTGTTACCATCTTCACCACCTAAAAAGGTAGAATGTAAATATGATATATGTATGACCAAAGAAGAATTTCCATTGGAATATTCGAGTGCTTCAGGTGGACGAAATAAGCAAAAGAGTTTAGAATTGGCCAAAAGGATTAATGAAGCAGATTTTCTATTAACAAAAATACAAGATTTGGAAAAGCAAAAAGTAAAATTGGAACAGCAATTAGTGGATTTTCAAAAGAGCGCCAATGAAGTACAAAAAATGTATATCGATGAGAAGGCACAACATGAAAAGATTCTAATAGAATTGAAAAACTATAAGGACAAATATTATGGCTTAGATAGTGAAATGGCGAATAATCAATTTAAATATGAACAAATGCAGGCAAATTTTGATGAGGAGAAGAAACGTCCATACAGTTATGATGATTTAGCTTTAAAATTTATAAAAGTCATTTCTAAATTCGAAGATAGTTTACATAAAACGGATCTAGCAGTGGTTGAAGAAATTAAACAATATTGCCTGGATAAGAATTTAAAAATACCTCATAATACTGCATCTTCTTCCAATGATGGCTGTAGCAGTCCAAAGAAGCGAAAAATTCGTTGTGCAAAAATTAAGAAACAAGAACAATCTACACAATGTAGTTTACCAAGTTCCTCCTTGGAGAACAAAGAATATAAAGAAATGTGTAGTCAAAGTAGTCAATGTCGAGTGGAAATGCGTGAACAGGGCACTCAACATATTAGTACTATGACAACAAGGGGCACAACAACACGTGTGTTCATTAAGCAACATAATGTAGGCACTTGTTTTCCCGAACCTAAAAAGCCTCCAACTGTGGAAGCTATACTTCAAGAAATAAGTCAATGGAATGTACGACGCATATCACCGATTAAAGATTTATCAAGTGAAGCAAGTACAATGGAAGTAAAGACATATAATACTGTCGGTACATGTACATGGTTATGTAATATTAGACGGAAGGTTGATTTTCTTCCAAAGAAAATATCACGACCTGCATCTTGTCAATACTGTCAAAATATTAAACAAGAGATTGAAACACCGATATCATCACCTATACCAAAGCAAGCCTCCGGGAAGGTAACTGAACAGTCAGTTACCACTGAAGCGGATTTGTCTAGCAAAAGTATTGAAAATATAAATGCTTCAAATACTAAAATATTTGAAAATTTATGGCAAATATTTGGTAAAATGGTACGCGGTCTTCTTCAGCATAATAATACCGAAATGGTGTCTTACTCAAATAATTTTCATAGTATTAATCAACAGCAATTTCATGATTGGTTATTACAACTATATGAGAATACTCATTTCAATGAAAATGATACAAGTTTAAATTCTCTTAAGAATCAAGTCTTAAATGGAGTAGAAAGTAAATCACCGTTATTAAGAGAGACCAAGACACCAAATGAAAGTACTGTTAAAGGTATTGTAAACTTTTTATTTTAAATCTATCTATGTTTATTTATTTGTTACTAAATTTCCTTTTTTTTAGAAAATCCGGAATTAAATGAAGAATTAACTCCTACAGATTTTCTCGAATCTCCACAATTAGACTGTGAGAGTATAGTGAAGCCAGAAGCGAGACGCATCAACCAAAGAGACGTAGAGTTTCCTTTGCCACCAACGACCAATGGTATAAGCAATTATAATTTTAAGGAAACTGATTGATCCTATATTCCTCATATTATGTTTCTTCTAGATACTCAAATAATGATACCATCGCTTTCACCGAATAGAAGTGATAACGTAAAAAATAAAGTACAAAATTCTTCTGTAAAGAAAGTTAAGCAAAAGCGTAAGATGAAAAAGGAGAAAAAGAGCGATGTACGTAGGCGGCATTTCAAATTATTGAAAGAATCTCCAAGATATTCCGAATTAAATGCCGTTGATTTTTTAGCCAGTTTACGTGTATTCCATAGTTATTACAAGGCGTCCAATGATAAATTGTATGAATCTACGGATGCTATAAATGAGGGCCACCAAAAAGTAAATAAACGAGAAGCCTTTGCAGAATTATTTGGTGAGAGTGATGATGAGGAGTGTTTCAATAAAATAAATCAAACAGTAATAACTAAAGAGAATAAAAATCAACCATTTAATCAATTAGTATTAAATAGAAATAGTTTAAACAGCAATCCTGACAGATTACAAGTTGTATCTTCAAATAGTGGAACATTAAATCTGTCTCCCATTTTAATGGATAATACTATTGCAAATGTTATGAATTCCAATATTGATGTTCATCATTCTCCCTTACATATATCACCTATTAGCGATTTGATATTAACTAAAGAAGAGGAAGATAATCTAGATTCCAAAGAAATACAAACAGGTGATGCACGAGAAGATATAGTCTTGCGTAATATAATAAATCGTCAAGATAGTAAAATGGAAAGTCAACGTAATGATGACTTTATAAAAAATATAGAACATAGTGAAAATGCGAACATAATTGAAGAGACTTTGAATGATAATTCTACAAATTCTTCTCTTGAAAATGACTTAGAAGTATCTGAAGAGGAAACCCAAGAAAAGGATATAAATTTAAAGTCATTGTTAACAAATGCAACAACTAATGACTCTAGCACTCTATGTAAAAATGACATAAAAAAATTAAATGACTTGTATTTGACACAAAGTCAAATTTGCACATCGTATCGTTTAAATTCAGATAATTTAGAAGATGAAGAAACCGAAAAGGACAGCGAAGAGGCGGAATTGGTTATTGATGAGGAAATTACTGAAACGTTCGAAGATAATGAAACAAAAGTTCCTGGATTAATTAATAACTCAACAATACTTTTCGAGAATAATAAGACATTGGATTCTACAAAATTATCCAATTTATTTAGTTCTAGTTTATATGAAGAAATGATGACGGATTCTATGAGTGAAGTGGTGAATGATCTAGTAAATGAATCTACCCAAGAAAATACAACTGTCCATTCTCCATTATTAACTACAGTTACTCGTAAAACTGCAACCATAACCATACCGAATCAACGTAAACGTTTATTGGAAGATGGAACAATTCTGGTAAATTTAAATAAGCGAGAAAAAAATGATATTCTTAATAATGTAGAGTTTTCGGAAATTATAGGAAAATATACGAATATTACAGCAAATAAAGCCAATGTAGAATTAGCACCATTAAGTAATTCGCAAAAAGCGCATAAAGAATATAATGATATAGAAAATAAACCTTTAATAGACTACTCTACACATAACATATCTCTGGAATTCTTCAAAGAACGATCAAGTGAGTTAAATAAACAATGTGATAGTGATAATAAAAAATATAATGATTCGGCATCATTAGCCTCATGCAGCTTATATGAAACCATGAAAATAAATAACAATGAAATGAAATCGGAGAAAATAAATTTAGCTAGCGAAGCAGTTGACATTGAAGCCACATCGCATACAACACTTAAGCCAACCATCATTACTCTAAATAATCTTTATGATACTTCTTCATTAGGTAAAGTACAAAATAATAATGAGATTTTATTCGGAGAGGATGGAGACACATTATCAAATTGTACGCAAGCGCACACAGAGAATATGAATTCATTTGATATCGATGATAGTCCTCAATCGCCTTTGCCATCACAATTGCCATATTCATTAACATCACCTTCATCAGCTTCAAATAACAATTTATGCATAAAAGAGCCCATTATAATCCCATTGAACTACATCATTTCTAATGCAAATTATACTAAGCAAAGAAATAAAACCAAAAATTCATTATTAGATAAATTAATTGATAATTATGACAACAATATTTATAAAACACTTAATCGGATGCGTTACGCAAAATTACAACCCAATGATGAAGCTCTAAAGGAACGTGTCATTGAGCAATTGCATGATTTCTGTTATACAGACAACTTTAGTAATGGCAATATGATGGCTTCACAATTAATTAAACGTATTCAAGCGATTACAACAAAATATGATCATATCTATAAGGCTTTTGTCGTAATAGCAAGTAATGCACCACCATCTGATACACCAGAGAAAGATTTACCATCTGTTATACAAGAGAGGCCACCTAGACATTTAACTAATGTCTTGCAACGTTTACATTACATATTAAAATTTTTCCATTATCTTGAGTCTAATTTCTGCTTAAATTTGATGACCCATATTGAACACTTATTATTTAATATAAAACAAAAAGAACATTTTAATTTAACACAATGTCTACATTTAACACAATTATATCTGTTATGTTGTGAATTGCAAAAGAATCATTTCGAGAAGCATCCAGCAAGACGTTTCATAGTACATTGTTTATATTATTATAATTTGAAATCCGTTCTCCTGATACATGAAGTATTAATGTGGTGTCCAACAGTATTACCGCCACGTGAAGAACGCTCTTATAATCGATCCGATGTTATTATAAATGTTATAAAATATTTATTAATGAATTATAAATATGATATGGAAAATACACAATTGCGTGGTAAAAGTTTATTATCTAAATTACGCTACGAATATCATTACCAACCATTTCAACCTACTCAAACTGATATTATTACGAATTTAATGGAAAAATTAAAAGCTAATAAAACACAAGATATCACATATGCTTTCGCCTTAATATGTAAACGTATGCCACCAGATAAAGCTAAAACTATCGTTTTAGATCAACATTTAATACCATTGGCCAATCAATATTATGAATTTGCGAGAATTAATATTTCGTATGATACACGTATAGCAGCTGTATTAAATGTTGTTGCAGTCATTGTAAAGCCTTTTCCATTGCAAACGGATGTTACAAGTTATTTAAATCTTTTTGCACGTTTTCTAATAACAATTGATCGCCCCATAGTCCAGGAATATGCATTACGTTCAATATTATCCTTACAACGTTTCGGTTATGTTAATTGTTACAAATTATTACATCAGCATACAACAACATGTTTATACTCGTTATATCAGAATCGGACCATAGAGGCTATGTTAAAATCGTTCATTTATCGTAAATCAAAGCGTTTTTGGAAAAGGGTTCAATTACAAATGAAAGAATAAATTATTATGCACTTAAATAGAAAGTGAAATTGTCGATTATTCTAGAACTTACACAGCTTGTCAATGGATTAGTCTTTTACTATAAAAGCAAAATTGGAAAGTTCAGAATTTGTGAAAAATATAAAATATGCACTTTTGATAGCGAAATAGGTAGCGGAAATCCATCATAAGTTCATTAAAAAATCGAATTAACATTCTATTCTATATAATTAAGGAAAATTAGACTTCACGCTCCCTTTAAAATCTTGCTTTTAGCAAGACGATACAAAAATTTCTTTAACCAAATGGATTTTTATCCAATTTATATGAAAATAATGTCATCATATTATCATAAATAAAATATAAAATGTAAGAATAAGTGTTATTTTTATAGTGTCATATTTTTATATCATGCCCTCAATATTTGGCTCAAAATACGATTTTAAGTGAACAAATACAAAGTTTGATAGTGCCTGACAAGTGATGTAAGTTCTGTAATGATAAACTGTAATAATGTAAATTTATTTATTTTTTTTTTTTGTAGGTTTTAATTGTAATAAAAGTATTGTGGAATTGTTATTAATAATAAAGAAATGCAAAAAAAGGAAAAATTTCGTTCGGTTTTGTTTTACTTGTTTTAAAGTCTCTATTAAATGATTCTCGTCACTAATTAAAGCGAAAAGTGTAAGTTGTTTCTTTATTTCCATTTCTTTAGCAATCTTTTAATATTAAACCATTCAGTTAGTTACTTTTATATTAAAATTCACAAAAGATTTGTTTATTTATGTATTCACTTAACAAATGAAAATATCATTCGACATTTTTTATAATTGAATTAACGCTTAACTTGATATTGAAATGGTTGAATTCAATTACTTCCACCTTAATGGATTTTCAAGAGAATTATTTCAAATTGTTTAGGCGAGCATTATTTACATATTCAATTATTAATATTTAAATTAATATTTAAGTTCCATTTGAAGTTAGTTCTTACTTAGACTCCGTATTGATTAAGTTTTTTCACTTCTAAACGAAATAAAAAATAATAAATGAAAATACCAAAAAATTATAGAAAAGTTGAACTGCTATGCGAATGGCATGTACAGTTAAAATTGAGACAATTCTTACATCGAACTTTTGATAGATTATTGAAAGGGAAAAACTAGAGAAAAGAGAAAGCTTGGCTTTGCTTTCTTCTTTTTAGATGTCAATATTTTGTTTAAAATTAAATTGTTGCTCTTTGGTATAATAGAATTTAAAGTTTTGGGGTATAATCATTTATACTTTATATGAAAAATGTTTAAATTTGATCTTATAAATGGTTATCACATTTTAACTAATCTTTGTCTTTCCTTAGCTTTCTATCATCATTAGTTTAGCATGCATGTTTGCCATTTTTAGAGATTTTTAGAGAGAAATTATCAAAGAGTTTGGTGCATTTAATATGCCACTGATTGGGTAGTTTATAAAATTATAAAAAAATTAAATGAAAAAGTCAAAAATATAAGTTTTTGTAAGCAAAGGCAGCCTTCAAGGCATTCAAAGACTACATTCAATGCACGGTTGTCAAATTTCAGCTTTTTCTATAGGAATATTACATTTTCATTTATCGCAAATTCTAGTCGATGTTGTGATAATGGTAGCCGCGGAAAGTATATGAAAACAATGACACCAGACAAAACTGATAAAGTGTGCCAAACAAGAGATCCAATAACTTCATTTTCCCTTACACTTACCATCTAAACATTTGCCGTTTCTGGTTATTTTGTTAGGCTTTAGTGATTTAGTGATTAGAAATTGTTGCCAAATTAATTCATTAATTATGTCAAATTTATTATTTGCCTCATAATCAAATTATGTGATAATTATTTGATTAATTTAATTTTTTTAAGAATTCATTATTAAGATTTGTCTTTAGAGCTTTATAAGTTTCAAAATATTGAACAAAAAATACAATTATAGTTACGGCTGACACTAAAAGCTATAATACCAAAAAAAAAAAATAAATAAATAAATAAATAAAAAAAAATTCACTTTAAATAAATTAAGTAAATTGAAATAAAAATGAAAATTGTACATAACATTATTATTATTTACCGTTGTAATTAATGTCATATTAATTGTTAATATGCCACATATAACATTTGTACGAGTATTAGCTGTTAATTGTAATATGAAACGTTCTAGCTACATAAAAATATATCATTTATTAGAAATAAAGTTTGCTATAATCAAAATATAAGATTTAAATAATTATGCTATAACTAATATTTACCGTAGACTGAAGATAATCATCAGAATTATAGATACTTAAAAGTTCAGCAGTTTTAACTTTCTGAAAATATATGCCAAAAAAAAAAATAAATAAAAAAAAAGAAGGAAAATTGATGTTGAAAATTTCTTTTTAAAATCGTTATATATTAAATAAAATTAAATTTCTGAATAAGAAAAGTTCCATGTGTTAGCGGCTTTTGTTTCTCATAGATGATGGTTTCCTTAGAAGTGCATTTTTCTACATTTTTAATGCAAAATATAACTTTAAGCGATACGATTTAGAATAACTTTATATAACGATTTAAGCCAGCTTCTCCATTTGTTCTTGATAAATTCTGCTTTATCAAGCTGTATTTGGCTATAATCAAGATATTTTAACAGACTTTGGTTTGAGGTGAAACTTTTTGAAAATGATTAAGATAGAACCAATTTTTACGTAATAAACAGAAAATTTGATATAGATCTACAAAATTTTTTGAAGTCCCTCTTATTCAATGAATCCACCATACAGAGATCGAGGTTATACAATATCACTTTGCCATTATGTTAATAATGCCTAGAAGGAAGCATTGGAAGCACTGGAAGTATTCGAAGCATTCTTGATTAGCATCAATATCTGAATCGATTTAGATATATCTATCTGTCTGTTCGTTTGTCCATCTGGTTATCTGCCTGTTATAAATTCGTTCGAGATAACGAACTCAAATTTGGTAAAATTATTGGGTTTAAAAATGAGCCAAATCGGTCAAAGGACACGCCCATAATACAACATAAACTAAGAACACCACATTATTTTTAAACAAAATTTCCTTTTTTTTTATCATTTAAGAACTGCAAACGATAGAAGAGTGTAATTTTGCGCAAGTAAGGGGATAGGTATTGTTCTACAATATCTATCTAAAAATCATACAAATTGGGTAAGCCCTACACGAAATTATACAATATCAAACTTTCATTTGTTTATGTTCACGTTTTTCATTTACTCCTAAAAAAACTGAATTTGATTTTGAATTTTAATATCATAGTGTACATGGGGTGGTAGGTATCCAAAATTTAATTTGATTTGAGCCAAATGGAATTTTTTTACTTGCTCTATTTTCTCCTTAACCTATTAATTAATTTTATTAAGTTTTTAAACCCCTTTAAAGAAAGTGAACTTTTTTACTTCCTCAAGGAAATTATATTTAATATGTTACATAGAAGATCTGTTTAAGGATCCTTTATTTTTTGTTTTTTTTTTTTAATAAAAAATCAATTACCTGATTTGATATGCCCTGATTATAATATACAATTAATATTATTTTAGTTAGATGCATACAATTCCAGATAATATAATAAGCAATCCAACCGCAACCGGTCTCAGTACAATCGTCCACTATTTTACGATATAACCAAAAATTTGCACAAATCACATTTATAAATGACTCTAAGAATGATATAAATAATAGCCAGGCGTATGCATGATTAATATGTTTCATAAATTCCTCCAAATTAGCATAAAATTGTCGTATTTTACGTAACTGTTGCTGCTTAATATTGCAATTATAATTGCAATTAAATGAATTATCATTTGAGATATTTGTATTATATAATAATTGTTGTAATAGATAACGAAGGATTTGCATACGTTTATGTATGATATATAATGCCATATAATATTGTATTAAAGCTACATTAATGATAAGATTTGGTAATAAACTTGATGTATTACTATATAAAAATGGTATCCAAAGTAAACGTTTACTACCATAAATTGCCATTGTAGTGCATAATGCATATAATATAATTAATTTTAGATGATTTTTTATAAAAGATTTTATATGATCATAATTAAGATGTACATTAAAATTATAAATTAATTTTGTATCAAAATCGATAATATAATTAATATTTTGTATATAATAATTTCGTTTTGAAAATGTACGTAGTGTTATAATTAAAGCATGTATTATAACAAAAGCTAATTCACCAATTACTAAAGGGACTTCTGGACTTAATAATTCTTCACGCCAACCCATATATTCCATAATTGCACATTTAATAATTGCTCCATATATTAGAATCGCCCATATAAATTGTAATATAAAGCAACAACAATGTTGTTGTGCCATAATTGATAATATTTACAAGGATTATGAATTAAAAATGGTGCACTTAGAAATATTTGTGATATTATTAAATGTATCTTCAATATTTTATATAACTCTTTTCTAAGCTTCAATTTTATATGATTTTCATGAAATGCTGTATACGGTTTAATTTTAGTTATTGTATGAATTTTATAAAACATGACACTTAACTATTTTTCAAACTTATTTAAACTGTTGTTCAATTTATTATAATTTATGAGAAATGCTTGTATGAATACAACAAATTAACATGCTGGTTTAGTATCGCCTTCAATTTTTACAATCTTTACAATCTTTTCAATGTTTTCAATGTTTTTAATGTTTTACAATAATTTAATTATCATAGTAAAATGTTTGTAAAAACGCCTTCTTAATATTTCTCTACATATAACATTTTATATTTTATATATATATATATATATATATATATATATATATATATATTTAATAATATTTCAAGCATTCACTCTTAATTGTTGTAAATATATTAAGTTTATCTATTCAATTGTTAGTAACATTCGTTATAAATTATAAAATAATTTGGATCTGGTCATTTGTCCAGTCAATCTATATGTGCCTTCAACTTTTTCAGAAATATTGCTATTTTCTATAGAAAAATTGTTTCGAAAATTATGAGAAATGGCAAAAGTGTATTTTCTATTGGGTAAACGCGATTCTGATTAATCAATCTGGCATATCCTATTTCATATAAAAAATTGAACTATTGGCCATATAAAATTATAGGAAATCTATGTACCAAAACTAAATGGCGGCTGTATATGAACAGAATATAAGGATATTAGATATTATTGAGATGATATCTAAGAGAGTTGTAGTTTTTGGAATCCTCTACGATTTATGTCTTTTTAAGAAAACATTGTACACTCTAAGAGTTGCAGATGAGTAGCCTGATATGAAAAAAAAAATGTATCTCCTTAATAGACTTATCGAATTATGTCCTCCTAAACTTGGCGCTTTTATTTTATTTTTAAAAATAGGAAGAGTTCTCATTCATAGGTTTTTTAGTTGATTTCCTTAGAAAATTGCAACTCTATTCTTTAGTCTATTTCTTTAGTCCTTATTAAAATTTCTAGTATGGCTTTTAGAGGCCTAATAAATTTCAAAAAAATTCAAAACATTCAAAATTTTTTTAAAAAATATTTCACTTGCTTGCTATTATTTTGCTTGCAGGAAGCCCCTATGGCCACTATAAATTGTATTTGTTTTCAATAGTATAGAATTATTGAAAAAATGTCGTTGTTGTTGTTGTATTATATATATATATTTATATATATATATCTGGATAGCATATGCAAGATATATAAGATTTGATATCAAACTCAATAAACATGCAATTGTTTCAATTATTTACCAAAGTATCACATTACTTGACATTCTTCTTCATATTTCTATAAATTCTTTGTAATTAAAAGTTATCTAAAAAAAAAAAAAAAAAAAAGAAAAAGAAATATTATTATTATTATTATATTGTATTTTATTGTTTAAGAATGGACGCTTTATTTAACGAAATTAATAATTTTATTGTGATAAAACAGCAACAAGAAATGCAATCGAAACAAAACTCATTAAAATTTATTGTTAAAATGAAATTTTTTAAATGTATACATCACATTTTACAAATTTTATGTATAATGACAATAAAAAAATCCTCTCATCATATTTTCATTTATTATATGCAAAAAATTTTTGGCATATTTATATTAAGCTGTATAATATTTGCTACTTGTATGGAAATATTATGCCGTCAACATAATTATAGTTTTATAATGAAATTCTTTTGGATGAGCATGCATACATTAAATTGCCTTCATATACCATTCATTATTTTAAAGATATTATTATTTGAATATTCAATACATAAAATATCATTAATAAAAAAACAAAATGTTATATTATTGAAAATATATGAAATATTTCATAATCTTAATGTTATTCATATAAATGAAATGATTTATAATTATTATATAAAATATATGAAACGTTTATGTATAATTAGTTTATTGGGCATTATTATAAATGCACCAATATGTATTATAATATACAAATCAATCGTAGATCAATGTTAATATATATCGGTTATGTGATTATACCAAATATATTCATTTTAATACATTTCTCAAAATATTGGTTGGCATTGCATGTATTTCATGCATTATATCAATTGGCAAATAAAATTTTTATATTATATCAAAGTGGACAACAAAAGCAACAGCATCAAAAGTATTATCATCAAAAGCAACAAATGAAAGAGACTCATAACAATTTTATGAAATTTAATCAGCCTAACTTGATTATTCATAGTAAAGAAATGAACAAATTTAATTCTATTAAAATATCAAATGATATCGTTTGGTATGAGCAACAATTTTACATAGATCATTATAACTTAGATGTGACACAATTTTTAATATTATTTCGTAATTTACAATTATATTTGAATGATTTATTGAAAGAGATTATTAATGAGTTATCTCCATCATTAACATTGAATTGTTTAACAACAATATTTGCAATATCATTGCGTATCTTTGCTTTATATCAATATCTAGATAGTCCAAAATCTTATCAAACTATTAATTTATTATATCACTTAAGTCAATTATATTTATATATGTGGCGTTTAATATTCATTCTTATACCGCACAGCCTTATTATTCAAGAGGTAATAATTAACATATTATTATAACAGCTATTATTTTATAATGTCTGTCTAAAATATTTGTGCAAAATCTGTTTATGTATCTACAATGTTTTTGAGCAAAATTTCAGATTTTTATTTTTTGCAGTTTTTAGATGAAGCCAGATGAAATCGAATGAGCAAGAAACTGCTAAATTTTCATTAAAAAAAAAAAAATGAGGTTTTCTTGGTTTATGTTGCATTGTGGGCGTATCTTTTGACAGCTTTAGTCCATTTTTCAATCTCAAACTGATTGCAGGAACTTTTAATGTTTCTATCAAATTTTAGTTCGATATCTCGAATTTTACAAGCATTAAAATGTTTTGTAACAGAGAGACAATCAAATTGGACAGACGGACAATTTTCCTTATATAAATCTTAAATATTGATTAATAAGAAACTAAAAAGGAAATATAATAAAAATGAAGAGAAAACATTTCAAAGAAAGATAAAAAAAAATAACAAACAAAATCTTAAAGTTTTAGGCAATTTATAGGCAGAGCTTGCAACTTTTCGTTTCTGTGTTTTTTTTTGAATGATTTCTGAAATTATAAAATTTTTATATATATATATATATATATATATAAATTATAAGTTATAAAATATAACATTGCCTTTATGTTTTGCAGAGGCTTCAAGTAATTTTCTTAATCAATAAATTACCGGGTGAATCGAAAGATGAAGAAACTTTAATCAGTAAATTATTAAGGCAGTTAAATGTACGAGGTATATCGGAAAGTGTTTACGATACTTATGCTCCCAATGTAATGCTTTTGAGTGGTGTAAGTATACATTAAAAAGTAATAAGTAAAAAAATTTATATCGGTAAGGCCAAATTTTGTATACCCACCAATCATACAACTTGACATTACGTTTCAAAGTCTGCTTCTGTTTTTCTTTGGTAGATATCAAATGTAAATATAACCCAATGAAGGCGTGGCCAATTTGCTTGATTTTTGTATAAATGTTATAGACCAATAGCTGTTCTACTTGATTAAAAATCTAGCTTTCTATTTTCTGGAGTTTAAAAATAATTAGCAAAAAATTATGATATTTTGCTTAAAAAAAAAACTGAGATGTTCTCAATTTACCTTAACCTCTAAGTGTGTTTGTTGCTCGATTTTATCTATTTTCAATACCTACCTGTCTGTAACAACTTTCAATGTCCCTGCAAACTTTGAACTTGATATCTCTTTTTTTGCGACCAGAATAATGTTACCTTTATCCGTGTATCCGTTTATCCAAACGGATAGATGGATAGACGATAGAGAAGCAGACAGACATATCTAAATCGATTCAAATTCAATCTCTGAGTTGTTCTTTATATTTCTAGTTAGATTTTGAATTCATACCTAAAACATATTAGATATTGCTCTTAAGGCAATAATGATATCAAAAATAAGTTTGAAAAATCAATTTTCAATATTAGAATTTGTCAATTTTCTTGCAACAAATAATTATATTTTCTATTTTGTTTGCAACAAGAAAAATATCTTAAATTTTTAAATAAAAATATATTTATATTTAGTGCTAACTAAAATAAAAATTGTTCGTTATCATAGAGCCCACTTTTTATCTACTTTGCCTACTTTTTGATTTTTATAGATTAGCAATGTTTTGCTGATGTGCGTTATGTTTCTAATACAAACCGATTTAGAGGCAATCGCTAAAAGTCATTCTATTGGAGATTTATAAACCCAAATGAAAACAACAACAACAGCAAAAAAAAAATAAAAATAAAAATAAAAATAAAAACAAAAACAAAAAGAAGAAAACAATAATACAAAAATTTGAATAATAGCAAAATGTATGAGATATCTGTATTTTTGAGCTAAGTAAAAAGTATTCATATTTTATCTCCTTTACAATTGTCCCAGATTAAAATAAACGTAGTAATGTGGTAGGAAGTAGCAAAAAAGAAAAAAATAGATTAGCATGTTATACAAATATATATAAATATAAATAAATATGTTTGAATAAAGATGCAACCGAAAGAATAGTTTTTTTTTTTCATATCGTTTACTAATTACATTTGCAGGGTATTATAAATTTATCTAGATATTTGTAACACTTAAAAGGATTTGACAAAAATCTAGTTTATCCTTAGACTTATCTGGCCTATTAAAAATTGTTAGAAAAGAGTCTTTTTTTTTTTTTTGTTCATTCCTTATGAAACGCTTTTTTGCGACACCAAGTTTTTTTTTATGGGAAAAACTTTTATAATTTGTGTGTAATTTTTCAATCAAATTAAGTACTTTAATATACGAAATATATATCAATATAAAGATCGGAGTGTCCAGTTTTTGGTTGCCATGCATTTTTTTTTTTTATTATTAAATTTTTGAAATTATTTTATCTTGTAATTTATTAATGCGTTGTAATTTGTTTATTTGATTCGTTTAAGCAAAAATGAAAGTAGGGTATTTAAAAGTCGATTAGCATTGATTATAATATTTCTATTTGTTTGTTTTAAAGTATAAAATTATTTATAGTTTAAGATGAAACAGTTACTTATTAACCATATCAGTGAAACGTTGAGTTTGATAAAATCATTTGTTTCTTTTGTAAAAAAAAAAAAAATATATTCACTTTATTTTTAGTTAATTTTTTTTCTCATTTATTATTTTACATTTGAAATTGTATTTAGTTTAATTATTATTACAATTACAATTGTAACTAAATTTTTTCTTTAACATGGAAAGAATCAAATTACTTAGTGTTTGAATTGAACTGAAAAAAGCGTTCTTTATTTATGGTTTTTGCAATTTTATGGTATCTTTAAAAATTGTTGTAGAATTATTTATATATTTTATTATAAAGCTTTTTTACTTAACTTTACTTATGATATTGTTTCATGTAGCCTATAAAAAGTATAACATAATTAAAATTAAAATTAAAAAAGAAATTCAAAGTAAATTTTATTGAATTAAAATAAAAGTCATTCAAATAAAATCTAAAAGTGATTGTTAGAACTAAATCGATTTAAAAACATACGGCAGATATGTCTCACAAAACGAATTTAAGATTAGAATGGAGAAATTTAAATTATTCTGCATCAGTCACAGAGCCGAACAATTATAGTTTCTGGCCTAAGTTTCAGAAGCAAAAACAATTGCAAATACTTAATAATGGTAAGTTGAAGTATAATTTTTTGTAAAAGTTCTTTAAAAAAATTTTTCTAGAAAGAATTTAAAAAATTATTAGAAAAGAAAAAATAATTAATAAAAAACTAAAGAATTAAATGGCCAGTTATAATAAGTGAACTTAAATAATCTACAACAATTCCCTTCAAGTTCAGTAATTACAAAAAAAAAAAAAAATTGAGGAAAATTTTAATTTCAAATGATTTAAAAAAAATATATTCATTATATGGAAGGTGGATCCTAAATGGTTTGATGTGTAACAAATTTTAGAAGGTTTATTTTATAAGTTTACATAAATAATCACGTTAAAGTATTTTTCATCAGGCACAATTCCAAATTGTAAGTTTCTATTTCTGAATTTTCTACTTTTACAAAGAGAGTTGTTCATTTTTAGATTAACCTTTCAATAAAATGAGCAAATTTTCAAAAGGATATTTTCTTTTTATACCCACCATCCAATATACAAAATTTGGGCAATATTCTAATTTTATTATAACATTTACAACTACTAAAAGGAAGCTACGGATACTCTGAAAATCGTGCTATACCGAATCGATTTAAACATGTCTGTCTGTCCGTCTGCTCATTCTCTTAACCTAAACTCCCATATGGCTGCAACATTGTTAGCTTTTGCATGCCATGCAAATATGGAAAAGTTACAAAATCATTCGAAAAGATGCGTACGCCCACAGTTTAATGTTTTTGATTTTCCATTCAATAAAATTTAAAGAAACTCGTCTAAAGATGGAAAATAGATAAAAAAGATTTTTCATATAAATTTTCACAATTTTTTTTTTTTAATGCTTAACTTTTCTATGATTTATTTAAAAATTTCAATAATCTGTATGTATTTTATTTTAATAAATTTGTTCATTTTGTATTTATTTAATTTATTAAAAATAATATAATGTATATGATAATATAGTTAATGGTCATATAAAAACAGGAGATTTAGTGGGAATATTGGGATGTAGCGGTGCCGGTAAAACAACATTATTGGCTGCTATCGCTCAACGTTTACGTGGTAATTTGAGCGGTAATATTATTGTAAATGGCCAGAGAATGGGACGTAAAGAGATGTTACGCATTTCTGGCTTTTTACCACAATTTGATATTAATGTACATGCATTTACCGTCTATGAACATTTATATTTTATGGTAAGTAGCTTAAAAAAAAAAATAATAAAAATTTCATAAAATTACTTGAAATAAAATAATTTAATAAATTTTATCATGAGATAAGTTTTAGTTCAAGAAATATGAATACAAATAGAATTAATAAAAATGATTAATTTTTATTTTTATCTAATTAATAAAAAGTCACATTTTAAAATGGATCGTAAGACAACAACAATACAAAAACATCAACGTATTAATGATTTAATGTTAACGTTTGGTTTGAATGATATTGCCCAAACAAGTTTGCAACATTTATCGGGCGGTGAACGTAAACGATTAAGTTTAGCTGAAGAGGTAATTTAAGAGATATTTTAGTATTTTTCTTTTTTTTTTAAATTAATGTAAAATTCTTGTAAAATTTTTCGTATATAATTAATTTATTTAGTTAATTACAGATCCACCATTTTTATTTTGTGATGAACCCACAACTGGTCTAGATAGTTATGGTGCTTATCGCATTATAAATATTTTACGTCATTTATGTAATCGCCATAAAAGTACAATTGCCACATTACATGATAATGATGATAATTATGATAATGATGATGATAATGATAATGCTTATGAGGGCCTTAGTAATAAAAGCGTGAATGGCACAATTAGTATGAATAACAATTCTATAGAAATGGCATCATTACATTTTGATGATATCTCTATAAATAATTTGTATAAAAATTTTGAGAATTGTCATAGGAAGGCCGCTTTATGTACAATACATCAACCTACCTCAGATATATATGAATTATTTACACATATAATTTTAATGGATCGTGGTAACATAATTTATCAGGGAAGCACAGATGAAGCTAAACAATTTTTCATGAGGTATTTGCAGAAAAAAAAAATTAAACAGAAAACGAATAAGAAAAATTATATTTGGCTGAGGTCAAATTTTGGATACCCACCACCAATGCACATCACGATATTATGATTCAGATTGTGATTCAGTTTTTTTAGGAGTGATTTGAAAACGTTAACATAAAAAAATGGAAGTTTGGTATTGTTTAATTTCATGTAGGTGTAACCGATTTGCATGATTTTTGGATATACATTGTAAATTAATAGGCTCCCTACATATGCAAAATTTCAACTTTCTATCTTTTACAGTTTCTATCTTGCAGATGATGATTGAAATAAGAGTTTTTTTGCTTAAAAGAATGAGGTGTTCTCAATTTATGTTGCACTGTGGGCGTGTCCTTTGACTGATTTTGCTCATTTTCCAAACCAACATGCGTGCAAGAACATTCAATTATTTTGCCAAATTTGAGCTTAATATCTCAAATTTTGCGACCAGGAGAATATTTAGAACAGACAGATATACAGGCAGTGCAGACAGACGGACAGACATGATTAAATCGATTCAGAATTTAATGTGCTGATTAAGAATATATATACTATATATAAAGTTTATAGGCGTCTCCAGCCAAGGCTTTCCAGTGCTTTCTTCTAGATGTTACAAATATAATGATAAATTAAAAATTATTCCCAACCTCTGGGTGGTTGGTATAAAAAAGTCAGTTTTCTTGTCCTTTTTCATATTTTTGGAATATTATTGAAAATATATATTTACAGAAATGGATTTGCGTTGCCATTAAATTGTAATCCAGCCGATTTTTATATAAAAACCATATCGCAGGCTTATAATCATATCTATTTTAATAGCGTATCATTCATTAAATATAAATATGATGTACAAATAATGGGCCTGTATAAAGATAGTTGGCTACAGCCTAAATCATTTATGGGAAATTATTTGAAAGCTAATGAAAATTTGTAAGTTTTCTAGAAAAATTCGTACAAAATATAGACACATTAAAATTTTTATGCCGATATTTTCAAATGTACATCCATAAAAATATTAATTATATCATGCAAAAAATTTTGAAATTGTCCAAATCTATTTAGAATGATTTGTTTTTGAATTATTTTAGAAAATTTTTGATATTTTTGTTTGAAAATAGAAAAAAAAAGAGTCCTTATTACAAATTTTTGCTTTAAAACATCTGGAGAAATTGCAAAGAAAAAAAAATTACATATGTCGATTTCTAAAGGAGTCCATTTCATTTGGACGTTTCTTCTTTACAATACAGCCATTTTTTGATATTACTATTTTCCATTTTACTGATTTTGCATTCAGTTTTATTGGCTTCTTTGAATTCAATGTAATAATTTGATAGGATTTTTATTAGAATTTTATAAACAAGATGTGGATTTTGTAAAAGTGGACTTTATATATTGTTCTTTTAATAATTTTTTTACAGTGAAAAAATTTCTTGGTCTTATCAAGTCTATTTGTTACTAAGACTATTTATAATTGAGGATACCCGCAATTTAAGGCAAAATTTTATTGGTTTAAGCTTACTAGTGGTAAGTAAAAGTCTGGAAACTCCAACGAAAACTTTCGCTTTTTTTTTTTTTTAATTTGCTTTATTCCATTGCCCCCATTCTAGATAACATCTTTAGCTTTATCCGTTATGTATGAAAGTGTATCAAATTTGGGCCAAACATCCATACAGGATATAAATGGTTCCATATTTATGCTAAGTAATGAAATAATTTTCACATTTTCATACAGTGTTATATATATATTTCCATCGATATTACCTATATTGCGCCGTGATGTGGGCGAAGGTATATACAGTTTATCAGCATTTTATATGGCTGTAGTATTATCTTATGTACCGGTGGCATTTTTGAAAACTTTGATATTCTTTACGTTATTCTATTTATTTATTTATCGCAATTTGGGTATTTGGCTTTATTTAAATATGATTTTCATATTAAGTTTATCTGCCTTGGCCGCCATCAGTTATGGTTTATTTGTATCCAGTCTATTCGAAACGGAAAAATTGTCAACAGAGTGTGCTGCACCATTTGATCTAATATTTTTGATATTTGGCGGTGCTTATTATAATGTCGATACGATACCAATCATAAAATATTTCTCTTTATTTTTTTATACCAATGAAGCTTTAATGTACACATTTTGGATTAATATCGATAATATTGGTAAGTATAATATAAATCTATCTAAAAAAAGTATTATTGTAAAATATATCTGTTTGTTTTTTAAACTTTTTAAAGAATGTTCGCAAAATGTACAGCATCCATGTTTAAAAACTGGTAATGATGTTCTAACGTATAATTCTTTTCGAACTATAAATTACACATATTGGTTTGATGCGATTGGTCTCATTTGTATTACAATATTACTTAATTTATTCGCTTATAATTTTGTGAGAAGATATGTCCAAAGGACTGGATATTATTAATAAAAACTGTAAAAAATATAAATATATAAATTGAAATGGAATGAAAAGTGTAATAAATAAATTTAACTTTTTTTTTTTAGTAAATAAATTATATTTTATAGAATTGGTATTAATGTATGAAATAAGGCTCTGGTTAATTTTTGTCAGCAGGTTAAAAGAATGATTTCTCTTAACTAAGCATATCAAACTTAATAAGAGTTTATAAGTTTTGAGATGACTTGAAATCTCATAAATATGCCAATGGACTAAATTTTAGCTAGTACAGTCCAGTACAATATTAATAATTGCAAAAATCTTCAATTCCAATTCTAATTTAGCGATAGACTAAATTTTATTCGGACAGTACAGTTAGTGTTTTACATGCATACCTGCCGGGAAGGCTCAAATGCATGGTATAAACATACTTATGATCGCTAGCGTTGGTAGACACGTCACAAAGTGCATGCCACCGTCCCGACTAGCTTCCAATTTAAAGCCACTATTGCACCTCATCTAGTAAGCTTAATCCTTGGTGTAAGGATTCAGGGCCTTCTCAAAACCCCTAGGCTTAGATTAAATTAGCCCGATAAGCCCACCCAGCTAGCCATTTTATTCGGGAAATGGCACCCTGCTCGACAAAACTATAATAGTGGGTATAAATATAATAGGTCGAGCTGCGTCTGCGACATGGACACCACAGCCCCCACGAAGCCAACTCCAACATCACCACATGGGCAAAATATGAATTTGGTGATCCCGTGGTACCAAATTAAATCTTTGGATCTGATCTCGTGAACTCATGATGCCCCCTGATGGATATGGATCAGAAACCATCTCATGAGCCACTCCCAATTGAGCAGGTGCTTCTCGGGATTGGTCGCCCCCATTTTATTCGGACAGAAATAAGGCCCGAAATATTTTAAGTGTTATATTTTTTTTTTATCATTTAATCGATCTAGTTATTTGGGGTAATTTGTACTATGAGCTGCACATGTCTCCAATTTGATCATTCTGGATGATATTTTTGTACAAATACTGTCTACCAAGCAAAGCCAAAATTAGCAATTTTTAGCCATTTTCATTAAAAAAGAAAAAAAATAATTAAAAATTCGATTTTAATTCGATTTTAACTCGATTTTAAGTCGATTTTTTTTTAATAGAGTTCGTCTCTGGACTAAAACACTTCCGTATGCTTAATTTCATTAATATATCTTAAAAATTGCAACTTATAGTTGCTTAGCAGACGGACACAAATACTTAAGTCCTTTCAGAAATTGCTTTTGACCCGATCGTCTTAATAAAAAATGGTTTTGCCTCAACTCTATTTATATGTTAAAAACATTCGCATAAACTTATAATACCTTCTACCTTAAGTGGTGTAGGGTATTAAAAAAAATAATTTTATATAAAAAAGGAAGTATAAGATGCGTAATAGTTGGCCCCCACCGATTTATGTTTCGTTAGTAATATTTTCAAATAAATCTCAAATAGAACTTTCACATTTCGATGAAACTAAAGAATTTTCTGATTTTATTTTATTTCATTCTATTTCGTATTGTTATAAAAGTTTTTAAAATTAAATAAATATCTATATATATTATTAATGCAATTATAAATATGTCTCTTTTTTGGTTTTAATTTTCTTTATATTATAATTCATTTTATTTTGAGGTTAGAATTTGAATTCATATAAATAAAAAAAAAAAAAATGCAATCGCTTCTCATTACTTTTATTATTATTCTTATATCTACCACTCAGAGGTTGGGGGTATAATTAGTTTATCCTAATGTTTGCAACGCCTAAAAATAAGGGACGCCGAATAGACGATTCTAGCAAGTATTTATTTTCTTAATTAATATCCATGTCTGTCTGACTGTCCGTCTGAATATCTAGCCTTTTATATGTTGTGGGCATACTCCTGGTTGCAAAATTCGTGTTATCGACCTTAAAGTTGGCAAAAGTATTGCATGTTTATGTATGCAGTTGAGTATTGAAAATGGGTAAAATTGTTTGGGAGATACGCCTACGTAACAACAAAAATTGGCTACATCTCGGTTTTTTTAAAAAAAAAATTTTATTAGTTTAAGTTTATAAACCAGAAACTACAACAGTTAGAAAGTTAAAATTTTATAAAATTATTAAGGCCATTTGATCTATAATATTTATCCAAATATCATAGAAATCGTTGACGCCTATATCCAATTATATAATACTAAATTAGCACGTTTTGTTTTCCAAGTTTTTTTTTACTGATTTATTGCAAAAATTATACGTATTTAAAAAATGTTTTCACAGTACACTTGCCCAAAATGATTTAAATCGTTCATACCTAACAGAAATTTAGAGTTTACGTATGCCACAAGTGTAAGCAGTATGTCTGTGGTGAGTATTCAAGATTTGTTATCAGCCATTTACAATTTTCTTATTTGCTTGTTGTGCTTCTTAGTTCGTTCGTTTGGTTTTTTTTTTCTTTTTTCTTGTTTTTTTTTTTTTTTTTGGTTTTTTTGGTCGGCAAAGTTATAATTGAAATAATTTCAAATTACAAATACAAACAAATATTCAGTTGTAGTTCTTCTTCACTTTGTTTTTATCCATGCACATATACACGCACACTCACACTCACGCAATGTTTATTCTTTTTGTGCTATGAGAAAAATAATGCAAGTTGAAAAATTCTCGGTGACGTTTATGGGTGTTGAGGTGTATTGTTCGTGTGTATGTATGTGCATGTATGTAAACTCTAAATTTTAATTTATATAAATTCTATATAACACATATATACACACATACACAGACACACACACAACACACATATATATATATATATATATATATATATATATATATGTATTATGCATTAAATTTTGTTATTAGATTGAATTTCTGCAATTTTATAGATAAAAAAAAATTTCTTAAGTTTAATGTGTAAGTCTTAAGGGTTTCTTGATTTTAATTATTTCTCTTTCAACTCTTCTAAACAGTCCACAGCAAATAGTATTCTATTTTCTAAATTGTTTTTGTATAATATCTCATGGCGCTTCATTTCAGCGATTAAACAATCGTTTCACAATCATTACTAAATTGATTTTATTCTATCTGTTAGTTCAATACGTTCGCCCATCCGTCCATCTGCCGGGTTATATCGTCTATTTGTATAGTATTTGTTAAAAAAAATTTTTTCGTTTTTTGCTCAAATAGTAGATTGCTGGTGATGTAGATCTTTAAGAATATTTTGAAAATTACCGAATTTGTTTTATCAATTTCGAAAAATTTTTGTATAAAAATTTTAATAAGAACAATTTTAATGAACAATTCGGAACCGCTGAATTGAATATTTCATATTGAAAATTTTTAAAATTTTGATGTAAAGTATAAATTGATAGTACAAAAAGTGGACTATATTGAATCATTTGTTAAGCATATTTTCATATAAATTTATTTTTTCAAAATTTATTAAAAATCGACCATTGTAGGATATGGAGTCCGAACAACCAAACTAACAAGGACAATTCCTATTTTAAAAAAAAAGGAAGTAACAGAATAATCTAAATGTGTACTAGATTTTAAGGGACGTTGCCTTTTCCATTTCAACATTTATTATTATTTAATAATATTTACATTAACAAACTTTAAATGTCACGCCCATTAAACTATATATGCCATTTTGTATGAATTTTTTTTTTGGAAATTAAAATTTAAAAAAAAAAACATTGTACATTCTGCCAGAAGGTGAAAGCTCTTGAAAGGGAATTTATAAATTTCCCTTGGGCAAATATTTATAAAGTCAGTTATTTTCTTTCACTAAAAGAAAATTTTTTATCTTTCTTTTTATCTCATTTGCTGTATCTCTCTCCATCTCTACCTCATCATATAAATATTCATATTTTTAACTACAATTGACAATTTTGTCTGTAAAGTTTTGCAAAAGAATGGAAAGTTTGTCAACGGAATGGAATATGATTTTCATAAATTTATTGTAATGTAAGAAAATTATTGTAATATTGAAATTTAATTTAATTTAGATATAACAAATTTCTGCCTATACAATAATTTCAGTCAAATGAAAATTTTTTTTTAAATAACTTTAAAAGCCCTTCAACACAAATTAATGTTACAGCAAATGTAAATTCAATTGATCCAAATATAACAACAACAATAATTGGTAACACACACATTTATATATATATATATATATAATATATATATATCTGATATAAGTTATTAAATAATGTAAGAAGTCAGGCCTGAACGTTGAAAAGAATAAAATAAACCGTCAATCAAAATTTTCTTACTGATTTATTTTTCTCTATATATTTATAATAAATAAGGCTTGTATATATATGTATATATATATATATATATATATATATATATACAGTAAGATACTGAACCATATTAAATCAAAACCAACAATAGAAAGAATGAAGGCAGATCCATTTATCGCCACCGTCTCTGGGGGGCTGCCCAGCAATCAAGCTAAATAGACGCAAGCGAACACTAATGAAAGTGTTGCCGTTAAATCTACATCACCGAACCTGTCTAATGAAATGATCCCGCCATAGTAATTGAAATCCATTTTGGGTTGAAGACTTGCATGGTTCCACGTTAGTTTGGAACTGTGAACTTCAGACACTTCATACGATGTGAAAGGCTTTGTTGTTAATAACAAAATAAGAGGCTTTTATGTTCCATCATGTTGGACCTTTATTTTTGTTATACAAACTTTCAAAATGAACTTGTTGTACTTTCTTTAATATATTTGTCAACAAATATTAATTGGATAAGTCTTAGAACATATCTTCCCTTAGACATTTCATGTTTTTTTTTTTTTTTTGTTATAACAGTTAACTTCAATGTTGTTCAAATTAATTTCCAATTTAAAGGAATTCTTGAATTTATTTCTTTTATTACTTTATTATTTCAAAATTTCTTAATCAAATATGCATTATTTATATTTCCAATGAGACGGGTTTCATATACATTTTCTGTAATATCTAATAAAATATTGCTATGTTTGAGCATATATTGAACAATATTTAATATAGAATTTTTTCTTGAATTTGGTATTAATTCAAATAATATTTCGGTATATGTCTTCTCAAATATTATTGGCATGAATATTGTGAATAATAATAATTATTATATCGATAGATACAGAATCACTTTCTGAATAGATTTAAATCGGTGTGTACGTCTGTCATCCGGACCGTCTGCTCTTCTGGCCCGAAAAACAGCCACCTGCCTTCTGAGGCGTCTATTTTCTGGGCTGCCTGTCTTCTGAGACGTCTTTCTTCCGGGCCATCTGTTTTCCTGGCCGTCTGTCCTCAAGGCGTTCCGTCAAGGACGTCTGCCTTTCGAGCCATCTGCCTTCCGTGCCGTCTATCTTTCGGGCCGTCTGTATTCCGGGGAGTCTATCCTCCGCGCCGCCTGCCTTCCGGGCAGTCTGTCTTTCGGGTCGCCTACCTTTCGGACCGCCTGCCTTCTGGGTTGTCTGTCTTCCGGGACATTTGTCTTCCTGGTCATCTGTCTGCAAACTACAGATCGCAATTTGAGAGATATTTTTATGAAATTCGGTCTACAGTTTTCAAAAGATTCAGAAACGAAACCTTTTGAAAGTAGTTAAAATCATATTGTTTTTTATGGAACTAGACTACAATAAGGAACTTTGTTCATTTTTTATTCATATTGAGCAAAATGGTGTAGGGTATTTAATAGTCAGTCTCGATTGTCTATAAAGTTCTCACTAGTTTGATTTTTAATACCCATATCTTTGATGCAAAGTGATTTGTTTTTTTTCCTTGTCAATATTCTAGCACTAATAGTCCTAATTTACTTGAAAATAGTATTCACGTTATTTCATTAATATAATTTTTATTAATTAATAAAATTTTATCATAATTTATTTAATAGAAGCCAGTGCAAATTTTTGTTAAAAAATATATTCAAAATTAAAACTCTTGCCCTTATAATGAGTTTTATCAAAAAAACCGTTAAACGGGAAGTGGTTGTAACATTGGACTGATATGGACCAAACTTGTTACCCATGCTTTTTATGTTAAAACAAAACTAAACTCCAGTTTAAGTTAAAATGTTTGAGATATTTTATTGAAATTAGGTACGTGAGTGTGTTTTAGCGCAAAGACGAATCTTATTAAAAGGGGTAAAATCGGATCTTTTATGGAGCACTATGACCACTCTCCATTCAACGCCTTTTTAAAAAAAAAAAGCGTTATAGTTTTTAAATTATTTAAACATAAATTGGCGTTGAATTGTACTTTGACTCGGAAACAATGTGTATCAAATTTGGTCCCAGATAAATCTATTTTTTGAATCTGCTCTCACATAACTAACTTTCTAAATAATTGAAATATTACAATTTTTTCAATTTTCTTATCTTACAATTCATTTATTTGACTTTAATCGCATAAAGCAAAAAGGGTGTAGGGTATTTAAAAATTGGTCCCGATCGATTATAAAATTCTTAGGTAGATAATGCATTGCTTTGAGGTATTTATGAGTCACTGTGAATGACTCTAACGTTCTTACTTGCTGTTTAACGTACTTGCTGTTTTATGTAAATCGTAACAAAGTAATGTTTCAAGAAATATTTTTGATACACCGAAAAGTGTATGAGCATGATATATATAAACATAGATAATACATAAATATAAACATATTTCAACATAACAATGATAAAAAAAAATATTGCATTGTTGAAACTAAATCAATAATAACAATAACAATCAAATTTCAATAAAAATCTACCAAAAGTCTATCAACCAGAAATTGGGGGTATATTTATTTTGTTACTATATGTGTCATGCCCAAAAGGGAAACATTGGAGACCCTACAAAGTATAAATATATTCTTGATTAGCATAAAATTTTGAATCATTTAGATGTAAACACGTGTGTCTGTCTGCCCGTTTCCTCATCTATTTGTCCATTGAGCTGAAATTTCTCAATATCATTGGAAGTTCTTGTAAGCAGGTTGCTCTTGAAATTGAGTCAAATTGGTCAAATGATACGCTCACATTGCAATGAAAACCGGAGACCATCTTCGTTTTTTTACAACAAGAATTTCATTGTTTTTTTTTTTTTTTTGCTTAATTAAGTCTTCAAATTATTAGACTGCAAGGCCTATAGAAAAATGTTGCAAAACGGCCACGCCTACATGATATTATTTAATGGGAAATTTTCACTTCTTTATGCTTTAATTTTTGATGTAATACTCAATAATTGAAACAATCTCTGAAGCGTAATATCCTGCTGATGTTTGGGTGGAGGATGTATGAGGTTTGGCCATGGCCAAATATAATTTTCTTACTTGTTTCATTTCGCTGTTGTTTTACCCTTTTTACAATTTTTTCACTTTTTTTTTTTTTTTTTTTTGTATGCATTAAGAGATGTCAAATCAATTGTCAGCCCACTTAGCCCAAATAAACTGGACAGTTAGATATTCTGATGCTGCGTCTAACTCTTTGAAAATATAAAAATGTGTATATGTATGTAATGCATTTTTATTTGTTTATTTATTTACAAATAAACACGAAAAGAAACGATACCAAGTTGTATGTAACTGTTAAAATCGTGAAGGCGGTGCATATGCGGTTGGCTCGTTAACAAAGCTCGTGTCAATCGTTACGCTATTTGCCTTTTTTAGTATTAATGTTTATTGTTGCTATTTCATCGCCTTTTTCTACTTCCATAACTATGTTTTTTTTATTTGTTATGTCCAACAACCAGATAGTTGGAGGTATAGTCATTTTGTCATAATGTTTGTAATGCCCAAAAGGAAAAGTCGTAGACGTTACAAAGGACACACTTTCCTGGTCAGCAACAAATTTTGTATTGAGTTAGACATGGCCAATTGGCCGTTTGTCTGTCCATCTGTTTATCTGTCCATTTACTTTTGTGTTGTTATCACTTTACCGTTTGCAAAAATCGATATATTTAGCTCAAGTTTGTTGGGAACATCGGAAATTCCTGCAAGCAAATTGTTACAGAAAATAGAGCAAATCGTTCATAGAACACGCCCACAATGCAACATTAAGTGAGAAACATCTTTACTTTCTTTTGTAGCAAAAATTTATACTTCTTCTTCTTCTTCTTCTTCTTCTTCTTCTTTTCTATGCAATTTTGAGATATTTTTCTATATGTTCGTTCAACTCAACAAAACTCAATGCAAAGCAACCAACCCAATCAATTGAATCTTTATAATTAAACAATTTTCAACCAATCGTTCAGAAGTTTTAATGATGAATGCATTATTGTTTATTATTGCTATTGTTGTTTGTTGCTTTTATAGATGTTTTATGGTGAAACATATTTAAAATAATTACATTTTTTGTTTTACCTCTTCTTCTTCTTATTGTAATAACTTTTATATCAATTTATATATAGATGAGGTTTGTTCATTTATTTTTTTCTTTTTTTTTTTGATTTTTTGTTTTTTAATTTTCTTTTTAATTTTTTTTTTTTTTTTTTTGTTATAAACGATTTGATAGATTTGATGGATCTAGCAGATCACCATCTGCTTGGTTATAGAGTTTCATATTATTTGGTACATTACAACATGTCTCATATAGGACGGTTGGCTATGCATATATAAAACATGATTCAGACCTCACGGTCGAAAGTTAAGTCAGACCGTTTTTCAGTTTTCTTCTAATGGCCCTTTTATGAAATTCATGTAATAGATAACTTAAGATGATCTTGCTTTTCTTCCATGATTTAAGCCTTTTTCTGATTAAACCCTTAAGATGGTACAAAGATAATAACTTCACTTTGAATTAAATAGAACTTCTCACCTTAATTTAAAATACATTTATAAGTTTCTCAATGCGGAATTTTATACCATTGCCTCTTGTTCAGGGCCTAGATGGACGATGGAGACAAAGCCAGCACAAAAATGTACAGCCCTTATAAAGAAATTTGTAACGCTATGTAATCAAGCAAAGCTGTTAATAGAATCAATGTTAAATCATCTAAATTTATAAGGCAAATTATGCAATTTTCAATATTTTGATCAGCGTCCTGCGATTTTCAGCCTTAGCTTTTCTAAAGCAATAAAAAGCTTCATATGGCATTTTTTCTTAGGATACATTTTTTATAACAAAATCTATATAAATTTTTATATTTATTACGATTTAGGAATTATATAAGTATCCTGGCTTAAAATGCATCCGGAAAATGGCACTTTTTTTTAAAATAGATGTTTATTTTTGACTTAATGGGGCTAGAAAAATTGCCCGTATAATCCATTTTAATACATTAACAAAAATGAAGTTTTACAAATTTGTTAGTTCAGTTTTTTTTTTTTTTTGATTTTTGATATATAATTAAATCATGACAGAAATTTTTGAAGTGAACCTCGTATGTGCGCATTCGATTTAATATGCATGCTTTTTGCTCTACATTGATTGATGTTGAAAGAATTTTAATATTATGAAATTATGTATATATGCGTAAATGTAATGGTGTATATATATATGTGTGTGTATATTTGTATATATATATATATATGTGCGTACATATTTCTTATTTCATTTTAGATAAGAATCAATGTGAGCGACACAATTTATACATGAATAAATTCTATATAAAATGTAAGACAAATTTAAAAGAAAAACAAAAAAACAAGAAAAAAAAAAAAAAGAAAAAACAGAAAAATATGTAATAACAACATTCAAGAATATTATTTTAGAATATTAAATAACTGCATTAACAACAATAATAAATCAATGTAAAATTATTATTATTAAAGGGTGCCAGCGCATGTGTTCAGAAACAGAATCAAAACTAAAATCAAAAGCGCACACCCGTAACAATTTGTATAGACTTATGGAATGGGCGAACAAAAAAAAAAAATAATAAATAAATAAATAAATAGAAAAAGAAAAAGAAAAAAAATACTCGATTCTTTATTGTTTCGATTTTTTTCGTTTGGCTTTGGCTTGATTTTTCTTTTTTTTTTTTTCTTTTTGTTTCTATTTATTTTCTCAACTATTTTGTTTTTGTTATTTTTTGAAGATAATTATTACTAAAAACATTCATATTTCTTCTTCTTGTTGTTGTTATTATTGTTGTTATTGTTCACATTGTTGCATTTAAAGTGTAAGTGTATTTGTATAACTTAATCACTGCATTTTATTTGCTTGTTGCAAAAAAGTTACTTGTCAATACGGTGATTAAATATGAAAAGGAATTTGTTTAGCAAATTAAAAAAAAAAATTTTTTTTTTCAAAATTTGTTTTGATTTTTGATTACCATTTTCAATTCATCACGACTCTCTGAAATGAATTCTCTGGAATGAAGGAAAGTGAAAAAGTGAAAAGGTAAAAAATTCAAGTAAAAAATTTCAAACAGCTTGTTCAGTGTAGTTTTTTTTTTTTGCTCATGGCTTAAGTTGAATCCTTGAAATGATTTTCTTAATTTCAGACTATAACCAGAAATTCCATGATATTGAATTAAATTATTTCATAATCATACGTTTAATGATTACAATAACAAAAATTATTAAGAATTATTTAGCCATTGAAAGACTTTCAACTCTGAAATTTTAAACGACAATTTATATTTTCAAATTATTTTTCTGTATGAATGGAATGAATTTAAATGTATCACCTCACTTTTAAAGAATAAAATTATCAATTGAATTAAGACTTTTGATCATTTTTAATGTGGAGCTTCTCTGAACTTCTTAGATAATGTATTTTTAAACAATGAAGTGATTTTTCAAAGAATAATCAAAAATTTACATTTATTTTTACAATTGAAATCGAAACGAAATTTATTTTTATCAAAAGTTATATGGCAAATGTTAATTTGTTCTTCGCCTCTCTGTGAATCCCTTGACTCACTTAAATGTTCTTATGTTCGATTATGGCTCATCATTAGAGAGGGGAGTTTATGGAGCCAATTTTCTATTCCGAAAATAGAGGAAATCCAGTTTGTAACGCCTACAGGGGACATTCTACTTTCCTGATCATTTGAAATATGTCCGTATATCTGTCCATAAGTTCGTGCGCTCTCGTATTGTTAAAATTCTCTCGATCGCAAAAAAGATGTTATCGAGCTGAAATTTTTTAGAAACATTAAAAGTTCTTGCAAGCAGGTTGGTATTGAAAATGGTCAAAATCGATCAAATATAAATTGGCCATATCTGCCCGTAAATATCAGTATCTAAAGTTACCTGTAATTGGCCTCAGTCAATTATAATTTCCATACTTAACTATTAGAAAATATTTGGAATGATCTACATTGCAAGAAGAAGCATAAATGTAAACTAATTTCCCAATTTATATTAAAGAAATGTCTTATTCAAATCTACAATTCCCGATTAATCATAATAAGCAAAAAGGTTAAGATCTATGCGTCAAAGTAGCAGCCATTAAATGAAATGTTTGTGTGTGCGTGTGTAGAGTAAATATTATTTACATTGATTTACAATATTTGCAGCATTTGTTTGTTGACTTTTTGTTTGTCAGCTGCAAAATTCTTTTGATTATATGTATGTAGATTTATTTATGTATGTTTTGCTAGAATGAATTCAACAAATGTTTATGCACACGATTGTTGATCGGCTATGCCAATAGCAACAACAGCAACAACAACAACAACAACAGCAACAACAGCAACTCAATGGTATGACAGTTTACAATTGCTATTCATCTCTCTCTCTCTCTCCTCTCTCTCTCTCTCTCTCTGTGTGTGTGTGTGTGTGTGTGTGTGTGTGTGTATGTGTATGTAGGTGTATGAAAGGAAACACGTGCTTAGAGTGTTTTAGTTTTTTTGCTATTTTCATTGTATTTTTTACATATTTCTTTTGCTTACTTTTTTTTTTTTATACATTTATTTATGCATTTCATTTCGTATTGTAGTCATATTATTATTGTTATTGTTATTCTTTTTATTATTGTTGTTCCTAACATATCTAAAACAGTTAAATGTTCACGAAATGAACAAAAAAGAAACGATAAAGCAACGAAAAATGAGCAGGAAAAAGCTTTGCTGCCTCAGTCTTGTCTGGCTTCTACTTTTGAACGGTTTATATGCAGGATTGGCAAACCTTTTTGTCAACCGTAAAAAAATTTCCTTTATTCACTTTATTATTATTTGAAATATGACAGAGTATTGTTAATAATTCTGAAATTGATTACTTGGAAATGATTTCGCATCTATTTTAATGAGATTTCATTTCTAGTTTATCTAATTTCAAAGAGTCGTTAACGAAATTCATACCACAAATATTGAATATTCATATTTAGAGAATTGTTTTATAGTTTGCTTTAATGCCATAAATCTCGTTTTTGTTTTTCTTTTCAAAGTTCATGGCATATCATGGTGCCCACAGTTGTTTCGTAAAAGAGTCAGGAAAAAGGGCAGTATCTGTTTCGTTTTTTAGAAGATGCGTTTACTACGAAAATGATTGATACAGACAATTTTAATTGAAAATCTTTTCTATTTGAGCTTGCTTGCTTTAATGTAAGTAACTTTAGTGGATTAGTGAACACTAAGCGGCTTATTGTTTGGACATCTCTGACCTTGGTAGGGTAAAGTTGATTTGTTTACATATTGGCGTAACTTGTATGATTATTCCATGTGGCGAGGGTTTTTTCTTTTTTTGCAATCGTATACACATGCACACACATACACACCTATACACACAAAGAGAAAGTGGGAGATAGGATGATATGACAAGAATTGAAAAGAGTGGGAGGCAGAGAATAGATGGAATATATCTTCTTATCGGCTTGATTGGTTGACTCTATATATGATATACATATATGTAGATACTTTATCGTTTGGCTGACTGGCTTGTTATTATTGTTGCCTTTATGCTTGCTTTTTATAAATTTTAGTTACTTATTAGTAGCTGTGACTAAGACTTTGATGCTGATGCTGATGTTGAATGTAAGTAACCATTGTAACTAACTGATGTTACGCTAACAGTTAGTTACACTGGGTCTTACAGAGGCTATACCTACAACAATTATTGTAATTGTAATTGTGATTGTAATTGTAATTGTAATTGTAATTATAATTGTAATTGTAATTGTAATTGTAATTGTAAATGTAATTGTAATTATAATTGTAATTTTAATTGCAAATGTAATTGTAATTGTAATTTCAATTGTAATTGTAAGTGTAAGTGTAATTGTAATTGTAATTGTAATTTTAATTATAATTATAATTGTAATTATAAATGTAATTACAATTGTAATTGTAATTTTAATTACAATTTTAATTGTAATTGTAAATGTAATTGTAATTGTAATTATAATTGTAATTTTAATTGTAAATGTAATTGTAATTGTAATTACAATTGCAATTGTAATTGTAATTGTAAGTGTAAGTGTAATTGTAATTGTAATTGTAATTGTAATTGTAATTTTAATTGTAATTTTAAGTACAATTATAATTGTAATTGTAAATGTAATTGCAATTGTAATTGTAATTGTAATTTTAATTATAATTTTAATTGTAATTGTAATTATAATTATAATCATAATTGTAATTGTAATAGTAATTGTTATAATACATAGGCATGTAGTAAAGTTTCCATTAATGTCTCTTCATATTATTTGTGTATTTAATTTTATGTTAACTGAAGTTCTTATTGCTTGATATTGCATATAACTTTTTCTTATATGTACATATGTTACATATTACATATATATATTTATCATACATAATTAAATTTGATTTGATTGGCATACCTTGATATGTGACTCATGTGCATTGCGTTACATTCGTTTCGAAATGTTGGCCCATTCTTATAAAAAAAATATCTCTATTTATTTGTTGATATAGTTTTGTTATACTTTTCTTGGTCCGATTAACGTCTGTTTTGTTTTCTACCATAATTCCATTAACGGCTTTACATATGGTCTATATGTATGTATATATATATATATATATATATATATTTATATATAAATAGTTTCCAGCAGCTTCTTTTCAATTAAACATTTTGATTCTAAAGTTGTTTTATGTAGGTTACATATGTTTTAGTTTATATATTTATATAGAACTTATATTCTATATATTTTTATTTCGATATATATAAAATATCATTGAAGAACTTCATATTAATCATTAAAGGGCTTTTAAGTTGCTGTAAATAAAAAATTTTATAAACTTCAAACTTGACTTGGACTCTACAACACTTTTTGGAATAATATAAAAGATTTGTGTGTATATATGTAAGACTCCAATAAAAAGTTGATAATCTATTAAAGTCTAGCAAGACTTAGCAAGACTTTTTGATTCAATTTAAGTCTGCCTGTCAATTTGTACAGACCTTAAAGGTCAGAATTTTATAAAAATTTGTTATGAGGCCATACTTTGGCTCATGAAAATACTCTGGAAATAAAATTGCATAATTTTTCTAGATCATTAGCCGTACAATAAAAATAGTTGAATAAGTTTAGAAAATTTTCATTCAGTATTGAAAATGAAATGAAATCAAAATGAAAAAATTTTCCAAGTTCATTTCATTAGCTCTGCAAAGGAATGTAAAAGTCTTAGATAGAAAATTTTGTTTGAGAGACGACTGAGTATGATTGTTAGTCTTTTTTTTCAATCAATTTTATAGTAAAAATTTTGTACAAATATTATCTGGTCAAGTATAAGTGCCCATATAAAACAATATTTCAGATGAATGTTGAGAAAGAGCAATGATCTTGTATGAATTTTTTGGAATCAAAGTTAAATATGCAATATGTTTATGAACTAAATCGGCATATTTATTATATATTTAAATTTAAAATTATCTCTAATATTTAGTTTATATTTATATATATATATATATATATATATAAACGTAGGTTACACCCATCCACACCTTATTATAAGAATTCATGGTCACGTGGTTAATATAAATGTGACATATGTACTTATTTTATTGATTTATAAATGACGTTAATGTATAAGGTATATAAATAAACAATAAAGAAATTAAATTAAATTAAATTAAATTAAATTAAATTAAATTAAAGTTGGTAAAAATGAAATATTAAATACTCAGCCTTCAATTATTTGTTCATAAAATTTTATAAGTTTGAACAACTTTTATGCTGGTCTTTGGATTTAGTTGCTCCATCTAAATGATGTTATTTTGTAATTAATTTAATGGCAGATGGATTTGCCATATATTTAATGGATCCTTTATAGAATTGCTTCAGAAACTTATGAAACTTTTTCTCATTTTTAATGGGTTTATTGAAACCCCATGATTTTAAGAAACAAACTAAAAAAATCTAAAGTTAGACTTTTAAAATTTAGTAACAATAAATAAGAATTATTATCTAATTTGGTATTTGATTGTTTAGAATCATTTGTAAAATTTTTCAAGAAACATTGTACTTAGATGAACTTAATATACCAACAATTTGATAGATATTTAAAAACTAAGTGAAAATACACTGAAAACAAAAAATGCCATAAAATTTAAATGTAATGTGCAACTTTAATAACAATGATAAGAAGATAACAAAAAAGGAAGTAAAAAAAATTATATATGGCTAAGGCAGAATTTTGAATACCCACCATTCAGATGCATATAATTATTCGGTAAACATTTTTTTGCTTTTTTTTTAAACGAGGGGGAAAGCGTTCAAAGTCTAAGTCAGTGTGGGACCCTCACCCAGACTAAAACCCTCTCCAACATCCGACGACACTCCTCCTGGAACTACCGTTAAGCATTAGGTCAGAAACTATTACGCCAGGATTTCTTAACTATTAGGTAAGCTTCCATGTAAAAATTTTGGAAAAAAAAACTCATGTGTAATTTGACATTATATAATTTCTAGTAGGCGTGGCCGATGCATATTATTTTTTACTTAACCCTTGCAGCATTATACTTTTTATATTCATGTAAAATTTTAAATTTCTGTAGATTGTAGTTTATCTATTTGAATTGTTCAAATAACTTGAGAAACGAACTAAATATTTAACTTTGCGGAACTTCGAAAATCTTTGACCGATTTAAGCCAATTCTATATAAATATTGTACTTTAACAAATATGAAAAATTTCAGTGATTTATCTGGTATATTATTTTTGAGCAATACGTAAAAAAATATGGAAGAAAAAATAAGATGAAAAATTGAAGTTATATAATTCAGAGATTTGCAGTATTTTTTTTGAACTCGCACTTTAATGCGAAATAATTGCCTTAATAGGCAATTAGGCAAAATTTAAGCTCCTATTTTGATTTTTGGAAATTGTTCTATTAGATTTGTTACTTTATGCGATATCTAAACTGTATATTTTTTTCATTTCTATATGTAAATGATTTTCAAAATTTGATTTCATTCTTTTACATACACACACACATACATACATACATACATACTATATATATATATATATATATATATATATATATATATATATACATAGGAATAAAGAAAACATATAACATATACATGATTATTTAAATGATTATTGGCAAAATCATTGGCCATTAGACCAAATTGCAAAATGCTATTTAGTAAAATAAGGCGACAATCGTCAATTAACAAACGACTTATGTGATGATATATAGATTTTTTTATATATGTGCTAAGTCTATGTGTATATGTAAGAATCGGATATATTTTACAATAAAAAATTTAAATATAAATTTAGTATTTCAGAGTTGCCCACTTTCAATTACATTTATATTTATTTATATGATTTCTCATCTTGACATATTTTATCATCTAAGTAAGATCAAAGTAAAAATGCAAATTTTTTTTTTATTTTGGTCTAGTGTTCTTCTTTAAGCTGGCTTGTATTAAAACTCATTTATAAGACGAAAATCTTCTTAAATATTTGCCGCTACTATTTACAACTATAACATTACAAGGAGAATGAAGAAGGAGTTTTTGATTTTAGCTTCAATCATTCTGGCATGCTATTCATTCATTTTAATGATGTTCCATAAGTGAATGTAAAAATTATGTTATAATTTTAATAAAATTATTGAATAATATGGCTCCATCATTATCATTATTATATACTTTGTTTCTATGGCACTTGTCAAAAGCCTTGCCATATCTTTAGCATAAGGTCAGCCAGCATAATAAAAAACTAGAACTTAAAAATTATAAAATTTTTTATAAATAATTGTTTTATAAGCAAGTTCTTCTTGCCATTTACTATTCATTTCAATTTGAAGGACCCTTTAATTATCCACAAATATTATAAACTGAATGTATTTGATATTGAAAATGGACTCTTTCGTTTTTTCTAAACGTTGGAAATTTGTGAATATAAAAATTGCACTAAGAGAATTATCTTGGAATATTGTTCTTAGTTAAGTAAACTAAAGACTAGATTGTTCTGATTGACTGTCATTTTCAGAACAAATTTTTTTCTATTTCTTATATGAATTTTTTTTTTTTTTTTTGTTAAAGTTTACTATAAGCTTATAAATTGAAGTTGTATTGTTAAAAGGAAATAATAAGGATTGAAATTCAAATTAAAATAAAACACTTAAAATATTTTATTAACCAATTGCTTAAAGCTTTATGTAATTGCTAGGCGCCTCAAAGTTGCCCTAACTCTGTTTTATCATATTCAAAATATATATATAATATATATATATATATATATATTTTTTATTAATAACATTTAAACATTTTAGTTTATCGTTTTTCATGCTGATTTGTATATTTGACGTTAGCACCGTATGGTCACAAAATCTAATGCCATAATAATAATAATAATAATAATATAATAATAATAATAATAATAATAATAATAATAATAATAATAATAATAATAATATTACTATATAAGTATTTAGTATACACTTAATAATCAGATTCGTTTATGTTATTTATATAAATCATAAAATAATATTCATTATATAATCATATATATATATATATATTATAATATTATATATATATATAATATATTATATAATATTTATATAATAATTTTATCACGTATAGAATATTAACGTAAACATTTCTAATGACATCACAGGGCTGTTTAAATTGTTTTATGAAAATTATACGATTTATATGCTTTTACTCTCTCTCTACAAAATAGTTTACTGCAACCAAATATAAAAATATCATAAACTATAAAACAATTATATGCATATTTGATTTTGGTGTGCCCTAAAATGCTTGAACTATAAAATTATTATAGATTTGTTATGTCTGTTATTATTGGGCATATAGAAAAGGGTCTTGGATACGAATTGTATATTCTAAACAATATCCATCTTCTGATACTTTTTTATACCTGTTTACCCATATGATGGTATGTCTGTACATCTGCTATTAGGCCATGTATATTCATAATTTTTTTAAAAATAATTTTAATAAATTATTTAATCACTTTTACAAGAACTTTACGAAAAAAAGAAAATTTTACAATTCACTTTTATGTTTTAAATTAAAATCATTCATATTAAAATTTACTAAATATCCACAATTATTTTAATTATCTAAATCGAGAGAGAGGACCTTAACTGTACAGAAATGAAAAATTTCATAGTCCTTTACTCGACCGTCTGCTTTATCCATCTCAAGATGATCGCATAATTCACATACAAAATATTCTCAAGGCATACAAGAATTTCTAGATAATATACTAATATTTATTATCTGAAGAGTGTAAGCTTTAGAAGGTCTGATCAATTTAAAATATCATGCTAATTCAGAATAAATATTATAAAGATACCTTTTGTGCCTTTTGGCCCATTAACCTAATCATTTAATAAATATAAAATTTATAGATAGATAGATATTCAAAATTTGATCTCTCATCAAATATAAAAAAAAAAAAATTCTTCATATCAAGAACAATCTAATTCGGTTTGTTTGCTGTAAGTGAATTTTTGGATTTTTTTTTAGCCTTAATCCAAGTCCTATTTAATACAAATTTACGCTTTTGATATTGTCATTATAATTTTAGTAAATTTCCATCTTGAACTTATAATGTTTCAAATTTCATGTTGTTTTAAAAATTAATTTTTAAATTATCCAATATTTAGTGATTGAAGTTTTGAATTATTAGAATGGTAGATGAATAATCTTGGAGTAATAACGAGATTCTGCATTAACGAAACAATTTTTTATTAACTAGTTCAATGAGATCATGCAAGCGTCAACTTTTCAAAATACTAGGATCCTTCAAAAAAATAGCCAACTGTTCCAATATATCACAAAATATATTCGAATATTTTTAAATTGAGATTATGTGACTTAGTTCCCTTCTTAAGCATATCAGAATTTATAATTTTATACAAAAATCACGATACATTAGTCCGTTTTGTGATGATGGTGATTGTCCGTACTAAATTAAAAACAGCATTTTATTGACGATTCAGAGAGCTAATTGGAATTTACTATTAAACGCAGAATAAAACATTTTTTGCTTTTGTTTGTGACATTAAATGACAGATGGTTTCTTTACTATCTATCAGAATGAAAGTCTTGGTCAATTAAATGGAAAAGGGTAAGACTATTAATTTCGATTATACTTGAAACAATTGAGAGTAGAAATAAAAAAATATGTTTTCACTTGCAAGAGAAAGATGCGCTTTTTCACTTGCATTCCATGTCACAAAATCTTGATTAAAATTTATAAATCGTATTATTATCTTATCCACAATAATAAGAAAAATGATTTAGATATTTCAAAACATCGAACCTTATCGATTATAAAGTTCATTTGCTTATCATAAATTCAGTTTGCTTTCGTGCGAACATCTTGAGATGGATGGAGCAGACGTTCGAGTGAAAGGCCATGAAATTTTTCATTTCGTTACTCGAAATCTACATTTTTACATTCTACATCTCATTGTTTTCATTTAGTAACAATAGATAAGATTTATTATCTAATTTGGTATTTGATTGCTTAGAATTATTTGTAAAATTTTTCAAGAAACATTGTACTTAGATGAACTTAATATACCAACAATTTGATAGATATTTAAAAACTAAGTGAAAATACACTGAAAACAAAAAATGCCATAAAATTTAAATGTAATGTGCAACTTTAATAACAATGATAAGAAGATAACAAAAAAGGAAGTAAAAAAAATTATATATGGCTAAGGCAGAATTTTGAATACCCACCATTCAGATGCATATAATTATTCGGTAAACATTTTTTTGCTTTTTTTTTAAACGAGGGGGAAAGCGTTCAAAGTCTAAGTCAGTGTGGGATCCTCACCCAGACTAAAACCCCCGTCCAGCGTTCGACGGCGCTTCTCCTGCAACTACCGTTAAACATTAGGTCAGAAACTATTACGTCAGGAGTTCTTAACTATTCGATAAACTTTTTTTGTTTTTTTTTAACGAAGAGAAAAGCATTGAACGCCTAAGTCAGTGTGGGCCCGTTACCCAGTTTAAAACCCTCTCCAACATCCGACGACACTCCTCCTGAAACTACCGTTAAGCATTAGGTCAGAAACTATTACGTCAGGAGTTCTTAACTATTCGATAAACTTTTTTTTGTTATTTTTAAACGAGGGGGAAAGCGTTCAAAGCCTAAGTCAGTGTGGGGCTACCCACACCCAGACTAAAACCCTCGCCCAAACTTCGACGGCGCTTCTCCTGCATCTAACCTTAAGTATTACATCAGGAGTTCTTAACTATTCGATAAATTTTTTGTAAATCGAATTATCTTACATTCTACATTTAATTGTTTTCATTATACAGAATCATAGATGAAAGTAAAATTAAAATTTTTAAGAATCATTACCGTATGGATGCGTAAATTTTTCAATGGATCAAATAATGTTTTTAAATATTCACACATATTTTTTATGTGATTAAATTTAAAAGAAATGTCCATAATATAATTTTATGGAATTTTAAGTTGTTTCTGAAAAATTTAAATTTGTTCTTGACTTGACTCACAACACAAATTCAATATTTTCAATCTAAGTAGCATATTTTTTAAAAATTTGAATTAATTTTATTTAATGATATTGTGTAGGATATTTCAGAATGATCTTGGACCAATCTTATTATTTTCATTAAATACTTTGTAAATTGAACGTATAGAAGCAAATCATGTAGAAATGTATTCATTTATTTATTTATATAATAATTTATTGAAAATACTTGAGCTGCTAATGATGAACATCAATGCTTTGAATACTTAATGGATTATTTAAATTAAAACCCTTAATAATAAGTTAGAATCAAGTGCCATCATAAAATTCAATTAAGACAAATATCAAAATTAATGGAGACGCCTGTACAAAATCAATTGCCAATCATTCACAATATTAATTTTTTTATTATATAACTTATATATTCATATATTTATTTATTTATTTGTATATTTGTATATTTATTTATTTATATATATTTACCCATATGAAAGTATTGATATATTTATAAAATTAAGCTGAGATTTGTTATATAAAATACTCTTTCAGAGGAAAACTAAAAAAAAAAAAGCAAAGACAAATATTGAAAGTAAAATTATACCCACTTAATTAAATAGAAAGATCTCTTTATAAAATATTTCTAAAATATTTTATAAAATATTTAAAGTGAAGATAAGAGGAAACTCTATTTGATTGATGGACAGAAATTTCATTATAATTCTAGATTCTTTTGTATAATGTTGAAGGGACTTGGCAAAATATCTGTCTAAATAAAATATATCTCGTATAATTTTGTAAGTAAAGAATGAAATTCTTAAAAAAAAAAAATGGAAAAATGCCAGATCGTATGCCCTTTTTATAAACAAAACAACCTCACAAAATTTTTGTACTACTTTTTGCCTGTCCATCTGTCCGTCTGCCCATGGTAAACATTGTCCTGGTCATAAAAAAAAGAGAGACATCGTGCCAAAATTTTAGCGAAACATTAGAAATTCTTGTGGCCAAGGTTGGTAGTAAAAATAGGCAAAATCGTTAAAAGAGCACGCCCACAGTGCAATATAAACTGAGGCTGCACAACTTGAAAATGAAAACATTTAGAAAGCTGAAATTTTGTAGAAGTATTAAGACTGTTATTCTATAAACTCTATGTAAAAAATCGTGCAAATCGAATACGTTTACCCAAAGGGCTTTTTCTGCCGCTATATGAAAAAAACAATTACAATTTCAATGAGTTTTCCAAACAACTTTGGCCCACATTTGTCCATTTGTACATAACAAATTTTTATAATCAATAGATAATTAATAGAAAATAATAAAGTTGAATTAAATTGATATAAAAAAAAAAGAAATATTAATTTTTTTTTTATAAGAAAATTGATAAATTTTGTGTAGAATTTGTATGAGTTATAAGACTGACGCAGCAAATTAACGCTTCAAATAGATACAAATTATTTTCAACCAAATGCCTTGAAATGATTAAACAGCAATAAATAAAAGCAAAAAAAAATCATAAGAATAATAAAATAAAGAACAAAAGAAATCATTGAAAATTTATTTTGACAAACTATAACAAATCATACAACAACATTTACAACAATGCATAATATTTTATATATATATATATATATAATATATATATTATATATATATATATATAGTGTATGAGTATGTACATTAAAAACAATAACAATAATAGGAAGTAGTAAAATGACAAAAAATTAATTGGCTGGATCGAAACCCATAAATTCCCGCCATCCAAATATTTAGATATTTAGATGATACAAAGACTCAATTGCTAAGCAATAGATAGAAAACATGAGCATATGGCAAATGGTATGGGCGTGGCTGATGTGCATGACCTTTCTATGGGCATTGTAGATCAACAACTTTAAGATTTCTATAAAATTGGGCTTTTAAAATCTGTAATGTTCTCAGTATACGTTGAACAGTGGGCGTGCCTTTTGGAGTGCCTTTTGGAGTGCCTTTTGGAGAACTTTAACAACAAGCTTCCAAGCGATCAAATGGACAGACCCATAGATATGTCCAAAACAACGTATGTACTTTCTAGGATACCTGACGCTCCTTTATAGAACATTGCAAACGCAATGATAAAATGAGTATACCTCGAATCTTTGTAATTCAAATGGAAATTTATTAGATTTAAGTGTTAAATTCAATTTAATCGAATTCACTTGATTCGTGTAATAAAGCCCAATGGCCAAATAAAAATAATTACAAAATATAAGAAAATCTGAAATTATGAGGCGAATGAATATGAAGATTAAATCAAATGAAGCTTATAAAAATTAAATATGGCATAATGTACAAATCTATAAATAATACAAGGCAAGGCATATGTGGAATAAGGAGAAATTTAATTTTAAAAGAAAATAAAGAAGAGCAATTGCCTTAAAAGAGTTGCAAATACGGGAAGTGATAAAAGGAAGTGAAAAAGGAAAGAGGAGGAATATGATTATTATGTACATTCCATAGTTGAATGTAAACAATGTTGAGTTAAGCTTAAGTATCACTTATGATGAAGCCAATTCCCAATTAAGTTGGTATTTAATTGCTTTTAAGGAAGAGATGAAGAGATGAAGAGATAACTCGCTTAAGATCAAAGGGCAGAAAGTTTCAGTATATAACAAAAGAACTTTTTCTAATCTGGCCTTTGAAAGCAAAAGTATAATAATTCTAGTGGTTCTTAGTGATCAATAAAATTTTTATCTAGTCAACATAAGAAACATTTTGAAAAAGTACATTTAGAAGACCAAATTTAAAATATTCAATGGAAAAATAGATAAAGGAACCATTTGCTAAACGAACATTATAAATGAAAAGAATAATTTTATGTTATGCAGACTTTAATTTAGACAAGTTATACTTCTTCTATAATGTTTAAGAACTTTCATGATCTATAAATTACAAAATACATGTAATAATTATTAAGTTGAAAAATTCAAGTTACAACATTTCAATGAAGTGTGAATATGAAGGCAAATTTACGAAAAAGGTCACAACATGAAAGTTATAATAAATTACAACTGATTAAAATGTTGCCCCTTCTCTTCGATATATGTACACTAATTGTTATATAAATATATATGCATATGGATTGTAATGACAGTAGTAGGTTAACATATTCAACATTTTTAGACTCCGTTTCTAACCATCACCCAGAGGTTGAGATTGTGTTCACTATGTTATTATGTTTGTAACGCTTAGTAGGAAGCGGCAGAGACCCCTATAAATTATATATATTTTTGATCCGTATCAAATTCTAAATCGATTTAGACATATGTATTTATCTGTGTCTATTTGTCTGTCCGTTGTCTATTTGTCTTCTCCTGCTTGTAAAATTTCAGATACCGAACTTAAATTAGGCAGCATCATTGGTAGTTCTAGCACGCAGGTTGGTATTGAAAAATTGATGAAAACGGTTGAAGGATACGCCCACAGTGCAACATACAATAAGATTATCTCTGTTTTTTTTTTTAAAGCAAAATTTAGTACTCTTTACCTGATCTGGCTGCATCTGGAAAGTACAAAAGATAGAAGCCAGAAATTTTGTATAAATAGGGAGGCTATTGGTCTATAATCTCTAACCAAAAATTATGTAATTTAGATAAGCTTACACAAAATTTTACAATGCCAAAATTCATTTTTTTATTTACATTTTTAAATTACTTTCAAAATAATTGAATAAGCTTCTGAATCGTAATATCTTCGTATCTAAGTGGTGGATATCTAAGATTTGTCTTCAGCTAAATATAATTTTCTTACTTATTATTATTTTCCATTTTCGTTTAGTGTAATGGCATAATGATGTTGATGAAGAGAGAGAAGTAAAACTAAATGTAAAGTAAAGTAAAATATAAGTAAAGTAATGGTACAGGTAAAATAAATGTAAAGGTAAAGTAAAGACATGTATCGACATGAGTAATATAATAATTTATACATTTATATAGTTTACTGATCATGTTCAATTGATGTATTTTATTTATATTGACATTTTATTTGTATTTGTAATCAAATGTTTATTGCGTTATCCGACAAAATTTTTTTTTTGATATAATCGTATCAATGTAACTAATATTAAATTATGACTTTACCATGCAAATCTTTTAAAAATTTGTTAGTGACAAATTTTTTACGAAAGCCATATTTTCCTTTACCTAACTGTTTCTCTTTGCTATTTTGGAGATTGTTCTTTTCATTTAAAGTATCTGGCGCATTTTCTGGAGACACTTTGAATTTTCAATAAAATTTTCTGTTTTCTTTTCAGCTCTGTAATCTAGATTTATATTTGAATGTATATTCCGATTTTTAAAAATTATATATGTTTTCAGTTTTGCAATTTATTTTACATTTAGAGAAAATTCAGACGATTTGTTAGTTAAATTAGATATTTTTTTTATGTAATTTGGATGTTATGCCATGGAAAGCTTTCATATTCTGATTTAAATGATTTAAAGCGATATTTTTTGTATGGCAAATAATTTATTCTTTCTTTCTTGTTTTTGTTATTGCTATTCTAATTTAAACATATATGTAGGAAAAAAAAAAAAGTAAAAATGAAATGAAATATTTCGGAACAAGACATTAACACATACCCGACTTTTTGGGATGCAGTATCACAAACAGCTGTTACTATTTTCTTGTCTGATTTTCTTAACGTTATTTTCTTCTTTTATTATTTTTTCCTTATTGTGCTTTTTGTTTTTTCTTGCTTGTTCGTTCATATTTACATTTGTTTCATTTAGTTACATTCTCTCAAAATATTTTATTTGTAATAAGAGAAAATTTACAAATCGTTTATATGAAAGAGAACTAAATTTTGAGTAAATAAACTGCAAGACAAAAGTTAAAAAAAAAATGAGTGCAGCCAAATTTTGGTTACCCACCACACATCATGATACATCATGATATTACGATTCGTAGCTTGTTTCTGGTTTTCAAATAGAAAATAGACAACAGTGATATAAAAAATATGAAAATTTGGTATAATATTTTGTAGGCGTGGCCGTTTTACATGATTTTTAGAAAAATGTTGTAAATCATTTGCCTTAATATTTCTACAACATTTCAGCTTTCAAAAAAACTATAAAATTTTAAATTGTTCTCAATTTACGTTGCAATGTGGGCATGTCCCTCAACCGATTTTGGTCATTTTCTATGCCACGTTGCATGAATAAACTTTCAATGTTTCTATTAACTTTGAACAGTTATCTTAATATTTACGATCAAGAAAATGTTAACAAACACACAAATAATTGGACAGACAGATAAATTTACATTCTTATATCGTTTCAGAATTTGATATACATCAAAAGTATATCTATACACTTTATGGGATTTCCAATGGTTATTTTTCATTGTGTCAAGTGGTAGGTAGTGTTGAGTGGTAGATACATAAATAGTTAGATTTTTTTTTGGAAATTTATTACTTTTATGACGAATCCCAATTACTGACTGTTTGTACTAGAAATTATAAATTTTGGCAATTGAATTTTTTGAAATGCAACTCTGCTCTAGTTAATCATCATAAGCATCATTTGCCATTAGATTATTATGCAACATTAATCAAATTCTTGTCTATTAATTTGTATTGTCATAGGATCATCAGTGAAGGTAAAGCAATGGTTAAGAAATGGGGCAAGGACCCTTCATTATCAACTTCAAAGTTTAAAAACTACACATCAATGTTTTAGAGCATTGCTTGAAGGTGTTCTCCACTGGGCTGTGATAGCGGACAAAGTACTAAACATCTCCAAAAATGGCAAACTTGGTAAGTTAGTGTCGAAAATTTAGACCAACTCTTGAGAAGATTAAAATTTTCTAAATTTCGCATAAATGCCATTTAAAGTATTTTATAGATGTATGTGATGAAAATGGGCAATATATCGATGACGAAAGGAAATTGTGACAAAAAGAAATATCTTTAATAATTTAATGCAGGGATTTGAGAAAATTTCATGATCTGATGATCCTCTGCGGCCAGAAAAAAAGCTTAACATATATTTTCCATAATAAATGAAACAAATTATTCATGTAAATCAAAAAGAGAAATTTTGAATCCATTTTGAATCTTATGGCATTACGATTAAAAATCAAATTTACTTATAAGTCTGCATGCATGTTGTGCGTCCATATAAAATAGCTTTTTAATTGCAAGCCACATTTTAATTGAAATTTTAATAAAACTTGGTTAATCAGGTGTTCTTTGTTCCAAAAGACGCACTTTATAAAAAATTGTTAAGATCGCGAAAGTTTTTTTAGAAAAATATTTACAAATTGTAAATAATTTTCTATGGAAATCGATGTGCATCGATTATTTGATGTACTACAACAAATTTATTTTTTTTTTTTTTTTTGGAGACCTTTCTTTGCAATGAACTTTTTAAATCATTCGAAAAATGAAATTTTTTTTTCATTTGTATAATCTTGATTCTTTTTTTTAAATGAAGCAAAGTGCTGTAGTGTAATAAAAATTTGTCACTGAATGAACGTTTCCACTTTCCCTTTTTTTTTTTTTTTTTGATTTTGAAATAAACTTTAATGTTAAATAAATTTTATAGCTGCCCTCGTTTATTTATATGACATTCTATTACTTTGCCGGTATTTAATTGGAAATTTTAAGGTCTGCCAATATATTAAAAAAGTGTACATATCGCCATACAAATACATGCATCTACATACATACATACATACATACATACATATATATATATATGTATATAAATATATTTGTGTGTATAATTCATCATGACTATCAGCATTTCTAAGATTAAGAAATATGTTCATGCTAAAATAAGAAGAAAAAGATAGAAATGAAAGAAGATGAGGTAGAAAGCAGAAAAGAAAGAAAATGAATTAAATGTGATGAGTGAAAAATAGAACCTTTTTTTTTAATTTCTATTTACATGTACTTTGTGAATATATAAAAATGAATTACACAATAACTTTAAATAATTCTTCATTCTCATGATGGATTCACATTAACATTTTACTTTCTTTCCTTCTTTTTTTTTTTTTTTGTTTTTTTAGGTTCTTTTGTTTAATTGGTTTGGTTATTTATTTAATATTAACCATCATTTAAAAGTTGGTATGTATAGTCATTTTATCATAAGGTTTGTAACAGATAAAAAGTAAGCACCAAATATTCTATAATTTATAGTTATTTTTTTGATTAGCATCAAATTCTGAATTGATTTAGATATGTCTGTCTGCCTGTCTGTCTGTCTGTCTGTCTGTCTATCCTCTTTGTCTATCTGTCTGTAATAAACATTATTATGATCGAACTCAATATCGAACTCAAATTTTCTTAGAATTATTGAAATTTCTTACATGCAAGTTGATATTAAAAATGGATCAAATCAGTTGAGGGGAACGCCCACACTGCAACATAAACTGAGAACATCTCATTTTTTTAAGCAAAAAAACAACTATTTTGATCATCCTCTGTAAAAACTGCTGCACGAAATTATGCAAGATGAAACTTTTAGTTTTTTAAAAAAGTAGTTTTTTAAAAAAACAAAAAAAAAATTTGAATCAGATACTGGATCGTAAGTAATGTCATGGTGTATTTTTGGGTGGTGGGTATTTAAAATTTAACTCAAGCTACTTACTTTACTTGATGTTGCTTTTGTTTTTATTTTTATATTTAATTTTATTATTGTTTTATTTTATTTTGCTCATTTAACATTTTTCAGTTTATTACAAATAGTTCTACCCCTATAACATTAAATCGCTTATTCCATTTACATTTAAGTTAGATAGAAATTCATTATGTGATCCATTATTATCTTAAACATTAAAGAGCAGAGAATACAAAGAAATCCATTTAAAAAATAAAATAACAAAAAAAAAAAAAAAAAACAAAAACAAAAAAACCAAAGAAAAAACAGAAACAGAAACAGAAAAAAGGAAAAAAGGGAAAACCTGGATCATCATTATGAGTGAAACCTTTAGCAATCATTGTTCATGATTGCTAAGCGTAAAAGGAATAAAATTTCCAATTTATATTGTGACACTGACGAAGAATAAAATGATAACGTTTGTTAGTATTGTTGTTGTTGTTAATGTTGATTCTTAGTATGATTGTTACTTTTAGGTCATTTTTGTCAGTTGTCTGTCAAGGTAAATGTCATTTATTACAGAATAAAATACAATTTTATATCTACTTGTTATGTTTCTTCTACTTTTACTTCATCTTTGGTAATATTTTGCCGTCACAAATCAGTTCTAGATAACAAAAATATACACACAAAAAATAACAATATAGAAAGCGGAGCAGCTATCACAAAAGCAATAATGATAATGATAATGATAATGAATGATGATATGATGATGATGATGATGATGATGGAAAATATTTGAAAAATTTGAGAGACAACGTTTTTTGGTTTTTGTTTTTGGTTTTTTTTTTTTTTTTTTTTTTTTTTTTTGTTAAATTTATAACCCCTGTAAGCTGTTAATTCGTGGAGGCCTTACTCTTTAGCATTTCAACTAGAAAATTTTCAACTTGATTATTAGATTGCATAGAAATTAAAAAGTACTATAAAAATTTTCTACTCACAATTGAGTGCAGACGTTTGCCTTTTTCCAATTCAGATCATTTTAGGCAAAATAACATTTTTGAGTTAGTTTACTTAAAGTTTGATGGATCAAAATTTTCAATGTCTCTCACTTATAATATATAATAATAGTACATATACACAAACACACATATACATATATATATATATATATATATATATATTATATATGTATATATGAATTTATACACATACACACATACCCCTAATTTTATATGCAACAATTTTTATATCTCTTATGGGGAAATGTATTTATAATCAAGCGTTAAAAAAAAATCGAATAATACAAAATTTAACAATTGAATGCAAATAGAATAAACTTCTTTTTTTTTTTTTTATTGTATTATTATGCTGAGTAGGCAAAAAAAAAACGTATTAATAGTAACCCTTAAAAAAAGAATTCAAAAAGAAAAAGTAAAAATAAAAGTTATTTAAACTTTCAAGAAACTTTCTCATACATAGATTCTTCCTGTAAAGCGTTCACAATTTAGAATGAGTACAATTGTATCTAAAGATTAAGGCCCTTTATGAAATATTTTGCATCAATTTTAATCACTTTCATTATTGATAATTTAAGTATGTGAATTTGAACTTTCAAAAAAAAAACAAAAAAAAAAAGAGAATGATTTTTGTTAATATTGGACAAATCCATTATGGAAGGGAAAAAGTTTTATATAGACTACGCTTATTTAATATGCTCGATATATAATTTTGTTGTATGAAGGATATATCCAAAATTGTCCATTTTCATTTTTGGGAAATAATCGTGAAATTGGCCCCAGTCAATTCACTTTCAGTAGGAATAATACATTATAAAAATTGCTGTCTGCTTTAAAGGGAATATTCCTTAGATATATAAATGGAAGAGTAGATGGCCTGATTAAAATTGATTCTGTATTATTTGGAGTCTATTTTAAGCTCCGTCCCTCTGTGCATCTGTCCTTCATTCTATCTGTTCATCCGTCCATTTGTCCATCTATCTATCCGTCCATATGTCCATTTGTCTATACGTCCAACCGTCTATCTGTCCATCTGTCCATCTGTCCATCTGCTCATTTGTCTATTCATCCATCCGTACATCGGTCCATCTGTTCATCCGTTAATTTGTCCATCTATCCATCTTTTCATGTGTCCATTTTTCTATTTGTGCATTTATCCATTTGGCCAACTGTCCATCCCTCCATCCCTCCATCCGTCCATTTGCCCATCTGTCTATCTGTGCATTTGTCTATCCGTCCACCCGTCCATCTGACCATCCGTCCTTCCGTCCATCCGTGCATTTGTCCATCTATCCATCTATCCATCTGTCCATATGTCCATTTATCCATTTATCCATTTATCCATCTGTCCATCTGCTCATTTGTGTATTCGTCCATGTGTCCTTCCGCCCATCTGTCCATCCATCCATCTGTCCGTCTGTCTATTATCTATTACCTGTTTAAGATCTAATTTTTGAAATATTTTACTAAAATTTGATACGCAGACATAGTTTGATCTCAAAACAAGCAAACCCTATTAGAAATAATTGGAATCGGAAAATGCCTGGCTATATAACGGTTTATTTTAAACTCATATTGACAATTGTTGAAATTCTCTGTATGCAAAAATCTCCTCAGGCTTGTTATACGACATACATAACAAGTGTAACAAATTCGATTTAGATCGATCCATTGTTTGTCGCAAGGCCTCTTTTATAATGATTTTTCAACAATACACAAAAATTACTTCATATATCACTTTCTCAACGTTTAACTCAGTTTTTCAGTTTTGTACTTTCTAATTACATTTAGTAAAATAGTATATGAAAGATATATCTATATATTGATGTATTTGAAAATGATTTAATATTTTCTTAAATTAAAATATGACACTACATTTGCCTTAGTAGAATTATTCAAATCTACCGACAATGCAAATCAAATCATAGAGAAAAAAATTAATTAAAAAAGCGTTACAATTTATATATATATATATATATATATATATGTATATGGGTGTGTGTGTGTGTGTGTGTATGTGTGTGTGTGTGTGTATAAAGTTATAAGAGATTTATACGGGTAACTGATTTGTGTGCGTTTAAATTTTTTTTTGCTGCTTTTGATTTGTTCTGGTTTTGTTGTTGTTGTTGTTGTTGTTGTTGTTGTTTGTTGTTGTTTTTCTTACTATTATTCGTTCAAGAAAATAGTACTCATTATTATGATTTCATGTTAGCATAAAATTTCCGTATCGCCCGCTTCTGCTGCGACTTCCATTTCTATTTCTGCTGCCACTTTTAATTCTTCATTTTTATTTTATATTTTAATTTTATAAGAACGCTTTAGATTTGTAATTATAAATGCATAGAATTACCAATACCAGTATACAGCAATAACAACAATAACAAAAACATATCTCTATGTATAAATACATCGATATAAATCCGTATAATTTAAGCATACAGTAAATTTTAAAACTTTCCCCTTAAGCCCTGTTTTTCATTGCTCTGTTTTAACCAAGTGCGCGTAAGTAGAGGCAAATTTAAATAAAAAACTAAAACGTTATACTCCATCGAGGTCGACTTCTAAATATTCTACACTTTCGTATTTAATATGTTAAAAAAAAAAAATTGTTTACAATTTAGGAAAATCAAGAAAGTAAAAAAAAAAATTTTCAAGCTTTTAAAGATTTGAAAAAGTTCCTTAGATGTATGGTGTTCCAAATAAAAAAAATATATATATAATGCAATTTAGATTAAATGTTGTAGAGATATTTTGTTCATAGAAATCTTCGTGAAAAAAATATCCAAAATTTTTCATGTAAATTTTTTCATGTAAGGACTTTTTGTTTTTTTTTTTTTTTGTTTTTTTTAAAGAGAAAGAAACGCTCGTTCCATGGAGAGGGATCACAGATATTAGTCCGATATTAATCATTTGTAATAGAGTTCTTCTTTGGGTCAAAATTTTTAAGGTAAATATCTCAAAAAATTTCGATATCGTAGCTTGTTAAAAAAATAAATTAACGTGCCACAAATTTCGAGGCATCAAATTTCATATAAATATCTCGGAAATTATGTTATATAGCTTGCACATAAACATACAAATAGACAGGCAAATGGACAGACAGATAGACAGGCAAATAGAAAGACGAAGAGACAGTAAAATTTCTGAGTTGATGGATAAAATTAAAAATTGTTCTATCTCAACACCTTTTGAATGTTACAAACATCTATATAAACTGGTAATACCTTATATACAATGCTGCATGTGGTGTAGGGTATAATAATAATAATAATAATAATAATCAGTCGAATAGAGAAAATGTCAGAGAGTAAAATATTTGTGCCATATTTAATCGACAATTTATAATTAAAAGAGAGCATAAATGAATATCGCAACTAGATGTTTGAGATTATTAATGAAATAATAAGTAGCATACAAACTTTGTCTCATTTTATACACTTTTTATATAAATACTTAGGCAATGTCATTTTTTTTTTTTTGTTAATTTTATTGCACACCATTTAAATTTTATAATAATTGAAAGATGTAGAACTGAAAATGAATTTGAAGTAGAAAAAAGTTTATTGTTATTTTTTATGAATAATTCAACTATTCAAAATTATTTCAAATAACAAAAATTTATTGTTTATCAAATAAATTCGAATATAATATTTGAATTTGGATCTTTATCCATGTTGATTTATTTTTGTAACAAGGAAATGATTTAAGTTCATGCTATTTACTGAAATAATCTTTGCTTAGAATTGAACAAAATATTTATCAAATAGATTATCATTTTTTATAAGAACTAGATGAAATTTTCAATATTTTAATAGAAATTACAATCATTCTAAAGTTTTATGGGAATAATTGAAATCTTTGAGAAATTTACATTCACTTTTAATATCATTTCACTTTTGCAATACATAACTTAATTTAATTAATTAATTATTATAAAACAAATACGAGGAATAACAAAAAAAAAAAAAAAAAGAAAAACCTGAAAAAATTTATAGGAAAATTACATATGGCCCGGGTGTCAAACTTTGAATATTCATAACAAATTCAAAGAAAATTTCATACTGCATAATTTCGGATGGGCCTAGACGATTTACATTATTTTTATTACACTTTTTGACTTATGAGAACTAAAAGATTAAGTTTATCTTTTGAAGTAACAAAAGTGTTTAAGTTAAATGTGTCCTTTGATCGATTTAGATCAATTTCAATATCAATCTATTTGCGGCAAAATTTCAGCTGAATATATAAAATTTTGTGAACAGTATACTGCCAGCAACACAAGGGTAAATTGATTAAGATTTTTATGTTGATTATCATTCTGAGGTCCTCTTTTGAGTGTTATAAACATTATGACAAAATAAGTATATCTCCAATCTATTGGAGAAAAAAGAATATAATATTTATATGAGTCGATAGAACTCTTTAAGGGTTATTGATTCTTTCGTATCGATAATATTTGTATGAATTATCGGATTAATTGAAATGTCCAAGTTCTTCTATTTGTTCTACAATAACATTTTTACTTTTAAATTTGTATCCATTTAAATGATATGCCATAACGTGAAATCAAGAATAAAAAATTTTATATTTGATTGGTGCCAAATCTTGAAAAATCGCCATCAATCCATTGTTGGATTTTTTCTGGACATAAATACGGCACATAATTTTTCAAGAAATTTACACAAAAAATCTTAGAAATGTAAAAGGAAAAAGAAAAGTAGAATTTTAATTTAGATAAGTGTGGTTGGCGTGTCTTTTTCATAGAACTTTTTACACAAATAATAAAGCAAAATAGTTGTTATAATCAAATGCAAAATTTCAACTTTCCATCTGTACGCCGTTTTTTTGTAATGGTTACAAAAAAAATTTAAAAAAAAAAAAAACAGAACTGAATAGTTGGCATTGTATAATTTTTGGAGAGGCGTGGTCGCTTTCATTAATAATTTTAATAAAATTTTCAATAAAATTTTAACTTTCAAATTTTACCTTTCTACTTTTTTTTATTGTTTTTAAACTTTAAATATAAAGTGCAAATTTTGGCTTAACAAGCAAAATTATTTCAATTTATGCAGAGAACCGAGTATGCTTCCAAACTGTTTGCAAGAACTAGCATTTTTTCCAACATATTTAACAGCGATATCTCTTTTTATGCAAACAGAAAAATATTAACAAGTTATAGACAGACGGAAAGACAGCAGGACGGATAGACAGATATATCTAAATCGATTCAGAATTTATTGCTAATCGGGAAAGTGTATGCTCTTTAATGACCTTTAATGCCGTCTTTTGGGCTATTACAACTTAATGATAAATGGAGTATACCACCAAACTCTGAGATGGTGGTTAAATTCATACAAACACAACAAACAACACAAACTCTTAGGAGAAAAATTTTTTAATACAAAAGTATTAAAAATTATATTAGTATTTATATTTATTTATATATCATTTATTTTACTACTACCCTTGTAAATTAAATATGAACCAACATTAAAGTGGCAGCAGTAATGGCAACAGTAATGGCAGCAACCAATAGAGCAGGCAGTTAGTATTAAATCAAAGTTAAACGCAACTAACGCTTCTTTATCATTCTTTATTTATCTCTTGCTCTCTCTCTCTCTATCTCTCTCTCTCTCTCTTCTCTCTCTCTCTCTCTCTATTTTCTAAAAGTACACATGCAATTGATACTCTTATATAGACACACTCACACACACATAATTATTATAAATTGCTTATTATGCTGTGAAAAATTGTCTGTATGGATGAGAAGAAAACTTACGCTTAGCCATTTGTATCTGAAAGAGTGAAAAAGAGAGAGAAAGCGAGAGAATTCCGGCGCAATTGACAAATATAATTAATACTTTTATCTAAGTTTTTTTTTTCATTCTTTGTTTGTTTTCTTTTTGTCTTTTTTGCTGTTTTTACTTGATTTTGCTTTTTTTGCTGCTTTTTTCTGCCATGCACAAGTTTAAATTTACACTTACAATTTTCTAGTTAGAATTTTAACATTTAATAAAATTTCTTACAATTTTGAGGGTTTATTTTGCTTCTTTTTTTTTGCTTTGTTATTTTGAATCTATTTAATTGAGACTAAATGAAAAAGAGAGCGAATCAAATATAAATTAGCATCGCATAACAATAGAAATGCCAGCAACAACAATGCAAGTGAAAAAAAACGAAAACAAAAAAAAAACGTTGAAATTACGAATGAAAACTTTTTTTTTTTAGATTGTTAAGTGTTTCGAACGAACTCATTTCTACAAAAGCCCACACAATTACAAAATTATACATATTTGTATAAAAAAAAGAGAACAAAAAAAAAAGCATTCACTTACTATAACTACAACTACAAAAGGAAAACGAAATCAAAACAAAATGAGTAGAAAAGAAATGAAAAACAAATAATGAAATAGACAAAAGAAAAAAGAAAGCAAAAAAAAGTAAAAGGAAAATGAGAGAAAAAAAAAGTTGTTTCTTTTAATGAACGCATTGTATTGAAAGTTAATGCAAAAACAAAGAATAACAGAAAAATTATATCAAGACCAAGGCTAGCATCAGTAACAACAATAACAACAATAGCAAAAAATAACAATAATAACAATAATAACAATAAATAATAATAATTACAATAATAACAAATATTTTGTAATTTTTACATGATTTCATTTCATTGTTAAATTTTAACATTCCACTTTTCAATTGCGTGTGCTTAACTAGACAGTTAGAAATAGAGATGGAGTGAGAAAGATATAGAGAGGCAGGGAAAGAGTGGCAAGTTTTGTTTATTGAAATATAAATAGTAAAAAGACAACAAAAAAGAAACAAAAAAAATAAAACGCTTTCAAAATCAGGAAAATAAAAAAAAGGGTTTTTTTTTAAAGGAAATGGACCAATATGGATCACTTTTGTTATACTTAGTCAGTAGGGTTAAATAATAATTCTGGACTGGAGTTGATTGAAAATTGTCTTATTTTTCATGTAACGCCGCTTTTTTTCTTTTTTGTTAAACTGCTCACTTTAAGTGAGAAGTCTTTGTAAAAATAGTTAAATTTCTAAAATGCCCGTATAAATGCGGCTTGTACTTTGATAAGCAAATTCCGTGGAGATTAAAGCTTAAATTGCTTTAGAATATCTTTCTAAGCTGATTGATATAAGCTATAAAAATTTGCTCTAATCTAAAATATTATTCGTCAGATTAAATCATAAACGTTGCACGGTAAAAAATTATTGAATAAAATCCCTTCACATTTTTATGCTCATCATCTAGAGATATATATTCAACGAAGCGTCGGAGATCCTGCAAAGTATATATATTTTTAAACGATCTCAAATTCTGAATGGATGTAGATATGTCTGTCTGTCTGTCTCCCTGTCTGTATATTGTTAACATTCTCCTGATCAAATTTGGTAGGAACATCGATATTTTTTACAGACAGGTTTTTAATATTCCTATAGCAACAAAGCATCCTTCTATGGCATTAATTTTTCAGAAATTCATTTCAAAAATGAATGAATGAATGATTCATTCATTTGAATAAATGGGACCCATTTTTATTTTTTGGTCAAATTTCAAGGTATCTAAATCAGCTTGAAATCAAAAAACTAATTGTCAATATAACTTTTTTTACCGCTAATTGTGATACAAGTTACGGGTTTGTTTGATATATGTAAAATTCAGAAGAGTTTGTGTCATCCAGAAGAGTTTCAGATAGACACAAACCCTTCGATATATTAGTATACCAATCATTTCCGAGTTTCATGCCTGTCCATACGTCTGTCCATGTAAATGTGTAGATGCGCCCAAAAAAGTTAGGAATTAATTTAAGGGATCAGATTAGACATCTAACATAATGACTTATATTACAAAGGTTTGTTATGGAAAGAAACTGTACAATATTTCTTGTTAAAAAGTGGTATAAAAATCGTAAAATTGAGCCCATTAAAAGTATATGCAAAATTTTGGATGTTATCAATAAATTTTTCGAATACCTTAAATTTCTTGTATAAATTTGATATATGAGACCAGTAATTGTTTTCCTTTTCTACAACTTTAACTTATTTATTAGTATTATTTCTTATTTAAATTATGTAAAATATTGTAAAGACATTTAATGATCGATCTCAACCAATTATATCTTTATGCTTTGTTTGTATTGCAATGACATAAATAAAATTATGTTAATTTATAGTAATTATTAAATTTAAATGAAGTAAACAGAAACTTAAATTATTTAAAATATTTAAGTTGCTCTTTTTCTATTGCTCTATGGCTCGCACTCACCTATCTCAGTAGATTCAATAGATTTTATTTGAATTGTAATTAAGTGAATATCAAAGTACTTTTACGCACACACATACAAACACACACACACACACACACACACACACACATGTTACATGTATATATACATATACACCTACAAAAGTTCAATGTAATTTAAGTGAGCAGAATATAAAACTAAGTACGCATATTAAAAATTGTAGGTAATTTTTCCTTTACTAATTTTTTTTCATGATTTTCTGTTTTTTCTTATTTTCATTTGTTTTTTTTTTCATTTTTTACTTTTTTGGAATGTATTATTTTTATTGTATTGTTTTGTAGTTTTTAGGTTGCCATACGTTCTATTGTCCAAAACAAAAAGTTCAGTTTAGGGAATTTTTTTATTTCGTATTCTTTTTTTTTTTTTTTTTTTGATAGATTTCAAGCGTGATTTGTCTAATATTTTCAAGATTGTCTACTTACTTTAACATCACATATAACTGTAATATATTATATATATATATATATATATATATATATATATATATATACCTATACACATACATATATATTTACATATATAAATATAACAGAAAAAAAAAGAAATTGAAAAGAAGAATAAGATTAAGGTGAAAGAAAGATAGGAAGCGTTATACAGTGATAGAGAGAGAGAGATAGGTATCGAAGAAAACGAAGCGTAAAATAAGAGAAATAAGAAAATTATATTTGCGTGAAACCAAATCTTGAATACCCACCATTCATATACCTTGAAATTATGCTTCAGAGACTGTTTCAAGTTTTTTTTTTGGTAGATGGAAAATTTAGACAAAAAAAAGTGAAAATTTGAAATGGCTTAATTTCGTGTAGATGTGATTAATTTGCATGATTTTTGAATAGATATTGCAGACCATTGCCCTTACTACTAGTACTGGTGCGAAATTTTAGCTTGTAATAAATAAAAAACTATCAAATTTTATTTTAAATGGTAAAAGTTTACATTACATTGTGGGCCAATATTTTTCAGGGTCCATAGCAGCCTGCCTATAAGAATTTCCGATGTTTCTATGAAATTTAAGTTTGATATCGCTATTTTTTTCTACAGAAAAAATGTTAAAAACACATGGACAGACGTATACACATACAAATATATCTAAATCGATTCAAATTTTAATGTTGATCAAGAATCTATCTATTTGATTTTATATGTTACAAACATAATGATAAAATGATTATACCCTCAACTTCAAAATCACGTTGAAGTACGTAAAAACATAACGGTACGTGCTTTGTATAAAAGATAACCGATCATGTAATGTAAAAACTGAGAAAATGTAAAATCAGTTAAGGACAATGTACGTTCATATTTGAAATACATAACAAAATAAATAAATGTATATAAAAAATTTTAAATAAAAAGAGTTTAAAAATAAAAAAACAAAAAAACAAAGAAAGAAAAATATTAAGTAAAGCAACCAAAAAATAATAAAAAATTATTGTAAATGTGTGAAAAGTTACAATATAGAAAAAAAAAAAAAAAAAAAAAAACAAAAACGAAAAAAAGCGAAAGATTTTTAAAGAAAAATTTTAAAAAATAAATTTCGAAAATAATATAAAATACAAACGTACTTAAACTATAAAATTTTATATTTTGAGATATAAATTAATATTCTCTGGTCTTTTGATTTTGCTTTTAATTTTACTTCTTGCTTTTTTATTTGTTTTTGTTTTTTGTTTGTTTTCATTTTTGTTTTTGTTTATATGTTAATGATTTTTACTATAATTTATTTAACTTATTTCATTTTACTTACTTTTTGCTTGTTGCTTTTATTTATTCTTTTCCCCAGTTTCTTTTTTTTTTTTTTATTACTTTGTTTCTTATTTTTACTATTTCTCCATTTATATTTTTATATCACGTAACATTTAATTGAATCTTTTATATTTATGTACAGTTTAAATGACAATGACATTACATTGAAGAAAATTTAAGTTGAATGCTGATCTCTAGATTTTTCGGATATTTGAGTTTTCTGCAGAAACATTTCAAATGAAACACTCTAAGAATTCACTAATTAAAATTTTAACTAAATGATGCAGCTGAGCCAGCCTGTCACGCATGCCAGCTGCCTATATAGGGAATGTAGCCATAATTTGATGCCATTTTTAATTTTTACATTTGCTCTAGGCCTTTAAGGCATGATTATTGGTTGAGTTTTAAAAAGGTCTTGACAACCATAGATATTTAAATACTAAGGTAGCAAAATATGCCCAAATCTAACAAATCAATTAAAATTTTAGAAAAAATAGATATAACTTTGGATAATAAAACTTTTTATTCTGCAATACTATCTCGAAATGGCAATTTTTTGATTAAACACGGCGCTGCTGTTAAATGATCACAGTAAAGTAATATAATTTTGATGGGGCCAAATAAAAGTAGAATCGTATAAATTAATGGCTTTTAAGTTTAAGAAATCATTAAAAAAGGAACTGCAATACCAATTCATGTTAACAAGACTAACCTATCGCCTAGAAGATGATAAAAATGTCTATCAAATTCTTTATTTAATTAAGTAAAAATCTTTCTATTCAGGTATCACTTAAATAGATTGAACTCTGACTTTTTCGAATGTTTAGAAAGAAATTATCAAATCTTGGGAAATGTAGCCTTACTCAAAAATTTTAAGATTCTTAAAATGTTCATGTTCATCAAAGTATTATTAATTGAGTCCAATTGCTATTAGTAATTCTAGATCTAAACATTTGAAATAATACAAATGTTTACTTTTTAAGCACGTAAATGTCATTCAATCTATACACACATACACTTAAACATCTATAAATACTTGAACACAAAAAAATTAAAAAAAAATTTAAACCTCCTCAAAAAGACTTCTTTTAATTGTATTTAAAAAACCATCAGCAAAAAAAAAAAAAAAAAAAAAGAAAACCAAATACAAAAAAAAAATACACAAACAAACATAATATATTTGTCAGATTTTGTATTTAATTCATTTGTGATATAATTTCTATGGAAATTATAACAATTTACGTGATTTTAAAAGAATAATTAGTGAAATTTTGTGTAATATCAATAAAAAATTAAATCCAATTCAAATGATTGTAATGAAATCTTTTCTTAAGATAACTTAAATTATATAATCGCCATTTAAAAAAGGGAAAAAATTATATTTGAGTGGGACCAAATTTTCGATATCCATCATTGAAACTTTGCGTTAACTTAACCATTGTTCCTTCATATTTCCATGGGCATTACAGACCTATATATTCCCGTTTGCAATTAATAATAATCGAAAATTGATTTTGACCATTTTCAATGCCAAACTGTGCCTAAGAATTTCCAATGCTTCTGTCTGAATTGAGCTCGATATGTTAAATTTACGGCCAGAAGAACGTTAACAACTCACATACAGAGGGAGAGATAAACAGACAAACAGACAAACAATCTAAATCAATTCAGAATTTGATATTGACCATCACCATACGTAAATTGTAAAGAACTTATGTCTAGGAATAAGTTAGTTTTTGTTTATGAAAGTCACAATCAGCTGATGAACCAAAATGATTTAATAGTATGGAATAATTGATGGATCTAAACAAATTTAAGGAAGACCTTTGCTGCAGTTCATGGTCCTTATAGTTATTTTCTATAAGAATTGTTACTTTTTGTCTTCTCAGGACTCGCTATCGTATTTTAATTTATTTATTTATTAGTGACTAAATTAAATTGCTTGGACTGATTAATCAAGCGTTGTAAACACTGATTTTAGATTATACAAAGTTAGCAATTGCATAAAATTTTTATGCAACATTAACAAGATGGTTTAACTAAAAAATTTATTATAAGGGTTAAAAATTATTTTATAATAATAATATTAACCCTTAGTGGACCAATGCTGCCATACAAACGGCATTGTATATTTAATTACTGGATCCAATGTCGCGTCTATGGCAGTTATAAACATTTTATTATTTATATTAATTTTGTCATTATATTTGTAACACATAAAAGTTAGCAATGGAGATTCTATAATGGACAATGTGCACATTTTATGATCAGCAGCAAATTTTGAATCGATTTAGATTTGTCTGTTTGTCGGTCCATCTGTCCGTGCCTTTTTAAGATTCTTCCGGTCGCAAAAAAAAAAGAGATAAAAAGCTGAAATTTGTTAGGAAGATTAGAAATTCCTTTAGGCTGATTGGTATTGAAAATGGATAAAATCCTTCAAAGAATGCGCCCACACTTTTGTCTTTTAAAATGATGTTTACTAATTTTTTGTGTATTACACGCAAATAGCAAAAGTAAGAAATCTGATATTTAACACAAGCAGTAAAGTTATTGATTTGCAATAGGTATCTGAAAATTGTACAAATCGGCTATGCCTACACGGAATTATGTAATATCAAATTTTCTATCTACCAAAAAAAAAAAAAAAAAAAAAAAAAAAAAACTAAAGTAGGCTTTGAATCGGAATATATCTTGGAGCTTTGGCTGGTGGGTATTCCAGTTTTGGCTCCGACCAAATAAAATCTATTTATATAAGAATATAAAATTTAAAACATATTATTATTATTATTATCATTCCTTATATATATTAATAAATTTTTACTAATATAACAATATTTTTTGAAATATTGCTGTTGTATCATTAAGGGTTAAAATATTAATAATGAAACAGAAAACAGATATACATACATAAATACTAAGGAAAGCATGCTGTTGAAACAGACTCGCTTAACATTAATTTCACTTGTATATTTAAATACTTAATTTAAAAAATATTTATATATATATAAATTGTTATTTTTATTTAAAAGGCGAAAAATTGCTGCCATCAAATTTTCTAAAGATTGATTTAAATTTTCGAACTCTGTGAAAATAAAATTTCTTCATATAGAACTGATAGAGTTAGTAGAATCACGGCCGTACTACTTAAACACTCTAATCTTAATAAGTAATAGAAGAACTAACGAGTAAGAAAAGTATGTTTGGCTAGAGCCAAATTTTGGATATCCACCATATAGATACGTAGATATTACGATTCAGAATGTGATTCAGTTTTTTTAGAAGCAAATTGAAAACGTAAAACATAAAAAACTACCCGACTTGCATGATTTTTATAGAGACATTGTAGACCAATGGTCTACCTAATTCTGCGATGTTTCAGCTTTCTATCTTTTATAGTTTGCAGATGATGAAAAAAATAGTAGTTTTCTGTTAAGAATAATCACATATTCTCAGTCTATGTTGTTCTGTGGGCATGTCCTTTGACCAATTTTCCTCATTTTCAATACTAACCTGCGTGCAAGAACTTTCAACGATTATACCAAATTTGAGCTCGATATCTTAAAGTTTACGGCCAGGAAAATGCTTATAACAAATAAACACACACAGACGGATAGACGGATAGACGGACAGACATGTTTAAATCGTTTTAGAATTTGATGCTGATCAACTCCGGTCTTTGACGCTACCTTCTAGGCTTTGCAAACATCATGATTAAGTGAATTTACCCCCAAATTCTTGCTGTTAGGTATAAAAGCATATGTAGTTCTTGTATATATTTCACTGGGGGAAACCAGTCCCGAGAATCACCTGCTCAACTGGGAGTGGCTCATGAGATGGCCCTTGGTGTTGCCAGCCATCAGGGGGCATCATGAGTCACGAGATCCGACCACGGAATCACCAGTTTTAATAAAGCCCATTGTGGTGATATTGAGGTGAGCTTTGGGGGGGAGGCTATGGTACCCATATCGCGGGCGTAGCTCTTTCAAACATATATATGCTTGTCGTGCAGAGTCCCATTTCTCTAATAAAATGGGTAGCTGGGTAGGCTTATTGAGCTAACCAAACTAAACCAAGGAGTAATAGGAAGGCTCCAAATTTAGATACCGAATTTAGATTAAGCCTTGTGTATAAGGTGCAATATGGACTTTAAATTGGAAGTTAGTCGTGACGGTAACATGCACCATGTGTGACATGATTACCAATGGTAGAAATGCATGTAAAATACATACTGTACTAAATATATAACTCCTTAAATTACTTTCGTCACAAAAATAAAGTGGAAAAAAAGTGCGAAATGAAATGTTTGTATAGCGTGTGATTATTCGTAGCACGCAAACGAAATATGAAAATGATATCAATGAAGTGATTTAAAAAATATATATGTCTGTATATAACAAGCAACAAATAAACGCTTACTTTCTACCATGTCTTCTTCTATGCCTTCTTTCATGCCTTCTTTGTCTGTCTATTCACGTTTTTTGCAACCTGCAACTGGAAAAGTAAAACTTTACTTTTTTCATATTTCTACAAATGAGTGTATTTGTATGTACATGTGCAAATAATTTTCGAAAAATTTCTATTTATATACCTTAGTTATAAAAATTAATTATTATTCGATTTACAATAAAATACAAATAATTTTCTTAATATCATCATTTGAAATTCTCATAATAATAAAATAAAAAAAAAAACAGAGAAAAATGAAATTTTTATAAATTATAAATTATATTTATAAATATAACCAAAAAAAAAAAAAAACTAAAACAAAAAAGAAAATTTTTCAAAAATCTACATATATATCTGGATGATGATAATAATTTATGAAGCATTGCGATTTTATGACAAATAAAAATGAGCGACTACAAATAAAATACAATAGAAAATTGAAAATTTAAATTAAAAAGCAACCCTCGTTTATACTCGTTTAAAACATAATTTAAAATCGAAAGTAACTATACAAAACATACACACATACATACACACACATAAATAAACATATACATACATACATATAATGGAAAAATGAAATGATATGAAATGAAATGAGATGAAATGGAATTAGAAAAAAAATTATTATTATAGTTATAAGTTGTTATTAAGATTATTGTAGTTGGCCCATAGGCCATATACTAATAATTACACAATATAATATATATATATATATATATATATATATATATATATATATATATATTTTATTTATTTTTTGCATCCCTTGTGAATTTCAAATTTAAATTGAAATCAATTTTACCCTGCAGCCCAGCATCTTAAATAATAATTATATATAGAAATTTGAAAATTGTAGTTATAATATCGCTTCTGCTTTCAACTTTTCGAAATTTTATTTTGTACATTTTGAAGAATGTATAATTAAAACCACCCAAAAAAAAAAAAATAAAATAAAATAAAAAAGAAAAACAAAATAACAAAAAAAATTGTTATGTTTACTATTGTGTCTATTTTCTGTATACATTTTTTGCTTTTTTTTTTTTTTAATACTCATATTACAAACTACATTTTTTTTTTTTTTTTTTTTGTTAAACGAACAGCTGTTAATATTTATAACTGATTATAATCTTTAGTAATGTATTAAGGATTATTTAGCAACAACAACAACAATAAGTAAAAAAAAAAATATTGTTTTAGTTAGACAAAGCGTTTTATAAAATACCCTTCATCATTTAACCTCAATGAGATTATAAGGAAATAAAAATGTTTGAAAAAGCCGTTGTATGGGAAAGAGTCGTACAAATGGATCAATCTAGACCAAATTTCCTACACACATTTTTTTATATATATCAAAATAGAAGGCGGTCTCAATTTTTAATAAAATATATTCCAAATTGTAACTTTTGTCCATAGAATGACTTTCTTTTTTGAAAAAGCCGTTGTATGGGAAGTGGCCCTAAAAATGGATCAATTTGAACCGAGTTTGGTACACATGTTTTTTAAAATTAAAACTTAAAGCAATACCTAAATTTGTTAAAATATATTCCAAAGTGTAACTTTTGTCTATTAAATGAATATTTTCGAAAAACCCGTTATATGGGAAGTGGCCGTAAAAATGGATCAATCTGAACCAAATTTAATACATATATTTCTTAAATTAAAATTTAAAGCAATGCCTATTTTTGTTAAAATATATTCACAATTTGGAATGACCATTTCTCCATGGAATGACCATTTTTCGAAATAGCCGTTACATGGAGAGTGATCGTACAAATGAACCGATTTTAACAATTTTCGATAAGGTTGGTCTTTGAGCCAAAAAACATCTATAAAGTAAACTTTATTAAAATATTTCAATAATTGCGCTTCGCAGTTTAATAGCAAAGTTCCATGGATAAATTTTAGATGAATAGACGGACAGGCAGAGAAACCTAAATCGACCCCAGAAGTGATGCTAAATCGATCAATATAAAAAAAGATGAGTCTAACTTAACTCTTTTTTGAGCATATCAACTGCGCAAACTTATAATACCCTTTAGTACAAGTGGTGTAGGGTATAATTATATAGGACTGGCCGTCCATCATTATTAGCATTGTAGGTTCCTTTAAGGTACGGACCATATTTGTAACTATCACCTAAAGTTATATACAAAAACAAAGAAAAAGGAAAGAAGAAGAAAGTTGACCTTGTACAACTTCTGGGTAGGCTTGGTCGTTTTGTGCCATTTTTTTGGACAAGTACTGTGAACTTATGACTTGTATATTCCTGCCAGATTTATTTTTTTTTTGTGTTTGGACCTTAAACTAGTTTCACCAAAACATTCCATTGGAATCTGCTTCCAAATTGTTGTAACTATTTTATCGGCTCTCTTTCTTGATGGGCAGCAACAACTACAACAACAATAATAACAATAACAAATCCTATAAGTAAAAATAATAATAATAATAATAATAATAATAATAATAATAATATTGTAATTATAATAGCAACAACAATAACAACAAATAAATAAACAAACAAACAAGCAACAACAACAACAAAGTGTCTAAAATATTTCGTTTAAAATCGTTTCATGATTTCGATTTGAAATGATTGAATTCCATTGTTAATTCTGATCCTCTTTATATTACAAAATTTTTTTTCTTTGCTGCTTCTTCTTTTACTTTTTCCTCTACTTGTTTTTTATTTTTATTTTTTTATTTATTTTGCTTTGTTAAGGTTAATGCCTTTTCAAAATGTTGTTGTAATTCATCACCTACGAATCAATCATTTTGACAAAAAAACAACAAAAAAAAAATCCAAAAATCCCAAATAAAAGGCCTTCAGTGTAAAAGGGAAAAATCTCATCATCATCAAGAGCAGCAGCAGCATTAACATGTTTTCAATCATCATGAAGTTATAAAAAAACTAAAAATGAAAAATGAAAAATTAAAATGAAAAATGAAAAATGTAAAATGAAAAATGAAAGAAAATCAAGAAGACCTAAAAAAGAGAGATAATAACAGATGGAATTTCATTTGTTTGTAAATGCTAAAAATAAATGAAGAATTCAGTTAAAAACGCATTCAAAATGCACTACAATAAATATAAATATCTTACATTCCTACATGCATTCACATTCTCATAGAGATAGAGATAGAAAGAGAGAAAATAAAAATTAGAATTTTATAAAGAGAATTATTTATTCATTTTTCAGTCCGTTGTGATACTATAAATTTCCCTTTCGTAAAAGAATTAATCAACCATTTGATCTTGCGATAACTGTTTTTTGACCGCTGGAAGATATGCGTCCATCATACATTAATTTATCTAACATTCATTCTATTTTCTAACTTTTCACTTTCCCAATGGCATAACTAACTCTTAAAATAATAATTTAAATGGAAGTATGTAAAAATTTTTACTTTTGGAAGCGCCTTCGCTTTAGAAGCCAGTTCCAATAAAATATCACAAAAGTGATCATTTGAATTATCTTAAGTTAACATCTTAAATGGAGGTATGTAAAAATTATTCAATGCTTCTTCTTCATTTGGGAACGCCTCCATTCTAGAAGCAAGTTCCAAGTTCCATTACAAAAATGATCATTTAAATCGTCTTAAGGTAACATTTTTAATGGAAGTATGTAAAAATTATTGAATGCTTTCTCTACATTTGGAAGCGCCTTCGCTTTAGAAGCCAGTTCCAATAAAATATCACAAAAGTGATCATTTGAATTATCTTAAGTTAACATCTTAAATGGAGGTATGTAAAAATTATTCAATGCTTCTTCTTCATTTGGGAACGCCTCCATTCTAGAAGCAAGTTCCAAGTTCCATTACAAAAATGATCATTTAAATCGTCTTAAGGTAACATTTTTAATGGAAGTATGTAAAAATTATTGAATACTTTTTCTACATTTGGAAGCGCCTTCACTCTATGAGCAAGTTCCAACGAAATATAACAAAAGTGTAAATTTACAATTTGATATCATAATTTAACAAGAAAATTATATTTAACTAGAGGCAAATTTTGAATATCAGATTTCAAATATCAGATTTTACAATAAACGTGACGGTTACGAACAAATTTAGATAAATCGCATTTAATAAACTGGAATAAGAATAATAAAATAAAATAAAACAAATTACGATAATTGAACATTTTTTAATTATGGGCAGTCATAAAAATTCTAAATTTTTTACTTAAAATCTTAAGCAATTAATTTAACAGTATTAATTTATCGCATCCGATCGCTTATTAAATTGTACCTTTTTTCAAAAATTCAATAAAATTTCTTTTAGAACAAGAATCAGATAGAATTAACTTTTGTGTCAGAATATAACTAATTAAAAAAATTTCATGAAAATCTCTGAAAATTTGAAAAATCACAGCTTATAGTTTGAATAATTTGACGAATGAATTAAAACAAATTTAAAATTGATTTTTGGTAAAATACTATAAAATTGATTGATATATCATTAAGTAAAAATAAGATCTACTTACAAATTATTGAATTACAAATTAACTGAATTTTACACTGGCATAAATTAAATTGAATGAAATAACTTTTAATTTAAATTCAATTCATAAAATAATAATTTTCTTATCTATTAATTTCTAAATATTTATACGAAATCAATAAATAAAAAAAAAAAAAAATAAGGCAATAATATTTTTTTATTGATTGCCTTAATTCTTATAGAAAATTTATATGCATATGTATATGTTTTATTTTTAATGTAAATGTATTATATTATAAAAATGATAATGATAATGATAATGAAGTTCTTAAAGAAAGAAAAAATAAAAAAAAAAAAAAAAGAAAAAATTAAAGATATCTTAGATCCATTCATCCATTTATCCGTCCATCCATCCATCACTTTATCTTAACATTTTCCATTTACTTTTATATCCTTTTTTTAATTTTTATTTTTTATTTTTTGTGTGTACCCTACACCATTTGTACTATAGAATCATATATTATAAGTTTATGTAAATGTTTGTAACATGTCAAAGAATTTAAGCTGGTTCCATGTTTATAAACGTAAAAATCATTTGCTGCATCCATTAAAATCTAATTCCTATCCTAACTATGCAGTTTTTGAAAAAGGTTCTGGCAATTTTTGAAATATTTATTTCATATAAATTTTAAACATCTGTTCGATAGTAAATAATTTTAAATGAAAATTGAAAATTGTTACTTGGAATTTGATAGCCCAATAAATTTTATAACACTTTTATGAAATTTAATTTAAATCAATCAATTATTTGTTTATTTTCTTAATTAAAAAACTTTTTAAATCATTTGAAAATTTATATATATTTTTTTTTTTTCGCTTACTTTACTTTTCCTATTTCCTACTTTTTCAATTATTTTAACAATTTAATGTAGAGTATTTCAAAGTAGTTAATATTCGTTCAAACATGATTTTATTTTTTTTTTTTAATTTTTTTTTTTTATTTTTTATATTGTACATACAAATAAATATTAATCTTACCTTTTTTTTATTTTTTTTTTTTGAAAGAATCTTTGATGAATTACTTTAAAATTTTATGTATTGTTATTTCTATTTATTTTAGTTGTTGCTTTGGTTTTCATTGTCATCTTTATTATATTTCTGGTTTAAAAGTAAGAATAGAAAAAGAAAATCAACTCAAAAAAATGCATTTACCAATTTTACTTTCAAAATATGAAACGATGAATGCAAATGAAATTAAATTTATTAGATGAAGGTATGACTGAATAAATATCAATATAAAAATTTCTATATATTTCATTTTATTGAAAATCGAAGAAATACAAAATAATATTTCTATTCTCTTTTCTATTCAATTTTTTTGTTTTTTTTTTCCCTGGCTAATATAATTAATATAAATTTTCTCAATGTCCTGACAAAAAAAAAAAAAACAAGCGAAAAAAATTCCATTACATTTCCCTGGAGTTATATTATTAATCTATTTCCATTATTTCATCCAAATTTCTTTCATCATTTTTTTTTTCGAGTCAAATAATATTTCAATTGAAAAAGGTCAGAAAGTAGCGCCCAGTGAATTCAGTCTGGCATTCTAAGCTTTCTTTCAGCTATAAACATGCAAAAAAAAAAAAAATTCGAATTATTTGACTTCTCTTTTTTTTTTTTTTTTTCAAATCCTACACCATTTTTTGGCTTAAAATCATGTTCCAAGTTTGCTTTTCAAATGCTATTCATTGATCTATTTATCTGTCCATGAAAAAGTTACAACAAAATACAAATCACAAATTTTTCAAATTATTTAATTTGTTTGGTACATAAATCGATCCATTTTTATGAACGCTATATTTTAAAGTAAATTGTTATGTTGGGGAAAATATAAATAAATATGTGCAATTTTGAATAAACTTTTACGAATTTCGATGCAAAGTGGTACCTTGGTTTTTGTCCATAAAATTTGATGCAAATCGATTATTATTTTGAATCAACTCGCTTAAAGTAGATTAATTGTCAAATAGGACCAAAAAAAAAAAAAAAAAAGAAATTCAAAATTACAAGCTTCAGTTGTAAATTCAAATTGGCCAAACATATTTAACAAAAATGCTGTAGATTATTAAGGAGTCGGTTTTGATCGCCCTTTGATCTTTATATCTACACTTGTTTTAAATGTACAAAAAAAAGAGGAAAAAGAAAATTTTAAATATTCAAATAATGTTAGATTTGAATGATTTTCCAAAAAGTGTACCCAACAAAATTTTCATTAAAAAAAAAAATTTAACATAAAAAATCAAACACACACACACAGTTTTTTTACCTGTAGTTCTCTTCAATTTATTAAAATTGTTGCAGGTACACAAACATAATAAATACTTCTACATATAGCGGCCTATAACCTTTTACAACAACATTAACAATAATAATCAAATAAAAGCAGCATAAATGGAACAATTCATCATTTCGAATGAAAATTCTTCTCCAAAATCAGAATGTTTACATGGAATGCATGAGCTCACACTTTAACATATAAATTATAATTGAAGGTGATTGTTGTTGTAAGTATTTTTTTTCTTGTTGTTGTAATTGGTGGTGATGGTGGTGGTGGTGTTGTTGTTGTTGTGTTGTTGTGTGTTGCTGCAAATGTTTGTTGTTTGTTGTTGTTGTTGTTGTTGTTGTTGTTGTTGTTTGTTGTTGTTGATGTTGTTGTTGTTGTTGTTGCAAATGTTGTTGTTGTGTTAATGAGTTGTTGTTGTTTTTTTGCAAGATTTGTTGTTGATGTTTATGCGAAGTTGTTGTTGTTGATGTTATGACAAGATGTTGTTTTGAGTTTTTGTTTTGAATTGTTGTTTTTGTGGCGTTTTGTTGAGTGTGTGTGTGTGTGTGTTGTGTGTGTGTGTGTGTGTGTGTGTGGTGTGGTGTGTGTGTGTGTGTGTGTGTGTGTGTGTCAATGTTGAGGGAGTGTTGAGAATTTCAAAAAAAAAATTTAATTGAAAATTTAAGTAAGAGATTTCTTTTTTTTAAATAGTAAAAAGTAAAACGTAGCTAAAGGAAAGTTTTAGTTAAAGGTCGATCATTTATCGAGTACACACTTCTTAAGAATTCAGCATAACACCTAAGAAAATGTAAAAAATGTCAGACATTTACACACAAACACATAAACACATAAACACACTCACGCATTTACATAACTAAATAATTAAAAAAAAAAATTTGTTAAGAAAGAAAAAGTTATTGCATGGAGAATTTGGATTTATGAGATATACTTTTTTTTTTTGAAATGTTGCCAACAGAAATTACAAATAAGAAGACTAATAATTTTCTGAGTTGGTATTAAATATCAAAAAAAAACAATACAAAACAACAACAACAAACAACAACAACAAAAGAAGAAGAAGAAGAAGAAGAAGAAGAAAAAGAATATATGAAAAAGATGATGAAGAATAATGGAAAACATTAAACTGATAAGAGAAATATCTTTGAAGTGGTTACAGAGAATCAAAATAAAAAACAGAAAAAAAAAATCCAGAAAAACCAAAACGTAAAAAGAAGAAGATGGAAGAAAAAGGAAAAGTAATTATGTAAAAAATGTTGTATGTATTTGTTTGTATATTTATTTATGTATAGAAAAATAGATCATAGAAAATATAATTTATCTAAAATACTTAAAAAATGAAAGATGAATCTTTAACTAATTTTTTGTTTCTCTCTCTCTCTCTCTCTTTCTCTCTCTCTTTTGTTTTTCTTTATTTATAAGTAGAGTTTAAAGTTACAGCGCTATTACATTTTTATTTTGATAGATCGCCTCTCCAGACTTATATTTTTCTTTACAAATTGACACAAAAAAAAACCAAAAAAAAAAAAAAAAAAAAGAAAAAAAACAAAAAAGATTTGAAATAATCTTCTAATTTCTGCTTAGATGCCATTTTTTTTTCTTTCATTGTTTCTTTCATACTTTCCTTCATTCTGTCAATGCTTCTTCATATTGTGTGCGCTGTTCAATTTTGAGTTCACATATCAATGTAAATAAATTTAATTTTTTTTTTTTTTTTTGTAGTTTTGTTAAAAGGGAACAGCAAACCAAAAAATTTTGAAAATTATTTGTATAAAATTTTCACAATTTTCAAATTTTTACATTTTCTATTGTATACAATTGATTAGAGTTTTAAAGAAGTTCTTAATCTAGCAAAATGTAGTTTTTTAAGTTTTATTTTAAGGTAAACCCTTCCCGCCTTCTTTGCCACTTCCTTGCCATTCCTTTGCTCCATTCAAAATATTTGACTATCTACCGATTTTCATTCTCATTCTCGTTCTCATTCTTCTTCTAATTCAGTTGCTCATTTTATTTCTAATTCTGTTTTTGTTGCTGTTTCTTTTGCTGTTTCTAATTATTTTTCCATTCTCTTCTAATTAATGATATTCCAGAAATCTTTCAATTGATAAACAGGGATATGAAAACAATTGAAAAAAAAAAAAAGCAGAAAGCTAAACACAAAAAGAAACCATTAAATAAGATTTTAATAAAAAAATAAAAATAATCGAATTTTCTTTTAAAATTTAAGTATATTTATTGTGTGTAAATTATTAAAGAAATTCTATACAAAAATGATTGATCTAATGTTCGATTATTCATTGTTCATAAAAATTTTATGCATTATGAAGAAAATGTATTCACGTTTTTTTAATAATTTTAATTGAAAGAACGTGCAGCCAACAGAGTCAGAAATGAAATGTATTCAATGGGAAATTTTGATATGCCCTGTGAATTAGAGCCTCATAAGATACAAAATATCAAAGTAAGTAGGAAAGTTCGGCTGTCTCTAACTTAAATTTTATATAACTTAGCCTTGAGAATGGGACGGTTAGGTTTGCTATATCAAAACACAAGGCCATGTCATGCTTTAACAAATAACTAACTATATTCAAGTTATAACAAAATTTTTCGAGGACATTTAAATGAATAAAGGCCCTAAAATTATTTCATATTATTTTACAGAACTATTTTCTGTCTACGCAATTTGGCAAATTTTGATATAAAATTCTTTAATTATCATAAATATTCTAAATGTAATTTGGAATGTAAATGTAAAAGAAGCTAATTAAACAATATTTAGATATAGCTCTTTAAATTAGTCCCCTATTTCTTTGGCTTTTATAGTTTATAGGCCGCAATGTTTTGAATTTGTAAATGAAGATTTCGAAAATAATAAACAGAATTAATATTCAATAGTTTATGAATAAGAAATTAATAAAAACTATTCATCTCAAAATTATGTTCATAAAATTTCGATTCATAATGAATTTTGAAATGATAATTTATTAAAAAGAAATAAACCAGTAGACGAGAAGTGTATTCATTTTGTCATAATCTGTATAACACTTAAAAGGAAGCTTTGAAGCTTCCACAAACTTGATTTGATATGAATTCAAATTCTGAAACTATTTAAAAATGTCTGTCTGTCCATCTGCTCACTTGTCCATCTAACCGTGTGTTTTTAAGATTCTCCTTGGCGCAAAAAAAGAGATATCAAGCTCAAATTTGATAGCAATATTGAAAGTTCGTATTAAAAATGGGCAGAATCGGTCAAAGGATACGCCCACAATGCAATGTAAACTGAGAACACCTCTGCTTTTATTAAGCAAAGTTTAATGATTTTTTTTTTACTCATCATTTACTGGAAATTGCAAAATGCAGAAATCTGAAATCTTGTGGTAAAGTTATTGGCCCACAACATTGATCTAAAAATTATACAAATCGGTCACTCCTGTGCGATATTATGAAATATGTAATTTTTTCTTATTTTTAAGCTAAAGTTTTCTAAAGTTTACCAAAGAAAAACTGGAACAGTTTCTGAATCGGAATATCATGGTGCTTGGGCTGGTGGGTATTCATAATTTGGCTTCAGCTAAATATAATTTTCTTATTAGTTTTTTTTTTGCGCCTGAATCCTATAAAAGATCTAGAGTTAAAGACTTCTTTTGCAATAAATGGCCAAATGATATGATGGACAGACATACAGACAAATAGATAAATAGATATTGTCCAATCCATATTAACCAGATTTATATAATTCCATGTTAGTTTTTTTTTTTAGTACAACAAGAATCAATGCCTTTTTTTTTGTGTCTTGTACTACATTTTTTTGTTCAACCTATAAAAAATATGCAAATATTAACAACTAAAATTATTTATTATGATAACAATATTCTACTATGCCATATTGACATACATAATATTATGCATAACATTTTATTATATACATACATATATATATATATACATACATACATACATATAAATATATATTTGAGTATGTGAATCCACACCCACGCAACAAATGGTTCCGTTCACCAATGTAAGTAAACATTAAAAATATTGTGCTTTATTTAAGAGAGATTATGTTGTTGAATGTAATAACAACAATAACAACAATAACAACAATAACAACAATAACAACAATAGCAATAACAATAATTTTAAACGGCAGCAATAACAGCTGTGTGTAGTGGCTGTAAGAATTTGCACGTGTTCTTATGCAATAATAACAAAATTTAACAGACAGCAAATTTTTTTACTTATTGTAAAGACAAACAAACAAACTAACAGACAGACAGACAGATAGATAGATAGATAGATAAATACACAAATAGACAGTTACATAGTAAAAAGAATTTTTAGTTAAATATCCATATAGAGAGTAGATTGCAAGACCAATATTTAATGCTGAGAATGTAAAGATTTTGAGAAAATTCTTGAAAGTCAGATAAAAATGATAAAAAGAAGGAAAAAAAAGGGTTAAATTGTGCAGCACTCATAAAAAAAAAAATTCTCTCGTTTTTCTATATCACACTGTCTACGACAGTGGCCAAGTGGTCCGAGTGCGGTGGCATCGCAATGGGCTAGCGTAATGCTCGCATGTCTGATACAAAGAATAATTAAATTTCTTTATTATTTATCTATCGAAAAATTTTATTCAAAATTGGCAGAATGTTTAGCATCTTGTAGTTTTAAGGGAAGGCCACAAACGGTTTGAAACTTGGCAAATGCCTGCTTTTGAAAAGACTTTGCCAAAAAATCACTATTTGATTTATCACATTATTTGAAATGTTTTGTTCAAAGATTTCTTCGAATATAGTTGATATTTTAAAGAAGTTAGCACATTTTTCAAAATGAAATCGATAAAAATTTATTCAAAAAGAAAAAAAAGAAAAAAATTCGCAGAAAAACATAGAAGGAAAGTTAGCTTTTTTTTCATGGGGTTATATTTGTATTAAAACTGTTAATTAATCGATAAATTAGATTTATTTTTTTTTAAGTTGTTTCTAAAAAAAAATATTTTACTGGGTCATATATCCGGTAAACTTTGCCAACCAGAGCATGCACTGTTTGTCTTGTTCCAGAGAAAACTTAGATGAAATTAAACGCCCTTGATCGACTTTTAAGTTGTATAGTGCTTCTTATTGTTGTTGATTATCTTTTCTTCTTGGAAAATTGAATGCCATGTATTTGGAGAGTTCTTTCAGTTAAATACAAAAAAATTTCTCTCTCTCACTCTCTCTCTGTTTCTATTTGCAGTAAATTTCTTTCTTTAATTCTAACTCCTTCTCAGTTTCTCTCTGTGTGTGTGCTTTTTTCTTTTTCCTTTTTTCTTTTCACTTTCTCACTTTTACTACCTTTCATTTGTAAGTGTAACGCTTGTTGCAAGTCTATCTCTTTGCGTCGAGTTATCACTGCATAATATTTGAATACTGACTTAAAAGGTAAGCAGAATAAAATGTTTGAACCTTTTTTCTTTTTCCTTTATCCTTTTTCTTCTATTTCTTCTCTTGTTTCTCTTATTTTCTTTTTTTTTCTTTTGATATTTATTGACGATAAGAGAAGTGAAGAGAAGAGAAGAGAAGAGAAGAGAAGAGAAAAGAAGTGAAGAGAAGAGAAATGTACAAATTGTGAGACTTAGAGTGACCTAGAAAGAGACAGTGCCAGAGATAGTGACAGAGAAAGGAAAGATGCTATAACAATTTTACATCTTCAAAGAAAAAGTAAAGCTTGAAGAAAGACTAAAGAAAATTGCATTACAATATCATTAATATTTTTGTTTGTTGTTGTTGTTGTTGTTGTTGACGTTGTTACCCAGCTAAATGGCATTGTTCGACTCTTCTTTCACTTGTAATGTCAATTGTCTTCATAGAATTTCTTAAAGGCTTTTTCTTCTCTTTTATGCTTTTTTGTTTGCTTTGCTTCTCTTTTAATTTTATTTATTTCCTTTTTGAAATATCAATCTGCTTAGACTGATGTGCATAATTATTTATTTTTTAATTGATTGAGTGATTAATGTAACGCGCTTGCTATTGTTCCATTTACTGTTAATTTAAGCCTAAAAAATTATTTTTACATTTTTCGAAAATTATTTCATCTTTTTATTATTTATATAAATTCTAAATTCTTAATTATACAAAAACATTTAATTTTTCTTTAATAATTTTTTTTTTTTGTTAATTTTTTTGCTTAAAGTTAATTTTGGATTTATGTTTTAATTTTCACAAATTCATTGTTCCAGTGCGCCAAATTCTTTCTCTTTTTTTTTTCGTTTTTCATGTTTTTTCTTTTTGGTGTTTAATTTTGTTTTTGTTTTTTTGATTCTGTATTTTTCTCTTTATAGTTATCTTCGCTACATGTGCCACCACTTATGTGAATAAATAATAAATCTACCAAAATCATAGATACTCTCACATAAACCTATATATATATACACACATACATATGCACATAAACATGCATATACACGCAAACACACATACACATACACAAACACATATGGCTGCACGGTGACAGAAAGAGAGAAAGAGAGATAGATAGATAGAGAGAGATAAAGAGAGTGAGATACGCATATAAAAACACATACACACGCACTTTCATTTATATACAATTTAATGTTTACTTACTTTACTTAACTTAAGCATACCTTTTTGTTGTTGTTGTTTTTGTTGTTGTTGTTGTTGTTGTTGTCTAAGAGCGAGTGTATATATTATTTCCTTCCCCGTTTTATATATTTCATTATTGAAAATGTTATACATGTATTCTCTGTCTGTTTATCTGTCTGTCTATCTGCCTGTCTATCTGTCTGTCCATATAGATTATTATTATTTTTCTTTTTTTATATACATTTTATAAATGTATATTCTAAATGTATACAAACAAACACATACATATATACACATGCATTTGCATTTAATGTCATTATGCATACTCAGTTTTATGTTAAAAGGCTCTCTTGTATGTTGATTTACTGAGAATATTTCATCTCATTTCATTTCATTTCATTTCATTTCATTTCATTTCATTTCATTTCATTTCATTTCATTTTGTTTGACTTCATTTCAGTTCATTTCATTTCATTTCATTTCATTTCAATTCATTTCATTTCATTACATTGCATTTACATTACATTTAGTCTACTACTACAATTACATTAAATTATTCTTGTATTGATTATCGTATTTTGCTTTGTTTTTCATCTTATTATTATTGTTATTGTTATTGTTATTGCTTTGTTGTTATTGCTATTGTTATTATTATTGTTTGTGTTCTTTTGTTGTTTGTTCTATGTTTTGAATTAATTCAAATAACACACACAAAAAAATATTCATTTCGAATTGCGCGCCCTTAGTTAGTGACTAAATGTGCTGCAGCAAGTGAACAAGCAAGTTAGCGGTTTAACTAAATATTCATATTAATTAATTATAATTATTATTAATCAAATAATAATAATTGTAAAATAATCATTAAATCATTATAATAATGTGCATGATATAAAGTAAATAATTAAATCAAAAAAAAGAAAATTAGGATAATTAATAGAAAAAAAATTTGTTCTTCTATTTTTTGAATTTGATTATATTACATAATATTTTTTAACTTTTTGGTGAGTGGGAAGCGATGGGGAGGGGGGAGGGAGATGTAAAGCAAATTACTTAACAGTTCAAAATAAAAGTGTTTAATTAATTAATTAAAAATTAAAATAAATTTGAAAAGGTAAACAAAATGTTCATTAAATAAAAAAAATTAAAAAAAAATTTAAAAAATTTAATGAGAATTAAGAAAATTTGAAAAAATTTGAAAAAAAATTCTTTTGGATATCTGAAAATTTTTTTTATGTGTCATGTTTAATTTTTTTATTTTTTTTTTTTTTTGAAGAAATAATAAAACAGAAAATTTGTGCTTTTATAATTAATTATGACGTAACAATTTAAAAAGAAAAAGCCAAGAAACAAAAATAATTTGAATTAATAGAAATTTTTTTCTATGCTTCTTCTTCGTATTATTATCTTAATTTTTTATGTTTTATTTTTTTAGTTTTTTGATTTTTTTTTGAATTTTTATTTATGGTCATTTCATTTATATATATTTATTTAAATTTTATTTTTATGTTTTTTTTTTTTTGCTTATTCTTTTAATTTGTGCGTACATTTGTATGTGTGGTTAAATATTTTGTACATGTTTGTACGCATGTAAACGAAAAAAAAAACTCACACATTTAATTAATAAATGAACCGACAACAACAACAACAACAATAATAATAATAATAACAACAACAAAAACAAAAAACAAGCAAATATTAAAATCGAAAATAAAAGGAAATGAAATCGACATTAACATCAACATCAACATATCGAATTGAATAATTTTTCTCAATATAAAATAATTGAAACGGCAGAACGTAGAAGAGAAACAAAGGGATTAAAATACAACGAAATTGCAATAATAATAATAATAATAATAACAGCAACAATAAACAAAGGATTATTAGACGGATACATTTATCAAGATATCGATTTACAAAAATCCATCAAAATGGTAAATATTATTTCTTCCATTTGGCTTCTTTATTTTGTAAATTTTTATTGATTTTGTTTTAATTTTCATAATTTTTGTATAATTTTATAAATTTTAGTTAGATTGTGTGTGTGTGTGTGTGTGTGTGTCTTTGCGCCTTTTTTTCTTTTCTTTTGTTTTTTTTTTGTTTTCTTTGTAAAAGTGTTAATTAAAATTCTTTAGCGTACATAAGAAACAAGAAAAAGAGAGAGCAATATTCTTATAAAATATTTGAAGGTAAATGCCCGTCGCTAAAATTTCTCATAAAAAATGTTCTACATAAAATTTTCTAAAGCATGTTACATTTGTCTAAAGAAGAATTTAAAAAAGAAAAAAAGAAACAAGTTAAAAATGTAAAATAGAAATTCACTTATTGTAAAATTTGAAAATAACTTGGTATTTAGCATTTCAATCGATTCATCTCGATTCGTCCATTCTGCATTAACGTTTAAATAAGAGAAAGTTTTTATGTAAATTGTGGCATATTTTTTAAGTACTTTACACTACAACATCTCATACGATAAAGAAATGAAATGAAAAATTTTAGTTATATGAAATAGACGGTCAACAAAATGGGCCGATTTGTATGCACTTCTCGGGCAAACTTTTCATTGCCAAATAATTACTTTATACCAATTAATGTTAATTACATTTAGTTATTATAAAATTTATAGATGTAATAGGTTTTTTGAGAAATCCGTTATATGGGGATTGATCATAAAATATTATTCCAAATATTTTCAATAAGCTTAGTCTTTGATCAAAATTGCTTCAAACTTACGAATAATCGAACCTGACAATATATTTAAATAGATGACCATAAATCGAGTCAGAAAGTGGTTAGCAATCGATTGGTATAATAAAAGGTGGGTATATCTTAAGCCTATAATTTGTGCTTATAATTCTGATGATTTCAAATGGATTAGAATTATTAGCCTGTACTATAGAAATCATCCGTTTTAAATTGAATTCTTCTTCACTCCATCATTTTATCATTATGCTTGTAAGTCCTAAAAAATGTAGCCTCGAGGATCCTACAAAGTATATATATTCTTGATTAGCATCAAATTCTAAGTCGTAACAGTAAACTAAATCATTTAAGAGACACGCCTACATTACAACGTAAACTGAGAATGCCAAACGATAGACACCTAAGAATTTTGCACAAATGTTGAAGCTATTGCTTTACAATGCTTATTCAAAAACTATGCAAATCAGCCACGCCTACCCGAAAAATTATATAATAATTTTCAATTCTTTCCTTTAGGTATTCAATTAAAAAAATCCAAAAAAAGACTGACAAGTCAATGTAGTTAAAATTTGTAATTTATAATTATTTAAAAGATTCGTTCGGAAGTTCAACAATGGACTGATCTGAAGTAAATTTGGTACATTTTTGTTAAATTATATATAAAATTGTTACTATTCTCCATATAACAATTTTTATTTAAGAAACCCCTTGCATGGGGCGTACTCCAAAAAATTTACCAATTCTAAACATTTTTAGTAGGATTCACCACTGAATCATAAGCAAACCACGTACCAAATTTCATTAAAATATCTCACATATTGCAATCTGCAGCTTGATAAGAAATTTACATAGATAGATTTCTAATGGACAGACAGACAATATTCAATATGTGTTTTACATGCATACCTGCTGTGAAGGCTTAATTGCATGGTGCACAATTGTACAAATGAGCACTAGCGTTGGTTGTCATGTCACGCAGGGTACATGTTACCGTCATGACTGACTTCCAATTTAAAGCCCATATTGTACCTTATACACAAGGCTTAATCTAAATTCGGTATCTAAATTTGGAGCCTTCTTATTACACCTTGGCTTAGTTTGGTTAGCTCAATAAGCCTACCCAGCTACCCATTTTATTCAGGAAATGGGACCCTGCACGACAAGCACATATATGTTTGAATGAGCTACGCCCGCGATATGGGCACCATAGCCTCCCCCCCAAAGCTCACCTCAATATCACCATGATGGGCTTTTATCAAAACTGGTGATCCCGTGGTACCAAATTAAATCTTTGATCGGATCTCGTAACTCATGATGCCCCCTGATGGCCGGCATTACTAACGACCATCTCATGAGCCTCTTTCAGTTCAGTAGGTGCTTCTCGGAACTGGTTGCCCTCATGGACATGCCTAATCGAATCAGGAAAGGATTCTGTTATCATATAAAGTTAAAGATTTTCCAATTTCATTAAGAGATCTCTTCAGTTCATAAAATCTATCTACATATTGCTCTACAATACAAATTATAAATAATTTAGATCAAAATCTCCTACAAAACAGAAATTTGAATTGTACGATAGTTCTGTTGTAAAAATTTTGATATTTGAATAATTTTCCATTTAATTATAAAGAAATCATTATTTTATAACTCAATAGTTTGAAACCCAAACAACTCTCAATAAAAATTTGAATATTTCAAAATCATTCAACAAAAATGTTCATCAAAAAAAAAAAAATTTTTTTTTTGGAATAAATTAAATAATTAAATTAAATGTTAATTATTATTAAAAAATGGATAAATGAAAGAGATAAATGAAAATTTATAAAATCAAGCCAAAATATGTTGAGTTATATTATTATAAATTAAATAAATAATATTAAATACAAAAAAAATTTTTTTTTGTAATCTCTAGAAATTAGTGTAATATTTTTCGTTTCCTTTTTTGTATGAGATTTTCTTTAAATGAAAAATAAAATTATATTGTTAGTCATCAAATGATATTGAAAATTGTAATTATATAAATAAACATATATGCATATTTATATAAATCTATACACATACATACATCTATATACATATATCAATGCAAACGTTTGCAGAATTTACTATTTTCTAATAATATTATATTACGACTAAGTTTGCTCTATTATTCAAATAATGCAACAAGTTTCACTTTTATGGATTTAATTTCATTCTTTATTGCTTGTATATATTACTATTATTATTATTATTAGTATTATTATTATTATTATTATTATTATAATAATGCTTGTGATATTGGGTATTGTATGTTTGTGCAAATGTTTGTAACATTTAAAAAATTTTTAAGTTAGATTCAACTTTTATTATATCAATCAATTCAGAGAATACCTTCTTTCTTTAATTGAAGCCTGTCCATCTGTCCATATAAATTTCTTATCAAATTATTAGGTGAAATTTTTGAAATATTTTAACGAAATTTTTAAAGATATAACGGGCCGGAAACGAATGCTATTGAGAATAATTAGAATAAAGTTATTAAAGGGATAAATGTGGCATTTTTGAGTACACTTCAAAAAAAAAAATTCGCTTTACCTTATATTTTGATATAAAAATGGTGCATGCTAAACTTGTTTCAGTTTGTATATTATTTTGCCAAAGTGCCGGTTAATGATAATTTGGCAATTATTTAAATGAAATTTAATGTGTAAATCTGTTTTGGTCCAAAAACACCCACAATATTTTCTTTTTTTTTTTTTTGAGTAAAATAGGACAATTTTTATGATTAGTCTTCACGTAACGCGCTACTTAAAAGGCAAATTAGTAAAATGGGAAAAATTTAGAATTAAAATTTCTTCGTCGACCTTTTTATAAATTGACAGAGCCTAATGCTGAATGAATGGATGTAATTTGTTGTAACATTTCTCATAAATAATAAACTTTTCAAATCACTTGAAAATTATAAAAAAATTTTCTTTTTAAATTCTTTTCTATAGAATATTTTCGAATCGCCTTTGACTAATACTAATATTTTTATTTATTATTATTATTATTGTTATTGTTATTTGTTATTGTTATTGTTATTTGTTATTTGTTATTGTTATTGTTATTGTTATTGTTATTGTTATTGTTATTGTTATTTTGTTATTGTTATTGTTATTGTTATTGTTGTTGATTTTATGTTATTGTTTGTATTGTTATTGTTATTGTTATTGTTATTGTTATTGTTATTGTTATTGTTATTGTTATTGTTATTGTTATTGTATATTGTTATTGTTATTGTATTTATTGTTATTGTTATTGTTATTGTTATTGTTATTGTTATTGTTATTGTTATTGTTATTGTTATTGTTATTGTTATTGTTATTGTTATTGTTATTGTTATTGTTATTGTTATTGTTATTGTTATTGTTATTGTTATTGTTATTGTTATTGTTATTGTTATTGTTATTGTTATTGTTATTGTTATGTATTGTTATTGTTATTGTTATTGTTATTGTTATTGTTATTGTTATTGTTATTGTATTGTTATTGTTATTTGTTATTGTTATTGTTATTGTTATTGTTATTTTATTGTTATTGTTATTGTTATGTTATTGTTATTGTTATTGTTATTGTTATTGTTATTTGTTATTGTTATTGTTATTGTTATTGTTATTGTTATTGTATTTGTTATTGTTATTGTTATTGTTATTGTTATTGTTATTGTTATTGTTTTGTTATTGTTATTGTTATTGTTATTGTTATTGTTATTGTTATTGTTATTGTTATTGTTATTGTTATTGTTATTGTTATTGTTATTGTTATTGTTATTGTTATTGTTATTGTTATTGTTATTGTTATTGTTATTGTTTATTGTTATTGTTATTGTTATTGTTATTGTTATTGTTATTGTTATTGTTATTGTTATTTGTTATTGTTATTGTTATTGTTATTGCTAGTGCTTTCCATATTACAAAATAATAAAATAACTAATGAATTATTTAATTATTTATTAGCGAAGGTAAAAGTATTTATTTAAATTATATTAACAAAATAACAATAATAATAATCATAAATAATAATAATAATTGTAATAATAATAATGAAATTAATTTGCATAAACATACACACATACATATAAAAAAACTTTTTATGATAAATTCTAATACATTGAAATAATCATTGCAATAATATGGATCAAATCATTGTAGATTGTTGTTAGTGTTGCTAGTGTTATTGTTCTAATGTAGCATTAACTTTTAAAAGGAAATCACTTTCTTTATATGTTTTGGACATTTTCACATTTTCACATTTTCACATTTTCCCAATTACCCAACCCAAGCTACTTTATAATTTTTAGAAAAAATGACAAAACGCTTCAAGATTGATGTTTGATCTACCATGGAATTATTTAACAATATTAAATGATAAATGAGAAAGATGAGCGGTGAATGGTGAAAGGGAAAAGGGTAAGGGAAAAAGGTCAAGGAACATGGTCAAGCGCAAGATATTAAGAACAAAGTATGCTGTCATGGGAAAGTAAAGTTCGGTAGTTGGTTGTTTAGGGGTGGGGCGGAAATGTGGAAAGGTCATAATGTATATAAATAATATAAAATCCAATTGTTATTGAAATTGAAATCTAGTAAGAAATATATTACATATTATTATTATTACTCATATTTATTAATAATTAATAAGAAGACTGAGCCCCCCACCAAGCCCAAAAATATTCTAATCCTTAATTGATTCTACCAGCAAACGATATCTGTAGTGTTTTATATAATAATTGTCTAAAAAAAAAGTAAATATCTAATATTTAGTTTAATTTAAATCAATGACTAATAAATATAATTTTTTTACAATTTGTACGTATATATATATATATGTGTGTGTGTGTGTGTATGTGTATGAAATGACCTAAGTAGAGAAGCCTTAAAAAAAAGCAAAGCAAATACAAAAATTGAATTAAAGAGAAATTCAGTCAAAGTCAATTAAATGTGGATTCCGTATGTATCTTCTGCTTCTTCTTCATCTTATTCTTCTTCTTCTTTTTTTTAGTTAATAGATTTATAAATGTATGATTTTGCCAATATCCATATGAATATACAGCCAAGCACACCGATTGCAATAGAAACATTTATTCGCTCAATAAATTTAATGTAACAATTATTCACTCATTTAATCATTCATTCATTACGTATGATTACGATGATGATAATAATAATGATGATGATGATGATGATGATGATAATAATAATGATGATGATGATGGTGGATGGTGGATGGTGGATGGTGGATGGTTGGGTGGGTATGACAGAAGACGCTGTTTCTGCAATTTATTATTATAATTTATTTATATTCTACTTTTAAATTTGTTTTTTTTTAATTTTCCTTTAGTTTTTTTTTTTTTAATTGCTACGAATTCTCATGTCATTCTAAATATTCTTCTCTTTTTTTTTTGGTTTCTTCCTCTTCTTCTCTCTTTTATAAATCTCAATTATTGATTTTGCTTTTGCTTTTACTTTACTTTGATTGAAAACTTTGACCTCTAAACTAGAAACAAAAGAAAATCTATATCGTTGAGAAATTAGCTTAAATTTTCTATATAAAAAATTGCAAAACGAAATTTGGACGAGATCATTGAAGAGGTTGGAATTTATGAAATCGTTGAAGCATTCAGAGAATTTTGTTTTAATAGAAATTTTTTTATCCCCATTGTTACAAAGGCGATAAAGAAATTTTTTACTTTACAAGATGCAATAACTTGCAACAACATTTATGTATATGAAATTTAAATGTTGCCACTAAAAATGGAGTCACTTATTTCACATATCTATCAAGTTAATGTTACTTTTAGTAACATCAGAAAGAAGATGTAGCTTTCTTGTTTTTTTTTTGTAGTTTTCATATAAACTTTTGCAAAAAATTTGTAAAAATTGTGTCCAAAATGTATTGCCAGTGTCCATATAACTTTCTCATTTACTCCATCTTAATTTAAAGATCGTGAAGTAATGAAAGATATAAAAATTTTTTAACTTAAAGATCTGTGCCCAATAATTGGGCCATATTTCTAAACATCGTTATTTGGATAATTCAGAAAACGGTATGTAAAAAAGTTCCACGTAACATTTTGACCGATAATGGTACGCTTAAAGGCTTGGGCAGTCACTTGTAATTCAATTTAAATGGTCTTGTACCAAAAAAAAAAGTTGACAAAATCTTCTAAATCAATTCTTTCAATATATTTGCATTTTGGGCGAAAATTTTGACTCGCTTACACCTCCATAACGTAAATTATCATTTTGAGAAAAAAATGACACAAAAATTTCCTGATCAGCTCTATCCTTTTCTTACTTTTTCTTTCATTTCCTTTCCTTCCCTTTTCATGCCTTTCCTTTCATTTCTTATCCTTTCCTTTTCTTAACTTTCCCTCCCTTTCCTTTCCTTACGCCCTCTTCCATTCCTTTCCCTTCCTATCCCATCATATCCTATCCTATCTTATCCTATTTTATCTTATATTATCCTATCCTATCCTATCCTATCTTATCCTATATTATCCTATATTATCCTATCCTATCCTATCCTATCGTATCTTATCCTGTCCTATCCTATCCACTCATTATCCTATCCTGTCTACTGCTTTTCTTTCCCTTCTTTTCCTTTCGTTTCCTTTTCTCTCATCATCCTTTTAAATCACTATAAATCTACCTCATCCTGTTATAAGATCATTTCAGATTATTTGTTTATATAACTCATAAACTCTTCATTTTTTTATTCATTTTTTTATTCATTTATTTATTTATTTATTTATTTATCATCTTTTTTTCACAGTTATTAATGTCAATATATTGTTGTTGTTTATCTTTTATTTTGTGTTGTTTTGCATTATTTTGTGTTATTGCAATTTCAAGCGATTTGACCTGAATTTCAGTTATCGAAAAAAAGAGAAGGAGATATACAAAATACATATATATATAAATATATACATACATATACGTACACGTATTTAAATATAAAATTTGTTTACACATTTTAAAATTGTAATATTATTTGTTGAATGATTGTAGTACATTTATTTATGAAGAAAAATTATTTTTAATAAATAGAATACAAAAATGCGAATAATAATAATTGTAATAATAATTAGTTAATAATAATAATAAAAACAACAGAAATTACATACATGTAATTATCATTAGCTTATAAATTAATCATCTTTATGAATAATAAAATATAATAGAAAGAAGAAGAAATGGCAAATGTTTCGATGATTAATCTAAAAAATGTAATGAAATGTAGTGAAATGAAATGAAATGGGCAAAACGCTGAATATTGCATACAAATGTACACAAATATATATATATATATATATATATACATATACACACATACATACATACATACATACATACATACATTTATGTCTATGTAGAGTCATAATACAAAAAAACAAAAAAAAAGTTTTCATTCAATAAGTAAGAAGTTTGATGTTATGCCCATTTTATTTAAATATTATTTAAAATCCAAATTGATTGTTTTCTTTCCCCTCAATTTTTATATTTTTCTTTAAAATGAATTTGAATGAATTTTGTATGGAATGATAATAAAAATGATCTGATTTGAATTCATTGCCAACAATAAATAACTCCCTATGAAATTTTCATTAAAATTTTCTCAAATTGTTTCTTATACCTCTCTGATTCCAAAAGTTGAATAATTGAGATATCTGAGATGTTACAAACATTTAAATAAACTTATAATAATCTATATGTAACAAGAGATTTGAATATAAATCAAAGTATTTACAAATTTTTTTATTTGTCCCTAGAAATTTTTAAGCAAAAATTTTTTTACAATTTTGTTGCCTAAACTTTAATTTATATAGAAAATATTATTGAGAATTGTGGATGTCACTTTTTTAATTGCTAACCAAATTGCATTTTGAATTTCATAAATATATGAAATTTTTATGTAATAGAATTTTATACAATCATCTTTTTAATATCTCAAATAAATTGAAAAAAAAATTCTATCATCAATAATAATTCCCTCTTAATCTTACAATTTCTTATTTATGGCAATTCCAATATTACTAATTCTTATAATAATCAAATGATACATTTTCAAATTGAAATCATTGATTTGAGATATTCTAAATATAATTTCTAAACTTTTAATTATATATGAAATACATTTACATTGAAGTTTTATTGAATGATTGAATGAATTAGTAAATAATCTTTGTTCAGTATGATATCATTCAAAAATTTTATTTAAAAAAGTAAAAATTTCTATGTAAATAAACATGAAATTATAATAATTCTATATAAAAATGAGTTATACGTTTGGAAAAATTCGCAAAATAAAAAGCATTATGCTGTAAAAATTATTACAACTCTTAACATTTTATAGGGCATTTTTCATATTCCTTTTATATTCATTCAATATTATGTTTATATTACAACGTCTAACTGTATGTAGGTTTTGCCTCTTTTTGCTTTTCCTTTTGTTTTTTTCTTTTTCTTTTTCTTTTTCTTTTTTTTTGTTTTTTTTTTGTTTTTTTTTTTTGTTTTTGTAATACGCTTAAGATGCAATTAAACAGATGCAAGAAATTCATTTACCAATATATGCATTTATCAAGTTATTAAAAGTGCATAAACATAAAAATTCATATATATATATATTTATATATACAAAATTATATATAAATAATAAATAAATACACCCAGAGGTTGCAAGTTTGCTTATTTTGTCATTATGCTTATAACACTTAGCTTTGAAAGCCATGGAAACTATGCAAAGTATATAAATATTCTTAATTAGTCAGAAATTCTAAATCGTTTTAGGCATGTCTGTCTGTCTCTACATCTGTCCTTATATACATTCTTATCTTGTCACCATTCTCCCCATTGTAGAAAAAGAGATAACGAGCTCAAATTTGCTACAAAAAAAAAAAAAACATTGGAAATTCTTGCAAGCAAGTTGATATTGAAAATTAGTAAAATCGTTCAAAGGACACGCCCACAATGCAACGTAAACTGAGAATATAGTTTTTTTTTTTAAATAAAATTTGATGATTTTTTTTTTTTTGTTAATTATTTTAGCTTACGAACTTTCGTAGATCATGAAAGTTCGTAAGCTAAAATAATTAAAATTTTACACAATTAGAAATGTTATTGATTTTTCAACATCTGTCCAAAAATCATGTAAATTTTTTTGGCCACGCCTATGCATTATTATATTATAAAAAACCTTTTTTTTTTTTTTTCTATTTAAGTTTTCCATCTACCAAAGAGAAACTGAAAATAGTTCTAAGTTATTATCTCATAGTGTTATAATCTCATGGTGTTTGTATGGTGGGTATTCAAGATTAGGCTCCAGTCAAATATAATTTTTATACTCGTTATAAGATTGTTAAGCAAAGCACTTAAAAAATTGATAGTAATTTGGCTTTAGGCAAAACTTTAATATGCACCATTCTTAAAATGTGCGAATAATCAATTATAAATTTCCACTGGTTTATATTAAATGATTTTCAAGCAAAGAAAATAAGTTGAAAATACTTTATTTTATCATTTGAAATGGGCATGGTCATGGACTTAGGCGTTTTATTTCTATACATTGCAAAGCTATTCAAAAAAATCTATAATAATGATAAAAAAAAAAACCTCTCAGACATTTTTCATAGGTTATTTTACTATAATAAGGGCGTGGCCATTAACTAATTTAGTCCCCTTTTCAATATGCATCAACTTATTTCGAATTTTTGGCAGATTTTACATGCACTTTTTAATGAAGATATTTTTAGATATAATGATAAACGTACAAATGGATGGACATAGATATAGATATGGCCATTCGGAGTTTAATTTGGTTCCGCATTATATATAAATTTTATAGCGGTCTCTGTAGCATTTGCATTTTGTCTGTTACCCTAAATGTATATTCTTTGTTTTTTTTTTTTTTTTGGATGATAAGCTTTAAGAAAAAAAAGGACGAACAGCAACTACAACTATTTTATTTTAAAAATATATTCATTTTTATAGTGTACATGAATGGGCCACGTATGGATACAAAGAATTTAATGATAACTATATATATATATATATATATATATATATGACATTGTGGCATCTATACATTCGTGAGTTGTTGTGTAGAACTGCCAGATGCTTAGCGTTAATTGAGAGCGGCAAAAGTAAATTATAATAATATTTTTATATTCTACTGTTGACTAAACATACACTATTTATGATATGGATATTTATACCATCATCATCATTATCATCATCATTATCGTTATGATAATTATTGATCACAGTTATACCCTACATGACATGCGATACAGGAAGTATAAGTAGGGCAGATGTTTTCAACATCCAAAAGAAGTTGAGATAGACTCATGGTTTTGTTTTTTACTCCAAATCACTTTTTAAAACGATTTAAGACCAGCTGTCCGTCTGATCATCTATCCAGACATCACAAGGTTTGTCTGGCCATGTAAATTTATTATTAAGCTACAGGTTACAATTTCCATCTATGTATAGCATTTTAATAAAATGCGATACATAGATGGATTTTCACTCACAGTTCAGCCCTATTGAAAATAGTTAGAAATGGATCATTTTCAAGACCCCGAACATATGATAAAAAAATTTTTTTTGCTTTTTTATTTTTTTTTTTAAAACTAAGACTTACAAATTATTATATTTTAATGTGAAAAGTAATTATACCAGATCGGTCCAGTTTCTGAACGACATTTCATAAAATGAACTTTTTTAAGAAATTTTAGTATTTTTTTCTTTTGTTGTTTAGTAATGCCATTATTCGACTTTTTAGTGCTGTAGGGTATTTTTAGAGTTAGCATCAATGGCCTATAAAATTCTTATTTGATTTTATTCTTTATTTAATTTAGCATTTTATATCATTACACTTGGCATGAATTTGTTGTTTATAGTAAAATACATTTTCAATTTTATTTTTCAGTTATTCTTTAATTTCTTCTGTTAACCTTTTTTTTTTTTTTACAATGAATTGAACAAACATTAAATGATGAAAGAAAGGAATAGAAGTAGTCATATAAAAAAGAGAAGAGAAAATAATCTTATATAAGAATTTCAAAAATCAAAATTGTCATCCATCATTCCATCATTCTCACACGTATGACACATAAATCAATAAATTTATATTAACATTTTTATCACAATTTCTGAATTTCAAGCGTTGCTATAAAATTGGTTTAACCACGATTATGTCATATACTGAAGAATGCAGTTGCAAGTTTTTTGTAATGGATCGTCATGATTCTTAACGGCCGAGCCTCATGTGTACGAGATGAGGCTTCCAAAATTAGAATTCTTTCTGATTAAATCTCAAATTCCATGTAAGATATTTTGTAAAAGATTTTTATAACACTTTTCAAATTATTATGCCTTACATAGTTAACAACTTGTAGATCCCTTTAGATAAGGCATAATTTTTATAATTAATATTCAGAACTTGAGGATATACTCATTATATCATTCTGTTTGTAATGTCTAAAAAAAAGCAACAAAGATCCTAGAAAGTAAATATATTCTAAATCGATTTAGATATGCCAGCCTGTCTGTCTGTTATCTTGATAGACAGACAAAAAACGATATATCAAGTTCAAATTTGGCAGGTACATTGGAATATCACAGACATTGGTTGTTATTGAAAATGAGCCAATTTGGTCAAAGGACATGCCTCTATTTGTTTAAGCAAAAAATTTATAGCTTTTTCGCTTAAAACTTAAAAACTAAAACCGTAATTTTTTTTTTTTGTATAAAACCTCAGATCGTTATTCTATAATGTTTGCATAAATGTCTTACTAATCGGCCACACCTATTAGAAATTATAGTAGAGCGTTATAAGAGGCGTGGTCGTAAAAATTTTAAGTTTAATTCTAATCATTCTTAACTTTAGGCATCTTTAGACCAAAAGATGATTCTAAGTCGATCGATGTTATAAAAGGCAGTTCTTTGTCAACTCCTACATGTTTGGAAATGTAACTAATATTCCAACAAACTTATAATACATTGTATCATAAGTGGTGTAGAGTATAATTATTAATATTTGTAGAAATTTTCTAAAAAAAATTGGTTACCTAATTTTTATAATTTATGATAAACTGATATGGAAAATTTAATATGCCCTATAAATGTTTATGTGCACCCTACTATTGAGAAATCATACCCAAAATATGCAATTTAGTTAAGTTATAGAGAATAGGGAAAAATATTTGTATAAAACGACAGACTATCAAAAGTCTTTTCCACTGAATTCGATTCCACAAATTCCTGTGAAAATTGACAATTTTATGTGCCTATTTGCTAATATTAAGATAATTTTACTCAAATATTAATTTTTATAGATGAAAATTGAGATTTTTAATTCCAAAAAAAAAAAAAAAAGTATGGATTAAAATCAAAGAAAAAGTTTGAACTAACTCGAGAAATTTTAAATATACGGAAAAGTTTTATATAGAAAGTAAGAAGACCTCTTTATTACCTTCCATATTATGCATAGTCTTTTTGATATTCTTTTTGTTTAATAAGGGAGTTACAACGCTATGGTTATGAGACTTTCAGACCACCCTTTCTATAAACGTAAATTAATCACCATGAGAAATTAAACTTTCTATCGTAATGTGGCGTATACCACGAGAATCTCTCATAAAGTAACTTTAAGCCTACGAATTTAGTGAGTAAAAATAAAAAGCTTATTCAGACTAATGGTTAAGCTTGTTTAAAAAGATAAGTGGACAATTCAAATGGATTAAAAACCGAAAAGTTTTATAACCAAATTCTAGCATTTTTATTTAGCAGATTTTTATTAAACATTTTTTTTCTCTGATTTTTAATCGAGAAAAAAAGTGTAGCCTCATGGACGAAAGAACAAGATAATAATTCTACATGGTTTTTCCTTATGGCTGTATTCTATAAAATCTGGCTCTTGTCAATTAATTTTGTACATTTTTTGTACATTTAAAAAGTTGGCAAAAATAGAAAAAGCAAATTTGAATTAAATAAATTGCCTGCAATGAGAACAATTTTAATAACTCTGATAATTTATCCTGGCAATTATTAAAAAAATTAAATAAAATCTCTTAGTTAGACCGGAAAGAATTTGATGTATTTTCTAGGTATGTCGTACATTTTGCCTCTGTATACACTTTTCTCATATTACTTATTTTACATTGATATTTTTTTTACGAAAACATAAAGATTTTCAATTCTAATGAATTGTAAGTCTTTTTTGCTGAATTGAATAAAAAAAAAGGGACAAATTCAAGTTTATGGTGTGGTTGGTGGGACCGGGGGGAAGATGAAGAGCTAATAATAATAAACTGATTTTGTTTTCACTGAGCAATCAATTTCTTTGTAAAGAATTTTCTTATAAAATAAACAATAAAACTAAACACAGAGAAAGGCATGACATTATTATTTTTGTTATTGTTGTTGTTGTTTTTGGTGATTTTTTTTTTTTTAATTCAATCCATTCGATTTATATGTTTATACTTATTTCTATAAACAAATTATGTACAAAGTAATGTTTTCCCATAATTTCATAATATTTTTCTATGCTACACCATTTTTGAGTATCTCAGTTGAGATAGATTCACAAAGGATGGCGTGACAATCACTTTCTATGGGTAGAGTACATTTTGCTTTAAATTATGAATAATTATGGGCTTGATGGTACAATTTCTAAATGATGTTTTAGGATTTACTGGAATAGATACCATACAAGAAGCTGAGCTTCTCAGCATAATTCGGGTTCCAAAAATTGTCTCTGATAAGCAGAGTATACTTAATGTTCTTTACAAGTATTTTAGTGGTCACAAATATATAATTGAAATGCTACACGCTCGCGATAAAGGCTTTGAAGAACGCATAAATATTTAAAAATTACCAAGTGGAAAAAAAGGAAAAGAAACCCTTTGTGGCGAGTTTTGACTCTATAAAATTTTAAATTGGCGCTGTAATAATTTACTAATGCTTAGTTCAAGCAAGATTTTGCTGAATGTAGAAATAATGAAAAATAAATTCAGCCGCTATAATTTGATACAATCAGCCAATGTTCAAGCGACAAGTAAGAAAATTATATTTGGCCGGGCCCAAATCTGGGATATCCACCATCCAGACAGTGTTTGCCGCGTCTCCTAATATTTATAACTATCAGATAAAGTTGCATATAAAAACTTAAAGAAATGGCTACAACATTCGATATTGGATAATTTCTGGTGGGCATGGTCGATTTGTCAAAATTTTTGTCAATGATTTGCATTTTAGGGTAAAATTTCAACGCATGCAGTTTTTAAGTAAAAGTTCAAAAAGCCAAATGAAGAGAGTGAAAATTTGTTCCTAGATAATTTATAGAGAAGGCGTGGCCGGATAGACATTGTAAGACAAAAGCTTGAATATTTATCCAAATCGTTAGTTTTCTATTATTTGTAGCTTTTATAAATTATCGCTTAAAAAACAGAGGCGTTCTCAGTTTACGCTGCATTGTGGGCGTGGCTCCCTGTAGATTTCGTTCATTTTTAATACGAAACTTTGTACAAGAACTTAAAATTTTTCTGCTAAAGTTGAGCTCGTTATTTAAAAAATTACCACCAAGAGAGTGTGAGCAAGATGCAGTCGGACAGACAGATAGACAGACATGTCTACATCATTATGTAGACATACTTTAAAGGGTCTTCGGCACTTTCTCTTGGATGTTGTAAACGTAATGACAAATGGCATATACCCATAATCCGTAGATGGTGTTTATAAAATGTATCGATTTATAAATGCATTTTAAAAATGATTTACATTAGAAACATAAATGAGGAAGAAAAAGTATAAGTGTTATTAAAAAATTAACTGCAAAAACGTCATTATTTAATTGCAGGCGTGAGTAACGTTCAGATTTTTTTTACAAAAAAAAAAAAATTGTAAAATTGTTAACATCGGAAATTTCTTTTGAAGTAAATTTTTAATGTATCTATGAAGTATGAAAGATCGATCTTTATAAGAAATTCAATAATTATTACATTAAAAGCCATCAATTCTACGGAACTTTCCTCCTCCTTTCTTCTTTCTATTAATTTATTCTACTTTACGTGTTGCTTGCTGTTTCTCCATTTTTTCTCTCCTATCAATTTCTATCAATTTGTCGGCTTTTAATTTATCACTCATTTTAGATGATTTTATAAATTTACTTACCCCAAGGTCATAATTCCCTAAAGCAGAGTAAAAGAGATGGAGCCACAGAAAGGGACTTTATGGTATAGAGATATTTAAATTTAATTCAATAATCAAATGTCAAATAAATTGCCACGAAAATTCGTTTAAAGACAGAAGACAAAAATAAAAAAAAAAAAATAATAAAAAAAAAAAAATTTGTCAAGTCACTACAGATCAGATAATCATTGCTCGATATAAAAGTATAAATGGCGAAAGGTAAAAATCGCAAAATAAAAAAGGAGAGTTCTAGAAAGAAAACAGAATTCAAGAAAAATGTTAGTTAAAACAAGAAAGTGGAAGTTAAAAAACAAATAAGAAAATAATATTTGACTGGAAACAAATCTTGAATAACCACCATTCGGATGCTATTTAAAACATTGTAAAAGCAAATTTACAAAGTTTGTTTCAATATTTAATTTAATAGCAAAAATTGTTGCTCGAAAAAAATCAGAACTGTGGTCATTTTACATTACGCTATGGGCGTGTCCTTTAGCCGATTTAACCTATTTTCCATATCAAACTGTCAATAAAAACTTCTAATGTCCATGCCAAATTTAAACTGAATATCTTAAAAGTTTGCGACCCGGAGAGTACGCACAATACACTTCCCCATAAATACACAAATGGACAGAGGTATAAACCTTTAAATCTAAATTAATTCAGAATTTGATACTGATCAAGAATAAATATAAAATGTCCAAGGCTTTCTTTTAATTATGGCAAACATTATGGCAATATGAGTATATCTTCAAAGCCTGGATGGTTCTTATAACAACTAAATATATGAAAATCCAAAATGTGTTCATGATTATTTACAAATTTTATATATAAAAAGTCATGATCATATAATTTATATATAATATAAAATTTAATTATATGTATATGTATATATATATATATATATATACATATGTGTGTGTGTGGGTGTGAATAAAATGTACGTTGTGATTGTGATAGACCCCAAAATTTTAGACAACAGCAAAGTGAAGGCGTTTACCATTAAGCTACTGTTAAAATTTTTAAAAGCTTCTAAAGCACAAACATTTGAACAGACTTTACATACATACACATACATATATATATGCATACATACATACATTTATACATACATTAATGTATTAAATAATCCGAGACTGAATATTTTTATCTTCTAATAAAAATAAAGTTGCTTATTTCATGTTAATAGACTTTTCCAAATTCCTTAACTAATTTAATGGATTATTGGAACAATTTTAAAAGAAACACTACTCTTTATTTTAACATTTTCTTCAGTATGCATCATCCTCACAAATCACTTGAGTTTTCCATAGATTTGTCTGACATTAATTTATGATTGGACAATTTGCCAAAGTTAACTTAAAAGGAATTTCTTACATAAAATTTCAGATATTTATTTCTATCTATTTACAAAAAATAAAAAAATACTTGTATAAAATCTATATATTCATTTGTTGTCTGTCTACACCATCTGAGGTACAGTATATAAGACATTTGGGCATAACCCTTTAAAATTGACCCCACTTTTACAATACCAATCAAGTGAAAAATCATTTGCTAATACAATTCAAGAATCTCTCTTCGCGTGGACGCAAATTTTAAAGATCATTTAATAAGATTTAATAGTTGGACTTGTCTAAGCCCATAAAAGCTCTAGTTATCTCATGAACAAGTTCTATCAAATTGTCTAATGATTTTAATGGTTTTTGCAGCAAAGAATTTTATAGAATTTTGAACTCAAATGAATCAATCGGAAGATGATCTTGAAAGCTTTTCTTTTCTGAAATTTTTAAAACATTCGAAATTTACAATTTACAAATAAATTGTTGTTGGAGCTGTACAAATTTCTCTCTCTCTCTCTCTCTCTCTCTCCTCTCTCTCTCTCTCTCTCTCATCAACATTTATTAGACGATTATTTAAAGTATTTTATTTTATAAAATACTCTTAGAAAAATTGAAACAAGAAGTGTGTGTCTAAGAAACAGTAATTTTTCAATTGAATATGAAGTGATTATTTTTCTAATATAACAATATTTAATATTAAAAATTATTCAATTGTTTTTTTTATTAATATTTTATAAAGAAAGAAAAAAACTTTATTCACATAAATATTTATTCAAATATGAATATTTTATAATTACGCATGTATTTGTAAATTTTTTCATGCCATTATTATTACCTTCCAAATGTCAACTGATTGTTTAAATTCGAATCACGTAAATCTAAGTAGTTTTTATTTTTTTTTGTTTTTTTTAAATTCATTTATTCCAAATCAAATGGAAGAATAAAGAAATCATCTATTGATTTTGTCTTATATTGATCCATGTATATATATTAAAAATATATACATACATATTTATTTATATATATATATATATATATATATGTATGAATAATATTTATACCTTGGCCTTACCACCTTAATTTATCCATTTAATCTTTAATTTTTATATGAAATATTTATATACATAAACTGTAAATATTTACATAGAGTTTTGCAAAAAAAAATTGTTTTTTTTTTGTTTGATTTTTATACTATTCAATCATAATGGATAGTACAATACTGATGGGTATATTCATTTGATTAAAACGTTCGTAACATTCAAAAAAAAAAAAAAGGGACATAACAAAAAAAATTTATAAAATTAAAAAAATGTTAATTGATTTTAGAAATATTTATCATCTGGCTGTCCATTGATCTATCCTAGTTGCAGTAATTGCTACATGGACTACAAAATTGGACACATTCAAAGTTAACACGCCTACTTTGCAAATCATAATAAATTAAAGTAAATCAAAGTAGTTGAGTTTTCTTTTAAAGAAAATTTTTAATGATTTCTTTTTTTCTTTACTCACAACTCGTAAATATCTCTAGACCCTAGCCTAGTATTTTTCTGTAGTAATATTAAGGAAAAGCAAGGCGATTATATTTAAACAAAATTATGGTTTATGAATTTATTAGATTTTATTTTAAATTGTTCACTCACTATTTGTGACAATTGATTGTCTCTATATAATTTTTTGTAAAAATTAAGCCCATTTTTTGATGATGAGCATTTTAAATGTGGTTTAAGTTCAATATAACTTACGTTTTACAATCTAAATAGCAGTTCTCGAATAAAGTGACTTTTTTTTTTTTATTATAACAATCGTCACAAATACATTTTTTAAAAATCGATTAAGCATGTCTAACCGTCCGATGAGTATCCATGTAAATTTTTTCGAATGGTCAATTATAATTTTTGCATTATTTTAATATCCGTCTTTTTTTTTAAATCCATTTTTTTCGAAGATACTTTCATCTAAGGAATTTGTCAAGGAAGACGAGAGAAACAGATAATTTTTAAGCCTCTTTTTCTTTATTATTATTATATTAAATAAAATATGATGCAAAATATTTGAGAGTCGGTCTCGACCAACTAGAACATTTTTTTTTTTACTTGTTTTGCTTTTATTTTGCCTTTGATTTCATTTAATTTACCTACTTATAGATGTTTATTTATATGGATGTATGTAAATATATATATATATATATATATATGTATGTATGTATGTATGTATGTATGTATATAATGCTTCATTTATATCTATTAACGTCTGTTGTGCCAATTGATTTGATTTTAATGATTTTACGTAAAATGCAAATTAATAATAAATATTATTTTTGAGCAATCATCAATATGCACAAATGATTTTCTACAAGGTATAACAACAATCATATAAAATACTAAATTGTACAAATTATTATTAAAATTAACAAAAAAAAAAAAAAAAAAAAACAAAAAAAAAAAAAATTGAAAAAAGAAAAAGAAACAGTAGAAATGGAAAATGAAAATAATTTTAAAAATAATCGTATTCAAATAATTAATAATAATAATAGATTTTGATATTATTTAATTGTAATAAAATATTTTTTTATTTCCCTACCTTTTTCTTCTTTCTTTCTTACTCATTTTCTTTTTTTTCTTTGTATCTTTATGCAAAAACGTCTACAATTTTACATTTATGGAAATCAATCGTTATTGTGTGCATTTTGTTTTTGTTTTTTTGCTTTTGTTATTTTCTAAACCCAAATATATGAAATAGAATGGCTAACAAAGGGAGTGAGAGAGATATAGAGTGATGGAGAGTGAGGGAGCATCTTTATTAAAGATGATATAATCTTATAAATCATCTCATGCATAAAATACTATAAATAAATTCATAAATTTATATATTACATATTGCAAAAGTTCTATTTTGTTTATTGAAATAAAAATTATAAAAACTAAAAAAGGCAAAAATATTACAAACCTTGAATAATCGTCATAAATTTTTTTTATAAACTAAGACCGCTCATACTAAGATTTTGCCTTATAAATTGTGTAGATGTTTGTAACACCGATAGACTCAGAAACACTTGCTGATTCGATTTAAGCCAGTCTGTCTGTCTGTCTTTTTTTTTTTTTTTTCAAAAGAAAAGCTTATTATATGAAGTAAAACTGCAATTTTGAATATAGTTTAATGAAAATTGATCCAGCCCCATATTTTGCTACAAAACATATGTGTACCAAATTTGGTCTAAATAAAACAATTTTTACAACTCGTTGTAATGTAATAACATTTTCAAAAAAAATTCAAAACTTACAATTTTAAATATATATTTTGATGAAAATTGTCCCAGCTCCATATTTTGATATAAAAATTGTGTATACCGAACTTAGTGTAGATTTGTCTGATTTTTTTTTTAACTCCCTCTCATAAAAAGAAACTTTATAAAACACAGGTTTTTACTTCGTTAACTTGTTGTCCGTCTATTTGACTTTTGCATTTAATAACCCAAAATGGTATAGAATATTTAAGAATCGGCCTTAATCAACGTTAACCGACCTTAACCGACCTTCACCGACTATAAAGTTCTTGTTTGTTTTAAAATTAAAATATTTCTACCTTTCCCATTTTACATATTACCATTCGTAGAATAAAAAGAACTAAGACCTTTATAATCGATACGGGTCGACATTTAAGTATCCCACATCATTTTACCTAATTTGAAGTTTAATCTCTTGGCACCTCTAGGTACGGAGACTTCCCAAAAACACCTTGGCCTAGTTTGCTTTGGACCCTGCTCGATTAGCATATATGTGATCTACAGCACGAAGCCAACTCCAACATTACCATAATGGGCTTATCAAAACTGGCTATCCCATGGTTCAAAACTAAGTGGTTCCGATCGTTACGGCTGTTACGACCGCTCCAGAAGGCTGGCACTATCAACGAACATCTTATAATCCACTGCCAGTTGAGCTGATACTTCTCGAAACTGGTTGCCCCAGCTTCTGGTGGCTTCCCGGCTCTATGATTAAGTTTAAAGTGCAGACGAACCGACAGACAGGCAGTCTTAAATCGTATCAAAAGTAAAGTGATTCTAAATCGAACAGAATACTAAAAGCTGGGTCCACTTCAAGCCCTTCTAGATAGTGCAAACATCTGCACAATACTAAGGGTTTTGATGTATAAAAATTCACTGAAGTTGCTGAGAGACAAAAAGAATAATGCAAATAAAGATAGAATGCTGATTTGTTAGAAAAAGGAGAGAGAGAGAGAGAGAGAGAGAGAGAGAGAGAGAGAGGTGTGTGTGTGTGTGTGTGTGAGAGAGAGTGAGAAAGAGTGGTAGAGAGAGCGAGGGAGGTTTAATGATCATTAAAAGTTAAAAATTTTTGCTGTATCATTAATAAATAAAAAAATATCATACAAATCCCATCATATTAACCAAATTGTGATTAAAAAAAAAAATATAGCCAACTAATCAAAAAATCAACAAAAGAAAAAGGAAAATGAAAAAATAAAAGCACAAAATAAATGATGAATTTCTGTTGTTTCTTTTCTTTTGTTTATTTCTCGATTTCAAATTTCTATTTTATTTACGTGCTAAAGAAAAAATTTCAACATAATAATGCATATGAAAAAGTATTAATAATAAGATTAATGTTCTCTTATATATATATACATATGTATATATATATGTATGTATGTATGTATGTATATATGTATATAACAAAATACAATACAAGAAGTATGAATAAAAAGTGCAAAGAAATATTAAAAAAGAATTGAAATTTAAAATAATACGAAACATAAAATATTTGATTTATGAGGAACACTCAGCAACGTCATAGATAATCATATATATATATATATATATATATATATATATATATATGTGTGTGTGTGTGTGTGTATGTATGTGTATGTATACATGTAATGTAAATGTGTCACTTCAAGATTGACAGATTTGAATACACAGAAGAAAAAGAAAGAGTTAAAGATAAAGAATAAAGAGAAAGAAAAATAACTAAATAATAATAATAAAAACAACAACAACAATAACAATAGTAATAATAATAACAATAATAACAATCAACAACCGAAATTATATTTAAATAGAAACCAAAATTTCATATTAAAAAAAACTCACGTTTAAAACGTTGAATCAGTTTTATTATTGTTATTGTTGTTGCTATTGTTGTTATTATTATTGGATTTTCATATAATATATATATATATATATATATATATATATATATATATATATTATTCCATATAATAATACTCTGCATACAAAACACTTAAAACTGAAAATTAGTAAACAAAAATATACGAACAAAATTAAACATGAAAATTCAAAGTAAAAACTCCAAAAAGGAAGGTAAAAATAATTTAAATGAAAAAAAGGTAGAAAAAATAAATGTCGTTATGAATCAGACTATTAAATATCCTACACTATTCAATCAATCACTTAATAAATCAATACATAAATTACGTAAATTACTTTCATTGCTATAAATTCGATAAATTTAAGAACTTGAGACATTTTTTTGAGATTATTTAAGCGATATGAAAAATTGACTTGTTGGCTTTTTTCTTATGTAACAATAAATGATAAATGGATTTATAACATTTGAATCCAAATTATTATTATCTATGGAGTCATAATGAGTTTGAGGAAATTTTTCAAAATAATCGAAAAAAAAAGCAAATATGAAAAGTCAACTGTCAAGTTTATGGCATTCGAAGCATGAAGTTTGATTCAACGCCATCTATGAAAAAGTGGCGAATGAATGTAGTTTGAAAATTTATTAATTAAATTATATTTTTCATATGGAATGTGCATTTCGAAAAGAAACTAATCAAAAAAGTGAAAAAAATGATTATACTAAATAAATTCATTAAATCCAAAACTTTGCTCAATTAATTTATATATCGTATGAAAATTTGTGCATTCAAAATATTCTCGTCTCACTTAGCTATTTGGAATTGTTAAAAAAAATCAACTATAACTTAAGTTTCATTGTAAAATCTTAACAACTACAAGTGAAATCTGTCTTAGTTTAGTAGATGCCATGTACATTTACCCAGTTGGCTTAAATATAAATCTAAAATGTTAAGTCTCTCAATTTCATTCATTTTGTACTGTAATTGAATTCTTTAAACAATTTTACCTATTTTGAATCCAAATTAGAATATAAGCTCTATCAAAATCCTTGCTAACATTCTGAAACCATTTTCCATTAGAAGAATGCTAACGGAGTAACGGAGTAATAGAGAGACGGTCACTTAGACAAGCAATAAAAAATTGAATATTCCATTATACTATATTCCAAATTAAAGGACTAATATCCTTTAATAATAATAATAATAATAATAGATAAACCCTTAATCCATTATAAGGGCTTATCTGTTATGTAGTTTCATGGAAATAAAATTTTTACAAAAATCCATTTATAGTAAAGTTTTATCCATTAGAAATTAATAGGCCGTGCTGTAATTTTGGACATACATAATTTTGGATAATCAATTGAATAAATATAAAATTCAAGTACCTAGCAAATATGTTGCATCATGTCTATGCTCAAATAAAGAAAACCGATTTTTAAACAACCTACAACGTTTCCCTTTTTTTAATTAGAAAATCAAGAAAATGAAATAAAAAATCATGCAAAAATTTAACAACCAGATAAGATTTTCATTAAGCAGCTCTCTTAAAAATCCAGCTACTTAATGTGGAGATTTTATTGTACAAATAGTTCAATCTAGAACATTTTCAATTAGGTTCGTTAAGTTTGAAATCACAGCACGCCTAACTTATAATTTTACTTAACTATTCCAAAATAGCAATCTGTTATTTGTAGGTATGTATTTATATATGAAGAGACGACTGAAGAGGCCAACTTTAATTGAATCAAAGAATGATTCTGAGTTGATCGGTATAAACTTTTGAGTTGATCGATCCATTTGCAGGAAATTATATTGCGCTGCTGCATGTTGTGTAAAGTGTAGGGTGTAATAATATTAACAAGATGGGTCTTTGAAAAGCGTAATAAGTGTAAAGGTAGACAACGATACAGACTGTATGAGTGATCAAGGGAGAGGCCAAAGACAAAGAGACATATTGGGATTTTATATTGTTTTCGTCAATTCAAAAGTAATGCGTGCGTATGATGTATAATGTGTATATATATATATGTATATATATATATATATGTATATATATATATATATGTGTGTGTGTGTGTGTGTGTAATGATGATGATTAGGTAGAAAGAAGGAAGTTTAACGAGTTTCATTTGTACTGTTTTTACTTTTTTTTCTTTTCTCTTCTACTTGTAAAAAAATGATGAAAGAAAACAAAAACAAAAAAAAAATAAATAACAAAATATCGTAAAATACACACCTAAGAATTTTAATGCGAAAGTTGTTATAACTTTGTTATTATATCAATTACCCTCTGCTTAAAGTCATATTATTCTTGTCATTATCTTTGCAACGTCTAGAAGAAAGCATGGGAGATTCTATAAAATAAATACCAAAATGATTTTCATATGTCTGTCAGTCTGTCTAGATTGATTTAAAAATCTAGAGAGAAGACAGTCATATCATATGTCCATTAAGAACCATCCTTGTGGTCATAAACATGGACATAGCGACTTCATATTTGATAGAAATATTAGAAGCTCATATACGCTGAGTGTTATTGAGCCACGCCCATCATAAAACGTAAACTGAGAACGTTTTTTGCTTATAAGTGAAAAACTTTAAGAAATTGAAGGCGAAAAATTTATACAAATATTTAAGCCATTCTTGCACAATGCGTCTCCAAAATACCTTAAAAATGATCTAGTAACAAATTTTTATGCGCTTCATTTGGTGTTTCTAATTTTTACTTAAAATTTGTAAGTGCAAAAAGTTTGACCTAAAATGCAAATTATTGTTAAAAAATTTCGTCAAATTATTCAAGTCCATCAGAAATTGTCTAATTATTATTAGAAAATTTATTGTAGCCGTTTCTTTAAGTTTTCATATGTAACTTCATCTGATAATTTTAAATATGATTTGACAGATTTTACAGCATAAACTAACAAGAAGTGCCTGAATTGTGGGTATACAAGATTTGGCCCCAGTCAAATATAATTTCTTCTTTTTCTTTACATGTATATTATTATTGTTGTTGTTGGTATTGTAATGTATATTAAAGTGAGAAAAAAGACATAAACACAACTAAATAATAGTAACATTACAAGAAAAAAAAACCAAAAAAAAAAAAAAATCACTAAAAAAAGGAGAAAAATTGAAAGTAAAGAAAAAAGGAAATAAATAAGAAAACTATTGAAGATAAATGCGTTACAGTTGTATTTACATATAATGTATTCATTTTGGGCCAAGAAGCAGAAGAATGAACATACCAAAACTACAGAAATTTGATGCAAAAAAAAAAACAAAAAAAAAAGAAAAAGGAAAAAGAGAAAAAGAAAGAAAGATTTCTTCAAATAATTTAGATGAAATAGAAATATTTTTTGTATATTATTATTAAGGTAAGGGAGGTAGATGGCTATAAATATAAACATACAGTCACAGACAAAGTCATAGACACAGTCACAGAGGCAGTCACAGAGGCAGTCACAGAAACAGAGACAGAAGCACTGGTAACAAAACAGTTTGAGTCACAAGTTGATAGACCGTGATGGGAAGAGCAAAAGGTGGAATTGATTGACGTTGACAGAGCACGGCAGGAGAATTTAATAAAGTATGTATATATGTTCTTGTATTTTTGTGTATGTATGTGTATATGTGTTTAGATCATTAACGGCACAATCACTGCTAATAACTGTTATATGCGTGAAGGCGTTCAATTACATTTCTTTATTCTTAGTTTCTTATTCTTTCTTTATTCCATTTGTTCCCCTTTTTCTTCTTTTTCCCCTTTTTTCACCATTTTTCCATTTTTATAAGTTTCGCATTTTTTCGTCCCTTGCTTTGTAGTCCTTTTATTTTCATATGTAATTGAACTTTAAATTCTTCTATGTTGGCAATGCTTAAGTTATGTCCATAGATATGGATATTGGATCATAATAAAAATGATCCAAAATTTAAATTTCGTTGTTTCTTATTAATGATCTTTTGCAATTTCTTCAGCAATTTGTATAATTTTCTTGCTAATGATCTTTAGATATTTTTTTAGTGAAGGGCTGGCTATTCGATCAAAGCCAGAAGTCAAGTTAAGTGTATCTCTGTTATTGGAATTGTTAAAATGAAATCGAGCAAATCAGTCTTCAATTTTGATAGCAACTATCTCAACAGGAATTTTTATAAATAAATTTGGCATATTCTTTGACAACGATTTTATCTGGCCTGTGGCAATAAAAACTTTTTTATGGCATATTTTTTTAAATGTTTTCATCAGTTAATTTTCCCATTTCCAAATTAATTTATGAGTAAAATCTCCATTTTTATAGTCTAAATGATTTTTGTGGCTTGCCTTGCCTTGCCATGACTTGCCTCGTCTTAAACCAAGGATTTTCGCATTTTATGATAATGCGTTTATCAATTTTAATAACAAACCCCTGGTGCCCCAACTTTTAATAAGGCAAACGAGTTAGCCCTACAAAGAAAAGCTAATTTTCCTAAGTAAATAAAAAAAAGATCAATATCTGGTAGAATAAATTTCAAGGGATAAATGTCACGCCAGAATAAACGTACCGTCCTTAAATATCCAATTCAAAAATATTTATCCTGAAAGTATCTAAGCTAACAACACAACACAACACAAACTTCTACAAGAATACTTAGTAAAAAAAGAAAAAGAAATTTGCCAGAGTTCATAAAAAGCCTTAAAATTGAATTATTCAGATTCTTCCATCTTCTTATGGCATATACAAAATTTCCAATAGAATTAATATCATAGAAAATGGTATAAAATTTTGAATGGATTCTGTTAGAATTTTTCTTCTACATTATAATTTCATCATGGAAATTTTTTTCGTAAAAATCTCAGCGTTTTCATATTTTAAATGAGTCAACGTTATGGGCAAACTGAGTATAAAGAAAGGCTGACGTTTTGGAAACGGCAGCATAAGAGAAGCAATTATCTCATAAATAAATATAATTTCCATGAAATTATTAGCCCTTCTACGGTAAGGGAAATGGAAAATACTTCATCCTCCCCCCTCCCTCTGGCCTTCCCATCATTCTCATCATTTTCATCATTCATCCATCCCAACTTTTCTATGCTTTGTAAATTCCTACACAATTCTATTTGATGTCTATGTCGTGCCAATTAAATAATGTGTGCGTTTGTGTGTGTGTGTGCGTGTAAATGTTTGCATGCCGCACCTTTAACAAAATACTCTAATAAATCTATATTCATAAACACATGTTTTTTTTTTGTTTATATAAAAAAATAATTTATTTATTTATTTATTTCTTTGTTTCTTTTTGTTATTGTTTCTTTTCTTTTTTTTTTGGTTCTTCTTTTCCGTGCATTTATTTTCTTATACATATTTTTTTTGTGTTAATTTAACTTTTTATATGTTTTTTTTATGTGCGTGCGTGTGTGTGTGTGTGTGTGTTTTTTTTTTTTTGGGTGCATATGTAAAACATTCCTTAAGTTGCACATTTTTTCATACAATTTTTTTTTTGCTCTAATCATTTATTTGGCCTTTAGTTTTTTTATTTAGTTTTTCTTGTTATTGTTTTTTTTCACTTTTCTCTTTCTATTACTGTTTAATTGTTGTTGCTTTTCATACATTTTTTTCATTTATTTTTTTTTATTTTATTTTTTATTTGTGTCTTATGCTTAAAATATTTTAACTCCTATTTTTCGTTCTTTTTTTTTTTTATTTTTTTCTTCGTTGTGATTAAACATAATTTGTAATTTAAACGTATTCAGTTGGGTTTTTTAAATTAATTGTATGACATTTCATTAATCAACCATCCCCAACCACATTCCGTCACCCAATCACCATCCAACCACCAATCACCACCCACCACTCACCACCACTCACCACCACCACCCACCACCCTCACTAACACTCTCCTGTACTAAACGCTATCGAACTTTTATCATCACAATTTCCCCCATCATCATCATCATCATCATCATCATCACCATCATCATCATCATCATCATCATCATCTGGGCCAATCAATTTCTCCAGTGGTTTTGGGCCCACTAATTCCAACATAACTCCAATTTTATTTCTCACTGCTCTCAAATTCTCTAATAATTTTAATTTAATTTATTGTTGTTATTATTATTGTTATTGTTGTTTTTATTGCTGCTGTTGCTGTTGCTTCTATTGCCGCCTTTTATTTTATTTTATTTTATTTTATTTTATTTTTTTTAATTTTATATTTTACTAACTGGTTTCAGTTTTATTTTTGTTTCCTTCTTTTTTCTTATTTCATTCTTTTTTTTTTTTGGTTTTTTTTCTTTCTGTATAATTTAATTATTATTATTATTATTATTCTGCTTATTGTTGTTGTCATAGTTTTTCTATACTTTTTTTTTATTGTGTTATGTTTGTGTTACTGTTGCTTTAAGAAAAAACAAAACAGAAAAAAAAAATAAAAAACAGAGCAACAACAAATTTATGATCATTTTTGTTGCGAGCATTTTGATTTGTCAACTTGTTTTATTGGATAATTCTCGTTATGAAGAATGAAATGAACAACAACAAATAATATAAAATAATCAACAATAAAAACAACTTTCTATAACAATAATAATAATAATAATAATAATAATAATAACAAAACAAAAACAAAAACAGCAACAAAAAAAAAGAGGAAAAATGAAAATGAAAAATAAAAAAACAAGAATAAACAGAAACAACTCAATGCGGGGCGTTAACAAATTTTATTTATTTTTTTTTCTATACGCGCAACTGATCTCATGCTTTATCAATGATAGCAGAAAGAGTAAGGGAGAAAGATTGAGAGAGATAAAGAAAGAACGAATGAGTGATTGAGATAGAGAAAGAAAGATAAGTAGGGGAATTTATATGCATAGATTTTTTAAGGCAAAAAACGCAAAAAAAAAACTATTAATTTTTTTAAACATCATAAATATTTAAATAATATAAATTTGTTCATTTTATGGCTGATTGGTTCAATCGATTGATTGGCTGGAACCAAAAACTAACGCTGATTTATCTAATAAAAAAAAAAAAACATAAATTTTCAAAGTCAATTTTATCGATGAATTTAAACCAAACCAACTTAGAGAGTTCTATTTGATTATGGCCCAATTTTAGATATCCACCATTTTTACACTGATCGTTACAGAAGCGGAGGGGAACTTTTCCCCCCAGCTATAGTGTACAAAATTTTTATTGTAAAAAATTTGCTTTTTTCTTGCCTGAAATTTGCCCTTTTTAGGAAATTTTTCATTTGTAAGTGGACTGGACTTTCTGATGAAACTTTAACCCTTACGTTAGAAAGTTCAATTCAATTTGGTTAAATTTTTATTCAATTCAATTCAATTCAATTAATACATTTTAATCTATTCAAAATTAGCCAACCAGCCAGCCAGTCAGCATTTTTAATATTATATTTTGGTTTTTTTTTTGGATTTAGTCAACCTTTTCAGTTCAATCTAAATATTCCAATTTTAAATATTAACTTCAGTTAAAGTTAAAGCCCAGTTGTTCAGTTAAAGTCTTATATATAAGCTGACTGACTGATTGACTGACTGACTGAGAAAGATACCACAATATCCAACCAAGGTTAAAGTTACCACAATACGATCCAATACAATTTTCGAATTGGTATCGGAAGAAGCTGATCTAATCTAAGAACCTTATTTATAGCTGTACGATTGAAGCATCATTACGTCAAGTCCATATTATGGAATTGTGACAATTAATCTATCATAAAAATTTCCTTTAAACCTTAAGTCCATACTTTTATTTCTTCATATATAAAAATTTTGATTTTAGAAAATTTTTACCTCAATAAACATTCCTTTACAGTAATCTCAAGAAGTGATTGCTAAATCCAGAGTAGATGGATGATAGATAGAAAGAATATTCACTCAGAAAAAGTTAGCAGAGATTTTTTACTGTGTAACAAATTTTTCAATCGTTTTGCAATCTGATTCAAGAACACGCCCACATTCAAATTTAAAATCTAAACTGAAAATTATTTTCATTTACTTAAAAAACATATCATGACTTTTTTGTCACATTATACACCTAACTGTCAATAAGTTTACGCCTTTAATTTTTCCAGACTTTTTTTCTACAAAAACAAAATTTGTGAGAAAATCATATTTGGCTGGAGCAAAAATCTTCAATACCCATCATCCAGACACTATTTAGTATTTTACAGGTTGATACTTGTAAATTGTATTATTGTATTATTTCGGGCAGGCGTGGCCGATTTGTACATTCTTCCAAAATTATTGCTGCCAAATTTGATGTCTATTTATATCTATTTTTTCATGGCCAGAAAAATGTTTACCACATAAGGACGCACGGGCAGGCCTACAGACGGACAAGCGGATAGACAGACACACGGACAGGCGAATAAACGGACAGACGGACCGACATATCTATAACGTTTCAAAATTTGATGATGATCTAGAATGGGGACCTCCAATGCTTTCTTCTAAACGTTACAAGCATAATGACCAAGTGAATATACTTTCAACCTCTGGTTGGTGCATCTAATAAATGATGTAAATAAACGGTTAAAAGAGGGCAAAGAAAAGGAGACGCGCTGCTTTAGCTTATTGAAAAAAATATTTATGTGTGCAAATAGAATGCTTTTGGTTCCCTTAGTTTCTATTATTTGCAAATTAATATGCACTCTCTCATATGGAGATATTACCCCTTAGGCTTTATATGTCAAATATCAAATTACAACAATCAATTGGGCCAAATATATAACCAAGCAATTAATGTCTACCTTTTATTTTACTTTAATTTTATTTTGGATTTTTAGTTTTTATTTTATGCTATTTTATTTGTTGGTTTCTGCTGCTGGTGCTGCTGCTGCTGCTACCGCCGCTGCTGCTCTACTGCCGCTGCACATAACCACAAACCATATTAATATTCATTCTTGTACAAACATACTATTTTATTTTTTTTTTTTTTGCTTTTTATTTTTATTACTGTATTTTCCTTTTTTATTGATCATTGAAAAAGCAAAATAATCACAAAAAAGAGTAGAACAATTAATCTTTAGTAAAATCATATTTTGGATTGATTGTAGTAATCTACCAAAAAAATATATTTTATATGGGACATCATACAGCTCATACAGGGCTCACAAATTACAAATGGTATGAATTGAATCCTTTGTCCATATAATGATTTTTTTTCGGCAAAACCGTTGTACGGGGCATTGTCGTAAAAATGTTCCGATTTTAATAAATTTCAATGGGGTTTCGTCTCTGGACCAAAACAAGCCCATAGATGAAATTTCCTTAAAATATCTCTAAAATTGCAATCTTAAGCGCACACTGAGTTGGACGGACAGACAGGTATAAAACGTAACAGGAAGTGATTATGAGTTGATTGGTTTAATAAAAAGTGAGTCTATCTCAACTCTCCTTGTTTGTTACAAACATCTGCAAAAACTTATAATACTCTATATCACAAATGATGCAGGATATAATTAAAATTTTTTAATATGGTAAGATAATGAGATCTTAAGACTCAGTCAATATTTATACGCAAATCATTATTTGTTTTATAAGTATGAAACGAAAAAGATAGATAGACGGATTGATACACGGATTGATAGACGGACTGATAGACGAACTGATAGACGAACTAATAGGCGGACTGATGGACGGATAATTGCACGGATAGAAAGACGGACTGATAGACGAACTAATAAACTGACTGATAGATGGACTGATAGACGGAATGTTGCACGGATTGATACACGGATAGATAGACGGACAGATAGACGGAATGACAGGCGAACTAAAAGACGGACTGATAGACGGATTGATGTACGGATTTATAGACTGACTGAAAAACGAACTAATAGACGGATTGAGAGACGGACAAACGAACATGCATAATTAAGCCGATTTCTAAAGAAGTTCCTTTATAAAAAAGAAGATTTTTTTTTTATGTGCCAATCTTCATTTTACAACATTACGTTTAGCAACAACAACAGCAATTATAAAATAGAAAAGTAAGCAAAGAAAATTTGTATAATTGAAAATAAGAGACAAACAACACAAAATAAAAAAAAAAAATAACAAATTTGAAAAATTCCTGCAAAAATTTTTTATGAATCATTGCTAAATGTCAAAAAATGAAAATCATTGCAAACACTTACACTCATACACACATAAACTCATACACTCATACAAACATATAAAATAATACTTATACAATATTTTAATACTTAAATATTTAAAAATTTTTTTAATTTACATTTGGTTAAATATCAAGTTTAAATAAATGCAGTCGTTTTTGAATTTTTTTCTGGTTAAAATTTGTTGGTTCTTTTTTTGTAGCTTTTTTGCTTTTTTTGCTTTTTTGTTTTTTGTTATCTCTTTGACGAAAACCAAATGTTGATTTTTTTGTAAATTGTTTTGTTTTTTGTGTAGAATAGTTTTTTTTGTCATTTTGTTTTGTTATTGTTAATGTTTTTTATTGTTATTGTTATTGTTATTATTGAAATTGGCAACCAAAAAAAAATTGCTACAGCAACAGAAATGCGAAATGCATAAAACAAATTATGCAGCTGAATTGTTATGATATCTACATATAAACCCACAAACATACACACACACATACACATACACATACACATACACATACACACACACATACACATACACATATGTATAAACACAAATTCATATGTATTTTATATACATAGAGAAAGAGAGAGAGAGAGAGAGAGAGAGATTGAGAAAGAGAAAGAGAAATAGAGATAGAAAGATAGAGAGGGAGCTAGAGACAAAAACACCTTTAGCACTTTAAGTTGATTATTAATAAATTATTCTATTGGACAAATGTCTCAACTTTTCCGCTTCTATTTATTGTCCTTTTTTATTTTATAGCATCTATTGCTTACTAACACACACATACGCCCATAATCATACACATTATAAGAAATGGGAAAGAGAAAAAAAAAGTATCACATGTAAACATGTTAGAAACGATCTTGGTGGACTTTTAAAATGCTTCGCATGATTTTGCTTAAATCAGAAATAGTTTTGTAAATTTTTCATTTTCTTTGAAAAATTCATGGTTTTAATCAGCTTTAATAGAGTTCGACATTAAACTAAAACTTCTAAAAAAATTTTTATCAAAATTTTCATCAAAATTTTCATTAAAATTTCCTGAAAAATTGCACAACAATTTTACATGGACAAATGTAAAGACAACAGATGAAGAGATGACAAACAAACAGCACAACAAACTTAAATTGTGCTAAAAATTAATTTTCCATTAATTGATATAATAAATAAAAAATAGTTCAATTTCTATCAAACGTATTTTGAAAGGTAAAAATTATTTATTAATTCAATAAGTATAGAAACGAATGAGTTTTCAAGTAATTTATAGAATTTTAAACGTCTTTACCTATAAAAATAAGAAACTTCGGCCTGTCTCCTTCCTCCTTTCTTCTTCCTCCTTTCTCCTTCCTCATTGCTCATACATCATTCCTCCATCCTCCCCCTTGCGCATTTTTCCTTCCTGCTGTATTCTTTCTCCTTCCTTATTCCTTCTCCCTCCTTCTTCCTCCTTGCTCCTTTGTCCATCCTTCTTATTGCTTCCGCCTTTCTCCTTTCTACTCCCTTCTTGCTTCTTTCTCCTTTCTCCTTCCTCCTTCCCTCTTTCTCTTTCCTCCTTCCTTCTCCCTCCTTCCTCCTTCCACCATCCTCCTTACTCCTTTCTCTGTTACTCCATTCTCCTTCCTCTTCGTCCTTACTATTTCCTTCTTGCTCCTTTCTCCTCCTTCCTTGCTCCTTTCTCCTTCCTTCTCTCCCCTTTTTCCATACTCCTTCCTCCTTCCTTATTTCTCCTTTCTCTTTCCTCTTTCCTTCACCATTCTCATCTCTCCTTCCACCCACCTTCCTCCACCTTCCTCACTCCTTTCTCTGTTTCTCCTTTCCCCTTCCTCAAGCTCCTTTCTTCTCCCTCTTTGCTCCATTCTCTTTCCTCTTTACTCCTTTCTTCTTCCTCTTACCTCCACCATTCTTCGACTAATATTTTTACCATGAAAATTTTTGATGAAAAATTTTTTGTATATTGTACCTATGAAATCACATGTAGTGTAGGGGACACAATGGGTAATATAACAAATAAAAAAAAAACAACAAATCAGTAATAACAGCATACTAACAACAACAATAACAACAATAACAACATGCAATAAATTTAAATGAAACTTTTCAGTTATCTCAAGTTTATGCCAGCAAAACTTGAGCTAATTTCTAACAATTAGATCAATATTGTGAATAAATACATACATACATACATATATACAATACATACATATATATTTACAATATGCAACAACAAATAACAGTAAATAAACACAATTGTGAACATATGTTCGCAAGTATATAAAATAGCTCTAATTGTAGGCTGCTTAAACAATTTTCCCAACTACCTAAACTCTAAATTGTAAACTGTAAACTCTAAACTTTATTAGAATGCGTTAAGTTTCTTTGATTATTTGATTCTTTGATTCATTTTTTTTTTTTTTTGGCGATAAATCCAGGTGTTCACATTGTTTTGTTTCGTTGCCAGCTTTTTTTTTTGTTGTTGTTTTGCTTTCTATTTATATATCTATTGTATTCCTTTTATTTTATGCTTGATTTTTTTCTTACATCCCTTTATTCCCCTCACTTAACATTTTATCACCTATGAAAATGACATGAAAACAAACAACTGGTCTTTTAGTTATAAAGTTAATAGTTAGTAGTTAAGACACAAAATATGCCAGAACATATATAAACATATAAAAATACAAATATTCATATAAATATGTATAAAGTTCATATTTAAAATATTTTAAAGTAAATCATGGTATGAAAGGAAAAACAAAAACAAAAACAAAAACAAAAACAAAAAAAGAAAAAGAAAAAGAAAAAAAAACCAAAGTTAAAGTTGAAAAAAAATACGCAGTCAATGTTCAATGTGATTAGCACAACAATGCTGCCACAACAACAACAATAAGAAAATTAAAAAAAATTATAAAAAAAATTACAATTATAAGAAAACCAGTGAAACATTTTATATATGGCTAGAGCGAAATTTTGAATACCCTTCATCCATATTACGATTGAAAAACTGAAACAATTTTTGAGTTATTATTCAAAGAAACTCAAAAATATATGAAAAAGTGATAACTTGATATTATATAATCTCATGTAGGCGTGGCCGATTTCGTTAGAATTTATAGATCAATGGTTTTACTATTTATATAATTTTCTGTAATTTGCAAATACTTAACAAGGTACCAAAAAATTATACTTTAAAAAATTAATATGTTCTCAGTTTACCTTGCATTGTGGGCGTGTCTTTACACCAATTTTATCCATTTTCAATATCGAACTGCCTGCAAGAATTTTTAATGTTTTAACCAAATTTGAGCACGATGCCCCTTTTTTTGCCACTGGAAGAATTTTAACAATACATGGACAAATGGACAGTGGGACAGGGAAACAGACATAACTAAATCGATTCAAAATTTGTTATTGATCAAGAATATATACACTTTGTAGGATATTCGTTGCTATCTTTTGGATGTTAAAACATAATGACAAAATAAATATAACTCCATTGTCTGAGTGGTGGATATAACAATGCCTGAACGAACACTTGTAGGTGGCCTAAGTAAAAAAAGTTTCTCTCTTTAAATATTTTACTAAAACGTTTTTTCTTTTTTATTATTGATATAAATAAATCTTAATTTAAGTGTTGCATTTTATAAAGTCAGGCTTTCTCAATGCTTAATGAAACTAGCAAAATATTATAATATTCAAGTTGAAGGCTTCACAAATCTTATTCTTCTTTGGAAATGGTTTAAATATTTCTTGATCATTCCAATCAAAGTCGAATTATTTTCTATTGTTCTTTTTTTTTAGTTGTTTTGGTTGTTATTAATTTATAGAAGATCAGGGCCGACTCATAAATAGCCTACACCACATTAATTAATGTGAAAAGTCTCCTGAATTGATCGAAAGCAATTTAAACCTTCCTCGTTGGGCCATTGTAAAATAAAGCTTCTGATTTCTATATAAAGCTAAAGATAAAATAATACGCATCAAAATTTTGTGTAGTTGAAAGTATAAGTTTTCGCTCTAGAGCATTTTGAAATTATTCAAGTCATATATAAAGACCTTGAATAAGCTTGCGCTATTTCTTTAAAAATGGCCGCAGCAGTATTTTATGTATTTTGCGGCGAATTTTATTACACAATATTTTTTTTTTTTTAAAAGAAAATCTGTAAATGAAGCACATAAAATTCTTGTTAAGACTAATGGTGAATATGCTCTGAAGGATATAACATGCAAAAATTGGTGCGGAAGCTTCGAAAAGAATGATTTTATGTGTAAGGGTAAAGAATGTTCTGGCGCACGGAAAAAATTTGAAGGCAACGAATTAGAGAAATTGGAAATTAGGACAAGATTACAAGTAGATGAGTGAACTGTTATAGCCAGATTATATAAAGTTTCATAATTTGGAATAGGCGGGTCCGATTTTTAGAATAACGGACTTAATATGCATAGAAAATTTCAGCTTTTCAACTGCTACAGTTTTCAAGTTACTAGAGAGAAATACTATAAATCTCATAAATTTATATAATCTATTTATTTAATTTTTTAAAAGTAGACGTATTCTCCATTTAACGTTGCACTGTGGGTGTGTCCTTTGCTTAATTTAATCTATTTTTAATATTAACCAATTTACATGAATTTTCAATGTTCTTAACAAATTTGAAGGCGATATCTTGTCTTTATTACACATGGACAGACGGACAGACATTTCTAAATCGTTTCAAAATTTGATAATGTAGAAATTATAATTTTCAACTTTCTCAACTTTTATTCAATCACATTAAACAAAATGATGCACGGTATTTATGGCATTGGCCCCAAAATCTACAATAACATTCCTATTTTCTTAATATTTCTATTCTCTTTTTCACTTTATCTTCGTTTTTGCTGTTGTGATTTATCCAAAAACCTTTACTTGTAATAATTTTTACATATTTCATAATTGTATGAGATGAATGTAATTGGATGTGAAGAAAATTGTAGACAACATAATGAAAAAAAAAAGTTAGATGATGATGATTAGTTTTTGGTTTGTGCATAAAATTAAAAAATAAGAAGAAAATATTGCAACTAACAAATAATAAATAACAATTTAACAAAGCGCACACATTTATAAATTTCTTTATGCATATCTAATGACAGAACGGGGGGAATATTTTAAAATATTTCTTAGACCTACGCATACTCCGATACGCACACACACATACGCATACGCATACGCATACGCATACGCATACGCATACGCCCATGCGTGCGTGTAAATTATAATGCTTTTATTTTTTTATTCGATTATTTCTATTTTATTACAAAGCAAAAATAAATAACAATAATAATCATAGAAATGTGGAAATTAAGCAAACATTTTTCATATCCATCAAAGAGACATTGTATATAATAATATTTGGATATTTGGCCTGATCGAGTTGTTTCAATATTTCAAACGAACCACAAGAACAAATTTGTAAAGAAATTTCAACTGTTTGAATATTTGGAGAATTTTGAGAGTAAGAAGTAAGCAAAGATGTGCTTAATTTAAATTAAAGTTTGCTCAGTGTGCCGTGATATCAATTTAGATCATTTGATTCTCGTTAAACATAACAATTTTGCTGTTCAAACAGAAAAATGTTTACAGCAGACTGATGAAGAGACAGCCCAATGTGATTACATTGATTCATAGTTTTTGAAAAATGCTAAGCTAAAATGAACCCTTTTTTTAGTTGAAGCTCCTTAGATGGGGCAACCAGTCCCGAGAAGCACCTGCTTAACTGGGAGTGGCTCATCAGATGGTCATTGGTGTTACCAGCCATCAGGGGGTGTCATGAGTCACGAAATTCGACCAAAGATTTAATTTGGTACCACGGGATCACCAGTTTTAATAAAACCCATCATGGTGGTAGTTGCTGTGGTGCCCATATCGCCGGCGTAGCTCATTCAAACATATATGTGCTTGTCGTGCAGGGTCCCATTTCCCGAATAAAATGGGTAGCTGTGTAGGCTTATTAGCCAAGGAGTAATAGGAATGCTCCGCATTTACATATCGAATTTAGATTAAGCCATGTACATAGGCTGCAATACAGGCTTTAAATTGGAAGCTAGTCGTCATGGTAGCTTGCACCATGCGTGATATGACTACCAACGCTAGCGCTCATTATGTACGTTTGTGTACTATGCAGTTAAGCCTTCACTCACTGCATTGTTCCTCTCCTTAAGTCTAGCCCCTTAAGTCTCTTTTCAATATGAAATTACCTGCAAGAATTCCAACGCGTAGACTCGTTTAGATATAGCTAAATCATTTCAAAATTTCACAGCCTATCCAAAGTAAAAACAAACATTCCACTGAAATGATTGTATTTCAGTTGTTCATAGAGAAATGCATAGCAAAATAATATCGCTGTAAAATAAGTTTCTGTTTGAATTTACTTTATATATTAAATCAGCCATGCCATATGTTTTATATAGTTACATATACATATATAGATTGTAACACATATACATACGCACAATATGCCACATGCACAATACAAAATATAATTGAACCTATAAAATATATTCAGTCCTTTAAAAAAGAAAAAAAAAACTAATACATATAAGTATTTATGCATAAAAATAGCAGAAAAAAATATAAAAAATAAATAAAAGTTGAAAGAAAAAAAAGAAGCAAACAAAGGAAATTACGAGCAATAACTAAACATATAAATATCATTTCATAATTTCTCATTTCTTACCATATTTATTACTTATATTACTTGATTATTATGCTTACAATGGGTGTGATTGATATTTCTTTTATTACATTTTTTTTTTGTAATTTCCTTGTATTTTTTTTTTTGTTTTTTTTTTTTATTTTGGAAACTAATACGTTGTTAGACCAATTTTCTATATTTCCAATTACAATTTATACATTTTTTATCTTAGAGTCTTATGCTTCATATTTATATTTGGAATATCTGAATAAGTGATGTAGCGCCTCATTCTGAAAGCGATTAATATGAATCATTGAAATATTTTGACCCTTAACTTTCCTAAAGTTATTTAAACCTTTGAATTAAGTTCTTTCTTAACTTTACTTAACTTTAACTTATTTTCATTCTCAAAAAGTTAAACTTTTTTGTTTCGTCATACAATTTTCTTCTGAAAGAAGCTCTTACAAATAACTGAATAAATATCAAATGTCTGAAAAAGAATCTCGAAACATTAAGACAATTAAATTTAAAGTTCGAATAAACTAAAAACTTTTAGCTAAATATTTTTAAAGAATAAAATGAAGTGATTTCGGTATAGCAGAAGCCACGCCTTTATACAACTTACTTCTAAAAGACTCTCTGTAAAAGAATCTCGAAATCTTGTAACAATTAAATTTAAAATTCGGACAAACTAAAAACTTTTACCTAAATATTTTTAAAGAATAAAATGAAGTGATTTCGGAATAGTAGGAGCCACGCCTTTATACGACTTTCTTCTGAAAGAAACTCTTACAAATAACTGAATAAATATCAAATGTCTGAAAAAGAATCTCGAAACATTAAGACAATTAAATTTAAAGTTCGAATAAACTAAAAACTTTTAGCTAAATATTTTTAAAGAATAAAATGAAGTGATTTCGGAATAGTAGGAGCCACGCTATGCTATACCTAAATTTAGGAAAATTATTATGCGAAGTAACACTTTTTTTACATCTATTATGATAAAAATTTGTAATTACTATGAATTTTCAACCCTTTTGATATTTTTGAAATGTTATGAACGAAATTTCGTAGACGAGTTTTTTTTGAGGTGCAAACAATTGCCCAAAATTTTGTGAAAACTTTGTAGCAAAAGCAAATTAAATTAAAACTCCAAAATATCAAGTCAATAAGACGATAAGAAATAATTTTTTTTTTAATATATAAAATCATAGAGATCCATCGAAATATCGCAATTTATTATTATTATTTTTTTTAATAATTTCATTATTTGTCTACGTGAATTAAGCATTCGGTTTTTCAAGCAAACGAAATTTAATGATTATTCAAAAGTCTTCTTTCAATTAGTCGAAATTATGAAATTTTACATTATTATACTAACTTTTAATAAAAATTTTATTATTATTGTTGTTATTGCTGCATTTTATTAAAAGTCTGTTACATGATAAATATATAGATAGAAATATTAATTTATTATAGTACATTAAAATTATAGTATATCATATAAAATCACAGCCATTGGTATTTCTTTGCTGGATTTTATTCTCAAATTATCTACTTTTGCTTCACTCTACCAGAGATTGAATGTACATTTATTTTGTTATTATGTTTGTAACACTTAAAACTCTACAAAATAAATGTATATTCTTAATCAGCATGAAATTCTGAAGCGATTTAGATAATGTCTGTCTGTCTGTCTGTCCATCTGTCTGTCAATCTGTCTATTCTTGGTCGCAAAAAACTAAGACATTAAGCTAAAATTTTGCATAAACATTGGAAATTCTTGCACGCAATTTAATATTGAAAATGGATTAATTCGGTCAAAGGACACGTCCACAGAGCATCATGAACTGAAAACACTTCTGTCTTTTTTTTTAGTTTTTCTTTCATTACTTTTAAAAACGGAATTATATGAATGCAATTTCTATATAAAAATTTGGAAAATCGAGCAGGCTTAATCGAAATTAAACAATTTCAAATTGTTAAGTAGTATCTGAATGGTATGCATCGAAGATTTAGTTTCAGCCAAATATAATTTTCTTACTTGTTTTCTCTCTCTCTCTCTCTCTCTCTCTCTCTCTCTCTCTTTCTCTCTATAACAAAATATTTTTTTGTTTGTTTTTACATGGAATTTTTTTTTTTTTTTTTTTTTTTTGTTAAAGGTTTTTGAACTTTGTGGCGGAAAAGTTTAAGTAACTACTGAACAAAGAAATAAGAAATTGAAACAAAATAAAGAAGAAGAAATAATGAGATATATGATTTAAAAGAAATATTTGAGAAAATGTACAAAAAAAAGAAGAGGTAAAGAAACAATAAAAAGTTTTCCTAGGAAAAGTTTTTGGCAACATTCAAACTTTTCCACGAGACAAAGTTTTCCCTTTTTCTACAAGTCTTAGCTGCTTTTCCAACAATTCAAATTAACTTTATCTGTATAATATAAAATTGTTATACATAAACGTTAAATGCCTGATTTGTGGGGGAGAAAATTACAAAAACAATTAAATTTTTGTTTTTTAAAACAATTTATTTCATTTTTAGTTCAATTTATTGAATTTTCTTTCTTCAAATATTTATAAAATGTTATGTGCAAGGTACAAAGTACTTTTAATGCGAAGTAGTTTAATATTTCTTTTTTTTTTGTTATTTTATTTCGGTATTTTTCGTAATACAAAATCAATGACAAACTAAGAATTTACAAAATATATTTACAATTTTTTGATTATATGAGAATTTTAACTTTATATAAAATTTAGTATAAAAATTAATAAATGCAAATACTAAAAAATAAAATTGTTCATTATTATAACTGTTAGAATGGTTCAACGATGGGCCCTACCGTTTTATGATAGAAATGGCGAATGAAATTTAGTACACTTAGCATATTTAACAGAGCTTTTAGCTGAATCTACTAAGTCTCTCTAAATGAAGTCCATTTACATTATTTTTATTAAGATTTAAACTAAAAGTAAATGCTATGCTTTACTTCCATGTACCAAGTTGTTTCAGATAGTTTAAAATAATTTCAGATTTTTTTTTAGATAATTTCAGATTTTTTTTTAGATAATTTCAGATAGTTTTAGATAATTTCAGATAGTTTAAAATAATTTCAGATAGTTTTAGATAATTTCAGATTTTTTTAAAGATAATTTCAGATAGTTTTAGATAATTTCAGATTTTTTTAAAGATAATTTCAGATAGTTTTAGATAATTTCAGATAGTTTAAAATAATTTCAGATAGTTTTAGATAATTTCAGATTTTTTTTAGATAATTTCAGATAGTTTTAGATAATTTCAGATAGTTTAAAATAATTTCAGATAGTTTTAGATAATTTCAGATTTTTTTAAAGATAATTTCAGATAGTTTTAGATAATTTCAGATAGTTTAAAATAATTTCAGATAGTTTAAGATAATTTCAGATAGTTTTAGATAATTTCAGATTTTTTTTAGATAATTTCAGATGTTTTTTTAGATAATTTCAGATAGTTTAAAATAATTTCAGATAGCTTTAGATAATTTCAGATAGTTTAAGATAATTTCAGATAGTTTTAGATAATTTCAGATTTTTTTTAGATAATTTCAGATGTTTTTTTAGATAATTTCAGATTTTTTTTTATATAATTTCAGATTTTTTTTTAGATAATTTCATATAGTTTAAGATAATTTCAGATAGTTTTAGATAATTTCAGATTTTTTTAAAGATAATTTCAGATAGTTTTAGATAATTTCATATAGTTTAAGATAATTTCAGATAGTTTTAGATAATTTCAGATTTTTTTAAAGATAATTTCAGATAGTTTTAGATAATTTCATATAGTTTAAGATAATTCCAGATAGTTTTAGATAATTTCAGATTTTTTTTTTAGATAATTTCAGATGTTTTTTTAGATAATTTCAGATTTTTTTTTATATAATTTCAGATTTTTTTTTAGATAATTTCAGATAGTTTTAGATAATTTCAGATAGTTTAAAATAATTTCAGATTTTTTTTTAGATAATTTCAGATAGTTTAAGATAATTTCAGATTTTTTTTAGATAATTTCAGATAGTTTTAAATAACTTCAGATAGTTTAAAATAATTTCAGATAGTTTAAAATAATTTCAGATAGTTTTAGATAGTTTCAGTTATTAGAAAAAAGTTACGAGGTAATATTGCGGTATGTGGCAACATTGGACCAGTTTTATCTATATATCTGAACTCATGAAACTTGTTAATCATTTACATAATTTTATCATTTGATTTCCTTATTTTAAAGTTTGAAATTTATTGAAGCAACGAAGCATGAGATTCACTCCACATTTACGAATACTTTCTGAAATTTTTATTCAATAATTCATTTCATTTTTACAAAAACTTCCATTACTAAGTCTAATAATTGAATTATAATTGAAATGCATTATTCAAATTCGCAATGGATAAAAATTAAAGTTTTAATGAAATTTTCCACGTAACACAATTTTATTTTTAAAAACAAAAAAAAAAAACAAACAAAAAAAGGAACATTTAATAGCAAATATTTCTTTACATCATCGTTCCCTATCTTTTTTATAATCACCATCCAAAGGTTGGGTTTATATTCACTTTGTTATTATGTTTGTAACGCTTAGAAGGAAGCATCGGTATATAAATGTCATATACATAATATAAAGTATATAAATATTTTTGATCAGCATTAACATCTGAATCAATTTAGACATGTCTGCCCGTCTGTCCGTCTATCCGACTGTGTGTGCCTGACTTTGGAAATATTCTCCTGGTCGTAAAATTTAAGATATCGAGCTTAAATTTGGCAGAATTATTGAAAGTTCTTGCATGCAGTTTGGAATTGAATATGAGCTAAACCGGTTAAAGGGCACACCCACAATGCAACATAAATTAACAATATCCAATTTTTTTAAGCAAAATTTGATAGTTTTTTGCTCATCTGGCTTTATCTGGAAACTCCGAAAGATAGAAAGGTGAAATTTTTTACAAGTAAGAAAGCTATTGGTCTACAATGTCCGTCCAAAAATCATTGAAATCGGGTACGCCTAGACGAAATAATATAATACCAAACTTTAATTTTTTTATGCTGACGTTTTCAATTTACTTTTACAAAACACTGACTCTGCTTTTGAAGCGTAATATCATGGTGTGTTTTATATGGCGGGTAACCAAGATTTCGCTTCAGCCAAATATAATTTACTTACTTTCTTTTTATATTATTTGCATATATATAAATGATAAACAGATGTTAGAATAATTTTTAAGTGAATATAAAATAAAACGGACCACGGCTCTTAATCGATAAATTGTACAATTTCTTTCCTTGCTTTGTATATTTTATACCCTCTTTTACTTTTTCTTTTCTTTTCTCTTTTTTTTTTTTTTGTATATTATTGGACAATTTTTTTTTCTTGGAGATTTCTTTGCGTTTTTTGTCTTAATGTTTTCTTTATTTATATTTCTTTTAATTATTTTATGTTTCACAGAAAATTGTGTAAAATGAGTTGCTTTAATGAATAAACGTTGTGAAAATATTGTATAACAACAATTTTATATATATATATATATAATATATATATATATATATATATATATATCTGATTTTGCATAATAAATTAATATTAAGAAATGCAAAAAAAAAAATGAAAAAGCGAAAAAAAAAATTTATATAAAAATATAGAAAATTTCATTTTAATAGAGCATTAAGGCAGAACAATATAGAGTAGAAAAGACCAGAGTAGACCATACCAGAGCAGAACAGAGCAGAGCAAAGCGTAATGTTATGTAGAAAATATATGACATATTGACATATTTCTATGATGAATGCTTTAAATAGTAAACGCATGATGGTAAACCTTTGACGTTCAGCCGCCGTTCTATTTTAAATATATTCGAAAGTAATATATATATATACATACATTAATAATAATTTGTATTGTATATAAATCTATGTGATATATAAAACATAGAAAAAAAAACATATTAATTTTATACCATAAATATATTCATATATATATATATATATATATTATATAATATATATATATATTATATATATATATATTACATATCTAAAAGTATAATGCAAATTGTTTATAAATCTAGAAGTTAAGCATATTTTTATAAGAAAAAAAAGGGAAAGAACAAGAAGTGATATCGATCGGGATCCATCCACTACTTTGCTTAACTCAATAGGTAAATTAAAAAAAAAATTAAGTATAAAGGTGGTTCAAATTTATATATATATATATATATATATATATATATATATTTAGAATGTCAAATAATCACGTTGAACTGATTTTCATTAAAATTTATTTAAAAATTTTAAGTATTTTTCTATAACAATCTAAACTTTTTTGCAATAGATTTGGGTTTTTGGCACATACAACAATCGGCCCTTAAACTTGCCACAAATAATTCTAAAATTGTAATATGTGGCATGGAAATAAAATGGACGGACATAAATTCATTTAGAAAATAATTTTGAATAGATATTGTTATAATAAAATATGGATCTATCTCAAATGTTTTCGGTTTATTATAAATAATCTGCATAAACTACTAAGAATGACAATAACATTGATTAGTCCTTACTTCTGCAAAGAATTATATTACGTGAACTATTATAGTTCAAAATTCATGTGCCATAAATTTATTACATCGAAATAATTTCAAAATAATTCAGATATTTTTTTTGAATGGTATTCCAAGTTCATTTTGATGAAATTGGAATACGACACCCTTCAAAATGGTGTCTCATCTTAACAAATCATTAAATGGGTTTTAAGTTTGTCCATTTATTGGAAATGAAATTAAGAATATTCAGAAAAAAGTGTACGTGATACTTTTGTTTTCTTCTTTAAAAAAAATTCTCTCCATAAATCGTTTGATTTAAATAATCAATTTTATAAACCATAAAAATTTTGTACAAGGCATTGTATGTTTGGTATGGATATATGTAAGATTCATCTGGACTGGCCGTTTATTTTAACAATTTTACTGATTCTATTTAAGCTTACCTGTCCATCTGCCTGTCTGTCTGTTCAAGTAAAAAACTTGTTAACAAAATACAAGTCAGAATTTTACAGCTATTTGAATAAATTTTTTGACACGTGGGCTTGCCTTGGCCCAAAGAAGTTCTTAAATAATTCTGATTAAGATCAAACAACTATGTCTCAACATAACGGTATTATTTTGCAAAAGTAATTGTGCAAAAGTGAATATTTCTTAATAAAAAGCATATTTAAATCAAATTTAAATCTTAAAATTTTTGGATATATCCATAGTTTGGACCAGATGCGTATATTCTTAAATTAATTAATAATGAATAAACATTTTATTGAAATTTTTAATAATTAATTTCCACACAATAAATCAAATTGGGTAAAAATTGTGATCCACCACGATCGTCTATTTTATTTGTTTTAATGCATTAATTAACAATTTCAATGATCTAGATTTAAAAAAAAAATGAAGGATACTCTTGAGCTTTTAAATTGTGTAACAAAAGTTTTTAAAAGTCGTCTAGAACATTTCAATTTCGAATTCACATTTGATAAATATCAATTATATATTTATAAAAAAAAAAATTCTTTTTTTTATTAATGAGAATCACTAATCGAGAATCTCTTTAGTAAGTACAATTTTATTATTGTACAATAAGTTTTGTGTTTTATGTTTTTTTTTTTAATTTTTTCTGTTTTTAATGGCATCTTTAACTCGATGAATTGAAATATATTTCATGTTTTGTTGTTGGCCAAATGCTGTTGTTATTACATTTGTTGTTTCCATTATATGTTTCTTATTTCTTGCCTACTTTTTGCCTCATTTCCATTGATTCTCTTTTTGTTTTGCCTTTTTCTTTTTTGATTTGTTTTCTTTATTTAATTTTTTTTTTTTTTTGCTACTTCTTTATTTAAAGGCAATTAACTCATAAAATTTAAATATTGTACGTACGTCCATATATCTGGTTACATTTTTATACAATTTGATACAATATTTACCATATACATATACATATACATATACATAAATATATACATGTAAACATTTGGCTGTGCCTTATTTGAAATGAAATAAAAAAATTGGAAGCAACAAGAACAAGAAGGCGTAATAAAAAAATAAATAAATGTGTAATGAAATGAATAAAGCAAAAAGACAAAAAAAATGAAAAAAAAATAAAAAGAAATCGACGAAACAAAATAATCATCATTAACACATGCTTTTAATACAATACATATAAATATCGTCTTTCGTGGTAAAAGACGATGTTTATATATGAGAGGTTTGCATTATGAAAAACAAATACGATTCGTATTGATTTGATTTTATGATATCAAATAAATTTCTAGATGTTGTTACGTCCATGTAAATCAAATGTAGAAAAATTGTATTTAGCTGAGGCAAAAATTTCTAAATATTCAACAATTCAGCATTTTATATATTTTATTTGGTTTTGCCGTAAGAAGAAACGTGTAAAGAAATTTCAATTGTTTGAGAATTTTGAGAATCAGAAGAAGGCAATTAAAGTTTGCTCAGTGTGCCGTGATATCAATTTAGATCATTTGATTCTCGTTAAACATAACAATTTTGCTGTTCAAACAGAAAAATGTTTACAGCAGACTGATAAAGAGGCAGCCAAATGTGATTAGATTGATTCATAGTTTTTGAAAAATGCTAAGCTAAAATGAACCCTTTTTTTAATTGAAGCTCTATCAAATGTCTATTTCTCTCCTTAAGTCTAGCCCCTTAAGTTTCATTTTAATATCAAACTGCCTGCATCATGAGAAACTTATTTAAGACAATGGCAAAGCAAATCTCATTGCCATTGAAATGCTAATCGATTCAGTTCAGTTTAAGAAAACCATCATCATTTCAAGTAGCTTAAGATGACGTTGCAAATAATCAGAGAGTGAAGAAATTAAAAAAAAAAACCAAATCGAAATTTTTAAAAAAATCTTTGTCAAATCGACTTGTAGTTATTAATAATAAGGGCACCAAGCGATTTAAATTTTACTTATAAATTTTTTACATTAAGGTTATGTTTATACGATAATTCTATTCAAAATAGGGCTAGCAATGTGATCGAACTAGATCCATTCTCACCTGAAATCGCACTTAAATCAAAATATGCTTATATCTTAAATGTTATTAATATTTGTAATATACAATTTGAAATGTTCTAAAAGGTCCTTCTAAAAACTAGATAATGTAACGATCAACATTCGTTTCAAATTTTCCTGTTCATTTTTTACTTAATTTTCATACCCATCAGCCAGTGTTTGGGGGTGTATTCACTCTGTTATTATGTTTGTAAGGCCTAGAAAGAACCAACGAAGATTCCATAAAGTATATATTCTGAATCGATTTAGGCATATCTGTCCGTCTGTCTGTCTGCTCGTCTATGTGTCTATCTATTGTAAACTTTCGAGCTTAAATTTCGCAGAATCATGTAAAGTTCTTGCATGCAGTTTGGTATTGATTATGGGTCAAATCGTTTGAAGGACACGCCCACAGTGTAACATAAACTGAGAACACCTAATTTTTTTAAAACAAAATTTGATAGTTTTTTCCTCATCATTTGAAAGATAGAGAGCTGAAATTTTCCACAAGTAGGATGGCTAATAGTCTCAAATGTTTGTCCAAAAATTATACTTTTAAAAAATTTGAATCAGATTCTTAATTGCAATATCATGGTGTGTATAAAATGGTGGGTATCCAAGATTTGATTCCAGCCAAGTATAGATTTCTTACTTGTTAATTGTAATTTTAATTTATATATATTATTTATCGATATTCATTTTAGGTTAATAAACAATATTCGAATAACGATTTGGAAACATTTATGAAATTGGCGGCCAATTGGCAAAATACCCATAATCATAATTTATTGGAGGGGGTAGATATAAAAGGAGGTATATACATACTAAAATTATCAATATATCATGCATAAGATAATTTAATATTTAAATACATTTGAAATTGAAATTGAAATTGAAATTGAAATTGAAATTATGTAATTTGTTTTTTTTTTTTTACAATTTATTATTGAATTTTAATTGAAATAGAAGTGCAACATTATTTAAATAATACTGCCATGAATAGTATGTATAAGAAACGTGAACGTACACAAAATTGGAATCATCAAGAGAAGAAATTCTTATTAGATTTATGTCGTAAAGATATGCGTATTATTGAAAATAAAAGATTAGATGCCGGTTTGACAGCTGTCAAAAATAAGGCATGGAAGATAATTTATCAAAAATTTTCAACACAATTTGGTACAGATCGTACATGTAATCGATTAAAGGAACAATGGCGCAGAATGAAAGCTTGTACACGTAACGAAATTTTAGATTATAATAATCGTATAACACGCTTTGGGCCGGAAGTGGCGGATCGTAAGAAGCCATCACCATTCACATTTGAGGTATGGGAATTTATGCAGGAAGCAAAGAAGGCTTGTAAATCGGAAACATTAGATGGCATTGATTATTCGAAAATACCATTAGCCTTGGAAGAAGATTACGAATATCGTGAAGATGAACATAATAATGATGAAGATCATGATATTGATGAGTAAGTAAAGTCATATAATTTCATCTTCGTTTTTTGGGCTCTTGAAAAGTACTGCAGTAAATTTTCTAACATACTTTTTTTCTTAATTTGATTTATTATATTTTTAAAATAAATTAAGCAGCAGTCGTACTCCGCCCCAAGATATGTGCGATGTTGATATTAAAAATGAAATGAATGAAAATTTAAATGATATGTGCCATGAAACGGGAACATTAAGTGAACGTTTGCCAGCATCAACGTCACCAAATAATCGTTTAACGAACGATTTAGATAATATTGGTATGCATAGTCCGGCCAATTATTCAACTTGCGGTGATCCATCACCACTGAATAGTAATAATAATAATAATTTTATGGCACCTGCACCGAACGATATATCGAATGCGTTTCAAGCTGGCTTCAATATGAACAATATATCAGCAACATTGGAAGCTTTAAATGCTTTACGTGCTAGACAATTTCCAACAGCGGCTGCTGCAGCGGCTGCCTTACAAAATAATTTTGCTGCAGCAGCACATCATCAACATCATCAACATCAGCAACATCAACAACATCAACAACATCAACAACAACAACAACAACAGCAACAGCATCAACAACAGCAACACCAGCAGCAACATCAACAGCAGCAACATCAACAACAGCACCAGCAGCACCAGCAGCACCAGCAACAACATCAGCACCAGCAGCAACATCAGCAACATTCACTAACATTACAAGCGACGTCACAAAATGAAGAGACCTTATTGCCAGCTAAACGTCCACGCACCTCCAGCTGTAGTAATTTAATTGGACCAAGTACCTCATTAGCTACAATAACGGCATCTAACGATGATCGTCCCACATCACCAGACGTGAATACAAATTTGCCCAGTTATACAAGCCCGCTCGCAAGTAATACCAGCACTACCAGTAGCACTAACGGTATAAATAATATTGACAATGCTAATCTTACAAATATCAATACTGCTAATGCTAGCAGCACTCCAAATAATACGATGACAACAAGTGGTGAATTAAGAGCATTCATGGATATGCAAAATAAGGAGCATATAATGCGTATGCGTATACTTGAAGTGCAATTACAGGCAGCTAAATATAATCGTGATTTGGTCGAAATTAATAAGACATTGGCCATACAAAAGTTACAAGAATATGCCAGTAAACGATTGAGCAGTTAAAATGTAACAAAGAGATATTCCTTTCAATTTATAGAACAAAAATATATTGTTTTTCTTTTTCTTTTTCTTTTTCCTTTTCCATCGCTCACAGTTAACACTTCAATCATCCAAAAATATTTACATTCATTCATTTTAGTCTATTTCATTTAATTTAATTTTATTTTATTTTTCCTTTTTTTTTTTTAATTTTATTTTTTTAAATTTTATTTTGGCAAATTGTAGAAGACATTAAAACAAAAAAAAAAAAAAAAAAGAAAAGAAAGAAAAAAACATGTACTTCATAATACATTCCTTAGATAAAAATGCTCAAAAGAAAATAAAATTAATCTGAATATTCAGAAATTCATTTGCCATTGCCGAAAAACTTTAAATGCCTTTCCGGCCATTAAACATAATTAATATAAAAAAAAAAAGCCTTTTAAGAAAATTGCTCATATTACAAAGAGACCAATTTGTGGGCAATTCTATAAATGTTTTAAATTCCCTTAACTGAGAAAGTAACAAAGTCGATTAAACTTTCCGAATTGTGGAGAAGTTTTTTCATTTGATCTTATTTACAAATTTTCTTCCTCTTCATTTTGCTTAATTGCTTTTTTTGAACTTAATTCTTTGTTTTTTTTTTTTTCTTTTAATCAATTGAATTTTGTCTCAAGCGTCATCACTTACTCAATTTAAACTAAAATTTCAGGTCTTGATCCATTTAAAAATTTCACTTTTCAATATCTCTTCGGTTGCTCGTGTTACTTTTTCTCATTTTGATAGAGATATGTAAACAAAATTTGTTTGCATCTAAAATTTATATATATATTTATTTATATATATATATATATATGTATATTATTTCTATACGTTAATTTAAGGATTTAATGTAAATGAAGAAAAATGCCCCAAAAGAATTTTTTTACAGCAGCTTTTTCTTTTATTATTGTTTTCTGTTTTCGTATTCACGGAAAATGTGCGAAAGCATGCGTCTCACATAAATATCAATAAATATATTTATTTATATATAAAAAAAATATATGACTTTTGTATGTATGTACAATAAAGGAAATTCTAAAAAATTCATCCTTACAATAACAATTGAATAATGAACAACAATAACAACAATCCAAAATATTTCATATGAATTGAAATTAAAAACAAGTAAATTTATTGTAATCGATCGAGATCGACTACCAAATACTTTACACAATTTTTATCTAATTTAATTAACTACATGAAAATTATTTGATTCATTATTAATTAATTTTAGGAATGTACTATTGGACCCATCTGATCCAAGCTTTGCATATAATTTAAGATTTAATTTGAATATGATTTTTATGAGGAAATATCTAAAATTGTAATAATCTTTTTGCAATATAAGTCTGATCTAAGCTATAATTATTGAGCCAAGGCACGCCCACATATCCAAAATTCATTCAAATAGCTGCAAAATTATGATTTGTACTTTGTTAAAAAGTTTACATGAAAAGACAGATGGAAGGACAGGTAGACAGACGTACGGACAACTTTAAATTGAATCAAAAATTAATTTTAAGTTGATTATTAATATAAAAATTGAGTCTATCTGAGAATCGTTTGTTTGTTACATAAATTCACACAAACGTTTATTGTGTAGAGTATAAAAAGTGAAGAGAAAAAATTACTACCTCAGTTTTATAAAACGATAAATCGTATGAATAAAAAAAAAAAAAAGAAAAAACGAGAGAGCACAGAAAATTAAATTAAATTAAATTAAATTAAATTAAACGAAATTAAATGAAATTGACAAAACGTAACAGAAAACAATAAAACAATAAAATTTAAAATTAGATAAATTATTAACAAGAGAAAAGTCTATGAATTTTTATTTTATTTATTTACATTTCCTATTTCAAATTATTATTAATTTATTAATTTTTTTTGTTTTTTTATTTTTATTTTTTTTTTTTTTTTTTTTTTATTTTGTTTTGCTTTTTCTTTTTCTTTTTCTTTTTCTATGGGTTTTCTGAATTTTCCTTAGTAAATTATTAATTAATTAATTTTATGCATCTAAGCATATAATTCCTTTTTTTCATAAAATTATAATTATAATTTTAATTATAATTATAATTTAAATTATAATCATACAAATAATTTTATTTTATTCAGTTTATTGATTTTCTTTTGTTTTTCCTATGTTATATCCCATTTAATTTCGCTACATTTAAATGCGCAATATTTTAAATTCAATTCAATTTAATTCAATTCAAATATTTTAGTTTAAGTTACTCCTTTTTTTTATATAAATAATTAAAAATGTTATATTATAAAAATAAAATAAGGGAAAAGAAATTTTTGCAACATAATTTACACAACAATTTTAGTATGTAAATAATTAATAATAATAATAATTAATAATTAATAATTAATAATAATTAATAATAATTTCTAAAATCTTGAGAGAGAAAAAATTAATAATAATTATAGAAAATTGTTTTAATTATATAATTAATTTTCTCTTAAAAAATTTTATATTTGTATTTGTGCATAAAATGATATGAAATGAAAACAAAATTTTATCTAAAAATTCTTTAATTAATTCTTTAATTAATCGTTTAATTTTTTTCTCCGTTTTTTTTTTTTTGTTTCACTTTTAATCTTTTTTGTGTTTTTTTTTTTGGCACTTAATAATTTCTATATCCTTAATTAGCATTAATCATAATCTTTTTAATTATTATAATCACCCGTCCACGCCAACCAAGAAATTAGTTGGTATACTCATTTGGTCATTATATTTATGAAAACTGGAATGAAGCATCAGAGACCCCACAAAATGTATTCACATAAATGGATTCGAGCTGGTTGGCCATTTAAAACGATTTAAGCATGGCCATTCGCCTGTCTGTCCATCTAATTGTCTGTCTATCGATTTTAAATATTACCCTGATAATAAAATTGAAAAATAAAAAAAAAAAAAATTGAAAAAATTAAATATAAATTTAATCCAAACATTGGAAATTCAAGTCACGCAGATTGACTTTAAAATTAAGCCAAATTATTTAAAAGGCCACGCCAAAAATGCCACATAAACTGGGCAACACAATTTTTGGCATGTCATTTCTTTCTTCCTTTTTTTTGTTTTAGGAAAATGATATGCAAAAAAGCTGCAACAAAAAAGAAAGCTGAAATTTAAAACATATTCTTCTTTTTGCTTATCTTCTAAAAATCATACAAAACGGTCGTATTCCAAGCGAAATTTGACCATACTAAATAATCATATTTTTCAAAATTTTCCACTTAGTACATAACAAATAGAAAATGGAAAAAAAAAAATGCATTATCATGGAAAAATATTATCGTACCATATCTAAGTAAAAGTATTACAAATCGATGAAACGTCCACCGGAATTTTAGCAAATGAAATTTACCTCTTTCATCCTCTTTATGATCTTTTATTAATCATTCAACAATCGCAACAGCTAAAACCAAGTAAATTTCTCTATATAAGTTAAATTTGATGTCAACATGCCACGCCTATCTAAAATAATAAAATATTTTCAATTGTTTTCACTCACTTTACCTAATTTTTTTTCTTATTTTTTTTTTTCTTTTTTTTCGATAATTCCGGGAATTTTTTCCCAATTTAAGCATTTTCATTAATTAAACGTGAATTCTTCAATTTGAGACAAAAGGAGTTTCCTTTTCTAAAATAAAAATTTAATGTTACATTAACTGGCCACTTTATCGAATCTCAAACGAATCTATTTTGGATTATAGACAACATATAAAATCGATAAAATTTGATTCATCTAATAAAATTTGGTTTCAAACAAAATATAAATTTTCTGACTCTTCTTGCTTCTTAATCAATTAATCTTTATATTAAATGATTTGTATTATAGAAAGAGAGGCAACATAAAGTAAGAAAGAAAGAAGAAGAGAAAGAGAAAGAGTGAGAGTGAGAATATTAATTTAGGTATAGTCTACATTTTTTATGATTATAATTAAGTTTAAGAAAAGCAAATGAATTTAAAAGAAAAAAAAAATTCAATTTTACGAAAATAAAATTTACAAAATGACATAAAATCATATTAAATATTTTCTATTGCTTTCAAGTTTCTCTTAAAACATTTAAAATTTAATTGTTTCTTTTTTTATTCAAATTTTGATTTTACAAAATTCTTTTAATTATAATGATTTTTATTCATATAATTTGGCATTTGTTTTCTTTATTTTTTTTCTTCTCTATTAATGTGGTATCTAAACTCTCTTATGTTGGAATCCATGTTTAGAAAATATAATCACATAAATGGAACTGAACAATCAAATCAAACAAGCGAATATCATAAAGTTTCTACAGAAAATTTACTTTCATCAAAATAATAAACTAAAGTGTAAAAAAGCATAAAACTTCTCAAATGTCCATAACAATTAAATAAAAACCATAATTCGCAAACCAATTCTGTAGCACAATTATCCAATTCTGAAGAAGCCAAGAAATCTGATTGATCTATAGATGTAACCAAATACTTTCTATTTAATTTTTTGTGCTATAATTTTGCCTTTACATCTAATAAATAAATTGTTTCCTTTAAATTTTTTTTTTTTTAATTCATAAATAACATATTGCCGTAACGTCTTTTTGATAGAATTTTTATTTTAAAAAAAACCATAAATTATATCATTTAATGTGTTAAAAGCCTCTTAAGATAAAGCGTCAAAATTAAGTGATGCCATTTAATTGAGTACTAAGCTAATTGTAGTAAATAGGTGGCGCCATCTATTTATATATTTTTTTACACTACTCTCTCACGCTACATTAAAACGAAAAGAAACTAGTCAATAGTTCTATTTTATGGATCTCTCTTGACATTTTTTTTTAAAGATTTTCTAAAACATAAATGTACATAAATGCAAGTTACTAAAAGTTTTTCCATAAAACGAAAGCAAGGAAGTTCTTACAAAATAGTAGCATCTCATTTCTTCTTTAATTCAAAAAAACAAAACAAAAAAAAAAAAAACAAAAAACAAAAAACCAATAAAAAAAATGGACTCAAATAAGGAAAAGTATATGATGAAGGATAAAGATAATAGTAAAATGGGCGCCTGGACAAAAGAGAAGACATCACAATTAATCGAATTGTACAAAAGTAATGAATGTTTGTGGAATTGTTGGCATAAATCTTATAAAAATAAAGAAAAACGTGCAAGAGCTGTTCAAGAAATTTGTTCCATTATGAAAATAACGAAATTTGAATTTGGTAAGAAAATTCATAATTTACGGAATCAATTCAATTCAGAGATGAAGAAATTAAAGCAACGTATTGAAGAATCGGGCGGTAACCTTTCTGAGAAAAGTACAACATTACGTTGTAAATGGGGGCATTTTGACTCATTATTATTCCTAAAAAATATTATCGAACCAAGACCGGGGAGTAATGGTGTTGGAATGTCTAAGAGGAAACGTTTTCATAGCCACGATGACGACAGTGTATCCATTAAAGCAAATATTGATGCGGAAGAGAATACTAGCAGCATGTGCCCATATAATATTGATACTGATAGCGAAGATGAAAACTTAATGAGCACCATTCGATCAGTGGAACAGGATCAAAATGACAATGCAATGGATAATTCTTCAAACAAACAAACGGAAGTATGCGAAGAGGATAGTTTAAAGTTCTCACCGAAAAGTGCCATTACTAATAATTACACACTTACAAAAACCGCCAATACGAATTGTACAAAAATACCTGAAGTTATAACCAACTCTTCAATATATAATATGCAATCAAATACCCGCTGTTCTTCCGCATTATTACAACCTATTACATCGCAATCATCCAGAGTTGTAACAACAAATCGATCCATGATGGACGGTGATCAATGGGATGCTTTTGGTGATTTAGTTGCTACCGAATTACGCAATTTAAATTCTGATGTTTCACGTAAAAAGTTAAAACGTAAAATAATGCGAGCAATATTAGATGTAGGCGAAGAAGATGATAAATATGTGTGATTAATAAATAAAGTTACTTTTATAAATAATCAATATATTTTCTTTGAATGCTCATCAGAATTTAAAGCAGAATGTCACTCTAATAAGTTATTGAAAAAGATACAAAATTGCATATAAATTGATTGATTGGCGTTAAACTGAATCCCTCGGGTTATACTCAGTTTGCAAGGATGTATGTATGAAACATGTAGATCAAGTGAAATTTGAAAGTGTTTCACTTTTTACGGGTAAATCATATTTTCAATGTATGAGTGCCCAGTCTGTGTTTCGGTATAATATTTCATATGTGTCCGGATTGACATTGAACGGGATTAGATTAATTTACAGGATCACTCTTCATATTATGACACATTTCGAAAACAATTTCAAAAATTTGCCCTTTCATTTTTTGGAGATTTTAATTAAATGCTTCAGCTTGCAATTATATTAAGCGCTCAGCACCAATTCCTGCCGATTAGATTGTCTTTACTCTCACGTCTTTTCACTAATTTCACTTGTTGAAGTTGGCTTCATGTAGGCAGATGTCTTTGGCTAAAACATGTACATGATTTTCAGAAGAGTTTTGTTTTCTCTTTCTGATTAAAATGGCAAATAAGTCCATACCAATATGCAAATTGGATTAAAGATATTGAATAGATCCTGATACTAAACTAAGACGTAGGTATCTTAAAAATGGTACACGATTCTTAAAATTGTATTTATGAATAAATGTAATGGGATTAAGTCATCATAGCAGATGCCAACTTAAAACATTGAATGCACAAATATAACATTCAAATTTATTTGTACTTTATATTGCCTTCTGTTTTTACCAGATCATTGTAATCAATTCAAAATAATAAGCAGAAAACAACACTTATTGCATTTACTGCAATACACTAATATTTTATTTATAATGTGAAGTATATGTATGTGTTTAACCCCACTAATAAACACATACATAATAATAATTATTTAACTTCTTTTACTTGTAAACCAGGTGGTAGAGATTGTTTTATTTTCTCAGCCTTCTCCTTATCGTGTACCACCAATGTATACAGAAATCGTGAGCAGCGTATTTTAAATTTTGTATTGTTGGGATTCTTCTTAATTTTTACAGCACGAGCATCTTGTCGTCGTGCTTTGTTCAGAAAATCTTTAACTTCTTTAATTTCACGTGGCATGTTGTTTTACTTTGAAAAGTATTTCGCACCAGATAAAAAACAAGAAGGAAAACGCAAATTAACGCCTGTTACCTTTAGCACGTTTCAATAGGAAATAATACATGAAAAGAGATGTAAAAATAAAATGGCAGACGAAACATTCACTACACATTATAATAACAGAGTTATATTTCAAGTAAACAGGGATATTTAAATTTAAAAGCATGTGTACTTAAAACATCGAACGTTATAAAAAAAATTAAGCAATTATTATAAAAAGTTAAAAAGTAATATCAGCATAATTACAGTTATGAAAAATTATAAAAAACAATATATTTGGATAAAATTATCGACAAATAGAATAAAAAATTATGGTATTAGTGAATAATTTAGCATTACTATTTATCCATTTATCAGGAATGGAACTGAAATTGTAATGTCACTTTAATTAATTATTTTGAATAGTAAAATTGAAAAATATTTTAAATCTGTAAAATCCGTAAATTAAAGCACTAATTATTGCTATTTAATCAGCATTATTTCTTGAATTTACCTTGCCACAATTATGAAGCGCTTTCATGGAAAATGGAAACCTCGCTCAAATGAAAAAGAAATAGCTGAAAGTCATAAAAAATTGTACTTAAGTGGATTAAATTAAAGAATATTAGTTTAATTGTGTAATTAACTGAACGGGAATTATTTTCTTCATATACTCTGCTGCCGCTAGACTTATTTACCTTTTTCATTAAACATTTGATGGGATTTGGTATGTGGACATATGAAAATAGTTAAGGTCGAATGATTTGTGCGACCTTTCACCATTAAGCGCCGTATTTAAAAAACAAATTGCCAAATTAAAAAAATTAAAATTAATAATAAAATTAAAAGAATTAATTTTTCTTAATGAAAACCGGTACAGAATAGTATTGGAATACATTGAATCTACGTAGAAATTGGACTGGGATTGGAAAATTCTCTTTTAGAATGTATTTTCACGTAAAGGATTGTTAAAAATTTTCACGAATTGATATTTCTTTACACTTTCTTGACTTTTGAGTAGCATTTAAATCATATTGTGGTGTAAAAAATTTAAAAATTGGCCACGACACATAAATAAAACCTTAGTGGTTTTTTATTCGGAGAAATCATACAATCATCAAAAGCCTTTATTTAATCGTTATGTAGAACGGAGCAACAGCAAAATGTGTAGCGTATAACTTTACCTTAGAAAAAGGCACATTTCGTACTCCTACAACTACAGATTAATGCATTCAGTGCAATCAAAATAATTTTAGTTTATATACAATTATGCGTCCAAAGAAATCACTACTTTTAAATATTACAAATTTGACACGTTTCACATGTTGTTGCGGCAATTTCAATATAAATGTTTGCTCAGCATTGATATCGTCCGGATAAAAGAGTTCTTCATGTATAATGGAGGAGTCTGTTGTTATAATTTCAATTTGACCTTCACTAGCAGCAAAACCACCTTGAAATTGTATTAAGAAACCGTTTATGGTTTGCTCTTTTTCAAATTCAATATTTATCCATTGTGGTGTTCCCTCATTTGAACTCCAAGCGGTATCATCCCTTTGATCATATAAAAATTTTTTACCATGCTGTCGATTATTTTTGTTTAATACTGAACTAACACTGCAACTGAATTTTTCTCTTACTAATAAATCCATTATTTTATATATAAACGAGTAAGTGTATTTGCCTTTTCTTTCATCTTCTTCTTCTCTTCCTTTTCTTAAATATTCATTCAGTGTACTTGGTTACCATAATTTTTCTACTACGTAAATTAATTTTTATCAAATTTTTACATTTAAGTATTTTATTTTAATGCCTTTAAATATCTTTTGCGAATAATATAAATAACAAAAAAATTAAAAGAAGGAGAAAATTTCAAATTCCCATCGCTTAGATAAAGATTTACTTTATGTGAGTTCAAAGTATATCCATAATGATATCGGTTATTGTGAATTTTTAATTTAATTCACGCTTAATGTTATTCTGACAACTACAAGGAGGAAATCTTATATTTTTTATTTATTTTTATTGCAAAAGTGTTTAATTTATTTTTGAAATTATAAATTTATTTAATTTGTACATTATACATACAAATTAAAATTTAACTTAATTCTATCGATGTTATTTGTTATGAAATAATGATTAAAGCTATATTAGTATTTAATAATCATGGAAAGCCACGTCTCTCCAAATTCTATCAATATTTCCATGAAGATATGCAACAACAGATTATAAAGGAAACATTTCAGCTGGTATCCAAGCGGGATGATAATGTATGTAATTTTTTGGAAGGTGGTAGGTAGGTTCGAAAGTTTCTCAATTACTTAAATCTTTATTGCTTTATAATATCGTTTACATGAACATTAACATAGCCCGTGTTTATTGTTTGATGTTTCTTCGTTTTATGTTTTACGTTTTATGTTTACCCAATCAGCCTTATTGGTGGTTCTGATTATAAATTGATTTATAGACATTATGCCACATTGTATTTTGTATTTTGTGTGGACTCATCCGAAAGTGAATTGGGTATATTAGATTTAATTCAAGTATTTGTGGAAACATTGGATAAATGCTTTGAGAACGTCTGTGAATTGGATTTAATATTTCATGCTGATGCTGTACATCATATATTATCAGAATTAGTAATGGGCGGTATGGTATTACAAACAAATATGGCTGATATAATGGCACGCATAGAAGAGCAAAATAAATTAGTTAAACAAGAGGCTGGTATTTCTGCGGCTCCAGCTCGAGCCGTTAGCGCTGTAAAGAGTATAAATATACCGCAACACATTAAGGATATTAAGTTGCCAGATTTACCGCAAGCTATTAAAGATTTAAAATTCTGACCAGGAGAAAGTGCAACAACAGCTCTTGTAGATAATTTTTTATTACAACGTTTAACATCTTCTGCTTCTACTTGTACTTCTGCTTCTGCTTCTGCTTCTGCTTCTGCTCTTACATATACACCAACATCAATCACTTTCAATCATTCAACTGATCTAAATACGCTAACAAGTGGCTTCTCTGGCAATACTAATGCTAAGCAACGTGCTACTGATACTGGTACTGGTACAGTTAACATGTCAGCCAATATCATCTATACATCATCATCTTCTCAGACTTTTGACAATACACAATTTCTTAATGAGAGCATCTATGAGCCGATTGAAGACGATGGTACAGTTATATTACCAAATGCTGAACTAATTGCATCGACATTTAATTTTGATTATTATCAATCGCAATCCTATATGGATCCAGGAGATGTGAAATCATTTAGTAATTCAACAGACTCTTATCGAGGTAATCAATTAGCTAATGTGGCTGCACAACATGAGCTTAGTTTGCACATGGTACGTGAAGCTTTCAATCTAACAAACACCACGACGGACAGTGGCATGATGGCGTCCAGAACAATACCAGAACAATATGGGAAAATCAATCATTTACAAATGCAGCAACAACATCAATTGCATGATGATAAAAAGAAATCGAAAAAATTTAACAAACATCTTTAATGATATTCGCTTAATTAAATGTATTTTATATATGGATGATGTATATGAATGTATATGAATGTATAGGGCGATATAGAAGCAGTGTATATGAAGTAGTAGTAATTAGTAAAGAGCAAAAGAAAGAATTACAAACAAAAACACAAAAAACCAAAAAGTTGTTGCTTAAATTTTTATATATTTTAATAAAATACAATCGATTGTTTATATACATTATATTAAGCTATAATTATGTAATAAGATGTAAAAGGACAAAAAGTAGACAAAACAATAAGAAAATGTGTGTGTGTGTGTGTGTGTGTGTGTATGTAAAAAATAAGATAAAGAAAAAATGAAGGAATATTCTGTTGATATGAGTTGAGTATTTATTGGCAGTAAGGTGTGTGTAACACGCACACATTTATATCAATGCAAGTTTGTGTGTGTGTGTGTGTGTGTGTGTGTGTGTGTGTGTGTGTGCCTTAGTGTGATAAGTATAAATATTTAGAAAATGATTGATTCTTGGTATGTTTGTTTGCCGCTAAACCTTCTATTAAACTCGGCATTTTTTTTTATTAAAATGTGATGTACGTTGGCGACCAACACTGTGACGCCACCACACCTCACTTTATTTACACACTAAACCATATACAAATTTGTCTCCTTCTTTTTTTTTTTTTCTTTTTTCTTGCCTAAATCAGTAACGCTTGCAAGAACGATGAAGAAATGCTTTTTTTTATGAATGTGTTTGTGTTATATTCATGTACAAAAATGTGTGTATGTAACAAGCAAAACATTGTAATCCAAAAAAAGGGTGTAGCAGGCAGCGCCGAGTTATACATAAATGCCAGCAGTAGGGTGTAAACAAAATTAAAGAATTTTTTAATATGCTTTAGCTCGTCAACTTTATTATACCACTAATATTATTATACATGCACTTGTATACATATATATACATACATTATACATACATATACACATACACATAGACATAGACATACATATATATGCAGATAAATTATTTATGTTGTAAGCGTTAAGAACAACAATTTGAAAAATTTCTTTCATATGACTGAAGTTGATTCTTCAGTATGCATCAGTTACATGGGCATTGTATTGTACATTCGTAGTACCTGATGGGCGTTTAAAATTAGTTTCTCATTTGATGTTACATTGTGGTTGTGATATATTTATTGATCTGACCGATTTCAATGAACATTCTATATAACAATTTCTGGGATAACGAGAATATCAAAAACAAATCACACACACTTGGAAGGACAAATGTTTGTAATATTCAAAAGGAAGGGAATTAGAGATTTTATAATATCGCTCAGTACTACTCTGACTCGATTTAAACCTACTTCTCCGTTGATGTTTTTACATGAGAATTTATTATGAAATTTAGATTTTTTGATGAAATTTAGCGTGTCTTTACCATACCTCACAAAAGGCGAATCATCCACGTGAGCCTGATTTGAATGGGATCCTGTTGTAAGCACTTTTCACATGAAAAGTTATTTTAATAAAAATCAGCATTAAGCAGTATTTTAATATGCGGATTATGCATATTATACATGGAGCAGATCGATAAACGTTTTGAATTTCATCTCAATTTGTTTTCTTATACTTTTCAATCACATTAAGCAAAATCGTTTGGAAAAATCTGTTTGGCCTTGAGACTTTGAGCTAATCAAGTACAGTGTGCTACTTCAAACCATATTGAGCCAAAAATAATTTAGGACAACAAGAAACAATATAAGTTGCGTACGAATGGAGCTGCGAAATCCTGCGAAACGGAGCTATTGAATATGAGTTCGCTATGGATTTAGCATTTCATGCCAATGCCTAAAATTATTAAGAGGCTCTATAAACGAAATCTATAATCTTCCAATGTGGATCGTCTCGTTATAATGCTTGTTTAGAGCCGCTCAAACATTAAATTCCAAATGAAAGTATTAAGTAATATCAGTTTGTGTTCACATTTATTTGTAGTAATTTGAGTATGTAGACAAAACTTACACGCCCACCACATGCATACATGCACACATGCACACACATGCACACACATGCATACACTCTATCATACAAAATTTGTATGCATACACGCGTGCACGCACACAATTGTCGCTATAAGTTTCCTTTCAATTTCAACAGTTCCATTTCCTTTTTTTTTTTTTTTTTGTATATAGTTGTGTATATACACTTAAATTAAATTAAAAATATCCTTTTTCTACACATTGATAAAATAATTAAATATATTAAAACATAATAATATAAGAAGAAAATTTAATGAATTCCAAAATTCTCAATAAATTAATGTATTGAATAAACTAGAGAGAGATAAAGTTATAATGACTATTTGTGTTGGAAGGGAGAGGGATCTGGCGAGAAAATTCGGTAATAGTTCATCCATCGTTTGCATTCTAGATATATTTTTTTCAGTTTTTTTTGTTATTCTCTACTGCTGCTTTTTCTTCTTCTTCCGGTTTATGATTAAAAAATTTTGTTGCTTTAATTCGGATAGGTTGACGTCATATAGTTAGCAGTACTGCCGTAGAATTTCATCTAAGCCTCGTATGTACATTCATGTGTTTTTTTAGATAATCGCTACGTTTGAAAGCTCTGTCACACTCGCTGCACACGTAGGGCTTCTCATTAGTATGACAACGTAAATGACGATTGACATCATCTTGTCGTTTAAATACTTTAGGACATATTGTACATTTGTGGGGACGCGATGGATCGTATGTTAAATTCCCAGGACCAACTGATAATGCGGCATTTGCAGCATTTGCAGCAGCAGCAGCAGCTGCCGCTGCTACAACAGATACTTTAACATCTTCCGGAAATGGTGGTAAATTTGCTTCAGGCATTATAGCATCATCATCTGGTTCATCATCATCATCGATATGATTATAATTATTGTCTATGTCATTGTCATAGTGAGTAGTAGATTCCATTTTAACTTCCGGCACTAACATGGATGGACTAAAGGGTATTTCCAAGGCATCCGTCGTTGTTGAACTTTTCATTTTCCCATACATATGTGATTGACTGTCCAAATCGTCTTGCAGTGTAGTATAAGAACCATATTCTATTTCATTATCACTATAGTCAGGTTTTTCAACTTTAATTTTTATTGGTTGTGTTGTTATGGGAGCTTCGTCAGTTAGATCTTCTGGTGGTTCATCTGTAGAATGATCTGTTAGAGCTGCTAAAAAGTGCATACCTTCGATACAGGGATTTTTTGAACGCGTTACGGCAACTGCTTGAGGCGCTAGTCGTGATGCGGCTGGTGCTAGTACTGAAGGTGATGGTGGTCGTGATGGTGCTGGTGATGGTCCACCTTTTGCAGTTAAACGTCCTTGCGACTTATTTTTGGCGGTTTGATTATTCTGCTGTTTCGCATGCGTCGCTAAATGTTTACTCAAGTGATCGCTACGTGAAAATTTTTTAGTACATTGGATGCATTCGAATGGTTTCTCACCAGTATGCGTACGAGTGTGACGATTTAACTCATCGGAACGTGTAAAGCCTTTACCACAGCCAGGCTCTTGACATACATAGGGTTTGATGCCGGTATGCCAAGTTAAATGTGATCTCAAATGTGAACTTTTGCCATAACTTTTTGTACAATTCTCATATGGGCAGGCGTATTTTTTTGTTACTTTAAATGTATTAGAAAGCGTAGTTGATGTCGCCATTAATTTATTGGTTGGCGTTAAGCGTATCTTCGGTGATGCCAATGGATTTGAATTGGAATTTTCATCATCCATTACATGACTATCGTCAATATCAATGGATGGTTCCATCTTGATATTCATATTTTGCCCAACAAGCAGAGTATCATTTATTTGTGCATCGCATAAGTTTTTCCTATCACCACCATCATCACTATCATCAGTTTGATTTTGTGATGGCATCATATTGTGCTCACTATAATTCCCGCATATTGGGTAAGAACGGAACTTTGATTTTAAAGTACGATACGATGTTTCCACCTTAGTATTCATATTTTGTTCCATAGGAACGAGCAAAGTATCATTCATTAGCGTATTGCATTGATTTCTTCTATCATCACTACCATCATCAACTTCTTTTCGTGATGGCAACACACCTTGTTCAATATAATTGCCGCCAATTGGGTAAGGGTGGGAATTTGAATTATGATGTGAAGGCGTGTCAGCACTTACAGTAGCCATTTTATCTATTATATATTTTATACACTCTATTCTTTTTCTTTTTCTTTGTCTCCCTTCTTCTCTTCTTCTTTTATTGTCTTGTAAAAAGCAGCCTTACGGCTTAGGCGAACCTGCAAAAAAAAAAAATATCACACACAGAAGAAAAAAGTAAAGTATTTTTTCAGTAAACAGCACAAGAAAAAAGGAGACCCAAGGAAAAGTAGAGAGTCCTTTAAAAATGTAGATTTGTTTAATAAATGTTAAGTAAACAGATGTGTTGTATAAACAATGCAAACGCTATAATACCAAATAAAATGGCAAAAACAATAACAATCAAAACGAAAAATTCAAAAAATAGATAGAGAAAAAGAGGCTTAAATTGCAATTAATATAACTGCAAACAAGTCTTTTTTATTAATTGCAAGAATATAATTTTTTTTTTTTGAGTGTATGACTTAACAGATAAAACGCCTTCGTGGTACATTTTAAGTGGGCGTTAACTTTGTCTTTTAAATTGCACTTACTTCTTTTTTTTCAGTTTCTTCTCTTGTTCAATGAAATTTTTACTCAATTTTGTTCTTTTTAGTATAACGGTACTTAAAATTCAATTGCAAATAAAATGGACAATACGTCAAATATCAAGCAGTTATAACAATAATTGGTTTTTTTTCTTGTTTTGTTGTTTTGCTCTTTTCTAAAAGTTTGTTTGTAGTATAAATGTTTCCATAACGCTGCTACGAACTACCCACACAAAGAACACAACCACTTCTATTGACTGATATTTACTTTCTGAGCATTTTAATAACCAATATTTACTGCCATAGTCTGCATTTGCTTTATTGCAATATTTCTTATAGTTGATAATTATTTGTATTTTGTGAAATATAAGCACTGCCATATTAAACAGAGATGTTAAATAAAACAATTAATACGAATTTCTATTCAACATTATGCTTAGGACTTTACTAGATAAATATGCATAAAAATTGATACGTTAACCAAATGTAAGAACCTTTCTCTAATATGTAAAAAAAATTAAATAATATTAAGCAGTATTTACATTAATAACATAAGGATTTTATCCATTTCAGCAAATATTTATATTAAGTACACATATAATGCAGCCATGCAATGCATACTATTATTATCAATTAATGCCGAGCCTTGATTAGTTGATAATAATAGTATAAGAGAGAAATCATATATCTAGATTCAGATTTAGAGTAATATATAAAATTATTATATAAATGATTATTCTGATGTTAAAGAATGTTGTCATGTATTAATCATCATTGTTTATTTATTTGTTTGTTTTGTTCTGTTTTGCTTTGCTTTTATTAAGTTTATTTGATGCTGTAACATCTGAAAAAGCCAAAAATTAATTTATCTTTATTATTTCATATACTACTAATGAGTACATTACATCTCTAAATATTTAATCAAATACAAGTAATATATGTATTAGTTGTAGTCATAAAACATAAAAATATAAGCCAAAAAAAATGTATATATATATATATATATATATATGAAGAAAGGGGAAGAATTACTAAGTGTAACGTGTAACGTTATGTTATGTTGAAAAAGGGTGAAGAACACAAAATAACAAAAAAAAAAAAAACAAAGTCAAGTAAATGCAGAAGAAAATAAAATAGAAATATGAAAAAAAAGTAGGCGTGTAGTTATTAACATTTGAATAATTTGTCATAAAATTCTTAATGAAATATACTCTGTCAAAACCAAATCAAAAGCAACACAAAACAAGACAAAAAGGTAACAAATTGAAAAGAAAAAAACTTAAATGTAATGTAATCGAAATGAATTATGTTCAGCTTGAGTCATCAAATATGATAATAAGCGGCTAATGAACGGTACGTGGTTGTGTGTTTTTCACGTATGTATGTGTGTGTATGTTTGTGTATGTGCCAATGCATTTATATCTACATTTTCGTTATGCATGTGTGAGTTGGGCAGAAAGTACGAATTAATCTATGCATACAAAAAAAAAAAAAAAACAAAAAAGAAAAACGAAACAAAAAAACCGAAAAAGACAAAAAGCAAAAGTAACTGCATTAAGAACTTTGGAAAACAGTATTACAGTTTTTACTCACTGAACTTTACTCGTTCAATTTGAACGTTTCTTTTTACTAACTAATTACAGCTGTTACACAAAGGTATATAGTTATAAAATAATAATAATAATAATAATAATAATAATAATGAGAAAAAACAGAAAAGAAAATACGTAAAAAATGTAGTAAGAAAAAGTAACTTTTTGATCGTAAGAACGAAAGTACAATGAATTATTAATGAGATAAAGTCGACAAAGTTGTTAGTAGTTGTAATAAAAAAAAAGAAGAAGAATAAGAAACAGAAATAGAAGATGAAGAAGCAGCATAGATAGTTGGAAAAGAAAAAGAAGAGGAAGAGAAGAGCCTGCTTAATATTATTTTTCACATTTAACGAAGAATTCTTTTTTGTATGTTTTTTTGTTTTGTTTTTTTTTTGTTTTTTTTTTTGTTTTTTATTTTAATTGCACAAGTGTCTTTTCTTGTTTCATTCAACATAAAACATAAAAAGAGAGAATCAACGGGCAAGAAAGCAAGAAAGCAAGAAAGAAAAAACAAAGTAGAAAGATGAAAAAAAAACCGGTCAAAGTGAAAGATTAATAGAAACAGTAATACGGAATAAATGAAATAACGAACAAAATTTGTATGATGCATAAGGGAATATTTTATAGCAAATATGCAGCATACAAAAGATAATGATGATGATGATGATGATGATGATGATGAAGAAGAAGAAGAAGAAGTTATATATTTATTTAAATGTATGTACGTAAAAATACAAAAACAAATATAAAACTAAAGTAAAAAAATTGTACGATCTGTGTTGTATAAAAACACACACACACACACACACACACGCATATACGCGCGAGTGTATGCATATATGCTTGTATTCACACATGTATATATAGATATGCATATGCATGTATGTGTGTGTGTGTATTGATGTATACATGTACATGTATGTGTGCGCATGTACGCGTATGAATTTCTGAGTAATATAAACGGCCTCGCTCAATTTTACACAAAAATACTCTTACTGCATTCAAGTCAAACACAGTTATTAAAGTGCAGAGTGCCTGAGCGGACGCTCAATTAAATAAAGGAAAAAGCAAAAAAAAAAAAAAAAAGTAAAAAACAATAAGCAACATACACAAGCCGGAAACAAAAAAACAAAAAAGAAAAAGAAGAATTTATAAGAAGAAAAAAGAAATAAACGCCAAACGTATTCAATTTTCAAACGCATTTTTGTTTGTTTTTGTTTTCATCAATTTTTGTTTTGTTTCAGGAATAAAACAAGAAATTTGCTCAAGTTTTCTTTTTTTTTTTTTTTTTACAAAGAAAGGACTTTATAAATTATTTTTTGTTGCCTACTTTTCAATTGTAATAAGAAGACTTTTGTGTATAACTGTAACTGTAAATGTCAATTTTTTTTTTGTAGTGTTGTTAGACTTTTTGAAGAAAATAAAAAACTTAATGAAAAAGAAATTTTTTTTTGAATTTTTTGATTTTACTTTATTTTGTTTTTTTTTTGGTTTTTTTTTTGTTTGTTTTTTGTATTTTCTTATTTATGTTTGTATGTATTTGTGTCATTTGTTTGTTTATTTAATTCTTGTAATAATTTTTTTTTGACGGCATCCTGACAAAATAATTTGAGAGGGAATTTTTTTTTACATTTTTTTTTTTTGCAGAAAAAGGGCAAAACACCTAAAATTTTTATACAAATTTTTTTTTCTTACTTTTTGCCACAAGAAAATTTTTTAGTTAACAAAAAAAAAAAATTTTTTTTTTGTACATATTTGTGCGTACATGTGCGTTTGCCTGTGTGTGTAAGAGAAAACATCTGAGGAATTTTTTTTTTTTTGGAACTTTTTTTAAGTGAAATTCTAAAAAGTGGTCCAAAGGCAAAATAAAATGCCAGAGAGTACACACATAATGAGAGTGAGAGTTAGAGTGAGTATGAGTGAGAGAGAAAAAGAGAAAGAGGAAAATAAGAAATAACAAGTTTTTTTTGTTTTGTTTTTGGCCTCTTTTTTTTTTTGAGCATAAAGCGCTAATGCAAAAATCAACGATTTCGCTCTAGAAACAGCATCCACAGAAAATTATTCCAATATATTTTGATATTTTGTTTGTTTGTTACTCCTCTTTTTTCGATTCAGTTTCCATTTGATTGGATTTTAGTTTATTGCCAATAAAAAAAAAATTATTTTTGGGTTTGTTAAGAAGGTTTTTTTCTTCTTCCCAAAAAAAATATTTTTCTTTGTTTTACATTTCACATTTTTCTGATATTTAAATAAAAAGTTTGTTGCTTTTTTGTTTTTTATTTTTTTTTTCAAAAAAAAAAAAGGTGCAAAAAAATGAATAACACAAAGAAAGCAAAAAAAAAATCAAAGCAAAATTAATGGTTTTTTTTGAAAGATAAAAGTTTTTTTTAAAAAGAAAAATTTTTTTTTATCATTTTATTCTAGATGCTTGTGCGTATGTGTTAAAGTAAGAAGAAGGAGAAGTGGCAAAAGTGGCAAAAGAGGCAAAAGAAGAGAATTCATTTATAAAGCAAATTAATAATAATAATAGTAAGAACAACAACAACAACAATAACAATAATAATAACAAGAAGAAGAAGAAGAAGAAAAAAAATACGAAGAAGAAGAAATAAGCCCCTTTACCAAATATTAAATAAAGTGAAAATATAATAAATAAATAAAAAAAAGCAAAAACAATAAAGAAAAAAGCACAAGAAGAAGAAGAAGAGGAGAAGAAACAGCAAACAACAAGAGCACATAAAAAGCAATAAAGGAAAGCAAATATTGACTGATGAAAAATTGTGTGTGTGTGTTTATTTGGAAAGAGTGAGAACAAAAGGAAAATAAAAAGATAAAGAAATCAAGATAAGTATCACAGAGAGAGAGAGAGATAGATAGATAGATAGATAGATAGATAGAGAAAGAGCTAGAGAGATATAACGAAAGAGAGAAAGAGCTAGCAAACAATTGAGCCATTGATTGATCTGAGCCATCGATTAAGTTTTACGTGCGAGAAGTGTCTGTGCGTATGTGTGTGTGTTTGTTTGTTCGTTTAGTTGTATATATATACATATACATATACATATACATATACATATACATATACATATACATATACATATATATATATATATATATATATACGACTAATTTATATATATGCGTATAGGTGTGGGTGTGTGATAAAAACATAGAAAAGTAAAGTAATTAATAAAAAAGAAAAGTTAATAAAAATAATAGTAGTAAATTAAAAACGTCAAAGAGAAAATGGCTGAAGAAATCGATCGAAATGATCCCGATTTAAAATATTTATCGGTGGAGCGTAATCAATTCAATGATCCAGCCACTCAGGCTGAATGGACTCAAAAACGTTTAGTTTGGGTACCCCATGAAAATCAGGTACGTTTTAATCAATCAAATCAAAAAACGATTAAAAAAAATTTTTTTTTACAATTTAAAAAATTAAAAAAAAAATTTTAAAAATTTAAAAAATTAAGAAAAAATTAAAAAAATATATAAAAATGAAAAAAATTAAGAAAAAATTAATGAAAAATTAATTATTGAAGAAATTAAAAATAATTGGTTTTCTTTGAAAGAACTGCAAAAAAATTAAGAAAACCAATAAAAAAAATTCCAATTTTAGATCTTCTACATTTTTTTTGCGTATCAATTAAAATTAAAAAAAATTAATAATAATAATAACAGCGCTATAAAAAAACATCATTATCTAAGTATTAGAATATCGTTAATTATTTATTATAAAAAGAGCAGGAATAAGAATAAGAATAATATTGAAAACAGTAAAAATAATAACAATTTTTTTGTCGCCCTTTTTTCCATTTCCCACTTTACAAAATTGTTTGTAGTAAATGTTTTTCAGATAAAATTAAATATATGGCTGAGAGCCAGTAAAAGCAAATCTTATTTAAATGAAATCGAATCTAGACTTTGTTTGTTACTTTGTGGTACAAGCAAATAATTTATATCGATTTCTTAGATTTAATTGGGCAATACAATTTTAATAGTTTTTTAAGTGAAAAATATTTTTAAAATCGAAAACAACAAGATCGATAATAATAACATATTAAAAAAAATTTTTTTTCTAATTTTCTTGATTTTTCTTTAATTTTTTTTTTAAATTTTGAAAAATTAAAAAAAAATTTTTTTCAATTTTTTTAAAAATTTTTTTTTAAAATTAAAAAAAAATTTTTTTTCTAATTAGAATTTTTTTTTTAAATTTATTATTATTATTATTTTTTGTTAACTTTATTTTGTATTTTATTTTATTGGTCTTCTTCATCCATCTCGTTTTCCTTTCCTAAAAATATGAGAAAATTATTGTAGTTTGCTGCTTTTGTACTTTTTGATCTGCTAAATTAAATGTTCAAAATATTTCTATAATTTCAAGTTTTTGTTTAGTAAATTGCAATGACACAAAAAGAAAAAAAAAAGCAAAATTTATGTGTTTTATATGAAAAATTGAAAAATTGAAAAATTGAAAAATTGAAAAATTGAAAACTGAAAAACTCTTCCTGTAGAGTTGAAGTTATCCATGAAATTGGATAGATCTGGTATAAATTTTACGTAATTCACATAAAATAATTTACTTAAATAGTGGAAGAAAAAAAATAGTAAAAGGAGAATATGAAGAGAAAGAGAAAGTGAAAGAAAAAAAAATTATTAGATTTATTTATTCTCTGTGAGCCACACTTTGCCAGGATATAAAAATGCAATGCAAGGAAATTAGAGAGATACAATTATGAATAAAAGTTTGTAAAAGAAGTGCGAATGAGAAAGATGATGTGATAATGTGAGTGAGAGATAGCAATAGAGATAGATAGTTAGATAGAGATAGATAATGACGGATAAATAAATAAACAGATTAGTAAAAAGGATAAAAGTGAAAGTGGCAGGAAAGTGAAAGGAAAACATTTTAAAAGTTTTGTGAGCACAATTGTTTCTAGTTTCTTTCATTTATTGGCATTTTGCTTTACTTATCTTCAAAAGAATCTGATTGAATATGATTGAAGAACATTTTTAAATTGAAATAACATTATTATTTGCCGGGTGCCAATTTATTATGACGTGTGCCTAGGCCGGAGTATGCTCAGCCTTTGCCAGTGCTAAGGGAGCAGCCTACTGATTCAAAGAATGACAAGGCAGGTGTTAGCGTTGATGACGAGGATGAATGTAGACTCAATATGCCCTTGAGATTTATAATGGTAGCAGCGTTACCCTCGATATGGAACTTCTGCTTATTATGATGTGAATGGATGAGAGGATGGCGATATAGTTTTTACTGTTTAGCTATTCTCTGTCTTCTTGGAAAAAAAATGCCCCGAAGTTTCTACTTCTCCTCCCTCTATAACTTTTTAGGGCCGACAGATGTGTCTATTAGTGATGGTATCAATCAAAATAAAATAGACAGATCAGGGATGTTAGTTTTAGTTACCCCTGGCATGGCCATTTTTTGCTCCTTATATATTCTGATTTTATTAGCATCAATAATAAGCCGCAATAATTTCAAATTATTGCTTAATTAATTTAAACTTTATTATACAACTCAAACGATGTAAATTAAAAATTTTCTATTTGAGATCGTTAAGCAAAACTTTGAAAAATCTTAGATCTTTGCCTTCAGACTTTTCAAAACAAAAACTAATAAAAAAATGCTACAAGAAAATTCTCTTTTCCATTTTCATTTTCAAATTTCAAAATTTTCCAGTACTATTGTAAGATGCTTTCTTAAGAAATAGTTTATTAAAAGTTGTAATTTATATTTCAAAAATTTTTCAGATGATTTTTTAAATAATACATGAGTTCACACTTCAATAAGCAGAGTGTGCTCCTTCATAACTATCTACTTTAAAATTTCTAAACGATCTCTTCACGAAATATCTGAATATCATTTATTTAGAGATTTCTACTCAAAACAACTGATCTCCTTTTAATTTAATTTAATTTAATTTAATTTAATTTAATTTAATTTTAATTTAATTTAATTTAATTTAATTTAATTTATTAATTTAATTTAATTTAATTTAATTTAATTTAATTTAATTTAATTTAATTTTAATTAATTTAATTTAATTTAATTTAATTTAATTTAATTTAATTTAATTTAATTTAATTTAATTTAATTTAATTTAATTTAATTTAATTTAATTTAATTTAATTTAATTTAATAAGCATTAAATTAAGTTATATGAATGGGAAACATTTTAAGATTATTCTTACTTCAATTGATGTAATCAGATCTTTGGATGATTATCATGGGAAGTATCTCACAAGGCCTATTTATTTTCTTAGCGTTGTAGTTACTACTTGAATTCAGAACAATCGATTCTCTTATCAAGTGCAATCGCGATTTACGACTGCATTTCCCGACTGCATTTCACGTAAATGAAACTCATTTTCCGAAATTGCCATTTCCTTTCGCCTGACGCTATAAAATTTTATCTATATACAATTTTGATTTTGTTCGATCTACTTTGCAATCAGAATTTTTTTTTTTTTTTTTTTTTTTTGTAAACAACTAGATATATTTTTACATATAAAAGTAAAAGCATCTTGTAAAAGCAATCTGTTATTAATAAAATCATAAAAAATAAAGGAAAAATTGGAAAAAAGGGAAAAACGAAAAGAGAAAAGACAAGTAAAGTAAATCTGGCATGAATTGAACTGTGAAATGGAATTTTGATGTTTGTTATAAAATATGAAATAGTTGTATGCGTAATGAGCAATAAGTTCACAACAATTCATGTGATTGTTTTTAAAAGTACATTTTACAAAAGATTTCTGTTATATCGTTAAATGTATGACGCATGGTTTAGTTGTTGTACTTATACATGTACATATACATATACATTTATATATAAGGAAAGTCAAGGTACATGAGCGCTTACCTTTTTTTTCTCTAAACTAAACTTTTACAGTTTTCGTTAAAAAGTTTGTTATTTGGCTTTTTGCTTTGTTTTCTTAACAATATGAGACTGCAATACAGATCAGGTAGGTATATTGGTATAACAAGTCAGAAATGAAAAGAATTTTTAATTCATTTTTGAACTTGTCTTAGCCTAAAGAAGTTCATGTTTTTATAATTAAATTTTGTATGTCAACTTTAACTATGAAATTTAAAAAATTAATTTAATTTAAATAAATTAATTAAATTTAATTAATTTAATTAAACTATTATTAATTAAATTAATTTTTTTTTAAAAATTGATTAATTAAAAATTAATTTAATTTAATTTAATTTAATTTTTTAAATTTAATTAATTTAATTAAACCAATTTTAATTAAATTAATTTTTTTAAATTGATTAATTTACTTTACTTTAATTTAATTTTTTTAATTTAATTAATTTAATTAAACCAATTTTAATTAAATTAATTTTTTTAAAATTGATTAATTAAAAATTTATTCAAAATTTATTAAAATTTAATTAATTTTAATTAGATTGAATTAAATTAATTTTAATACTTTTAATTTTTTTTTTCATATTTTCCAAATATAAGTTATTACATGGCCAGACTGGCCATAAATATTATTCGAATTCTGATTCTTCTTATTTCTCAAATTGCTTTTAGACAGTTTCGAAATGTATGATCTATAATTTGATAACAAAGACATATGAACAGGGTTCCAATGAATAGACAGATTTTGTCGATTTAGATAAAGATCCTGTACTGTTTGGTATAATAAATATAAGGCTTTGTCAAAATTGTGTAATTTACAAAAGTTTTCAAATCTAAAAGTAACAGATAATCGTTACTGGCGGCAGTATTTTTCACTAGATATTAAACATATTTGATTAAATGGCAATTAATAATTTTTGGGAAAATCTTACTCTGCCATTTAATTTGGTTTAAAAAATAAAAATACAATGATCCAAATTGCCAGTGACACACCTTAGAAAAGTACTGAAAAGCAAATGGCTTTTGCTGTCCTTCGTAAGTTCTCTAAAATTTATGTGACGATAAAATTTAACTTTTAGTATCTTGTAAATTGGATCGAGTGAATCGATTCTAAAGATCCATATTTCTTAAATGTTTTCTCAAGTGAAAGTTTCTTTTTTCACTTGAGATCAAATTGATTAAAATAATAATAATAATAATAATAATAATAAATGAGAAAATTGGCTTAAGCCAAATCATATATACCCACCATCCAAACTCTATTTTGTAATATTTTGATATAAGCAGATAACATAAAGTTAAATAATATCGCTTAGGCGTGACCGATTTATATGATTTCTATAAAGAATTTGTAGAGTAACGGCCTTAACATTTGTATCAAATTTCGGCTTTTACTTAAAAAAAAAAAGTTTTTTTCTCAGTTAACGTTGCATTGTGGGCGTGTCTTTTTAACCTTTTAAATACCAGCCAACATCCATGAATTTTAAATATTTTTGTCAAATGTGCAAGCGATGTCTCCATTTTTTTTTTTTTTGCAACTAGAAGAATGCTTACCACGCCCGGGACAAATAAACAGTTATACGGACAGACAGACATGTGTAAATCAATATAGAATTTGGACGTTATAAACATGATAACACGATGAGTATACTACCAATTTCTGCTTGGTGGGTATAATAAAGTGAAGTAAGTAGAAAATAAACAAAAAAAAAAAAAAAAAAATGGGGAGCAGCAGATGTTGTTTAGTATTAAAAAAATTTATGTATTAAAATATTTATATGCACATTGCAAGTCATTATTCTTCAAGTCAATGAACTTTGTAATTAATAAATCATCTAATAAGTAAATAAAAAAGAAATACGAGAAATTATGAAGAAGAAGATAAAGGGAAAGAGAAAGAGTAAGGGGAAGGTAAAGTGTCTATTCAAAATATTCTAAGAAGTTAATAATTTCATTTTTAGTTTCTCGCATTTTTTTTAATAAAAAGTATATAAAAATCATTCAATATATTTGAATAAATAATAAATATTTAAGCGTTATAAAGAAATGAAGGAGGGGGCAATAGCTCTATAAAGGTATAGAGGGCTGTTATAAGTAATAAAAAAGAACAAGAGCAACAAGACAGACAACAATTTCATATATAATATTAAGTCATTTGGAAAGTCCTCTAGTTTTTTGTTGCTTCTTTCCCCCAACAATAAAAATTTTTTTTCTGTTCTATTTGATGTTAGAATTAAGGGCAATTTTTCCATATGAATTTTTATGTTTTGTATATTTCCGACCAAATTTTTTTCTGTCTCTAATGAAGTTAGTTGGTCGTAAAAAAAAAAATTTTATTCTAAAGATAAAAATAAAGCAAAATATCGTTCGAAACTTGAATTTAGGCATAAAAGACTCTGAACAATTTTTCATGGGTTTTGGTTATTTTTTTCGAAGGGAAGACTCCTAAAAAATGGTTAAATGTAAATATAAATATAAATGAAATATTATTATAAAGTCAAAAAGATTAGCCTTATTGACTTTAAAAGTCTATCTCGATTTAGTACTCACTCGTTTCGATGATTAATATCGTTTTTATTATTTTCTTTAAAATCGATTCAAAATTAATTTGCGTTTCCAAAACGTTATTTGGTTGACTGAAATTATAAAAATGAATTTATGGAAATATTTCGGCAAAATGGTGGTGTTTTTTTTTTGAAGGCCCCACTAACTGGAAAAGCCTTTTTTTCTTTCTTTTTTAAAAAGGACCCTTAACAAATAATAAAGAAATTTCTGGTTTTATCTTTCAAACGTCTCCCTTGTCCACTCCTACAATACATACGATATAAGATGTGTATTAATTGATTTTGGCCCGTAACATTCAATAAGAGTTTCTTTTGTAGGAAAGTGAATTGTATTTTTCAATATTATTGAAATATTTTTTAATGGCCCTGGCCCTTCAACTTCGACATCATGTATCGTACGTGTTTATCTAAACGATGGAAGGCATTTTATAAAAAATAAAAATAAAAATAAAAATTCAAATAAAGAAAAATAATAAAAATAAATAAATAAATCAAAGAAAAATATTCAAGGCGGGGAGAAGATAAACAAAAAGAAGAACAACAAACAGTAGCCAGAAGTAGTAGAAAAAAGAAAGAATGTAAAAAAATTAATAAGGAGCGTATTCATTAAAATAGGAAATATTTTTCTAAAGAATTTTACATGCGCATCCTTTTTGGTGTTTTTGTGTTTTCTATGTGATGAAATGCTGCTTTACATTCATTTCTCTATTTAAGACATTTGTATGTATGTACATCTTCCGATATTATCTCGCATATACATATTTTTGGTGAATGATGAAGGCGGCGATGGCGATGGCGATGGCGATGGCGATGGCGAAGGCGAAGGCAATGGCGATGGCGATGCCGATGGTGATTTCGATGACGGTGATATTTTGACGATGGTGATAAATTGATTTCATCATTAAAACTTTGTTTTTATACTCGCCACATATATGTTGGCGGCATACTTATTATATCATAATGTTTGTAACATTCAAAAGACGGGCATCGAACACCCTATAAAAGTTCTTGTCAATCATCAAATTTTGAAACGATTTAGCCATTTCTGTTCATCTGTCTGTCTTTGTGTCATTGTTGGCACTTTCCTAATTGCAAAATTTGAGATATTGTCTTGAAGTTCTGAGTAGAAACATTAAAAGTTCTTACATACCGCTTGGTTATGCAAATGGGATAAATTTGGTGAAAGGACACACCCACAATGGAAAGTGTGTATGTATGCAACTTTACCGATTAATTCTAACCATGATGTTATAATATCTGTATCACAAAGATTTTAATAGTATTTTGGGTGATGGGTGTGTAAGAATTTGATCTTAGCCAAATCTAATCCTCTTGGTGTCTTTTCTAATTTCAAAGTGTAAATTATAAAATACACATATTTTTCAATGTTTTGTGAATTTTGTTGTACGTGATTTTTTTGTTGTTGTCGTTGTAGTTGTGGTTCTAATTGTTGTTGTCTATTTTCTTCCCTTTTAAACTTGGTTTTTAAGGTTTTCTTTTTTCTTTTCTTACCATAAACCTGATGTAATAAACAACAATAATTAAAAAGACATACACACATACACACATACCCACATACACATATAAAAATTATACATGGTTTAAAATGTACATTTATATGTATATATATTACGTTGTGTGTTATGTTGTATTATATTAGGACGTTGCAAAAGTTCTCAGCGCTTTATTTTAAGCTTTTATTTTGAGAGTGAGAGACCATTTTTTGGCAGTATATGAATTCCGCATCGGAAAGTCGATGCTGTCTAAAAATCAATACATTATTTTTGCAGCTTGCTTGTAAAAATAAAAGTGCTGGTTAAGTAGGCCACATGTCATCAAACGGTATACATGAAAATCGTCAGAGGTTAGCATTGGTCAATACAGTCCAAGGGGTTTAAAATTTACATGGAAATGCTTCCAGATAGATTTGGGCTAATTTTGCAACATGTAGCTGAGCATTGTCATGTAATGAAGTGACGTTGTCGTGCTTTTACTTGTGTAGCGGTGTTTCTTTTTTCTAGGGCTCAACCCAAACACTTCAATTAAAGTCTCATTTGATTTGAGCAGCTCTTAATAAATTACACTCTGCCGAACTCACTACAATAGTTGCAGTTAGTGTTTTAGTTGCACAGCGCCAGAGTTGGTGTCACACGTCCATTGTATCCTCACTCTATCTTCCAATTTAAAGCACGTATTGCACTTAAAGTTTGCCATTCAGGTTCGGAATTTTTCCAAAAACTGTTTGGCCTATTTTGGTTAGCTCAATAGACCTGACCCAGCTATCCGTTTTATTAAGGAAATGGGATGCAGGATCCCATTTCCGTCCGTTATGTGGGTAACCCATCACATACAGAAAGAAAATGGCGAATTGTGGATATTTGATTTTGTGGACGATGCCGATGCATGGCCGTAGTTTACACATGACGAAACGCCGTTCGACATCTTTCGCCTACCATTTATATGGCATGCGATGTCGTTGCTTTTTAATCATGTCTAACACATTTAGACATTTCGAACTAGCTAACTTATCTACTTGCAATGTTGTTTCATGTTTTGCTAGCGTCTGACATCGGCCGTGATCGACTACTTTCTCTAACCCTTTGACTTCAAATTTTTTCATTGCCTCAGAAAGTTCCTCATTCTTAAGCTTCTGAATCATTGTGCTTGAAGCGTCCTTACCAGCCTCTGCATATCATATCCTTGAATAGTGCCATGTGCAGAATACTGTGGCGATTATCTTTGAAGAAACAGCCAAAACTTATTTAGGGTCCTAATAGAATGTGATATTTTTCATTTAGTGCCAAATAGAAATGTTGTTTGTTAGCGTGAAAAAAATAAAACCCGTTTCTTGTATCTCTCAAATGTTTGTTTGTTTGTTGTATTCAAATTTGAATTGCTTGAATATTAAAGTTAACGTTTCTGTTACTCGTTCGGCGGTTTCATAAAACAACGCGTTATATGAAAAAAGCCGAAAAAATATAATCGAAGTCCGAAAAATACACACTTAGAAGAAAAAACAGAAAAAGCAGAAGAAGAAGAAGTAAATGATAAAAAAGCAGAATGTGAAGTTGAAGGAAGAAGAATATTAACAGCAATAACAATAACAATAACAATAACAATAACAATAACGACAATAACGTTTACGAACGGCGACAATCACCAATCATTAAATTTGTTAATTTCATTTTATTTAATTTTATTTCAATTTTATCTATACTTTCATGTCTTCTTTCTTGACTTACTTCATTTAAGTGCTTTTAACTTTTAAAGTATACAAAAAAAGAGAATAGAAAATAGTAATAGAAAAAGCAGCAAAAAAGAAAGATAACAACAACATCAAAAAGTGACATTAATTTCATGTTATTTTGTTCCAATAAATGTAGAAACGAAAATTAAAAAAAAAATCAAACAAATTTATGAATCCCCTTCTTTTGTGGATTAATTTTTTTTTCTTTTTTTTTTTTGGAGTATACTTAAAGTATGCTCTGCCACGTCAATAAGTGGCATTTTTCATTATAAATGAAGGGTGCAGGGTTCTCAGAACAAAATTTCATCTGCGCATCTCGTGCGTTTTATCTCGGTATAAAACTGAGTATAAAACCGAGTGTAGAACCGATTAAAGAGTTTTTTTTATGAGAAGTATCATCTGTTCTGTTCTGTTGGGGGCAACCAGCCTCGAGAAGCACCTGCTCAACTGGGAGTGGCTCATGAGATGGTTGTTGGTGATGCCGTGGCATCAGGGGACATTATGAGTCACGAGATCCGCCCAAAGATTTAATTTGGTACCACGGGATTACCAGTTTTGATAAAGCCCATTGTGGTGATATTGAGGTTGGTGGGGGCTGTGATGCCTATATTGCGGGCGTAGCTCGTTCAAATATACATGTGCTTGTCGTGCGGAATCCCATTTCTCTAATAAAATGAGTAGCTGGGTAGGCTTATTGCGCTAACGAAACTAAGCCAAAAAGTAATAGGAAGGCTCCGAATTTAGATACCGAATTTAGATTAAGCCTTGTATATAAGGTGCAATATGGACTTTAAATTGGAAGTTAGTCGTGACGGTAACATGCGCCACGTGTAACATTATTACAAACACTAGCGCTCATTTGTACAATTGTGTACCGTGCAGTTAAGCCTTCATGTCAGGTATGCACGTGAAACACATATTGAATATTGCTCTGTTCTGTTAGTCTGAGACAATCAGTATCAAGAAGCAACAACTCAACTGGCAGTAGCCTTATATATAAACATTTTCCGGCGAGCTACATGAAAAGTTTCACAAAATTGGAGCGAAAAATTTAACTTGGCCTCACGGGATCACCAGTTTTAAAACAAATTTAATGACATTGGAGTTGATTTGTTTATGGCATGGCACCCATATAGCGGTTGTTAAATTCCTAACTCCCTAATCAATAATGAATTTATATCTATGCTATAAATTTGGCATAACAGCTTTGGAAAGATTACGCTACCCCTCATCAAAGAAAAAGCTTTGTGCCAGATAAAGCTTTTATTTGGATACTAATGTGGGCGCTACAAATTTATAGCAATTTATGATTCCATAACGTGCATTTAGGTCTCTGCAATGAACTGAATGGACTCTCAATAACTTTCTAATGCGATTTAAGTTTACCTAATTGTCCGTTTGTCCATCTGTCTGTCTAACTTTTTTTTACTTGAGATAGTTTAATAAAATTTTCCTATTTTGATAGATTTATTTTGATCCAAAAAAAAAATCCATTCAAAATTATGAACTACATTTAATAATTTTCACGATCCAAACATATCTCCAGATATTTTGTAAATATTATTTTTGTATCACACTTTAGTATTAGATGATCTTTCTTGTTTCTTTTTTTTTTTTAAATCTTAAACTTGAACAGAATTTTCTTGACATCTCAAATGGTTTAAGTAAATCCGGTGTGTAGGCTATTTTAATGATCGTTTCCAATTGTTCATAATATCCTTGTATTGTTTGTCTTGTATTTCCAATTTAAAAGTTTCGTGCATTATTATGCCGTCTGCCGTGTTGCTTCCATGTAACATTTTGAGGTTTAATATTATTGATCTGAATACCTGAAAGTTATGTGGTTGTTGTCTTGGTTGTTGTTTTTTTATTTATTTTTTTTCATATATAAATTCTATAAGTTTTTCAGATGGATTGAATTAAGTGTAGTAAATAGAGTTGATTGTTGTTTGTTGTTTGTTGTTGTTACATTGATTTGCTAGCAGCATAAAAATTAACAGCATTAACCGGTTCCTTCTATTAACTCTTAACCATTAATATAAATGCAAATGTTACATATAAATATATAAAGTAACATATTATTTGTGGTATTTATATACAAAGATTTTATTTATATAAAAAAAAAAATAAAATTTTTTTTTGTATTTTTTTTTTGTAATAATTTTTTTTTTAAAGCAATTTCTTCTTGTATACATGCAATAATTCAATTGAAGTAATCAATCTTTAGTTTAACTGACATTGAGATTTTACATGAATCGTTCAAGGCACCTTAAAACTAGTTGACTAGTTATTTAAATAATATATACATAAAAACATAATTAGTTAATTATTTAAGTAAAATTTTTCTCAAATCAATTGATATTTCATGTCTACATCATCATCATCATCATCATCAGAAGAATCATGTAATGATTAAAGTGAAGTAATGTTTGGGAGTCTAACAATTCCTTTCAACTTTAATGTATCATTTAGCTTGCTCTCGACAGCATCAGCTATGACTTATGAAATCGATTTTTAAAAATGTTGCTACAATTTTTTAATTTAACGATGAATTTCTCTTAACAGTTTTGGCGTATTCTTTTAACTGTCTGTTTCATGTGGTTGCCAAACTTTTCTTTATTCTTTTTTTTTATCCTCTTTCTTGTTCTTTTTTTTAAAGAGATTTTACTTTACTATGGATTTCTTGTAGTATTTTGCTGTTGTAAGCGTTTTTATATACAACTATTTAGTCTTAAGCGCTTATTGTTGTTGTCGTTGTAGCAGTTGTTACTTGTTGTCTTGTTTTCTTTTTTTTTTTTTTGTTCATCTGCTTAAAAATGTCAAAAATTCATTTTGAAATGAATCTGTGAAATGAAATGTAGGAAATTGCGAAAATTTTGTAAATTAATAATCTGTTGAATTAGAAATTACTTTAATGCATAATTAAATGAAAATCATTTATTATTATTATTATTATTATTATTGTCATGTACATCACTTATGTTACAGGGTATTATCAGTTTGCGTGCAGATATATGTAACATCCAAAGAGATTTAGGATAAAATCGATCGACTCAGGATCATGTAAATTTATTGTCAAACTACAGATCGTAATTTTTGAAATATTTTAATAAAATTTGGTACGTGAAGGTATTTTGGCCCAAAAACGTATCCTATTGAAAAAGTTTAAAATTGGAGCATTTTTATGACCACGCCCCATATACCCGCCTATCCTTAAAAAAAAGTCATTGCATAGAAAAAAAATTACAATTTTACATAAATTTCAATGTAAATTGGCTCTGAATTGTATTGACATATTTTTACGACCACTTCCCATAAAATGGCTTTTTCGAAGAAAAGTTATTCTGTAGCCAAAATTTACACTTTTGAATATATTTTAGGGAAAATTAGTTCTGTTTTGTATTTTGATTTAAAGAACATGCTTACCAAATTTGGTCCAGATGGCTCAATTTTTTGAACCTTCTCTCATATAACAAACTTTATAAATAATTGACAGAATTACAATTTTTTTAAAATTATTGACGTGAAATTTTTATTTAAATTTTAATTGCGTTGAACAAAGTGGCGCAAATTATTTAAGAGTCGGCCCTGACTAATTATACGATTCTTCCTCCTCTTTTTTTTCTTCTTCTTTCTTTAATACATATTTTTTTTTGTATATGATTCAAAATTTTTTGTTTTTATTATGCAATTTGAGTTGTACATGAATGAAAATTATATGCAAGGTCTCGTCCACAACCTTGATTAAATGAATAAATAAATAAATAATCATCGATGGTTATTCTGATGTTTAATAAAAAAATTTAGGAATATTACTTCATTTAAAAAGTGTTTCATCTAATTGGTCATATTTATCGATGTAACATTCAATGATTGTAAATTCATATAAAACAAAAAAAAAATTGGTTGAGATCATAGTGTAACAAACTAGATTATATAATAGTTAAATAATCTAGATCATGATGTAATCATATCTGATTGTAGATCATAGAAAAATTGTAGATATAGATTGAGATCATAATCGTATTGTAGGTCGTAGATCATGATGGTGATCGTAGATTTATCAGATCAATCGTAAATCATAGGTCGTAGATTGTAGATCATAGATAGTAAATTGTAGATAGTAGATTGCAGATCATAGATCGTAGTTTGTAGGTCGTAGATCATGGATGGTAGATCGTAGATCATAGATCGTAAATCATAGGTTGTAGATTGTAGATTGTAGATCATAGATCGTAAATCATAGGTTGTAGATTGTAGATTGTAGATCATAGATCGTAATCATAGTTGTAGATTGTAGATTGCAGATCATAGATCGTAGTTTGTAGGTCGTAGATCATGGATGGTAGATCGTAGATCATAGATCGTAAATCATAGGTTGTAGATTGTAGATTGTAGATCATAGATCGTAAATCATAGGTTGTAGATTGTAGATTGTAGATCATAGATCGTAAATCATAGGTTGTAGATTGTAGATTGCAGATCATAGATCGTAGTTTGTAGGTCGTAGATCATGGATGGTAGATCGTAGATCATAGATCGTAGATCATAGATCGTAAATCATAGGTTGTAGATTGTAGATTGTAGATCATAGATCGTAATCTAGTTGAGATTGAGATTGTAGATCATAGATCGTAAATCATAGGTTTAGTTTTAATCAACAGATGTGTAGTAGATCATGTAGATCGCATAGATCGTAAATCATAGGTTGTAGATTGTAGATCATAGATCGTAAATCATAGGTTGTAGATTGTAGATTGTAGATCATAGATCGTAAATCATAGGTTGTAGATTGTAGATTGTAGATCATAGATAGTAAATTGTAGATAGTAGATTGCAGATCATAGATCGTAGTTTGTAGATCGTAGATCGTAGATTGTAGATTGTGGAGTGTTTTAATTAATAATTTTACAAAGATCATTAAAGTCTAGTTCTAAGGTTTAAAATTTATTCAATTTATGCATATTCCAATATGGACAAAAATCGCAAACTATTTTACGCATGTAAATGATAACAACTTTATGCATGTAAAAGATAAAAATTTTATCCATGGATAAAAAATTGATATTTATTTAAGTCAATGTGCCACTTATCATTAATGAAATATAATAATGCTTATTCAATATTAATGAAAATTGCTAATGTTTTATTAGCAATTTGGCGTATGGCAGTTTTGCTTATTTTTTAATTATCCTTTTTAAACTTTTTCTTGCATACTTTTCTTGCATTCTTTGTTTTCATTTTCAATAAGACTACAAGAGCAACATGAAAATTGTAACCAAAAAACTAACAATAATAATAATGACAATAACAACAATAACAACAATAATAATAATAATAATAATAATAATAATAATAATAATAATAATAATAATAATAATAATAATAATAATAATAATAAATAATAATAATAATAATGACAACAACAATGACGACCAATTATGAAAATATAAAAATTTTTTCTCTATGCATGCATGACGTACATTATAAGAATTTGTGCATGTGCATATGTATGTATGTGCATGAATGTGAATATGTTTGTGTGTATATATGCATGTACATATGTTAAATATTCTTAGTATTCTCTATGTGTCTAACATTTAAAATCTCAGAAAACGCTTTCATATAATTAATAATAATTTTTTCCAATTTTTTTCATTTTTTTATGTTTGTTATTTTTGTTTTCTCTTCTCTCTGTCTCTTATTGTTTATAAATTGCAAGTAGGTGGATGTGTCAGCCATTCATAATGAGTTTTGTAGCCATTTATTTACGTTGCTTGAATTTACAGTTATTAAATTACAGCATTAACTCACTCACCCACTTAAAATTTGCTTGCACATTTCGGTTTCTTCAAAATTTTTGTATTACTCAAAAAAAGAAAAAGGCGCCTGAAACAATTTAATTTGCTCCTAATCTTCTGATTCTGATAAATGATCGAATGGTGGTATAGAGAAGTAGCGATAAAAGCAAAAGGCGAAACTTTCTCGAAATATCAATTTTGAATTATTGAGAGAGCAGACCTTGAGTCTAGCAAGAAAATTCATAGTGAACATTGAAAATGCACAAAAACAGCGGATGCTAAAGTTTATGGTACTTTGGTATAAATTTTTCAGCAGAAGAAGCTAAAGCCTATGTAAATCAAATAGTAAAATTTTTTTCTTTTGAGTTGTTTGTGCCATCTTGCTTTAAGGTAATGTCTCTTTCCTTCTTTCAAAGTCACATTCCCCGCGGCAAAATCACGCTTCTTTCTTTCCTGAGTACGTCACCTTCTGTTATGAATACGTCCCTTTCTCTCCTGAAGACGCCACCTTCTCTAATGGACGTGGCCCTTTCTCCTTTAAAATACACCTCCCTCTCTTTTGAATACACCTCCTTCTCTAATGGACAGGGCTCTTTCTCTCCTGAAGACACCTCCTTCTCTAGAAGACACGTCTCCTTCTTCTCAGGTCACACCTTTTAGTTTAAGGCCAGGCCACTTTCTTTCTAGTAAATGCTCACATTCTCACCAGATCGAGCCTACTCTCAGGGTCAAGTCCCCGTTCTCTCTGAGTCATGCCTCCTTTCCATCAGATCACATTTCTTTTTTTTAGGTAGCTTTCTAAAGCGCATTTCTTTTTAATGATTTTTCCTGCGGTTCCTTAAAATGGGTACACTTTATACAAAAAATCGTATTGCTCTTTAATAAAAAATTATTTGATGATGCTAATCAAAAGTTGGCCAGAAAAATAAAATAATTCGATTAATTCGTTCAATATATGGCAAACAGAAAAACGCCATATTTCCCGTTATTTTTACATATAACGTTCTGTTGTTGTTGATACATTTAAATATAATTTTAAATTGTTTTCTTGTTTTGTTTCGATAATTAATACTCTCGCCACACGATATCTAAATGAAATGAGAATATTTTGTAATTGAATATTATGTCATATGGGGATGGTGAGTTAAGGGGAATTCTCAGTGACATGTTGTTAAGAAATGATTATTTAAATATCAATATAAATAATGAATTTTTGTTAAAGTGATTTCTTCTTCTTCTTCTTCTTTTTTTTTTTTTAATTAGAGCATTTAAGTATTTACGAAATGTCATCATTTTAATTGTAATGATTCTTATTTTTTTTTTTTTTGCTGATCTTTTGTTTTAATGAAAATAGTGATGAGTAAATGATGAAATAATTATTTCATAAAACATTTTGCTGTAACAATTTAAGATTAATTTTTTGTAAACAGATTGACTGATTGAGTGAATAATTTTCCAATCAGAAATTCATTGCGTAAGCATCAAATGTCAAATCAAGGTTGGACGGGGAAAATTTGTATAAGTTTGTATTTTAGAGAAAATTGCCAAATTGCCAATTAGATGTTTCTCTGGAAAATATTCAAATTAATTTAGGACATTGATGCAAAATTTTAATGGCACATTTCACTATAAAAGTTTTCTGTAACAAAATGAACTTGATTTTGAACTTAACGATTTTAATCATTTTTAATGCCATTTGGATCAAATCATATTGAAATAAGCGACAAATATCTTAAATAATAAGGAATCGTATTACGAAATGTAAAGATAAAATAGCAGATGAGCAAGGAATATATCTCACAAAGTAATATGAAGTGTAAAAATAAAAAAACAAGATCATCGTGTATAGTTTCAATCGAAATTAACACTAGACAAAATCAACATTAGACAAAATTAATCTATACTGAAGAAAATTGGCATTGATCGAAATGAACACTAATTTGATTGCAAACGATTTTGATTTTTAATATTTTTAGAGTAAAGCAGACAGCCTAAGAAGAAGAAATCAAAGCAAATGTAACATTTAATTATCTTTAGATGACAATTTAATTAAAATCGTTTCCAAAAATGAAGTTACAGTTAAATAATACCTCAAATTTTAATGAGTTGTCTTAGATTTTTTTTGCTAAATCTTTCACATTTACTTTGGTGATATTATTTATTCATAAATTTTACAAAGTGATCGATCGATCATGAGTGCAAATTCTGTTTTAGTAGTGAAAAGTAATGTAAAATTCTTTTATGTTATTTGTATTTGTTGTTATACTTTTATCATTTATAACTTATAATAGCGGCCAACCTTTTTCTATTATCTATTAAAAATTATTACCGGTTTTTAATATCAAAAAAAAAAAAAAAAACAAAAAGGTTAAACGTAGAATTATAGACAAGTTCAAGATATTCTTTATATTGAAAAGTAAAATTATAATTTTACAAAAAAAAAGCAACAAAAAAAAAAGCAACAAAAAAAGAAAAACAAAACAAAAGAGAAATTAACGTAAATATTTCTATTCAAGCACGCTGAGTTTTTGTTAAAGTTGCAAATTCTTTTATAAAATATCACAACGAGCGCTTGTTTTCTTTTTTGTGTTTTGCTTAACAATGCACAGTAAAAACAAGTAAGAATCGTATAGTGGATTCGGGTCGACTCTTAAATACCTTACACCACTTTGTTTAATGCAATTAAAATTACATTGAAAAAATTCGTTATATGAGAGAAGTTTCAAAAAATTGATCGATCTGGATCAAATTTGATATGCATATTTTTTAAAGCAAAATACAAAGCAGAACTAATTTTCGCTAAAATATATTCAAAATTGTAAATTTTGTCTACAGAATAACTTTTCTTCCAAAAAGCCGTTTTATGGCAAGTGGTCGTAAAAATGGACCTATCTGAACCAAATTTGATACATATGTTTTTTATACTAAAATACAGTTCATAACCAATTTACATTAAAATTTATGTAAAATTGTAATTTTTTTTTCCATACAATGAATTTGTTTTTAAAGAAATTCAGTTATTTGGAGCGTGATCATAAAAATGTTCCGATTTGAACCTTTTTCAATAGGATTGGTCTCTAGGCCAAACACATCTATGTGCCAAATTTTATTAAAATATCTCAAAAATTATGATGTGTAGCTTGATAATAAATTTATATAGATAGATATCAGACGGACAAACGGACAGAAATGCTTAAATCGAATGAGGAAGTAAATCTAAGTCAATGATAACATTTTTTAAGAATCTTTAAATACTTTACGCAATTCATTCAGATTAACAACATTCAATTTTAAATCTGTCTACATTTATGAAACTCCAAATCATCAAACTTCTTTATGATTAAATTTTGGGGCAACTTTATTTCCATAAAAAAAAGAAAACTAATAATATTTAGCATATATATAATTTTTGTTAAATATTTGACATAATTAATAGAAAAACAAAAACAAAAAAAAAAAAAGAAAATAAAATTAATAAATATAAAGTAATTATTATTCTTTGTTGTTTCTTTCTTTTTTTTTTAACTATTTTAATTTTTATTGTTAAATAGGGTTTTGTGGCGGCCAGTATTAAACGTGAACATGGTGATGAAGTTGAAGTGGAATTGAGTGAAACGGGCAAGCGGGTACTTGTATTACGTGATGATATACAAAAAATGAATCCACCAAAATTTGATAAAGTTGAAGATATGGCCGAATTGACTTGTCTTAATGAGGCATCCGTATTACACAATATCAAAGACAGATATTATTCTGGCTTAATTTATGTAAGTCAAATTATTGAATTATTATTGAATTGCATGAATATGTAAATGAATGTAAATGTATGTAAATGAATTGTAAATGTATGTAGTAAATGTGAGTGTACAGTTCTTTGGCTTTTTCTTTTTCTTTCGCTCTAGTTTTTACTTTTTGTTTTACAGATTTTGTCTTTTTTTTTTTTTTATCAATATTTGCAAAATATTTCTCTTTCATTATTTTGCCGTTGTTGTTGTTGTTGTTGTTGTGTTGTTGTTGTCTGCCTTGTTGATTCATTTATGCGCCTACGCTTGATAGAAATATTATTATCAGGCATTGTGTTGTTGTTGCTTCTTGTTTTTTTTTTTTATTTTCTATTTTTTATTTATTTTTATTCACGTATTAAATTGTGAAGATTTAGCTAAATGAATGCTGCGGGCATGTTCACTATCTAAAAGTAATAAGCAGGAAATCCAAAAATAAATCTTTACAATTTTATTTTATTATTATTATTATAAGATTTCTTTTTTAAATATTTAATCTCTTTCAATATGATAATACATTCTGTTTGCCTAGATTTATATAACATGTTAAATTTAAAAATTTTTCATTATGTCCTTGCTCTTATCAAATATTCTTTCATTATTTTGGTGAAGATATTTGTTAAAATATTTGCCATTTAATTTGAGACTTTGGTTTTACATTTATACCGGAAATGTATAACACTAATGAATTTCATATTTTGAATTTCATTTCAATGGATTTCAAGTTCTTTAACTATTTTTCAAATTCCTTAACTGTCCTTGTATCTTTTGTATAAATTGTTGGAGATAATGTTACAGATAATGTTATAGATATAATCGGCCAAGATTTGCTTTTTTTAGCATCAGTACTTGCTACTGAAAATTGGATATAATTTTGTTAAATTTTTTTTTTTTTGTTTTTTTATTACTCTTCTTATAATTTTTTATTAGAAATAGTCGCTGTTGTTCTTCGATAAGAATTCTTATAATAGTCCTAGGCCAATATCACTATATTCTACACCTACGTGTTGTATTACAGCGTATTATCAGTTTATGTAGATGTTTATTAACACCCAGCAGAAGTTCAGATGTACTCAGTTTCTATTTATTATAATGATCGACTTAGAATAACTTTCTGATTCGATTTAAGTCTGTCTGTCCATTTGTTTTCAAGCTACAAGCCGCAATTTTTGAGATATTTAAATGATATTTGTTACATGGGTTTGGTTTGATCCACGGATTAACGCCATTGAAAATGTTTAGGAGAGGACTATTTTTAGGATCACGCCCTATATAAAAAAACTAAAATTTTGAATGTACTCTAATGAAAATTGGCCTAAATTTTATTGTAATATAACAAACATGTATTCTGATTTTGGTCCGGATCAAACCTTTTTTACGATCCTTTTCCATATAAAGGTCTTTTTTTAAAAAAAGTCGTTACATAGACAAAAGTTACAATTTTGAATGTATTTTAATGAAAACTGGCCTTGTTCTATATTTTGACATAACAAATATGTGTACCGAATTTGGCCCAGATCAAAACATTTTTATGATCCTTTTCCATATAAAGGTCTTTTTTTAAAAAAAGTCGTTACATGGACAAAGTTACAATTTTGAATATATTTTAATGCAAACTGGCCTTGTTCTATATTTTGAAATAACAAATGTGTGTATCGAGTTTGATCCAGATCGCTCCACTTTTTGAATATCCTCCCATATAACATTTTTGGAACAATTTTCAAGTAATTTAAAAATTACAGTTTTTTACTTCGCTGAGTTGTAATTTTTCTATTTGACTTTGTAATAACATTAGGCAAAGTGTTGTAGGATATTTGAAAATCGATCCCACACGATTCTGAAGATCTTACTTGTTATGAAGTATTTTGCATCATTAACCCAAAAAAAAAAATATTCAGATTTAATTTCTTCCTTTTTCTTCAGTATTTTGTATTGTTGATTTCAAAATTAAAATAAAATTTCATTTACTTTCATAAAGTTTATTATGGAGCCAAATTCTTTCGATTGGTCATTACGGATCCAATGTAATGATATGATTTTCGTTTAAAAAAATTTATAAAAATATATATAAATCAAAATGATGTTTATGAGAATATAAAATTATTCATCAAAGTCAATGTGGGCAAAAAAAAGAGCCCAACATTAGTAAGTAATAGACATTTGACCAAATAGAATGATAAAATTTTGAAAAAGTGCATATAGAATTTTTCTTATTGATGTAAGAATTTAAGAGATATCTAAAAATATAAAATCGACTAATCTTAGTAAAATATAAATATGTTTTTTTACTCTTCATATAAATTTCATTTCAAAAATTGCATTTCCTAGAAGGTTAATAGCAAATTTACATGGACATACAGACAGACTTTTAGGCAATCTTTACAAATCGTATAAAAAAGTGGTTCTTCCGAATTAGTTGGTAGAATAAAAGTGATGGATCTAACGCAAACCTTTTTTTGGTTTTTTTTTTTTTTTTGCTTTTATTTTTATGATTGTTTTAGTTTTTTCTCGTAACACGTGTTTGGCGCCTTTTTTCAGTCTCTTCGATTTATTAAAATCGTTTACATTCAATATTCCTTTATTGCTGCTGCTTCTGCATTTTCTATGAGAAAAACTTAAATGAAAATTTAATCAAGAATATATAATTAATTTTCTAATTGATTGATCTTCATCTGTATTATAATAAGAAATTATTTAAAAAATATTAAATATAAATTTTGAGATGTAGGATAATTATTGAATTCAATCAATTCAAAACATTTCGAGAGGATTATTGTCTGTCTTGTCAGATTTGTCAGCAATGGCTGATTTTTAATTAATTTTGAATGCAACTGATTGATTTTAATATAACAATTGATTTATTATTATTTTTTTTTTTTGTAATAAAGTTAATAAAGTTAAAAAATAATTTGCTTCTTTTTTATCATCAATAAAAATTACTTTAATATAATGTTGATTGTATTTGTTGTATGATTAGTAATTTAATTTTGTAATATTGATTGCTGTTGCTGTGGTTATCATTGTAACTTATAATTATTGTTCTAGATTAATTTTATTCTTTATATTTAAAAAATTACATACAATTTTGGTTTCATTTTGTTATATTAATATTTTGATAAGATAAAATGATGTAACTTTAATAAAATATTACAAAAAGACTTATATTTTAAGAAATTTTGAGGTCTTACATTCGTTTCTTTAAATTATTAATTGCGACAGTTCGTTTGTGCCAAGATTGAGTTCGATATCACTTTTTTTTGCTTCCGCGAGAAGTATTTAAAATGCACATAAAGACAGATGGACAGTTAGACAGACAGACAGACAGACAGACAGACAGAGAGGCAGATAGACAGATGGACAGTTATGTCTAAATCGATTCAAAATTTAATGCTAATCAAGTGTCCGACTTGATTAGCATTAGCTTGGTTTTGATTTTTACATACATAATGGCAAAAATGATATTTTTAAATTTCTGAAATATCGTTTCTTGAAATTGAGGAGCTTACATGGACACAATGATCAAATTACATGTTCTTAAATTTAATAGGCAAGGCGGCTGCATATCAAAATTATGGTATCCCTGTATGCCTGGTATGCCGCATGGATTGGAGCTTCGAAGGGATTTTTCAGTTTCACCAGCTTGATAGCAACAATTTGTGGCAAATGAATGGAAGACAAATGAAGAAATCTAAAAGTTAGCTTATTAAATTACGGCCAATTCATACCGCTTAATACTTATCTTAATATTGCAAGTTTGACTGATTGTATAAGTTTTGAAAAAAATACCCGAGAGATATAGAACTGCTGGCCCTGTACAAATTTATCTGAAGTTGTTTTTGTATCCTCAAAAATTTTTCTAAGTTTGTATCAAGAGTTCAATATTTACTGTATAAAAACTAGCGGGTATGAATGAAGTTAATAATAATATTTCTGGATATTATTCAATCTCAATATTTGAAATAATATAAAATAATTAATACTTAAACAGAAGAGTCATTGATCATTGAGACATTGAACCGTTATAATTGTGTTACCCTGTAAACAAGTAATTGTAATAAATGATAACATTGCAATTGGCCTAGACGGCAACAAGTCAGCAAACTTTGTTATCAGGTCACATTGAATGATATATATATATATATAATATAATATATATATATATATATATATATATGTATAAAATTAATATCATAAGCAAGTAACAGCTTTAATAATTCTTGTTAATCTTTGAGGCTTTCAACTAAATTACATTTATGAAAAAATCATAAATTTTCCATATTTATTTGTTGTTGTTTTTGTAAGTAATTTTATATAAATATAATATAATATATATATATATATATATCATGTAAATGTTAAAAAAGAATTTTTGGGTTCCATTTTCCGTGGCGTTGCGTAAAAGTCACAATCATAAAATTCATTTAACTCAAATTTATTTGAATGATCTTAATTTATGCATTTTCCGTAAATTAATAATAAAATGTCAGTTGCAACAACATAGATTTTAATGGACACTTTGGTTTATGTGAATTAATTTCTACCCATCTAAATTTTAGATTAAAACAATTTCGCTTGAAACTGTCATACTCGTGAAGTTGATCTATAATGCAGTGGGCCACACTTTTCTAATTATTTTAGTTTTCAATTTCTTAGAGAAAAATTATATATCTTTGTTCTCAGTTTACGCTGCACTGTGGGCGTGTCCTTTAATCAATTTGGCCCATTTTCAATATTAACCAAAAGCCCAATAATTTGCAAAGTTTCTGTCAAATTTAAAGACGATTTTTCTTCTTTTTTTTCGATCTACCAAAAGAAAATTTATTATACATGGACGTGTCTAAATCGATTCAAAATTTGCGGCTAATCAAGTATGTGTATATTTTTTAGGATTTCTAACGTTTTCTTTCAAACATTACAAGCATAATTACAAATAAAGTACCTTTCAAAGCGTTGAGTGGTGGGTATTAAGACAAAAAATTATTGATAATGATGAAATCGTTGAAAACGATAAATTGGATGAGTTTATTATGCAACTTAAGGATTTATTTTTCACAAAACAATCTATTTTTAAAAATTGCATGAATGCAATTTGCTCGAAAATAAATTTTGATTTTATTATTATGAGGTGAATGGGAAGAGACACATATAGCAACAGTAATATCGATAAACAACAACAATTAAAGTAATTGTAACAATTCAACTGTAAAATACCATGTACGCATAATTTCTACTCAACAGTTCAAAAAAAAAGCATTTGTAAACATTTCATGATCCATATAAGAGCCCGCTGATTTTTGTGTGCACAATATTTACGACTTTTTTTAGACATGCATATAAATTGTTTATACATAATGTTTAATATATACGGATATAGTTCTTAATAATTATAATGATTGTTTTGTTGTAATGTGTGAAGGTGTATTATTAACAGTGATGGTATCGGCGCTGACGACAGGCAACTACTTTGATTACAATCGTGTCAAACAGATGCCCATAGTTTTTTTTTTTCGTTACTCATTTTTCATTTTCATACTTTACACTTTTTGTGGTATTATAGGTTTGTGTGGATGTTTGTAACATCAAGAAAAAATTGATATAGGGGTCTACGTTTTATTACCCAGATTGATTCAGGATCACTTTCAGATTTCGATTTAATGTCTCTCCGTCTTAATGTCTGTCCGTCTGCTTGTCTTTGTTTAATGTTTTAGTCAAAACTTTTGATATAGTTTAATAAAATTTCATACGTAGGACGGCGAAACCCATTAAAAATGATTAAAATTGGTCTGTTTTTAGGAATTCTCACCGTAAAATGCCCTACCCAAAAAAAAAGAAAAACGAAAATAGATTAGTGAATTTTATGGTGGGAAATCTTTTCGAAAATGTATGGAAAAAGGGTACCATTTATAAAAATATTTTACTTAAAATTGGCACGGTCTTGTATTTTGATCTAAGAAATATGTGTATTAAATTTGGTTCATATTGATAAATTTTTTGAACCTCTTCTCATATAAACAACTTTTTCAATCGTTTAAAATTTACATTTAATTTGACTTTTAAGCTTTTTAGGCATAGTTGTGTAGGGTATTTAAAAGTTACCTGCGACCGACTATAAAATGCTTGCATGTTTATTTTTAATTTCAATTTAATGATTTGTGTACGATTAATCGTTATTCTTTGTACATGTTTAATGCTATATTTGGTAGTAGTTTTCATTTAATCCATATTACTTCGTTTATATTCATCATCTAAATTTTGGCAATATATTTAATTTTTTAGAAGGTTTGCCATTATTTCATCAAATGGAAACTTTATTTAACATGAAAATTATGAATTTATATCAATCATATCTGGCTGTATTTATCTATTTGATCGTTTGAAATTTTCATGTTTAAAAGTTTGATAGAAAGCTTCAAAGTTGCTTACAAATAAAAATCTGTCTATAATGGGTAGATTTTGGTCCACAGACGAACGATATTAAAAATGTTTAGGTGAGAATTATTCTTAGGACCACAACCCATATAAAAGTAATAAAATTTTGAATATATTGGAATAAAAATTGCCACATAATTATATTTTAACATGAAAAACAAGTATAACAAATTTGGTCCAGATGGAACCATTTTTACGATCCTTTTCCATATAAAGGTTTTTTTTTTAAAAAGTCGTTACCTGGACAAAAGTTACAATTTTGAATGTATTTTAATGAAAACTGGCCTTGTTCTATATTTTGACATAACAAATATGTGTACCGAATTTGGCCCAGATCAAAACATTTTTATGATCCTTTTCCATATAAAGGTTTTTTTTTTTAAAAGTCATTACCTGGACAAAAGTTACAATTTTGAATATATTTTAATGCAAACTGGCCTTGTTCTATATTTTGAAATAACAAATGTGTGTATCGAGTTTGATCCAGATTGCTCCACTTTTTGAATATCCTCCCATATAACATTTTTGAAACAATTTTCAAGTAATTTAAAAATTACAGTTTTTTACTTCGCTGAGTTGTAATTATTCTATTTGACTTTGTAATAACATTAGGCAAAGTGTTGTTAGAATAAAGGTAGTTGAGAATCGGCCTGGGCCGTCTATAAAATTCTTACTTGATGATTTTCCATATAGATTTGAATAATAGATTTAAAGATACATTGAAATTAATTTTGCTTTATGAAAAACACAATTAAATCTATTATCGTGTAGAGTAGTACATCTATGGAAATACTTGAATCTATTTTCTTGTATATCTATGTATATATCTAAGAGAATATTTGGATAAGGCCGCACATAAATTATTGCCATTCAAATTTTATTGTATTGACTTAATTATACATAAAAGGTAAAGAACGCTTAAAACCAGGCCATTTGTTGTTGACAACAATCATCTTGTTAAGCAAAAAAAAAAAAAAAAAAAAAAACTATTACAATTTGTTGTTATTGTTGTCAACATTTATTACGGCTGATATTTGCTGCAGTCACCTTCTTTTTTTTTTGTTTTTTGTTTAACATTTGTACTATAATTTTTTCACCATATTTACGGCAGCATGCGTTCTATAAGTTGATATATATTTATATATATATATATATTTGTCTGTGTCTGTGTGTGTATGTGTTATTGTATTAAAAAAAGAATATTTTGAATATTAATTTTTGAATTAAACTAATTAATTGTTATAAATTACTTTATAACTTTTTGTTATGAATTAAATTAAATTAAATTAAATTTTTTGCGTGATTTTTTTTTTTGTAAAATTGAAAATCGATAATCTTCCATATAAATAGTAGTTGCCACAATATTTTTTATACCAATTTTATTTTTCACAGAACTCTGTTCTGCCTTTGAATAATATCTGGCTTGTTGTTAGTCAAGATTTATTAAGATTTATGTTAGACGATTTACATTTTTGAACTGCCATATCTCTTCTATCAAGAATTTCAAACTGAAGCAGCTAGTTTTTTTGTTTTGTTATGTTTTCTTTTAAATATTATCAAAAAGATTCAGGAAATCATATAAATTAATTATAAATAAAAAAAAATTAATTATAATTAAATAAGAAGAAAAAAAACTCAATTTTATTATTTATACTATTGAGATAATAATTAAGTTAAAAAATTATGTTTTTATTTTTAAAAAATTAAAAATATTTCAAATATTTTAATAAATTTGAAGAATGACATAAAATTTCAATAATTCAATCGCTTTCAACAATTTAGAAATCGTCCAACATAATAATTATAAATTTATCAAAATTGCTTTCATCATAATCCATGATATTTTACTTATTGTTATTGTTATTTAGGTTTTTAAAGATTTTACGATTTTAAGATTTTAAAAGTTGTTGAAAAACGAAATTTTCTTATTTTCTTATGGATAAATTGCTCGATATATAAATTTGATTAAGTTCTATAAGAAGCTTCTTCTATTATTAATGGGCTTTTAATTATTTAATTATTTTTCAAATTTTTTCTCCATTTCGTATTAAATTTTCAGACATACTCCGGTCTATTTTGTGTGGTTGTTAATCCATATAAAAAATTGCCAATTTATACCGAAAAAATTATGGAACGTTATAAGGGTATAAAAAGGCATGAAGTGCCTCCACATGTATTCGCTATAACAGATACCGCCTATAGATCAATGCTTCAAGGTAAGTTCATGTATAATTTTCAAATCGATAGAAAGTTAAAATGAAACATAAACTAACAATTTATTTCGAAAAATTAATAATTCGGAATGAATGTACAGAATAATATCATTTTAAAAATTATCAGAGAATATTAAAATTATTTTATCAGACTTAAAATTAGGTAGGTGGGTTGGAAAGGGGGGTGGAGGAGGAGTTCATTCAATTTGAAGAGCTCATCTAATCGCCGTTCTTTTTTTTTTTTTTTTTTTTTTGGTTATCGTAGTGGAATGGAAGAGTAAGAATTTGTTAGCCAGATTAAGAAATATTCTCTTTATTTGATTGTCATTGTTTATGATTCATTCTTCAAGTATGCTAGAAATTTAGTTGAAGTACAAGAGAAGACTCCGAAAATTGTAATTCCATGAAATATTTTGAAGTTAAAGAGGGGAATAAAAACAAACATTTTTAACTTTTTTTTTTTTTTTTGTTATAATATCATGAATCATTCAAAATATCTCAAAGTAAAGAGTCGGAGAGGTTTCTTTTTTATAACTACCATCCAGAAGTTGTTGGTATATTAATTTTAACATTAGCTTTGCAATATTTAAAAGAAAGCCTCAGAGATACTATAAAGTATATATATTTTTGAATAGTAACAAATTCTGAATCGATTTAGACATGTCTATCTCTTTTATTGTCTATCCGTTTGTCCGTCTGTCCGACTCTCCTTCTCTATTTGTCTTTAACATTCTTCTGATTGCAGGGAAAATCCGATATCGTGCTGGAAGTTTTACAGCCAAGATTGGCATTGAAAATGGTTATAATTGATCGAATGGCACGCCCACAGTGCCACGTAAACTGAGAACATATCTCAATTTTTTTTTCAGCAAAATTTGATGGTTTCTTGTTATTTGTAAAATGTAATATATAAGAAACTGAAATTTTTGTAAAAGTAGTAGAACCGGTGGACTCCAATATCTATCCAAAAATTATACATATCAGGTACATCTACGCGAAATTATAAAATAACAAATTTACAGTTTTTCAAGTTTTTCTTATCTTTGAGCAAAAATCTGCTTTTTTTAAAAATTGAAAGAGCTCTTAAGTCGTGGTCTATAGGCGGGGTTGAGTATTCAAAATTTTGCCTTGCCCCAGCCTTTTCTACTTTTTTTTTTAATGTCATTTTCATTATAGTTTTCCTTCTTTTTTTATACTCATTTCTTACAAAAAAGGAAAGATAGCATTTTTGTTTTCTTAATTTATTTGCTTTTATTTTTCATATTTTTTATAATTAAAAAATTTTTTAAAGTAAACTTATTAACCCGTATATGAGCTTTTATGGTAATAATGAATTATCAAAAGCAAATGACTCATAATTTATTTAACCATGAAATCATACTTAAATAATAAGAGAAACCAAAGAAATGACAATAAGAAAATAGAAAAGAAATCAACGTTTATTCTCATTTTTATTGGTAGACTTTTAACTTCAATTTTAGAGAGCGAGCGCTTACGCATTCATTTGGATGCACTTCAAAAAACAAAAAAAAAAAAAAGAGAAAAAAAAACAAAAGGAATTGTTAGACACCAGTTCTGTATAGTTGAATGGTAATAGGTAAAGGGAGTGGGTGGGTGGGTAGGGAGGTTGAGCGAATTCAATCAGTGTTACTTTTTTGGAAAGAAAAAAAAATTTTTTTCTCAAATTAATTATTTTTTAAAGTGTTGTTTGTCTTACCTAACTATTCTTCATTTACGGTGAGAATGAAAAAGTGAGAGAGCGAGATAGAGTTTGTAAATGCGTATGGCCATAATGAATCATCCTTATCATCAGCTTCAATTTGATTTTTGAATTTTATGTGTTCTTTTTTTTTTCTTCTTTTCCTTTCACTCCAATTACACGATTATATATTGTTGTGATTGGAATTTTGAATTTTACTCATTTATTTTTCAAATTGAACTAAAATATAATCCTGGATGACCATTCCATTCTATGCCATTTCTTTTAAATCATAAAGAAATTTTACAAAAAAGGCCAAATATTCATTGAAAATAAGTTTTTAACAAAAATGAAGAGAAGTAACAAAGAAAATTTAAAATTTAAAATTTTCTAATGACTGAAATTGCGTACCTTACTTTTGCTATAATTTGATGCGATCATAGAAATTTTTAAACTATTATTTATATTGACTAAATGTCATTCAAAAATTGAGCAAATGTTTGGCATGCTCGATTGGCTCACTCTTCTTTTCGGTAGTATCTTTTTTGCCTTTTTTAGATTCCAATTAATATGAATTATAGTTGCATAGTTGTATACTAACCTTTCTAAAATGCGAAGTGCTATGGACACGCCTAACAATCGCCTAACAATAGAACTGGTGATCAAGATAAATTTCTACGCTAGTTTAATTTTAATAGCTAAGCAGAGACATAATTTTATTAGAAATAAAATTTTAAATGGCTTAGAAAAGAAAGTAGCTATCAAAAGTGAAATTTTAAAAGCTTTGGTAAAAACTTCCACACATATTTTTGCCATTGGCCTTTATCTATTTACCTTGATAAATTCTTATCTTATTGCTTTTGTAATTATAAATAAAAATAGCAAGTTGTTTTAATATTTTGCTTTGAGACCATTCGCCTGAAATGGTTATTTTTTTATTTTTTTTTTTGGTTGGTCAAATTTATAACTTATGTTATAATTTATAACAAATTTATAACATTTTCAAATGTTTGAATTAATTTATATTTATCTCATATTTTTTGTTCCTTTTTATTCTCTATGCGATAATTTCGCTGCAGATCGTGAAGATCAATCGATTTTGTGTACGGGTGAATCCGGTGCTGGTAAAACTGAAAATACTAAAAAAGTTATACAATATTTGGCCTATGTGGCCGCTTCAAAACCGAAAGGTTCCGGTGTGGTAAGTTTAAATTTCATCTCTTTCATGTTTTCCTTTTTTTTCTTCCTTCTTTTTTATTTAACATATTTAAAGAAAAACTAAAAATAATATTTTCTTTTAAATGCGTATATTTTTTTTTTGTAATGGTTACACCCTCCCCTCCCCCACACTACTGCCCAATATTTCTATTTGTCTAATAAATAAATAAGTTTTTCATATTTTGCTGTTTTTTTTTTGCTGTCACGGTATTTTTTTTTTAAAGCGACTTCTTTTCTTTTCTAACTAAACAAAGAAAACTAATTACGCCATTTTCTTATACATGTGTGTGTTTTATTTATATATTTACAAAAAAAAAATTTATATATATACATAAAAAAAAATTTTTTTTTTAATAAGTGATATTTTTTACAACAATTTTTTAAGTGTTGTGGGTGTTTCTTTATTTAAATAAATATTTTCTTTTTTTTTATTGTCATCAAAAAAAAAAAGCGTAATAAATTAGTTAATAAATTAATAATTAACTAAACTAACAATGATTTTTAATGGCAACATATGAAATTAGCTTATTATTATTATTAAGAATTTTGAATTATGATGAAAAGTTATGATGGACAATTCTGGTGAAAATTTGTTAATTTGTACACCGTCTGGACAAAGAGCGTTACCTAACTTTCTCCAAACATTATTTTCGAATAATCAAAAAAGAGAAAACAAAAATGAAAAGCAAAAAACAAATGGGTTAGTGATTCCCGACTCAAGGTCTGATGTAAATTGCTTATTAAGCCTACGATTCATATTTATTTTAGGCTCTTTTGAAATTCCTTGTCCTTAAATTAGAATTGGACAATTTTCATGGTTAGAAACCACTGAAATCTCAATCTGAAAACAGTTGTTATAGGCAAAGAAAATTAGAATGAGCTCAATGCTATTAAGTGTATCCAAATTCGTACATATTTTCAATAATCTCTCACAATAAACAATATTTTCTAAAAAAATTGAAATTTTTTTTTTTCAATTTTTCGCAAACTTGTAATTAATTTTTTTGATAGCTCTATTTGGTTTAACGAAAATGTTGTCGGGAGTTTAAGCGGACGTCTACCTCTGATCTACTAAGAAATTTTTATTTGTATTTAAATAAATTTTCTTTTCCTTATGTTTATTAAGTTTCTTTATTCGTTTCAGTTCATTCACTGATAATTCCTCTATTTTTATTTATTTTTAAACATTGATCTAATTGGTCCATATTGGCCAACTGATCCACGTATAAGAATACTGAACCTTTACTCAAAAGTAATTGTTCAATATTTTAGATCAACCCTTTTTCTTTTTTGATTTCGTTTTTTAAACATTAGAACTGACATGAATTATCTTTTGTAGTGCAGTGTCTTTATATAAAAAATTGTAAAGTTATATAGACCTCATGGGCCAAAATGAGGTCCATATAACTCTACTTTTAATTATTAAAGATTTTAATTCAAATGATTCATACCAATCAAATTATTTAGTAGTGATGTAGCCTGATTATAATAATTTATAATAGTTGATGATATTTAAGAAATCTTTTGAGATTTCCGAAACGAATAGTTTCAGTGTCTTACTTGTTTATCATCATATCATGCCAATACTTTTAAATTTAGTTTAAAAAAAATATTTAAAGGCAAAACAATTTTTTAATGAATTTATTAGAATGAATGATGTTACTTATTTAGATGCGCCACACTTATTGTGCCCATATTAAAATTTTACAATTAAAAAAAATATCAATTTAAGCTCATAGGGAAATTTTGGTTTGTGTACCCTTTCTCCACCATATAAGTTTGTGCCTACTACGTTTTAAAATTTGTTAAATATGTTACTAGAAATGATTCATTAAATGTCATTAAATGTCATCTCCTTCAGATCATAATTAATTTTCAAATGAAAATAACTTTATTTTTATATCAAAGCTCAATCGGTGCATGGTCCATTGACATTTATTTGTTATTTTTGATAAATTTACCTTTCTATAGATAATTGTGAAAAAGAAAATATAGCCGCTCGATCCAAAAACTTGTAGGCATTTTGAGTTTTGAGTTATTCAGCGAACTATTTATGTCAATATTTTATTTAAAAGATATTTCTTCAAAAAAAAAAAAAAAAAATTGTGTAAGTTCCTTCGAAACTCAGTTTTCCCAAACAATAATGAATCTATGCATTATAAATTTTAATATTTGATTTTCGATATATTTTGAGTTTGAGTTGGTATGATTTATCAAAATTATTTTGATTAATTTTCATATTAAAAATCAAGTAAGAATTTTATAATTGATCGGAGGTCTACTCTTAAATATTCTATACATCTAATATGTGTCTAATGTGATTTAAAAATAAAAATGTATCGATCTTTTGATATATACATTAAAATATAAAAATCTGCCAAATTAAAATTTATTCAAAATTGTAATTTTTTATACAATGCCTTCTTTTTAAAAAAAAAAGGGAGTTATTTTACGTATCGTTTAAATGATTTGGCTTATTTTCAATTAATAATCAGCCTGAAAGAATTTTCAATATTCTTGCCAAATGTCAACTCGATATCTCTGTTTTTTTTTTTCTTTTTTGCAATTGGAAGAATGTTAACAACACACGGACAGAGAACCACACCAGATGGAGAACTAGACAGACAGCCAGACATATAATTTTTTCTAATTGAAGAGAGTAATGTAAGGTAAAAAAAAGTCTGCTCTAATTAACTATAACATTTTCATTCTATTTTTTTTTTTACTTTTATTACTCATGTAAACTGTTTAATCGAATGCGATTTTTATATATCAACTTGTTCTGATGTTTATTTTTATGTTCTATCAATGGAATTAATTTCATTCCATTCAACAATGCTTCTTCATAATACACATGCATAGAAATAAAATCATGAAGAAATGTGTTAAAGAAAAATCAAAAAAAAAAAAAGGATGAAAAATTCTCTTACCTTCACCTTTTTCTTTTTTTCATATACATAAATTATAATAAAAATTTTTTTTTAAAATTAATTAGCTCCTTTAACTAAGTATTTATGAACTTGATTTACTTTCTCTTCTCAATTTTAATTTATGACACAGTTCTGTGTCTGTGTCTAGGGTTTCCAGGTAGGCATACAAATAAAATGAAAAAAGACGAGGGAATAATAATCAGTTGTTGTTGTTGTTGTTGTTGTGCTGCTGCTGCTGCGCTATTTATACTCTACACCACGTGTGGTACAGGGTAGCATAAATTTGTGTAGATGTTTTTATAACAAGCAAAAGGCGTTGAGATAAAGGTGCTTCATTTATTATAATGATCAACTCAACTCAGCATCACTTTCTGATTCGATTTATGTCTGCCTCTCCGTCTGTCCATGTAAATTTTGTTCTCAAGCTACACATTTCTTCACATTTCTTGAGATATTTTAAGTGAACTTTAGTACAAGGCTTTGTTTTGGCCCAGAGGCGTACCCTATTTAAAAATGGTTAAAATCGGACCATTTTTACGACCAGGTCCCATATAACGCTTTTTTCGAAAAAAAAAAAACGAGCTAAATGGGCAAAAGATATAATTTTGAATATATTTTAGCGAAAATTGACTCGGCTTTGTATTTTAACATGAAAAACCACGTACCATTTTTTTACAGATCGATTATATAACGAACTTGTAGCTTCTTAGTTATTTTTTTTTTTTTAAGTTCAGATTTGTGAATAATTGAATGATAGTTCTATTCTTGTCGTATGGAAACAACAAAATTAATATCAATATCGTTTCAGTTAGTAAAGGACGTTGTGTTCATGATTTATACGATTTAAATATATGAAAATGTATGACAATAAAAAAGAAAACAATACAAAAAAAAATATGTAAAGTGATAAACAGCAAGAAAACAAGTAAGAGAATTTTATTTGACGGGAGCTAAATCTTGGATACCCACCATCCAGATATTACCTGGTAATTTACGGTACAGACAGATAATTTGAAGTTGTATAATTTCGGGTAGATATGGTCAATTTCTACGACTTTTATACAGGCATTACAGAATATCGATCTTAATATTTCAACTAAATTTCAGCTTTCAAGTTAGGAGCGAAAAAGTATCAATTGTTGAAGTATTCACAGTTTACGTTGCAGTGTGGGCGGAATTACATGAACTTTTAATGTTTCTGCTTAATCTTAAACTTAACCTTTGGTATTCAAGTTCGGCGCCTTCTCAAAAACTTCTTGGTGTAGTTTGGTTAGCTTAATAGGCCTGATCCAACTACCCATTTTATTAGGGAAATGGGACCCTACGCGACAAGCATATAGTATGTTTGAACAACTTCAATATCACCACAGTGGGCATATTAAAACCGTGATCCCGTGGTACCAAATTAAATCTTTGGTCCGATCTCGTGACTCATGATGCGTCCTGATGGTCGGCAACACCAACGACCATGTGTTTTCCGGGACAGGTTGCCCTATAGACAAATGGACAGACGGCCAGACATATCTATATCGATTGAGAATTTAATGCTAATCAAGAATATGTATACTTTGTAGGGTCGCCGATGTTTTTTTCTTAGGCCTTGCAAACATAATGACAAAATGAGTTCACCAATCTCTGAAGGGTGGTTATAAAAATTGAATACACTTTTCATTGTTTTCATTTTATAAATATTTATTAAAAATGGGCCTTATGTAGCCAGATCTCTGTTATACTCTCCCATTATCTGAGTTCATTGGTTGGCGCTTATATCTTCCTGGACTTTAAGTATCGTATCTTTGTTCGATTTTATGAAGGCCTTTTCACTTGTAATATGATACTTTTGATAAATGACGTCCTATACTGCTGACGCGATCATTTAATCTAGTGGACTTGTAGTGATAGAACTTTCTTTGTAGAATTTGTATTATAGATGATCCTACGTTTCATATAATTTTTGTGCTTTGTTGATTCCATTTTGTCAATTCCATCAATTGTGATTTCTTAAAAGGTTTACTACGTCTCTTGGCTCTCTGTTAACCTTTGAACAGAAAGCGTTCAGCCATATTTAAATCACGTTCAGCTCTACTTAGAAAGTGTTATACTGGACATTTAAAGTATAGGGTGTGGTAAAAAGTTGACCCCATGTGCCAAACATAAATTTGATAGAGATTATTTTAACCTTAAACGAAAGTTAAATTCTTAAAAATTACTTACGATCAAAAATAATTAAAAAAAGTGCATCGCTCGTGATTATGATTAATATGATTGTCCAAAGGCAATATAACTTATTGTTTATATAGATATTTGCCTTGCTTTTTTTTTTTTTGTATATATAAATGTTGTGTGTTTTTTCGTTCATTTATAGTCATAGCCAGTACGTTCCATCAACAATTGCCATATTAAGCTATAAATTAATTTTGATATTACCATGTATGGGCATTGCAAATTGTTATTCAAAACGTTTTTTTTTTATTTTCCATTTTCCATTTTTGTTTTTCTTTTTTTTTTAGAATTTTATTTATTTATTTATTTATTTATTTTTTGATATTCGACTTACAAAAAATTACTTCAAATTTATTTTATCTTTATTGAGACAAAATGATTCATGCAATTTACCTAGATTTTGTTTGTGTTTACATTAATGCTTTTTTTTCTTTTCTTCGATTTTTTTTAAAAAAAAAAAAAATACTAAATAAACAAAGGAGAAGAAAAAACAGAAGCAGGGATAGAAAGGTTAGAATAAGTAGTTGGTCCGAGTCGATTTTTAACTTTAACTACTCGACTTTAGTTAATGTTTTAGAAAGGAAGGGAAAAAAGAAGGGCAAAGACAAGAAAAGCCAAGAAAATGAATAATTTGAAAAATTCATGGTTGACAAATTTACAAGCGATTTCAACAAAATTTCTTCATTTTCTTTTGAAAATGGAAGTTGAGATAATCAGCAGAATCGTTGTATGAAATATTTTAAAGTAAATGGATTTAAATGGATTGACATAGATTAGCATCCAAATGCATGTAGATCGATTTCAAAAACCTTCCTAAGAAGTTTAAGAGATTAAAACTGGATGTAGATCGATTTTAAAAACTTTCTTAAGAAGTTTAAGAGTTTAAAAATGGATATAGATCGATTTCTAAAACCTTCTTAAGAAGTTTAAGGGATTAAAAATGGATGTAGATCGATTTCAAAAACCTTCTTAAGAAGTTTAAGGGATTAAAAATGGATATAGATCGATTTCAAAAACCTTCCTAAGAAGTTTAAGAGATTAAAACTGGATGTAGATCGATTTTAAAAACTTTCTTAAGAAGTTTAAGAGTTTAAAAATGGATGTAGATCGATTTCAAAAACCTTCCTAAGAAGTTTAAGAATTTAAAAATGGATGTAGATCGATTTCAATAACCTTCTTAAGAAGTTTAAGAGATTAAAAATGGATGTAGATTGATTTGAAAAACCTTCTAAAAAAGTTTAAGAGATTAGAAATGGATGTAGATCGATTTCAAAAACCTTCCTAAGAAGTTTAAGAATTTAAAAATGGATGTAGATGATTTCAATAACCTTCTTAAGAAGTTTAAGAGATTAAAAATGGATGTAGATCGATTTCAAAAACCTTCTTAAGAAGTTTAAGAGTTTAAAAATGGATGTAGGTCGATTTCAAAAACCTTCCTGAGAAGTTTAAGAATTTTAAAATGGATGTAGATCGATTTCAATAACCTTCTTAAGAAATTTAAGGGATTAAAAATGGATGTAGATCGATTTCAAAAACCTTCTTAAGAAGTTTAAGGGATTAAAAATGGATATAGATCGATTTCAAAAACCTTCCTAAGAAGTTTAAGAATTTAAAAATGGATGTAGATCGATTTCAATAACCTTCTTAAGAAGTTTAAGAGATTAAAAATGGATTTAGATTAATTTGAAAAACCTTCTTAAAAAGTTTAAGAGATTAGAAAGGGATGTAGATCGATTTCAAAAACCTTCCTAAGAAGTTTAAGAATTTAAAAATGGATGTAGATCGATTTCAAAAACCTTCTTAAGAAGTTTAAGAGATTAAAGCTGGATGTCGATCGATTTTAAAAACTTTCTTAAGAAGTTTAAGAGTCTAAAAATGGATATAGATCGATTTCAAAAACCTGCTTAAGAAGTTTAAGAGACTAAAAATTGATCATCTAATTTAATTTATTTTTAATTATTTAATGGACATTTTGTGTTAAATTTTTGATTTGTATTTTGAATTTTAATTTCTCATAATTTTTAATTTATTTATAATAAAAATTTTTGCATAGATTTTTGATGCTATTTGATTCTAAATTCTAAATATATTTTACAGAAATTGTATAAAAATTAATATGAAATTAATTATAATGGAATTGAGTGGACAAATAAAAGTCAAACAAAATCCAAAATAGAAAAATTGATTTTATTTTTTTTGTTTTTTCGTTTTCTTTTAGTATTCTTATAGTATAAAATCTATAAATTATAGAATACATACAGGCAATTTTTTATATTGATTTATTTTTATTTTATACGCTGCTATTATTTATTTATTTTGCATTGTATTGTTACATTGTTTGATAATAAATTAATAGTATTACTATTATATGAGAAGTTCATTTACAGTTTTATACTCATCACCTTGGTTGGTTGGGAAATATATACAGTTTGTCATCATATTTGCAACGTTTCGAAGGAAAAATCGGAGACTCTATAAAGTATATATATATATATATATATATATATATATATATATATATATATATATATATATATATATATATATATTATTATGTATATATTCTTGATCAACCTCAAATTCTAAATCGATATGTTTGTCCGTCTGTCTGTCTGTCCGTCTGTGTGTCTGTTGTCTATTGTAAAATTTGAGATGTCAAGCTCAAATTTGGCAGAATCATTGAAAGTTCCTACACGTAGATTAGGATTGAAAATGGTCTAAATTGGTCAAAGGACACGCCTCAGTGTGCAACATAAACTAAGAATTTCATAATTTTTTTTAAGCAAAATTTGGTAGTTTTCTGCACATTTGTCTTCATTTGGAAACTGCAGAAGATAAAAAGCTGAAATTTTGTACAAGTAGAGAGGCTATTCCCTTATAATGTCTGTCCAAAAATTATGCAAATCTGGTAGGCCTATGCGAAATTATACAATACCAACCTTCTATTTTTTTATGTTGACATTTTCAAATTATTTTTATAAAAAACTTAATCAGTTACGGAAACTTAATATCATAGTGTGTTTAGGGTGGTGGGTATTCAAGATTTGGCTCTAGCCAAATATAATTTTATTACTGTAAAGTTACTTGTTCAATATTTGCTTATGACAACTCATTTCTTAGAATTGAAAATTTGTCTCTTTAGTTAATAAAATCTTTAAAATATCTTAAATTATAAAGTGACAACAACAGAGACACCTTATAATATGTTGCTGGGAAAAATTGTAAGAGCAAATATGATATCTAATAGTTATTTGTAATGTACTATTAAATACTCTACAACTTTAGGTTCAATATGATAACAAGGTCAATAAAATGCTTTAGATGTTATGAAAATAAAATTTTAGAATTTTCCAAAAAATTGTTTCTATTGTAGGGGAAAAGAAAGTAATGTAAATTTCTGGTACATTTTTTATGCATGTTAATTAACAAATCTGAGATGATTTTCCTCAAAAATTAAACGAAAAATTTTAAAATTTTCTTTTGTATATCTGACATCCTAAAAATGATACGATCTTTAACCATTTTCAATAAGAGGCTTTTTATGAGATAAACTACAAAAAAAGCAAAAAAAAAAACAAAAAGGTAAAAACATTCCCATAGATTGAATTTCATTAAATTTGCTTTTTTTATTTTGCTAATAAATTTACATGAACAGACATTTACAACAGAGAAACAAGCAGGCTAGAAAGCTTTCGATTCAAAAATGTGTCTCTAAATCGTTGTGATGAAAAAATGCATTTTTCTCAAACCATCATAATGATTGCTACACTACAATGCATTTCAGATGCACTTTGCATCTGAAATGCATGTTTATTCATAACTCATATAGTTGAAGAGTTGCATTTATATGCAAAATTTATGGGCGTGATTTCAATTACTTTTAATAAACAATTTACTTGAAAGAATTTTCTATTTTACACTCAAGCATAAAGTTAAAATATTAATTGTTGCGATCATTTAAGAGGTGGCCAAAAGAAAGTTCAATGCAGATAGATTGACAGATGGATGGACCAGACAACGCTACATAGGATTATAGGATTTTTGAATAGCTTTCATTCCAAATAAATGTATCACATGATATTTGTTATTGTTTTAGCAAAACTTTAACTCTAAATTAAATTTTTTTTGTCCCCTCATATTAAGGTAATTAGTTCATTCCATAGAGAATAGAGAACGGTCGAATTATTGTTTACGTCCCATGTCACCATGAAAAGGTGAACATTTTTTTGTGTGTGTGTGTTAAATCTCTTACCATAAGGCGCCAAATAACGTCTTGAACTGATCATTGTTATTACAAAATTTTTATATCTAGATATATTTAGATTCTATTAAATACATAAAGTTCAATTGAAAAATTTATATTATAACAATTAAGAAACTTTTAATAAATTATATTTTTATAAAATATTAATTTTTTTCTTTTCAATTTATATTATATTAGCATAACTAATTATAATATATAATTATTAATTTTTTTTTTTTTTGGTAAAATTTTCATTTGTAAATGATAAACAATGTGTTTATACTCCACACCACTTTTGGTAAGGGGTATTACCAAAAAGTTATTGAAAAATATAATCATTTTATTATAACGATCAATTCAAAATTCCTTTCTGATTCAATTTAAACCTTTCGTCCGTTCGTCAGTCTATGTAATATTTTTTTTAAAACTGCATATCAAAATTTTCGTGATATTTCAATGAAGTTTGGTATATAGGGGTGTTTTGGCTCAGAGAGTGAACCCTTTCGAAAATGGTTAAAAGAAGACTATTTTTAGAATCACTTTCCACACAAGGGTTTTTTTGAAAAAAGTCATTATATGGACCCAATTGGTTCAATTTGGAAAACATTTTAGCAAAAATTGGCAATTTTGTATATTGACATTAAAAAAAAAATGTGCACCAAATTTGATCCAGATCGATTCAAATTTTTTGAACCTTTTCTCATATAATGAACTTTTCAAATTTCTATAATTAATTAATTAATAATTAAAAAGTACAATTTTTCTTTGTGACTTTAATTATCTTGAGCAAAGTGGTGTAGGCCCCTTTCGACTTTACAGTTCTTACTTGTTTGTTTACGCGCTGTTTCTAGCATTTAATTAATAATAATTTAATTTGGTGTAGGTTTCTATATCAGTATATTTTGTACGTGTATTATTTTGTAATTGCAAATAAAAAATATCATATAAATTTTTCACAAATTTATTATTATACTTACTTTTTTATATTATAATTTCTTGTTTTTTTCTTCAAATTATCTGAAAATATTGTTTAAACAAAATTTAGAAACTTTTTCTTTTTATGTTTTTTCTTTTTTTTTTTTAAATTTATTATGTAATCTCAAAATAATATTTTATTTTGTTCTTTTATTTATTTTCATGTAAACTCTACTACTGCAATGTAAATCAAAAACTTTTATTCTCAAAAAACGATTTTTTACAACACAACACAACACCATCCCATCTACACACTGCCTATAATTTTTATGGCTATATTCAAAACAAAAAAAAAAAAACAAAAATTAAATAATATTCGAAAAATAATAATGAATATAAAAAAAAAACAAACTTTCAAAAATTCCTTACCACTTCTTCCTTCATGACACCTTCCCGACGCTACTACCAAAAAACAAAAAAAAAAAAAAAAATACAAAAAAAAAATTCAAAATAATTCATAATAAATTATGTGTAAATATTTTGTATCACTCTAATGCTTAATGCTCTATATATTATGGCTTAACAAATCTTATAAATTGAAAAATCACTTAACACAAAAAAAATATTATAAAATTTCTACACAACAAACAATTGTCAAAAAATCACATCACTTAAAAATACCAAAAAAAAAAAAAAAAATCCAAAAATAATCCAAAAAAAACCTAAAAAATTTATATATATATAAAAAACCAGGGACCACATCCGGCCTTAATTATTGTAAGTATTCCCCCACTTTTCCATCTAAAATTCCTTATTTTTTCTATTTTCTGCGTATTTTTATAGCACTTTCTTTAATTTTAATTTTAATTTTAATTTAACTCTTACTTTAAATTTAAATTTTAATTTAACTTTAAATTTAATTGAATTTTAATTTGCATTTAATTTAACTTTAAATTTAATTTGACTTTTTGGTTTTCCATTTCTTTGGTTTTAATTTTTTCAATTTTTTATAAATTATTATTATTATTATACTCTAATACTATCTAATTATCTATATCTTGCTCTTTCTTTCATACTCTTTCTGTCTCTCTCTCTCTCTCTCTCTCTTCTCTCTATCTCTCTATCTTCTCTCTCTATCTATCTATATTTCCTTATCTAAAATAATTGTGCGCATGTGTGTGTGTGTGTGTGTGTGTGTGTGGTGTGTTGTGTGTGTGTGTGTGTTTGTGTGTATGTGTGTATGTTTGGTTGTAAGTAGGCGCGTGTGTTTGTATTGATATTAGTTAATTGCCATAATCAATCTAATAAATTTATCTCATTCCAAATAATTTAATTAAAACTTCATTTTCATGTTCATTTTAAGTGCGTCCATTGTTTTCTTTCCTTTTTTGTTTTTTTTTGTTCTTCTCCATTTAATACATTTTCAATATTTATATTACTATAATAAAAATTCATATGCTTTTTGCATTTATAAATTTTTCCGATCTTCTCTTAATTGAAATTATTTATGTAAATCTTTTTATGTAAAAAGGAAATTGAATCAATCAATTTTTAACAATTTTTTTTTATATGAAATTATCATGCCATATATTTTCAAATCTTACGATTGTTGCATTGTTGCCTTATTTCTCTGTTGCATTGTTTCATTGTTGTTCGTTCGCTAAATGTCACATATGACATTTAATAATAATCGGAGTAGTACGAAAGAATTTTGGCGGTAAATTATACTGCCACTCCCCCCCCCCAACCCCCCAACCCCCCAACCCACCCCAACTTACCGCCAACGTGTAGTAATATTTTATATTTTATATGTACATATTTATTTATATTTATTTATATATATAGAAAATAATTATCTTCATAATTTTCAAGTTTTTTTTGTGTTTTTTTGTTCTTTGTTCTTTTTCCTGTTTTTTTTTTGCAAAATCTGTAATTTCGAGTTAATTTCAAGTTTTATTTATTAATTATAAAAAGAAAAAAAAAAGAAAACCAAAACTCATTTTATTTTTGTATTACTTTGTTTTCGTTTTGTGTTTTATTTTATTTTATTTTATTTTTTTTGTTTATTTCAAATCATAAAGATTTGATATAAATCATAAAGATCTCTGTCCCGTTTTCATGTTTGTTTGTTTTTTTTTTTTGCAGATTTTATCTAATCAAACTTTCTAAACGACCAAAAGTATTAATAATAATAATTCTATATATTTTTTTTTATCTTAAATTTTCATGTAAAATTTATCCATTCATCAATCAACCAACTAATCCAAAAAAAAAAAAAAAACAACTGAATCAAAAATCAAAAAATCAAAAATTGCAAATCTAAATGCCCAATAATTGAAAACGTCCTATCACTACCAACACCACCACCATCACCACCACCCCCTTCAAAAAAAAAAAAAATAAATAAATAAATAAAAAAATAAAAAAATGAAATTAAAATGAAATCCAAATGAAATGCATTGAATTGCTCTTCAGAGTTTACATTATTACAAGAGAACATTGAATATCCGGTGCAATGTGCGTCGTAATGTGAAAACACCAAAATATATGCAATATAGGCAACATTGGCAAGAATTAGAATATGTGAAATTGCTTAAAACTAATGAAGAACTATGTTGTAATAACTCTCGATCTGCTCGCTCTATTTCCACTCATTTAGATGTATCCAAACAGCTAAATCATGTAAATAATGCAATGATAATTAATCAATCAATCAATCAATCAATCTATATATTTTTGTGTGTTTCATATTTCAATTAATTCATTTTAATTTTTTATTTTTTGTTGGGTAGATTTTTCTTTATTCGCTTTAATTTTTTTTTAATTAATTTTAATATTTATTATTCAAAATTCATTTATAAGTAAAACTAATGTAATTATGTAGTCGTTATATAATTAATTGTAATTAATCATTCTTATTATTATTATTATTATTATTATTATTATTATTAATTAAATTTGCGTTTGAATTTCTTGTTAATTAAGAAATATTAATTTTTCTTTTGCAAACTTTTTATTATAATTAATCTCCATAATTTAATCTTTTAATTTTTTTTATGAAAATTAAAAAAAAACAAACAAACAAACAAACAAACAACCAAACAAACAAACAAACAAACAAAAAAAAAAACCAACCGCCAATAATTTTTAGGGTGAACTAGAACAACAATTACTGCAAGCGAATCCCATTTTAGAAGCCTTCGGTAATGCCAAAACAGTGAAAAACGATAACTCTTCACGTTTCGTAAGTTATACTAAATCATTATTTATTATTCCATTTGTTTTTTGTTTTTTTTTTCTTTTGTTTTGTTTTTCTGTTTTCCCAAAATTATTAAAAATTTTACGTATTTTTGTTTTTGTTTTATTTAAATTTTATTTTCTTTTTTTTTTCTGCAAATTTCAATATTACTCTCGATATTTATTTAGGGCAAGTTTATACGTATCAATTTTGATGCATCTGGTTATATATCGGGTGCCAATATCGAAACGTATTTACTTGAAAAATCGCGTGCCATTCGTCAAGCGAAAGATGAACGTACATTCCATATTTTCTATCAGTTATTGGCCGGTGCTTCACCTGAACAGCGTGAAAAATTCATTTTAGATGATATTAAATCTTATCCATTCCTATCAAATGGTACATTACCAGTGCCAGGTGTTGATGATGTGGCTGAATTTCAAGCTACCGTTAAATCAATGAATATAATGGGCATGACATTAGATGATTTTAATTCGATATTTCGTATTGTTAGTGCAGTACTATTATTTGGTTGCATGAAATTTCGACAGGAGCGAAATAATGATCAGGCCACATTACCGGATAATACAGTGGCCCAAAAGATTGCCCATCTATTAGGTTTGGGTGTAACAGATATGACTCGAGCTTTTTTAACGCCACGCATAAAAGTTGGTCGCGATTTTGTTACAAAGGCTCAGACCAAAGAGCAGGTCGAATTTGCTGTAGAAGCTATAGCAAAGGCTTGTTATGAACGTATGTTTAAGTGGCTGGTAAATCGTATTAATCGATCTTTGGATCGTACAAAACGTCAAGGTGCTTCATTTATCGGCATACTTGATATGGCTGGCTTTGAAATATTTGAATTAAATTCATTCGAGCAATTGTGCATTAATTATACAAATGAAAAACTACAACAGCTATTTAATCATACCATGTTCATTCTAGAGCAAGAAGAGTATCAACGTGAGGGTATAGAGTGGAAGTTTATTGATTTTGGTTTGGATTTACAACCAACAATTGATTTAATAGATAAACCTGGCGGTATAATGGCTTTATTGGATGAGGATTGTTGGTTCCCCAAGGCAACTGATAAATCTTTTGTACAAAAATTGGCCACAGCACATTCTATGCATCCAAAATTTATGAAAACCGATTTTCGTGGTGTGGCTGATTTTGCCATTGTCCATTATGCAGGGAAAGTTGATTATTCGGCGGCGAAATGGTTAATGAAAAATATGGACCCTTTAAATGAGAATATTGTTTCTTTATTACAAAATTCTCAAGATCCATTTGTGGTGAATATATGGAAAGATGCCGAAATTGTAGGTATGGCACATCAAGCCTTAACAGACACGCAATTTGGCGCCCGTACCCGTAAAGGTATGTTCCGCACAGTCTCGCATTTATATAAGGAGCAATTATCTAAATTAATGGATACCCTTCGCAACACAAATCCGAACTTTGTTCGTTGCATTATACCGAATCATGAGAAGCGGGCTGGGAAAATCGATGCTCCTTTGGTGCTAGATCAATTGCGATGTAATGGTGTTCTTGAAGGAATACGTATTTGTCGTCAGGGCTTCCCCAATCGTATACCTTTCCAAGAATTTCGTCAACGTTATGAACTATTAACGCCTAATGTCATACCTAAAGGCTTTATGGATGGTAAGAAGGCATGTGAAAAGATGATCCAAGCTTTAGAACTTGACTCAAACTTATTTCGCGTTGGCCAATCAAAGATATTCTTTCGGGCCGGTGTTTTGGCTCATTTAGAGGAAGAGCGTGATTATAAAATTACTGATTTAATTGTGAATTTTCAAGCATTTTGTCGTGGTTTCTTGGCTCGACGTAATTATCAAAAACGTCTTCAACAATTAAACGCTATACGAATTATACAACGTAACTGTACTGCGTATCTAAAGTTACGTAATTGGCAATGGTGGCGTTTATACACTAAAGTAAAACCATTGTTGGAAGTCACCAAACAAGAAGAGAAACTTGTACAGAAAGAGGATGAACTGAAACAAGTACGTGAAAAATTGGAAACATTGGCTAAAAATACTTTAGAGTATGAACGTAAATATCAGCAAGCATTAGAAGAAAAGACTTCTTTAGCTGAACAATTACAAGCAGAAATTGAATTATGTGCTGAAGCCGAAGAATCACGCTCACGTTTGATGGCCCGTAAACAGGAATTAGAAGATATGATGCAAGAGCTGGAAGCGCGTGTTGAAGAGGAGGAAGAGCGCGTTTCAGCATTAGCGGCTGAAAAGAAGAAACTAGAACTTAATATACAAGATTTGGAAGAGCAATTAGAGGAAGAAGAAGCCGCCCGTCAAAAGCTTCAGCTGGAAAAGGTTCAGTTAGATGCCAAAATCAAAAAATATGAAGAAGATTTAGCTCTAACAGAGGATCATAATCAAAAATTAGTGAAGGAAAAGAAATTGTTAGAGGAAAGGGCTAATGATTTGTCACAAACCCTAGCTGAGGAAGAGGAAAAGGCAAAGCATTTGGCTAAACTAAAAACTAAACATGAAGCCACAATAGCTGAATTGGAAGAACGACTACATAAAGACCAGCAGCAACGCCAAGAATCGGATCGTACTAAACGAAAAATTGAAACTGAAATGGCTGATCTGAAAGAACAATTGAATGAACGGCGTATACAAGTTGAAGAATTGCAACAACAATTAGCTAAACGAGAGGAAGAATTAACGCAAACTCTAATGCGCATTGATGAGGAGTCAGCAACAAAAGCAGCTGCACAAAAAGCTCAACGAGAATTAGAATCACAACTTGCTGAAATACAAGAAGATTTAGAAGCAGAAAAAGCTGCGAGAGCTAAAGCTGAAAAAATTCGACGAGATTTAAGTGAAGAATTGGAAGCTTTGAAAAATGAACTTCTAGATTCCTTGGATACCACAGCTGGTAAATTTAAATATGTTATTATAAAACTTACATCTTGCAATAACAGTATAAAGTGACGTGTAGATGAAAATTGACGTTTCACTTATTTTATATGTCCTGCATATATCCTTTTTATATTCTCTTTTTTATACATTATATTATACTAAATATGTATTCTTATGAATATGCCGAGCACAAAGAATAGGGACCCATTTTTATTTGTTCGTATAAAATTCATAAATTCAAATCGACAATCTACTTGCTTGATCGATATATGGGTAAACAAGTTATACTTTGTGAAATATTTTTAAGAAAGTTGATACCCAAAATTTTTTTGAATTAGGATTATAATATTGTTAGGGGAAATAAATTTACCACAAAGGTGTGCCATCTGGGAACCCTCCTCCCATATTTACAGGATTATACTAAATTGTACGATTATAATAAACGCATGTTGTATTTATATGTATGTATACTCGGCTCTGGCTGATGATGATGTTCTTAATGTTTAATATGGTCAAAAATAATTGTATTTTTAAAGCTCAACAAGAGTTACGTTCAAAGCGTGAACAAGAGCTGGCTACCTTAAAAAAGTCTTTAGAGGAAGAAGCAGTAAATCATGAAGCGAATGTGGCTGATATGCGTCATAAGCATGCTCAAGAGTTGAATGCAATTAATGAGCAATTAGAGAATTTACGCAAAGCAAAATCAGTTCTAGAGAAAGCTAAGTCGACTCTAGAGGCTGAAAATGCTGATTTGACAACCGAATTACGTAGTGTAAATAGTTCACGACAAGAAAATGATCGGCGTCGTAAGCAAGCTGAATCTCAAATTGCTGAACTTCAAGTAAGTCTTTATAAGTTCTATGTAATTAAATATAAAAACATATTCAAATGTTAATCACTTTCATTATTTATACTGTGACTGTACCGTTATTAACCACAACATTTCCTCCAATATGATATGCATTTGTGGTTAACTATACTTTTCATATTCAGTATGCTAATATACAAGTAAAAGTTCTAAAATATGTTACATTTACTTTTGATGTATTGGTTACGCATTGCAGATAATATGCTATGCGGACGAATATTATTAGAATTTATTTAAAAATTGATATAGAAATTGAAATTGCTTGCGAACATGTTTTTGAATATTCATTTTTGTTAAAGGTAAAATTAGCAGAAGTAGAACGAGCCCGTTCTGAATTGCAAGAAAAATGCACGAAACTTCAACAAGAAGCCGAATATATAACAAACCAATTGGAAGAGGCTGAATTGAAGGCGACAGCTGCCATAAAATCGGCTAGTAATATGGAGTCCCAATTAACTGAGACACAACAGCTGTTGGAAGAGGAAACTCGTCAAAAGTTGTCTTTAAGTTCAAAATTGCGACAATTGGAATCGGAGAAGGAAGCTTTGAGAGAGCAATTGGAAGAAGACGATGAAACGAAAAAGAATTATGAACGTAAATTGGCTGAATTAACGATCGCTATGCAGGACATTAAAAAGAAAGCCGAAGAAGATACAGATTTGGTGAAAGAATTGGAAGAGGGCAAAAAACGTTTGAATAAAGAAATTGAAGCTTTGGAGAGGCAAGTCAAGGAATTAGTAGTTCAGAATGATCGTTTAGATAAGAGTAAAAAGAAAATACAATCTGAACTGGAAGATGCTACAATAGAATTGGAAGCACAACGTACCAAGGTAACCATAACGTAAAAAATTTTCACAGAAAATTTTTTACGTTTTTGCTAAGAAGTAACAATCTTTCTCATTGCGAATGGGATTCTTTCAGGTGCTTGAACTGGAAAAGAAACAAAAGAATTTTGATAAAATCTTGGCTGAGGAGAAAGCTATTACAGAACAATATATTCAAGAACGAGATACGGCTGAACGTGAAGCACGGGAGAAGGAAACCAAGGTGCTGTCTTTAACCCGCGAATTGGATGAAACCTACGATAAGATAGAAGATATGGAGAATAAGCGTAAAGCTTTACAAAATGAATTAGATGACTTAGTAAACACTCAGGGTACAGCCGATAAAAATGTGCATGATTTAGAAAAAGCGAAACGTGCCCTTGAATCTCAATTGTCTGAATTGAAATCACAGAATGAAGAACTAGAAGACGATCTCCAGTTAACCGAAGATGCCAAATTGCGCCTGGAAGTTAATATGCAAGCATTACGTTCGCAGTTTGAACGAGATCTTCAAACTAAAGAAGAGCAAGCTGAAGAAAAGCGTCGGGGTTTAGTGAAACAATTACGTGATCTGGAAGCTGAGTTGGACGAAGAACGTAAACAGCGCACTGCTGCTGTTGCAGCTAAAAAGAAACTTGAAGGTGACTTAAAAGAACTTGAGACTACTATGGAGATGCACAATAAAGTAAAAGAAGATGCCCTTAAACATGCCAAGAAACTTCAAGCTCAAGTAAAGGATGCTTTGCGTGATGCTGAAGAAGCCAAAGCAGCGAAAGAGGAATTACAAGCGGCTAGTAAAGAAGCAGAACGTAAAGTAAAAACCTTGGAAGCTGAAGTTCTACAGTTATCTGAAGATCTATCGAGCTCAGAAAGGGCGCGGCGAGCAGCCGAAGCTGAACGTGATGAATTGGCTGAAGAAATCGGCACAAACGCTAGTAAGGGTACGTTAATGATAGATGAAAAGCGACGTTTAGAAGCTAGAATAGCTTCATTAGAAGAAGAGTTGGAAGATGAACAATCCAATAGTGAAGTATTATTGGATCGTGTTCGCAAAGCCCAGTTGATGAACGAACAATTATCAACAGAATTGGCTACAGAAAAATCAAATGCTCAAAAGAATGAAAATGCAAAGGCATTGTTAGAACGTCAGAATAAGGAATTAAAGGCAAAATTAGCAGAAATTGAAACTGCACAACGTACTAAAATAAAAGCCACAATTACCACATTGGAAGCGAAGATTGCTAATTTGGAGGAACAATTGGATAATGAGGCCAAAGAACGTTTACTTCAACAAAAAACCAATCGTAAAATGGAAAAGAAAATCAAAGAATTAAGTATGAATATAGAAGATGAACGACGTTACGCCGATCAATATAAAGAGCAAATAGATAAATTAAATAGCCGCATGAAATTATTAAAACGTAATCTGGATGAAACTGAAGAAGAATTGGAAAAGGAGAAAGCACAAAAACGAAAATATCAGCGAGAGTGTGAATTTATGTTAGAAGGCCAAGAAACGATGACTCGAGAAATTAATTCACTTAAAACGAAGTTACGGTAAGCGTAAATGGCAGCATTAAAATATTCAAACAAAACTAAGGGAATTCAATGAAGGAGAATGTATATTTTTCTTTCTTTCATTTTCTTCATTTGCAATCATTTCATATTAAATTATAAATAAATTAGTACCATACAAATAGCTGAAACAGAAAAGGCTAAAGCATATTCACCTAAAAAGGATCCGTCATTAATTGTGAACTGCGATGCCATAAATTAAATAAATAAGTTTAACTTCATATTAAAACTTTTTCCACAGACATACACACATATGCATAAGTAAATCTATCAGTATGTGTGTATGGGCGAGTGCTCTTCTTAATTTTTCTCATGAACTTATTTATTTTTATTTTATTCAAATATTTCTATCAACAACATTCTGCGCTTGTAAGTTTGTGTCTGTAAGTTTAAAAATGACTCCATAATTATTTTTTTCGTTAGTTCCCCGTACGCTCCTTATTCCCTGCCCTTCAAGAAAAATACAAATTTTAAATAATAATAACAATAATAAGATTAAATATTGCAAGATTTGCATGATACCCATTCAATTAGGGCAATTGTGAAGAAAGGTCAAGTGAATTTGTAATCACTTAAAATTAAGTCAGATCAATATTTTGCCATAAATCGCATAAAATAGTCAACATAGTGTGTGGTATGTTTGTAAAGATCTACGAACTCTAATTTTAAAAATATTTTTCTTTTAGCCCATGAAGAATACGGTGGATCGGTCCCTTTTTATGATTACGCCCCATGTTGTAATGGACTACTTGTGGAAAAAATCATTACATAAAAAAGAACATTTACATTGTATCATATATTTATTTTGGCAAAAATTGACACAAAGCACTATTTTAGTTGTGATTATATTTATATTTAAAAAATTTTTTCAAGCGTCTCGCTCTTAAGTGTGCTTAGGGAAAATAAGTAGTAAGAATAGAAAATAATAAGTACATAGTTTTTTAAATTAATTAACTCAGAGTAATCTCCTAACACATAAATTGACATTTTAACCAGATTGGACCAATCTTTTTAACTATAACGCTATAGTATTTCATAGCGTTTTTTTTTTTTGGTCAATTTTTTAAATTTTGTTCTATGTGGCTTCTTTTTCTTCTAAATATTTTGTAATTTTATATTCCCGACTGTATTGTTGTATATATTTAATACTCGATTTGCTATCAATAGGCCATAAAATTTCTTATACCTTAATTTGAAAAAAAAATTATATATATTATATATATTTTCATTAATCGTTTGTCATTATTATTATAATTTTATTTTTACTTTTATTTTTTGCCTGACAACAAAACAATGAATTTTCAGCATGTTTTAAGTTGTATTAATCATTGCATATTTATTTTAATGATCAGCAGATAAATGTAATTTAATATTAAAAATTTTTATATTTAACTTAAATATACTTTTTTTAGGCGTACCGGCGGCATTGGTTTAAATTCTAGCCGTTTAACGGCTACACCATCAAAACGTAACGATGAAAGTTCTTTGATCCAAGATGAATCTTTGGATGGTGAAGATAATGGCAATTGACGTGTTAAATTTCAAAAATTATTCTAAAACTTTCAAAAAAGAAAAAAATTATTTTGTTTTGCTTGTTGGTTGGTATGTCTTTTTCAAATTTTCTATTTTAATTTGTAGATTTTCTTGTTTAAAATTAATATTAATTAATATTTTTAAAAAACGAACACAAAAACAAAAAAAAGAGTAAAAATGTTCTTGTCTTTAATGCAAGATAAAATGTATTAGTAAAGTCCCTTTTCTACATTCATAATCACCATGAGCCAATTAATAGAAAGGGCAATACCAGCAATAATTGTAAGTATTTTAAGTGAAAAACAATTTAACTATTAATTCGCTGATCTAATTTCGTATAACAAACAATCTAAAACGAGTTCATTTTAATTATTATGAAGAAGAAAATAACGTAAAAAATTACGCTAATATATATATATATATATATATATATATATATATATATGGAGGTAGATTATATATATATATACATACATATAAATGTATATATACATACTATATTGAAAAAAGTATTTGAAAAATTATGCATTTATATAAAATATTATCAAACGAAAAAATAAAAATAAAACAAAAAATTTTTTTTTAAATAACTAACATAAAAACAAAGGAACACACACTAAGAATAAGAATAATTAATGAGAATTTAATAATCTAAAATCTATAATTAAGTATAAAAATGTTAATGCACAGTTTTGCACAGTTTTTTTCACATATTTAATAATGTAAATAAAATGAAATAAAAAATATGAAACCAGCTTATTTCCTTTTATTTATGCATTTGATATTGTGTCTGCTTTAAATTGCAAAAAATCGCGAAGATATTAAAATATTTGTTTTTGCAATCATTTTGTACAATTTGTAATTATCGCAAACTCTTTATTTATTTGATAAAAAATTTCATCTTCTAAATTGTCCAATGATAATTGCCTTTTTTGTGTTTTTTTGACAAAATAATTTTATTCTATACAATATTTTTGCTTTTATTGATGAATTTGGCTTTAATACGGTACACTACTTATGATAACACAAGTTATTATGTATTTTGTGCGATTGTATGTAATACCTTGAAGTATTTGAGGTAGAGAGATATCCATGTTTTTGTTATACCGATCAAATTAGAATCTTCTTTTCTAAAACGACTTAAGATTGTCTGTCCATCTGTCTGTTATATGTCCAAGTAAATTTATTATCGAAGCACTGTAGTACTATTAGAATGAAATTTAATATGTAAACGTCTCAGATTATTATACACGCCATATGAAGACTTACCTTGCAAAGAATTGGTATATGAAATTTGCTTATAATATCTTCGATATTAAAAGTCGTATTTGTGTAACCTTAATCTATATCCTAAGTTTGGATTAGATTGGTACATTTCACAAAATCTTATATATTTTACCTTCTGAAAATTTAAATCAGATTTTTTTTTGTTTTCCGGCAATGTTAATCAAATTAGATAAAGTGGTGGTGTAAATAATAATAATAATAATAATAATAATAATAATATAATAATAATAATAATAATAATAATAATAATAATAATAATATAAATAATAATAATAAATAATAATAATATAATAATAATAATAATAATAATAATAAAATATAATAATAATAATAATAATATATAATAATAATAATAATAATAATAATAATAAATAATAATAATAATAATAATAAATATATAATAATATATAATAATAATAATAATAATAATAATAATAATAATAATAATAATAATAATAATAATAATAATATAATAATAATAATAATAATAATAATAAAATAATAATAAAATATATATAATAATAATAATAATATAATAATTAATAATAATAATAATAATAATAATAATAATAATAAAATAATAATAATATAATAATAATAATAATAATAATAATAATAATAATAATAATAATAATAATAATATAATAATAATAATAAATAAATAATAAATAATAATAATAATATAATAATAATAATAATAATAATATAATAATAATAATAATAATTAATAATAATAATAATAATAATAATAATAATATAATAATAATAAAAAATAATAATAATAATAATTAATAATAATAATAATTAATAATAAATTAATAATAAATAATAATAATAATAATAATAATAATAATAATAATTTTAATAATAATAATAATAATAATTAATAATAATAATAATAATAATAATAATAATAATAATAATAATAATAATAATAATAATAATAATAATAATAATAATAATAATAATAAAATAATAATAATAATTTAATAATAATAATAATAATAATAATAATAATAATAATAATAATAATAATAATAATAATAATAATAATAATAATAATAATAATAATAATAATAATAATAATAATAATAATAAAAATGCAACGAGTTTAAATATTTTTTCTACTTAATCAATAAAATAAATGAAAAAAAGCCAATTTAATAATAATAAATTTAAGAAGAGAGTACAATATAATGGCGTAGGTGAAGAGATGAGTTAATAAAGGGACATATTTATTTATATATATAAATATGGAACACTAAAATCGTGTACAATCGTTCTTATTCTTGTAGATTTCATTTATTATTATTTTTATTATTATTATATAAATAATTCATATAAATAAAAAACCTTTTTTTACTTGTATATTTAAACAATATATATATACATATAATCTTCAAATTAATCGGTACACTATTATTACACACATTTATATGAGAAATTTATACAAATTTTTTTTTAAGTAAAACTACTAATTTACAAAATAAAAAAGAAGGAAATAAGTAATGCAAAAATAAATACTTAAAATAATGTTATAAAACGAAGAAAAAAATAAAAAAAAAGAAAAGAAAAGAAGAACAACTAAATGTTTCGTTTATTTCGTGTGAAGTATTAAGGAGAAAAATTAGTAAATTTCAAAGTTGCAAAATTTCAAAATTTTAAACACTAAGAGAAAAAAATGCTACAAAATTTTATAAGATAATTTCTATATAAGAAATGCTTGCGAATCGATTGCTGCGATAAAAGATGCAACATACAAAAATTATCTTAAATGTTACATTTATTTTCGCTCTTGTTTATATATTTATTTTATGGCATGCGCTAATAAAAAAATTCTATATTTTGCGAAGGTACAATTTCTAGATTTCCTCTCGTAATATTGAAGTGAAATTTAAACGTTTTTGTCGTTTTCTTTATTCTTTATTTCTTTTCCTTTTTTGGGAGAGTGTTTACACCGCATGTTGATTTTCCTTTTTATTTTTTGTTTTGATTATCTTAATGTTCCGCCAGGCTGTCACTTGGATCTCCTTCATTCCTGCATGCACCTACTTGGCTTGCATTTTATAATAAGCCGACAATATCAAATTATTTCTAGCTCATAATCCAATAAATGAATTATTCGTGTTTAATTCAACTCGATCTTGAAAGCATGTCTTTGAATCGAAAAAAAATTTAATAAAGTATTATTTTGCTGAGCAATATTCCTCCCTAAGTGCTTTTATATTAATAATTACAAAATGAAAAATATGGCAAGCCTTAGAGATTTAAGATTATTTATAATATTTATCGTACCGGAATGCATAACTAACGTTTGCGCGCATAGTTCACCGATATAAGGTGCAGAATGTTTGTTCTAGGCAATTACAACATTTTGAAATTTATGGCATAAAATTTTGTTATAAATAGCGGAGCAGTAGCATCAGTAATCACTTTGTGTTCTAACTAACTAAGGGAGAATTAACGTTTGTCAAATATATAATAGGTATAGCCTAACAAGGTGATAGAACACTTGCTAGATTATTGGCAATACATTCACAATAAATCCATTTATTTTGTTAAGCCGATGCGCCAAATTAATGGCTAACTGGGTTGTTTCAGTAACACTTGGCTGCCCATAAATCATATTTTTAGTAAATTAGATAATTCAATTAAGTATATATTTTTGTTTCAACTGAACACCGTGTCCGTCCATTTGGCTGTTTGATGTTAACAAAAATGCAAAACTCATTTTAGATATATTTAAAAAAAAATTTGATATGCAGGCATGATTTAATTTAAACAGGTCCGAATATAATTATAGAGAAGATCATCGAAAAGTCAGTGTAAAAGAAAAAATTTACAAATTTCGATGTATTGCACTTACATTTTACAACTAAAAAATTTGTAATTCATATTTTTGATTCTTAAGCATATTAAAAAAAGTGGTATAGGGTGTAGGGTGTAGGGTGTAGGGTGTAGGGTGTAGGGTGTAGGGTGTTATTAGAGTTGCCTATAATGTTTTACCTTGTTTTAAGTATGACTACAAAATAATCCTTTAGAGATTGTTGACCATACCATTTTAGAATTATGTCCATAATTTATAGCCAGCCATTTCTGGGGCAATTTAATTTATAAAACTGTAATTGAATATTGGAATTAATTTTATTGGAAATTCTTGAATTTTTTTTCCATTTTTTATTATCTCTTTAAAATTGATCATTTAATAATTTAATAAAAAAAATTTAATTTAATAAATTCTTATGCCATAAAAATTAATTTGTATAAATTAATTTATAAATTAATGTATAAATTTTTGAATAAATAAATGAATTATTGATAAAAATAATATATAATTTAAATGTTTTTTATATATTTTCGTTGATAGTTTTATGCCATTTTTGGAAATGAAATTTATCTCATTATTATGATATGTCAATTCTTTAGTTATATTATTTGTTAATGGAAAACAATAAATTCTATCCACATAAATTGTACGATTTTCATATTTGAGGTTCTCATTTTGAGGCTCTAGTTCTAGTTCTGGTTCTGGTTCAGTTTCAGTTTCAGTTTCATGTTGGCTCGATGCATCAATTATTGTTGGGATGCATAAAGCTGTTACATTTTCATATTCAGGTATATTATTTATTTTATATGGTTCACCGATTTTATAAATATTATTTAACAATTTTGGCCATAACGATGGCGATATTTTATATTTGGCTAATGCTAATAAAAATTCTGAACGCTTTTCATTCGCTTTGCTTGGCATGACAGCAAATGTCTCTTCATTTGATGGATTTTGTATTAAAAAAGATTTTCGATTTTCATTTATTATTATTGTTGCTGGTGTTGTTGTTCTTGTTGTTATAATAATTGTGTCATCATTTAATATTTTCTTAGTTGTACTTCTTTGGGCATGATCATCATTAATAAAATCAGATGGCCAATTTAATATTGATAATACGGATACTGATGATGAAACTTTTGCTGCTGCTGGTGCTGCTGATGACACCGTTGCTGTTTCTGCTGCTATGCCATTTTCTATAATTTGTTGCTGATGCTTTTTTATTGCTCCTAAAGTTGTTGCCATTTTTTGCATTGCTGCTGCTGCTCCTGCTGCTGCTGTTGTTGTTGTTGTTGTTGTTGTATTCATTAATGATGATTTAATATTATTTGAAATTTGGTTGTTGTCTTCTTTCGTTTTAATTGGCATTACTGTTGTGATTATTGCTTGTAGTATTGTTTGTTTTGAGAAGAGTCGTTTATCAATTTTATTGCTTACATTAGTAAAAACTTTCATTATTCTTGTTGTTGTCATTATTTGTGGCCTTTTTGTTGCTTCTTTCAATATTTCTAATATTGTTGTTTTAGTTGTTGTCGCATCTGTCGTTTCCGTTCCATTCAATTTTATTTTTCCATCATTCAATCTTTCCATAAAATACCCATTTAATTGTGAATTATTTTTAATGGTTATCTGTTGTGATATTTTATTAATTATGGGTTCATGATGATGTTGCGTTTCTATGTTGCTCCTTAATTTTATAGATTCTCTCTGATTTAATGCATTAACATTTGCCTGAGATAAATGCGAAGTGTTGTCCATTTTAATTGTTTTATGAGCAATACGACCAAGAAAGCCACCTATTATTATAAAAGTAGCGAAAAAGGGAATGAGAGAGAGAGAGAGAGAGTGAGAGAGAAAAAGAGAAAGAGAAAAAATTGTCTTAAAAATTCAATGAAACTAAGAAATAAAAATGTTTCGAGTGTTTTTTTACAAATCTATATCTCGTGTAGTTTGTAAAAAGCAACATCCAGAAGCGGGATTTATTGTAGATCCATCTTTTATTAAAATCGACAACTCCAAATAACATTCTGCCTCAATTTAACTATGACTTTTTATTGGTATATCTGTCCGTATGTCCGTATGTCCGTATGTCCGTCTCTTTAGAGATTTGTCCTTGTAAATTTGTTAAGAGATCATCGAACACAAATTTACAATTATTTTGATAACATTTTGTAAGTTTTTCGTATTTCGATATCTATGATAAATATGAGCAAAATGGTGTAATTTTTACAATAACTCTTCATGCAGCGTTATACCAATTCATCGCTATATGCATAATTATTATATATAGCAGGAATCTTATAAATTTGAAAAATTTTCTTAATTATTTAAGTAGATAGAGAACTCAAGTCAATAAAATCTGGTGGTTACGTTTTATAATGTCCATATAGTTATAAAATTTAGAAAGCCAGTTATATTGTAATGGGGCTCTTATCATTGGCCATATGATAGGCGTGGCACATTCAGGATTTGTAAATACATTTTTGGTGGAGAATTTACAAGTAGTAAAAAGAAATGGAAATGATGAAATTTCAAAATTTTAAAACTTCGATTGGGCGTATACTTTATTCTTCATTTTTGAATAGGTGAGTTAGGGCGTTCAGTAAAAGTTATCTGGAAAATTTGAATTTTCTAATATTAAGATTATTTAATTCTATCAAACGAAAAATTATGTTTCTTTGCCTTGATAAAAATCAAAATATTTTTAATTTAATTAGCACTATTAGTGGATCTTTTGATCCATTTCGCCTATTAGGCCTAATAAATTTTATGCAAAACTTTTCATAGTTTTTAGCAAATGTCAAATTCATAAATCGCTATTTTTTTTTTTGTTACTGCCATCAACTAAACATCTTTTTAGAATGGATAAAATGTCTCGTTTTTAGATTTCGATTTATTTCGATATTTTTGCAAAATTACCATATTGTCGTTGAACACTTTTTTTAGTGTAATGTTTTGGCACTATCATTGTCGGTTGTAATTTCCATGTACCATAAATGATCGATTCAAAGACGGGTTTATCATTTAAGCCTCCAATTACTTGTAGTGATGTTGGTGCGGTGTTGTTGTTGTTGTTGTTGTTGTTGTTGTTGTTGTTGTTGTTGTAGAAAATTTTTTCATATCAAATTTAATACTTTTGGTATTTGTGAAAGTATTTGTATTTAAATATTGCCTTAATGGCAATGTTAACGGTTTCCAATCGAATGCTTTAGATGAATTTATATTTGAATAATTCCATAAAGGATATTTTATAAATGATTGCCGTTGCTGTTGCTGTTGATGTTGCTGTCGATATTGATATTGATGTTGATGTTGATATTGACGCTGATGTGGTTGTTGCTGGTCCAATTTCAATTTCAATTGTAATTGTAATGGCTGCTGCTGTACTTGCGAATAGAAAATTTTTGGTGCCATCAATAAATATGATTTGCGAGATGTTAAAACAACAATAATATTGAAAGTATTCCACAGCATTAAATGCAATAATTGCGTTGATAATGGCTGCATATTATTATTTTGTTTTAGTTTATTGTTGCTGCGTTCAAATTAACGTCATACAGATTATTTGAAGTTCATGCAATTTTTTTTATGGTTTCTCCTTCACTTAATATTTGTATGAAACAAAAATTGTAAAAATTTTAAATTTTGCTTAAAAAATCAAAGATATTCTCACTTTATTTATTTATTTGAAAATGGACGTGGCCCATTTTCAATACCAATCGACATATAAGAGCTTGCAATTTGTATTTCATATCTCTTTTTTTTTGAGTTCAGGGGAATGTTTAACTCACATGGACAGACGGATAGACATATGTGGATAAATTCAGAATTCAGAATACCTTGCTAATTAAGAATACATATACATTGTAGAGCCTCTGACTCTTCCTTTCAGGCGCTATAAACATAATGACAAAATGTGTGGACCCTCAATCTTTGGTTGGTGGGGAAAAAGAGCAATTAGAATAAATTATGATCGAGTCAAGCAAATTTTTGAATATCGTGTACCATAAGCCGTTTATAAGTATTAATAAGCAATACGAACTTTAAAAAATTAATCGATCTGGCTAACATATAATTTTATAAAATATATATAAATAAATGGGAAATGGAAATTAAAAAAAATACCTTTTTTAAAATAAAATAAAAACATATATTTCGAAAATTTATTTTGTATGGTAGCGATTTAGAAAATTAAGCATACAAGCTGAAATTGTATTGACAGGAAATCAAAAAAAAAAATTCATTGTAAACTTTCCCTTTTACATAATTTTCAATATGAATTGTTTTGTGTGCAATGTTATCATAAAACTACTTAAGGCCAGACCATTTTCAAATATTGTTCATATAAAAAAACAAGTACATACATTACAGTCGCTCTGGACCGACTATAAAAAACGCTTTACCATATTTTTGGTAGAGAAATACCCATAATTTTCCTTAATAAAAATCATTTTGCAAAATATGGCATCATTTGAGGCATAGTCGCAATAATAGTCCGATCTTCAGCAAAATAATTCCTGAAGGTCTTTTGATTAAATCGCCTCTGCACGCCCTGTATTTTGATAACAAATTTACATGAACAGATAATATCAAGACGAACGGATGCACGCACAGATGGATGGATGAACGGATGGATGAACGGATGGATGGACGGATGGGCAGACAAACTTAAATCGACTCAGGAAATAATTGTAAATTTATCGGTATAATAAATGGTCGATTTACCTCAATTTTAAAAACTCAAAAATATATTACAAGTAGTGTATAAAACATAAATCGATTCAATAATTATGGAAACGTCAGATTCAATTTAACTAATTAATCGATATGAATGAAATCTTTTTCAAACTATATAACCTGTTTTACAAGTTTTGTATGGTAAAAAAGAAATAGGAAAATTATATTTGGCTAGGGCTAAATCTTGGATACCCACCATTCACACACTATTTGATACTTTATGTAGGCATAGCCGATTTGCTATACTTTATGCGACATTATTTTCATATTTATGTAAAATTTGAATTTTTGTTAAATGTAGCAATTTATGAGTAAAAAGTATAAACGAAAAGAGTGAAACTTTGACATTATTTAATTTCCAATAGGCGTGGTTGATTTACAGTAGGCTTATATTGACATTGAAAAATAATAACGTCTCAGCTTTCTAAGAATTGCATTTTTTTAAGTTATGAGAGAATAATTAACAATTTTTGCTTAAAAAATAGAGATGTTCTCAGTTTATGTTATACTGTGGGCGTGCCCTTTCGCCGATTAAGCCAATTTCTAATAAATAATAAACTGAGCGCAAAAACTTCCAAAGTTTCTACCAAATTTGAAGTCCACATCTCTTTTCTTGTGACAACGTTAATGTTTATCTTATACAGACGGACGAACGGACAAACGTACAAACAGACATATCTAAATCGTTTCAGAATTTTTTGCTAATTAAGAATGCATATACGTTGTGTGTGTGTGGGATTTCTGATGTTCCGTTTTAGGTGTTACAAACAAAATAACATTATGAGTATAACTTCAATCTAACTTTATTATGCGCACCAACTAAGCGCATAATAAAAGGCCTAATTTGGTTAACTGATATCTACTGTTACAACTGGATAGTTACAACTGGTTTAGTCTTATTATACATAAATATTTCGTTATATACAATATATTTTTAAAGAAATTTGTGGTATTTACTTTTCTATTTCATTTTCCTAATGCCTTTTTACAACTAACACCCAAATATTTGGAGTCTACTAACTTTATTATAATCTTTGTAATATCTAAAACGTTGCATCGAAAATTTAAAAAAAATATATATTTTTTTTTCAATTCTTAATCCATCTAGACATGTCTATTTGTCTGTCTGTTTGTAAGATTTGGCCACATGTTCTTAAAATTATTTAGATCGTAAAAATTAAGATATCGCTGGCAAATTTATTAGAAAAATTGCAGGTTCTGGCAAATGACGCCTACATTTCCTTTGTAAAGCAAAAAAAAAATGCTAATTTTTTATTTATTACTTTTAAATGGCTATAGATAATTTTATTCAATTTTTTAATCATGCGCCCCAGAAATTATACACCAGAAATTATTCATTTTATTAATGTTTGTTATGCTTTTCATTAATTAACTGCTTGTCATTTTATTTTTCTTATTTTTCTTAAGTGTTAGCTAAGCACGCATAAATCATAAAGAAGTTTTCAGTAGATTTCATGTACCATGCCGTTGTATATTGGTCGAAAAAAAACCCGTAACTGGAGAAGCTCCGTTTAGTTATTTAAAAATGAGAACTTGTCTGTAAGTTTTAAAAACGCTTCTACAAAAAATTGATAATGCCCACCTAAAATTATAAATTATTATGTAGGCATATAAATTGAACACGCCCATTCGATATATTACAAAGTCTAAGTGATCATTAATCAAAATTTCATTTCAGGCAATTAGTTATTTTCTTACTTCTGTCTACAGAATATTATAATTTTTCGTCGATCGTTGTAATCAACAGAAAAGTGTGAAATTCATGAATTTCGATTGAGGCCTGTATCACTATGAAATTTTTTTTTAGCAAATACAAGTCCCAATTTATGAAATATATTAATGACAATTAAAATACGAACATGCTTTTGGTCAAAAAATGAACCCTTTAAAAAATGGACCTCTTTTATAAACACTCTCCAAGTAATGGCTCTTTCCTTAGACAGTCTTCATAGTGTTTCTTTTTATAAGTGAAATGTGAATACTAAATATGGCCCAAATTGATACAGTTTGGTATAGTTTTTTGACTCCCTCTCACAGAACTTTTTCCCTCTCTCAACTTTTTCTTAAAAAAAAAAAAAACGAAATTTTTGATTTTCTTCACTTGTGATCCATGGGGTAATTAAAAATGGATTGCAGCGTTCTGAGTTCTTTTTTTCAAAATTTGAGCATTTAATTTTTTATTTGTTTGGATGTTTTTATTTTTATTGTTATTACGATTAACAAAAATACAAAATAAAAAAAAAAACGGAAAAAGCAAAGTTGAATGCTAAAGAAAGTTGCGTTATATTTATATCGATGCTGTCTTCTAATCCGTCAAATAACCACTAAATTTTTTACTTATATTTATGTTGTTATTGTTGGTATTTATTGCTATTTATGCTTTACTTTCTCTCTCTCTCTCTAATGCAATCATGCAACAATGCAACAATTTTAATGAGCATCTTCATTTTATTGCAGCTTCATAAAATTTCATTGTTTCGTTTTTCTTTTTCACTTTGTTTATGTTTTCTTTTTACTTTATTTACGTACTTGTTAATTTATTTATTATTAAGTTACTTCTATTATTGTTGTTGTTATAATAATCTATAATTATTCAAAAATCGTAAACGTTGCGCTTTACACATGATTTCTATTCAACATCTTCAGCTAAACTGAGTATAAAAAAAAAGAAAATAGAAATAAAATAAAATAAAACGAGTCCATCAACAACATCCCATGTTGTTGATGGACTCGTTTATTTTATTTACAATAAATATGTCTTTTTTTTCCAATATTCTTAAATGCTTATTTCTTTAAGCGCTTTCCCGATTGCAATTTATATTCATCAGTTTTGAATTTTTATGGATCACTTTTTATCCACAATTGTTATTTTGGAATGCGTAGATTCATCTATTTTTATAATAATTTAGTTAGCATTATTTAAATTTGTTTATCCGTTTGCCGGCATTTAATATTAATTTTGTCATGATATTTGCAATGCCTAAAAGAATGCTCCATAAAGTAGATATATATTTTTGATCAACACTAAATTCTGAATTGATTGAATTGATGTTTGAGCGTCTGTCCATGTGTGCGTATGTGGTAAACATTTTTCTAGTCACAAAAAAAATCGATATACGTTTGAAATTTGGCAAAAACATTGGAATATTTGGAGCGCAAATTGAGATTGAAAATAGGCCAAATCGGTGTAAGGACACGCCTACAGAGCAAAGTAAACTTTTTAACATAACTTGAGAATTGAAACAGAATAGAAAGCGGATATTTCCTACAAATATTAATGGCGTTTTTTTTTATTTTTACCAAAAAAAAAATATCGTTCAAAATGGCTACGTCTATTCGAAATTGTACAATTTCAAAATGTCCATCTGTACTAAATGATAATGGGGGCGACCAATCCTGAGAAGCACCTGCTCAATTGGGAGTGGCTCATGAGATGGTTTCTGATTCATATCCATCAGGGGGCATCATGAGTTTCACGAGATCAGATCCAAAGATTTAATTTGGTACCACGGGATCACCAGTTTCATATTTGCCCATGTGGTGATGTTGGAGTTGGCTTCGTGGGGGCTGTGGTGTCCATGTCGCGGACGTAGCTCGACCTAATTATGTTTATATAGAGTTCCACAATTATGTTTCTGTCGAGCAGGGTGCCATTTCCCGAATAAATGGCTAGCTGGGTAGGCTTATCGGGCTAATCTAATCTAAGCCAAGGGGTATTAAGAAGGCCCCGAATCCTTACACCAAGGATTAAGCTAACTAGATGAGGTGCAATAGTGGCTTTAAATTGGAAGCTAGTCGGGACGGTGGCATGCTCGTGATGTGTCGTGTTTACCAATGCTAGCGATCATAAGTATGCTTATACCATGCATTTGAGCCTTCCAGGCAGGTATGCATGTAAAACACTAACTGTATGTACTAAATGATAAATAGTGTCTGGATTGTGGGCATCAAAAATTTGGCACCAACCAAATATAATTTTCTCACTTGTTTTTATAGTTAAATTGTAAGTTGTAATTTTTGAAACGCTTTGTTGAAGAAGCGTGCATTTGCCTAAAAATGATGGATCATTCGTTGTACAATGCCTCATATTCAACATTTGACAATAACTGACCAATGATTGGCCAATAACTGGCAATAATTATCAATAATTGGCAATAATTCGCAATGTTTGGCAATAATTGGCCAATAATTGGCAATAATTGTATAATTTTAAGTAATTTTATAAGTCCACTTTTTCAATAACCTTCTAAAGGAGAGGTATGCGAAAATAAGTGAAAATAGCGAAATTTTTTTTCTAAAAACTTCAAGTCTAATATTTTTTTTCCACAATAAATAAATGCAATGTGGCAAATTTTTCGTAACATCTTTCAAAAAAAAATTATACTAATAAAATTTTTAAGTTAAGTAAAAATAGAGTTTTCTTTTCCAAAAAAAAAAAAAAATATTAACTATAATTTAAAATCGTTAAAAAGGGAATTCATAAAATTATTACAAATATTTTGTATTTTGGATGGAACATAAATCTAAATTTTGATGCTTAAAATAATCGCATAAAAGTTTCCTTGAAATAAATTGCTTCAGAATATTAATTAGAAGTAGATGGATACTTAAATTTCACAAAAAATTGTTGATCATTTGGCATTCGAAATTAATTTCTGCTAATCAAGTGATCCTTTATAATTTTAGGCAAAGCCTTTGTCCATCTAAACTAAACATGAAACTATTGGCCCATACAAATTCGATTGGCCATTAGATTGTCCATTTGATTCATAATGACGGGGTTGTTTTTTATTTTTTTGTATTAAAATTTCATGTGTTTTAGAGTTAGTTAAATAATAAATAAAGTTTTTCTTTATTATTTTAATTTATTATTATTAGATTTTTCAATAAGTTCACGCTATAATAATAATAATAATAATAAAAAAAAGAGAAATTGAAAACAATGGAAAAACATATGCCGTTTTTGCAAATTATCAAAATTATTAAAATAGAAATAATGGAAATAAAAGGAAATTATATGTAAAACTATAAAATCATGGACAATTTGCGTTCTATGAACTTCATATAACAAAGGAAAATATTTAATTTAATAGAATAATAGAAAGAAAAAGAAAACGATTTTTCTATGTAGTTTTTGTTGCTGTTTTTTTTTTTTAATTACATTTATTTAAAGATTAAAAGAAAATTGTCTGTGTGAGAGAGAGAGAGAGAGAAAGAGAGAGTGAGAGTGACGGCACAACGCGGGCATATTTTTTTTTCCTTAATACATTAACAAGAATTTAAAGCAAATCACAGTCTTCTTTATTATTTTATTGTTTATGGTGTTGATTGTAGTTTAAACGTAAAATGAGAACTTTTAATTTTTTTTTGTTCTTTTCCTTTTCTTTTTTCATCAATTGCACACATATAAAACGTATTTAGTCAAAATTGCGGAGAGTAATGGTAAATAAAATTAAAAGCTTCTGATTTATACCAAAAAAAAAAAAATTTTTTTAAATTTAAAAAAATTTAAATTGTTAAAAATTACATTTTTCATATGATATTGATTTTTGTATTTTTTTTTCGTTTTGTTGTAATTAGGATTTACCACACGGTATTTTGACAAAAAAAAAAAAAAATTACAGTTATCGATGGATATGATTATATCGATCACTATGATCAATTTAATTATTTTCCAATATACCAACATATTGACCATTTTTATTAGCACTACGACGTTCTTCCAATTTTTTAGCAAAGTCTGGATCAGTTTTAGCCCGCTGTTCTAAACGTTCCTGTTGTAATTTAATGCCAGCATAGATTTGATCAAGACCCTTTTGTATCTCTTCGGGTATAGCTGGCGGTGTTGGTATATGATCACCCGTTGCACGAAAACCATGTTCATCAGCTGTATATTGTACATTGATTGTATCACCTTCCGGTGATAAATATGAATATTGACCATGTTGTACCAGAACACCATTTGGATTTGTATCAGAGAAATCTTTTAGGAAGCCAGTCTCTTCATGAATAATATTATTACCCGTTTCATATTCGGTTTTATAGCTGCCATCTTCACTTTGCTCCTTATTAAATTTTAATATTGGTATCCAAGTTGTAGTATCACGGCGATTCAATAATGGTTTATCATCTAAAGGTATATTATTGGAATTTGGACGTAGTTGCGGTTTGGCATGTCCCATTAAAAATATACCGCACAGACATAAATTGAATAGCTAAAAAAAAAATATTGAAATTGAAATTGATATTTTGAATTTAGTATTCGATTATTTTGAAAAATGAAAACAATCAAAATTTCTACATGACTTTTGGTATATGGTGTTATGGGCTTGTACGGTTATATGTAACATTCAGAAGGATTTAGGGGAAGGTTCACCATATTTTTCTTATACAGAACGCCCCTGAATCTACCATTTGAGTTGATTTAAATCTGTTTAGACAGCATCATACTATTTATATGACCACGCCCCATATAACGGTCTTTTTTGTTATATGGGAAAACTTACAATTATGAATATTTCTTGACAGGAGTTGCTTTAAATGTCACATTTTGCCATAGTAAATCTATGTAAAAAATTTGGGCTAGATCGATTTACTTTTATCAAGTGACATCGTATAGTTCTTCTAGTTGTTATAGGGAAATATACAAGTATATTATAAATTTCGTTTGGGGGCGGACTGTTAAATATTCTGGAACACATATTTATAAAGGAATATCCAGAATTGTTAATCTATCTAAATGGTGATCATAATAACTGTCCGAACCTATTCATTAATAAAATTAATTCCGGGCATCTTTGGGCTACATTACGCCCATGTGTTAGTATTTATTTAAATATCTCCAAAATTGCCCTGCTTGGCCCTACTTTCATGGACAGAAAACAGACAAATCAACAGCTGGAAAGACAGGCTTAAATCTGTTAAATTTAGAAAGTGCTTCTTGGCCGAACGGTGTAATAAAAAAGGGCTGATTGCATTTGAAACTTTTTCTAATTGCTGCATACAATTCATACAACCACATAATATGCAGTTCCAAAATTGTTATAGGGTATAAAAATTTACAATTGTTAGGATCAGCATTTTTAATGAAATTATGAAAAAGTGATGTAGGGTATTTAATAGCCGACCACCACCGACTACAATATATTTAATCGTTTTTTTTTATGTTCTTTTCTATTTGTTAAAAAAAATTTCTTTAACTTTTTTTCTTGTGTTGTTTTCTAAATTTAATCAAATAATAAATTTTAATTAAATTTTAATTTTTAAATATATTTCTCTACGGTTTACTTACAAGCATTTGCATTTCGATTTGATATTTGTGCTCTTTTTCCTTGGAAAAGTTTCAATATTTTTTTACTTTCACTGAAATTTCCGTTAAATTTACTGTAAATTTCAATTGTATTTATAACTGTTTCTTTTCTTTTCTCTATACTTTTCTTGTCGATTTATTATGTTGCTTTGAATTAAATTTACTGATTATTCTTGTTATGTTACACGTTAAACTGATTATAACTGTACTTTACAGTACTTTATGATTCTGTTTATCTTTTTCTTTCTCGTTTTCTTTTTGTCTACTTTATGTTATATTATTTATTTATTAATTTATTGTTTTCGTTTTTTATTTTTATACTTCTGTCTTCTAATATACAGTATGTATGTTACGGTATGTATGGTATGTTCCGTTATTTATTTGTAGCGTGCCTTTCAATAGTGAAAGCGAATTTTCAGAAAAAGACTGCTCAAATACGAGCCCTATTTGAGCTATTTATAGTTGTACGACTGCGCCTTACGATTAGTTGTTGCATACATATGTACGTTTAGATATATATAAATACATATGTAAATGCATACATACTTATATTATATATATATATATATATATATATAAAATACATACAGAGTAACATTTATGGTTGCTCAGTTTACCTTTTATAGCGTTGTTTTGTGTGTTTTTGATTTTTTTGTTGGTTTTTTTTTGGGTTGTTGTCATTTGATTGTTGGTTGTTGTTACTTGGTATTTACATTGTTATTGTTATTGTTATTGCTATTGTTATGTATTCATATGAAGCTGCCATCACATACAACATGATCTATGTTATCTGTTACTTCTTCCGCTGCTTCTAATTCTTCTTCTTCTCCTCTTATTATTTTTTCTTGTTGTTGTTGTTGTTATTGTTTTTCTTTTTAAAATTTTTTGAAAAGGTGCGCTTGTGTGCGTGGGTAAGCAATTATTTTTGCATCTCTTTATATATATACATATATTTATATATGTAATTACATGTGTTTAGATATGCATGCATGTATGTGTGTATGTATATGTAGATATATGTGCGCATACTCTCGCTATATACGCAGTTTAGTTATTCAAGCTTAATTTAAGAAAAAAATCTTTTTTTATTTTGATGTTATTATTGTTGTTCTTGTTGTTGATGCTGCTGCTGGTGCTGCTCCTGCTATTGTTGTTGATTACTGTTGATCTTAATAAAAAATCTTGTATACTTTTCATGCCATTTGCCTTTTTGCTTTTGTATTATTCTGTTATTTGATTTCATTGTTTTTTTTTCTTTGAAATTTTTTGATGCGACTTTCTCAGCCAGCTTTGTCTCATCTATATCTAACTAACAATCTAACTAACTAACTAACTAACTAACTATTTATCTATACTTGTTGTTGTTTTTGTACTTCAATTTTTTCTTGTTTTTTTTTGTCTTCGTTTTTCCTTTGTTTTTATTTTGTTTTATTGTGCTCTGCCTGATAATTTTTGTTATTGAACGATTTGGTAACATGTAATTACTTCACTCTTAACAATATTCAGGAATGAAAAAGCAGCAATAACAACAAGAAGAAGAAGATGACGAAGAAGAAGAAGAAAGAAAGAAAAAAAATACTAGTCTTACAACTTTGATGCGACATTATTTCGTATATTTTTTTTTAATTGTTGAATGTTTTTGTTTTTTCTTTTTTTGTTTTTTTTTTGGTATATTTGGACGATAATGCTCAGGCTCTTAAAGGTATTGATACAAAATATTTTATCTGCCTCAAGAAGAAAAATTATAAATATGCATAAAATTAATTTTACTTTTTCAAAATGATAATTACAAAAAAAATTGTTGTTGTTGTTTTTGTTATTGTTATTATTTATTATTATTATTATGAGTTATACTTTAAAAGTGCGTAAATTAAATATAATAAATTTATATAACGAATTGTAACATCTCAAAATCTTAAATTATTGATAGAATGATAAATTAAAAAAAAATAATTCATATGTAAATTTTAAATATTTCAATTGAAATTAAGATTGAAAATGAGTTTGAAATTCAAATTGAGTTTAAGTTTATGTTTGAAATTGTTTCAAAAGAGAATTACAATTTTCTCTATTAACTGAAATTTAAAGAGGTAAAATTTTGTAAAAAAAAAAAAAAAATTTCCATTCAGACGGTTTAGGGAAAATTTCCCAAGAAAATTTCTTATTTTTGTGACAAATTCTCTCCCCATCGAGCGATATTCGAAATTTCCATTTTCAATTGAAAATTATTACTGTCATCAAAACGTAACTTAATCGTTAATCGTTAATCGTTATTAAATTATCGATGCCATCGATTTTTGATTACTTGAAATTTCATTTTTTTTTCAGTTTTCTTTTTTTTTTTTGTATTTTTTCTCATGTGTTTTTTTTTTTAATAGCAAAATAGAAAACTATGAAATGTTCCTTAGGTGGAATTTTTTCTATGTATTGATAATATATGTTGAACTTATTTATGGCCGCAATAATTTTGATCTTGACTTTAATAGATTTTATCAATTATCTTACCATACTTCTTTTTCATAAATTTCTTCATTTTTTTTTTTTGAATTATTCCAATCTAAACTATTTAAAGGATTTTAAGATAGTTTGTTCACTTTAGTTTAAAGGAGTGGTGAAATCGGGAAAAATGTATAACTATGCATAAATATTGATCTAAAATGTTTAATCTTCAATATAAATCATCAAAACGAAATGATTATACTTTGTAGAGAATTTTGATTAAAAAATCTCTATTTTGAAGATGCTTAAAAAATGAATGGATCCATCCCATCTTTACCCCACACTATTTGCTCCTGCCGTTATTTGATAGATTCACACGGTTTTTTTTTCTTGGTAATAAGATATCATATTGTTTGGTTGGGCGTGGTCGTATATGGAATCTAAATATAACTCTTTTCGATAGAATTGATTTGGGGTTCGAAACACTTGGATGTAACGAATTTTTTCTTTTATAAAAATTAATATGAACAATTTCCAAATGATTGGAAAAAGTTTTTGGCATTTGAGCAAATTTATCTGAAACTAAAACGAGCTGTTAAGCTTTGCCTTTTACCATTACTAAACTCTCTCATGAATGATACTTAAACATACAAAAATTAAATTCATTTTTTGTTTACATAATTGATAAATAAATAAATAAATAAATAAATAAATTAAGATGATGATGATGGCCTTGGAAAATTATCAGTAACTTGCGTTTGAACAAAAAAATAAATAAAGAAGTTATTAAAATAAATGTCATACATTTAATGTAGGCTAATAAACCTGACTTTATCTACATAGATTATGTCATTTCGAGAAAAATAGTTTTTAAAATATTGAAAAATAAGTTCTTTGCCCTATTTGGCTAATTTGAAATTCCAGACTACTTTTAAATATCTCTGCCATCTCATCATAAAATCTTAACACTCGATTTACAAATTTCTTCAAATTTTTTATTATATAAACACTTTAATTGGTCTAAACCAAACGTTGATTGAAAATGGAAAATTTATAATTCAGAATTTAATTGAAAACATTTATTTATATATATATGAATTCGGTTTTTAAAATATATTTCTCACAAGCATTTCTATTATATTTAGTACAAAGGTTTTTACATTTATTTGTATTGCCTAATTCTTGACTTGGCCAATTCGTCCTTGACTCATTTGTATGAAATTTTGCCATTGAAATTACTAAGTTAAATAGCTAATTAAAAATATTTATTTACTTTCTCTGAAATATTTACTTTTTCAATTTCAGAATTTCAGAATTCCAACATTGAGACCTTGCTCTGGAACTAAATTTTCTTTAAATTTATATTTTTGGGGCCATTTGGTTATGTATATCAAGGACATACCTGGCGCTATTTCTGGTATAACTTTTCTCTTGTTTAAACTTGTAATATTTTTTGTTTGCTTTGACCTTAGTAATAGGTTTTCTTCTGATATTATCCCAAAATGGCTACTCTAGATGCCAAAATACCAGAAGGTTTGATATTTGTTATGCGATTAACTGTTAAATCATTTTAAGACAATTTGACAATTAATATATTCAAAATTGTAACTTGTTTCCATAGGAGGATTTGAATGGTCATAAAAATAGGCCAATCTGGACCATATTTCTACCACAAGTGGTGTAGGATTTTAATGAAAGTTTTTTACATGCGGAAATCAAATTTTCATGCAGTGATGCTAGATATTTAAAAATCGCTTTCGATATAAAGTTTTTACTTGAATTTTTTTCTTTGGTGTCAACATTAAGTTGTAAAAAAAATCCAGACACATTTTCCTAACGGTATTATATGGACTTGCTATAAGTGTATATAGAATTAAGTTGAGTAATCAATCAAAAAGAAAGGCTTTGAAAAATATGGCAAAAGAAATCTTACAAGAATTCTTAAGTGATTCTTAAAATATATCCCTAAGTTTATATGTCTAAATTTAGATGATGGATTTTAGAAGTTACCTTTTACATGAACAAATTCCCACAAAAAAAAAAAAAAAATTAGGACACTTAGAAAATAATTTTGAATAATTTTCAACTTTCAATCAACTTTACCAACGCTATTTTTTGCAAATAATCATTAACTATTTTGACAATTAATAAAGAAAGAATTTGTTATAAAGTTTGGATCAAAGGCACACAAAAATAAAAATTGAGTTGCCTTTAAAAGTTCAATTTAAGTTTGCAAATTGGCAAACAATTCATGACATTGCTGAAAAATTAATTTTAACGAATTTGATCGATCATTATTTTGCAATTTATTTAGCATAAGAAAGTTTAACAAAGATGAACACAAAACTAATGAAAAAAAAAAAAAGAAAAAACTCAAGAAAAATAAAAATAAAAACCGAATTACTTTTCAAGGTAAGTTTGACAAATGCAATACCTTTTTTAAATAACATGAATCCGTAGCAAAATGAACAATTAAAATTTTGGAAAAATATAAATGAAAAATTACAAATAAAAATCGTATATTAATGGTAATATTTTTAAAGTGTACATCAAAACATTTCCAACAATAACAATTTAACAAAAAACTTTAACAAAATGCAACATTATGCAATGCAATAATATAATTAAAATATTAAAAAAAAAAAAAGGAAAAACAAATTAAATAAATATTCTGTTTGTTCTCTTAACTTTTCGATTACACAAACCTGATAAAAAAAAAAATTTCCTTGTCTATTCTGAATAAGTCAATCACAGTCGCAGCTCAATGTGATTTACTTTATTATTTATACTTTTATATAAAAATGTTGTAGGAAGTGTATTTGTATATATACATATATATATATATATATATATATATATATAAATATGTGTGTATGTATGTATGTAAGTATGTGTGCTTGAATGTTTATGTGGTGGCGGGATATGAAGAACGGAGGTACGGAATTTAGAGAATGAAAATATCATAGAAAAAGAAAAATTTACCAAAAAAAAAATTTGCCATATAAATAAATATATGTACATGTACATACATACATACATATATATATATATATATATACAAAAATATATAAAATCTACAAAAATATATAAATTGTTGGTGTATGCTGAATGTTTCAATGCCGTACCCCATTTTACTTTAATGCCCATTAAAAAGTCTAGGAAATAGAATTAGAAATTGGAAGATTTAAATTATAAAAAAAAATTTGAAAAGTCTATTCTATGAGAGAGAGAGGATCAAATTTGCTACACTCATTCAATATGTTAAGTAGTAGTATCAAAAATTGCATAAATTTTTTTTTTTGGTTTAATTTCAATGCGAGCCCTTAATTTTTGAAATGATGCCAAAAATCTTTTAATTTAAATGATTAATTTTCATTTGTCATAGGATTTTCCACGGGCCATAGAATTATTTTCACAAATTACATGATATTTACCTTGATAATAAATTTATACGGTTGGTCATAAACAGAATGATCCATGTTAAAAAGATTGCTAGCCAGTTGCAATTAAATCAATTTAGGTAAAGATATTTGTTTTTTTTTTTTTTGTTTTAGATGATTCGGTAATAATGAAATTTATATCTATCTCAAGACCTTTTTAAATGTTACATATAACGGTATATGTTTGATGCGTGTACATGTGTACTTATTTATATGAATGTTGTATGATGTAAAGAGAAACTTTGATAATAAGATTTTTTGTCATTTATGAATGAGTTGGAATGGAACATGTAAAGTTGATTGACCGTTTGTAAAGCCAACATGCATTAGCAACAGTTGGTTGATGGGTTTTGTTGTTGCTATTATTTGCTATTTGCTATTTGCTATTTGCTATTTGCTATTTGCTATTTATTTTATTATTTATTTCGTTGATTTTTCTTTGATTTTATTTATTTAGATTTTTGTATGATTTTCGTTTTTTTTTCTTTTTTCTTTTTTTTTTTTTTTGGTTAAACAGAATCGCTCAACATAAAAATAACAAAACCAAATAAACTTGTTATTTGCAACATGCTTATATATGTATGTCCGTCTCTTTTATTTTCTGTCTTAGTTCTTTTTCCTTTTTTTCTTTTTTTTTTCGTACTTATTTTGGGTTTTTGTATGTCAAATTTTTTTTTGGTGATTTTAATGCAAAATATTTTCGATTTAGTTGAATTTGTTGGTGTATTTTTTTTTTATTTTCTGTGGAATTAGTGCCATCATCTTTACCCCACCCATTTTATTATTAACTACAATTTCAACTGTTTATTTGGTTTCAAAGTTTTTCTTCTTCTTCTTCTTCTTATATTTGTTACTTAATAATATTGAAAGCATCAGACATTGTTGTCGCATAACGTAATTTTAATAATCATTGTTGATTTATATTTTAATGATTTTTGTGTTGATTGTGTGGTGACTTCTTCCAAAATAAGAGAGAAGAAAAAAATTATAAAAAAATTATCAAAACAAATAAGTAAAAAAAAATCTTTGGTTTTTGTTCATTTTTTGAACACTGATTTCATGTGAAGAATTTAAACTACGTTAGATAAATTAAATGTGCGGCATTTTGAACTTAGAAAATTTCGTTTCAGAAAAATGCTTGAGTTTTGCAATGAGATGTAATCAAACCTAAGTAGTGAATGATTTCCTGCTTATATCACTGAAATGCAATAAACATTTGTTGACAATTTACACTCAAGTTGAGTTTTGAAAACTGATGCCAGAATTTTTATAGCATTTTGGAAAAATGTTTCGTATTCAAGCTCTAATTATAATGAAATATTTGACTGAAGGGTAGGCGTGCCCGATTTGCCTTATTTTGGTCACACATTTTTGGGGAACAGGTGTAATATTTGTGCAACATTTTACTTTTCTACCTCTCGTAGTTTTTAAGTTTTAAGCAAACAACTATAAGTTTAAAAAATAGACAAAAAATGGACCCATTCTCAGTTTACGTTGTAATTTGGACTTATCTGTTGATCGTTTTGCCTCATTTTCCATACGAAGTATCGTACTTGAATGCTTCTGCTAAATTTGGAGGCTCTACCTGTATTTCTACAACCAGGAGAATGTTAGCCTTACATGGACAGCTGGACAGATGGATAGATGGATAGGTGGATAGATAGATAGATGGAAAGATGGATATATGGATATGTGGATATATGGATATATGGACATATGGATATATGCATATATGGATACATAGATATATGGCTACATAGATATATGGCTACATAGATATATGGATATATGGGTATATGGATGTATGGTTATAGGGATACAGGGATATATGGATGTATGGTTATAGGGTTATACGGATATATGGATATATGGATGTACGGATATACGGTTATATGGATGTATGGATATATAGGTATATGGATATATGTATATATGGATATATGGATGTATGGCTATATGGATATATGCATATATGGATATACGGATATATGGATATTTGGATGTACGGATATACGGTTATATGGAGGTATGGATATCCGGAATATGGATGTATGAATATATGGATATATGGATATATGGACACATGGATATATAGATATATGTATATATAGATAGATGGATAGATAAAGGTGCGAATGATCGCGGAACGTGACCCTAAGTCAATCGGTATTATAATAAATGGATGTATATCAAGATAGTACTCAGGGCCTTTACCCCAACTCGAATAAGACGAGAATTCAGTTTACATTCGTAACTTCCAAGAGCAACTTTTATTTTGTACATTGTATCACAATTAAAGTTTTAATATTTTAACGTTTTAACGTTTAAATCAAGGTCCCTCAAAAGTTATACATAGCATAACGTATTGCATATATCATAACATATTATAAGCGCTTCTAGTTATTTCTTAAAGCACATCGACTATTTTTTGTTGTACTTTATTTTATTTTATTTCATCTTATTTTTTTTTGTATTTTATTTTATTTAAAGTACAATTAATGTTTAGTTGCTAGTAAACTGCTTTCTGTCTTAATGTTTTGCCTTTTTCGTTGGTTTTTTCTTTTTTTGTTTTTGTATACCTACTACAAAAAGTTTGGAGGTTCACATATTTTGTCGTAATGTTTGAGACTGTCTGTCTGCCCGTCTGGGTGTCTATCTAATCTAAAATCTATGATCGTAAAATTTATTTTCTCCAGCTGTAATTTGGTAGAATCATAGGAAGTTCTTGCACGGAGGTTGTAATTAAAAATGGGCAAAATCTGTTAAAGGACACGCCCACAGTGTAACATAAACTGAGAACACCTCTGCTTTTATTAAGCAAAATTCATTATTTTGCTCATCATTTGCAAAGTAAAAAATTAGAAAGTTGAATCTTTGTACAAATATGGAGGCTACTGTTTTACAATGTCCGTCCAAAAATCTTGTAAATCGGGTAATACAATACCAAACTTTAAATTTTTTGTTAACTATTTCAATTTACTTTTAAAAAAATTGACTCAAGTTGTGAATCGTAATATCATGGTGTACATTGATGGTGGGTATCCAAGATTTAATTTGTTTTTTTTTGTTATTTACTTAACCACGATACATGATGATTATTGGACACATCTATTAAAAAGTCTGGCTGGTGGATATTTAAGATGTAACTTCAACTAAATATAATTTTTTTACTTCTTTCTTCTCCTTTTTTCTTTTCTTTTTTCAAATAGACTAAATTATACAAACAAAAAAACAAAAACAAAAAGAGAAGAACTAAAATTGGGAAATGAAAAAAAAATGGAGAAGAAACCGACAAGAAAGATAATAACTTGTTCGTTGTCTTTCGTTTTTTTTAAATATTTTTTTTTTTTTGATTTTTTGTTGTTTTTACAAAATCGAGTCATCATAGTGTAAATAAGTAGGTCACCAATTACATGAGAAATGCAATGTTTTATAAATATTGCCTCATTGTTTGTTGTATTTTACTTTGTTGTTATGAAAGAATTTATATAAATTTTGGTTACACGCAAAGTAGGGGCTTTTATTGTTAGTCTCATCTCACTTTAAAAATCCATTTTCAATCATATTCTGTTTATTTAACTCTTGTTTAACTTATGTTTAACTTCATGTTTCTGTTGTTGTTGTTTGTTGCAATCAATCTCAAAAAAAAAAAGAAATTGAATCAAGGACGAATTATGCAAGGATACCCATAACACAATATCGATGAAAGGATGAATTCTAAATACTTTATAACTGTTCGATTAATACGATTACAAAATCAAATTTAATTGGTAAAAAAAGTTGAGAAAAGTTTGTAGAGTGTTTTGAATGAAAAGTGATTCTAAAAAAAAAGAAAAAAATAAATATAAATCTGGGGTAAATTTGGCTTACACATTTAAATATACCAATATGGCTCTCATCGAATTTCATTAAAAAAAAAAAAACTGTACAACATTTTCTTTATATGGCTTTTTTTTCTACGTTCAATCATGATCGCAAAGTGGTGACAAAAATTTTCTCGTTTTGCTCTTAGATTCTTAAAAAAAGGGGGGAAAAGAGAAAAAACACATATCTACAGAGCAAAATCGATAATCAAAATATGTGTTTTGTAATAATATCGATTCTGTACTTTAATTATAGATCTATCATTTATTTTTGAAATGCTCCAAAATAATTTCATTAAATAAAACGTTGTTTGATATTTAATTATCGATCATAGATTGTTCTTAGACGTTTCAAGTGTTGTTGCCACTTTGAAATTGTTAGTATGATTATTCGCATATGAAATTTTTCAATATTTTGTATGACTTTCATTTTTTTTTTTTAATACTCTACATAACATTTGGGCAGAATGCGTAATGTTTTTATGGGAATGTATTTTATGTCCGGAAATGTTGAAAAGATAACTTCACTTTTTTACTTTACTTTACTTTACTTATGAACTCAGAATTATTTTTGGAATCGATTTAAGTATATTTGTCCATGTTAAATTGTGATCACTTTGATTGGATGAACATTTAAAGGTATTTTAATGAATTTTAGCAAATAGCTAAATTTAGTAGACAGATATATAAATTTTGACACTTGGTAACTAAAGTCCAATTGTTTGCGAGAAAAGTAGATACATAAAAAAAAATTTTCTTCCACTACTTTTCTCACCAGTTCCCATTCTTTAATACTTTTCTATTTAATTTTCGGCACCCCTTCGCAATCCCCATTCCCCATCCTTTCCGCATTCTCTATCCCTTCTATATTCCGCACCCCTTCCCCGTACCTTTTCAACAAAACTTTTTCTCTTCACCCTTTCAACTTACCCTTCGCCTCCACCAAACTCCCTATTTCATTCTCTTTCTCTACCCTTATCCCTTCCTCTATCCCCATACCATCCCCTTCAGCATCCCCTTCACCGACCCCTTCCACAACACCTTGCTCAACCCCACCATGCCCCTTTCCGCGCCCCTTTCCCGTTTCCACCATCGTCCCTTTCCCTTATTACATCCCCTCCATCCATCTTTCGAATCTAATCATTTGAAAGTTACCATTTTCTTTCCTCTTTCTCGATTTCTAATTAATTTTTTTTTGTTTTTTTTTTGGTGTTTGTTTTTTCTTTGAGCAAATTGTTGTAGGGTATTTAAGGGTCGCCAATAACATTGGCAATAACATTTTCTTTTTTTTAACATTATTTTTGGGTGCAACTAAATCATGGGAAGAACAAGTTTTATCATACTTTAATTTTCAAATTAACCAGCCAAGCAAGCCAGCCAGAAAAAAGTGAGGATTGAATTGAAGTAAAATAAATCCGGATAAAATTTGTTGTGATTGTAATTTGATTCATGACATTTTAAAATAAATAAATACTAAATAAATTTTTTATTTTTATGTTTATTTTTATTTTTATTTTTATCTATTTATTTTAGTGTATTACATTGTTTTTTTGCTTTTCTTGTTTGTATTATTTCTAGTTTAGATTGCCATCCATTCTCATTAACATGAATAATTTTCTCTTTTTATTAACTTTACTCTTTTTTTTTTAATTTTAGTTAATTATTAATTGTAGAGATTTCATGCTCAATTATATTTAAGATACTTATTATGTTTGGCATGTATGTATATATTTACATGAAGATATTATACATAACTGGTAACATAACTGGTAACATAACTGGTAACATCATGCTTATAATGCGTTTATAATGCCAGTCACGTGCTATTTTGCTTATAAATTATACAGATTGCTTCAGATTTGAAATGTCAACTGATGTCATGATTTTTGCTTTTTTTGCATTTAACCATTTTTTTATATCAGTCATGAAATTTTATTTATATAATTTTGCTTAGAGATATTCAATTGTCAATGGATTTTCTAATTATTGCTTTACCATTTGTTAATTAATTCAGAGCTCATCTGATTTCATCTGATTGATATATATTAGATAAATAGAATATTTTGTGATCCTCAACATTTATGATTGCCTTAGAATATTTTGTAATTGGTCTAGAATTCAATGGATTCCTGGGACTACGGCATTAATTTATTTATGTCTTCTTTTTCTTTTATGCATTTTAACAATTTATTAAAATTTTCATTTTATTGCATCTTTCTTTATCAGTTATATTTTGGCCTTAATGTTATTCATTTGAAAATTTTTTTTTTTTTTATAAATTATCATGAATTATTTAAAATTATTATTCAATTTCTTTTTTTTTTTTTGAAAATTAATTTAAATTTTTGGAGAAAATTTGATTTGATTTGAAATCATTGAAAGAAGGAATTTATGGTAGCCAAGGTATAATATGTTTGTGTAGATATAAGTAACCTTTAAGAGAACAAGTTTTAAATTGCTTAGGCCAACCAGAAATTATACAACATCCAATAATTACTTTCATTTTTCTAAGATACTTCTTCATTAATGGATAAGTTTGAAATTTTTGCATGAATATAAAAATTATTGTCTACGATTTGAAATGATCACGCCTTTTTAAAAGTTTATAAGTTTCTTTCAACTTTTTAAGGTTTTTGTATGCAACTTGAACGGATAATCAGTAACTTGCTGTTACAATATCATTGTCACAAAGTTTTTTACAGCATCTGGTTAGTGAGTGTGTAAAATTTGATCTTAGCCAAATAAAATTTTCTCACTTGTTCTTATTACATTTTTTTATTTATTCCATTTGACATTTTGGAGTTTATCTAGAGTTGTCCCTTCTCTGTATATCTCTTTGTTCCTTCCATATTATTCATTAACATATAAAACGCCCTTATCGAGATATCTTAATAAAATTTCAAACATGAAACAAAACGTATAAGCTTAATTTTCTTAGATTTTATATAATTTTGTAAAACTTTTAAATAGTTTAGACAATTTCCCTACAAGTATAAGGTCGCTGTGTGTAATTAATTAAAACATTCTTAAAAATCTCAGATTATGTCGGATACGCATTGTACGCATTGTACGCCTTGTATTTTTTATCTTCTAAGCGAGATATATTTACCGCATCAAGGTTCTTTCGCCAGCTTCCACAACTTGTCAGCTTAATAATAAAAAGCTAAGTTGTTTGCTTTGAATGCATTAATAGTGAATGCAACTTCTTATTGGGTTACGTTTATTGTTCTTTTTATTAAGATGAGATAAATAGTGATAATTATTATGCACTTGTAGGCCTTTTCCCCATCTAGAAAGGGAAGCCATTTGCCTGGAGTAAGGTGATGAACCATTGCAGTGCCATGATTGTTTATTTGTTTGTTTGTTTACTTTTTTAGCTAAGCTGATCGTCGACTGTTTACCAAAATATAAGCAGACAAGTTGAATGATTGTGCATGCAGCATTTTCATTGTAATCAGGTGTAAAATGTTCGATTGCGAAAGTTATCATTAGGTGACTTTGGTGTGAGGACGTTTAAGAAATTATGTGGCAATTTTGTGTTGCTGTAATTTTCTTATTTCTCTAAGGCCCTGGATCTGATTGCTATTCAACCTTTTCTAGGATGCTAGATGAACGCTTTTGGATGATAATTAGATTCTGTGATATTCATTTTCAAACAAATTACTTTAAAAAATTATTCTTAAAATCAAATAATATTGTTAATTTTACTTAAAGTAAACTTATAGGCAAACATTTTATTAATGTGCACGTAAAGTAGGCAACAAATTTTTAAATTGTATCTTAATATATTATAATGAAAATTATGCTACATGAAAATTATGAAAATTATTGCACAGATTCAAACAGGTATTGTCTGCCATTTGGACATTGATGACTTTTAAGTACACTACGCGAATGATCATAATAATCAGAAGAGCTTTTATTATATCGATCTATTTAGAATCCAAGCTCAATCAATTTGAAATTGTCAGTCTTTCTGCCTTTCAATCTCTCGGACATTCTGTTTATGTAAATTTGAAATCAAGTTGTAGGTGACAATTTTTGAGATATTTGTATGAATTTTGATCGCTTGACTCAAACAATAATTCTATTGAAATTTGTCAAGATCAAACAATTTTTACAAAAAATTTTTATATAAAGTTTTATGCTGCGAAAAGTTAATGTATGAAGGAAATTTAGAAATTTCAGCATTTATTTTTTTTAATGAAAATGAACTCATGAGTTGCATCAGTTTTGGTTCAGATTGTCTCAAATTTCTACATCTCTTTTAAGGAGTCTATTTTTTTCTATTACTTGAAAATTGTAAAATTTTTTTTTTTTTGGTTTTCTGCTACTGCCTTAAATTAATTTGTTAATTTTCTGGAATTTTTAAGGAGATGAAAAAATACAAATGATGTAAAAAATCAGCTCTGACGGTCCAAAATTTCCTCACTTATTTTACAAGTAAATTTTTTTTGTTACTTTAAAATTTTTTTTGTTTTTTTTTACCTTTTTTGTTGTTGTTGTTGTTGTTGTTGTTGTTGTTACCTTATTTAAATGAAAGTATCATTGTTGTATTTAGTTTTTGTAAAGAATCTTTAATTCTTTATTTGCATTAAATTTTATTACAATTGTTTGCTCTCTTTTCCTCTTGATGAAAGCCCCAAGAAAATAAAATGAAATAATGAAAATAACAATAATATAAAAGAAACGAATAGAAAAGACAAAACAAACTTTAACAAAACAAAACGAAATAAAATGAAATGAAACGATACGATAAAAAAAAGTATGTCTCTACTCCAAATGCAACACAAACGTTCACATAAAATAATCATGTTTCACTTCTTGTACGCATACATGCATGCATATACACAAATACAAATACAAATGCATATACAAATGATACAAATACATTAATTTACATGAATTTAAATATTTAATTTAAATTAATTAAATTACATTAATTTAATTTAATTTAAATATATAAATATATAAATATATCTGCATATCTGTGTCTGTGTGTATACATTTAGATGTATGAGTATGTGTGCGTATGTATGTGTGTGTGTGTGTGTATGTGTGTGTGTGTGTGTATGTATGTGTGTGTGCTTGTATGTGTGTATATGCCCATTTACTTTCATCCTTTTCCTCTGCCTTTCTTTCTCTTTCTCTTTCTCTTTCTCTTTCTCTTCCTCTCTCTCTCTTGTTCATAATGATCATCATCAACATATATCATATTTTCAATTTTTGTTTTGCCCGCAATTCCATGCGAAATGTGAAAAACAATAATTTACTTTATGATTTTCTCATTTAGTTGCGTTTATGTGTGTGTACATATGTTGATGCATGTATGCATGTATGCATGTATGTATGTATGTATGTCTGCATGTATGCATGTATGGGTTTATATGCTTATGTGACATTGCATGAAACCGTAATGGCTGTGTTCCGGTTTCGAATAATTAACATTCCCTCTCTTTTGTTTTCCTATACTTTCCATTTCTTTTCTGTTCTCCTTTCTTCTTCTTCTTCTTTTTTCTTTCCTTGTTTACATTCCTTTCTGTTGTTGCTTATTGCTCAGTGTTTCGTGTTTTTTTTGCTTTGTGTTTTTTTTTTATATTTTCATTCTGTTCTTTATGTACAAAGTTTAAATTTTGCCGTGATATGTTTGATGAGTTGGATTTTAGTTGCTGAGTTAAGGCAACTGGGCGCTGGACAGAATAAATTGCGAACTATTTATACCCAAATTTGATAGAAATATTGAATAAAAAAAATGACAAAAGTGACAGACAGAGAGAGAGGGAGAGATACAGAAAGATAGAATGCCACAAAGAGAGAGAGAGAGAGAGAGATAGAGACAGAGAGACAGACAGGTAGACATAAAAAGCCAAGTTGGGTGGGAGAGAGAGAGAGAGAGAGAGAGTGAGAGTGAGAGTGAGAGAAAAGAAAGAGAGAGGGAGATGGAGCGAGACCGAGCGCGCTAGAGAAAGACAGAAAGAGAGAAAGATATAGAGAGAGGGAGAGAGAGAGGTAGCACGAGTGAAATAAAGAGAGAGATGGAGAGCTATATATTGAAAAATTTTCAATTCATAAATGAATTGAGAATTTTTTTATACAACTCATTTAACTCATTTAACTCATTTAGCTCATTCAGTCAGTGTTCTTCCTCATTTATCTTTTTGTTTTGTTTTTTTTTACCTTTTTTTTTTGTATTTTTTTTTCGCTTTTCTTTTTAGTTTTTTTTTTGGTTTTTTTTTAGGTTTTTTTGGGGTTTTTTCCATAATTTTCCAGTATTTCAATTGTTTGTGTTCAAATGTTTTTATTTGTTTGTGTATGAGTGTGTGTCTCTGTGTGTGTGTGCGTGTGTGTGTGTGTGTTTATCTGTTTTGCAAAAATTTTGCAATCGATAACGAATGGAAAAGAATGGAAGAGAATGCGAACGAATAGAAACAAATTGTTTTGATACATTTATTATTGAAAATATTTTGTTTTTTGTTTTTACTTAATGTTATTGTTGTTCTTGATTCATTTAAAACTTCAAAATGTCCAGTAGTATATAAAATATAACGCAAAACAGCAAACAACAACAAAACAAATACAAAAACAAATTATGCACATTAAGAGAAAAATGTTAAATAATAATTAATAATAATAATAATAATAATTTTTCTCTCTTATGTGTTGTTGTTATGTGTTATTGTTTTTGTTTTTGTTTTTGTTGTTGTTATGACTTAATAAACATTCTAACCACAATCACGTACAGACACATATGTACATAAACATGTATATATTTATAATTTATTCTTAAAATGTTGCACTTCTTAGAACGATTTTCTTTTTCTTTTTCTTTTTCTTTTTTTTGTTTTTTTTTTTTTTTGGTTTTTGTTTTTTGTTTTTTTTTCTTTTTTGTGAAATTTCTATAATTTGTTTGTATGTGTATTTGTTTCTATTTTTGTGTTTGTTTTTTTTTTTCTTTTTTTGTTTGCTTTTGTTTTGTGATTTAGCTAAATGATAACGCGTTTATTATTATTAATATGAAAAATTTTTTAGTTTCTTCTTCTTCTTCTTCTTCTGCCTCTTTTTTTTTTGTTCGTTTTTGTTTTTGTTTGTATGTTTTTTTTGTGGCTTTTGATTTTTCTTGTTTTTGTTGGCCTCTTAAAAACTTGTTAAAGAAAGATGTGTTACTTTTCATTTTCATTTTCATTTTCATTTTCATTTGAATTTTCAAATTTGTTGTATAAATGTTGTATTGTAGTTTTTATTATTTTTATTACTCTTGTGTTTGCTGATTTGTTTTCTTAATTGTTGTTGTTTTTTGTTGTGTGTGTGCCTGTGTGTGTGTGCCTGTGTGTGTGTGTGTTTGTTGTTCTGTTTTGTATGTATTTTGTTTTAGTTTAAATGGACTTAACGACGTTTAGTAGGTGGCAAGCTCAATAAATAATCGACAGCCTTTTGTATGGCTGGTGGAATTGGTGGTGGTGTTGGTAAATGGCTACCTTGAGGTTGGAAGCCATTTTCATCATCGGCAGCATAACTTAATGAAATTTGTTCACCTTCTGGTGAGGTATAAGAAAATGAGCCATTTGCAACAATAACATCACTTGTATCAGCTGATGTAGCTTTCTTTAGAGTACCAGTCTCCTCAGCTTTAATGCCATTGGCCGTTTCATATCTGCATTTAAATGATAACAAAAAAAAAAAAAAAACAAAAGCAAAAAAAAAATCACACAAATGAAAATCAAAATAAAATAAAAAGAAGAAATATAATAATAATAATAATAATAATAATAATAATAATAATTTCCATAACAATTATAATTTTATTTAAATCTACCAATATAATTATACTTAATGAATCTTTAATGGTTTGATTTGTATATTTCATCTTTATACATGAAATAATACTAAAGTTTGTGTTTTAAGTCTTTTGAAATTGTATTTATAAAGGAAATTTATTACAATGCCTTGAAATATGTTATAAATATTTTCTTAATGAATAGTATAAATAACTTACGAGTATCTATAAGAGCCATCGGGTTCTTGATTAGATTCTTGACTAACAATAGCAATAGGTTCACCTTGTTGTTGTGGTCTGGCCAATACCATGGAAGCAAAGCAGACAACAGTTAATAAAGTGATTTCCTATAATGATATAAAGCCGAGAAAAAAAAAGAAGAAAACAAAATTGAGATAATTAAAGATATTATATAATAAGATGAATATTTATAAAATTTTAAATAATTCTAAAAATGTTTAATTATTTAATTAAATAATTATTGGTAGATTATCAGTTTTCAGTTTTTTCTATAACTTTTGTTTTGTCCGTACATTTGTCTGCTTATTTGTTTATTTGTTTGCCTGGTGTATGTTAATTGTGTTCTTTCTTTTTCTTCTTTTCTTTGTTAATTGGGGTTAAGCTAAATATTTATTATTGGTTTTGTTGCTGTTTTACTTCGTTGATGTTGTTCTTTTTTTTAATTTTTGGCATAACTTTTCAACTGGCATAATTTGAATATTCTTGCTTCTGTCGCTATCTGCTTTTTAATTAATTACTTAATTATATAATTTATATAATTTATTTTTCAAATGATAATATTCTAATTAATAATTGAATAATTTCATTAGATAATTATTTAATTAGTCAATTAATTAATTAATTAATTAGTTAATTAATTAATTAATTAATTAATTAATTAAATTAATTTTTAAATAATTATATATAAAAATTTATCTACTTGTACTATTTATTTTACTTTAATTAAATGATTCAATATAATTTAAAGATATTAATTGTAGATTTCACTTCAAATTGTAGTCGTATGGAATATGAAAATATGAAAATATGAAAATTTTAAAAATAAATTATCATTAATTTATCAATAAGTATAATTAATTTTAATAAACAAGAAATTAATTAAAAATTAAAATATATTAATTTAATAGTAATAATAAGTTTTAATTAAATACAATTAATTTTTAAATGGTTTAATGTAATTTTGTTTAATATCTTCGCTTGTGTTTTTTTTCTATGTTGAAACTAAGTTTTTGCATATTTCTACTTGCTTCATATAATAAAGGTCATTTATGTTATTGTTACTGTTTTGATTGCTATTGCTGTTGCTCTTACTATTGTTACTTAATTATTTGAACAGTTATGTTGACATCACGTTTTATGTTTTACCTTTTATGTTTTCGGTTATGTGAAAAAAGGGTTTCTACTTTTATTTTCATACGCTCATTTTATTTATTTTTTTATATTTTGGTTTCTTCTTCTTCTTCTTCTTCTTTGTTTTAGGTGTGTTACTTATCTCTCACATAAAATGTTCAACAATTTCATACAGAAATATAACTATCGATTTTGTAAGTATGCATATATAAATATATATATACACACACACATACACACACGCATATATATATATATATATATATATATATATATATATATATATATGTGTGTGTGTGTATGTGTGTGTGTGTGTGTGTGTGTATGTGTGTGTGCGTCTAACTTCGTATGCCCTGTCTGCTTATAATCATGCATATAGATTTCTTTGATATTAAATGTCAAATTAATTGTTTTTATATGAATTTGTATTCTCTTCTCTACTACTTTTTGTTATTATTATTATTATTATTATTATTATTGTTATTTTTCTTATTTTTATCTTCTTCTTTTTCTTATTATTATTCTTCATATTCTTCTTTATATGCCTTATTATTCTGTTTAGCTTCAAAAAGCTGTTGTAGCCAATTATCGTGTTAGTGTGTGTGATAATTTATTTCATTAATATAAAAAATCAAAGTACAGACGATACGAGACGAATCTTATATAATATATATTTTGTCATATTCATTATCCATGACAAATATTATATTTATATATTATCCGTACGTTGAAATATTCATGAGAATATAATAATAATAATAATAATAATAATAATAATAATAATAATAATAATAATAATAATAATAATAATAATAATAATAATAATAATTTTATGTTTTTGTGATAATAAGAGCCTAAAATTAATTAATTAATTAACTTGCAATTTATTAATCGTTGTAAAATAATTTAATTAATTAATATAATTAGTTAATTAAAAAAAATTTTTTAATTAAAATTTATATGATTCAATTAATTAAAATTAAATTAATTAAAATTAATTAAAATTTAATTATTCCTTTTAATTAAAATTGAATTAATTAAATTAATTAAAATTGAAATAATTAATTACAAATGAATGATTTGTTTGTTTGATTGTTAAATATTTCAATAAAATTTGTAATGCTGCTGTTGCTGCTGCTGTTGTTGTTGTTGTTATTATTGTGTTTTGAAAAATGCCTAACTTTTGCCAATATTTTTTATAATTTAATTTTAAATAATTTGCTTCTGAGTAGTTTGCCATAATCACTTTTATTTAGAAGTTTGAAAAAAGTCTCATATTTCATATATTTGTTGTATGAATATAAAAATATATTCAGAATATTAATTTGGCAATTTTGCAAAAATTTTTACCAGATCCATCCATATTTTGTGGACATCTACTCTGTTAAGAGTTTTTTTTTTCTTTTTTTTTTTTGATTTAATTATTTTGTATTCTTCTGCATATTGCACAAATTGATATTCTGTATTAAATAATTGCAAATAAAAATGGGGCCGATGGCTTCTAAAAGATCGACTGCTTAATAAATTTTCCCAAATAAAGGGACTACAAATATAATTTAGATGTCTAATTGATCTAAAGCAGATGTTCATTAAAAATAATGATACAATCAAATCAGTATGAAGCTTTGTAATTATTGAAAATATCAAGAAAGTTTGTTAAAAAAAAAAAAAAATTTGAAAAATTCTTAGTTTAGGCAATTATAAGAATTTTTTGTTTAAAGAAAAATTAATAAAATTTTGCCTAAATTTATAATTCAAATATGAAATTTGAATAATTTTATTGTTTACAAAATAATTTCTAAGGATAAGAGATATTTGCTTTTATAACATTCGTTTGAAATATTTGGCCAATATATGAAATATAATTTTTTTTAAATTTCATTGAAATTAATAATATGAAATTTTTTAATTTTACTTAAAGTTTTTGTTAATAATTCTTCGATATCCTAAATTGGATCTTAGTATTAAAAGAATGAAATCAATTTCATTAATTAAAATTTTTCATACATTTTTTATTTGAATTAAAATTCTTATAATAATTTGTTGATTCTAACTGAAAAATGAGATAATATATTGATTATTGGATCATTTCATTTATCTAAAAATCGCAATGCCATCTTTGTTGCAAATAAAATTGGATCCACGAAAAAAAAAACAAAATTTAGCTCTTTCGCCATAAAGTTTTTTTTGAATATTTTGGCCAAGTTCTAGAACTCAATTTAAAGTTATTATCTTTTGGCGTAAAATTTCTTAAACAAAAAAATTTCTTTTCTGCTTTTTAACTTATTTTACATCTCTACATAATATCCTAAAATTTTTGTCCTGTAAGAATTTTCTTCAAAAAAAAAAAATTTTTTTTGAAGAATTTTTGCTTTTAAAAATATTTTTTTTGGTTTTTTTTTAGTTTTAATTTAAAATTATTATTATCACTTTTAAATATCGCAATGTCCTTGCAGTTTCCTTGCTTTTTTTTTTGTTTTTTTTAATATGCCTTGATTAAAATTTTTACCACAATTATTAATTTCTTTCGATTTTTAATCGATAAAATTATTTTTAAATTTTAACACTTACAATTTTCATTTTGGCACTTGGTAAAATTATGTTGTTGTTGTTATTATAAATTCACAAAAAAAATTTATTGTTGCTTTTTCTTCTTCTTCTTCTTATATATAGATTGTTGTTGTTATTATTTATTGTTATCCTTTTTTCTTTTTGTTTTTTTTTAGAGAGGTAGAAGAGATCTTTAGAAGTTGTTAAATGAACAAAAGATTTTTTTGTGTGATCTCAAATGCCGGCTATAGCTGGTATTTATACGATACGATATTCAATATGCTTATCAAACACAATTGCATTTCATTAGCTTTACATATCTGCACACACATACAAACACCATAACAATTGTGGTGTAGCAAAAGGCAAAAGCAAAAGCAGAAGCAAAAGCAAAAACAAAAGCAAAAGAAAAAAAGAAAACAGAAAACGAAAATGATAAAAATAAAAGAGAAAGAAAATATCAAATAAAATAAAATACAATAAATTAAAATAAGCAAAGTAAAGTAAATACAATGGCAGCAGCAGTTTGTGGCAGCGGCGTCAGTAGCTTTTGCAGTAGCCATAAAAAATAAATGTATACAAAATAAATTGAAAAAAATATAATTGAAAAATTTTAATACATCCATATGAATACTTCAACATTATTTATGCTATTATATTTACTTACACCACAACAATAATAATAACAATAAGTAAAACAAAAGTAAACAAAAGTAAACAAAAGAAAACAAAAATTGAAATTGAAAAAAAAATTAACTAACTTAACTGAAACATAAACTATAAACCTTTAAAGATGCGGTTTAACTGCAATATCAAGCCCACAAACACACTCACACACTCACACACGTACACACACACACATACACACACAACATATATATATATATATATATATATATATATATATATATATAATATAACATATCACTCAGTCAACGTCGTCTACATTGTTGAATTTAATGCTATTTTCACTTCTAATGCTAACTTTACATTTGCTTTTGCTTCTACATCTTAGTTTATAGCAGTTATTGCCATTGTTTATATGATTCTGTCACCATTTTTTTTTCAGATCCAACAATCCAGAAATTGTCAGTTAATTGCATTTTGCTATTATGTTTATAATATCTAGAAGTAAGGAGCGGAGATCCTTAATTAATATCAAATTCTGAAACGTTTTAGATATATCTGTCTGTCTGTCCGTCTAATTTTCCAACTATTCATGCATCTGATCGTGTATAGGATGGCAAAAAAAGCTTAAGACTTTATGTACAATGGTTGATACTGAAAATGAATCAAATCAGTTAAAGGTCACGCCCAGAATACAACTTAAAAGGGAAAATATTTCTGTTTTCTGAAAGAAATAAAGTTCTAGTTTTTTTTTGCTTATAACTGAAAAATTGTAAGCTGTAATTCTTGTATAAAAAATTGTATAAATTTACCACGCCTACTTATTGAAATTATACAACCACAAATTATCTATTTGCATCATAAGTTACCAAATCGCCTATCTGACTGGTGGTTATTCAAGATTTAGTCTCAGCTAAATATAATTTTCTTACTCATTTTTTTTTTTTTAGTTTTTCTTTTTTCTTATCATTGTTGTTGCTTGCTTTGATTTTGACTTCTATTCGTTATAGCGTCACTCTCTTATTAACTCTCCCTTTTCCCTTCTCCAACCATTTACGTTCACTTAATACCATCTATTTATGCATTGGTCGTCTATCGCATCATTTGTTCATATTTAAATGTATGAGTTCTTTTTTTTAGTCATGCATTTTTTCTTCTTCTTTCATACTTCATCAACTATGATCGTTTAACTTTATTTACGAATACACTTAAAGTGTTTGCTCGTTTATTTGATTTGGTTTGTTTTGATTTGGTTTGATTTGGTTTGATTTGGTTTGAGTTTCGCTGTTCATTACAAATGTTTAGTTTGTTTTTTAGTGTTAATTTTGGTTGGTCTGGTTTGAAGTTGCTATGTTTACATAATTGAAATATATATATATATTTTTACTTATAGTCTCTTTTACTTTTTTACTTTTTTTTTTAAACATTTCATATTTATAGGATAATTAAATATTGCAAAATTTCATCCTTGATTTTCTAGTATACCGAAAGCTCTAAAGCATACTATAAAATTTGTACTTTTCCCCAAAATAGGGTTGCTGCGTATTTGGCAAAAGAGGATGAAATAATTTAGATGAGCAATGTGATACAAGGATATTATTAATTTTTGCAAACGTTTGTAACATCCACAAAAAATATTTCAGATATATTCAAAGTCTATTAAATCAATCGACTTAGAATTATGGGAAAATTTAAGCCTACCTATCTGTCTGTATGTTCAACCATCTATCTATCCTCCTGTCTGTTTATCCGTTTGATTTCTATTCATGAAAAAATTTGTAATTTGATAAAATATACGTTACAATTTTTATAATAATTTAATAAAATTCCATTTATATTTGATCACAATTTGTAACTCAAGCTTGAACTCCATTAAAAATGATGAAGATCAAAGCATTTTTGCCATTACTCTCCATACAAAGCCTTTTTAGAACAAGAAAACATAATAAAATATAAAAAATGTGTAATTTTATAAATATATTTTCATACAAAAAAGTCTCAGGTTTCTTATTTGAGACATTTAAAATGTTTAAATCTCTATTTTAGATTTTTTTTTTTGAATCACATTAAGTAAAGTGGTTTAGATTAATTTAGAATTGCTCGCGATTGAAATTAATGTTTCCTTCTTACTTTTATATTATAAAAGAAGATAAAATGGTGGCATAAATCTCAAAATTCGATTAATATATAGTTGGGCATAAATTATAAACGATTATTTGGAAAAGTTTGGAAAACATTTTTCGTTCATCTAAATGAAAGATTTTTTTTATAAGTTTTTATGTAAATAATAAGAAATGATTGTGAATGTGAAGGATCGAAGATTTAAATTTTGAGGGATTTCATATATGAAGTAGTGTGTGTGTTTATCGTGTCTTCATTAATTTCAATGTACTTTCTGAAAGGTGTTTTAAACATTGAGATTATTAAATTTATCATGAAAATTGATATTGTCAAATAATCGAAATTTTTCAATATAGTTTTGAAAATTTTTGGCATTTTGCGTTCATATTTTCTTCTTCTTCATTGATTTTTTTGATTTGCTTATTGTCTTTATTGTTGGAATAGTAAAAAAATAAATTACCATAAAATTATGTTACTTTACATTTTATCAAAAATAAATTTATAAATTTTAAAATTTATAAATTTTTTCATTAGAAAATATCACCATATTTAATGCCAAAAATTTTTTAATGATCTTGCCATTTTAAAAGAGAAATTATTTTACTGAAATCGAATTGCCTTTTCTTATGATCTAATAAATGCCATTAGATGAAGTAAGAAAATTCTTGTAATTCAGATAGAAATTCTATTAAAACAAAAAAAACAAAAAAAACAAAAAAGGCCTATTATAAAAAATTTCAAATGATTATTTAAATGAGTGATCATTAATTTTGTAAAATTATTATTGATATCAATAACTATTATGACTATTTTGCTAGTTTTTCTTTTTTCTTTTTTATTTTTTATTTTTTATTTTTTATTTTTTACTCTTTGTTGACATTTCTTTTATTTTATTATTTACTATTTGCATATAAAGTAAATGTAATACCCGCTTTAGTTCATTAATCATTTCGGTTTCTGTATCCGTTATATGGACTTGCGTAAATTGATTATGATAATTAATCAATTTAAATTAAATTTAATTAATAACGGTGTTATATTATGCAAAATAGAAAAAAAAATACAGTGCACTAGGCCTATCAAAATATCATTTCATTTTCTAGAAATGTATCTCGTAGTAACTCAATGTTCCGACAATTAATAATAGCAAGGTTGTTGTGTTGTTAAAAATCGATTGATTTTTTGCAGCAAAGTTGAAAATACCATTTTAATTATCATTAATTTTTGTTAACTGTTGTTTGCCAAAAGGTGAAAGTTCTTCCCCAAATATCTTAGAAATATCGTTTAACAAGTATGAAGAAGGAGATTGTATCCAAAATTTCGATTTGATTTATGAAGCATATTCTGAAGGGTTTATTTATTAAAGTTAATTAACTAAAATCAAATGTTTAAAGATTTTTGTAAAATGGCATCGATTTACAAACCATTTATAAATTTGCTAGTTGAGTATTTAACTTTATTGAACTGCTTCAGACAGAATATTTTAGAGAAATTTACTTGCCAGAAAGAAATTGAAAGACGAAATTACTTTTCGCATAACCTAAGCTATTAAATTCGGTATACTACAAAATATATATATTCTTGATCAACATTAAATTCTGAAACGATTTCAACGTGTTTGTTCGTCTGTACGTCTGTCTGTGTGTTGTTAACAGTTTTGCCGGTCGCTTAAATTTGACAGAAACAATGGTAGTTCTTGCAGACAGGTTTATATTAAAAAAGAGCAAAATTGGACAAAGAACACGCCCACAGTGAAACATAAACTAAGAATATCTCTGCTTTTTTTAAGCAAATTCCAGTGGCTTTTGGTCAGTGTTTGCAAATTACAAGAGATAGAAAGCTGAAATTTTGCATAAAAAGCTAAAATTACACAAATCGGCCCCGCCTATGTAAAATTATACCATATAAAATTTTAATTTTTTTATATTTAAGTTTTTTCGTTAACATTGAAAAGGTGAAACAGGCTTTGAGTCGTAATATCATCGTGTTTGAGTGGTGGGTATTCAAGATTCGGCTTCAGCTAAATATAACTTTCTTACTTGTTTCTTTTAAAGCAAGTTGCAATGGCTAAGCTAGATAAGACAGTAGAAACTTGTTTCACAACTGGAATATTATTAAGTTTATATAGAAACTGTGGGTGTAATTTTGTTTGAAAAATTTTTACAAGATTCTCTAGAATTAGAATTCTACCATTTGATACAAGACCTCAATAAAGATAACTTATTTCAAATAAAATGTGAATCTTATTTTATGTAAAATTTCATGGTCCAAAAAAAAAGCAAAAAAAAGCCAAAAATGTCTTTTACGAAAAAAACTCATTATACGGCCAAAAGGTTTAATTTTGCATATATTTTAAGGAAAATTTTCACTATTTCTTATTTGATTATAAAAAATTTGTATATCAAACTTGAGCCAAATTGATCCATTTTTTTGAATCATTCTTCATGCAACATACTTTTGAAAAAAAATTCAAGCGGTTTACAGATATTTAAGAGAGACTCTAAAGGTCTTGCTTGTTTTTAAGTTACCTAGGAATGGGCCATTTTTATCACGCCTTTCATATGGCGCCTTATTTCTTGAAAAAGTTATTTTATTGAAAAATATTTATTTATTAATTTATTTATTTATTATTAGCAGTAAAAATGAGCAGCATTTTGTTGGAATGCATTTACATGTTGGAAATTTGGACCAGATCTATTCATATTCAGATGAAACTTTTTTTAATGATGCTTTTAGATCTTATTTCATATATTTTGTTGTTGTTGTTTTTTTTCTGGCTACAATTCCTTTTTGGCAAAACCTAGATTATAAACTTATTTTAACTCATCGAATTATCCATTTTAAAAATTGATTTTGATTTTTATCAACTCTTCAAGCCCTTAAATATTGACATTTTAAATATAAGTGTAATTTCTTTTTTATGATCATTTTTACATTTTCGCCTGCAAATTTTTATATTATTATAATTTTTTTCTTTTTTGCAAAATTATTTAATGAATTATTAAATGAAATGATTTAAAAGCGATAAATTCGACAGACAATAAAATTCTAATACTAATTGCTTAAATTATATTCAATATATTATTGTAATTTCATTTAAATTCTTTCTTTTTTTTTTAATTTTTTAGGTTTTTTTTTTTGGTTTTTATTGTCATTTTATTTCATTTTATTATAATATTTGAAAAGAAGCGTTACCGCAAAATATGTTGTTTGGGTTTGTAAACATTACAAAAGGTACCAAAAATCAAATGTTAACAAAAACGATAGAAACAAAAAAAAAAAACTATTACAATAATAATAATAATAAGAAAAAAAAAATCAAAAAAGAGAAGTTTTTATCTCTAGGAAATATCTTGTCACGATATTACAAGCATTTCAATGAAATATTAGCCAATTCTATAATGTAGAAATATTGGTATTCTCTTTAGATTGTATATTATATTACCATGGTTACCAATAGCTAAATAATACCTTCAGCAACATGTTGTATGAAAATAATTTATCAGAGAGTAAATGAAATGATAAGACATGAAGATATTGCATTGAAAATGATTCGCATGATTCGCATGATTCGCATCTTTTAAGAATTGAAAACAAAACTTATAGCTAAAATAATTGATGACATTGTAATTAGTTAATATCGATTTTTAAATACCTTTAAATATTTTAGACTATTTTAGACCATTTTAGACCATTTTAGACCATTTAGACCGAAATCAAGTGAGACAAGAAATCAAGATGTCAAGAAGTTGAGAAGTTAACAAAATGAATTAAAATTTATATTTCAAATAGCATAAAAAGTTCAACTTATGAAAGGGATGACAAAATATGGAACTAAACTCGTTTCAATTCATTCAACTTTTATGTAGGTCCAAGAATAATCTTTAAATGATTTTCATTAAAATAGAAAATATAAAATATTTTTTTCTTATGCCATTTGTAATCTCGCATATTTGGAAAATGCAAAATGAAAATTAAAATTAAAATTAAAATTAAAAAATTACATTAAATTAATTAATAATTCAATTAAAAATTTTCTTTTTCTCATAGACTTATATTGTAATGCCAATTCAAAACTTTTAAAACAGTGGCCCATACTTTTCCGTTCAATTTTATATTGAATATTTAAGTCCTCTCATTCATTACCACTTTTTCCACATTTTATATTTTGATATACATACATACATACATATATATATATATATATATATATATATATATATATATATATATATATATATATATATAAATATTTAGAAGATTTAGAAGTTGTAGAAAGTCTGGAGTGTAAGAAACACAGAGAAAGGGAAACGCATCTCCAATTAGACCAAACAATTTAGAATCATTTTCTGAGTAAATTTCAATCTATATATTTAAATTCTGTTTATGAAGAGTAATTCTTTGTAGTAAACTGTGGATCGTAATTTTTGAGCTAATTGATCTACAAATATGTCTTGGTCCAAGAAAATAATCTTACTTCTAACTTTTTAGCATTTTTTGCTCTATGAAAAGAAATCCGTTGTTAATTTTCGCCAAAATCTGGCGTAGAGCAGTTTTCTTTTTTTTTTTTTTTTTTTGTTAAAGTTTAAGCTTAAAAATAGTTTAAATCGGTTCAGATAAAACATAAGAGCATATTTATCGAAAATTTCATATCCCATTGAATATAAAGCGGTTTTAAAAAAATATCTTTCTAACACATTTAACTTTAGCGAAATTTTTTACAGTATTTTAAACAATAAATTTTCTTAGCCTCAATCCCGTGATTTGTTTCTATATCTCTCATATAATTATTATAATTTAATATTTAATTAATGTTTAATAAAGTAATAGTGAAATAAAATACGCATATTATAGAAAAATCATAATGTTTATTTTTGGATTTTTTTATACTAAACTTTTTTTAAAATTATTATTTATAGTCATATTAATAGAATACTTAATAATTAGATAAAGTCAACAAAAAAAAAAAAAAGGAAAAAAAAGAGAAACGGCATAAAGAATATTTTTTATGTACCATAATTATAAAATTAATACTTTTAAAATGTCAGTTGTTTCTTTAATGGCCATAAGTTAATTTTATACTCTTTAAACATTTTCTACAAAAATCTGGAATCTAATTGAATTGATGATACTTTCATGTTATTATTATTGACAATGTTACTGTTACTGTTACTGTTACTTTTACTGTTACTGTTACTGTTACTGTTAAATATGCATTATGATTATATGAAATGAGCATCGTCTAATATTTATTTTTTTACAACTTTTTACTTTGATTTTATCATTAATAATCTCCATCATAAATTCATTAGATTAAGCCAGATTTTAATGGCCCATCATTTAAATACTATAACATTATGGTACTAAGACTTTTTCATTCTGACTTGCAAACTAAGCGATTTGCATGATTTATAGACAGACGTTATAGATCAATAGGCTCTAGTACTTAAAGCTTCAGCTTTAATTTTTTATCTTTTACCGTTTGTGTTTAATGAAAACAGAGATCTTCTCAATTTACGTTACACTATGGGCGTGCTCTTGGAACGATTTTTAATAATTTCTAATAAAAACCTGTATGCAAATAGTTTCAATTGTTTTACCAAATTTGACTTTAACAAACGGACACATGGACAGATGGACAGACATGTTTAAATTGATTTAGAATTGAACGTTGGTCAAGAGTAGAATTCTCTGATATTTTTTATATAAGTGTTACGAAAGTAATGATAAAATGAATATACCCCCAACCTCTGGGTGGCGGATATAAAATATTCAAAACGACATTAAGAAAAATTTCTAAAAAAAAAAATGAAGAGCATGTAAAAAATATAATTTACGAAAAGTTTGAAAAGTTCATTATAATGGGAGGTGGTTCAAAAAATTATTCGATCTGGTCCATATTTTGCATATTTATTATGTATTTCACATATCAATTCTGAAGCAAATTTTTTTTTCCTTAATTTATACAAAAATTGTATATATATATTTTTTTATTTTGGTGTTATGACTTTTGCCGGCAGAGGTTGCTAGATGGAGAAGTGGTCCGATTTTAACTATTTTTAAAAATACTTTTCTTTTGGGCAAAGTAATAATTGTTTACTAAATTTCAATATAATATTTTAAAAATTGTGAACTGTACTTTAATAAATGAAACTTACATGAATAGACATTTGACAAAGAAATAGACAGACTTCCAAATCGATCGATATAATTCGAGCATTTTCAACTTAGAAATCAAAGAGTTTTCATTCTAAAATATGTAGAAAGAGCTGAGAGTAAAGTAATTTTATTTGAATTTTTTAATTTTATTTGAATGAAATGAAATACAATTTTATTGATGTTGTTTGGTCCAAATCGATCTATATTTTTTTCTTTTCTTTTTGAATTTCCTATATAGATTAAGTAAAGTTAAATGAAATATTTAAAGAGTCATCTTTGATTGATTGATGGCTTGTTACCTTTTTTTCTTAATTTATTACATTTTTTTATTTATTGATTACATCTCAATTTTAGGATAATTAACTTTAATTCATGTAATCGAATTCAACCATTTATTTAGGTATTTATATGTAACGTTTATTATTGATACATTCATTCATTCGTGCATTCATTCATCTATTTACTTTTTTCATACGATTCATTTATTCATCTATATCATTTGGCATGCATTTTAACATATTAAAATGATGACTGCATTTATTTGTTTTTATATATACACACACACCACACATATATATATATATATATATATGAAAATATATGTATGAATGTTGTACAATAATTGCACTCATTTTGCAATTCAATTAAATTCAGTTCAATGCGATGTGAAGCGCTATGATGCGCTGCGATGCGCTGTGATGTGAAGTGAATTGAATTGAAGTGATTTATTGTAGCCCAAAATGTTATTACTGTTATTGTTATTGTTATTGTTATTGTTATTGTTATTTGTTATTGTTATTGTTATTGTTATTTGTTATTGTTATTGTTATTGTTATTGTTATTGTTATTTGTTATTGTTATTGTTATTGTTATTGTTATTGTTATTGTTATTTATCTCTAATAAATGACGTGTGATTCTACACTTTTTTAAAGCTACAAGTTAGATGATGTAATTTTCGTTGATTTTGTTTATTGTTTTTGCTTCTCATTTTTTTTTTTCTGTTTTCTTCGCATTGTTTTTTTTTTTTTACATCTAAGTTGAATTTTTATCAATTGTTATTGTTATAAATTTTTATTGTTAGTCTTATTATGGCTGCTGTTATTGCAATTCTTTTAACTTATTTGTTTTGTTTTTTTTTTGTCAATTATTCAACACACATCAAAGAAACAAAAAATCTTTCACCATTTACTCTCCCTACATAAATCTATTTGTTGTTATTATAGTTGTTTTTGGTTTTTCGTTTTTTTTTTGTTGTTTTTTTTTTTTTTGTTTTTTTAGTTTTATTTGTAATTCATTTTGTGTGACTATGCTAATAAAATTGTTCGCACTATGTAACTTTTTTTTCTTTTCTATTTTATTGTTATTTGAATTTTAAATGTCATTCATTTTGGAATTGTTGAAAGTGTTATCAACAAATTAACTATTTCGCCTCTTTAATTTTTTCATGTCTTTTTTTTTTATTAGGGAAACTTTATATTTTTATATTTCTTCTAGGAATATGTTAATTACAGAAGAAAAAAAACAATAAAAACAAAAAACTAAATAAATAAATAAAATGTTTCTTATCAATTAATCGAGGAATGTGTGTAATTATGAGGAAATTTTTTCGGAAGTAAAATATTTGTGAGTTCAGATTGAATTTAATGTGCAAAATATGGTTGAAAGGGAGAAAATTCAAAAAAAATCAAAAAAATCAAATCTTGGATATCCACCATCTATATATTACGATATTACCACTTACAGATCGTTTCAGTTTATCAGTGATAGATAGAAATTTTTAAACATAAAAAAATGGCAATTTCATATGATATAATTTCATGTAGGTGTGGCCGATTTGTATAACTTTTCCATAGACATTTTAGAAAACTGTCCTCCCTACTTATGCAAAATTTTAGCTTTCTAAGTTTTGCAATTTGCTCATAGTGAGCCAAAGCGATCAAAAGTAGAGATGCTTTCAATTTACGTTACCCTATGGGCGTGGCTCTTCACATATTCTTCCCCTTTTTTATTGCTAACCTGTGTGTACAAACTTACAATGTTTCCGTTAAATTTGAAATCGTTATGTCAATTTGTGCGACCAAGACAGTTTCTATATAAACACTTACAGACAGACGGACAAACAAACGGATATGACTAAATCGATACACTTATATTTTCATTATGTTTATATCGTCCAAAAAGTAGCGCCGCAGGCTCTACAAAGTATATGTATTGTTGATTAGCATCTAAGTCTATCCATCTGTCCATCTATCCATCTGCCAGGTCGTCCGTGTGTTAATAACATTCTCCTAGATGTAAAAACTGAGATATCGAGTTCAAATTTGGAAATTTTTCCATGTTGTTCCAGTCTTTAAAATGGGCAAAATTGGTCAACCAACACGCCCACAATACAAAGCCATTAGCCTACAATGACTATAACAAAATTATGTAAATCGACCACGCCTACATGAAATTATGCAATACCAAATTTTCAGTTTTTTGTGCTTATGTGTTTTCGTCTATTACTCAAATACTGAAATAATCTCACTTTTATATTGTCATAGTGTTTCGATGGTGGCTAAACAAGATTTGGCTCCAACCAAATATAATTTTCTTAGAAGTTCTACACCATCTATCTTTGCATACTTGCATCTATGTAATTATCATATTTAAAGGTTACCATTTTATGCAATGCCTTCACATAGATATGTCAATATTTTGATACAATTATTTTTCTTATCATCATTCTGTCCATCGAAACATATGTATTATCCGTAATTATCTATAATTATCCATAGTTATCCATGATTACTAAAAAGTTTTGGACTACAAAAAAGAAGTTTTCCCTCTGTATCTTGATGGGCGTTATAATTTCAGTATATCTGATCATGCTTATTTATGATTCTATCTATTTATTTTGTATCCATGAGTTATCCGTATTGCGTTGGGGGGAAAAGTAACAGTCACAATATCAAGAATTACTTAGAAGTTGGGCCAGATAATAATTGTAATAATTGTTTAAATAATGGAGGATACTCAAGATGATGTCCTCATCTTTTTTTTAAATATTTCCAAAAATTTATTCAAGATTTGAATGCCATATTTGTATAATCAAAATATTCAGAACTTCCAAACGAAAATGAAAAACATCCTAGAATTATTAATTAGAAAAAAATTTTGAATAGATGTGTACATGACCATACATTTTTTTTTTAACTATAAACTTAACTATTAGATATTTATTTGACAGCTTAAAAAATTTTTGGAATATAGTTTGTTAGTGCAGATAATCTAAATAGGTCAGACGACATTCAATATGTGTTTAACATGCATATCTGCACATGCCGTGATGGCTTAACTGCATGATATACAATTGCACAATGAGCGCTAGAGTGGTACTCATCTAGACATGGTTACCGTTACGACTAGTTTCCAATTTAAAGCCCGTATTGCGTCTTATGTACAAAGCTTAACCTTTGGTATTCAGGTTCAGAGCTTTCCCATTACTCTGTGGCTTAGTTTGGTTAGATCAATAAGCCTATCCAGCTACCCATTTTATTCGACACGACAAGCCTATATATGTTTGAACGAGCTACGCCCGCGATATGGGCACCACAGCCCCCACAAAGCCAACTTCAATATCATCACGATTGTCTTTTATCAAAACTGGTGATTTCATGGTACCAAATTAAATCTTTGGTCCAATCTCGTGACTCATGACGCCGCCTGATGGCCGGCACTACCAACCACCATCTCATGAGGCACTCCCAGTTGAGCAAGTGCTTCTCGGAACTGATAACTCCCAAAGGTCAGACGGCAGGCAAAGTTTGTAGTATGCCACGCCCATTGACAATTATATAAACATAATTATTGCCTATTTATTCATAATACAGCGTTAAATATCGCCTGTAAGCTATAAGCACGCTACAACACTGGTTGTCTAAAAATATAATAAAAAAAATATCCCTCGATCGTTGGAATGAAATAAATATCCCGTGCGAGCATTTAATTTTTTTTTTATCTCGGTTATACAAATGAACTGTTTAATGGTTTAAAATTATTTAATCATGAAGATTTCTTTTTTCATATGTACGTAGCAGTGAGAATGAGAGAGATATCTTTATTACAAGCACGACATATCTTGTTATAATACTTACCATAAATCAAGGTGAGGTCTTTCAATTATATATCCCAAAATTGTAATCAAGGTTTGCTAAATGTGTTTGTTTATCTTTTCTATATCCATCACAAAGAGTTTGTGGGTGGGTATAATCATTTTTTCATTAGATTTGTAAAATCGAAAAGGAAAAATCTGAGCTTTTAGAAAGTGCATAATATCCTTAATCAGATCGTTCTAATTGTCCGTCTGTCTGTCTCTTTGTCCAGCTATCAATTTATCACACAGTGCAACATAAACTATAAACATCTCTGTATTTAAAGCCAAATTTGTTGGATGCAAGTGATATTTGGCGGTCAGCATTCAAGATTTGATCCCAGCCATATAAAAAATTTTGTTACTTCTTTTCTTTCTTTCTTTCTTTTTTTTTTTTCATTATTATATGCAAAGAATCGAGATGCATAGATTATGAGAGCTTTACAATTAATAACAAGATATTCAAGTGATTTTGCATAAATTTAATTCTTAAAATTATAATAATATCAATTTGGCATTTGATATGGAAGAAAACAAAAAAAAAAAAAAAGAAAGAAAAAAAAAACAAAAAGAACAAAGAAGAAAATTAACAAAAACTGTCAAAGATTAATATATTTATAAATTTATCTCTTCTAGATGCCAAGATGCATAGTAATTTTCTTTTTTTATAAAAGATTATTAAATATTCCATTTGGATGCAAATCCAAGATAAGTCTCTTTTTTTTTTTTCTTTTATTTTTAATTTGCCAGATATCTAGAGTTTCTATTACATTTGATGTAGGATATGCCCATATATTTCCAAAGGTATTTTATCTATTGTAATAGCTATATAAAAAATTTATATATGAAGCCATCGAAGGCATGAACGTTTCGAAATAGTGTCATGAATAATGGTGAATTTAGTGGAAGTGAATAAAAAAGAAATAAAATGAAAATTCAAGTAAATGTTTAAAAATTATTAAACATTAATTTCTGTAATGAATTAAATTTTTATATGGGCTTTCTCTGAGTTCAAATGAGGGACCATTTATTGCAGTATTCTAATCAAAGTGCATTTGTGAAATGTACCTTTCGTTTGATTGTTCTTTACACTCTACATTACGACAACGTCTTCGACAAGGTATGATAAATTTTTGTAGTTATTTTTAAAAATCCATTATTCGGTAGAGAAGTTTTTTTTTTAAATCGATCGACTTGTATTATTCATCTGCTAATGCTATTTAAGCATGTCCGTCCATCTTTTATCTGATTTGATGTTTATATTTGATAATGATCTGAAAGAAATTTGATAGAAATCAATTTGGTAAAATAGATTTGGCGCCAAGAGGAAACTCTATTAAAAATTGCTTGTAATTAGAGCATTTTGAAAATTTTGCTCCATAATAAGGACTTTTTTTTAAATAAAATGAAACCAATTGTTTTGATATTTATTTCTTAAAATGTTTATTTTTAATTGAGATGGTGCCACTTAAATTTTAATTATGGAGTAGATGGCTTCACAAGCAGAAAAGTGTATTCACATTTAAATGTTACAAATATTTTAAGAAAATTAATATAATAAACATTAATTTTTGATGAGGATGATGAATGATGAATGATGAATGCTGAATGAATATAATTATTAGCTATAATTATTTGTATACTTAAAAAAATTAATTATTACTTACTTCTTTTTCTTTTGTCATAAACACATGAATGTGTAGATAAATAATGAGGCAGAGCATGAAAAGTAGCTGGAAAATGTATAAGGCCATAAAATTATATTCATTTCATAATGCTTTTAATTTTATGTTTTGTTTGCACATATCTTTTTTTTTTTTTTTTGTATGATTTTCTGTTAACTTTTTTTTGTGCAATAAATTTTTTTGGTTTAGTTAGTTGAAAAATTAATAACTTCTAATCGTACATTCATAATGGCTAAAGTGTTATAAGTGTTATGTTATAAAATAAATGTATTTAATTTAATAGTATTATTTGTCATATTCAACGAGTTAATTTAATATGATTTGTGGTTGCTGGTTATTTATTTTTTATTTTTTTTTATTTTTTTTCATTTCATAAATCATACGCCAAATTAACATTTAAGGTCGCATAATTTCTTAATTATGATTGTATATGTAGCATTTTTTTAAATTAAGAAATATTAGTTTTTTTTTTTTTTAATTGATCTTAGAATACCTTGACCATGAGGTCTCATCTTAACAAACCTCCAGCACATCTAATGTCTACTTAATATGAGATATTGTTATAATTTTGTCTCATTTGTTAGAAAAAAAAGTGCAGAAAAAAAAAATGAAATAAAATAAAATAAAATAAATAAAAGATAAAAATAAAAATCAAGTTTTGATTTATAAAATTAAATAAATAGAAATAATAATAATTTTTTCTTAATATTTTTTTTTACATTAAAAAAAATTTCGTTTTAATTAAAAAAAAATTTTTTTCAATTAAAAAAAATTTTTTTTTTAAATTTAAAAAAAAAAATTTTTTTTCTTGGCTTTTGGTAAAATAAATGATGATACGATGGTAGAATGACAGAAATATATAAGAATATTTTGTATAGTCGTTGTGGTCAGTTAAATTATTTTCCTCTTCTTCTTTTTATTCTTCTTATTATTCTTATTCTATTAATTTGAATTTTCGTTCATGAAATTAATAAAAAAAAAACCTTTTTTTTTCTTGTTTTGTTTTTGCTTTTTTTTTTTTTTGCCTGCTTATATTCCAATATGCATATATGCATATATGCACGCATGCATTTAACTATTATTAACAAATATTTGTGACATTTGCTAAAGCAGCTTTGAATCTAAAATCTAAATATATTTTCAATAGATGTATAATAAAATATAAATAATACAAGAGAAGATGCAAACTTGTTTATTTATACATTAATTTATGTCCGTCTTGACATTAGACATTAGACATTTTCTTATTTTTCGTATTTTTCTTCTTTTTTTGCTTTTTTATAAATTCTTTTTTATATATGTATTTATAATTTTGTAATTTTGTAATTGGTAAACTAGTTGGCCGTTTTGTAGTGCCTTGTTTTATTGTTGTTTTAGTTGATGTGCTTGAAGTTTTTGTGTAATTGTACTTATATTATCATGATTATTATCAGAAAAAATTCATTAATATGTGGCATATTTATATACCGCATATTATTTCATATTAAATTTTATAGTAAAAAAAAACCAAAAAAAAAAAAAAAAAAACGAAAAAAAACCAAAGAAAAACCAAAAAAAAAATGAACCAAAAAAAAAATCAAATAAAATGAAATAAAGTAAAAGTATTAATTACATAGATGCATCATGCCATTTGACATCTTGTTATAATACATTGGTCAATAAGTTTTCGTTTGATAAGTGAAAACTAAAATTTTTATATCCATCATTTTGTGTCACTATGTGTGTAACATCCAAATGGTAACATCAAATTCCTGACAAAGTGTATAAATATTCTTGATCAGCATTTTAATCTAGTTTAATGTAGATAATTCTGTCTGTCTGTCTGTTTGTCTGTCTGTCGTGTATGGTAAACATTCTGCCGATTGCTAAAAAAGTACATATTAAGCTCAAATTTAAATAAAACGTTGGAAATTCTTGCATCCTAGTTGATATTGAAAATGGGCCATATCAGTCAGAGGCCACGCCTACAGTGCCTACGTAAATTGTGAAGAGCTTTATTTTATTAAATCAAATATTTATAGTTTTACGCTTACAAATGGCAAACTGAAACCGATAAAAAGTTGAAATTTTTGTATAAATATTAAGACGATTCTTTTTCAAGGTCTACATAAAAAATTGTGCAATTTGATCAGACCCAATGGAAATTCTATGCCATATTTTAAAAAAAAATTGCATTTTTTAAACTTTCCTTTGGACTTAAAATCTTTTTATTTTTAATTCCAAGGCATTACTACGTTTTAATATCCCATTGATTTTATGAAAGTTGTTTTCGTGTTTTCTTGTAATATCCATAACGTGGGATCTCATAACTAAAATCTCTCTGAGGGGTTTTAGGAAAGCCAATGCTTTTCAGAAATGTTTCAGAAATGCTTTATAGGCTTTTGATGGGTAATTGCTTAGCAAATGGGTTGAATTATGAGTTGCAAATTCTAAGCAAAAATTACGTCTACTATAAGCCCTCATAGCACGGATCATTTGCCAATTTTATAGCATGAACGATACTTGTTTGATCTCATCACAACACGGATCAAGCTTTTTCTTCAGATACAAATTCTCTACAATGCTTATGAGGCCATTCATTCTTCTGGCCTCATAAGAATGAAACTGAAAACACTGCAATCCGTAAGTTAATTGTTAGATTGGTTCAAATGATTATTCACCCATATGTAACATGCCTACAAACATTATATCAATGTCTAAACATTATATCAATATTACAATACATAAATCAATTTTATTAAAAATTTTTTTTATTTTCTTCATATTTCTAAAGCATACTTATGCTGCATTAGAAACGTTTCTTCTAAATCGATCCAATCAACTTGTTTTGATATTTTTCCTTTTTCTGTTTTTCCTTTCTTCTGCTTTTTCCTCCTTTTTTTACTGATCATAAAAATTTAAAATATTACCTTAAAATTTGCAAATGGCATTGTTTTGATTGATGCAAGAGAATTTTGATAATAAAAAAATAGAATAAATTCCTATGATGGCGTAATTGAAGACTCCAACTAAAATTTATTGAATTATATCAATTTTGAATATTTGACTTAATAAACATAAAGTTTAAAATTTTTTACATTTATTATATCAATAAACGTCAACAATTTTTCCTAGATGACATAGAAAATATTCATGCAATTTTCAATTTTCTCTTTAGACTTTTTTTTTTATGATATACATTAATCCTATTAAATATTAATTGATGAGTTATTTATGATTTAGTTATTATTGAAAATTTTTTAAATTATTTATTTTAAATTGTTCAATTTTAATGAATTACATTTTCTTTTTTCTTTTATTTCTTTTTTCTTTTATTTGGCATACAATTGAACTCTATTGACCTTTAATTAAAAATGATTGATTATGAAAATTTTAATAGTTACTGTCATAGCATTGAGCCTATTAAAAAAAGTATGCAATTTTAAATATGAAGTAAGAAAATATTTTAAAAAAATGTAAAAAAATTTAAAAAAAAAAAATATATAAAAAATGTATTTGGCAACAAAATGGCAACAAAATTTATGTTTTAATACTTTTAGACATTTATAATTTGCTGAGCTATTAAATGGGTAATCAACACCTTTTTATTATTATTTAGATTTAAGTGTCAACTAAGTTTATATTTTTTTTCTTTTGGTTTTCTTTTTTTCTTGATTTTTATTTTTATGAAAATCTACCTTAAAATAAATATCAATTATACGCTTAATTAAATAATTAAAAATGAGGTGTTGAGATTGTCTTTAGTTTGTTGCTATTGCTGTTGTCGTTATCATTAATATTATTATTCGGAAAAACGCCTTCTTCAGAGTTTATTATAAATATGTCGAGAAGATATACCCACATTTTCTGCATTATAAAAAATTACAATTATTTTATGTTAAAATCTTAAAGATAAGCAAAAAATTGAAAACTGAAAATTGAAAACAAAAAGTAAAAAAAGAAAAAAAACAAAAAAATTAAAAAAAAAAATAAGTTGAAAGATTAATCAAAAATCAATTGGAACTCTAAACTATTTTTTTTTTTTTAATGTGATACAAAAAGTCAAAAATATGAAAATTTTTTATTAAATGGAAATGAATTTCAGGAATTGAATAATCTGCCTTAAAATTTTCTTCTACTTATTTGATAATGCTTCGATTTACACTTGAAACTTATTCATAATTGTTTATGGAGTTTTTTGTGAAAAAATTTTTTACAATTTAGAAGGCAAAGAAGGAGTTATTTAAAAAGTTATCACATTTATTTTGTAGCATCTGGTTTATTTCATTAAATTTTAGTAATTGTAAGGCTCGCTCTACATTTGAAAAATTATTCAACAGGGACAAACAAATATATAATTGAGAATAAGCAAAAGGCAAGCTTGAATCGTATCAGAAATTAATTCTAAGTAAAAATCTAAATGAAAATGTAAATGATATTAAATATTATCACAATCCTCAAAGATAGACGGACGGACAGACATCTTCAGCTTATAATTTCTATGTTCTCTAAAGCTAATTTTTCAGTGTTACAAAAATTATGACAAAATGTATATATCTCTCATCTCCGGTTGTTGGATATATAAATAAGAAATAATAGAAAAAAAAGTAGCATACAAAAAAATTCAAAAAAAAATAATCAAATACTCAAAATTAAGTATATGTTTAATAATTATTTAAACGTTGAAAACAGTAGGAGCGTTCATTATAATTACTACAAATAAGATTTTAAAGAATATTTAACATTTAATATATTTCACATTTTTATATTACAATATATTTTACATAATAATCTAATATCAATATAATTGTATTGAATTATAATGTAGACAATTATCAAATGTGTGTTAGCAACAAATTTTATAAAAAAAAGCGAAATTGATTATTTAAATAATTTTATGTAGAATTTATAAATTATTGTTGTAATTATTGTTGCTGTTGCTGTTGCTGTTGCTGTTGCTGTTGCTGTTGCGTTGCAGTTGCTGTTGCCGTTGCTGTTTCTTTTACTGTCGATTGAATTGAATTATAACCATTTTCCTTAAAATATCTTGTGTAAAAGTTAAATTGTCCCAGAAATTCTTATAAATAACTTCATTTTATTACTAATCACAACTTTTGTCCAATTTTTGGTTGAGCCCAGCTCGCCTCCGGGGTCCACTTCGTAATTCTGGCTAGTGATATTTCCCTTTTCCCTCTTCCCCTTTTCATTTATTAATTCCCGATATATGGACTTGGAAATCTTCTTCAAATAAAATTATTATTTATTGTTACGTTTGTTGTGATTTGATTATAAGTTACACTACGTAATATCAAAAATTTTTCTAATTCCAATAAGTTTCTTGAAATTTTATTTCTAAGTCTTGTAATTTTTATTACTCACGCGCATGCCCCTTGTTTTCTTTGTCAGTTCAAAAAAAACAAAAGTTCAGAAATCTACTGCTTTTCCTTCCCCTATATACTTTACTAGAGCAGACAGACAAGCATTGTTAGTAATGCTATAAAAGAAGGAACGCAGAAAGACCAGTAAAAAATGGCATGACCATTTTTTACTTTACATAAATAATTGACAAGTTTTCAGAATTGCATTTAGTTTAGATTAATTATATTTATATAAGATTCTAAACAGATTTGTGTCTATTGATCAAAATGCCAAATATTTGATTATACATGCCATACATTTGATCTTAAATGTGAAGAAGCTTTGCTTGTTTCTCAGAAAAAAGAAAGTAGGTCAAATAAGATTCACTTATAGTAATACATCAAAATTGTATTTCAGTAGAGAAAATTATAAGACTGTGAAATATGTGGAATTGATAAATTTTTAATCATAAAAAATGTTAGAGGCAGATCCTTAACACCTAATTTTTTTTTAACTATTTCTATAGGACCACATAACATTTATCTAAATTTTAAAGGCAAATTTTGAGAACTTTTTCGTTTAGCCTGAGAATAATGATTTTATAATGTAATTTTATTCAAAATATGGACTTACCGCATACATTAAGAATTGTATATTTTAGATAACAAGGCACCCTACCTAAATTTCTTAATTGAAACTTTTTTTTAAAACTATTAACCAATAGAAATGATTAATACTAAAAAATGTGATAAAACAGAGCCAAACTGAGAAAATAGTTTGAAGTTAAGAATCTTTGACATATTTGATGTCTCCATTAATTTATGTGTTATGTGACCCTTTAAAAGTGTTGACATAAAATATCAAATGTTATTATTTGTTTTTATTATTATACATTGATTTAGTATATATTTGTAGATTATAGGCGTGGTAATTTTATAATTTACTAAACATATAAATAAATAATTAAATGATATACAAAATATAAATGTAAATGTATAAGAAAAAAGAAAAAAATTAAAAAAAAGGAAACTTTAATAATTGTAAAAAAGAAGAAAAAGACAAAAGCACAAAATATAATGTTAAAAATAACACATAAGTTCGATTGCTCAAGATTTCATTAAATGTGAAGGTCATTTGTGGTGATGCTGTTATTTTGACTTTAAATTGCGAGATGTTACAATATTCATATTCATATTCATATTCATATTCATATTCATATTCATATTCACATATATACATGTGTGTATGTTTATATATGCATAATAAATATTATACCAGTGTACCTCATGATTATTCTTCTTGTTTTTCATTTTTAATTTTTTATTTTTTTATTTTTTATATGTAAATATATTTGTATACCAGTAATCTCCCCTATACACCTTTTTTATACTCAATCACTCATAGGTTGGCGGTATATTCATTTTGTCATTATGTTTGTTGTATTATACTTAGAAGAAAGCCTCGGTTACCATATAAAGTATATATATATATATATATATATAAAATATATATATATATATATATATATTCTTGATCAATTGTAAATTCTGAAAAGATTTAGACATATTTGTCCGTCTGTCCGTCTGTCCATCTGCCCGCCTGTCTATCTCAATGTTATGCATATTCTTCTGATTGTAAACTTTAAGATATTAAGCTCATATTTGGCAAAATCATTGAAAGTTCTTGTATGCAGGTTGGAATTGAAAATGGGGCAAATCAGTTAAAAGATACGCCCACAATGCAAGATAAACTGAGAACACCTCGTTTTTGTTTTTTTTTTTAACAAAATTTAGTAGTTTTTTGCTCATATGGCTTCATCTGGTAACTCCGAAAGGTAGAAAGCTGAAATTTTATACAAGTAAGAAGGCTATAGGCATAGGTCTACAATGTCTGTCCAAAAATCATGTAAATTGGATAGGCCTATATAAAATTATAGAATACCAAACTTTCAGTTTTTTATGTTTACTTTTACAAAAAAAAACTGAATCAGTTTCGGAAACGTAACATCTTTATGTGTGTATGGTGTGGTGGGTATCCAAGATTTGCCATCCACCAAATATAATTTATTTACTTATTTTATTGTATGTCCATTATAATTTAAGTAGGTAAATATACTTTTTTTTATATTTATTTTTATTATTTAAATGTATTAGTATATTTTCTCTCTATTTGTTTAGACGTCCAAAGTAAATAATAAAAAATTGCAAAAAAAATTTATATTTTCATTAATAATGAAGATGAAATTTAACAGAAATATATAAAATTTATAAAAATTCTCTTGTATATCTAATGTATATATTTATAGATGATGTTGCTAAACACGTTTATTGGACTCTGGCATGAGAGGTGCAATTTTGTGAAGAAACTCAATACTTGCCTCAATTTCATTCACAGAAATTTCCAATAAATGTGCTTTTTAAAATCACGAAGTTTACTATTTATCTAACTGGAGCAGTTTCCATCAACTTAAAGGCATTTTGACTAAGAGAATGATAAGAGGCCCTTCAAATGAATCAAAATTATGGTGCATCCATGTACCATGTATTCTGAAATAAAAATGGACTATCTCTATTTTCATTAAACATGAGATTCTTCGAATCACTTAACGGATATGCTATTCCATTTGTCCCTTTATCTGTTTATCCCTACGCCTATTTGCCCTTTCATCTAATTGGTTCTTCATCTATTTGTCCCTTCGTCTGTTTGTCCATTCATTTGATATCTGCTAACATAAAGTTTTCTTTATCAATATACAGCTCCAAATGCCAGACATAAGAAAATTAAAGAATCATGGGAAATGATTCGAAATTGAATCAACTTAGACCATTCCTAGCCATTTAAAGACTTGTCGTTGTAACAGAAATTAATAGATGACACTCAAGCCCTGCGCCTGAAATAGTCTGTGATATGATAGTGTAGACGAAGATGAAGGTCGTATTGCATTATCCCATCAAATAGTAATTTGATTTTTCGTTCCACAAAGAAATATTTTTCTATTTGATGCTGCCTTGATTTCTGAATTTAATTGTGGTATAACTACACCGCTAGTTATAAAACTCTTCCAACTATAACGCTTCTATTTTTTTTTGTTTAGTTTTTTTTTTAAATTTTTTTTAAATTTTTTTTTAATTAAAAAAGAATTTTTTGTTTTTTTTTAAATGAAATATACAACACTTAAAATTTAACACTCAACACTTTATGTTTAATATTTAATGTCTTTCATTATTAATTATTGATATTTGAATAATATCAATAGTTTCGTAATTTTTTCCTCATCTCAGCAAATTTTATACTTTGTAATGTTTTTCATAAATTATAATTTAATAAAAATTTTTAATTTATACTTAATTTATGCATATTATTAAATGTACAATCAAATAGTTGTTAGATAAAAAAATTCTTATATTCTAGGAATATTTTCATAATGGATGACAAGGAATGACAATTAAACAATTGTTAAAGAATGCCTTTGCTTGTGATTCTATTGTAACATACAAATTATAAGATTTAAATAAATATTCTCATTATTTTATGATATAAAGAGATAATGTAATGTAATATATGATATAAAAGATGAAAGACAATATTCTCGGAATATTTTCATATGATTTTTTTTTTGTTTGTTTTCATTACATTCATTCATTATAAATTTTTATATAAATAGATTTTCTTCAAAAATTGAAATTTAGAGTCATTGACATTTATTATTAATATTACATAATCAGTTTTTTCTCATACATTGTTTTATGGGTTATGTTTTCATTTCTTTTTTAATGGCCTTTTTTTTAATGTTTTTCTTTTCTTAAATTACATACGCTCAGTAGACGCTAGAGTAGAGTGGGTGATCGTGTCAATGCTAAATATTTTGTTTATTTTTCCCAAAAAAAAAAAAAAAAAACACACAAAAAAAAACAAAAAAAAAGATACAAAAAAAAATTTTTTTTAAATACCTTTTCATCTGCAATAATGTAAATTGAGCAAGTAACAACTCAAAAAATTGTATTTGATTGAGGCCAAATCTTGGATGCTCACCACTAAAACATCTAGATATTATAACGCAAAGCAGTTTTCAATATTTCAATAATACATAAAAAATGTCTATATAAAATAAAAGAAAATTTGATATTATATAATTTCAGGTAGGCGTGGCCGATATGCATAAAATTTCAACTTGCTATTTTTTTGCAGTTTATAAAGTTTGAGCAAAACAGTATTAAATTTTTGTGGGCATGTCCTTTAAGTGATATTGCTCATTTTCAAGATCACTCTGTCTGTGAGTACTTGATATATTCCTGCCAAATTTAGGCTCAATATCTCTTCTACTTGCCAATGGAAGAGTCTTAACAACACACAATGAGAAGGACAGATGGACAGACATGCCTAAATGACAAAATGAATGGCATGAATCTTAAATATTCAAAACTTTAGCATGGTTTAATAGAAATTTTGCGATTTGAATTCGTTTGAGAATTGTACAAAGCAAATTTATTTGACATTCATAAATCTCAAAACTTAGATATTTATTATGAATTGCAAAATTTTAGATATTTAGAACGAACTCCTTTTTTTCTTCTTCTTCTTCTTCTTCTTCTTCTTCTTCTGTTTTTTGGCTCTTGAAAAAATCTGGCTGTTGAAAAAAATTGTTAATGAAGGCACGCCCAATAATTTATAAAAAACTTTCAGCATTTCATTCATAAGTGCTCAACGAAACTAACAGACAATGAGTCCAAATTCTAACAAGCAACGTAAGTTGCCAAAACCCGCCAAAACTATAATCTGAAAATATTTCTTAAGCTAAAAAAGGAAGAAGACAAAGAAGAAAATTAAGAAGAAAAAGCAGTAAAAGAAGAGATGCAGAAGACTGAATAGTTTTTGTGCTTTATTTATGGAGTAATTTTCAATGGTTCTTGACTTGACAGATACAATGACTTTTCAACTTGTCAAATGTTTACAAAAACTTTCAATTTATAACATGAAAAGTAAAAAGTGTGATTTTGTAGTGAATGAATGTTATGCTAATTGTAAAACAAATTTTACAACAATTTCAAATTCATATCATTTTAAATTATAAATTATATTACAAATGTAATGAATAAAGCAGCCTGATTGATTCATTTTAATTAGTTTGAAAATAATGTGAACTAATTTTGTAGTTGATTCTCTATCAATTTATCTTTCTACATTATACGATTTAAAAAGCCATGAAAATTTGAATGTGCTGGCAAAAAAGAAAGATATAACAAAAATAAAACATGGATAAACACCGTAAATAGAAAAGTTCAATTTAATTTAATATTAGTAAAATTTTTATCAACGCTGTGCCCATCTAAATGTTAAAGCTTTTCTCATTTAAAAAAAAAAGCACTAAAAGAATTATTTTATAACTAACGCCTTAAGGTAGGCTAATCTAACTTTTCTAAGTTATCAGTAACTAAGCAACAAATTTGATCTAGCTACTTAAAAAGTTCAGAAGATATAAAAATAAAATCAGAAAGCGTTTCGTAAGGCCATTTTAGAGGCCGTATGTCAAGCTAATGAAAAACTTCAATAACAGCATCATTTTCAGTTATAATTTTACAAATTACGTTTGACATAATCATATTTCAAGAAGCGCTTTTGTCACTCTTCATGTAAAATTTGTGAACTTTTTGAACTAACTGTAACTTTCGCGCTTTTTTTTTTCCAAGCATTAAAGAATTGAGTCATTTATTTAAAAAGATCATCAATAGCATTAAGATTTACATTTTTTTGAATTTTTCAAGTTTATTTTACTAGATTTAGACCATTTGAAAAAAACACAATTTGAAATGCAATTTTTCATGGCAAAATTTTGTAACGTCTTAAATTTTAAATGGATATGAGACAATTATTTTTTCATTTGTACAAATTCATATTAAAAAGATCATGCCTAAAATGAAGCTGAAAAATTTCAATTCTCTATCATTTTCAAATTATATAAGTAACTTGTAAAATATTTGAAAAATTTTCCAAAAATCACTTTAAACGTGTTTTTTTCTTAAATTATTTATATATATTTACTTAATAATAAACTTATTATTATAAAATAGTAATAGTGTATAAATTACAAAAAGAAAATTCAAAATAAGAAATTGAAATAAGAAAAAAGGTTAAATAAAGTATGGCCTAATATCAACTTATTAATTAAGTTATTTACAGCACGCAAAGCAATAAAATTACTTTATCAAATCATTACCAATGAATGAATTAATTAATTATCGAATGGTCCATAAATTGATCCATTGATTCATCGGTCCGCCTAACACATTTCATACGTTTCTAAAGTTTAGAAAATTCATACATGAGCTGGTTCAAAATGAATTGAATTGAGGACATGGATCAAACTGAGTCCATGTAACAAAATCTATTTAGTAGATTTTTGTTTTTTTTTTTTTTTTTGTATCTAATCGATTTCAATCAATAATTTTTATAATATTTCAATAATTTTTGTTCTTATTTTAAACATTTTTTTTTTGGGTTTTTGATTTTTTTTTAATAAGCCTAAATTTAAGAGTAACTCTGCCCCAAATAATAATCCATATGTTCTTGGAATTCTTTAAATTTATCAGCAATTTCTTGCGGCATATCATCAACTGTTAATGTTTTAATTTTTGTCATCATATCTTTATTTATATGTATAGGAAAACCCCGATCATCGAATAATGGTTTCTCGCCATTTGCTTTACGCTTATTATCAACATATTTTAATGCTTTTGCTATACCTTCGGGTATTGGTGGTGGTGTTGGGATATGATCACCTTCTGGCATAAAACCATTACCGTTACTTTTATAATTTACGCGATACAATTTGCCATCATCACCTGTATATTCGTAATAGCCTTGAGCATGTGTCCCACCTGTATGATGTAAACTGGCCTGCTCTTCACCGTAGATACCATTTTCTGTTAAATAACTAAAATCAATTTCAATACAAATGATTTAATGTTTTATAAGAAAAGATAATATTTTTCTAAATTGAATTAAATAAATTTAAATAAATTAAGAAGATGATAGTTGAGTTGAGAAAGTAGAAATTGTAAATTACAATTCAATTGAAAAGGGCGCTACCAAAAAAAAAAAAAAAAAAAAAAGAGAAAGATTAATTCTAAATTTTTCGCAACTTTAGGTATTTGCTTTTCTTTTAATGAAAAATCCTTAAGACAATGGTCAAAAAGTTTCAATTTTGAGCATTTTTAATTTAATTAGGATTCACTTTTGAAGCCCAAACAATACTTTTATAACTAATTTTAGCTGAAATAATCCAGCAAATAGTTAAATTTTTTTAAAACGATTTGTCTTATAAAAATTTGCATAGATTTCAAGCTTTTTCTACATATCAAAAAACTCCGTAGAATTTTTTTTTTAATATTCTGAACGCTTAAGGAGAAATGTTACTGCTTCTAAAAGTAAATACTTACTTATGATCGTATTTGTGTCTCTTTTGATAATTTTCTTGATGTAATATTCGATGGCCACCTTCATCGTGATAACTGTATAAAATAGTGCGAGGAGTCGTTGTTGTTGTTGTTGTAGTTGTTGTTGTTGTCGTCGTCGTTGTAGGTCTCTTCGTTGTCTGTAGATATAGGAATATCGAATATAAAATAATTTATTTTGGATTGTTGTATCAAAGTAGGAAGAAATTATATGAGTATATTTTTCTTACCGTTTCAGGAACATAAGGTACATCTATATGAACGTAGGGTACAATACTGCCCGAGTAGGGACCATAACCACCATCATATGGATAAGGTATATGAACATATTTACCTAATTCTCGATTATCGCTAACATGAACATATGGAACTGGCTGATGATGATATCGGCCTGCGGCATTTATATAAAAAACTTTTTATTAGTATTTATCAAATAAAAAATAGACATAAATATGTTTCATTTATCATAAATCGCACATTACACTAAATGATCCAAACAATATAAGAATTTTATAATCAAGAACTTTTAAGAGGACTTTTAAATTTACAACATCGTTTGAATGAATCTGATTTTAAAAAGTTACAAGTTAAGGGAAAATGTAAAATGATTTGAAAAGTTCGTTATATAAAAAAGAGAGTTCGAAAAACCAGACTGTGGCATCTATCTATTTTTTTTTGTTTTTTAAATACACTTCATTTATTAATTAGCATTAAATATTATTCAAACTAGTAAATTTTTTTTCCCAAAAAAAAATGTTATAGACTATAAAAAGTCAAATGGATAAAACTCTGTTGGACTAAACAGGAAGATTTTTGTAAATTAAATTCTAAATAGTTTTTTGAAATGTTCTTTGTCCATTTGCAGGATAATAAGTTGTAATAAGTTTTAATTGATTATAAATTAAGGGAATGGAGAAGTTTGCCTCAAATCATTAGATTAGTTCACATGGGAGAAATTTCTTTCAAAAAAAAAAAAGCGGGCAATTTCATTTATTTTTCATTTTAAGGGACTTCACTTTCTACGTGATGCAATGAAATGTAGATTATTATCTAATCGATTTTGATGGATAGATTTATTTATGAGAAAATCGAAAGAATCAAGAATTTTATAAACATAATTTATATTAAACATATAGAAAAGTACAGTTCAGTTTTAGTAGAACAAAATATTCTGTTTGTTTGGTTAAATCGAAAGTTTATTTCAAAATGAGTAAAATTTCAGATTTGTAAATATCAGTCAGGAAATGGAAATTGTTAGTGTAAATCCTTTATATAGAGGAGAGGGGTAACAGTACCAGTAACAGTAACAGTAACAGTTACAGTAACAGTAACAGTAAATTATAATATGGTAAATGCTATTATTTATATTATCTGCTGTAATTATGTTCCAAAACGTCAAATAAAGTGTCAAAAAAAATGTCAAATAAAATGTAAAAAAAATGGGAAATATTAAAGTAAACAAAATATAATTCATCTCATGATTTATTTAATTTTTTTTATTATAATAAACATGATGATTTATTTATAATGACTCTCTAATTATGCCTTTTAATGGCAGCACTTCAAATATCAATCCTTAAATTGTGTTATATGTACAACATAAAGTACTCGAATTAATATGAAAAATATGTCAAAACAAAAAATGGTCAGAGTGCGTTTTACAATGGACGTTATAATCTTAATGGAATTTAAAAGTCCTTTACTACTTAATTTAAATTTATAATTAATAAAAATTTCTTAACTTCTCATAATTTTCAAGTATTTTTTGTTTTGATCGTTTCATGAAAAAAAAAGAATAGTGACAACGCCTACGCAGCAACCAAAAAAAAAAAATAATAAAGAAACAATACAAAACAAAATTGTGTTTTGTTTTAAAAGTAATATTTCTAAAAATTTCACGGAATTTTACATATACGGTAAAACTTTTTGTTTGTTTCATTTTATGCTTTGTTTTGGTTGCTGGTGCGATTAACAAAATAACAAATATGAAATATACAAAATTATAAATAAATTAAATGAAAAATTTAATTAATTAATTTTAATTAATTGATTTTAAGTAATTAATTTTAATTAATTAATTTAAGTAATTAATTTTAGTTAAGAAATTAATTTTAATTAATTAATTTTGATTAATTAATTTTAATTAAGTAATCTTAATTAAGTGTAATTAATTAATTTCAATTAATTAATTTTAATTGATTTATTTTAGTTGATTAATTTTAATTAATTAATTTTAGTAATTAATTTCAATTAATTAATTGTAATTATTTAATTTTAATAATTTAATTTCAATAAATTAAGTTTAATTAATTAATTTTAATTAATTAATTTTAATTAATTAATAATTATATAATTAATTTTAATTAATTAAATTAATTATCTTACCTGAATTATCGTTGTGAGTATATTGTCCTCCACTTTTGGCATCAGATTTAGCAGATTGTCCATTGCATAGTGTTACAAAAGTCTGTTAAAAACCAAAAAAGGGACGCACAAAACCATGAAAAAGAAATTAATTTTAAGCATTATTAATTGAATAATGATTTAAGTAAAAATAAAATGATTTTGTTATTTAAATATCACACAATTATTATTATTATTTTTTTTTTGGACAACATATGTCAAATTGATTAAGCATTATTTAGGGCTTCTGTTGGGTGCTTGCTTCTACGATTAAACGTCTGCTTAAAAATATTTCATTGTAATATTTAATTAATAAATTTAAATTAAAATTAGAATTGAATAAGAGAGAATTCTCTGTTGCTATATTTGCGATATTTCAAAAATGGATTTATAATATGGATATACTCAGATCGATTCACTTTATGAATTTAATTTAAAATTGTATATGCATGCTTATATGACCATTAACTTGTGTCCGTCCATGCTTTTCTTTTCTTCTTTTTTCTTTACCTCTCTTTTTTTTGTTGATTTGTTTTTTTTCCCTAAATCAAATCGTCGAACTCAATTTGGCAAATTCCTATAAAAAATACAATTAATGGCCAAAAATATTTACCAACTTAAACATTTTCGTCATTTAAAAACTCAAATGAAAGAACTATGTTGAAATTCTAGATCAGTCAGTATAAAGTATTTGAACGAGAACGCTTCATATTTGATAATTAAATTTGATTTAAATTTAACTTACATTTAAATTAAATTGAGTCTAAAGTAATTAAATTTAATTTAAATTAAATTAACTTAAATTAAATTTCATTAAATTTAAATTAAATCAAATTAAAATCAAATAAAATTAAATTAAATTTAAAGTAAATTAAATTTAAATTAGCTTTATGTAACTTAAATTAAATTAAATTAAATTAAATTAATTTAAATTACATTAAATTAAATTAAACTTTATTAAATTTAAATTAAATTAAATTATATATAAATTTAAATTTATATTAAATTAAATTAATTACATTTAATTAAATTAAACTAAATTAAATTAAATGAAAATTAACTTACATTAAAATTAAATTAAATTAAATTTATACTAAATTAAGTTAAATTTATATTAAATTAAATTTAAATTAAATTAAATTAACTTAAATTAAATTTCATTAAATTAAAATTAAATTAAATTTAAATTAAATTAAATTAAATTAAATTAACTTAGCTTAACTTAACTTAAATTAAACTAAATTAAATTACATTAAATTAAATTAAATTAAACTTTATTAAATTTAAATTAAATTAAATTATATATAAATTTAAATTTATATTAAATTGAATTAAATTAAATTAATTACATTTAATTAAATTAAACTAAGTTAAATTAAATTAAAATTAAATTACATTAAAATTGAATTAAAGTAAATTTAAATTAAATTAAATTTAAATTAAATTAAATTAATTTTTAATTAGTTTGAATTGAAATTAAATTAAATTAATCTCTTTAAATTAAATTAAAATAAAATAAATTTAAATTAAATTAAATTTAAATATAAATTTAAATTCAAATTTAACTTTAAATTCAAATTGAAATTAAATTAACTGGATTTTAAATTAAATTAAATTTAAATGAAATAAATTTATGCATAATTATTTAACGATAACATTTTAATAGTTTCTTCTTACTTTTAGAAATTTTTACTAGAATTTTGTTAATTGTAAATGAATTAAATTTTCTTAAATTATTTATTTTGTATCATAAGATTATTTTAAGTGCCCAATTGAAATATTTGAAACATATTCATTCATTTATTTACTTGTTTTTTCTTTTGTTTTTGCTTCTTTTTTTTTAATTATATTATTATTATTAAGTGACATTGTAAGGTTATTGAAAAATACGTTTATGATCTTCATTTTATTGATTTAGTTTAACGTAAATTAAATTTGTTCTTTTTTTTTCATTTTTATAGTTAGTTTTACAATCGCATAATTACACTTTATTTATGTTTAATGTCTTAATGTTTAATGTGTCGAAATTTTCAAAAAGATAAAAGTATAATTAAATATAAAAGAAAAAGAAAAACAAAATCATTGAAAAATAAAAAGTAAAAAATTATTAGAAAATAACTATTCAAAATAAATTTTAAAGTATTAGAAAACACTTTTAATTTTTTTATTTCTTTTATTATTATAAATTCATATAAATAGAAATTAATTCCAATTGGAAGGTTTAGTTTCATTGGCTCTGTTTTTGTTTTTAATGTTTGATGTCTTTGATTAATTGCACTTTATATAAAAAAAAAAACAAAAAATTTATAAATAAAGTTATAAATTTGAATTTGAATTAAATTCGATGCGACTTTAAAGTGTTTGAATCATTTTTTGTTCTTCTTCTTCTTCTTCTTCTTCTTCTTCTTCAATTTCTTCTTTTTCTTATTAGTGCTCGCTTTTAATAATAAATCACATGATTGAATTGTGTTTCATTTTTTTTCTGTTTTGTTTTTTAATGCACTACACAAATAATTATTTTTTATGATTATTTTGTTTTCTTTGCTTTATTCTTTTCTTTTACCAAGCCATTTAAAATTTTCTTTCCATATTTTTACTTCATTTTAAATATATAAAAATTTTAAGGGACGCAATTTAGTTTGTTTAGCTTAGTTTTCATATAATTTAATTATCGTTTTTTTTTTTACTTTTTTTAAACATAATTATATTTATATTTATATTTATATATATTATTGTTATACATATTAAATGATTTACTTACCGCCAGCCCAATACAAATGAAATTTATCCAATTTGTAAGCATTTTCTGTAATTATTTATTTTTATTTTTTTTTTAGTTTATTTATTTTTTTTTGATTTCTATTTATTTATTTATTTATTTATTTATATATATGTATATATATATGTATATATATATATATACATACATATATATATATACATACATATGTATGTATGTGTATGTATGTGTATGTGTGTATGTGTGTATGTGTGTATATAGATATTTATTTGTAACAGAAATTGGCGTTTAAAATATGAAAATGTAAGAAAATATATTTTTATATGCTTTGTGTCCTTAAGCTTTGCAAGTTGAGACAGGAATGTTTCTTATCCGTTCTCAGCATACAGCATTTATATAGGGGCCCTGACAGCAATATAATGTTACTGTTACTGTTACTGTTACTGTTTTAATTATTATTATTATTATTATTATTATTATTATTATTATTGTTGTTGTTGTTGTTGTTGATATAATTAATATTGTTGTTGGTAATTTAGTTGCGCTTGTCGTTACTGCTTTAGTCTGCGCTTTAATTTCAAAATTAAAATACAAAATTTTATATCATATATATATATATATATTATATATATATATATATATTATATAATATATATATGTATATATATATATATATACATATACATATGTATGTATATAAATGTATATCTATAAAATTCATTTAAATGTATGAGAAGAAATGAAATGAAAAGAATTTATAATCAATTAAGACCGATTTCTTTATGCGCTACGTTATTTTGTTCGAAAATGTTGAGCAAAGCAATTCAAGAAAAAAAAGAGGTCGTAGGGTATAAATCGAATTTCATTTCAAAGTATATATCGAATTTTATGAAAATATATTAATAAGGGTGCTGTGCAATTTGCTGACCAGTGCAAGATGGTTGATTAAATGGAGAGAAGGACAGAAAGACAGATGGACAAATGGACAGAAGGACAAAAGGACAAATGGACAGAAGGGTAGATGGGGTAGATAGAAGATGGACGGAAGGGCAGAAGGATAGAAGGACAGATGGACGGATGGACAGATGGACAGGGGGACGGATGGGCAGAAGGACAAAAGGACAGATGGACAAAAGGACAAATGGACGGAAGGAGAGAAAACAAAAAGAAAACATAGACAAAAGGATAGACGAATGGAAGGACAGAGGGATAGACGGACAGATGGACGAAATTTAAATCGCTTTGAAAATAAACGATGTTTTTTTTTTGGTTTATATGGTCAAGAAATTTGGTGGCTGGTAGATCAGGTGGTATTGACTAGTGCTCTAAATAAGGATAAAGAGACGGTTTAATATTGGCATTCTATAAGTTACACTGGATCCATACTTTTTTCCGTTGATTTTTAATTTTTGATTTTGTGATTCTTTTTTTTTTTTTAATATTTTGCTTTTATTTTTGGTTTTCGTTTCTTCTTTGTTTCATTCAATTTTGTTGAAATTTGTTTCCGTTATTTTATTAAATTACGTGCTAAATCGTCTCATTAATTATTATGATATTTAAAATTAATACACACAGACACACACACACACACACACACACACATGTTGCACGTAACTTAAATATTACATACAAATGCAGATATTAGAAATGGCTTAGAAGTCAATCTAATTGATAATTATTAATTATACTAATAATAATAATAATAATAATAATAACTTTAATTCGACCAGTTTTTTTTTGTTTTCTTTCTGTGTTTCATATTTCTTTTTTTTTTTGCTTTTTTTTGCTTGTTTTGGTTTTTAGTGTTTTATACATTTTCCGTGTATGTTAGTTTTGTACATTGAAAAGTAAAGTAATAGCATTAAAAAGATTTTAAAAAATAGCAACAAAACAATAAACAACAAACAATTCAAAAATCAAAAACCAAAAAGCAGCAACAACTACAACAACAACAACAACAACAACAATAATAATTAATAATAATAATTAATAATAATAATAATAAAACAATAACAACTCGATAAAAAGAAGGAAACAAAATTTTTTTTATGCATAAATTTAATCAAAATATAACTATGAATAGATGTTTAAGAAACAAAAATAAATCTAAAAAAAAACCTAAATACAAAAAAAAAAAAGAAAAAGAAAAGAAAAAGAAACTTAAATGGCTTTACTGTTCTTCAATGGGATTTTAAATGTGTGTTTGTATAAAAAAAAAATTAATATATTTTTTTTCCATATAAATTATATGAAAAAATATTCATTTATTAAGAAGAGAACGTATGACAACGAAAGAGAGAGATAGAGAGAGCGGAGGCAAGAGCAACAGATATGGAGAGCGTAGAGAGGTAGCAAAAATTTTTAAAAGGAAAAAGTTCCAAATCAATATTGAAACTATTTTATATATCGATTTTATATTAAAAGATGAACTTTTTTATAAACTTCAAATCAAACAAAACAAAACAAAATTAAATTATATAAAAATTAAAAAAAAAATTGAATATAAAAAAAAATAAATCTAAATATAATAGAAAATTATACGGAAATTTCATTTAGTTATACTTGATCAACTTGATCTCTCTCTTTGGCTTGACTTGTCCTGACAACCCATCAAAAATTATAGTGAAATCTCATAAAATCTTTATTAAATTTCATCATAATTCAATAAAACTATTTCATAGATTTCTTTCTAAAACATTATAAGAAACTTAACGTATTCACGCATAAGCTAAACGGATTCAAGAATTTTATGCCCCTCCCATCATCCATACATTTGTGGTGTTGATGGGATGGTGGGGGGGGGGGGGGGGGGTGAGGTATGTTCATATACCCCTATTTTTATTATTATATTTATAACATCTAAATCGATTCAATATTTGATGCTGATCAAGAATTTTTATACTTAAGATGCTTACAAAAGCATATAAATTTTTGATCAGCATCAAATATTGAATCGATTTAAATATATTTGTTTGCCTGCCTATCTATCTATCTGCCTGTCTGTCTGTCCTTTTGATTATATTTTATTAACACTATTTTGGTCATAAAAATTAAAATATCTTAATGAAATTTTATAGAAACATTGACAATTCTTACAGACAGTTTGATTTTCAAAATGAACGAAATCGAGGAAAGGGCACGCCCATAGTGCAACGAAAACTGAAAGCATTGCAAATTGCAAAAGCTGGAGAGGCTTTAACTTGGAAGTTAGTCGTGACGGTAACATGCATCATGTGTGACATGATTACCAACGCTAGCGCTCATTTGTACGTTTGTGCAACAAGCCTTCACAACAGAAATGCATGTAAAACACATAATGAACTGTCCATCTGTTCCTTCCGTTGTCCGTCTGTCCGTCTGTCCGTCTGTGTCTATGTCTGTTATAAACATTTTCCTGATCATAAAATTTGAGATATTGAGCTCAAATTTTTCAGGATCATTAGAAGTTCTTGCATGCAGGTTGGTATTGAAAATGGGTTAAATGGGTTAAAAGACACGCCTACAATGCAACATAAACTGAGAATAACTCATTTTTTTTATAGTAAAATTTGGTAGTTTTTAGCTTATCTGCAAGAAGATTGAAATTTTGCCCAACTAAGGAGCCCATTTATCTACAATACCTAACCAAATATCATGTAAATCGGTCATGCCTTTGCGAACTTATACATTATCAAATTTTCACTTATTTTATGTTTATATATTCTCGCTATTATGGAAAAACTGACAAATGTCGTTTGGATGATGGATATTTAAGATGTGATGACCCCGGTCAAACATAAATATTTCCATTTGTACATTTTTCAATGAAAATCCAATTAAGTTTTCATATTTAAATATTTTGCTTGAGTTATTTGTAAATACGGCAGTTTCTTTATAATCATATTAATTCTAATGATATGATGATGATCTCCATAATTATCTTGATCTTTCTTTGTGTATATAACTTTAAAATATGAGAAGATAATTTAAAGAGTTCATAGTTAATACGTGAGCAAATTATGTTTTATTTTGAATGACTTAAGTATTTGCAAAATATTTTTAAAGGCGTTTAAAAATAATTCGAGAGTTAAATGACTAGTTCAGGTTTTCTTTTTCATTTATCTTTGTTGCTTCTTATAATTGAAAAATTACATTGGTCAATAAGTCTACGATTCATATAAAATACACTTAAATCGATCTGAATATTTTATAATGTAATATTTGTTGTTCTTAGTCTTGTTTGTATAAAATTTCTTCATTACATTTTTGGTTCAGCTAAATTTTTGAATATGTTGTGGCTTTAAGAAGATTTCTTTACACAATTCTTCTTCATGTGCTTTTTTATATCCATCATCCAGAGAAAGTGACGGAGATGCTATACTTTATTAGCATAAAGTTATGAAACGATTTAATCTTGTCCATTTGTCTGTCTGTCTGTCTATCTTTCTATCTGTTCGTCTTATCTACTTACAAAAGTGATAATTTTTAAGATCAAATTTATGAAAATCATTTCAATTTGGATCAACTCAATCACTTGAATCTCTCACATCACATCTATTTCTCTAACATGCTCATGGTTTATACGTTCAAGTCTTGCTACAAGTATCCTTAATATAGCTAACTCTGATACATCTGGAAAAGCTTGAGTTAGACCCTTTATTTTCTCTTATACGAAATTACACAGAATTATTTTTCACCCTACACTCAATCACCATATGATTTGCTGCTTTAAAAAAATTCAAAGTATGAAAACAAAATCAATGTGTATGAACAAATTTTATTCAAAATTTAGAGCATTTTTTCAATCTATTCTCATAAAACGAACTTTTCTAAATTAATTGAAAATTGTTGCATTAACTTGTAATTCACATTCTTGATTGAATTAAATTTAATAGTAAGATTATGAATTTTAACATTATTTATTCAATTATTCAAAATTATATGGCGTTTGCATTTAGAATTGCGATTAAAATTAGCTCAATTTACATAAAGTAACGTAGCGCATTATGTTGAATAACTTCATTTCTTACAAATATTTTACAAATCAAATTACATTAATAAATCTTTTGGTTGTATTTTTGTTGCATTTTTGTGTTGTTTTTGTTTTTATTTAGTGACATATGACTTTTTAATGACTTTTGTCTTTATTAACTGTTAAATCATACTATCAATCTTTTGCTCTTTACCTTCTTATACGCTCTCTTTCTATATCTAACTCTTTTTCTCCCATTATCTCTTTTTTATCTTCATAGAATTCATACGTAATATTTAATTTTGATTTGTTTTTTGGTTTTTTTTTCTTGTTTTTTTTTTGTATTTGCAAATAGAGCTATAACTCAAAATGTTGAAAAAAATACATAAATCTTATACCGTAACTTGTAGCTCATACAATTGTAACGGATTTTATACCGTAACTTCTAGCTCGTACAATTGTAACGGTTTTCTTTTTTGCTTTACTATTCTACATATTAAAAGAAATGCGCTCGTTTCTCTCTTTAAATTTTTTATGTAGTGTTTTTATTATTATTATTATTATTATTATTATTATTATTATTAGTATTATTATCTTGGATGTTTTGTAGTAGAATACAAACTAATTTATTAAAAAGCTAAGCACTTGTCTTAAATTCTTAAATGTGGTTTATGTGCGATGATGCTATTTCTTGTAATGTTTTTATTATTTGTTTTGGTTGTTCGTACTATTATTGCTGCTGTTATTGTTGTTGTTACATATGATATGTTATTGTAATGTCACACCACTTGACTTACAAAGTATTATGTGTTTGTGTAGATGTTTGTAACATGCAAAGGAGTCAAAATTGTTTGACTGACATTTGATTATAAGAATCGATTCAGAATGAAATTCAATGATTTAACTTTGTGTGCAACTTTATGTATCTAATTTCTGGCTCTACAATATCGTATCTCTATGTCTAATGTCTGTCCATAAAAATAAAAAGTTACTATTATTGTTAAACTGTAATCAATTTTACCTTCAGAAATGAACTTAAAGGCAAATAATTTACAATGAAGGATTCTAACATTTGAAAAATTGGAACAAAACTGTAAAAATTATACAATTGTTAAAAATTCATTTAGATTAGATACCATTTTAAAGGCAGGGGCCTTTAAAAGGAACTTTTTTAAATCTTATGAAAATTACAATTTTTAAGTTTAGTTATTTTCTTTTTGAGATTTTTTTAGTATAATTTGTTAGACAAATTTATGTAGCGCATTTAAAAGTCGTTCTCGATTGAGTGTAATTGTCTTTCTTTGTGTTGGTTTTTTTTTATTTTTGTTTTTTCTTTGCTTTTCTGTATTGTTTATGTAAAAGTAAATGTAAATGTAAATGTAAATATAAATGTAAAAGTAAATATAAAGTAAAATAAGTAAAGTTAAGAATAAGTTAAATGAAGAATATTTCATGGCTTGCTCAACTAGAAACTCTCCTTTTTTTCCGTGAATGTTACACTATATATATATATATATATATATATATATATATATATAAATTATATTGTATTATCTATTTATAATAAGAGATAAATTGACAGTTGGATGGGTAGATAAAAAATGTTGGTATGTAAATGAATTGAATTTAATTATTGGCCGTTAATCTTTATTTAACATCAATTATAAATTAGAAAATGCTTATTGTAAAAAAAGATTAGTTGCTATTCCATATATAAATAGACGGACAACTAAATAGATATTCACAACTACATATACATACACACACACACACACACACACATATATATATATATATATATATATATTGTATGTATGTATGTATGTATGTATATGTAGATGTAGATGTGTGTGTGCGCATGCGTGTGTGTGTGTGTATGTGTGCATGTGTACGCGCTCGTGTGCTTGTGTATGTTTGTATGTGCGCGTGTTTGTTTTGTTTTATAATGGTTTAATGAAATGTTACGATTATTTATGGCGTATTAAAAGGAAAGTATTAAATAGGAAAAGAAACAGAATAACAAAAAAAAAAAAACAGATAGATAAGAAAAATAACAAAACGATACAAGAAGAAGAAGAAAAAGATGGCAAAAAAAAATTTTTTTTTAAAAATTTTACTCAATTTTCGAAAAAGAATTTCTATGAACTTTTCAAATTTATTCTATGAAATAATTTTTCTTCAAAGAAATCATTTTCTCTCGTTTCTTTTAATGTTTTCCAAAATTTTTGGAATTTTCATAATTTTTGATTTTGTGCCTTTTTTCAGAAATTATTATTTTTGTGTGGTTGGGGTGGGCGGTGGGGGGGGGGGATTATTCAATTTTGGCTTGTGGTTTCATTTTTGTTTTTATTTTTCTTTTATTTTTTGCTGCTTAAAGCGCAAGAACTTTGTAGAAATACAAAAAAAAAACACGTTTCTGTGTGATTTGAATTTTTTGTTTTCTTTACATTTTGCCTCCTTTTTCTGTACTTTTTTTTCTTTCTTTTCCCTTTTTTTTTCCTTTTTTTTTGGATTTTTTATTTTCTTATTGTTTTTGTGAATACAACAATTTTTTTTAATGGTCATTAAACTGTAAACTTCCTCCCTTAAGGTTAATTAACGCATTCATTTTGCATTGTATTAAAAAAAAAAACGAAAAAAACAAAAAAAAAGACAAAAGAGTTAAAAATAATCACAACGTAAGTAAATTTTTTTTTTAAATTAATAAAATAAAACAAAGCAATTAAATGGAGAAAAGTAAAATTGTATCAAAAATGAAACATGAAATATTCAAAAAAAAAATTATTTTTAAAAAAAAGCCAAAAAAAAAAGAAAAAATTCAAAAGCATTTATTGTAGATAAACGAGTAATAATTCATTTATTTGCCGCCTAATTTGGCAAATTTTCGATTTTCTCTTCTTTTATTTTTGTTGTGTTTTTTTTTTTCTTTTATATCACATATCATTTATTTTGGTTTATTTTTATTTCAAGTTCGTTTAGACATAACACAATTAACGGTTAATAATATGAAGTGGCAAAAGTGAAATTAAAATAAGATTGGTAAGAACCAAAAAAAAAACAAAAAATAAAAATAAAAAAAAAACAAAAAATTTTCGAACAAAACAGAAAACATAAATTTCAACTTTCACACTGAGCGCGTAATTATTTTGAAATGCCAACGCACACACACACAATACATTTAATATATAAATATGTGTGTGTGTGTGTGTGTGTGTGTGTGGTGTGGTGGTGTGTGTGTGTGTGTGTGTGAGTTTTCTACATTCTACATGAATCAATGTCAATATAAAAAAAAAATACCTAAATATCGAAGCGATTTAAATATTTTTTACATCATCAATTCAAATGAGCTATAAACTTGGAAGAGACTTTTCAATTATTTTTGCAGCGTTTTCATTGACGTTTTCTTTTCTCGTTTTTTGCTTATTTTTTTTTTTTTTTTTGAATAACTTACAATTTCATAATTTTGTGAATATTTTTGAGTTATGCAGGTCAATTCAAATTCTTTACAATTGGCATGAAATTTTTATTCAATTATTTTTATGATTTTTGTTTTAATCAAATCTAAGTCTGTACAATCGAATATCAATCAATTTATCTATTTGTGTGCTTCTTTTTATAATAAATAAAAATTACATTAAAATTGAGTTAAATTTTCATATCATTTTCAGTTTATACGCAAAATTATAGTTTTTGACTTAAACTCTTTTGATTTTCGAAAATTTTTTTGTTCGCTTATGATTACAAAATATTATTCTGCTTCAATTTTTCAAAAGGTTTTTATTTTTTGACTTTCATTTTTTTTTCACCACCCGAGAAAAATGGTCATTAGTTTGGGTAAAAATTTTTTCATCAATTTCTTTTTTTTTTTTTTAACATTAATTTTGGAATGTTAGATTTGTACAATGCCCTGCCAAGGTGAAACTACATAGAAAATGAGTTAATTCTTTGGCTGAAACTTCTAGATTTAATTAGCCGGTATTTAGCTGAATCAAAACTTCTTTGCGAGGCCATTAAGCCCTCCCTTAACTTAAGGTGAGTTCACTTCATTAATCAACAACAACAACAACAACAACAACAACAACAACAACAACAACAACTACCTTAATAAGTCATATAATTTTGGAATAGGCTTATTAGCGTAGCATAATAATTATATTTCCTTTTTTTATGTAAAAAAAAAAGTATTATTAAAAAATCAAAATTTGCATATTTAAATGAATCGTAATGGAAATGTTCCCCGGAATGTTGATGATCATGATGATGATGATGTTTTTTTTGCTTTTTTGTTTTTTTGTTTTGTTTTTTTTTTTTAAGGCATAAAATATAAGATGAGGAAATTTTCTTTTTTTACAAAATTATCAAAATTATTATGCGTATATCGATTAAGCCTTAATATTTACATTTTAATACTTTATTTATCTGGTGATTAAGATGTTGTTTATAGTTATTACTTGTATTATTAACTAAATCATTATACATGATATAAACAACAACAACAACAAAAAGCAATGCATTCAGCGTCAGTAAAATCCAAAAAAATTCAATGTTAAATAAAACCGTTAAAGATGTGTCATTATTGTTTACCGGAAGTTTTATTTTTTAATTTTTTTCCATATATATCTTTTAAATTCGTTTGCTTTTTTTTGTGTAAAATATTTTTATTAAACTATTTGTATGTTATTGTTATTTATGATGATCTTTTTTTTATTTTAAATGCATTGCTTTTCGTTCATGTCTCTTCCATTCAATGGAATTATGAAATTTTTCTGCTTCTTCTTTCCTTATTCATATTTCATGACATTACATTTCGTGATATTACAAAAAAAAAGAGGAACAAAAAAGCATTAAGTGGTTTCTCCCACAACTTTCTTCAATTCGGTAGATTAAGTTTTTATTGTTTTCTCTTCTATTTGAAAAAGAAGTAAAAATGTTATAATTATTTGGAATCGGTTCTGAATATTTTATTTCGTAATTGAAAAAAAGTCAAGATAATTGTTTGATAAGTTAGAAAAACTAAAAGAAATTTAAGTGTTCAAAAGCTAACTCGAAAATTGCAACCAGCAGTTTTAGAGAGAACTAAGGGCGGAGCGGTGTAACAGCGGATCGGTACAAAGGTATACCGGCGGACAGGCGCCCAGGCAGACTGATTTGCAGATGAACGGGCTGAATGACGAACAGGCGGATGGGGCAGCCAGTCCTGAGAAGTATCTGCTCAACTGGGAGATGGTCGTTGGTGTTGCCGGCCATCAGGACGCATCATGAGTCACGAGATCGGACCAAAGATTTAATTTGGTACCACGGGATCACCAGTTTTAATATGCCCACTGTGGTGATATTGAGTTTGGCATCATGGGGGCTGTGGTGGCCATATCGCAGGCGTTGCTCGTTCAAATATATATATGCTTGTCTTGCAGGGTCCCATTTCCCGAATAAAATGCGTAACTGAGTAGGCTTATTGAGCTAATCAAACTAAGCCAAGGAGTAATGGGAAGGCTCCGAATCTAGATACCAAAGATTAAGCCATGTATATAAGGTGCAACACATGCTTTAAATTGGAAGCAAGTCGGGACGGTAGCATGTACCCTGCATGTACCTGCGTGACATGACTACCAACGCTAGCGCTCATTATGTACATTTGTGTACCATGCAGTTAAACCTTCACGGCAGGTATGCATGTAAAACACTCACTACACTGACGAACAGGCGGACACGCAGACAGGTAAATAGGCATATTGGCAGACAGATGGACTGGCGAACACGCAAACCGGCGGATAGATCAATAGGCGAGCAGACGGACAGTCATATTCGGCAGACAGGTGACCCAGCGCAAAGACGGACGGGCGGACTAACGGACAGGCGGTTGACGAATAGGCAACACCTTATTACAGGTGTACCGGTGTACAAGCATATCGGCAGACAGGTGGATCGGCGGCAGGCGACCAGGCGGACCGGAGAAAATTGTTAAGTTGCTCATTATAATACAAGATGGATTTATCTCTAAGACTTCTTCTCGGATACAAGCAGCCCTTCAAACTTATATGCAATTTTGCATCATATTTAGTGTAAAATATATTAAAATTTGAATAACATTGGCTATTCAAAAGTTAGCATAACTAAACTCTATCGTTTAAAAGCTGAAATATTACTCAAAATATTTGCAACATCCACAAGGAAGCTTTACTTTCATTTAAATTGACGTCGTCCGTTAGAAGTGTATCCCTGTAGTCGTATTGTCTTCAAGATAAATATAATAAACTTTCAAATATTTTAACAACATTTGATGCCCAGTATTATTTTGATGTATTAATAAATGCTTTTAAAATTCTTCATGAACAAGTTTTTATTTAATGCATTAATTTTTCATTATAATAAGCGATCAGTTAACAACATCAATAAGGATTTGCTTTTTATTTAATTCTATCATCAATGTTGACTCATGATGTGTTTATGTAAATATGATTTCATGGAAATGTAGATCTCTGAAGGTTTTGCTAAAAATTCTATATCAGAAAAGAGAATTTTAACCCTATGGTTTAGTACCCTACACCATTTGTACTACAAGGCTTTGTAACTTAGAGAAGATGTTTGTAACAACCACAAGAAATTAAGTCAGATTCACCTTTTATAAGAACCGTTTGACTCAAAATCTCTCCCTGATGCGAATAATGTCTGTCTATCCGTCTGTCTGTTAGTAGTGTAACTTAAAAAGAAGTCATTATATGGGCAAAAGTTACAATGTGAATATACTACTAATAAAAATTAATTTCGCCTTGTACTTAGATAAAAAAAGAAAAGTCCACTTCCATATAATGAACCTTTCAAATAATATTTAAAAATTATTTTTTACTTTGTTAATTTGTAATTTTCTTATTTGATCTTAATTACATTAAGGAAAATGGTGTAGGGTATTTAAGAGGAGGCTCCGAGCCTCTATAAAGCTTTTACCTTTTTTTTCACTTTACATAAATCTTACTTCACTTACTGTGTCAATGGTATGGACATCGTTGATTTCGAGTTCAATCGGAATGTTTGCGACTTAAAAATTCATGTCCATCAAAAATAAAAATAAAAAAATTTTTAATGCATAGCAAAAATCTTGGCAACAACTTCTAATCGTTATTATGATATTTGAAATTTGAATTATTTTTATTATGGTTATTGAACTTGCCACTTAAAATAATTGATTAGGTCGTTGGATGACTTTTGCCATAATTATCAAATTCAAATTATTCAAATCATCTTCAATATTTTGTTTAAGTGAAAATTGTGTATATTTAAATTATAAACCAAAGTAAATATCTTTAACAGGATTGTAGTGTGTAACAATTTCGTATTTTGATTGGTATATCATTTTTAAATATCTCCTTGACTTATATATTCCACATCCATATTTGTATGATGCAGTCTACTATAAGTTTGTTCAGATATCTGGAAAACTCAAAAAGCTTGATATTTAACTGCCTTTTATTATATCGATCAGCTTAAAATGAATTTTCATGAATCTGCTTGAATTTGTTCATTTAACATTTGGGTAGCTGTTAGTCCATCCGTCCATTTATCTATGCGCCCATCCGTTCATCCATCCATTCACCCATCTTTTCGTCCATCCGTACATCCATTTGTGCGTCTATCCATCCATCCTTCTTTCGTCCAAGCGTTCGTCCATCTGTGCGCCCATCCCTCCATCCAACTTTTCGTCCATCCGTCCATTCATCTTTTCGCCCATCCGTCCATCCATCTGTGCGTCCATTCATACGTTACAATTCGCAAGTTTTGCGATATTTTGATACGCACATAATCGTAATCTAAAAACGAGGCCCATGTCTTGATACGGCGCCTTTTAATAAAAAAAAGTTAATGAATGAAAATAATTTACAATTCCGAAATTCATTTTTAATGAAAGTGATGCACACTAAATAAATATGCCAAATGAAGTTTAGATTCATTCACTTTATGAATCAAAACATTTTTTGAATTAAAACAAAATCAATTCAAAATCATTCGAAAAGTAGAATTTTTATTTTAATGTTATTTTTAAGTTTTTAAAAAAATTTTTTTTTTAATTTTATTTAAAAATCTCAAAGTTATATACGAACCATAAGGAGAATCTTATTCAGTATTAGGTTGGTGTAAATTTTGTTTTCATTATATTTCCACTTTCTGCCATGAAAAAAAATTTCAATATAATTTTAATATAAAACTTTTAATTGTGATGTTTACTACATTTGCCTCACATAAACATCTAAACATATAAACAAATGGACAATTAGACAGGCAAATGGTTAGATAGACGATAAGAGAGACCGTCAAACTGTCATATTAATAATAAATTCAAGTTCAATATAAAATGAATAAAATTACAAAAGAAAAATAACATTAAACTGGTTTAAAAAAGAAGAAAGCTTTTTGTCACAACAACAACAACAACAAAAACCAAAAAAAAAAACATGCAAAAAATTCGAATACAGGCCGAATCAGATGGAATAAAAAAATTATCATAAATGCTTTTAATGCTACCAACACTTGTCATTTTGTGGGGATATAACAACTTTGGAAGAGGTCACAAATAGAGTATAAAACATTTGTTGAGTTATATTCACCAAAAAAAAAAAAAAAAAAAAAAAAAAAAAAATAGAAACAGAAACAAGAAGAACAATTGAAATCATTTTTATTAATAAAAAAAAATCACTTAAGAAGATTGAAAGTTTATTAACTTATTTGGCATCATTATTATTAGCATTATAATTATCATTATAATTATTATTATAATTATCATTATTTTTTTTCTATATTTTTTTTTTTTGCAAAGTCGTATAAAAATATTAGATTTTTGTTATCCAGTGAAAGCGTAAAAAAGTTATCGATAAATGTAAAATGTAGATAAAAAATATGAAAAAAAGAGAGCTGTGAAGAGAACTTCTCAATTATCAAAATGTTTTACTTACGATTTTGTTACAATTCTTATTTGCATTTATTTCATTTAACCTTTCTTTCTATTCCGGTATTGCTTGTTTCTAACTGACTTGAGGAATTTCTATTTGCATTATTTATATATATATATATATGTATATATGTATGTATGTGTATATATATATATATATATATATATATGTGTGTGTGTGTTGTTTGTTATTGTGGGTTTTCTTCACTTTCAAAGTTCATTTTAATCAGATAATTATTTGCAACAAATTAATTGTAGAGGATTCAAATAAACATAACTTGAATATAAAATTTCAATTCAAATTGTTGATTTAACCTTAATTTTTCTTATTATTAATATAAAATTTGTGCATTTTTTTAAAATCCCTTATTACATTTTCATTAATCTGGCATTTACAAAAAATTCATAAATTCTTATCAATAAATTTGAAGAAAATCGATCAAACGTTTCCGTTAAATTATTACTAGGAAATTTGATAGAACCTTCTCGTCCTCAGCATTAAACTCAATTTTAATTTGAGCATTTATTGGTACAAAAATTAATAAATTTTTATAATGAATTTGAAAAAAATCAATCAGCGATTTCCATCTCAAATTCTCGACGTTGATCTCAAAATTGATTTGAGCATTTAATGGAAAATTGGCAGATAATTTTGAAAAATTTCATACCAAACTTTTTGAATTCAACGTGTAATATTTCTAATCATTGATTTCTCTTCTTCTTCTTCTTCTCTTTTTTCTTTTTTTGCTGATCAAATTGCAGATAAAAATATATGAGGAAATTTATGGATTTAATTAATTTGATGATCATTAATTTGAAAATTTTTTCATATATTTTAAATCAAAAGAAAGTGCTACGTGGCAAATATTTACAACACTGGTCGCTTTGATATAGCAAAATATTGTTATTAGCTATAAAATTTTTATAGCAAAAATTTCTGATTTTTACCAGTTTAATGTAGAAAATTCATCTAAAAAATTCCATCTTGCATCGCATTTCATCCATAATTTTTATTATATTTGTATTTTAAAATGATTTCTTCAAATGAACAAAGTCGTATAATATTTTTAATTTTATTATTAAACAATAAAATGACTAAACAATTTTAAGCTTTTTTTTTTAAGATGAGCGGCCCCAACCATTTAAAATATTCTTACATATCTAGTTAAACTATTTTATTTGTTTTATTTTAAATAAATTTCTTGCGAAATGACAAGTTTCGTTTAGATCTATCTGTGTGATGGATCAACGTCGAATTACTTGGATTCGTCGATTTATTTTAAATAAGAATTTAGAATTGCTCATTTTTATATGCGTTGCTATTAAGAAAACCAGATGCCTACATAAAAATGTGGCATCTTGAAATGGATTATTATTGATTGGTGAGTCCATAAAATTGCTTATGCCCATTCAAAATAATAATACGCTAAATTTAAAGGACTCTTTAAATTTAGTCTCTTTGTTTTTTCATATTATTCACAGGCTCGCAACTTACATTAAATATAAGTGCCAAAGAATCTATCTGGTGCCCACCCAGGTGTCACAATGTTCGGGAAGTACTTAAGTTCTAAGATCGCATTAAAACTTTAATATAAAGCCCGAGCATAATCTCTTTTAATATCCATTTGTTGGTATTGGAGTTGGCCTGGTAGAAACTTTAGTGCAGATATGGCAGACTAAAGCAAAAGTGGTTCTTTTTCCCTAAATGAAATCAATAAATGGTGGGTTTCGTGCTAACAATTTAGTAGAGGAATTTACTTAAGCCTTCACCTTACGGGTTTCCATTGGTAGCCATTGGTAGCCATTGGTAGCTAGAGATGACGTTATTAGGGACAAATTAGTACCTCGCTTTATCACTAACATTGAAACTAAATTGCTTTCATTTTATAAAAATCTAACTTTGTTATACATTTATATATGTAAATAGTGACAATGAATTGGACACAATGTTACAATGTTATTTATTCATTATAAATGACTTCAACTGCTTAACATTATTTTGTAATAATTCTTTGACATTAGCTATTAATCATTGAACTCTGTTGTAGCATTTGGTGCAACACGAAACAAAAATGAAGTACAACAAAGTAACAAGAAATTAAATAAGGAAATTATATTTGGCTGAAGCCAAATCTTCAGACACTCACCATTCAAATATTGTTTGATATTTTTGTTAGAGATGGATAATTTGAAGTTGCATATTACAAGGACATTGTTCAATTTTGAAATTATGAGTAGAAAAATATAAATTTTTATTTTAAAAAATAGAAAACTTCTCAGTTTATGACAATCGGTTAAAGGACATTGCCATGAGGGCAATGTGCTTTAACCGATTTTATCCACTTCCAATACAAATCAGCGTACATGAACTTTCAATGTTTCTGAAATATCTTAAGTTCTTATATCGTTTTGGGGAAATCACGAAAACGTTTATTTTACGAAAACGAAAGGACCGATAGACAATTGGTCAGACGGATAGACGGACAGACGGACAGTTGAATTGATATGTTTAAGTCCTCTCAGAATATATGCTATGTAAGGTCTTAGAGGCTTCCATTTAGACATTAAAAACATAACGACGAAATGAGTATACCCTTAACCCCTGGGTGATGGGCATAACAAGTAAGAAATTTATAGTAGTTCTGGGTGAACTCTTAAATACCCTACACCACATTACACATTAATGTGATTACAAAATTTTATAAAAGAATTACAAATTAACGAAATATAAAATTGTAATTTATAAGTTATTAGAAAGTTTCCATATATGAAAGGGGGGGTTCAAAAATTGGACCGTTCAATAACAAGTCAAATTTTGTTAAAGTAAATTAAAAAATGCAAATTTGTACCCCGTACAAAAAAAATACAAAAAATATTTAAAAAAAAAAACGATTATAAAAGACGTGGTTGTAAAAATCGTCCATATCGAATCATTTTCAATAGAGTTCATCTCTAAATCAAAATTCATGTACGTAATAAAATTTCATTAAAATATCTGAAAAATTGCAAAATGCAGTTTAACATTCAATTTTCATTTTTCAAGAACAAACATCAGACGGAAAAAGTCAATTAACTTGATTAAGTCGCTTAAGTCAATTTCCCAACTTTACTAGGTTTCTGATCACTAAATTTAAAGGATGAATCTATATTGCAATATTTATTGTGTTACATATATCTATATAAACTTACAATATCCAATATCATAAATGTTAAGTGAGATATTAAAAAACAGTACAAAACAAAGTAAATTTAATGGGAAATTGTACTAATCATTTCTAAGGTTAATTGTTCATAATTAATAGCAAATAATTTATGATGTATATATATACATACAACTACATATATATATATATATATATATATATATATTATATAGTTGTAATTCTTTTCATCATATTTCTTTTCTCCTTATTTAATTACACTTATTATGTTTTGTAATAGATCATGTGATTTATAAATGATAACCCTTAATCTTAATACAACAACACAAAAAATCAAATGATCATTTACACATTTATACACCTTTATAATATATATATATATATATATATATATACAAATGCACACGCATACGCCCATACGCATACGCACTAACGTAAATATAAGCCTGCTCTTAGCCACAAGTTCCAAAGTTCAAGAACATATTTTGCGTAGACTTTTGTAAATTTTTGTTTAACTGATTCCTTTTTTTTTTTAATATTTTTTTTGTATTTTTATTTTAATTGCCTCTGCGCCATCCGTTGACTATTTGATTTGTTATAAATTATATATTCTTATTTCCCATTTAGATATTTATGAATATTATTTTTATTTCTTAAATTATTTTAATTGTAATGACAACAATAAACCAACAACAATCAATATTTAATCACCACATTAAATTTATACAAATTTTCCTAAAATGGCTGCCATCATAAGAAAAACAAGTAAGAAAATTATAAATTGTAAATTTTGGATACCCTACATCCACCCACCATGATATTGCGATTCACAATCTGATACCGTTGCTTATACATAAAAAATGAAAGTTTAATATCGTATAGATTCGCAAGGCCGTATCTGAATTGCATGATTTTTTGGATAGACATTGTAGACCAATAGCCCCTTTAGTTGGGCAAAATTTCAGTCTTCTATCTTTTGCAATTTGCAGATGAGCTAAAAACTACCAAATTTTACTCTAAAAATATGAGATATTCTCAGTTTATGTTGCATTGTGGGCGTGTCCTTTAACCGATTTGACCCAATTTCAATCCCAACCTGCATGCAAGAACTTCTAATTATCCTGCCAAATTTGAGCTCAATATCTCAAATTTTATGATCAGGAAAAGGTTTATAACAGACATAGACACAGACGGACAGACGGACAGAGGAACAGAGGAACAGATGGACAGTTCATTACGTGTTTTACATGCATTTCTGTTGTGAAGGCTTGTTGCACAAACGTACAAATGAGCGCTAGCGTTGGTAATCATGTCACACATGATGCATGTTACCGTCACGACTAACTTCCAATTTAAAGCCTCTATTGCACCTTATGCACATGGCCTAATTTTTGGTATCCAGATTCGGACCCTTCCAATTACACCTTGGCTTAGTTTGGTTAGCTCAATAAACCTATCCAGCTACCCATTTCATTCGGGAAATGGGACCCTACACGACAAGCATATGTGTGTTTGAACGAGTTACGCTCCCGATATGGGCACCACAGTCCCCATGAAGCCAACCTCAATATCACCACAATGGGCTTTATTAAAACTGGTGATCCCGTGGCACCAAATTAAATCTTTGGTCGGATCTCGAGGCTCATGATGCCACCTGATGGCCGGCATCACTAACGACCATCTCATGAGACACTCTTCTAGGCTAAGTTACAAACATAATGACAAAGTGAATACACCCTCAATCTCTAAGTGGTAGGTATAAAAAAAACCCCGTCCATCTATTTATATAATAAAATAATGGATAAATTAAAGAGTATGAACAAAATGCGAATCGATGTAATAAACTTTTTTAAATCCCTATATAAACTTTTAGAAAGTTCTAGAACGTGATTGAAGGTTTGCTAGAACCTAAACTGGTTAATCTGGTTAGCTCAAGTAATTGACAAATTTTTGAATTATTTGAAAAATTCCTTATATAAGTTGGATTTCCAAAATATGGAACAAATTGGATCAAGCATTCATTTAATAGATCACATAAAACTCTTGAATCAAACAATTGTCTAATTTAAAAGCAATTTTCGACTGGCTCAAAACGAATTTCATTAGGTATCAAAAGACAATTTCGAGAGAGAAAGCACACAAGGCCCAAAAGGCCATAAATCGAATAAATACATAATTTTGAATTGAACTTTCTTAGAAAATTTGAGTCTATATCAAGGCCTGTGGCTACAGAACTTTAGAGTAAAAATAATTATAAACGAACTTGAATACTTTACCCCCAAATAACTTATAAAGTAGCAATAATTGAATTGAATTTTTTATTAAATCAAATAATTTATTCAATTTGTATTGAATTTGAATTTTTTTTTTTCAAATGCCACTCTGGTATTTATCCTTTTTTTTTATTGCTCTTTTCTATTCTTAGTGTTGTTCTTAGTGTTGCTTTGGCTTCTGTTTGTTTTTCGATTTTTCCTGTTTTTTTTAATTTCTTTGTTGTTGTTGTTGTTGTTGTTGTTGTTGTTTATTATTATTATTATTGTTGTTGTTGTTGTTGTTGTTGCTGCTGCTCAAAACAGGAAAAACCGATTCATTATATTAGCATGAATTTCATTTGAGTCATTTTCATTTGCATCTATTCTATATGTTGTTTTCATTGTATATGGCTATGTGTATGTATGTGTGTGTATATATTTATAACATAATTATTTAGCTTGATTTGTATATTAAATAAATAACAATTTAATTCAATTCATTTTAATGGAATTTAATACGATTTTCATGCGTAATTAATTGAAAAAGTAGCTTGCTTCCGTCTCATCCTCTTCATGTACCTCACCTCACTCACCTACGCCAACACCATCATCATCATCCATTCAAATATCAATTTATTCTATTTACTTTACTTATAACTAAGCCCGATTGAACGTCTCATTTTTATTTAAAGCCGTTTCTAGCTCTATTTCTAGCTCTAGCTCTTTCTTTCTAACTTTATCATCATTATTATCATTATTATTATACAACTTTCTTTTGCTCTTGCCGTTTAAAATATTTGTAGATATTGAATCTATCTAATTATCCCTAAATATGTAATTTAATGATTGAATGAATAACAAATTACAATAAATTATATTCTACAAATGAAGTTGTAATAAAATTTATAGAAAAAAAAGCAAAAAAAAAAAAAAATAGAAACAACAATAACAATAACAACAAACAAAGAAACAATGTAAGTGCGTAATATAAACAAGATGATTCATATGTAAATCTATATACATACATACATACATACATACATATATACAAACATACATGCATACATACATACATACATATATACAGATATCTATAAAATGCGTTAATATATTTATTTTTTTTTTTTTAATTTTTATTTTTCATTTTTATTTTTATATTTTTTTTTTATAATAGAAAAATATGTGATAAAAATTCTTTCAAATCATTTAATTTTTCATAAATTAACTGATATTATTGAGTCGATTTGAAAGATAAATTTTTTAATCAAAAAGCAGTTGCAAAATCAACTGTTAAATTATTTGTGCGATAGACTTCAAACGAGCAAAATCACAAATAAACAAAATAAATATATAAAAATAATAATTAAAAAGAAATTCAAAAAATTCTTTCTATATAAATTATAAGTAAAAAAAAAAAAAAAAAAGAAAAGAAAAATTTAAATAAATTTATTTATTTTTTTCATATACAATAGAAAATTTTTTTTAAACTGAAAATTAAATGTAAAGAGAAAGAAATAAGAAAAAGAAAAAGAAAAAGAAAAAAGGAATTTTATATATGAACATTAAAATTAAATTTTAAATTAAAACTCGGACAATATAAATACATTTCAAAAATATAAAATAAAAATAAAAATAAATATAAAAATAGGAATTTTAAGGAAAAATCCTTGATTTTGGCTTCATTGGAATTTTTTTAGTTTTCTTTGTAAAACATTGATTTTGTTAGTCTCTGGTGCCATTTTGAGTTAAAACGAAATTTTCCCAAATACCAAAAAAGAAAAAAAATAAAAATAAAAATAAAAATAAACAAATACATACATTTATATATATATATATATATATATATATATATATTATGTATGTACATGTATATACAGATAAAAATTTATATTAAATTAAATTCAATTAAATAAAATAAGATCGAACAGCAATCAAAATTGAAAGAGCTGAATGATAATGATAAATCAGCAGATTATTTTGAATCGTGTCATGCATAAATTATTGGTACTTAGCTTACTCGGCTGTGTAACAATTGGTGTTAATGGTGTTTCGGCGAAAGATGAGTTATATCAAAAACAGAAGGCGGCACGTAAAGTTCAACCAGGACGTTATGATCATGTAGCTCATGGCGGTTTACCAGGACGTTATGATCATGTAGCTCATGGCGGTTTACCAGGACGTTATGATCATGTAGCTCATGGCGGTTTACGTGGTAAATATGTTCATGATAATCGTGGCACTTATATTCATATACATATACCATATGATGGTGGTTATGGTGATCGCGGTTTACCATATATACATGATTATCAGGGTCATATATTAAAACGTCCAGTCAATTCACGTTCATTATTCCCATTGAGTGCCGATGATCATGTACATTTTAGTTTAGATTTCAATTTGAATGGTACCGGTTGGCAAATAATTAAATTTTATTGGACACGTGATGGTGATCCAGATTATAACTATAATTTTGAAAGTGCAAATCGTTTATGGGAAGTGATTGATGAGAATGATGAGGAATATGTTAAATATGAAATGGGTTCAGGTGAACCAGATTCTGAGAATACTGATTATGCTGAAAATGGTGGCTATCAATATGGCGTAAAAGGTTCCAATAAAAGTAACGACTCTTATGGACCGGTAAGTTAAAATAATTTTCTAAAAAAATTACAAAAAAAAAAAAAGAAAATTTACAAAAAAAATATTATTTTAATTGAAAAAAAAATTTAAACAATTAAAAAATTTTTTTTTGGAAAAAAGATGGGTGAATCGAAACTCAAGCAAATGATGGGCGTAAGAAATTTGTTTTTCAATTTTGTACATAATATATATATATATATATATATATATTGTAGGACCATGCCTGAAATTTCACATAAATAATTTCAATTATTGGGAATTGAAAAGTGGCAACAACAAGAAATAATCGCTAGATATTTTTAATGGAATTTTTAAATTGAAAAAAAAAAAAAATAAAACCAAAAAATGCTTAACATTTTTGTAAACTCTAAATTTTTGATATTATCCTAATTGTGATTAGTCCAATGGACTAAATTTTAAATTGTAGCACTCTATTCGAGCCACTCTTATCTTACTTTTTTGATATTTGTTTTTAATTTTTTAAATTTTTTGCAACAATGATACAATGTCAAATACAAACATATTGACATAGATAAATCGATGGGCCTTGATAGATTTCAAGGTTCACATTTTCAATAAATTACCTCCATATAAACTCAAACAATTTTGAGATGATACATTTGAAACAAAAATACCAAAAAAAAAAAAAAAAAGAAATAAACAAAAAACAAAAAAAAAAGACAACAAAATAAGACAGAAAAAAAAGAAAAGAAAAGAAAAGAAATAAAAAACCAGAGATAAAAAAAAAGACATAAAAATTTTTTTTAATTTTAAATCATTTAAACTTGTTCTAATTGCATTTGATTTATCAATCTAATTTTAGGCAAATAATTTGCAGAAAGCTTTAATCGACATATTGGAATATCTAGCGAGAAATATTATACCGAATGTATAAAGTTTATGATGCTTTTATGGATGAGCTGTGTATGACTAATTAATAAAATAAAATTTTCAACAGTTAAAAACATTTATAAAATATTTTCATTTTGTAATTTCTTTATTTGATTTATTTTCTTTTTGTATTATTTTAAAAAAAATTGTTTTTCGTTTTTTTTTGTTTTAATTTTTTTAAAAAATTTTTTTTGTATTAAAACTATTAATTTTATTTTATTTATTTTTTTTTTGTTTTCTATTTTATTTTTGTTGTTTTTTTTTATGGCCTTTTTTTATCGTTATTTTTTTTTATCCTTTTGGTGACAACTACAACAGCATAGCAAACCTGAAGTTGTAGATGTGTATGTGTATATGTGTATATGTGTATTTGTGTATGTGAATTAATCTCATATTGAATTGTATTATTTATTATTTTGGTTTTGAATTTTTTCACATTATTATTATTATTATTATTATTATTATTATTATTATTATTGTTATTTTATTTTAGCGTTTTTAACTTTTTCCTTTTTTTTTTTTTTTTTTTTATTTGATTTGGTTTTTTTTTTATATAATGAAATGTTAACCGGTTTTTTTTCAAATGTGTTTTTCTTATTTTTATTTTTTTATTTTTTATTTAATTTTTTTGTTTGTGTCAATACATTTAGAATTGTCCATTTACTTAACGTAACAAGAATTTCTCCCATAGATCATTTAATTTTTTATTTTATCTTTATTTAATTTTTACATATTTCACATTTGTGTGTATGTTTTCTTTTTTTGTTTTCTCTTTATAATAATAACAATAATTATAATTATTTTGTGTATTATAAATTGTAATTGAAACTTTCTTAATTAAAATTCTCTCGTTTAATAAAATATTTAATTACCTTGTAATATAATAAAATGAAAGAAGATAATAAATAGAAGAGACAAAAATAACAATAACAACAACAACAATAATAATAATAATAATAATAATAATAATAATAATAATAATAATAATAATAATAATAATAATAATAATTTATAGTAAAATACAAAAAAACAACAACAAAAATTCTTTTAACTGTGAAATAATTTTTATGAAATTATTATATTAAATGAATATTTTTTGTGTATAATTAATAACATTAGCAATAATATTATTTAATTATTGAAAATTCATATATAAAATTCTTGACAAAAAAAAAAATAAATAAAAAAAGAAAATTTTAATTATATTATGTGATTATTAGAGATTATATAGCTAAAATCTAAAATATCCTGTTTATCTTGTCTCTCAAAAGAGATGTCTAAATTTTATGCGATACAAATTTTTGCAATCAATTAAAAATGCCAATAAAACGATAGATCAACAAGAAATGAATTGAATTTTTAATTTTACAAACGTTTAGAAAAAAATTTTATCTATTTCTTTTTGTTAGATGAAAGCAATCAAATCGTTTAAGACGTTAGATCTAATTTTATGAATTTATTTAAAAGCTATCTATCTGCTTGTCGAAGTCTTCTTCTAAGATTTATTTAGATGGTTCAATATTTTTATAGTAATTTCTCATACAATAAAATTTTGTGTATTAAAAATGCTATCTAGTCCAGGAAGTAAGAATTTTTAATAAAATAGGGACTTCAAATTTAACGCATTTTCTTAGAATGTGGCTTTATTCATAAATTGCTTTGAAATACAACTAGGAACAGTTTAAAGGAATATTAAACAGAAAAGTTTGTATGTATCATGTTTCATTTAGACATGAGAATCCATGTGGATTATAATTTGGATCAAAACATGCTGGGCTGTAAGAATGTTACTTTCAAATGGTATAAGAAAAATTTGATTCATAAGCCTAATTTAATAAGAGAAATTTACTTAAATTGCATAACGATTTTTTTTTCCTTATTTGTTGGCTCAAAGTATGCCATTTATTGATCAGATAGATCTATTTTCAAATAGAGTTTTTGAAAATGATATTATTATAAGAAGATTGTTATAAAATCTGTTCAAACCAATGATATTTAGCTGATATTTTAATGTGACTACATAAAACTTATCTGAGATTCTTTATCAGGATCTTTATCAGATCTTTATTCAGTTTTAACTTGTGTAATGTTTTTAAAATTTATATCCTTCTGATGATTTTAAAAAGCATAATAATTAATCTTAATGAGAATAGTAAATTCTTTCAGATGCGCCATAAGTATTTGCTAATTATGCCAATTTTTGGCAACATATGACAGAAATTCAAGATTGAATCTTCTTTCAATTAAAAAATCATTTCGTTTTTTACACTTTTGTAAGATTTTTAAAAAGTTTCTTCTTTTTTCTTTTTAAACTATATTTTTCATATTTTATTGAGTTACTTTGGTTTCATTTTCCAATAATTTTTCATCTAATGTTGCTCCGCTTTACCAATAAAGGCTTCAATTGTCGAAAGAAATTTCTTATAAGTGACTAGATTCTTCTCATGATAATGGATGTGAGAAATTGTTTGGCACTCTACTTTTTTTAGAGTCTTATTCATTGGTCCAATTGTAAAACAATTTAAAAATTTTCATTTCATATTTTTTGCATCAAATCATCTTAACTTTTTAATATTATTATTATTATTATTTGAACAATAAATTTGGATTAGTTGACATTAAGCGTTTTAATATATATATAAAAATATCCGAAGAAATTTTAATGAAATTATTGCCATTATAATAATAATGCATATTTTGCCATTATTACAATTCGAAAAATTCTGATAAATGCTTCCATAATAAGTTAAAATACGCTATTTATTATTAAATCTGACTTTTATTAAAATAAACTGAAAAAAACAAAAAAAAAAAAACACTGCCATTTTGTTTCATTTCTGTTAATAGCATTATGCAATAATGAACTTTTTTTTTGTAGTTGCATTTCAAATCGAAATGATCAATAAATCTTTAGGAAAAATAAAAAAAGATAATGTTGAAATTATACTAAAGAAATAATTTTATATAAAATTTGCATATATGATGAACTTTTTCTTAAATAAAAATATATTGCAAACAAATAAATGAATTATAAGATAAATTACAATTTTGAATAGTTTACAATAAAGCTCAATCTTAATAAATTTCATTCAACATATATTTTTTTTTTTGAATTAACAATGCAATAAAAATTAAAAAAAAAAGATAAATCTTTCAAGGAATTTTGCGAAACAAATTCTATTTCAAAGTTAAACCATTTAAAAGAAATTATTCATAATTAATTGATTTTAATCATTAGAATTAATTGAATTAATTTTTTGGGGGATTCGCTTTAAGATATGCTAATAATTTAATAACTGATGGCGGTATCTCTGGTAAATGATCACCGCGTGCCACAAAACCATTATCATCTGCTATATATTCTACACGATATAATAGGCCATCGTCTCCGGTATATTCATAGTAGCCTTCTGAACGTAAACCATCATCTGTAGTCAATTTTTCAATTTTACCATTCTCTTCAGCTAAAATGCCATTTTCAGTTTCATAACTTCAAAAAAATAAAGAAAAAAGAAAACATAAGGAAATAACGGCAACATAAAATAAAATAAAATGAAGTATAAGATAATGATAACCATCTTGTTGTACATTATTTTCATGGCGTATTATCTTCCAATTACCGCCTCCAGCACTTGTACCTTTACCTTTTGGCAATTCCTTTGTATTAATACCAATTAAACTATTCAAGGCACCAATCCCACTACTACCAGTTCCTTTTTTTTTATCAAAAGAACCCCTTTGACTGCCACGGCCACGATCACGACCACTGCCACTGCCACTGCCACTGCCACTGCTGCGGCCACGGCCACTGCCACGATCACGGCCACGGCCACTGCCACTGCCATTACCACTGCCACTGCCACTGCCACGGCCATTGCCATTGCCACTGGCACTACCACTGCCACTACTACGGCCACTGCCACTGCCATTGCCACTAACACTGCCACTGCCACTAACACTGCCACTACCACTGCCACTACCACTGCCACTACCACTGCCACTACCACTGCCACTGACACTGCCACTACCACTGCCACTGACACTGCCACTACCACTGCCACTAACACTAACACTACCACTACCAGTTTTTTTTAACGGTTTAACATTAGCGTCTTTCGCTTGTAAATTACTTCCATCGGATTGCTTAGATGATAATTGCCTACTTGGATCATTTTTAGAGCCATCATCTGAACGATCCGCACTAGCATATTTCACATCCTTACCAGCACCATATGTATCATCACTCTTTGAACGATATTCATTGCCGCTAGCATCGCTTCGTGTATCAGCTGCTGAACTAAGTGCTCTTCGACTTGCTACTGATGGTGGTGTTAACTTAAACCGGCCATTACTTTGACCATTTATTAATGTTACTGCCAACATTACTAACAGAAGCCATAATGACAATGTCATCTAAGGAATACATTATTATTATTATTATTATAACATAATTATAATTATTTCAATTCTTCATTGTGCTATTTGATTAGACTTTCTCTTAAAGATATTTTATCTCAAATATCTACCTACCGTCGATCGTTTTGTCATTATTATATTATAGATCACAAGATATTGACATTAAAAAATTTTATCACAATTAATATAAATGCAGTAGAATTATTTTTAACGATTGTATTTATCAAATGTGCGTAAAATGTAATAATGGTGCGTTTTTTCGGTTTGCATTTGGTATTTATACCAAATAATTAAAAATTCTAATAAAACTGAACATACAACCTTTTATTTTTTTTTTTTTTGTTTTTATTTTTTTTTATATATTATTAATGCAGACAGACATTGGTTTGCCAATGAAATGTCTGTCATTTAATTTTGTTGCATATTATTAAAATATTATAGAAAAACTATTAAATAAACTATAATGAGATGGGCGGCTATTCCCGCCATAGCAATTATCTAACAACAATTGTCAAGATCTTGCTCATCAAGTTTTCGAATCAAAACGTATCTAATAATTTTTATAACTAGGATTGTGTTTAGTTTCAATTACATCAAATGATGATCATTCCTTTGACATCTTGCTTAATATTAATTACAAAAAAAAAATTCTCTGTTTATTGGACATTTGCCCTTTTGTAAAATTTTGGAAATTAATTTTGTATATTAAGGCGACTTTTATACACTTCTTCATATTATTTTATCGCATGCGATATAAAACTCAAGAAAATAATATAAAAGAAAAATAAATTAAAAGAATGATTTGAATGATTTGATTTTTTATATTAATTGTTCTATGGGATTTAAAGAAAAATTGGGTCAAATAGAATCAAATATAAAATAACTACTTTGCATAGATATTTCATTGAAATATGTTCAAAATTTTAATACTACTTTCTTATGTTGATTTATTTTTTTTCATCTTTTTCCTAAGACAATATAAAAGGTGTGGCCACGGAAATAATACGATATCAATTATTTGTAAGATAAAATTAGAATTATTGGATAAAATACCAATAATTCTAAATGAAATCGGAATATTTAAAATTTATAAATATTTATAGGAATAAATTACAGACATAATCTAATTTGAATCAGAAAGTACTCAAGAAATGTTTGATATAATAAGAATTAGGGGCTATTTCAAACATTTCTGGGCATCCGAAATAACTGTATATATTTACAATATACATCTGGCACATTGGCAGTCTAGAATATAATTATCTTAATATTAATATTCAAATATTATATATATTTATTTATATATAAAAAAATATAATGTAAAGTATTCATAATTATGGAAGAGCCTATATAATAAAATGTAAATATTTATGTTGTTACTTTGTATTTATACCCTACACTATTTGTGCTACAATGTATTATAAATTTATGAAGAATTCAAATAGATGTAACTTTTATTATACCAATTAAATTAATTCAGCATATCTGTCCGTCTATATTTTATCAATTCATGGAAAATTTTATTATCAAAGTATAAAGCGTAATTTTGCAGGAGCTTGCATTAAATTTGATATATAAGCGTGATGTAATCCAAAAATACCCATGCGAATAATTATGTTTAAAATTAGATAATTATTATGATCATTAATCAAAACAATGATCTATTTTGCTAAAAGTTCTTCTATGGAAAAACTAATAAGTCGTGATAATTTTTTATAAAAATCTAGTGCAGCATATTTAATTTATTTTAAAGTCAGATCCGATTATCCGATAATGTATATACTTGTTTTAATTTAATTTTTTTTTTTATTTTCATTTTTTAAATTAAAATATTTTTCAATTTTTTTTTTTTGATTTTTTTACTTCTTTAATGATCAATATTTATTTTTCTTGAATTATTTTTATTCATACTCTGCATAGGTTTCATCATCATCATAATCATCATCATTATCATGATCGAATACATGATTACCCATATAGTGTTGATTGTTAAATATTAACGGCCATTTGCATATGATGACGATAGTTTTCATTTTCATTTTCATCATGTTCCCATTAACTCGAGTTATTTACGATACAACTTAACTTTAATTTCAATTATTTATGTATCATTTAAACTATTACAATTACAACAATTCTAACAAACGTATATATATATATATCAAAATTTTTACCATCAGCAACCATATAGAATTACATTTCATTAGACCGTACTGAACAAATCTAATTGAATATTTAATAAATTTGTAATGAACTTATGTAACAGAATGTCATAATATTGTACAATGTATAAAAATTATCAATGCATTACAATTCATAGTTCTTAGAAATTTTATTTTATTTTTACAATTTTAAAATGATTTTTTTTTTTTTTTTTTTTTGGAATATCACAAAGTTTTAACGTTTTAATTGCAGAAAGTGCATACAACAAGCGCCGCCAATTTCTTCATTGTTTATAATTTGTTTTATATGTGTGTTACATACAATTCATCACTTGTGATATGGGATATTATAAATTTATGCAGATGTTTGTAACACCCAAAAAAAGAATTGAGATGGACTCCGCTTTTATTATATCGATCCACTTTGAATCACATTTTTTTTTTATGATTTAAGCTTGTCTGGCCGTCTGTTCCTCTAACCATGGCAATTTTTGAAGTATTTTAATGAAACTTGGTACTTGGCCCATACAAGTATCGTACTGCTTATTGATGAAGATGAACCAATTTTAAGACCATGCTCTATGTAAAGTTTTTTAAAAAAAAAAAAATCGCTCTATGGAAAAAAATCCTTTATTATGAAAAAAGTTATAAGTATTCAATATATTTCAATGTAAATTGATACATAATTGTAATTTAATATAAAAAATATATGTAACAAATTTTGGTCCAAATCGATCCATTTTTTGAATCTTGTCTCATATAATGAATAATTCAAATATTACAATTTTTAGAATTTTCTTGGCTTATTTATTTTAATGACATTAAGCAAAATGATTTAGGGTATTTAAGAGTCGGCCACAATTTACTTGTTTTTATAGTCTACACTATTTGTGGACAATTATACAGTAGATTGATGCAATTGTATGTAACATACAAAAAGGACCAAGTAAACTAAATTTTTATTATGATGATTAATTCAGATTTACTTTCTAAATTTCTTTAAGCATGCCTACCTCTCTGTCTATCTCTTTGTCTGTTGTCTGTCCATGTCAATATATTATCAAAATATAGATTGCTCGAGTCACGATCGAACAATTTTTACGACCATTACCCGTATAAATTCCTAGTTTGCCTCGATTACCTCTTCATCAGAGTTGAATTTTTTTTTCCAGCGAACATTCTTCTAAGACCTGGTTGTCAGATCTAAAGAATATGGTGGATGGGGTATTAATTTACACTTCGGACATAACACTCTTACTTATTTTAAAGGTTGATAATCGTGGCTCCTTTTGTGGTAATCGATGAATATAATATGTGTATGAAACACATCCCAGAATACTGATGCCATAACTATGACAATCGCCTTCGGCACCTTTTTACGCGTTGGCTTAGTTTCTTCACGTTCAATTCACTTGGCTAATTGTCGCTTAGATTGTAGCGTATAGTGATAATTTTTACGTTTTATCCATTACAATACATCAAGCCAAAAATTCGTATTTATTACGGTTAAATATTGCTAGACCGTACTCTGAAGTACTTTTGACATCCATGGAGTCTAAGCTAACTTAATCAACTTTATTTTAGAGTCATTAAAAATTATTTTACAGGCTTTTCCGATGTTTTCGAAGGTAACAGCTTCTTTAGTCGTCCATTACGTACATCATCTTCGTCCCTATATCTCACACATCAACTACACGTTATCTGGGAATTTTGTATACTTTCTTTTGAAGTATTTAACCCAAGTATTATAATCTGTGTATTACGTTATAGAATTTTCAGTTTACTTGTTATAATAAGTGTATCAAATTTGATCAAGATTGGTCCATACTTTGAACCAATTGAAAATTTGAAAATTTCAAATTGCTTGTTCAAATTATTTGAATACTAAAATTTCTCAACAAATTGACTTGTAATGCATTTTATTGATTTTTTTAAAGTTTCAATATACAAAGTAAAGTTTATGAATTTCACATATTTTCTTTTTTTAAAGCAAAATCTTTGTTTTTTTAGTATTTTAAGCATTATGTAAAATCTTTGCTAACGATTTCTTTGTGACATTGTTTAATATTTCGTATAATAATTTTAATTTTCAAGGATTTTAAATTAATGTAAACAGGTATGAAATTTGATATATACTGGTCAATTTTAAGAATATAGATATTTTAAAATATACTAATAAATTTATAATTTCATCTAATCATTAATTAATTTTAATACTTTTTTAATTCTTTGTGACTTAATAATTGTACTTCTTAACTTAACTTTTTCGGATTTTTTCAAATCTATATTTCCAATCGGCCTAAAGCTGTATACAATAAATTTATAATAAACATCTCCAGAAACGAATTATTTCGTAGGCAAAAATAATATAACAATAGGTAGACTTTGTAACCCTACATTACTTGAGATATAATTTATTCAAAATTTGTTTGTAACATCCAGAAGAAGTTGAGATAGATTCACCTCATACGACTTCAAATCACTTCCTGATTCGACCTAAGCCTGTCTGCCTGTTTGTACATAAGCTACAGGTGAAAATTTTTCCTATAATTTTTTGAAATTCGATACTTAGATGGATCAATGTCCCATGGACCATGTCCCAAATAACGCCTTTCGTATTAAAACAAAAAAAAAAAAAAGACAAATCGTTATGAGGAAAAAAACTAAAATTTTTAATACATTTTAAAATAAATTAGCATTTAGTTATGTTTTTAACATAAAAGACACTTTTACCAAATTTATTGTAGATTTATCCATTTTTACTACCATTTTCCAAATAACGGCTTTTTCAAAAAAAAAAAAAAAGAAAAGTTTAAAAATGCAAAAATTTCAATTGTGAAGATATTTCAGTAAATTTCAGTAAATTGAAAATTGCCAGTACCTTGCATTTTAGTATAAAATATATGTAAATCAAATTTCATGCAGATTGGTCCATTTTTACAATCACTTTTCATATAACGGATTTTTCAAAAAAAAAAAAAAGAAAAGTTTAAAAAGGCAAAAATTTCAATTATGAAAATATTTCAGCAAAAAATTGTCATTAATTTGCATTTCAATATAAAAAATAAATAAATCAAATTCGATCCAAATTGATCCATTTTTTGAATATTCTCTCATAAGACGAACTCTTTTAATTAATTAGCAATTACAATTTTCATAATTTCGTTGATTTTAATCTCTGTGGGCAAAAAAAAACAATCAACTCCAATCGATTATAAAGTTCTTATACATTTTGGCAGAGTCCGCCATGGTACTTCCAAGAAATGATACTACATTAATCGATATAATTAAAGTAATTTATTATTACATTATAAATTGCTTTAAGCTGCAATCTAATTATAATTCTTCTTGTAATTGTAACATTAAATATATCAATTTTTAAAAGTATTTAGTAAATTTTTCTAAATCTATATCTGAAGAACTTTGAAAATTCACGAATATCAAATAAATTTCACTTTGTAGCTTTTGTATGTAATAAATGAAGATATTAGCTCCACTTTGATGGCCTTATTACTTCTTATTAAAAATTGACTTCCCCATTAGATAAAGAATATTTCTATATATAACTTATAGAAAATTTACAGAATAAAATTGTAGCCCAAGTAAATTTAGAATGCGTTTCCTTATCTAAGAGAACACATTTTGAGTTTGTCTATTGTTTTTTTTAAGCAACATTCTTTGGAATGTGCTTTAAGGATTTTTCAATTGTTTCAATTTTATCCAAATTTTAAAAACGTAAATGCTGTCATACATATTTCATATTTTACATATTTGGCATATACTAAATAAATATCTAAATATCTAACAATTAATCATTATAGATTTAATTTATATTTTAATGCTATGCTAATTATAATATTACCGGGTTTCCAAAATATGAATATTAAATAAAATAACATCATTTTGTTTCACATTCATTGTTATTTATTGATAGCAATTAACATTTCACATTAAGTACTTAACACTTAATGGTTAACGCTTAACATTTTAATTGAATGAAAACAATAATAAAAATTTAATTATATATTAAAACAAAAAAAAAAAAAAAAATAAAAATCTAGTGCATGACCTAGTGACATCAAATGGCAGATAATTAAGTGACATTATTGAAAGAAGGCGGCATTAAAGAAATTAAACGAAGTACAGCATCCATAACATGTCTTTGAATTTCTATTTTCTATTTAACCTCTTCTAAATGGTTGTTGATCTGATTGTGGTGGAGCTGTAGCCAAATAAGCTAAAGCTTTCTCTATGGCTGGTGGAATGGGTGGCGGTGTAGGTAAATGATCACCTTGAGGTACAAAACCATTCTCATCGGCCAAATATTGGAGACGTATGGGTATACCCTCCGGTGAAGTATAAGAGAAATAGCCTTGAGCCACCTACATAATTTTAATTTCAAGAAAAATTATATTACAATATAATAAAATTTGAATAGTGTTACTGAAATTTAAACTGTTTCGATATGAATTACATAGGACTCTTAGGTATAGAATGTAATAGATTTGTGTGGAGAATAAAAGAGTTTGCGATAGGCCCATCTTTCATTATACCAATCAGGTGGGTCTCAAAATTACTATCTAAATCGATTTAGACCTATCTGACCTATCTGATACGTCCAGATCGTTGTCTATTGCTGGTCCATGTTAATTTGTTAGTCTAAAGTGTAGAGAGCAATAATCGAGGTATTTTAATTATTTTGAGTACATGAGAATAAAGATCGAACAATTATTACAAACACTCCATATAAAACTGTCCTATTTTTATAAAATAATCGATGCAAAAAACTAAGTGTTAAAAAAATTTATTTGAACTTTTTCATTTTTTGATTTTCAAGAAATCGAAAGTATATTGCAAGCGCATTCAATCTTAAATTTTCATTATACTTTACATCATTTGTTTGTTATGTGTGGTACATTTTCTTGTAAGTTTGTGCGGATCTGAGATAGACTCACTAGATGAATCTGCCTGTCCATCTATGTGCAAAGTACAAGTCGCAGTTTTTTAGATAATTAAATCAAATATTGTACATAAATGCTTTTAGGCCCAAAGACGAATCCAATTGATTCCATCGGATTCATCGGATCCATCGGATTCGATATTTTCCCATACAACAATTTTTTCAAAAAAAAACATTCGTTATATGCAAAAAAGTTATAATTTTGAAGATATTTTAGTGAAAATTGGCACAGCTTTGTGATTTGATGCAAAAAATATGGGTGCCAAATTTGCTGCATATGGGTCATCTTTTTGAAGCTGCCCTCATGTAACGAACCCTTCAAATAGTTACATTAGACATAATGACTTCCACGGTCTATAAAGTACTTATCATATTGTTGTTGTTGTTGTTGTTGTTGTGTGTGTGTGGTTTTTTTTGCTTTTGCTTATTAATAAAAATTAAAGATATTTTTGTGCAACTGTAAGAATTAATTAAATATTACCTGAGCTTCTGCATCAGTTCCTGGATTTTTTAGATAACCTTGCTCTTCAGCATTTATGCCATTGCCAGTTTCATATAAATATTTGTATGAACCATCAAAATTAATATCACTCTCTTGTCGAATTATTGGTATCTCTGGCCCTGATTGTGGTACATTTCGTTGGGGAAGAGCCTCAACAGCAACTAATACGGCAACCACCAAAAAATATACCTGCAAATGAGTAATATTTAAGTGCTCAGTTTTGGATAAGAAATTCTTGTGATATGTATTATTTTGTAGAAAAAAATGGGACATGGTTAGTTTCTGATTTTATACCCACCATCCAAAACTTGAGAGTATACTGGCTGCGCCATTATGTTTGTAACTCCCGCAAGTAAGTTTTCAAAAATACTACAAAGTAAAAATACTCTTGATCAACTTTAAATTCTGGATGCATTTAGACATGGTTGTCGATCTGACCGATTTAGTAGATATGTCGGTCCATCTGTCCAAAGATACCAATGATTCTTCTAATCGTCCAAAGAAACAGACATCATCTTCAAATTTGTGCAGAAACATTGATAGTTCATATAAATTGGTTGTTATTGAAAGTAGACCAAATTAGTCAAAGGACACGCCCACATTGTAAAGCAAAGTAAGAACATCATTATTTTTCTAAACCAAAAACTTATAGTTTTTCGCTCATTACTTAAAAACTGAATCAGACAGAAAGCTGAATTCTACAATCTCTGAATAATAATCGTGCAACTTGACCATGTCTACCCAAAATTGTAGAACTTCAAATTATGTATCTATACCTAAATGTAGCAAATATTATTTGAATGGTGAGTATCATAGATTTGGCTGCAGCCAAATATAATTTTTTTTTTTAAATAACTTGGATAGCATTGAATTTTGAATGTTTCGTATTATTTCTCTTTAAAAGGCCTATTTTCTCGAAAAATCTTTGAACGAAAACAAGTACTTTTTACAGATATCCTTTGTGGCATTTTAAAATGAATTTTCAGTTCTTACAGTTCTTACTAAAATTCCATTAAATCATTAGAACACTTTCAATTTTATTTATAATTAAAAAATTTTTTTTTGTAATCTTAATCTTCAGATAAGCGTTCTTTAAGCGTTCTCAAATAGTAGTGAACAAATAAAATGTACGCTATTATCTTATTTATGGAGCAATAATTTCTTATAAAATTTAAGATCTTTCTGTTTACTATTTAATCTAAATTTCTCACTTCAAAAGAGAAAAAAATTCAAATGGAAAAACTGATTTAAATAAAATAAAGAAAAATTTGAAAGGGATCAATTAATGGATAAAAATTTTCCTACTATCAGATTCTTTCTTCATTGTTACACTTATAAAATAAACTTTTAAAGATGTACTTAAAGTGGACTGCATTTATATAATCCAAGGATATTAATTTATAGCTTTCAAATTATATTTCTAAAATTATTTTTTTTAATTTTTTTTATCTACATTTTTATACTTTTTTTTCTAATTGATGAAAGTCTAATTAATATCAGAAAAATGGTTTAATTGATCTTCAGTTTAAAATGCCGAACATTATTCACCCCAAAACCAATTTCACAATTCAAAAATTATCAATTACCAAATACGAAAATGTCTAAATTTCAATTAAAAGCCCATTTAAAAATTTCGAATTTCTTATTATGAAAATTTTTGTTCTAAATTTTCTAAACTTTTCTTATTATGAAATTTCCAAATCCTATAAATCAAATATCGAATTTCTAATTATGAATTCCTTATATTTTAAATTTTACTAAAATTCGATTAAATCATTAAAACACTTTCAATTTTATTTATAATTAAATATTATTTTTTTTTGTAAAATGTATAAAACAAAAGCAGAAAAAAAAAATCATAAATAAGAATTCACCAATATTCAAAAAGTAATTGAAATTCTAAATAATTATGTACTTTATGTTTTCAGTTTGTTTTTCTTTTTTTTTTTTTTTTTTTTTTGGTTTTTTTTTATCCTTTGCATATGTTTTTCCAATAAAAATTTTTTTTTCCTCTAAACGTTTAATCACTTACAAGTTTCTGCATAATGAAAATAAATTTTTTTTTGAAAAAATCCAAATTAATTTTTTTTCTTTTTGATTTGTTCTTTAATAAACGTAATTTATATTTGAACTCGCGGCAACCAAAAATTATTTCGTTTTGGTCTTTGTAAAATCTAATGAGTATTTCAAAAAACTGTGATGTTTCAACCAATCAACAGGAATATTTATACTTGATAAACAGACAACGAAAATATTTATAATAATCAAATTAAAAAAAAAAAAAAACAGAAAGAAGACGAAAAAGAAGAAGAAGAAGAAGAAGATGATGAGAAAAACGGAATGCAATACATCTATAAACAAGTACAATTATAATTATTAACATTATCAATACAAATGCATATATCAAAATGCAAAAAAAAAACAAAAAATAAAACAAAAACAAAAAAAAAACAAAAACAATACTCACAATCGTTGTGATGTCTTCAAAATCATTTTATACTCATATAAATTATAAATTAACACAATAACATAGTTGCTTTTGTATAGAATTGTATGTAGTATACATGCACATACACATACACATACACATACACATACACATACATATATAAACATACATATATTTCTATGTATTAATGTGTAAATGTGTGTAAGTAAGCATAAGGCATATTACAATCAATATCAATAACCAACAAATGGCCAACAAGTAAATCTGATTGCTTAAGTAGATAGAAATATGAAAGAAGCAAAACAAAGCATTATAAATAATGAGAAAACGAAAAGTAAAAAAAAAAAAAATGAACAAACAAAAAGAAAAACTGGGTAAAAGATGATGAAGTAACAAGTTAATGTTCATGGAAGCGCTAAAGAAGCAGAAAAATGCAGAAAGAACATGATTAAAATAAATGAAATTATAAATTGTTAATTCTTCTCAGACTTTGGCTATTCTTTCTTTTTTTTTCTTCTTTTTTTTTTTCATTTGTGTTTTAAACTCACTCTTGCATTTTTCATTAGTTTTGCTTTTACTTTTTGTTTTTTTTTTCTTTTTTTTTCGTTTATGATTTGAACTTTAAATTCTAATACAAATGTAACAGAGGAATTGAGGCAAACACAATAAGAAAAAGAAAAAGAAATTAAAAAAAGACCGCATAGACAACACACACTCACACCCATACCCATATCGATACCCACACCCATACCCACATCATCTACAAACATCAAAAACATAAAATTACAATATACATATACATATACATATACATATACATATACATATCAACATATACATATACTACATATACATATACATATACATATACATATACATATACATATACATATACATATACATATACATATACATATACATATATATATAAATTTTTCTATGGCTAACCAATAAATAAATTTAATAGATTATTATTCGTTGTGGCCCAACAAATTAAGATGATGTCATCTCATAAAAATTAAATTATTTCTTTATGATTATTGAAATCAATTTAAATTATAATCAATGAAATTAGCAACAACAACAATAATAATAATAATAATAATAATAATAATAATAACAACAATAGCAACAACAACAACAATAAACTCACAATAGTAATAACAAAAGACAAAATCAAACGAAGAAACAACATTATTCTTTTTTAATGATAATTTCACAAACATTAGTTAATCATTAAGATTATTAAATTTATTACTAAAAATTTTTACTTTGGTCATTTCGTTGTCATTTTTTATATCCATCAAACAAAATTTTGTTAGTATACTCATTTTTTTTGTAATATATAAAACATTCAAAAAATAAAACACATCGATGATCATACAAAATTTATAAATCCTTAAATCAATATTAAATTCTGAATTAATTTAGATATAACTATACATTTGTCCACCTGTCCGCCTATGTATCTGTCCATCTGTCTGGATCCGTCTGATGTAATAATTCTTCTAATCATAAAATTTGAAATATCGAGATGAAACTTAGCAGATTTAATATTGAAAATACTTGCAGGCATGTTGATTGGTAAAAAACTAAGCCAAATCGTTGAGATGACACTACCATAGTTTAATCTAAAGTAAGAGCAACTCTGCTTCTTAAGTAAGTAAGTACTTTCTTGTTTATAAATTAAAAAACAGCTACAACTGGGAAGTTGGAAGTTAAAATTTTGCACAAATATTAAAAATATTATACCACAATTTTTTGGGTAAAAATTATTTAAATCGACCACGCCTACCAAACGTTATGCAATATTAAGTTTTATTAGCTTGTTCTTTTCACTTTTTTGCATGCAACTTCATCAAAAACTGGCGATATCATAAAAAGGTATCAAGGTAGTATAATCTGATGGTTGGTATCAAAGATTTGGCCCCAGCTAAATATAATTTATTTATTTATAATTTATTTATAAAATTTATTTCTATTCTTTTTCATAGCGATGCATTTTACAAATTAAAACAATAAACAGAAAATAAAATGAATTATTATTAATTTATGTAATGATTTGTATTTTATATAGATTTATTTTTTATTTTCTATTTTTTGTGTGTTGTTATTGTTATTGTTATTGTTATTGTTATTGTTATTGTTATTGTTATTGTTATTGTTATTGTTATTGTTATTGTTATTGTTATTGTTATTGTTATTGTTATTGTTATTGTTATATGTTATTGTTATTGTTATTGTTATTGTTATTGTTATTGTTATTGTATGTTATTGTTATTGTTATTGTTATTGTGTATTGTTATTGTTATTGTTATTGTTATTGTTATTGTTATTGTTATTGTTATTGTGTTATTGTTATTGTTATTGTTATTGTTATTGTTATTGTTATTGTTATTGTTATTGTTATTGTTATTGTTATTGTTATTGTTATTGTTATTGTTATTGTTATTGTTATTGTTATTGTTATTGTTATTGTTATTGTTATTGTTATTGTTATTGTTATTGTTATTGTTATTGTTATTGTTATTGTTATTGTTATTGTTATTGTTATTGTTATTGTTATTGTATTGTTATTGTTATTGTTATTTATTGTTATTGTTATTGTTATTGTTATTGTTATTGTTATTGTTATTGTTATTGTTATTGTTATTGTTATTGTTATTGTTATTGTTTTTTATGTTATTGTTATTGTTATTGTTATTGTTATTGTTATTGTTATTGTTATTGTTATTGTTATTTGTTATTGTTATTGTTATTGTTATTGTTATTGTTATTGTTATTTTTGTTATTTGTTTAATGTTGTGATTAATGCTTATGCTGAAATTCAATTAGTCCAATTTGTAATGGAAGAAAATATTGGAAGTTGAAGATTGGATAAATATGTTAGATCGATGATTATGCTCAAAGTATAGTTTTAAACTATGGACACCACTTAAATTTCAGCTAAATTTTCAGTTTATAATTACTCAAGTTTTTCATTAATTTTTATAGGTACACTCGCAATTTATACGAAATATGAATATCCAAAATGATAAATGGTGCCTTTCCGAGAAGCATCAATTCTGTTTAGTTGCTGGCTCATGTGTCATAATGTTGCGGAAGTACATAAGTTCTACGAGATTGTACTTCTTGTATAATGAACGGAAATAATCATTTCTAATATTCATTCATTGTTATTTGAGCTGGCTTTTTCGACAACCTTAGTGTAGATGTTGCAGGCCAAGGTCCATTCAAGCACATTTGACTTTTAGACTTGCATTGCAAGTCTTCTTAATAAAATGCCTTATAGAATTGTAAATAATTAAGGGACTCTGCATATTACTCTCTATCTCAAATTGAAAATGACGCATGAATGGTGGATATTGAAGTTTACGTATTAACCAAAAAAAAAAACATTTTCTTTGACTTTCACAAAATATATCTTTTTTTCATGCCATTTTTTGATTTTCCCTTCTTGTTTGTTGGTGACAAAGTTTACTCTTTCTTATCTTTTTTTTTTGTTTTTGATTTCTTCATTTTCTTGCTTCATCAAAATACATCACTCGAATATTTTATATATTTTGTATAATATTTACACATGTACACACACACACACATATATATATATATATATATATATATATATATATATATATTATATTATGTAAACAGCTATTTGTATGTATGTATATGTATGTGATTTTCAAATTCAATAAATTAATTGCAACATTAAATATGACATTAAAAAAGAATTTTTAATCTATTCATAAATATTTTTGTACAATTTGTCATACATTTTCTATATATTAAAATAATTTCTATTAAATTGTTCAAATTGTTTGTATCAATATTTATTTACTTTAAATATAATTATTAAAGAATCATCAGAATTATATTATAAATGAAATATTTAGTTAATTCATTCTAAGCAAAATTCTAAATTAATCAAATGATAAATATAAAATTTCAAATTGACACTTTTTTAAATTTACTTTTCTCACAATATACTTCTGAATTGAAACTTTTCAATTTTATACAAAACTTTTTTCTCGAATGAATCGCTCTTGCGTGGCATTCTTGATATATTTCCGTTTATCATCAATGATTAAGCAAAAAAAAAAAATTTTTTTTAAATAAATAATAAAAATTAAAATTAATTGATATTTTGTGGGCAGGAAGTACATGAGCCCACCCACCATTAGATGGAAATTTATCTGGCGAAAGTAAAATGCCATAATTTTCAAAGTAAAAATATATTGCTGGGTTCTGTTAAGGTTTTGATTGAATTTCCCAGTTGCTTGAATTTTCCAAAGACATCAAATTAAGGCTCTAATTAATCTACAATAATCAGATATTAAACTGATAGAAAAAAATCTTTTTTATACAAATAATAAAAATTTCTACACACCATGAAAACGGATCATTCATTTTTGTGATGATGATGAAATAAATGAAAAAATATTTTCGCATGGAGCTTAATTTAATAATAATTTATATAATAATTATTAATAAAAAATAGACAAAAAAAACCGGAAAAGTATTTAATACGATTTCAAAATTGTTCATCAAATGAAGTGAACAAGCGGATTACTCGAAATTCTATTATCAAATGTTTGGAATTATTAATATGTTTTAATTTTTATAGAGTGTATTTATAAGTCGTTTTATTGTGTAAACTATTTTACACATTTATATGTATTTAAAAATAAATTGCTTTTTGGGTTTTATGCATTTGTGTTTTTTTTTTTTTTTTGGTTTTTTTTCTTTCAAGATGTACCCATAAAATCTGTAGTGTGAGATTCATGTGCAAGAATATTTTTCCATGCAATTACATAAAACGTAAAATGAAATAGGATTGGTCATCGTTGCCAACATTATTACCGCCATCATTACCACCATCATCAACGTCGTCACCATCGTCACCGTCATCGTCATCGTCATCGTCATCGTTGCTATGCCAGCATCTTCAGTATTTGCCTTTAAGCAGATAATAACAAATCAACTAATCTTACCAACAACTAATCTAACAACAACAACTAACAACAACAATAACATATAATATAATAAAATTTTTGACGTTATGACAAAATACCACCTCAGCGATCCATAATTATCATCATCATCATCATATTTAGAAATTATTGTATTATATTCTTATACAAATATTAAAAGGCGTAAGACATTTTTAAGTAAGTAACCAAAAAAAAAAAAAAAAAATAGTAAACACTTTTTCAACATTTTTGTACTTATACAATTTAAGATAATATAAAATAAGTAAAAAATCTTATAATTGATCGAGAGCGACTCTTAAATATCATAGATCTCATTCATTCACAAAAAAGCTAAGTAGCAGTGTGCCAGATGACAATAAAGTGAAAAAATATATAGCCATCATAAACTCAATGACCGAAGTAGAAAGGCAAAATCCAGATGTTTTAAATGGCAAAAGAAGATTTAGAATTTCTAAGTCAACTTCAACTTACTCAATGAATTACAAACTTTACAAAGTAACTTTGAAATCAGAAAAGATAAAAATTTCCTAGAGAAGTTTCAAAAAATTGAACAATCTGCATCAAACTCGAAGAATATATCTGTTATATCAAATAAAAATATTCAGGCCATTCTTTAAAATGCAAATCTTTTTCATCTTTCAATTTTATTTTACGAAGAATGTATTTTTGATAAGAACTATTTATAAAAATAATCCGCTTCTAAACATTTTTAATGGGATTTACCTGTAAGCTAAAAGGCGGCCGCTTATCCAATTTTATTAAAAGATTTTAAATAAAGTTTAATTTATTTTGCATCCTCTAACAAAATAATAACAAAATTATATAAAGACAGACGTATAGACAAGGGCTTAAAACGCTTTAAAAAATCATTATTAATTTATCGTTATAATTTCTTTTGAATGTTACCAACATTTACACAAACTGTAAATACTGGATATCAAAAAAAGTATTGTAGGATGCAATAACCTTAATTTGTAATTATTTATTTATTTTTTGTATGCATTGCATCGCATTCCTTAAGCAAGTTTTGTTTGATATCGTCTTAAAGATTAAATTGTAATCAATTAATTAAACTTAAAAATTCTTATGACAACCGTTAGGAATTTTTTTAAATCGATTGTTCATATAATAAATATGTAATAATACGCTACATCAATTAATTGAAATGTATAAAATATTAAACAGCAAAATGAAAAGATATCTGAAATTGAATGTTGAATAGAATGTTTCACAAATAATTTATATTCAATTCTGATTTCTAATATTCATGAAATGTTTTAAAATTCAAAATTCATTGATGAAAGTTTATATAAATTGATCTAATATCAATTTAAATTTTTCGAGTGAGTATTCATTTTCATTTTTCCATATGAAATATTAAATATGATGATTATGTTAATCCATGGGCAATTTTATAATTTCATGATTATTTAAACTTCAAATGCAAGCTTACTCTAATCATCTGCCAACTGTCAAATCATTATGGTTAAAGTTTGAATGTATTGCATCGTTTAATTTGTCTTTGACAGCTACTGACAATAAATAACCTCGGTAACTTTTGAAAAATGTGAAAAAGTGTGAATTTCATTTGTTAATTAATAAGAAGATAATTTTTTAAATGACAGTTAAATAAAAACGTTATTCGTCTGAGACCGTATTTAAATAAACTACATGACATTAGCAACTTTACAAAGTTTACAAAATTCATCCAAAGCCTAAAAATTGAGAAAACAAAATTTTGGATATCCACCCCTGGATTATACTTCGTGATACTTTTTATGGTACTGCCAATTTATGATTATCCAAAAAATTATTAATGCAACAACTTAAAAAAAGAATATAGTAAAATTTGATATTGTATAACTTCTGGTAGGCGTGGTCAATTTAAATAATTTTCACCCAAAATTTGTGGTATAATATTTTTAATATTTGTGCAAAATTTCAACTTTCTGTCCGTTATAGTTTTTAAAAAATGAGTAAAAAAACCGAAACAAAATGTAAAATAAAATTTTATATTTTTTTTGTTTGAATAATTTTGGTTAATTTTTGGAGTATTTATTTGGAAAATTATTTTTTACACACAAACACAAAATTTCATGAATATTTTTTTAATAATAAGTAAAAATTATATTAAAAAAACGTCACAATTTAATTTTGTATTACTTAGTGTGGGAGTGGCCAATTTACATAATTTTTGCCAAGAATTGTAAGAAAATAAATTAAAAATTTTAATACAAAAATTTACCAAATTTTTACTTTAAAAACAGAAATGTTTTCAGTTTACATTGCATTGTGACCTTGTAATTTTTTTGATTCGTTCCAATTTCAATACCAATCGGCGTGTAAGAATTTCCAATAATTCTGCAAAAAGTTGAACTCAATCAAGAAAATGTTTACAACAGACAGACAAACGATTAGACATAACTAAATCGATTCAGAATGTAAAGCTAAACAGAAATTTATATATTATATAAGGTCTCCGAAAGTTCCTTTAGAGTTCCTGGACTTTACAAAAATAACAACAAAATGAGTACGGCCCCAACTTCTGCATGGTGAGTATAAAAAGGCATTAAATGTTGCAAAGGGACTGGTTCAATAAACGAATCAATAACATTATTCTATGACAATATGCCTTAAAGAGTAGCTAATAAATAATTATATGTGGTTTAATTGCTACAATGAACCGATCCTACCCATATTTCCCTAGAACATTTCCTCATGGTATATCTAAGAAATTACAAATCATAATTTCATATATAGACAGACATATAGAGCCAATATGCCAAACGATTGGCAGTTTTAGAAAATAAATCTTATTCTGTCAGTGTAACAAATATATATCACAAGCCTATGTATACTACCGAAATTGTAGAGCATAATTAAAAGAAGTTTTATACTTCCTTTTATTTTGCATTTTTGCAATAATAATATTTAATATTAAAATAAAGAAAAAACATTAATCATTAAAATATTGCAAATATACCAGAAGTCACTATACTACTATCAATCAAATAATAGACAGCAAAAAAAAAAAACTACTGTCACAGTAGCGAAATTCTGTTAACAATAATCTCATAAAATTTCATAGAAAAATTTTATGTAACATTTAAAAAAAATTTATTAAACTGAACTTATGAGTCTTATGGCAAGCATTGAAGTTTAAGTTAGTGTTTTATATTTGATAGGCATCATCAATTGTTACAGCTTTCATCCAAAAGTTGGAGGTGTACTCAATTTGCCATAATATTTGCCGCATGCAAAAGGAAACATCGAAAAGACAGCCATATCTGTCCATCTGTCCATCTGCGTGCTTATGAATTATTGAGACTCTTATTTATGGTCGCAAAATTTAAGATATCGACTTCAAATTTGGCATAAGCATTGAAAGGGTTTTCACGTAAGTTGTTATTGAAAAGGAACTAAATCAATCTAAGGAGAACATCTCTATGTTTTACCCAAAAACTTTTAGGTTTTATGCGTATAACTCAAAAACTGCGTTACTTAGAAAATTTAGAAAACGGTGTCACGCAAGATTTTTATGATGATGATGAATTAATTTAGTCAAGCGGACCAGAAATTATTCAACATAAAATTTTACTTTCTTTTTAAGCCGTTTCTGTATAACTTTAACGGTTTATTGTATCATAAAGTACGTGAGTGATGGATGATGGGTATTCAAAATTTGGTCCCGGGCATATATAATTTTTTTAAATTACTTTTAATGTGGAACGATCCATAATCCATTCCTAAATGAACAGACCAATTTTATTTGTGGTATTTCTCATAATTCCCAAACAATAATCGAACGAAAAATTTGAAAAATTTATTGATCTGAAAATCTGAAGTGATTATGGCGAATAGTTTGCATTTGTGGTTTGGTGCAGCTTTTCCGATAAAAGCCCACTAACAAGAATTTCTAATGTTAGGGGCAAAGTTTAAAATCAATATCGCAATTATTCCAATCAGAATAGTGAGAGCGGGAAAGGGAGAAAGAGAAAGGAATTTCAATACAATTTTGGTGAATTGATACTGAGTAACAAATTGATTATTAAACAATAAACAATAAATGACACTTTTGTTTTCTCTTACATTAATTTCTTAAATATATTTTATCATTTATTTTGAGTCATTAAGCCATTTGGTGTATTAAATCTATTACGTTTATAATTGTAATCATTTCCTAAACAAAAGCCATTGATTTATTTATGATGGTATTCAACTTTTGGATGATAACCATGCTTATCGGCAACATAGTGAACTTTAATGTGTCTGCCATGAGGATCGACAAATTCATATTCACCTTGAACTAACCAATTGTCTTTATCCTTCAATACACCTTCTTGGAGAGCACGAATATGATTGGTCAATTCATATTCATATTTGAAACTATCTGGATTCACTTCAGTATATTGTTTAACAACTTCAGCTTTTACGTCAGCATAAGCCACAGCCAAAATGCAAGCCAAGACAATCTAATATAAAATCACAAATCACAAATCACAAATCACAAATTTCAATTAACATTAAACTTAACTTAAATCGAAACGAATTGAATTGAATCAAATCGAAAAGGATATAATGAATATTTTAAAATTTCTTACAATGAATTTCATTTTGATAATTGTTTTGTTTTATTTGCTTTGTTCGATATACTCAAATGTTTAACTGATATCGATTCATAAATTTGTATGCAATATTTATATGAAATTTGCTCCAAAAAACTTATCACATAATAGTTAAAAAAATATGTATGAGTTTTTTTTTGTTTATAATATTGTTGTGGTATTATTAAATTAAAATTAATTCAATCAGCCAGTTTTTGAACTACTTTTCATTAATTTTTGCAAATTAATTTTATTGAATCAATTTATATCTAAAAATAATTTACTATTTAATTGTTCATTAATTAAAGAGCGTTTTTCTGCAAATCGGTAGGAAATTATATTCTTTTCAAAAGTGAGGATTTAATTTTATTCAATAACGAAAAATAAAATAAAAAAAAAATAATAATAAAAGTAAAAAATTATGAAATCTTTCTATTATTTATTGCGGAAGAGTATAAATAATTTTTTTATAATAAATAGTTTTTTCTTTCTCAATTTAGTAATTTCTTTGAAGCCACGTTGTAGAAAAAAAAAGAAATTTCTTTTTTAGATCGATACTTACATGGATTTTTATTTTATTCTTTAATTTTAAGGCATCATTTTATCGTATTTTTGTGTCTACTAAATATCAAATTAGTTGTCTATCTGTCCGTTTGTAGTAATCACTTTCTTGATTCGGAAAAATTGACAATATCATATCAAAGTTGATAGTTTAAAGTTCATGCATAGATCATATAGAACAAAGGACACATCTGTAGTACAGCAAAATGTCAACAAAGTGTAAACAAAAATGTAAACAAAAGTATAAGTTTTTCAAGTTGAATTTCTTCTTTTTTTTGGAGGTATCAAAAAGTGTCTAAACTTCATTCTATGAAACATAAATTGTGGAACGAACAAAGTAAGCTTTCTTTATTATAATTTATACGAATTAAGTTAAAAGTTATTTTCTAAAGTTAATTAATAATTATTTGTAAGTTATGCAGTATATTTTATTCAAAATTTCTTTAAATCGTGCAAATATTCTGCTACATTTAAGAAAAAATGGTTTGAAGATTTGGCCATAGCCATAGCCACATCACAGCCAAATATAATTTTCTTAATCGCATATGTTGAATTTAGGTGAGAAGGAGATAAATCTTGCATTATTTGCAAATTTATTTCATCAAAATTTCCGCAGTCTTCTGATGATACTCACCATTTTCCGTAAATACCTTGTTACATGGATTTGTTTTACATATTCAATCAAGCAAAAACTCAATCGTAGTTGTTGTTCCAAATAGTTTCAAATAGTTCCAAAAAGTAGTACAGACTAAGAAGAATTATTAGTAGGCTTTATCTAAAAGCCAACAATCGTCAACTTGCACTCAATTCGTATTCAACCTTGCTAGAAAATAGAATATGCCTTATAATTTGCCCATCTATGTTCTGAGAAATATATATTAAGAATTGGCCTAATAGCTTAACCTTTTAAATCCCTAATGATCAAGTTACTTGTTATGTGTACCTCATATTTTCAATATAAGTGTACTCTAACTAAATTGATCTTAAAGGCTCCTTGCCTTTAGAATGCTATCGGAATAAATATACATGCGTAATATCTAGTAATATTCTTGTGTATGTGGGACATCATAAAACACAGAATCGGCCATTTATAAAGTTCCTTAATACAATCAGACGAGACCTTAAGATTCTTCGTACGAATGGCCGTTGAATCTAAGATATATTTTCTTATATTACTAATTCAATAAGTAAATTTTAGCCTTTGCGCAATGCGTGGGGGCAACCATTCCCGAGAAGCACCTGCTCAACTGGGAGTGGCTCATGAGATGGTCGTTGGTGATGCAGGCCATCAGGATGCATCATGAGTTCACGAGATCGGATCCAAAGATTTAATTTGGTACCACGGGATCACCAGTTTTAATATGCCCATTGTGGTGATATTGAGGTTGGCTTCGGGGGGCTGTGGTGCCCACATCGCGGACGTTGCTCGTTCAAACATATATATGCTTGTCGTGCAGGGTGCCATTTCCCGGATAAAATGGCTAGCTGGGTAGGCCTATTGGGTTAAGCCGAGGAGTAATTAGAAGGCTCCGAATCTAGATGCCAAAGATTAAGCCATGTGTATAAGGTGCAATACAGGCTTTAAATTGGGAGCTAGTCGTAAGGTTAGCATGCACCCTGTGTGACGTGTCTACCAACCCTAGCGAACATATTTTACGTTTGTGTACCATGCAGTTAAGCTTTCACGGCAGGTATGCCGTAAAACACTCTCTACACTCTGTACGCAATGCGTATTTGTAGTATTTTACATCATGTTTATAATAAAACCACAAAGTACAGAATAGAACTATTTCATTTTTGTCAAATGATACCCAGACTAAGTGCAAAGTCTGCTCACTTACTTTTCATTCTGATTCTGGTTTTTCTTTCAATAATCATGCATTTTAAAGAGTAAATCTTTTACAAAAGTAAGTTCAACTTCTTCAGGAAAAACTTGTACAAATTCAAATTTATATTGTAATCAATAAAAACGCTGGAATAAGAATTTTTTCAGTGCTAGTTTCGAGAAGCTCAATTAATTATAAGCATCGGGTGTTGTTTGATGTCAATTAAGCACAAGTTAGCATCAAGGTCATAACTTAATACCACCGGCATTATTAGTTTTAATGGTAGCTACGGTGGACGAAAGCTTGTGGTAGAAACTTTACCCTGGAGTTTCAGAAAGGCTTCACTCTTTACTCAAATGAAGGAAAGAGCTATAAATTAAAAGTTATTGCAGAAGTTTTTACTTAGTGTCCCTCAGATATAAAAGTAACAATATTGCATGATTTCTCTGTTATCCAGCCTGTTATCAAAGCAGAGGCCACTTTCTGAGTTTCTGAGATAATTTAGTGAAATTTTTGGATTATTAAGGTTTTGTAACTGGGGATGGTTTTTACAACCACTCCATAACAATATATTAAATATTTGGCCATAAAAATCTCTGCATTTACATGATAAGTGTACCAGATTAATCCATTTTTTGAGAAAACATTCCTTCTAAAATCATTTGAAAATTTCAATTGTTACTTACTTGCCATTTTTTTAACTGTTCTTTGTTTATTTTTTACAAAGAATCTTGCATCTTGGTTAGAGAGAAAGTGAAGGGTAATGTACTTGGAGAATAGAATCGTAAGTCAGTTCCATGATGTGGGATAACTTTTAGCTTGGTTCAAAGAATGTTTACGCTGATAGCGTTACCAAGGCTAACATTTAAAGGCGTTTCTAAATCATGAAACCCATATCATTTTCAGTATTATTGGTCAATTTGTTATTCAATTAGTTCTCTTTGAAATATATCGAAAATTTCAACATGTTACATTAATACAAAATAAGTAGAGAGTGAAAGAGAGAATGGACGTTTGGAAAAGTAGCCTTCAGTAAAAAGTTTCCCTTTGACATTTTACAAGCATTCACATTAACTTGCACATTGTACCATAAATGTTGAATAAATTTACAAAGTGCTTTAAGGCCAAATGCTTATAATAGGCATTTAATAGACCTTAACTTGATCTTTCTAACATACAAAAAGTAAGTTCAAACATTTGGATCTTCTTTTTTCTTTCTAATGTTTATTTTTTGATTCTCTTTAGGAAATTTTAAGGTACATCAAAGAAAATTAATGCTTATAGTGATATTCAACTTTTGGATGATAACCATGCTCATCAGCCACATAATATACCTTGATCAATTTACCATGAGGATCGACAAATTCATATTCACCCTTAACCAACCAAGCATCCTTATCATGTAAAACACCTTCTTGCAAAGCACGAATATGATTGGTCAATTCATATTCATATTTGAAACTATCTGGATTCACTTCAGAGTAATGTTTCACTACATCGACTCCTTCGTTGGCCAAAGCAACAACGAAGAGACAAGCAAAGGCGATCTAATGATAAATATATTTAATTGTAATAGATATAAAAACATAATATTTAAAAGCAAACTCATTTGATAACTTACGAAAAATTTCATTTTAAAATTGTTTAAATATTTGTTGGGCTCAAATGATAAACTAATATCAAATTAACGATTCATTTGAAGTATTTATATAAATTCTTTTAATATGATAAAATACAATAAAATGCATATATTTCTTTTTATTAGATTCTTTTTTTTTTATAAAATATCAAAATCAAAGTCATAATCAAAATCATTATAAAATATTGCATATAAATTTATGAAAAAAAAAATTAACTCTTTAAACTAGAAAAATTCAAGTATGTTAAATTGAATTAAATTAAATTAAATGAAAATAAATTAAATTTATTCCAATTATACTGATCCAGAGGTTAACGGTTTACCCATTTTGTCATTATATTTTGTAACGCCGCAAAAGGAAGCATCGGAGGCCCTGCGAAAAATATATGTTTTTTTTATCAGTATCAAATTCTACATCGATTTAGAGACGTGCGCCCGCTAGCTCGTCCATTCATTCGTCCGTCTATGAGTTCGTCTGTGCGTCCATCTGTCCGTAAGTCTGTTGGTCCTCTGGTCGTAAAATTTCAGATGTCATGGTAATGGCCACGCATGTCTGTGCGCCTACCCATCTTTCCGCCTGCTCATTCGTCTGTCTGTACGTCTATTTGGTTGGGGAGGGAAGGGAGGGGGGGGGGGGGGGGGCGACCAATCCCGAGAAGCACCTGCTCAATTGGGAGTGGCTCATGAGATGTTTTCTGATCCATGGCCATCAGGGGGCATCATGAGTTTCACGAGATCAGATCCAAAGATTTAATTTGGTACCACGGGATCACCAATTTCATATTTGCTCATGTGGTGATGTTGTGGTGCCCATGTCGTGATCACCAGCGCTAGCGATCATAAGTATGTTTGTACCATGCATTTGAGCCTTCCAGGCAGGTATGCATGTAAAACACTAACTGTACTGTTCGTCTATTGGGGGCAAGCAGTCCCGAGAAGTACCTGCTCAACTGAGAGTGGCTCATCAGATAGTCGTTGGTGGTGCCGGCTATCAGGGGCATCATGAGTCACGAGATTGGATCCAACGATTTAATTTGGTACCACGGGATCACCAGTTTTAATATGCCCATTGTGGTGATATTGAGGTTGGCTTCGTTGGGTTGTGGTGCCCACATCGCGGGCGTTGCTCGTTCAAGCATATATATGCTTATCGTGCAGGGTCTCATTTCCCGAATAAAATGGGTAGCTGCGTAGGCTTATTGAACTAACCAAACTAAGCCAAGGAGTAATGGGAAGACTCCGAATCTAGATATAAAAGATTAAGCCATGAATATGAGGTGCAATGCAGGCTTTAAATTGGAAGCTAGTCGTGACGGTAGCATGCATCCTGCGTGACATGACTACCAACGCTAGCGCTCATTATGTATATTTGTGTACCATGCATTTGAGCCTTCACGGCAGGTATGCATGTAAAACACTCATTGCACTGTACGTCCATTGGAAACCTTCGCTCGGTTGTAAAATTTCAGATATCATGGGCACGTCTTCTTCCCAATAATAAAACTTAAAATTATCTGCCTGTACCATAAGTGATCAATTAGTGTCTGTATGGTGGATATTACAAATTTAGCTCCACCCGTTATTAAGTTTCTTGTTATTGTTGTTGCTTTTTTTTGTCATATAAATTTTATTCATTTATACATTTATTTATTTATTGATTTTTTTCCACTAATTATGACTTCTGTCCTTCTTTCTTTCATTTTCTTTAAATGCATTAAATTATTTCATAACATCTATAACAAATCTATAAGCAATAATGCAATAAACTAATTGGATGAGAAACACATTCAAGATCTACCGGTTAAACAAAAAAAAAATGTTAATAATAGACTAAAAATTAAAGGAGGGAACAAAAGTCAGAAGAAAGAAAAAAATTCAAATTAAAAACTGAAGCATTTGGTTAAAATATGTATTATTAATAAATATTTTAGGGAAAATTCTCTCAATGACGATAAAGGTCGCCTATAAAATATCTTTAATAATGATTGTTGAGGACTTTAGTATAGAATTTAAATTAGTTTAACCTTCTGATAAATATTTTTTTATCACTTTTCTGAGACATTGTGATTTTCAGTAGCATTAAAATGTCCACGATATAGATCCTAAACAAAAAGTTTCCAAAATTTTATGATAATCTTAAACCAACAATTTCTTCATGCAAAGTGTCACCAGCTGCCTTAAGTTCCACCACCATTGCTTAGTCAAAAGAATATTACAATTGCTTATTGTGCAAATTAAATTGCAAGGCTAAGCGTTTTCCTTTGGAGGCTCGTGTTACCGAGTTTGGAAGTGATCTATGTCATGTATGATAAAGTTTAGACATAATTTGTTCTTACATATTCTGTCCATTTTTTTTATGAACTCTATACACAAAGGAAAGGTATAATTTTAAAAATAGGTCTACTCGATTAGAATTTTCTGAAACAAGATACTGTAATAAATCGGTAGATACGAAATTCTTTCAGAAATTATCGCATTAGAAGTAATTTTGATAAGTGGTTTTCTTGTTTCATCGAAACAGCTTTACACGCTCACATATTTACAAAATAATATCTAGAAAAAAATTGAAATTTGGCGACTAAATGTGAAGTCTATTGAGAAATAGTTGCTGTAGGGATTGTACGTCTTCATTATCAGTAAATGTACTCCAACAATAATATTTAGTACGTAGGATTTTGTTTTATAAATAATGTGAAATGGTTCCATGATCGCCATGAAAATATACACAATGCCATCGATGCCTATTTAATTCTTTATGACCTTATTTTTTTTATTTTATGACCGTTTCTTATGGATTACAATCGAACCACTAACTCAAGTCAGTCTTCAAATTTTACGGTAACCTATGAAACTATTTGTTGTGACAGCAGAACAAGCTTTAACTATCATCCAAATGTTAGTGGATAAGGCCAGAGTAGCCAATGGATATTATTTGAATTCTGTGATGTACATTTGTACAAGTCTAACATACCACCAATAGTATACAGTGTAGAAATATGCACCATTGTTTGAAATAGTTATGTAATTAAATATAATAATAAATATTTAAAGAAAAATTATAGCAAAATGGCAAAATGATAAGAAAATTTAACATGATAATTTTGTATAAATACTGCATACAAATTTTTAAATCGATATCAGTTAAACATTTGAGTATATCGAACAAAGCAAATAAAACAAAACAATTATCAAAATGAAATTCATTGTAAGAAATTTTAAAATATTCATTATATCCTTTTCGATTTGATTCAATTCAATTCGTTTCGATTTAAGTTAAGTTTAATGTTAATTGAAATTTGTGATTTGTGATTTGTGATTTGTGATTTTATATTAGATTGTCTTGGCTTGCATTTTGGCTGTGGCTTATGCTGACGTAAAAGCTGAAGTTGTTAAACAATATACTGAAGTGAATCCAGATAGTTTCAAATATGAATATGAATTGACCAATCATATTCGTGCTCTCCAAGAAGGTGTATTGAAGGATAAAGACAATTGGTTAGTTCAAGGTGAATATGAATTTGTCGATCCTCATGGCAGACACATTAAAGTTCACTATGTTGCCGATGAGCATGGTTATCATCCAAAAGTTGAATACCATCATAAATAAATCAATGGCTTTTGTTTAGGAAATGATTACAATTATAAACGTAATAGATTTAATATACCAAATGACTTAATGTTTTAGTGAATAAATTTCCTAAGAAAATATAGGAAAAAACTAAAAAAACAAATACCATTTGAAGTTTTATTTTGTACATAGATTTTAAAATAATGTAGGCTCCATATAAAATAGATCAGATCAGGTTAATAGAAAGTGAAGTAACTTCTTGCCAAACATTTAAGAGCTCTTTAAAAGAAACCTTGAATTAAATGGCAGGCCTGATTTCTTAATATATAAGCCAGTATAACACAAATATGCTGAGAGACAAAATCAAACAGAAAAAAAAAAAGAAAAAACACAATTTTAAATCACTTTGAAGTCTCTACAGAAATTTCTTACATCACTGAAAGCGCTTTGCTCAGATTCTCTAAGAAATGGCATTGATTGCTTTTCATTGTTTATCGAAACGGATAACAAACCTTTGTCATTGACATTTATATTTTTTTTTCAGTATGAATGAAAAGATCGCAAATTTTTTTTTTTTTTTTTTGCTTTTGGTTTCATTAAATCGCTTAAATCAAAACATAAAGCTAAAACATTTTAACGTCATTAAACGTTTCGTTTGGTCGCATCATACAATTTGCTTTTTATATCATCAGCAACAAAATTTATATTTTAAATTTTTATATGAAATGTTTGTATTGAGATGGAGATTTATCTTTTGCTTTGTGACTATTAATTATGTCACATTTATAATAATGAAATATTTGCAATATTCAATATCAATGTCAAGCATTAAACATGCAAAAATCATAAAATATAAAATTTTAATTGTATAAATGTAGAAATATTTAGAATTAGCTATAATCGTAAAATCGTTATATTTGATTAGATTTGATAAATTTTGAATAACTTTTTGAATAAATTTAGATTAAATTGAAATTAAATCAACAATTTAAATAAATTGTTGACTTATCTGTTGCTTTCATGAAAACAAGTAAAAATATTAGAGAAATTTCAATTGCGTTTTGATTTTGAAATTCTTTGCAATAGTTTGAAAATTTCCTATCTAATTTAAATGTAAAAGAAAATTTATTATGAAATTCATACAGATAGTAAACTCTTTTGAAGTAAATTCATTACATGAGGTAGGCTTAAAAAAAATGGCACAATTTGGACTAAATTTTTTGTGATTGTTGAGCAACTTTCTTTAAAAAAAAAGGAAAACAAAATTTTTGAAATTCCTCTTTTAAAAAATTGAAAACATAGAATTATATGGGGAGCATTTTTTATAAAAACGCCCGGAAAATTAAGTGCATTTTTTTTTTCCTCTTTTTTTTTTTTTTTTTTTTGTTGGTAACAAATTTTTATAGATACCAGATGGATATACGGACAAAAAAATTTGATGCACTTATAAAATTTTATATCAGGAATTTGTAGGATACAAATTTAAGATTAAACTGAACCAATTTTAATGATTCAAAAATGATGAACGAGAATTCAAATATATAAAAATGTCTAAGATCACATCTTTTCTATCTATTTAATTCTTGAACGACCGGCCAGCCATTTAGGCAATCAAAGAAATTCGCATGATTAACTTTTGAACTTATTTCAATTAACGAAAATCTAGCAAAAGATACATTTCTAGTTGCTTTGGATATTTTGAATAGGATTTGGTGTCAATTAATTGAAACAAAGAAAACGCTATATAATAAAAAATGAAATTCCAAACAAGTTTTGCAAGAAGCAAAGAAAAAAAGCAATTTATAAATGAATAACAGAAAACAAAGCAAATTGCTAGAGAATTCATCCATAAGTTAATCATTTCACTTATAAGTTAATCGTTTCACTTACATAAAATATTAACGTTTAAATATTTCTTGTTTTCATTTATGCCTTTGCACTTGCAAACAACAACAGTAACAACAACAAATTAGATAAAAGAAATAGAAGAATAAAAAAAAAAAATGAAGAATAAGAATAAAAAAAAAAAAAGTAAAACCAGACAGACGAATGATGTTTTTATATCTTGTGACTTTTCAGGGCATCAACAACATCATTAACACCATTAACAACATTAACAACATTAACAACATTAACATCAGTAACATCAGTAACATCAGTAACATCAGTAAGATCAGTTAATAGGAACAGTAACATCAACAGCAACAGTAACATCATCATGAACATCATTCGATTCAAAGACGAAGAAACAAAATAGCAAAAAAAAAAAAACAGCCAAGTACAACAACTAAACGGACCTATAAATATGTATGTATGTGTATGTATGTATGTATAGCAACTGTCATAATTATTCAACAACAATAACAATAATTGCTACGATTTATCATGAGCGTTTAAATTTTAAAGTGTCTGTTGAGGCGATTAGTTTTGCTTTGTTGTTGCTGCTCTTCTCGTTATTGTTTCTATAGATTTGTTGTACATTTTAAATATTGATCTATGTTATATATGTCTATATGTCTATATGTATGCATGTATATATGCATGTATGTATGTATGTGTGCTAAATTATGTGGGTGTTTAAGTGTCAAAGTGTTTTTTTTCTCTTGTTTTTTTCTTCTTCCTCATTTATTTTTTCTTTTATATTTTGTTTTGCTTCTTCTGCTTTTCTTTTATATATATATATATATATATATATATATATATATATATAAATTTAATTTAGATTGTGTTGTATTAAAAGAGCACTTGATTACCTTTTACAAAGTTTTGTTTGTTTGTTTGTTTGTAAAAGCATAAACATTACGATCAATGTTGTTCTGTTGATTGTTATTGATTTTCTTAGTGTGGACATTTCACGTCTCACATTTTTCTTTTTCCTTATCGTATTAATTTTCTTAAGCAATCATAGTTTTCTAACAGATCATAGATCACAGAATACGGAATTACAAAACTGAAAACGTTTAATAAATGTTTTAATCCATTGATCTGTTAATTTTGCCATTTTGGGATAATGCTAGAAAAGTTATGAAAAATGTTTTAAAAAAGTATCGCATTTTGAAGCCAATATTAAACTGTACGAAGTCAATTAAATATAAAAAGATGTAAACCAGCTTAAAGACCAATAGAGTCCTTTTTAAAGGCCTTTCAAAAAAGAGGACTTTTAAGGACTTTTAATGGACTTTTAAGAACTTTAAAAGACTTTAAAGGAGTTTTTGGACTTCTAAGAACTGAAAAAGCTAAAAATTTAAGTTACTTACTTATTTACTTTAACTTACCTAAAATTCGATAACCGGAGAACAAGCCTTCATTTTTGCATTCAGTTTTTTCCAAAAATGATATCTTGTTTTTTTTTTCTTAACGGTTTTCAGGTGATATTCAGGCGATTTTCAGGCGGCGTAACGTATTGCCATTATAACAGAAAATCGTTATGTCGAAAGATTTAGATAAAACATAAATGCTTCTAATTATATTTCAAACGTGTAATTCAGCTAAAGCAACTTAAAAAAAGGAAAAAAGGAAAAAATCGAAAAAACGTAACCGGTTCAAATGTAATTTTGATATTGTTGTTGTTATTATTATAATTATTATTGATAAATGTTGTGGGCTGTAACTATTACGCATAGTATCCCAGACAATTTAAATCTTCTTTACTTCTTCTGCCCCCTTCCTTCCAATTTTTTTTAATTTTTTTTTTTTTTTTTTTTTTGGAATTTATTCATTTGCTTCATTGGAATTTCGAAAATTGAAACTGAAGTGGTGAAAATGAAAGTCTTACGCATTTTACATCAATGTGAATGTGTGTCAGTAGGTGAACAAGATGGAAGGCAAAACCAGTTGATAAAATTTTAAATGGTTAGTTCAAGTTAGTCAGTTAATCAGTCAGTTAGTTTTAAGGCTGGATAAATGAATGATCAAATGCAAATGAGAAATTTTATTTTGCGTTAATAGCAACAACAAAACACAATAATACAACAAAAGAAACAGTAGCGGGTAATACCAGTATCAGTAGTAATAATAACAATAGCAATAACAATAACAATAAACAATAACAATAATATGTCAGCAGACAAATTTTTGCATTGAACTTGAAGAAATGTTTGAAAAAATGAATAAAAAAAATTATAAAAATATAAAAAAGTAACAACAACAAAAATATTACGTTCAAATATAACCCGCTTGATTTATTTTTGATATATTTGATTTTTCTTTCTGTTATTAATTTTAAAGTAAATGTCATGACGGCATATAAAACTCAATCAACTATGAAATTATTTCATTTTTTCTGCTTTCATGAAGTTTCTTTCTATTGAACATATTTTGTGATGATGAAAGGAATGTGCAAATTATAAGCATCAAAATAAAATGATTTCATTGATTTTAATGTAAGAAAGAATATTTTACCATTCATTGAGATTATTTTAGTATCATAAAATTATGGCTTACAGAGAGTTTGCTGAAATTATTATAAAATAGATAAAAAAATCTGAAAAAAAAAAAAATGGCTGCAAGATAAATTAGAAGTGAGAAATACTTTTAAAGCAAGCATTCTACAAAAAATTCTAATCTTATGACATGATTTACATAAATTAATGTATCAATGATTCTGAATGAATGGCATGTCAGGTAAGCTCTTGCTTTTAATATAATGTACTTAAAACTTTCTATTTATGATATTATTTTAATTTACAGCTGCTTTATTTTCTTTATTATCCTGAAGAGACCACAATGAGCCTATGAAACAATTGGAATTCAAATTAGAATTCAAAAAGTTTAAGGAGTTGAAGAAATTCAATATACAAAATCTCAAACAAATTTTAATATTGATAACTAAAAGATTAGTAGATTAGTAGCCCTAAGAATTAATAAAGCAAATGATTTTACATTAGATGTGCTTTACATTTGATCTAACTTAAGAGTTGGAATTCTATTTGTGGCATCAATAATTCTTCGTTTATGATACGTTTATGATTCGTGATAAGATTTTGAAAAGATCTATTCCATTTACACTACAATAAAATTATGTAAAAGCGTTCCATTAATCGAAATTGGGAATGAATTATGCAAATACTAATCACTGCAAGAAATCTTGAAACTAAATTTGTGGCACTTTCTGTTTATACTAAAAAAATGCCAACAGAAACTTATGAAATTGATTAAAATGTTGCACAATTTTCTATGAATTTAATATATATCGTAATTTGTAGTAACAAATGTCAAATGAATAAATTATTCATCAATAATGTGAGAATCTAGTCGTTGGCCCAACTTGAACTATTACAATTCAAGTCAAGTTAAGCAGACGTCTTTTAGTTTTCTAAATATAAAAAAAATTCAGTTCACTTATTTCTAGAAGGATAGATCTACCTACTATCAATTATTTCTGATCAATTTTTTTTAGCACGTTCTATTACAAAATCGTTTAACATTCTGTATCATTTTTCATATATATATTTTTTTTTTAATACAATAAATTAATCGAAATCTTCATTCGATATTAACGATTATTTTACATGGTTGAATATCAGAGGGCGATTAAATCGATCCATTAAATCGTATAATCCATAATTTTGTAAAGACGTTTTGTATTCAATCATACATTATTTAATGTCGCAAATTTTTACAACCCAATAATTTGAAGTTTCGTTTGGATGTGACTGTTTATTAAAAAAAGAACTACTAAAAATAAATTTCAAACACTTCTACATTTCAGTATTGCATATTTTGAAATTTACTCAATTAGTGAATACAAAACTTAAGAAATAATAAAAGTGAGGCAAAAATTAATGTTATAGTTGTAAATTATTGGGGCCGATTAATTAAATTATCTATATACATCAATTAATTTTCAACGTCAATCTATGTGAATAGTTCTGAAGCTGGAATTTTTTTTTTTTTGTGTCTTTTAGGCACTTAAATAGTAACTTAATTTGCATAAATTGCAATGTCATATTCACTTGATTTTTTTTATTAATTAAAATTTACTTTGCATTAAAAGAAATTCAAGTGTATACGAATTAATGCACTTAAGTATGTGGCATATGTTTAGGCTGTTTTAGAATTAATTTACATTGAATTAGAAATGCACAAAATTAGAATTGATTAGATATGGCATAGAATCCCATCTGTTTTTTTTTTTTTCTACAAAATATTTTATTATATGAAAAAAATCTAAGATATAAAAAATGTAAAAAATTCCAATCACATTACTTTAAGAAAATAAATATTTTATCAAATATTGGGAATTATTTATTTATGATAAGTAAGAACAACTTAAAAACAGCATTGGCCAATCTGAAACAAATGTGAGGATGTGAGAGAATCATATAAAAATTAGCGATAAGATGTACTTATAAATTTTTGAATTTATAATAAACCAATGCAAGTTTAAATGAGCATTTCCATGCACATCTTAATTAATAATTGATATATACGATACATTGAATTGTAGAATTGAATTGAAGATTTTGAGAAGAGAAGTTAGATTCATGTTTGACCAGGTTAGAAATATCAAATCTAAGGATCAAAATCTTAGCACAATTGATTACTGTTGACCTTGTCTTCATATTCCAATAAAAATGAAAAGATGGCACAAGCAACAAGAAAAGAATAACAAGACAACACGAATGAGATAAATTTTATTATACAATAATAAAATTTACATGCAAAATTAACATTTCTTATCTATCACACATTTTATTTATATTATTATTTTTATTAATGAAAAACTTATAATAACTTTAGCAATTAAATATTTAATAATATAAAATAGAAGTATTATTTTTGTTCGTTTATTCTCAATCGCATCCATCTCAAACGTTAATAAATTCTTGATAAATTATTGACAAATTATTAGGAAATTATTGACAAATAATTAACAAAAGTACAAGCACATGTAAATAAGTTAAAATAGCCATTTAAAATGATAATCTATTTAAATGCCTGAGTGTAATGAAGATCAGAGATTACAATGATTTGTTTTGAAATGAAAATGATGAATGAATAAAATGTATGAATGGAGGAATAAAATTATTAATAATGTCAGCATTTTACAATACTTATAAATTTATAAATATATAATTTACATTTAAACTTTAAAGAAATATGTAAGTTACTTATTCCCTGTACCACTTATATAATACAGGATATTATAAGTTTGTGCGATTGTTTGTAACACCCAAAATAGGTTGAGATAGATCCACTTTGTTTGATTCTTTGTTTCTTGAATTACTCTCTTAGCAAAGCATTTTTAAATACATTTTAATGAAAATTGATATTTTATAGTAGTATTTTGCATATTTTGACAATCACAATTTGTCACCTTAACTTTTAACTTCACATAAAGCAAAGTGTAGATTGGTATAGACGGTCGGCACCAATCAACTATAATGATCTTATTTCTTTCATTAATATTAATCGTATTCAACTACGTCACGTTAATTGGTAGAATTGCATTTGCTAAGTAAACATTACGGCTTATTAGTAGAGATGGCAGGAAAATGACAATAATAAGTGGGCATTTCTTTCTCCACCACTCCATCAATTTTGAAATAAGCTCGTCGAAAGCGAAGCAATACATCTCCCTTACTAAGAAACCTCTATTTATTTTACTGACTCATCAATACAATTTATAGATGCAAATTTTAGCATATTTTTCCATATAAAATCCATAGATTTCTTGTGTTCTTAATCGTGTCATAAATGTCTTATTTAATTGCTATTTGCATTTCTTTCAACAGCATCTACTGAATTTAATTACTTTGAGTTTTTATTTCAATATATTGTAAAAAAACTATAACATATTTTGATGATCATGGACGGTTGTTTATGTAAAGTGTACGTAATGCTATTATATAAAAAATTTTTACTGCCTTATTTCATACGTTTAGGTTGCTTTGGTGTAATATACTTTATTGATCTTATCTTATTGTTTTATATAAAACTAATCCAATGCTATATAACAACTTGCTTTCCAAAAGTGAAGAGTGTCCTTAAAAATGATCAAGCAACTATTTTCAGTAGGATGAAAACCGTCAAATTTCATTAAGAAAATATTTGAAAAATTGCGGTCTGTAACATAACAAGTTTACTTGGACAAGCTTTTATTAAACAGATAATAAAAAGTGGGTCTATTTTAATTCTTTGCAGGCGTTACAAACGCTTTTACAAACTTATAATATCTTGTATTATAAATGGTGTGGTAAAAACATTAGATATATATGAAACGTTAATAATTTATTCTTTCTGCAGGTACAAGTTGTATAATGAAGATTTCTGAAGTATGTTTGTTATCAATTCACTGTATCCTTTATATGTTGGTTAAATATATTTAAATAAAAACTTATGACTTTTGCTGGCCTAGGGTATTTACTTTTATCTTAAAATACTTTGTCATATTATTCTGGGTTATCTGCGACTGATAATGACTTAGTTGACCAATAATTTGGAATATTTGGAATATACGATACAGGTTGCAATAATATTTCTTCAGGTTCATCTTCTGTTATGGTTCGCTTTCCTTCAACTTCATCTATATGTAACTTGCCGCCGTCATGTTTGTCTGTGTGACTTTCAGCTTCTTCGTTATCTCCTTCACTGCTTTTATCGGCCTTAATTTCTTTCTTCTTTATAGAGTCGCGCTCTAGAACATGATACACTTGATAGCCACTGGGATCCAATTCATTAGAACTTAAGCCATTAGGACCAAGAGCGCTATATTTAAGACCATTTGGACTAAGCTTGTTGACGCTAAAGCTGTTAGGCCCAGGACCGCTAGGAGTAAAACCGGTAGGCCCAAACCTATTAGGATCAAAATCGGTTGGAACAAGAGCATTATAGCCAGAATCATCAAAATTTTTATCAGGCCTAAATCCATTAGAGCCCAAGCCGTTAGATCCGATTTTATTATTAGAGCTAGAGCCAGTAAAGCCTAAGCTATTAAGACCAAAACCATTTGACCTAAACTCGTTGGGCAAAATATTATTGGGCCCAAAACCACTGGAGCCAACTCCATTAAATCCATATGCATTGGAACTAAATCCATTGAAAACAAGACCATTGGAGCCGAACTTATCGGGTCCAAGTCTACTTGGAACAAACACATTAGGTCCAAAACCACTTATGTCACCAGCACTGGTACTCAAGCCATGAGAACTAACACCATAAAAGCCATCAACATAGGGACCAACACCTATGGGACGTACGCCGTTATAACCACCATTGATAGGAACAGCGTTGTTGGAATTACTGTCAAAAGGGTGAACGCCGATGAGGCCGGCACCGATAGGACCAACACCGATAGGTTCAAGATTGCTGGAATCAAAATACACAGAACCAATTGGGTTAGGACGAACACCAACGGATCCAACGTTTGGTATGGTATCAACGCCACCGGGATGAACACTATTGGTACCAAAACCACTGGAGCTAACACTGATTAGACCAATACCGTTAGGACTACCTCCAAACCTGTTGGGCCCTATACTAACACCATTGGAACCAACTTTATTTGGCGCATTGGAACCAATACCGATTGCACCAACACTGTTTGACCCAATGCGGGTTGGCACAGTACCATTTGTACCAATACCGATGGAGACAACACCGATAGAAACAACATCGATTGGCTTGTGGTCATGAGGTCCAATACCATTAAGACCAATAGCACTGGGACCAATTGCATTGGGACCAAGAGTACTGGGACCAATAGTATTGGAGCCAATAGCATTGGAACCAATGGCGTTGACACCAATAGCATTGAGACCAATAGCATTGGGATCAATAGTGCTCGGACCAATAGCATTTTGACTAATAGCATTGGGACCAATAGCGTTGGGACCAATAGCATTGGGAACAATAGCATTGGGATCAATAGCACTGGGACCAATAGCATTGGAACCAAAAGCGTTGAGACCAATAGCATTGAAACCAATAGTATTGGGACCAATTGCGCTGGGACCAATAGTGTTTTGTCCAATAGCATTAGGACCAATAGTATTGGGAACAATAGCATTGGGACCAATGGCATTGGAACCAATAGCATTGAGACCAATAGCATTGGGACCAATAGCATTAGGACCAATAGCGTTGAGACCAATAGCATTGAGATCAACAGCATTGGGACCAATAGCGCTGGAACCAGTAGCACTGGGACCAATAGCATTGGGACCAATAGCATTGGAACCAATAGCATTAGAGCAAATAGCGTTTAGACCAATAGCATTGAGACCAATAGCGTTGGGAATAATAGCATTGGTCCCAATAGCGCTGGGACCAATTGCATTTGGACCAATAGCATTGAAACCAATAGCATTGGGACCAATAGCATTGGGCCCAATAGCGTTGAGACCAATAGCATTGGGACCAATAGCATTGGGGCCAACAGCATTGAAACCAATAGCACCAGCACTGCTGATTCCTACACTGCCGCTGCCACCGTTGGGTCTACCGCTGCTAGAAACAATATTGCTGGGGCCAAAACTGGTAACACCAACTTTGTTTAGTCCAACACTGACGTGTCCAATATTAGGTCCGTTGACATTTGGGCCGAAACCGCCCGGACTTATGCCGTTAAAACCAACATGGTTGAGACCAACACCATTAGCTTCAGCAATGTTAAAACCAATGTTGACATGACCACCATTTGGTCCCGTACCGCTGAGGATGTTGTTATTAGGACTAATATTGTTAGGTCTAATGTTGTTAACATTGGCGATTGCACCATTACTGATAAGAGCACCACTCGTTACTCCTCCATTGACATGATAAACACGGTGTGGATTACCATAAACGTAATATGGATTGCCTTTGTGTATATAAGGATAATAATCTTTAAGATGTGACTGGCTGCCTAGATTGAAAAAAAAATTTACAGGTTTCGGGTTTTTACTTGAGTGAGTCTTCACGAATTTAACTTTTTTAAGCAATAAAGGCCAAAAGCGGCCAACACTATCGTTAGTTGATTGCAATAACTCGTTAACACTTTTATCATTAACAGGAGATTTATATTGTGATAATTCATTGTTACTTTCGGTAGTTGTAGATTCGCTTTTTTTTAATTTTGGTAGTATAGACTTTTGATTCTCCAAGCTTTTTTGTGTTTCATCTACAGCAACTGCAGTTACTAGAGCAAATCCAATTATAACTATCAGAGCTTTATTAATCAAGTTGTTAAACATTTTACGGAGATAATTTCTAGTCGTCTATCTACCTTTGTTACTTTAGAATAAGATTGTAAATATTATATCGCAGACTTTTATACTCTTAAATTAAAAAAATTTTGGGGCTTTAATATGTACTAATGAAATGCAAATGTGAAAGAATATTAAGAAACAAGAATGTTATTAATATTTTCAAATATATTTATAAATTAAACAAGTAAGAACTTTACAGACGGTCGAGGCCAACTCTTAAGCACCACTTTAATTAATGTGATTTAAAAGTCACATAAGAAAATGTATGTCAACGAAGCAAAAACTTCTAATTTTTAAATCATTTGAAAGATTCGTTATATTAGAATGAATTCAAAAAGTAGAGCGATCTGGACAACATGCTTTTTACGTTAAAATGACAATGATACATTTCATTAAAATATAATAATAATTGTAACTTTTGCCTTTGTAAAGACTCTTTTTCGAAGAAGGCGTCATATGGCAAAAAGTCATAAAAATGGTTTGTCTCTGAGTCAAAACCCAGTTACATACCAAATTTCATTAAATTATCTTAAAAATTGCTATGCCTTGATAAAAAATTTACATGGACATCAGACAAACAAATGCAGGGCCAGTCTGAAATCGCATCAAAAAGTGATTCTGAATCGATTGGTATAATAAAAGAACGAGTCTATGTTAATTTCTGGGTACATAAACTTCATCAACTGGGTACATAAACTTATAATACCTTGTACAACAAGTGATATAGTGAATGAATATTTTTAAACGTGATTAAAAGATGTTTCTATGAATTAACATAATTAATGCAAGATTTTTGCACTTTTTTTGCAAAGAAGGGAATAGAAGGAAAGTGGAAAGTAGGCCAAATTATCTTTTGTGCCATTTCTCTTCAAGCACAACATAACAAAAAATATCTCAAAAGTGGTTCAATGAATTTTATATTGGTTCTTACTTTTATATAACCAAACGGTTTACATACGTATATGTAACTTATATTATTAAATTATCAAATTAATACAAAATGATAGAATCTGTTAAATATAATTATATCCCACATCACTTATGCCAATCATTAGGCCAATTAACTCAAATTCACTTACTCATTTTATTAAAGCCTGCCTTATGTCTGGTCATGAAAATTTATTATCAAGTTACTAGTCACAATTTTTAAGACTTTTACATAGATGTGTTTTAGCTTAGAGATAAACCCTATTAAAAATTGTTACAATCAGACCATTTCAGTGATCGCCCTTTTCATAATGTATTTCTTAAGTAGAGTCGGTACATGAAAAAAAACGTTATAATTTTAAATAATGAGAAAATAACTGTACTTCCAATTACTGGCTGGTGGGTATAAAAAAAAAGGCCAAAACAATTTCGAAAGTAATTCTGAGTCGATTAGAAATAATAGATAATGAAAAGGGCTGGCTATCTCAAGTCCAAGTGTCCCAAGCATCTGCACAAATTTAGAATAACCTGCTTCACAAGTTACATAAAACGCAAAAAAGACAACAGAGGAAATTATTTCATTCACATCGAAAAATAATAAACATTTTTAATAATTTCTTAACATTAATAAAAGTTTAAAGAAAAAACTACTCTTTTCCAAAATGTTCATTTAAAGAATTTAATTGAATCGAATTACATTGAATGGAATCCTTAGAAAGATAAAATACAGAAACATTTGCTGCCCATTAAATAATTCCATTACTTAGTATTAAAAGGATGGATCAACCATATAAATCAACACTTTTTTATAATGGTAAACTTTATAAAGGAAACAATTTAGTCCTCATAATATATGTACTATAAATATTTATTGATTAGCTGCTATTCCTCATCGTTTAATCCATTAGATATTGGCCATTATAAATTTCATTAATATGCTAAATTGAAATATGCTTTCTTAGTTTATTGTTATTATTAGAAACGCACACTCATACATTTATATATACAAATAATCAAATTATGTATTTATATATTCATGTTAATATGCTAGTACTAAATTAAACTTATAGATTGAACGATTTATGAAAATTTTCATACACTCTTCGATTTAAAAGCTAAAAATGTGCTTTCTAGGTGAAAAATGCCATACAAGACGAAGAAGCATTAAAAAAACAAAAAAAAAAAAACAGGCAACAATTTTCAAATAGGCCAGTGTCGACTCTTAAATACCGTACACAATTTCACTTAATTTCACTGAAAAGTCAAGTGAATGATTTACATGTCTAGATAGTGAACAATTGTAACTTTCGAATGATGGGAGGAGTTTCAAACAATGGACGAACTTGCAATAAATTTATCTTATGCGAAAAATTTAGTTAAAAATTGTACAAAATTGTAAATTTTACTCGTAAAAGGCAGTTATGTGGGCAGTGACCGTCTAAATTTCCATAGGTCCCGATTTTTGGTCAATTTGTTCTAAATTTCATTAAAATATCTCAATAATTATCACCTGCTGCTTAAATAATAAGTTCACTTGGACAGACATTAGACGAATAGATGGTCATGACAGATGTAAATCGATTCAGCATTACAAATTCGGTCTAATTCAAGTTCTTCTGGATGTTACAACATAATATACCTAGGTCTATACCTCAAGTCCCGTAGGGTAAAAATAAAGAATGCCAAACTAAGCATGAACGTATTTTACCAATATTATCAATAATTTGGGTCAAATAACATTTTATTGTTTTTTGATTTGTTTTTTGTTCATAAAAAATTAATTTTTTATAAAAAAAGAAAAAATAAGGAACATATTTTATCTAATTCGTTTCTTCGATACACCAATTTGCCTCATGTGACTTCAAGGTAAAGTAAATGATTTACAAATCAAGAAAGTAGGAATTTATAATTTTTTAGTGCAAGTAGGTGGTCTTTGACCCATTTAAAATTATTAAGCTCGAATCATTTTTAAGATCTTTCTCCATATAGCACTTTCTTTAAAGAGGAAAATTACCACTTTAAATTCACTTTAACGAAAACTGGCACATTAATAAATTTTGACATAAAAACTATGTGCGCAAAATTTGTTCCACATCGGCCTTTTTCGAAAAGAAGTCATTATATGGGAAAAGTTATAACTTTAAGTACATTATAACAAAAATGAGCATATTATTGTATTTTGACATGAAAACCATGTGCATCGAATTTGATTCAGATCGGCCTATATTTGAACGTACTCTCAAATAATTTATCTACCATCTAAAAGTAGATGGCATACTCATTTAGTTATTATGTGTGTAACTTCTAAAATTAAGCATCGAAAACGCTACAAAATATGTAGACATGCCCATCCGTCTGTCTGCTTGTCGGTCTATCTGCCTATCCGTGTATTATTAACATTCCCCAAACAAAAAAGGAGATAACGAGTTTAAATTTGGTAGAAATAATGGAAGTTCTTGTATGCATATTGATACTGAAAATGGGCAAAATCGTTTAAAGAACACGCCCACAGTACAACATAAACTAAAAATATCTCCGATTTTTTTTTTGAACAAAATTTAGTGGTTTTTTGTGCATTATTTTCAAACTGTAATAGATAAAAAGCGGAAATTTTGTACAAGTATTAGGCTCATTACTCTGTAATATTTATTCAAAAATTTATTTAAAAAATCGGCAATTCCTAAGAGAAATTGTACAATACCAAATTTTCATTTTTTTAAGTTAAGTTTTCTATTTTCTATTGAGAAACTGAAACGAGTGTTAAATCGTAATATCATAGTGTATGGACGGTGGTCATTCAAGATTTAGTTTCAGCCATTTAAAAATGTCACTTTGTTTCTTTTGACCTATTTTAACTATAATATTTACCATACAAAATTTGCAACAGTCAATTTATTTTATTAAAATGTTTGCAAAAAGGCATAAAGCAATTAGATATATCGCATAAATGCTGCAGTGTTTTGTAGATATATGTACATATTTATATATTTATTTATATACATATATACATATATTTAAAAAGTACTCCATTCAATAAATTGGGTGTTTGTCATGTATCCTTTTCAAGTAAGTAAATATTTCAAAATAGATTCGCAAGTAATTCAAATTGGAAAAATTTTTTTTAAATCATTTTAATTTATTCAACTAAAAAAATTAAAAACAACAAGAGATCAAATTAATTTGTGTAGCATGTATTTTTATTATTTATTTTAATTTTTTTTACACTATTAAGGCTTTCTATGACACATTTCTTCTTTAAACTCATTTGTAATTGTTATTGGATGCATCATTTTGTTTTATCTTATCATCATCATCATCATCATTTATGTTACGTTTACCCCAAAGATGGGTACTGTGGGAAGCACCATACTTGGGGCCGAATCCAAATTGAGTACCAGTGCTATAGTAAAATCCACTTCCACCATTTCCATGACGAACTGGATTTGCAGTATGTGGATGATAATAATTGAAAGGAGAAGTTGTTTGATAAGGATATACAGGATAATTTGGTGAATGAATGAAATCGGATGGTCTTGCCACTGGTAACGAGTAATGTGGTATCAAGGTATACGAAGGGAAAGTGGTGTAATGAAATTCACTCCCGTCGTTGTCGTTATGCTCATTATAACCCAATAGAAAAGCAGGTATAGGTGTTGTTATGCTGGATAAGTCTGACCCTACACCGTGAACTACTGGTGCACCTGTAAAACTAGCGGCGTCTATTAAACCTGGTGCGCTTGCTAAACCTGATGCGCCTTGAACACCTGAAAAAGCTGATTCACTTATAACACCTGATGAACCTGAGATAACTTCGCCACCTCCACCTCCATAACCTGATATACCAGCTACGACAGGTCTTTCATCAGATATAAAAATGCAATTGTACACTGGTACTTTATCATCATTGTTCCACTTAAAAATATTACTAAAAGGTGTTGCCATATGAGAAACTAAAGTGTGTAAGGTTAAAACTTTCGACGTATTAAAATAACGGTGACGCGGATAACCATTTTGGTAAAAGTCATTTTCCGTGCAAACGGGATAAGGTTTGCGTATATCTGCATTACCATTACTACTAACTACTATCGATAGGCCGCTTGCAAGATCATTTATCTTTTGAACTGCCCCACTGATTAAACCTCCGGCATGTTTTGAAATCTTTGGAGCACTGGCATCACTCTCTGTGACTTCGGTAGAAAGTGATTTCGGTTTTGTGGTTGTAGAACCTTCCAAATTCTTCTTTGGCGCTGTTCCAATATAAACAAAAGTACAATCTTTTATTACAGCATGGACGGACTTCGTTCTACCCTACACCGCATATAGTTCAAGGTATTATAAATTTATGCAGATATTTGTAACACTCAAAACAAGTTGAAATAGATTTAGCTTTGGATTATTATACCAAACTCTTCAGAATCGCTTTCTGTATCGATTTAAGTATATCTGTCCATCTGTTGTTTAGGTCAAGATCATATGAAATTTGATACGCAGAGATGATTTTGCTTCAGAGTAAAAAATGAAAATGCTTAAAATCGCACAAAAGTCATTATATGAAAAAAAGTAACAGTTTTGTAAATATTTTTCCCAAAAATTGCCATATTATCTTGTTCTAACATATAACTTATGTATACTAAATTTGACCCAGATGAATCCATTTTTACAACACTTATTTCAAAAAGAATTCTTTATATGTACAAATATTTAAATTTCGAATATATTTTCACGAAAATTAGCACTATCCTGTATTTTAACATAAGAAATATATAAGAGCCGAACTTAGTCCAAATTGATCCATTTTTGAATCTCCGTCTATATAATGAACCTTTCAAGTAATTTCAAACTTACCCTTTTGTCATTTTTCTTTATTAACTTATATGTTTTTTATTTGACTTTTTAATGACATTAAGGAAAGTTGTGTAGGGTATTTAAGTAGCGTCTCTTGCCAAATATTAAGTTCTTACTTGATTGTTATATTTTCATTTTTATATTTTCATTATTTAATTAATTTTTCCTTTTGCTTATTACATTAAACTTACCCGACCAAACAGCAGTAAATGTTATTGCAAAAATGTAGAGATGCAAAAATTTCATTCTAACCAATTTCAAACGTGATAATAATGTTTAAGTTAAGCGTGATATCTTGTAACTGAAGCTAAACTAATATTCTTTCTTTCATTTATAGAAAGCGCAAAGACAATATAAATAATTCAATGAATTTTGAAATTTCAGTGAAATCGTTATTAATCTTTTGCACTTTCTCCCATAAACTAATATAAAAATTTTATTTTCTATTAATAAGTTAATCTAAACTGAAATATATTCAAATTTTATCAAACATATTTTTTGTTTAGTGCTCTTATTTCAACGCATCAAAAAATACCCTCATTTTATTTATAAAATATCTCATAAAAGATAAATCGATTTACCCAAAATCAATTTGGCATTATCTCTCTCTCATCTTGGGGTCACATGAAAAATAACAATAAAGGAAGCAAATTATGAATTATAATAAATAATTAAAAATGTAAACATATTGAAGGATCTCTATATTTATCTTTTGTAAAATGTAAAAAAAAACTGCTACTTTTTGAAAAGCTTAAAACTTCTATTGAAGAATAACCCTTTAAACATTTATTTATCAAGCTGTATATGTCTAAATAAATTAAATATACTTTATCAAATGTAGCCGTCTTCAGTAAACAAAAAAAAAAAAAAATACATTTATGCGTTTGATTATGATATTTCTAACAGACCCTTATCTAAGATTATTTGAATAAGATTTTTAAAATATTACGTTAAATTCATATAAATACCACTATTTCTTGAATTGAATGAAACCGGCTTTCAGCTTTCTTTTACAATCATTAACCAAATAGTTGATATTATCATCATTTTATTAAATTGCTGATAGCACTTTAAATGATTACGCTACATTGTATGTTAAAATGCTATGAATATTATATTTAAACATTTCAGCCTATTAGCCTAATGGTATACCCGTGCGCCTAACCAGCCATTATCAAGACTAGAAAGGTAATAAAACATTGATTTAATTTATTTTGAAAATAGCCTATAAAATAAACTAAAATGAATAAATATCCGTGATTGGTCTCTACCAGAATAATTACAATAAATTGTGAACGTAATGTGTATATGCCAGTCCATCCGTCCATGCATGCTTCTCATGGCAGAAAGAAAGTTATCGATTTGAAATTTGACCACACACATACAAAATTCATGAATCCTACTTTATGGATCAAATCTTTACACAAATATTAAGACTCTTATACGACAAGGCCTATAAAGAAATCAATATCAAATTTTTCATTTTTATACCCATCACCCAGAGATGGGATATTGAAATGGTTGCAATACCTAAAGAAGTGCCATGAACGCCACAAATTTTCTATACGTTTTATTAGCGTTTAATGCTAAACCTGCAAGAATATTAAGGCCATTGTCCCAAAATGTGCAGAGAGATAGATGAAATTTTGCAAGTATATAAAAAAATATTATCCCACACCTGCTGCGTAAAAATGACTTGAATGTGCCACGCCTATCAGAGCCTATACAATATCAAATTTGACAATTTATTTCTAAAGGAGTTTTGTATGTAACTTAACCGCACAATTTTAAACACGATTTTAGATTGTGTAAACCTCAAAGTATAAAACAGTATCTCGCTGGTAGGTATCGAAAATTTGGTCTTAACCAAATATAATCTTTTCACTTGTTAAAATCTCAATTTGTTTATATTTGAGGCTAATAAATGGTAGAACTTTACGTTTTTATGGAAATTTTTATAAATCAATAAATTTTTTTTTTAAGTTTCTATAATTTTGCTGTATTGGTTTGCTGCTGCCCTTACCATTGTTATTATTATTAATTACCATTATTATCATTCAAATTTATATGTATTTTAATGGAATTTTATTTGATTCATTCATTTTGATATTCGTATTATTTCACTTTTTGTTATTCGCCTTTCTATTTTGCATTTTTTGATGATCTTTCAAAAGTTTTGAGTTTTATATTCTTTGAGTTTTACTTTTTTTGCACCCTACACTATCGTATTATAAGTTTACGCAAATGTTTATAACACGAAGAAGAAATTAGAGATAAATTCACCTTGTTTTTACTGAACGACTTAAAATCACTTTCTGAGTTCATTTAAGCATGTCCATCTGTCTGTCTATCTGCCTCTCTGTGTATCTTTCTATCTATATGTCTGTCTGTCTATAGTAATTCGATTTTTTTTATAGCATTAATAATATTTTCAATTTTTTTTTAGGCTGCACCTTGAACATTCCATCTACTTCATCGATCTACTTCATTACTCATCATTCTCGATAATTTTCATATAGTTTTCATCAAGAGTGCTTCAAGAACTTTTAGAATTTTGACAATTTTTTGAAAGTACAAAATGCCAAAGTAATTTTCAATATTAATGAAAATTATTTGAAACACGTTCTATTGTAATTGTTTTAGAAGAATATCAAACTATGAAGCACACGTTACAAAATTAAAAATCTTTAGAAAAAGCAAAAAAAAAAATTATAAAACAAAATAAAAATACAAAGTGTAGTTAAACGATAGCCAAAAAAAAAATACATTGGAAAAAATATATATAAAAGAAAAAAAACAAAAAAACAAATATTTTTCAAAGACATTGTCAATGTTTTCAAGTTGTTTGTATAATTCCCAAAATCAAAAACAAAGCACAACAAAAAAAAAAAATAATAAAATAACCAATAAAAATCAATTAATATAAATTTTTTTCGTTTTTATTTAATTTTATATTTATATTTTATAATTTTCTAAATTCTTAATACGTTTGTGTAAGAGAACTATTTTTAATTTAAACGTAAATTTAAACTTTTTGTTTTTTTTTTTTTTATTTTTAATATTGACTTGTAAAAATTATGGAAAATGGTAAATAAATTTGTATAATGTACAGCGTATTTATATTCTTGAATTGGATATGAAAAGATCGATAGATAATTATTTTCATTATAGATATCATTGTTGGGCAAACGCAAACAATACAGAGAGACTCATTAAATATATCGTTACATCGATCATTCTCTAGAGAAACGGCCACACAAACGCAAACAGAGAAGTATTCTGCAGTGGATATTGAAGAAGTGTTTGAGAATTATACGGATCAATGTATAAATCAAGATGAAAATTTAGATGCAAATGCGGGCACATCGGGACCATGTTGCTCATATAGTTGCGTAAGAAAATCATCACAAATTATTGAACCATCATACGATTATGATAAGCCATCTGATAATGAACTTAACGATGATCTAACATCATTACAATCCAATGAGTCATATGTGTGCCGCATTTGTCATAACAATGAGAATCCAGAAAGGTAAACAATTTCATCGAATTTGCTTTTATTTGAAAAGTGCCAACACTTTCTAATGCTTTAAGCGAAAAATATTTCAAGATTATTTAAAATATACTTGAAATATATTTAAAAGGATATCTAAAATATATTTAGAAGGTCTTTAAAATATATCTAGAGAAGAATATTTTATATTCAGTTACATTGATTTACTACAATGCTTTCAAAATACATAAAATTTTACATTAAGTCTAGTTTTGGTCAGACTTATGCTTACTTTGAGAAATACTGAATTTTTAGAATGGAAATTTTTGTCATACTGTACATTTTCAAGAGATTGTAGATTGCAAACTTTTCATTCAAAGAAAATTTACATAGAAAGTTAAATCTAGACAAACGTGATAAAAGTTTTTTTAATTTTTTATTTAAGTAGTTTATGATTTCAAATCTCAGATATGACTATGTTGATTTAAAAATGGTACCTCTAAATTTTATATACACTTTTTTTGCAATTAGTATAAATTCTCGAAGAAACTATTTATTGAGTTATACTTTAACGATAAAAATTTAATGCAGACAAAGAAGGACTAAATGCATTTGAACGCCTAATAATTTTTCTTACATATTCTTTTCTTTCTATGGTTTTGTATACTTTTAGATTAGTGTCGCCATGTTTATGTAAAGGTACCTTAACATACGTTCATACACATTGTTTAGAAAGATGGATAAGTACGTCACGTTGTACAACATGTGAATTATGCCAATTTCAATATAATACACATCAAATATTAAGGTGAACATTTCTTTAATTCGAACTCTATTATTTTTCATAATTAACAATAAATATTGTTATATCAATATCTCTAATTTATTAATTTTTATATACAACATCCAATTCTGAATAGTCTCTCTGTCTATCTGTCCATGTGTTGCTAATATTTTACTAGTGGTAGTAAAACACTAAAAAATCTAAGTCAAATTTGGTTGGAGGAAAAAAGGAGGCAAAAGGACCTATCGGAAATCCTATATATATTTTCTATCAGCATCAAATTCTAAATTTACTTGACCAAGTGTATTTGTCTGCCTGTCTGTCCGTCTATAGGTTGTTAGCACTCTCCTGGTTCCACAATTTGTAGAAGCAATCAAAAATTTGGTAAAACTATTAAAAGTTCCTACATACAGATTTAGAAGGAGCTAAATTGTTGAAGAAATACATTAAGAAACTTGCTATTCTATTCTACTTTAACATTAAAAAGTATGTGTACCAAATTTGGTCCAGATTGATCAATTTTTTGGACTAACCCTCATCTAAGGAACTTTTTAAGATCATTTAAAAATAACGAATTTTATATATTCTTGACTGTTAATGGCCTGACTTTTTTACTTGATCTTTTTTTAATAATATTAAGCAAAATGGTGTAAAATATTTAAAAGTCGGCTCCTACCGGCTATAATATACTTACTTGATTTTTTATGGTATTTTCCGTTTTTATATCTAACTTTAACTGATAATTATAAATATGATATTACACCGTCAATACCACAAAGTATCAAGCAGTCTCTAGCTAAATATAATTATTTTCTCCTTTTGTTTTCCTGATTGCACTCAATTTCATTTGTTGTAGTCCTTTTACTATATTTCTGATTAATATTTTAATATATTTTCATTCACAACTCTTTTACAAGTCAGATATTCAATGTTCGAATCTTTGCGTATTTGGTATTCACGGTCGTTAAGCCGCCATGCCCTGCAGGTATGTAATTATGCGTAATTAATGTAATATATAAATTGGAAAGTTTCTTGAGTATCCATCATCAATAACCATCCAGGCAGGCACTGCATTATATCTGATGGACGTTGCCATTTCTTTTTCTCAATATTTTGACAAACAATGTGAAATGAATAAAAACAAACTAAACAGAAAAATGTTATCTAAATCTAAGGTTTATAATTTGAATGGGCGTAATCGATTATAGAAAATTTCAACTTGTCTTGCATAGAACAAGAAATTACTAATTTTTGCAGTACAATATTTTTAGGCGACTTAGAAATTAAAAAAAATTCATATAAAAATTGGATCATACCAAATTCTATTATATTAGGGATTAGGGAAATTCAAGTTTTTCAATTAGAATTTTACAAAAGTTTACAATTTTAATATTTGTCGGCAACCTGTTTTATATATTCCTTTAACATGGCTTACCTAAGTTACTCCATTTTTTATAGCCATCACCCAGCAGAAGGTGATAGAAATCGCACTATTTTTACGACCACATATAACGCTTCTTCCGAAAAAAACAAGTCGTTACATAAAATTGTTGCAACTGTAACAAAAATTGATATAAATCCTTTTCAATAGAATTCGTCCCTGGGTCAAAACACGCCCATGTATCAATTTTACGTTAATATCTCTGCGATCTGTAGCTTAAATCAGAAAATTATTCTCAATCCATCGATATAATAAAAGATGGATTTATCTTAACCTTTTTCTGGGTGTTACAAACATTCCCATAAACCTATAATAGCATCAGTGCTGTAGGGTATAAAAAATATGTGTATCAAATTTGATCTAAATTTTTCCACTTTTTAGAACTGCATGAATATTTGTAAAGTTTTTGACAATTATAATTTTCAACTTTGTTGACTTGAAAATTATTTGCTTGACTTTTTAGATATATTAAGGAAAATGATGTAGGACACAACTGTGACCAATCATAAAAACTTCTTTTTATTTTATTTTATTATGCATTTATTCTTATTTTTTGTAGGAAGACTGCCAAATGTTTTCATTGTTGACATTGGTCGCATTTGGCATAATTGCAACACTCTTGGTAGCAGTTCAATATTATATTGTACAAGGTCGAATCACTGGTACTGGTCGTGTATGGACAAAAGGATGGTTAATATTCTTTCTAACAACAACGGTATGTGTTAAGCATTATTATTATAATATGTTATTTATTATCTCTTTATTTTTTATATATTTTCCCATAAAGTTGATTGTCTATTTTGTGAATGTTTATATGATTGCCAAATCCCAATTTACGCCATGGTACAGGTAAATAAATTGTTACTAGTTAATGTTCAACATTTTCGAAACGTACATCTTATTATTCAAATTATTCATTTAAACAAATTTCGTAAAACTTCTGTGCGGAAGGAATAGAAGAAATTTGTACTGAATGAGAAATTTGAAACTTTCCATTAAATCGTTAATTTTTTTATATCCATCAGCTATAGTTTAGGGGGTATATTCATTTAATCATAATGTTTATAATTGGGATGTTCCCATTTTGCATTATACTGACGGCGCTTCCTTTGAACGTTTCGGCCCAACTTTAATAGCAATTTGCATGCAAGAACTTTTAATGTTTCTGTCGTCTGGGTAAAAATTATCGGTGCCATGGTTTGTTGCTGGCTTCACTAAAAAACGAAAATATAATTATTTATATGTATAAATAAAGTGATCTTCGACCGGCAACGAAAGGCTGAGTAATCGGCGAACAGCAGCCAAAGCACTCAGAATGTCTTGTAACGTCGTGGTTCGTAAAATGTGTGCCCATTTTGAGGCATTCGAAATGATAGGTTATCTGCTTTTGCAAAGTCACCATCTGCGGGCTAATAGGAGCTTGCCGCGCTGGCTCCCTACAACGAGAAGCAGTGTTATATCCCTTTCTAAATCATGAGAGCAGTACAACAAATTTTACGCAAACTATCCCCCATCTCCTCATAACCTGATTGTTACCATGCTGCCCTGCCCTGCCATGTTTGCGCTCTATCTCGTTTTTGAACTGATGTATAATTCTCATTTTAAACTAGATATCTATAGTTCGTCGTAATTGTAAGTCTGCATCAAAAATTCATGTACTTGACTTTATAATCACATTAAGTATTAAGATTATTTAAGGATCGTTCTCGATAGACTGTAGGCATATTTCTTGTTAAATATAATAACTTTTAAAAAAATGGCATTTTTGGCCCGATTCTGACCATTTTCAATAGGATACGCACCTGGGCCAATATGCACCCATGTGCTAAGCATTTTGAAAGTTACAACCTGTCTCTTGATAACAACATAGACAGACAATAGACGGACGGGCGGACAGATGATTGGTGGCAAGACAGATCTAAATCGCTTCAAATAGTAAAAAAACGTAAGTATATTTCAACATCTTTTGAATGCCCAAACTTTTAGAAGCCTAAGACAAAATAGTGTAGATGAAATGTTACGAGTAATATTAGTTTAAATTTTTTTCAAATGACTTTTCTTTGCTCTTCTTTGTCAGATGGTGGCAGTCGGCTCGTGACATACATTTAATGTTAGAAAATCGTCGACCTTTTCGTTTACATAATCTGAAGGAGCATGAACATCAACAGGAGTTGCAGCAACAGCAGCATTTAGAGTTAGAGCAGCAGCACCATTTGGAGTTAGAGCAACAGCAGCACCAGTATCAATTGAATCATACAATAACATATCAACAACAACAAATACAACAAATACAACTATTGCAGCACCAGCAGCAGCAACAACAACAACAACAACAACAACTATCACAAAATACAGTAGCCAAATTAGGAGAAAATTATGAGCAAAATTTACAAACAGCTGGGGAGAGAAGACGAGAATCAACAACCGTCAACTTACCCTTAATTATAAATCAACAATCAACTATCCTACACTCGACAAATAGAAGCGGTTTTACCGATAATTGGAAACGTAAAAAACAAACAATAATGGCAACCTATTTCATAAAATTTAAAAAATTGAATGATATGTTGATTTGATGATACAATCACCAAAAACGATCTCGATTTTTAGTCAACCAACATGATTGGTATAACAAAATGAGGCAAGACTATAAAAGTAGTCCATACAATATAGAAAAAGAGATGCAACAAACAAATAAAGGATAAATTTTGGCTGATACATTTTGATGGCCTTTTGTTTGTCAGAGATTTCAACATTTCCTGTGTATTCCATGTAAAATCCTTTCACAATTTTAACTTGACGACAAACATTTAATATACTAACACTTTATTGTAATTATTACGAATATGAATCCTTAGAGAGAAAGACCTTCAACTTTCACTAAAATGTAACATGGTGTTTTTGCCTGATAGTTACCGCCATGTTGCGGTTATTTGGTAAAAAAAACTGCTTAAACGCATTCGCTGCCCCTTTCTCTTAATAGACTTTTATATTTGACATTACTTCTAGTCTCGGATATAAAACACTTGAGCTAATGCTTATAACACTGAAAAAGAGTTGAGAATAATCCGCCATTTATAATTACCATCCAGAGTTAGAGGGTTAGAGGGTATACTTACTTTGTCATTATGTTTGTAACAAGCAAAAAAAGGTTCGGAGACCTTATAAAGTATATATATTCTTCTAAATATCTGACCACCTATTTTTTTCAAATCATTTGAAAATTACAATTTTTTACTTTTTTAAAATGAAGTTCTTTTCATTTCAATTTGTATGAAAATCTAATACATGAAATTTGTCCATAGTAAATCTATAACCAAAGTAAATGTGTTTTTTCGATTTTTTCGAAAATTATATTTGGTTGATATCAAATCTTGAATCACCCATTACCCAGACACTGTTTTAATACCTTACCCACAATATGGATCATATTCTTTTATTCTTGTAAATTTTTTGTCTTTTCATCTTTTACAAATGAAATTATAGCGAGTACAACTTAAGTAACATTTTATTAAATTTGCTTTTTACTTTTCAATTTGGCAGCACAAGATACTAAAACAAAAACAAAAAAAATAATGCATAAACTGCTTCTTTAATTTTTTTTTTTTGTAAATTCGTTTTTGATCAATCACTTAAAAATTTTGAATCATACTTCAAATGTTTAAATATTCTGTAATTCTTCTTCTTTTTCTTATGTTTTTGTTTTATTTATTTTTTAACATAATTTGACATCATTATTACAAAATTTTTAATGTGATATTATTTGACATACAATGTCAAATACCTAAAAGAAAATTGAATGAATGGAAAATTTGTAAAAATTATACCACTATTGCCTTTGTTGATTTGATTTAATTAATTAATTTTACAATAAATAAAATATTTCAATTAATACAATAAATTCAATTTATTTCATCAGTCACTGCCAAAATTGAATAATACAGAAACCTATATAACTAATGACAAGAAATTAAATTAATTTAACATTTCATTACAAATGTTTTACTATTTGAAAAAAAAAAGCAAAAAAAGAATGAATAAACAAAAAGGATGATTAAAGATGCATACAAAAGAGAAAATTAATAAAATCGAAACCAAAGTAGTTAAAAAATATATAAAAGAAAGAGCAACAACAACAACGACAACAACAATGATAAAGACTAAAATACAATTACAATAAATAATTAAGAAAAAAAAATTTCAGTTAAACAAGAAATTAATTTTTTTTTTTAATTAATTAAATAATTTGAGTAAATTATAAGTAAAAATGAAACTTTATAGCTAAAAATAAGAACATTGTTATCATAGAAATTATGCCATGTAAATATATTCAGGTATCATTAATTAAGCATTAATTAAATTAATACAAATTATAACAATATGTTTATAATTATTTAACAAATCATGTATGTGTATGTATATGATATCAATTCTGTAAATATTAATGCATAAACGAGAACATAATATTAATACTCATGGACAAATAAATGATCTAATAATTAATGGCACATGGTGTTAAACATTGGCCAACTAAATATTCAAAACTATTGATTAAATTTTACTTACGCTACAGAATGCTCGTTAGTTATTCTTGTACATTATAAAAAAAGTGAAAGAAATGGGTTATTTAAAGGATAATTGATATGGCCGGGTGCAAGTTTAAATGCTACAAAATGTCTAGAAGATCAATAATCTCTAATGAAACAGATAGAGCATAATAAAAACTTATTTCAGCATAAAAAAAGTTGTAAAAAATTTTTCTGAACCGATTCTAGTCAATGCGAAATTAAATATTTTCAAATTATCTGCCTGTCTGTATCATAAATTATCAAATAATGTCTGGTTGATGGACATTCAGGATTTATTATTATTTTGTAACTTGCTCTTAAACAAACATTCGCAGATATGTTTTATGCTCTACACGATAAGTTGAAAATACAAAAAAACAAAAAAAAAATGTAACTAACTAAAATTACTAAATGCACGTAATATACATTTAATTTACAGACTAAATGCAACGGTGGGCGGAGCACTGTTAAATAAATCACAATGGTCGATAAAATTTCAATCACTAGAAATATTAAGAATACTTAATATTCAGTTTAGCTAACAATGATTGTTAATCAATTTAAATATTCTATAAATTCTTTTAAAAAATAAAAAAAACTACCTCTTGACTTCTCTTTCACACTCACTTTAAACCATAAAATTTTGTTATAAATTTGCATTTTTCTTCAATAGATAGATAAAGAAGATCAATGAAGATGCCGTAACTGTTTTGTTTAATATTCATCTATGGATGAATATGGATAAATATGGACAATAATTTTCATTTACCATAGCGGCAAGAATAACAATGAATTACAATAATAATAATATTGAATAATGAAAAGAAGTCCAGTTAAACATAACTTTCTTGGCGTGAAAATTGTGCGTTCAGATTCTCAGGCTCTGTCATTGATTCGTTACTTTGACGGTGCTGTTGTTCTTGTTGCGATTGTTGTTGTGATTGGTGTTGCTTGTGATGTTGATATTGTTCTTGTCCTTGTTTTTGCTTTTCCTTTTCCTTCTGCAATACCTGATGGGCCAATGATGATATACAATAATTATAATTATCTAAAGAGTTTTGCTTTTCTTGTTGTTGTTGCATTGCCGGTGACAATTGTTGCAATTGTTGCATAGGTTGTTGTTGTTGTTGTTGTTGTTCTTTATCGTTGGTATAATTTTTAAAGAACATGACAGCGCTTAACATATGTTTTTGTTGTTCCAGTAATTTCATACCCAATACCGAATCTTGCGTGAGACGTGTCAATGTATATAAAATACATTTAATAGTTCGCCACTGAGCTTCACTTTCACATCGAGAACTATAGCATTTATAAAATTCTGTTTGATATGTATACGTAATGAAATTTATTACATCCGCGTTCGCCAAATGACTGTGACATTTTTTATTCTGTGACATATTCTGAAGCATTCCAAAGATTTGATCCTTAATACAAAAGAAAAAAGAAATTGTATAAATGTGAAGGCAGGCATAAATAAAATGAAATGAAAAAGGACAAAGTTTTCTAATCGATCATGCATGAAATAAATCATTAAACACATCAATGAATGTCACCAGTAATGACATGTGACTCCCTCTAATTACATAAAGGTATTTATTACAAAAAGTGTAAAAAAGCAGATTATGCCTTTTATAAGGTTTGAGATCTTATCTTATCGTATCTTATTCTTCCATGCCATTTGATGGAACTAATACAATAGAATATTTAAATGGAAAAAAATATATTATTTTATGTTTGAAAATCTAATGAATTATTATTAAGAGTATTACAACTTCTATTTATTGAAAGGAAATCACATAGAGTAAATTGGAAATAATGTTATAAAATAATTTATCAAAAAATTGAGGTTACATTTTATGATGACACTCACATATAGAAATATGGAAACGCCTTTGTCATCGTTTGCTAAATTAATCTGCTTGTTAATTGCTTCAATTAATTTAAAAATGGTCTCATGCGACATAATAGAATAATGTGTAGTAATTTCCATTCGACTAAGATTATTTAAAGCAGCTGCACACAATAGTAATGTCTCTGAACATTCGGTATGAATTAACAAATCTGTTACACCCTCTACGAGAGATTCTAAGCAAGTGCGTAAGCCATTAACTTTGTGATTAGGACCGTGCCAATGAGCTGTAATTTGTGTTAATAAAGAAACAGCTTCACGCTTTTCCATCTCACTACGTTTGACTTTAAGGGAAGTATCCTTGTCTTTGACATTATGCACTTGTAGTATATCGCGAAGTATTTCAATGCCACCACAAGAACTTAATTGAGCGATTGGTTCAGAAGTTGAACAAATAGTTGCTAAAGCTCTTAAAGCCATTGCTCTTACTGATGATAAACGATGATCTAAACACACCAATAATAATGTACGAACTGCTCCCGTTTGAACGAAAGCATCTGTTAGCGACGCTAAACCATCATAATCGATATTCATGATAGTGGCAATCATATTAATATTCGCTCGTAGCATTAAATCATTACCTCCCCGATTGTTTTGTTCGATGCTTTGTATAAGAATATATAATAATTTAACATAAACTTGACGTAAAGCGATTAAAAGATTACGCTTTAATACTTCTATATCCTCCAATAGAGATTCCATATTTATATAGTGCTGATGTTCGACAGAATATCTAGTATCCTTCGCTACCAAATGTATTTGATATAAGTGCGCTTCATAACGTCTATGATCGAGATGAGAATCAGCAAAGAATACTCCACGCCTTTGTAGAATTTGTAAAAATTCTTGAACCTCTTTAATTAATTCCATTGAGCCGTTTAAAGCTTCTGAAAGAGATCGTTGTTCATCAATTATTAGATTTGCTACACGCTCAAATGATGTTTGTATATGTAAAGATTTTTGTTGTAATTGACGTATTAATTTGGCTACGGTATTTGTTGTAATGGTTAAATTTTTAAAAGCTTCCTGAACGATTGACTTAGTTTGTAAAGTGGACATAACTTCATGCTCATAACATAACCTTAAATCAGTTAACCATCTCTGAATAGGTTGACCAACATTTAGAAATGTTTGGCCATTAATAATAACCGCTGTTAAATGCGTAGGTCGTCTGTCCAGTTTTGGTGTACTAGTTTTACATTTGAAGGAATTTTTGGATAAACGCAAAGGAGATAATACATCATTCTCCTCAGAACTTTCCATTAATGATCTACCTAATAGAACTGTTTCATTATTATATGGCGGTATTAATAATGTCGAGTCTCTGGATGCGTTACTTCTCAAATATACAGTTTCATTTTTATAATCTTTGAAATGACTAGTTGAATCCGTCAAATCGACATCATTAATCTCCTCCTTCCATTCAAAACTGTCGTAAAATGTAGGGCCCATATTTGGGGACATAAGTGAAACTGGTTTTAACTTCTTACAAAAGAATTTATTTGTTTTCTCTTGAATTTCACTGTCAGCCAGGTTTTTAATATGCTTATGTTCATAGCTTTTCGAGCTGGTCAAATTTATACTTTGTAGAACATCATCAACTTTATAATCCATTTTAGCATTCGTATTCTCTATATGAATAGAGTTCTTCTTACGTGAAGTATTAAAAGACATATGCCGTGAGACATTTACCAAAGGTGTATAAAATTTTGAACGTCCTGTTCTGCGTATAACTGTAGGAGGTGTAGCTATGGAATGTATTGAGGTCGGAGAATTGAAATCACTTTTGGCACTACGTAAAGAATGACGACTAGGTGATACTGGTTTTGATGAACGGCCACCAAGATATTCTTCATTATCAGAGAAACCTGAATCCTAAATAGAAACATTAATTATTCTATTAGTAATTTAATAAGCGCAAAACTTATAACTAATTAAAATGGCAACAATAATGTTTCACTGTAAAAGGCGTGGCAATAATTTTACAAACATTAAAATCATTACACCTCGAATCTCTTAAGTATATAAAGGAGAGAAGTGTAGCATTATATATCATTTACGTACCAATGATCGTAAACTGCGTGGACTATTATGTTTGGACCATGTTAATTTCGGTGAACTAGTTTCGTTTGCGACCTCTTTAATGCATGACAAATTGCCACCAAAACATTTGTAAGTCAACGTGTGGTAACCTGGTTGCTGTACCATGGCATACATTGGTTTCTGTTGCCTTTTTGTTTTTGGTTCTCCTCTTTGGCCACTATTGTTTCTTATTGATGAATATAAATCAGTAAAGCCATATGCGAGACCAGCATTGCTGTTTCCAATATTGTGGTTTTTGTTGTTTATAATTGGTTGATGTGCATGATTCTTAATTCTTATACCAAATGTGTCATCGACTAAAGCGGAATCATCAGAGCCCCACCACACTTTACTATAACTACGTTGGAAAGCCATTATAACACTAATGGTGATGCAGGCAGCTTCCGAGATTAGGATACGCTATTTCCAAATTGTTGCCTTGATTTAAATAGATGAATAAAGTAGCTGCAAGCTAAAAATATATGCAACAAAATAAAATAAAATTTAATGATGGTGCGTTGTCATTAAGGCTACATGACTTCATCCACTCATCTAATCATTTACCCACACTTTATTCGCGTTGGCCATTCTTATATTTTAATTTTTGAAATACTGGAAGAGGCAGGACTACATTTAATAGATATACATTCATTTTCATTGCGCCCTACACCAATTGTAATGCTCGATTACCCGATTTATATGTTTTTTGGACAGACATTGTAGGACTGAAGGCCTTCTTACTTATACAAAATTTCAACTTACTTTTGCAATTTCCAGATAATAAGCAAAAAAAAACACCAAATTTTACTTCAATTTCTATACCAAACTGCCTGCTAGAACTGCCAATGTTTCTGCCAAATTTGAGCTCGATTTATCTTTTTTTGCGACCGGGAGAATTTTAACAACACACCTTCAGACGGACAAATAGGCAGACATGTCTAAATCGATTCAGAATTTCATGCTGATTAAGTTTATATATACATTTACTTTGTAGGATCTCAAACACTTCCTTTTGAGTATTACAAACATATTGACAAAATGAACATACCCCAACCTTATCACCTCTAAGTAATATATATTAAAGTATGAATTATGGAAAATACAATTAGATATCAACCGATGCCGCTTACGATCAAATTTCTTTTCAAAAAAAAAGCAATGTTCACAGTTTCCGTTGCATTAAACATGAGTCCATTAATCGATTTTTTTCCATTTTCAATATTCAGGCACGTGAAAAAACTTCCAATGTTCTTGCCAATTTTAAGCGCAATAACTGTTTGTACGGCCAAAAGAATGTCAACAACATATGGATAGACATGCAGACAGACAGACTGACAAGCATATCTAAATTGACGCTTTTATTTAGGTGTTACAAACATTATGACAAAATGAGTATATCACCAATTTCTACGTTATGAATATAAAAAAGCCTAAGCATTGAAATACGTAGACCGATTCATAATAAAACCTTTTCTAAATCATTTCATTTAATATCTAAATATACATTTCTATATTATGTTCGGCGAAAGTATCGAAATTGATACATCGAAATTTTACTTTAAACAGAGTTTTATAAAAAAACAATTTTTCGTCCTAATTGTAAAATTTAATTTGTAATAATTTAATACGTTTCAAAATATTTATTATTAAATTGAATTTGAAAAGTTCCTACGAATATTCATAATTTTATGCATACAAATTCTGTTAATATAAAAATTACAAAAATAAACCTCAACATGTTATAGATCAATAAAAATGTAACTTTATTGAGATGTGTATACATTTTCATTAGTAAATATAGATATTTTTTAGGAAACAATTTGAATTAGATTAAAAAAAGAAATAGCAAAAGTGTCACACAAAATTTAAAAAAAAAGACTTTCCTATTATCCTTCACATATTGCAAATTTTTTTTGTATAGCCATTACCTAATAAAAGAGTTCACCACCATCGTACAAACAATCGAGTTCAATTGCTATCTCTCTCTTACGGAATATTCCATTATAATGCTATTAAAATTTGCCATCAAGTAGCTTTGCCACGATAGCTTTTATACAAAATACTTTTATGTGTATGTCAATAATTAAAAAAAAATAAAATAAAATTTAAAAAACAATTGCAACAGTAAAAATAACAACAAGACGTACTTCTTTTACAACTGAGTATTCCTATTTAATAAAAAAAAAAAAAAAATTTTGTGCAAAACTGTTTTTTTACTTTTGAATTCGTTTTTGTATTCAAAAGAATTATGTACAATTATATAAAAAAAAAAATTAAAAAATCGGAATTGTTTAGCAAATTAAAATCGAATAAAATAAAATTCACAATAATAATAATAATAATAATAATGATGATAATAGCAACCAATCGAACTGCAACAGCAACTATAAAAAAAAATAACGATAAATTATAAAGCCATGAAATAATAGTGACATTTTTTTTTTTTTTTGTCAAACTATTAGATACCTCCTACACAATGAGGTACCAGTATAAGGTTGCCATTATCATCATCTACATTATTTATATAGTTTTTCGTTTTCTGTTGCGACTTTTATCTTTCGAGTTTTCTTTTAAGATTCTTTCTTTCTTTCATTCATATAAATTTAGAGATATTCTCTATAAATACAAACAAAAGAAAAATTAATAATAAAAATAATAATGTAGATGAGATTAATATTTTTTGTTATAATTTTAATGGAACAAACAATGAAAAATGGAAGAAAGTAAAAGGAAAAAAATGCCTGCATCATAATATTGTTGAAGTTATAGTTATAGAAAGAACAATGAAGAACATAAATATAATGCTACAATATATTTATTGTAACAATTCCAAGAACAACAACAACAGTAGCCACAACAACAATGTGATGATAATCATGTCATAAAAAAAAACAAAAACAAAAAAACCTCTTTAAACGATTCGTAATTCAACTGGCAATAATTAAAATAATAAAAGCGATAATTATTGTTATTGCCATTATTGTTGTAATAATATTGTTGCTATTGCTGTTGTTATTGTTATTGTTATTATTGTGTTTTAATATGTTTCGTCTCCTTTGCCGCTTCAACACATTTGCTTTCGTTTGTATTTGGGTTTTCTTGTTTTACAGCAGAAATCGAAAAGAGCAAGAAAAATCGAAAATTAGAAAAATTAAGCACATTTTTATGTGGACACTTATCGAGACTCAGGCTTATCATCTTATTGCTGCATCGTCCGCCAACATCGTGAACTGTTGTGTCTTCTTGTTTTGTTGGTAGGAAATTTGTTGCACTTGATGTTGATATTGCTGCTGCTGCTGCTGCTGCTGTTGTTGTTGTTCTTGTTCTTTCTTATATTCTCTTGAAGGATGCTCAGCTCCATCATCATTATCTGTACCCACTGTATTAAATGTTACACTTGCAATTGCTGCTTTTGTTGTTTTTGGTATTGTTATTAATGTTGTTGCTCCAACCGCTTCTGATGATATTGTTCTAATAATAACATTTCTAGAACGCTCACCAGCATTTTGCTCAATACTTTCATTAGATTGTTTATAATCTGTTGGTTGGGAAAGATGATCATCTAGGCAACCAATTTGCGTCACTTGAACATTCGTTTTCGATAAATGTAACAACGGTGTTCGTTTATATTGAGGCGGTGTACGTACATCACTTGTGCCACTAACTGATGGTAAATCATCGTCATCGCTATAATCGTCTGTTGTATTGCTACGTTGCAAACTGAGGCGGGAACTTTGTGACATATAATGCCGTGTATTTGGCATTAAAAATCTATTGCCATGATGTGATAGCGATGTGGTGGCATTAACTTCTTCTTCAGATATTTCATCGAAAGCTGGTGGTGGTGTTAATGATCCACTGATTATAGGCACTCGTACCGATGGATTAATGTGTAGAATGCTATGCGAAGGTGGATTGCGCAATGGTGTACGACCTGGTAAACCGGTTTGTGAACTTTTACGTTTTGATGGGGAATGTTTAAGTGGAAATGTTGGCGTTTTCTTAAACACCGTTTTTCCCATAAAATTTTGAAAACGTTGAGCATAAAATGAAGGACGACACACAGATACGGTGTCACCATTATATATAATTGCTTTAAATGTATGTTCCAGTTTCTTCTCTAAACGATAGGATTGTAAGATATCGATAATGCCAATATACAAAATTAATCGTTCATCGTTTTCGGAACGTGCTGGTATACCACCAGCAGGAACATCTTCATCTTCTTCAATGGGTGTATCCATATCTGCTGTAATAGACTCCATGGCAGTTGAATGGGCCACCAAGCGTTGACGATTCATGCTCCGTGTACGATTTAAACTGCTCGCCCCAGATGTAGATGGTCCAGTAAAACCAACACCGCTTGGCGTAGGGTATACACTTATTTGTCCACGATGTTCAGCATCATTTGCATAATCTATTTCACTACTTTTTAATTCTTCCTGCCTATCCAATTTTGCTCTGGCATTACGTATCCGTTCCTCTCGCTTTTCTTTAGTTGCCATATCTAAATTATGTATACCCACCAATAAAGAATAGTCCATAATTTGAAAACTTTCCAAAACCATACAATCTCTTTGTATGGTCTTCATTAGAGCGTTGTATTTATCTGTTTCCAAAAATATTCCATTCGGATGATGTTCCATAAAGTCTAGATCTTTATAAGTTGGACTAACCTTTTGTCGCTCCGCTTTGGATGCCTTACGACGAAATGTGGAACCTTTTAAATCATATTTAGCATGCATTTTAATATCAGATGGCAATAAATTATTCATGGCCACTAGCCGTACATTTTTGGCATTATAATGAAAACAGTAGAGACCAAAAAATTTCGGCAGGAGTGTACGAGGATTTTGGGATAAATTCATATAATATCCTGGTAGAAGCTTCTGAAGAAATTCACATTCTTTTTTCTGGACAGTTTTAATAATAAATTCGTCATCGGCAGTTAAATAAAATATGGAACCTGAAGCGCCCGGATTTGATAATTGCCTTAATGGTGATGCACACATTGACATTAGAAAGTCGTCCGGGGCAATGCCAAAGAGATCACGAAAATAACGAAACGCTATTGGTGCATATACTTTAAAACGAAATTCATTATAATGATGGGCAGGTGTAATAGATGAACCATCAGGTGGAAATGAAATAGTCTCCATTTCAAAGAAATCGTTCATTAATAGATCACGTTTTGGCTTCGAAGCCAAACTGCCGACAGTATGTTGAATTCCAAGTTGTATGGAACCCATAATTTGTTTCGACTGAATACGCTTATATGTAACTTCGCCACCTTCATCCACACGACGATGTCCAATTTTCTTTTCATGTTTGGATGGAATGCGAGTCACAGCTTTATCGAGCGTAGAACTAGCGCTCCGCAGTTTTTGCATTATAGATTGTTCATGTTGTACCAAATTCATACTCTCTCGACCGCCATGAGCTTCAGCCGCTTCTTTAAACAATTGCCTTGAAGTGGAAGTATTAGACTTTCCATTTGGTGATGTAGGAGCTATTGCTTCCACATTCTCCATCTCCGAATTAAAAGGATTTGTTAAACTCGTAACTGTTGGCTTTACTCGTATTGCATCATTTTCCTCTGAAATTGATGATGGCGGCGTTTCAGGTGGCGTCGTTGAAAAGGATAAACTCCTGGCAACCACCGTTTTATCTGTAGATTTCAATAATTCTATGTCTACACTATTGCCAGCCATCATTCCATTTAGAGTTTACAACTGTTCACACTTATTGTCGTTAATAGAAACTTCAATTTCTTTCTAAAAATAAATTTCGTTTAAAGATATCAAATAACCGAAACCAAAAAAAGGAAAAAAAATGTATAACAACAAAAAAGCCACATTAATAAACAAAATATATAATTTAGTTAAATTTTGCTTTAACTACCCGTGCACACATACCTACACATACACACACACACATACACACACACATACACAAACACACACACATTTGAATGGTGTAAATGGTCTTGAAAATATAGTGGCAGTTCCATGAAGAGAATTAATCAATGTTAATGTTCAGGTTGGTCTATGCGTCAGCAGTATAAGAAAAGAGAGTAGTGAAATGATATTAAAGTAAATTTAAAAGACATGAACAAGCAAGCAAACAGTTACGTTAGGTCAGGTATGATGTCAAAAGGTCTTCTAAATTTCAAATGGTTTACATTTATTATGCGATAATTTAGGACAGGGACAAGCACTTTGAAAACTTTTGAAAGCACATGAAATTTAAATTTACTCCATAGATTTATAACTTACTTTCCAAATATTAAAAATAATAATGATCCAAACAACCGATAGACATACATACTTAAATAGTTAAATAAGAAAAGTTATTCTGAGTCATTCCATATAAAATGAAAAGGATGGAAATTTATTAGTAATGAATCGGATTCAATAAATTGGTTGATCCATATACTTATAAATATATGGAATAATGTGACACTTTGGCATTGCAATTTATTGTCTTTTTTCAATTATCCTTCTGTTTTTATGCAAGTATATAAAATTTTTCATAATGATCTGTGATGAAATGGTGATAGAAAAAAAACTATTAAACTTTTTACAAATCGTCTTTTACATATGCATACATGAATTTAAGAGAACATCAGACCATTGAAACAAGAAATTTAGGAAAATTATAATAAGCAACGAATATAAATTATGCAAGTTTCAATTTGAGTAAATAAACTTCCTACACTAAACTTCCGGTCACTTGGATGATGACAGTAAAACAGGAAGTCTAGAAAGTAAAGAAGTAGAAAAGAAAGATCACTTTCACACAACTAATGCCAAATTTCTGCACCATACAGTTATTACTACTACTACTACTAACGTATGTATTTAATGTACAGGGGATGGCAAGGCAGGGCACGGCTGTTCTGTAGCAAAAAACAAAAAAAATTCAGTAATTTCTTTTCCTCGTTATTTTCCTATCATAGTTATTATTGTCGTTGTAGTTGCTGTTATTGTGGCTTTTTTGTATTTTTTTTTTTATCTTACATATATATAAAAATATAGATATAGATATATGTAGAAATCATGGCAGCTGAATTATTGCCAAACGTTTACCTATTTAGAATTTTTACATTTAAGTTACATGTTTTTGTTTTTACCAACAATGGGCTTATCCACAATTATACAAATCACAAAAGCAGACGCAATAAACCAGTGCGTACA